>CAWUFW010004660.1:0-1491559 GCA_963921515.1 Calotriton arnoldi | reverse complement strand
CCCTGCAGCCCAGAAAGTGGATTTCCTGACCTCTCTCAGGCCATCGTGAGTCCCCAGCGAAGCTGAGGCAAGTGGACCCCACGAGTAACGAGGAACCGCGACCCCTGGGTACCGTGCACTATTGTCGAGTGCAACCCCTTCACAACGTTCTACGAACTTGTGCTTTGGACCACGTGTGGTCCCGACCTCCAGCAGGAATCCCTCCGAAGATCAGAGGCCTACACCGTCCCGAGTGACCGTGGGCCCCTGTTGAGTGATTCCGCCCGAGGTGTCTTCGCGATCACTTGCCTGCTGGCTTATGGGTCCCCAGAAGACTTCTTAAAGAAACCAAAGGGCTCCTCTGGTTGCTCCAGGCCTGCCCTGACTTACCCTCGCTGGGTGAGTCCCTCAGACCTTGCTGGTCTGCGCCATCGACTTTTCTTCATCTCCCCGAGACTTGCGGCTGCCAAGGCTTGTTGGCTCCGATCGAGTTGCCGACACCGCAGTCAGCTGCAGACGTCGAGGGACACACCGAATCCAGCTCCTGGTTGTCGTCGACCCCTCCTGGACCACGTGGCTGAAGAGTCAAGGCACCTGCAACCGACCTGAATCAACCGACGACGGTGGGCATCCATCTTCCTTGCCCCGGGTCACTGCCAAGTGACTTTGAACACTGTCCCCTCTGCTTTCAGGTCATCCTTCTTCAGAATCCAGGCTTGGATTCCACCGGACACTTCTTCAGCTCCCGCAAGCAGCAAGTCTTCTTTGTTCGCCATTGAAAACGACGCCGCGACCCGACACCAAAGGACACCTGTGCACCCGGCTTCCCTGGGTGAGGTAACTCCAGCACTACGGTGCTCCTGTGGGTGTGGGCCCTAGAACTACTTACCCTGTAAGTGACTTGCTTGTAGGTTCTCCCGAAGTATCCTAAAACTCTTTATTTCCAACCGCGACTTGCCCCATTGAAGTTAACGGCGATTCGCGCCTGTGTATCCACACTGCACGCGTCCCCCGTGGGTCCTTTACTTACCTGCCTTGGGTGGTTTCGTGAGGCCCCAGCACTTCTGAAGGCCCTAGGCCTTGTCTCCTTGCAAGTCGTTGTTTCTAAGTCTCTTACTTAGTATATGGTCTGGTACGCCCCTAGGGCCCCAGCCATATTTTGTGCTTAACTTATTGTGAAACGTTGATTTGTGCATATGTTTGTCTTCTAATCTCATAAAGAGATTAGTAGAGAGTTATTTAGAAATAAATACATATATATTTGATATATATACCTGTGTGGTGTCTTTTCATTTGGTGATTCAAGAGATTATATGGTAAAACAAGCTGCTTTACATTCCTCCGAGACTTAGCCTGAAGGCTGCTCTCTACAGCTACCACTAGGATAGCTTTCTTTAAAAGGTTGTCTTAAACCTATCTACCATAAGAGTCGATTTGCCCTGGTGCAAGGTGTCCACTTTAATTAGTGAACAGCATATACCAGGCCAACTTCTCACAATTGGTATTCAGGTCTCCTCATGTGTTGTGTGGTTGCCTGGGGACACTGGCACCCCCCCTCACCTGTTGTGTATGATGTGCAGTGTGGGTCTGCCTGTTTGTGTTTGTGCATCTGCACCACTGCATTGGCATATCTTGGGTGTGCCATTGGCTGTATGTAGTTTGGTGGCTTTCCCCTGCTGTCCCTGGGACTCCTAGGTCATCGGTCAGCACAATGATCATGGTTTGTGTGTCCCATTGCTGCCATGGTATGGTATCTGTTCACCTCACATCTACAGTCTCCACAGGGTATCTGCATTTGTGTGCCCATTGGTGCAAATATGTGGGTCTGCATTCTGATGGTCACTTCTGTCATTGTCTCATTGATGAATGTTGACAGTGTCAGCCCCCATGGTTGTTGTTTGTCTGCACATGGCCAAAGGTATGTCTTATTTGCACTGCAGTATTTGGCTCCCCCAATTTATGTTGCAATGGGACACATGCACTACTTTGCCACTGATGTGTTTTATGTTCTGTGACCAGGAATCATCCATGCAGTTTGGCAGTTGCAGCTCTTTCTTTGTCAACACTTACCTTTTGGTCACTGTGATGATGGGGGTTTGGACCCCATTGCCACAATGTTCAAAATGTGCTTCAGCTATGGACCCCACACTTACCTTTTGGTCACTGTGGTGATGGGGCGTTAGACCCCATTGCCACAATGTTCAAAATGTGCTTCAGCTATGGACCCCACACTTACATTTTGGTCACTGTGATGATGGGGGTTTGGACCCCATTGCCACAATGTTCAAAATGTGCTTCAGCTATGGACCCCACACTTACCTTTTGGTCACTGTGGTGATGGGGCGTTAGACCCCATTGCCACAATGTTCAAAATGTGCTTCAGCTATGGACCCCACACTTACATTTTGGTCACTGTGATGATGGGGGTTTGGACCCCATTGCCACAATGTTCAAAATGTGCTTCAGCTATGGACCCCACACTTACCTTTTGGTCACTGTGGTGATGGGGCGTTAGACCCCATTGCCACAATGTTCAAAATGTGCTTCAGCTATGGACCCCACACTTACATTTTGGTCACTGTGATGATGGGGGTTTGGACCCCATTGCCACAATGTTCAAAATGTGCTTCAGCTATGGACCCCACACTTACCTTTTGGTCACTGTGGTGATGGGGCGTTAGACCCCATTGCCACAATGTTCAAAATGTGCTTCAGCTATGGACCCCACACTTACATTTTGGTCACTGTGATGATGGGGGTTTGGACCCCATTGCCACACTGTTCAAAATGTGCTTCAGCTATGGACCCCACACTTACCTTTTGGTCACTGTGATGATGGGGGTTTGGACCCCATTGCCACAATGGTCATGGCCTGCTTGCATTGTGGGGGCCACACACATATATGTGTGGCACATGTGCTAGGGGTCACATTCTATGTTCAAAGTCATGTTCAGTGTTGTAGGCATTTGACACAGTCTACACACGCTTGTCATGGTGTTGGGGGGATGTCTTTTTCTTGCATTCCCTAGGTTGTGGTGTGCTGGTTGTGTCATGCATTGTCCATCCTATGAGTGGGGGTGGTGTTGGTGGTAGGCATCCAGCCCCCCATGGGTAGAGGTGGTAGTAGTGGTAGGCATCCAGCCCCCTGGCTAAGGGTGGTAGTGGTGGTTGGCATCCAGCCCCCTGGCTTAGGGTGGTAGTAGTGGTAGGCATCTGGCACCCCCTGGCTAAGGGTGGTAGTGGTGGTGGGCATCTGGCACCCCCTGGCTAAGGGTGGTAGTAGTGGTAGGCATCCAGCCCCCTGGCTAAGGGTGGTAGTAGTGGTAGGCATCCAGCCCCCTGGGTAAGGGTGGCAGTGGTGGTGGGCATCTGGCACCCCCTGGCTAAGGGTGGTAGTAGTGGTAGGCATCCAGCCCCCCTGGGTGAGGGTGGTAGTTGTGGTAGGCATCCAGCCCCCCCTGGGTGAGGGTGGTAGTAGTGGTAGGCATCCAGCCCCCCCTGGCTAAGGGTGGTAGTAGTGGTAAGCATCTGGCACCCCCATGGCTAAGGGTGGTAGTGGTGGTGGGCTTCTGGCACCCCCTGGCTAAGGGTGGTAGTGGTGGTTGGCATCCAGCCCCCTGGCTTAGGGTGGTAGTAGTGGTAGGCATCCAGCCCCCTGGCTTAGGGTGGTAGTAGTGGTAGGCATCTGGCACCCCCTGGGTAAGGGTGGTAGTAGTGGTAGGCATCTGGCACCCCCCTGGCTAAGGGTGGTAGTAGGGGTAGGCATCCAGCCCCCCTGGGTAAGGGTGGTAGTGGTGGTGGGCATCTGGCACTCCCCTGGCTAAGGGTGGTAGTAGTGGTAGGCATCCAGCCCCCCCTGGGTGAGGGTGGTAGTTGTGGTAGGCATCCAGCCCCCCCTGGGTGAGGGTGGTAGTATTGGTAGGCATCCAGCCCCCCCTGGCTAAGGGTGGTAGTAGTGGTAGGCATCTGGCACCCCCATGGTTAAGGGTGGTAGTGGTGGTGGGCATCTGGCACCCTCCTGGCTAAGGGTGGTAGTGGTGGTTGGCATCCAGCCCCCCTGGCTTAGGGTGGTAGTAGTGGTAGGCATCCAGCCCCCCTGGCTTAGGGTGGTAGTAGTGGTAGGCATTTGGTACCCCCCTGGCTAAGGGTGGTAGTAGTGGTAGGCATCTGGCACCCCCCTGGCTAAGGGTGGTAGTAGTGGTAGGAATCCAGCCCCCTGGGTAAGGGTGGTAGTGGTGGTGGGCATCTGGCACCCCCTGGCTAAGGGTGGTAGTAGTGGTAGGCATCCAGCCCCCCTGGGTGAGGGTGGTAGTTGTGGAAGGCATCCAGCCCCCTGGGTGAGGGTGGTAGTAGTGGTAGGCATCCAGCCCCCTGGCTAAGGGTGGTAGTAGTGGTAGGCATCTGGCGCCCCCTGGCTAAGGGTGGTAGTAGTGGTAGGCATCCAGCCCCCTGGGTAAGGGTGGTAGTAGTGGTAGGCATCCAGCCCCCTGGGTGAGGGTGGTAGTGGTGGTGGGCATCTGGCACCCCCTGGCTAAGGGTGGTAGTAGTGGTTGGCATCCGGCCCCCCCTGGGTAGGGGTGGTGGTGCGCATTCAGGTCCCTGTGTGCATATGTGGCATTGGTGATGGGCATCCCGCCCCTATGGTGCTGCTGTTGCTGGTGTGAGTAAATTCTGCATCCCTCTGTGTGTGTGTGATGTGTCGTGTACGTGTTGTATGTGTTTTGTGGTTGGTGTCTGACTTACCTTCTGCGCCGTACGCGTCCGTGCCTGTTCCGGTAGTAAATGTAGAATATTGATATGATCGGGACGAAGGGATTCATGGTTGGTTCGTGTCGTTCGTCCTTCTCGTCGCTTCGCGTCGTCCTCGTCGCTGGCGTGTTCGCCTCGTAGCTGTGGATCGTGTTGTGGCGCGAATCGGAGCTTATGTGCGCCTCTCCCGGATGCTTTGACGTGCCGTGCGTAGCGACTAGTTCGGCGCGTACGGAAAGCGCATCGTACTTGTTCGGCCGGACGGAGCAGCATTTTCCCTTCCGTGCGACTCGATTCAGCGTTTCCGGATTCGCCTCGGTCGGAGAACAGGACCTGGATTGGGTGAGTACGACTCAGCCGGATTCTGTGCTGTTGTGCGCATCGTACTTACTCGTTCGGTCTGCTGTACGGATCGGTCGGGAAACAGGCATTCGCATGGCTTTTTTCCCGACCGAATGGTATTGGGTGCGCCTCCGACCGAGATCGGAATCGGCCCCTTAGTATTATGAATACACCTCTTCCAAATGGTACATTTCCGTGTAGTAATTGTAGAAACTGTGATAGTATCATTAAGGGAACTAGCATATGCCATAATAGTGTAACCCACTGTTTTAAAAGTATGGCAAACTGCCGGACCAAGAATCTGATTTACCTGATTTTATGTCCTTGTAAGTTAGGATATATAGGTGAAACCTCTAGAGAAATTAAAATCAGGATCAATGAGCATAAGTCAGCAATCCGCACAAGGAAAAAGAATGCCCTGCTAGTGGATCACTGGATAAATAAGGAACATGATATTGACCATTTGAGATGGTGTGTCATTGAGACTATTCAGGTAAACACTCGGGGTGGGGACATGAATTCAAAAAGGAAGAAAAGAGAACAATTTTACATGTTGAAGTTTAGAACCCATAAAGAAGGACTCAATTGTAAGGAAGACTGGGAGAAATTGATCTAGAAAAATACAATCTCAATATCTATTTATTTGATTAGAGTTATAGAGGTTTATTGTGCCTGAACTTTAAAGAATTTCCTCCTTATGGATTTGGCAGGAAGAGTATAGCTCTAGTATAGGAGGGGTGTCCACTATTCACAAAATAATGGGCAGCGTTCTTGTTCTGAACAGAATTGGTTTGTATAATGTAAATATGGATTTTTGATATCGTATTTATATTTAGGTTTTGATATATTTTTTTTGTTACTATTATAATTTTTCGGCATGCTTTATAAAAATAGCCGGTTTAGTATTTTTAAATATTAGGCGGAGCAGAAAGTCGCTGTAAAAATACGCTGTTAAATGCAAGGTATGAACAATTCATTTTATTAATTTTAATACTTGCAAAAGCATCCTTCCTATCCGAGTATGTTTAATGACATACTCCTTTTCTAGATGCAGCTAAAAAATTGAGTTACAAATGAGGGAGGAATATTTAGTGTGAAATATCCTTAATACTTTACCCGTTACAAGATGGCCGACCCGATAATTTGCGAACACGGACGCATATTTAGCTATAAGCATCCTTAATTCTTCATCTATTATAAAAAGGCTAACCGGATATTTTGCAATTTCGGGCGTGCTCATGTGACGTAATTTATATGTCCCGTTGCATGTTAGGGTATAATCACTATATAAATACACTCTGTAATTTTTGAACAACGCCAATACTTTTTCTTCTATCCCAATTTGGTATGTGTTAGAAATCCTGTTGTTTAATTATGATTTGCCTTTAGAAGATATTGCTTTAGAGAATTAATATATCTAATTAGATTTAACATCACAACATTTCACCCGTTAAAAGATGGTCGACCCGATATGTGGCAACATCGGGCACACACAGATGACGTAATCAGTTGATCGATAGCAGGTGATGGTGGAATTATCATATAAATACACCTCACAATACCATTTCCTCTATTCTGAAATCGGAACGCGGTACGAGGGAGCAGGGAGGCCGGAGCACGCTATTTAGGTGAGATGCGCTGCTGGTTTATTTATAACAAAAATAGATGATTGGTTTTTAGTTTGGTCACTAAGCATTGAGACTTAGGACTTTGTAAGTTCAGCTTCGAAACAAATTCTGAAACTATCATCTCTTTTAATCATGTTTAGAATAATGAGATGGTTAATTTATGCCCAAAGGATTAAAAATACCTGAATATAATGCATTATCAAGAGTTTTTGAAGTGCCAGATAGTTTGAGATAAAAGAATCCAGATAAGGATTGGATACTATTTAAGCCCAGGTACAATGAGTAATACTTGAAGCCGTAGGCAACTTAAGAATCAATAAATGATAAAAGATATCAACAGTAACAGGTGTATATAATAAATAGCTTTCATCTGTAACTATCGTTTGGAGGAGAGGTTATTAGAAATTTATAACATTATAAATTTGAAAACTGAGTATAATAAATAATAAAAAATTATTTTCACTTGTCTTAGGAGACTGATTATTTTCCATTGTGAATAAGATGAAAAATAGATGAAACTTTACATCCTGGCTCCTATCAATAAGAGATAGATAAACCCCGATTGGTAGGTTCCTCTTTAAAGAATATTCTTTGCTATTTTTATTCTTCATTGTATGATACATAGTGGATTATTTAGTGTTTTTTATACTTCCTCATTGTTAAGGATACCACAACAGGGGACCTGTATATCGGTGGCTCCCTCTACCGTTCATCAACGTATCGACTCCACAAATTTAAGGTGACTTTTAGTATAGACCTTAGATTTTATTGTTCGTTCTTGATAATATCTAGAACAATATAATATTGATGTACCTTATTTGCAGATTCAGACAGTGGCTGGCAAATTAAGAGGCCATCACATGCAAAATGTTATGCATATCTTCCTTATGAATGTAAGAAAGGAAGTACTTTTTTTATAGGTAAATATCTCTTATTCCTGTGTTCCTTTGTGGTTTAAAATAATAAGTTTTTATTAAACATGTATGGATTTGAATCTTTTAACTTTGGCAATTTTTATATAACGGATTATGAAAAATATATGCGGTTGTTTTCTTCATAATTTTTACATTGGATTGATACAAAACTATGGCGATATATGATTCAAGTTTGATTGTGTCTTAGTACATAACAAAACAATAAATGAGATGATGGATTATGGTATGGAGATTAATAAAATATAAAAAATGTTGTATGTTTTGCATAGAAATTCTTGTTTTGACTAATTCATGTTATGTTTTATATTTCTTTTGTTTTATATAAGAAAATCTTTCTAGAAAACTTTTGTCCTGAAGAAGGTGGTTGTTACATAAACACCGAAACGCTGCGTCGACTTTCAAGAGTTTTTCTTGTTTTAAATTTATGGAATTTTTAATTGCATTATAGTACTGTATATGTTTTTTTACATGATTGTATAATGATTTTTAAATATGATGAAAAATAAACTGTGACTTTGTCAAAAAATTTCTGTGCTTCATAAAGATACCGCCTACATTAGAGTTTATATTGATGTTATTATATTGGTTTTATCTGTTTAGTATTTCTGGTGTAACAAATACACTGATAGATCTTGCCAACCGTTGGGATTAAGGGTTTTTGTTGTCCTTTTTGAGTTCCACAAAGGTACACATGACTTTGATGATATACGATATATTATCCTCTCTAAGTGGACTTTGATATTTGTGAGTATTTCAACCTGTCCCTATCGTAAAAAATAGGGTTGCTCCTTTCTTTTTCTCCATTCGTTGCACAGCTAGTTAGCTGGGAGTTTTTAATACAACTTTTTTATAAGTTTTGTTGTTCCAATCTAGACGATGGATGTCCTCAAAACATATGGTTTTACTGAGGATCAATTTAAAAACATTATTAATGGTACTTCTAAAGATATAACCTCGATCACAATGACAAATAGTGACGAAGAACAATGGAAAATACTGTGGAATCTTAAAAAGAAAGGAGTGAGAACTGAATTATCACGCTGATTTCCTTATTGAATATTATAAGAAAGGTATCATACCTAAAGGGCTACAGGTTAATAATGAACCTGGCGTCTTCATTAAGAATCAGAAATTCATAGAGAATTGGACGTTCATCGCGAACAGATGTAGTCGCGATTGGATGTTATTAATAATAGAGACAGCATACAAAATCTTAATTATTGTGAAAAAGGAAATTGAAGATTTAGAAATTAAGTTAAAAGAATATAATGTTTTAGAAGAGGCGAAGAACAAATTAGAAGAAATACAACAAGATGTTAGTGGCTATAGAGAATATTTATTGAATAAGAAGGCTAATAAATTGAGAAATTATATTTCTAAATACAGTATGGAACACGTGTACCCATATCTACAAAAGGATTTTTATGATAGACCGAGAGACGAACCATATAACAAAAGAAACTGGCAACAACCAAAAAAACATTTCCTAAAAAGAGAGTAATGTTTTTTGATACATCTTATACGAGTTCAGAATCAGAGAGTGAACAAGGGAGAGATGAACATAATTTCAACGCCAGAGATATAGCCCCAGGATCCAGTAGGGATTCATTCTCTTTTTTAGACAAACGTCAGAACAACCGAGGCCAAACGAGAGGAAGAGCGAGAGGGAGGTGTGGTTTTTACACCCCGAATCCCACATTGAATCGTCCCAATACAAGGAGCCAGAAACATTGGGACTAATTGATAAAGCACCCATCATCAATCTATCTGAGAGAATATTGACACAAGTAGAAGTATCTGTATTAGAGAAAGGTTTAGGTTATGCAAACACCTCCCCAATAGATAGGTATACATTAGAGAGAGATATACAAAATTTCTTTAGAAAGATTTGTCTTAATTATTTCTTTGAAGGGAAAGATAAAATCCCTACTCTAAACAAATCGGGATTGAAGCCCAAATCAACTTGGACTCCGTCGATCAATTTAGTTAATAAAGAAGTTGAGATTTTCGAAAAAGTAGTTGAAAAAAATATAGAAGATCTATTAAATAAAAAAACGTGGATCAATAACAACTTAAATTATCAACAACGTATGGCTTTAACTACCTTAGAAAATTGTAGTAATATTACTATCAAGCCCGCCGACAAGGGCGGGGGCATTGTAATAATGAATACTAGTGATTATAATAATAAAATGATGTCCCTTCTAAATAATATTGAACAGTATCAAAAATCAAGTAGAAGAGAATGGGATGCCCTCAATCACAAAGTAACCAACTTGTTGATGTTTGCGAAAGAAGATGAAGTCATATGTCAAGATGAATTTAACTTTCTTAAGAATAGTGAACCGGTTATTCCGGCTCTTTATGGTCTTCCTAAAATCCATAAGGACTCTAAGAATCCCCCTATGAGACCAATAGCGTCGAGCATTAACTCTTTAACTGAACCCGAGTAAGTACGTCAATATCTTTTTACAGCCTTTAGTGACCCAACAGAAGACGTATATTAAAGACACGACGGCTATGATTAATAAAGTTGAAAATGTTCCTTTTAATAGTAAGACCCAATGGCTAGTTACTTTAGATATTGAGGCACTATACTCTAATATTCCACAAGATGATACTATACAAATGATAAAAGACATTTTAAGGACAAATGATCATGACTTAACAGCACATTCTATTTTTCTTTTAGATTGTATAGAAATTATTTTGAAAAATAATATTTTCTTATTCACCACAGAGTTTTTAAACAAACGAAAGGGACCAGCATGGGAGCAACCTGTGCGCCTAGTCTAGCGTGTTTATATGTAGCAATGTTCGAGGAAAAACATATTTTTAACCAAGCAGCCCCTTTCTATGAAAATATATCTAGGTGGTCACGCTACATAGACGATATCTTTTTCTATGGACAGGCAGTGAAGAAGAATTGTTGGAGTTTATTGAATGGCTCAACCTGGGCGATTCAAATTTGAAATTCACATCATCTATTAATAAACAAAACTGTGATTTTTTAGATATTAAAATTAAAAATATAGAGAATCACCTACAGGTGGAGCTCTTCACAAAACCAACAGACAAAAATAGTATTCTACATTATCACAGTAATCATCCTTTGTGTCAAAAGAATAATATCCCTTTTGGACAGTATTTTAGGATTAGACGCAATTGTTCTAACATTAAAGATTATAATATACATGCGAATAGTTTGACCAATAAACTTTTGGTTAGAGGTTACCCTAAGAAGATCCTAAAAAATGCATATAAACGTGCAAAGTATTATAACAGAGATTCTCTTTCTGAAGAAAAGCTCAATACACAAGAGACCAAAAAACGTCAGCTGATTTTTGTTACAAATTTTAGCAACATTAGTAATAATGTGAAAAACATTATCAACAGGAATTGGCATTTATTAAATAAAACAGGGAGAGAGAAATTAGAAAAACCCATGTTTTCCTTCCGTAGAAATCGGACGATTAGAAATTGTTTGGTCCATACCTACAGGAGTACCAATCGGGGACACAACTTAGTATTATGAATACACCTCTTCCAACTGGTACATTTCCGTGTAGTAATTGTAGAAACTGTGATAGTATCATTAAGGGAACTAGCATATGCCATAATAGTGTAACCCACTGTTTTAAAAGTATGGCAAACTGCCGGACCAAGAATCTGATTTACCTGATTTTATGTCCTTGTAAGTTAGGATATATAGGTGAAACCTCTAGAGAAATTAAAATCAGGATCAATGAGCATAAGTCAGCAATCCGCACGAGGAAAAAGAATGCCCCGCTAGTGGATCACTGGATAAATAAGGAACATGATATTGACCATTTGAGATGGTGTGTCATTGAGACTATTCAGGTAAACACTCGGGGTGGGGACATGAATTCAAAAAGGAAGAAAAGAGAACAATTTTACATGTCGAAGTTTAGAACCCATAAAGAAGGACTCAATTGTAAGGAAGACTGGGAGAAATTGATCTAGAAAAATACAATCTCGATATCTATTTATTTGATTAGAGTTATAGAGGTTTATTGTGCCTGAACTTTAAGAATTTCCTCCTTATGGATATGGCAGGAAGAGTATAGCTCTAGTATAGGAGGGGTGTCCACTATTCACAAAATAATGGGCAGCGTTCTTGTTCTGAACAGAATTGGTTTGTATAATGTAAATATGGATTTTTGATATCGTATTTATATTTAGGTTTTGATATATTTTTTTCGTTACTATTATAATTTTTCCGCATGCTTTATAAAAATAGCCGGTTTAGTATTTTTAAATATTAGGTGGAGCAGAAAGTCGCGGTAAAAATACGCTGTTAAATGCAAGGTATGAACAATTCATTTAATTAATTTTAATACTTGCAAAAGCATCCTTCCTATCCGAGTATGTTTAATAACATACTCCTTTTCTAGATGCAGCTAAAAAATTGAGTTACAAATGAGGGAGGAATATTTAGTGTGAAATATCCTTAATACTTTACCCGTTACATGATGGCCGACCCGATAATTTGCGAACACGGGCGCATATTTAGCTATAAACATCCTTAATTCTTCATCTATTATAAAATGGCTAACCGGATATTTTGCAATTTCGGGCGTGCTCATGTGACGTAATTTATATGTCCCGTTGCATGTTAGGGTATAATCACTATATAAATACACTCTGCAATTTTTGAACAACGCCAATACTTTTTCTTCTATCCCAATTTGGTATGTGTTAGAAATCCTGTTGTTTAATTATGATTTGCATTTAGAAGATATTGCTTTAGAGAATTAATATATCTAATTAGATTTAACATCACAACATTTCACCCGTTAAAAGATGGCCGACCCGATATGTGGCAACATCGGGCACACACAGATGACGTAATCAGTTGATCGATTGCAGGTGATGGTGGAATTATCGTATAAATACACCTCACAATACCATTTCCTCTATTCTGAAATCGGAACGCGGAACGAGGGAGCAGGGAGGCCGGAGCACGCTATTTAGGTGAGATGCGCTGCTGGTTTAATTATAAAAAAAATAGACGATTGGTTTTTAGTTTGGTCACTAAGCATTGAGACTTAGGACTTTGTAAGTTCAGCTTCAGAAACAAATTCTGAAACTATCATCTCTTTTAATCATGTTTAGAATAATGAGATGGTTAATTTATGCCCAAAGGATTAAAAATACCTGAATATAATGCATTATCAAGAGTTTTTGAAGTGCCAGATAGTTTGAGATAAAAGAATCCAGATAAGGATTGGATACTATTTAAGCCCAGGTACAATGAGTAATACTTGAAGCCGTAGGCAACTTAAGAATCAATAAATGATAAAAGGGATCAACAGTAACAGGTGTATATAATAAATAGCTTTCATCTGTAACTATCGTTTCGAGGAGAGGTTATTAAAAATTTATAACATTATAAATTTGAAAACTGAGTATAATAAATAATAAAAAATTATTTTCACTTGTCTTAGGAGACTGATTATTTTCCATTGTGAATAAGATGAAAAATAGATGAAACTTTACATCCTGGCTCCTATCAATAAGAGATAGATAAACCCCGATTGGTAGGTTCCTCTTTAAAGAATATTCTTTGCTATTTTTATTCTTCATTGTATGATACATAGTGGATTATTTAGTGTTTTTTATACTTCCTCATTGTTAAGGATACCACAACAGGGGACCTGTATATCGGTGGCTCCCTCTACTGTTCATCAACGTATCAACTCCACAAATTTAAGGTGACTTTTAGTATAGACCTTAGATTTTATTGTTCGTTCTTGATAATATCTAGAACAATATAATATTGATGTACCTTATTTGCAGATTCAGACAGTGGCTGGCAAATTAAGAGGCCATCACATGCAAAATGTTATGCATATCTTCCTTATGAATGTAAGAAAGGAAGTACTTTTTTATAGGTAAATATCTCTTATTCCTGTGTTCCTTTGTGGTTTAAAATAATAAGTTTTTATTAAACATGTATGGATTTGAATCTTTTAACTTTGGCAATTTTTATATAACGGATTATGAAAAATATATGCAATTGTTTTCTTCATAATTTTTACATTGGATTGATACAAAACTATGGCGATATATGATTCAAGTTTGATTGTGTCTTAGTACGTAACAAAACAATAAATGAGATGATGGATTATGGTATGGAGATTAATAAAATATAAAAACTTTTTTGTATGTTTTGCATAGAAATTCTTGTTTTGACTAATTCATGTTATGTTTTATATTTCTTTTGTTTTATAGAAGAAAATCTTTCTAGAAAACTTTTGTCCTGAAGAAGGTGGTTATTACATAAACACCGAAACGCTGCGTCGACTTTCAAGAGTTTTTCTTGTTTTAAATTTATAGAATTTTTAATTGCATTATAGTACTGTATATGTTTTTTTACATGATTGTATAATGATTTTTAAATATGATGAAAAATAAACTGTGACTTTGTCAAAAAATGTCTGTGCTTCATAAAGATACCGCCTACATTAGAGTTTATATTGATGTTATTATATTGGTTTTATCTGTTTAGTATTTCTGGTGTAACGAATACACTGATAGATCTTGCCAACCGTTGGGATTAAGGGTTTTTGTTGTCCTTTTTGAGTTCCACAAAGGTACACATGACTTTGATGATATACGATATATTATCCTCTCTAAGTGATCAAAGCTGGACAGCCATTATTTTTTGTTTCGGATGCGGAGGCTAAATTGGCACTAACCAAATGGCAGACGGCTTGAACATTTGCCATGAACACTTGGCGGAACTGCTTGGAATATAATGAATTCTATAATCCTGTATTTTTTGAATTTTTGACACTTTGTTTTTGTGCCTCGGTAAAAGCGTCTGGGGAAGAGTAGATTAGAATTATATAGAGACTGCGCCCGGGTGGCTCTGGGGGTAGTAAGGGCTTAAGTCTGCTCATATCCCTCTTTCTTTTTTTTTTCCCCAAGGGTGAGAATCTTTATGTGAATTTTAGCCATCCAAAGAAATGTAAGTCCTCTATCCTTACTCTCAGTTTTTGGGTAAGATATTGCATTTTATGGACTTATAAGATTCAGAAAGTTCCCTGTCCAGTGGGTATAAAGGGAAGATCTACTCATGGGATGTCAGCATCTTGGGTGGAGCTTAAGGAGAATCTTTGATGGAGATATGTATAGCAGCATCCTTGGCATTCACTTCTTCTTTTATAAAACATTATTGTGTGCAGCTCTGGCAATTCTGGTTTTTTGTCTTAAATTATTTCTGCTATCAGGTAATATGCTTAAAGTATCCTTCATAAACACTCTGTTTTGCTGCAAACTTATTTTGTCTAGTGCGTCTTTTGTTTTATGAGTACTAATGATTTGGCCATTCTAAATTCTTTTTTGCTTGTATATATTGTGGGACTGGAATCGGGAATGTATTGCAATGGCTAACTTATTTGCCGACATTCCATTACTCTGAGTCCAATATTCCTTGCTTCAGTCATACGTTAGCACTTAGCCTGGCAGGATCACCAGTCCACTTTAATACATGGGAAGCAGGAGAAAGCAGTGGGACATGGGGTAGGGCACCAAATGTCCTGTATATGGTTTTGAGAGCTGAAGTAAAGGGTCCCTTATAAACATGGGGGAATTTTTTTAGGACGCCTCATATATTTCTGATGTGGGGGGGCAGGGGAAGCACAAAGAGTGACAGAACAAGTACTAAAATGCTGCATTTTCAGAGTGTTTTGAAAGGGTCCCCAAAACCTCCTATCCCCTTCCACAGAGAATCCTTGAGACAATTGCCCTGTGAACAAACATTTTACCGAAGTGACTGAAACCCGCACATTTAAAGCTGGGCTCGATGAGCAGGGCCGGCTTGAGGGGAGTGCGACTGGTGCAGCTGCAAAGGGCGCTGACCCAGAAGGGGGGGGGTGGCGCTGACCTCAGGGGAGGAGGGGGTGCTGTGTTTAGAAGTAACACAGAATTTAAAATCATCTGCTGCAGAATTCCTTGTGCGTCCAACTTATAGGCAGCAATAAAAATGTCAAGATAACTCTTGTGGTTAATGTTCCTGCTATCAGAGTTTTGTCTAGTGGGTCTTTTGACTCTCCATAAAGCAGCGCAGAGGGTTAATATGCCTGCTGCAAAAAACGCATACCGTGCAGATCACAGATCCTCATTTTATGTGGAGAGCTGACTGGATTACTGCTCTATTCACAGAGATCCTTTTGTTACCGCAGTTCATAACATACACCCCAATATAGAATAGTGACTGTTAAGAACTGTCATCAAAGAGCTGTCTGCAAGCAACATAAAACAGGTTAGGATGGTATGTTTTTTCCCCAGACTTTTATTATCTATTCATAATTTTGCTGAAAAAGATTCGTTTGGATAGATATGCATTCTTATTAGTAAAGCCAGCCTTTACCAGTGCTTTAAAGCAAATGAAATGTATGTGAGAGGAGGGCTATGGAGAGATGAGGGGTACATTTGCCCCGTGGTAGTGAGGGAATCTGAGGAGGAGGTCATGGGGGGGTGCCAAAAATTATTGTTGCACCGGGCGCCACCCAGTGGTTGCTGGCAGGGAATGGAGGCGGCTGGGGGCGGGGTTTGAAAAAACACTGAAAAGAAAAAAAAACACTTACCTTTTAAACAGCTGCCGTCTCTCTGTTGCGTTGCAGCTCTTCTAGGCGAGGTCCAAACCATGAAGCTCCCAGGCTCCCCATAGCCAATCACAACACTGCTATGCAACATTGTGATTGGCTCCTCATGGCCAATCACAGCCCTGCACTGCAGCATTGTGATTGGTCTGAGTGCCGTGGTTCGGCACTCAGACTGGTACAGGGAGCCTGTGCATGTTCCTCACCAGGCTGTGTATTACAGTCTGGTGGTGAAGATGCAAAGTGTGCATGTCTCTTTGGCCGGCCCATGACGCCGGCAAAACAGTCATGCCCACATGGAGTGTGTAAACCACTCCTTCCCCTAAGACCCCAGTTCCGCCCCGCCCTCACCCAGCCCCGTAGCTCTGCGAGCAGTGGGAAGACACTGCTCCACCTTAGCGGAGGAGCCGCCCCTGGCGCCACCAGCGCTAAAGCTGGCCCCGTTGACAAGCCACCACGTGCTCTGACATCCCACCTTATCTCCTTTGATGCTAAGACCAGAAGAGCACATAGACAATTATGTGGCAAACTCAAGAAAGGCAGTGGCTGGCACAAACTGACAGCAAAGAAATACTTGATCCATAATGCCACACCATATCATGTCCTCCATTGTGCAACTGGGGATTAAATCCAAGTTTAAGGATTTTCGGGGAAAATGGGTAACAACATACAGTAAAACTGTAACACCCCTTCCTGCATACTTTTGCCCTGCAATTACCACTACCAACTATTTCAACACGCAAGATGGTGCTTTACCGCAGTAAAAATACATCTGCGAAATTGGTACCACAGCTAAACCCTCAATGAAGAAAAATGACGACACTGTGCGGTAACCGGGTTCCCGCGAGATGTCTCAATTAAACTAAGCAATGGGAGGGCTCCACATTGAAACAGTAATTGTCAGACCTGCTACTTCGATGCTTTCAGATAGTAAAAGTTCAATGCGAAGCACTCTATAGAATGAAAACTACGATTTTATTGAACTGTACCCCAAGGCTTGCACAGAAGCCAGAGGAATGATCGCTTAATGCTGGTTTTAAGGCTGGCCTTCCTGGAATCCAGTCGACACTTTGAAGCTCCTGATGTAAGAACTTGTGCCAGGCAAGGCCCGGGGAGCTCTTACTACCGTTCTTCTTCTCTTTTTCCATTGCCGAAAGATAAATTACTTCTATAAACTTTCTTTACAGATTGCAATTTAGGTAGTACAAGGTAACACTCTCCTCTTATTAACTACAAAATGGCGCAAGTGTTCTGCTTTTATTAGCCACATTTGTCACAAAGGCTTCGAGTAAAGTGTGCGTTCAATATGGGATCACATTAGGGGGTGTATTGCACGTTTTTTTTTTTAATTTAGAAATTTTTAATGCCAGCATGACTGTAATTAATTTTAAACAGTGTGCATCAGTTTTAATCAACTTTATTATTTCAAGTAATTAATATGTAAAATACAAAGCTCCAAGTAGCTCATATGAGTTAGTCGCCTTGTGATTGGTCAACGGCGGCTCAGGGAGTCAGTGCTCTTTGTTAGCATCTGAAGGTGACGAGTCTGAACTCCGACAGGACAACACATCGGTAAATTGAGAACTATTTACAGTAGCCAATAGTAATGCACTAATCTCATCCTGTTTTGCATTTTCTGTTCCAGGTGGTGCCCAGGTAGAAGGTATTTGTTTATTTATTTCTATGTTTATTTGAAGGTGATGCTCAGCTTTGGCGACCATTTATGCCTTTAGTAAGAGGTAAAGCCATCCATAACAAATAAGGTTTTATGCGCTAGTACCCTTGCGGTTCTGGGCAGACTCTAAACAGGAATTGTGTAATCTGGTGGGAGGTGTTAAGCTGTGGTTATAAAAATGTATGATGTAATGCGTGCAGTGTGTGTGTGTGTTTGTATGCTGAGGAATAAAGATGTCTCTTACAGAGCTCCGTGTGTGGTGTGTTCATTTGCATGGTCCCTGGGCTGGGGAAGACGCTTCAACTGGCGACGAGTAGGGGATACATGCCCCAAAGGAAAAAAAGTGATATCCCTGAGAGTTTGCAACAGTACAGCAAACTGCTTGTGCATGCCACCTGTGCCCAAATTAAATGTGACGCAGTCTGCGGTTGGCGGAAGTGGAGTCAAAGCCCCGCTCCGGCCCATACAGGGCCATCGAAGAAGCTGAATGCCCTCCAGAAGAGCACATTTAAGAACCCCACTAGCAACCTGCTTGTAAGACTGCCGGCAGAGAGACCACGCCGCGCCATAACAAAGAGCCATCATCCATACGAAGCAAACGCTAAAGGCAGTGACAACCAGGTACGAAAGCAAAAATTACTTATTCGCACAAGCAAGTGAAGTGCTATACGACCTCAAAATCAGACAAGACGGCCAGTCCCAAACAACGGGGGTGTTGTGTGGAGAGGCTGCCTGTCCTGCTTTGCATGAAGAACAATGCCTGAACAGCACGTATTGGGTGACAGAAGGGAGCACAAGGTATGATGCAGCTACATTCCTGAAGCCACCAACTTTGTTTGACACAGCAAAGAAACAGAATATT
This sequence comes from Calotriton arnoldi, assembly GCA_963921515.1. Classification (NCBI taxonomy): domain Eukaryota; kingdom Metazoa; phylum Chordata; class Amphibia; order Caudata; family Salamandridae; genus Calotriton; species Calotriton arnoldi. The sequence continues at coordinate 1,472,759 of CAWUFW010004660.1, read as the reverse complement.
TGTGCCAGGTGGGCTGCATGGATCGAAATACTCAATGACTTCATAGATGCACTGGAAGAGAAAGATGACAAGAAAATCATCAAACATTTGAAAAATCTTGCAAGTGATGGAGTGCAAGAAGTGCTAAAGAAGGTCTCACAAACTGATGCAACATTGTATCAAAAGATAAAAGAAGTGTTGGAAGCCAAGTTTAGTCCAATGCCGAATGTCAACTATGAAAAGTAAATTTTTAATCAAGCATGACAACAGGCTGGTGAAATGATAGATGAATTTGTTGAAAGACTTGAGGCACTTATCGAACACTGTATGTTCTGTGACTTTAATGATGAAAAACCATGAGCCTCAGAGTCATCGATAGTTGTCTTTCAGATTCCTTTAGGAGACAGATGTTGAGAGAGTCACTCAGTTTAGAAAAAATGCTAGTGGCTGCAAGGGCTGAAGAATGAGCAGATCAACAAACTGCTGCTATGAAAGCAGGTGCGGTGCGTAATGAATCAGCGTTGAGCATGAAAAGCAAGCATAAGCACAAAACTGATGCACATAAGCCAATGTCCCCGAAGAAGAAAAAGTTGTGCTTCCGATGTGGATTTTCATTTCCCGAGGAAGATAAATGTCCAGCTATAGAACAGATGTGCAAAGGCTGTGGGAAAGAAAACCACGTCATAACAGTCTGCAAAGCGAAAGAGAACACAATTGGGGATATTTACAACAAAATGTCAGAACTCGGTGTTACACCAAAATTGGTAACGCTGGCCTCCAAAAAGTTTTAAACGCAGGGATGTGTCGCATTCACTAATATGGCGCACACCTGTGTTTCCCCTACCGCTGGCACTAATAAAGATGCCTAGTGCCAGCGCATGCACCCTTGAGCAATGTTGCAAGGGTGCCTGCACTGCAGGGGCAATTATTTATGTGCAGGAAGGGGCATTTTCCTGAACATAAACAATCTTGAAAGACGATTTGCAGAATGCAGCACACATGGAAGGAGCAAAAAACGAGGGGAAATTAATAGTTCCTTCTCGCATTGCCAGTCTAAGACCAGGTATTCCCTGGTCTTAGTTTTTGGTGCTGCCCCAGCCTTGTAAATATGGAGCAGCATCAAAAAGCAATGAGTGTTGCGGCGGAACACCCACTGCAACACCCACTGCACGCCCCTTTCACACTAAGTGAAGCGTGAAAAGGGGCCTTATTTATAAGGTGGCGTTAAGCCACATTAAGTGGCTTAAAGCTGCTTTGTAAATAAAAGTGACGTTCTGATGGTTATATCCCATTGTAAATATGCCCCAAAGTGTGTCACAACATGAAGAGAAAATGGACGCCAGAAGGTTCCAGAAGCATTCTCACCACACCCACAAGGACTAAAGGAGACATCAGTTACGACAAGTAGAAACCATAGTCAATCGTTGTCAAGTTCACCACATAAAGGGTCTTCAACATCATTATCAAGCACCAGTGAAGAAGACAGATGTATGTTGATGATATCTACCAAGGAAGAACATGCACATGTAGGATTAGCTGCTCGCAAAGAAGACCAAAAGTAAAAAGAGAAGCAGCAAACGGAGCAACAAAACTCATTTGGACACTGTCCAAAAATTACATTAAAGGTGCACGGTTGCTCCATAACCTTCATTATAGACAGTGGTGCATCGATTAATATCATGCCAGTAGAGAAGTTGAGCAGCTTATCTCCTGTGCCATGTCTTACCCCGTCAAACACGGTGGTATACACCACTACAGAGCCAAGGGTCATTTACAGCAACCATGAGATACAAAACTACTTGAGTGCAAGCACTGAGTCGTGTTCTACAGGGAGCTTCATTGAGTACGTGCCTGCTTGGTTTTGGCACTGCTGCCGTCATGGGACTGATATCGCTCAACTACAACATCCGTGCTCAGTTTCCTTCATTGTTTCATGGCCTAGAAAGACTCAAGAAAATGAAAGTGCAGCTTCATATTAATGAGGACATTCGCCTGGTTGCCCAACGGCACTGCAGGGTCGCTTTTCACTTGCAAGAAACCGTCGAGAAAGAACTAGAAACACTGTTAAAACGTGACATCATTGAACGGTCTGCTGGTCCTCAAAGTGGAATGTCCCATTCCAGTGTTCTCCTGAATGTGACCAAATTTCCAAAGAATAAAGCATGCGATTGAGAGTGCAACTAAAATGGCCTATTTTGACGCCAAGTTAGATATTGAGATCACAGTAGATGCGAGCTCGGTGGGGTTGGGGGCAATTCCTGTTCAACACAATGGCCATTCGAATGCTCAGAGACACACTGTGGCCTATGCCAGTAGAAACCTGTCTGAAACAGAACGTGCCAATTCTCAGCCGGAAAAGGAGAGTCCGACTGTAATGTGGGCCTGCAAACATTTTCATGTGTTTCTATATGGAAAACGTTTCACTGTCATCACTGACCACCAGACTTTGCTCACTATTTTTGGGAACCGGACAGCTAAGATGCCCCCTCGTATCGAGAGATAAAGGTTGCGACTGCAAGAGTACAACTATGTGATTGTACACAAGCTGGGGGAAGATCAAAACCCTGCAGATTACTTTTCATAAGTGCCGCTGCATCGCCACAATTCAACATCCAAATCGGCTGAAAAGTATCTGAACTTCATTGTGAGGTCCAGCACACCAGTAGCTCTATCCATTGAACAGATTATTGCTGCTACCAACACAGATAAAGACATGCTCGTCCTCAAAAACATCATTACGACGCAAACTTGGAAAAAAAGTAGTCGACCCTTGGCCGATGATATTGAATTCCAAAGATTAAAAAATGTACCGGATGAACTATCCATCACCTGAAAAGGTTTCATATTGAGAGGCTCAAGAATGGTCATACCTGAGAGCCTGAGACAGCAAGTCATTGAAGTGGCCCAGGAAGGAGATCGTGGCACTGTAGCCACCAAGAGGGCCCTAAGAGACCGAGTGCGGTTCCATCGTCTAGATGAATGAGTTGAGAAAGAGCTGAAAGCGTGCCACCTCTGTAACAGTTAATCCCCCAAGATGATGCAGCATCCATTGGCAATGTCTGACCTTCCTGCGCAGGCTTGGGAGAGAGTTGCTGTTGACTTCTTTGGGCCTCTAGGAAATGGACATCACCTCATAGCAGTCATTTATGAATATTTGCGTTTTCCTTTGGTGGAAGACTTATCATCGACAACCCATGACAAAGTCATCAAGCAACTTGATCACATATTTGTAGCGTGGGCATCCCCACTATTCTCAAGTCTGATAATGGCTTGCTTTTCAATAGTAAAGAATTCAAGGAGTTTTGTGTTCGACTCAATGTCAAGCATCAGAAGAGTACACCTCTCTGGCCCCATACCAGTGGTATTGTTGAACGATTCCTGGGCACCCTCAAGAGGAAAATTCAACTAGCATCGATGGAAGAAAGCGATCTAAACCAAGGCCTGTGTCAAGCCCTTAGTGCCTATCGATCAACTCCTCACTCCAAAAATGCCGATAAGGTTCGTGTCACAGACACATCTTGAAAGTGCAAGATGAAATATGCCGATCAGGGGAGAAGAACCCAAAGGGGACTGGGTACTGGTCAAACAGAAAAGGAAGCGGAAAATGGACACTCCATTTGATGTCAACCCTTTGAGGGTTGTAACATGCAAATGGCACATGGTGACAGCACATCGTCCTGGAAAGTCCATCACACGGGACTCGTCACACTTTAAACACCTACCTTGATGTTTATCAGCTCCTGAGATCACGAGTGAGACGACCCCGCCTAAATGTCCAGTTCAAGCACCTGAGCCTATGTTATTGGTGCACAATCAAGGTGAACCTCAACTACTTCACACCCCCTGATCTGGCGGATTAGTGTGAGCGCCTCGACAAGTCATTGAGTAACTGTGATTCTAATGCTGTCTGCACTTTTTATTTAACAAAGGGGGAGATGTAGTGTTGTGATATTATGTGCTCTAGGACCGTTGCAGTTCTGGGTGGACTCAAAACAGAAATTACATAATCTGCTGGGAGGTGTTAAGGTGTGGTTATAAAAAGTTATAATGCAGTGCATGCAGTGTGTATTTGTATGCTGAGTAATAAAGTTGTTTGTTATAGAGCTCTGTGTGTGGCATGCTCATTTGCATGCTACCTGGGCTTGCAAATGCTACAGATTTGAGACCTGTAAATATGTTCAAATTATATTACACTCTGTGGCTTCAAGACACCAGTTGTGAACAACTTCAATTGATGCAACTGGAACCCAGTAACCTCTGACTGCCCTGGTGCCCCAGGAAACCGGTGGTCACATCGTCAAATCTCAAACTTTCTGGTGTGGAAGCTGTAGATTTCATATTTGCATCCTAGGTGCAGTTTTTCATGAAATGCACTTCCTCTCAGGCAGATTATATTTTTATTTTTAACATATGGTTATGGAGATATGACCATATTGAATAATTCTGGTTTCCAGCTAGACATGAATTCTAAATAATACGTTTTGTGCACGCGGTAAAAGGCATATTCACTTATATTAGTGTACAAGGGGCAAAGCAGGCAGCACTGGAAGAACAAACCATTCTAGAGGACAAAAGGCAGGACAGGATGGTGAAGGATTATCCTGGTGCAAGGTAGATGGGGAGGGAACTTTTCAGTTTGAAGGTTCCTATTGGCTCAGAGGTACAACCGGGGGTGTGCTTCCTGTGTCGACCAACAGACAGAAATGAATTTGTTTTTCTTAGAGGGAATGCTATGTATTCAGTTGAGTTTTTTTTTTTTTTTTTTTTAAAGAAAAGGCCTATTAGCTTAGTAAGCCTCATGTCGAATGCAGTTTTTCCCAGAGGGCTCAGTAGGATTTTCAGTGAGGGGAAGCAAGCATCACCGAACTTCAGTGATTACGAAGGGTCATTAACAAATTTTCTTATTGGCATGAAATAGGTTTATAATGACAACTTTCTTTGGTTCATGAATACAGAAGAGTTTTAGTTGAAGAACCTTGTACTCCACTTTCCCATGGTTCAATACACGAAGAAGAGAGTAAGACAAGGAATATATTTGCACGGTCACTGGTGAGGGAAAAACGTGGACATTGCCAGTCAAGCCAGAATTCTCTCACTTTAAAGAACTTGAACCAGGGCAATTCTTAGACACTATTAGGCACGTCCAGCCTATGTAATCTTGAAAAATCTGCTCTCCCGCTGTGCGACTTTGTTTTACTCCTGGAGTTGCAGTGTGCAGATGTTCCATGCACATTGTCATTTTCTACTGTGTCAGTCCTGTGTGAGCTTTGAACTATGGCCTCCTGTCCTCTGATCTCTAATCTATATCTGTTGCCTTGCATACTGGAATGAAAGTTATGTTCTGGAGTGTCCATCTTTTTATCTATGGTGAGACAAAGCTAACAGTATCATTATTAAACATTTTCTGCTCTGCAGCGAACATTATTCCCACAAGGGAGAAAGATCTAAACAGACTTTGGCACTCGCCTCAGTTATCTATTCTGAGTTGTGTTGACTTTGGTCAAGTACAGCTTTAACATTCAGGTATTTGGTTTCTGTATTTCATCTCTCATTATGGCAGGTTATGTAGCTACTGCTTATTAGCACAAGGATGTATAAGGAAAATATATAGTTACCGATATAATGCCCAGTTTCTTAGTTCAGTGTACATTTTTTTGTGTTTGCTATTGCCTATATAGGTGCAATATTTATTATTACCACTTTCCACATATGTAGTAGGTTGGCATTTAATAAACACCTTTGGTATAAAAACCCATATGTTTCTGTGTGTGTGAAAGCCTATGGGAGAAGCCAAGGAGAATTCACCAACAATCAGTCCTGCCTCTGGCAGAACTGACTGACAGATAAAATACACCTGTCTATTTCCTCCATCTGTATAGAAGGCATTATACCTTCACTGCCAAGAGTGATCTTCCACCTGTGACTGAGATCGTGGGCACAAGGAAGAGGGAGTCTTGTGTGAGAGACAGAATCATGAAGTGGACTGAAACAAGTATTTTCATGTAGACTATTCTGTGGGAATGGGCGTCCTACTAAGGAACATCTCAACAACATTCTCTGTAGGTGGAGAAGATCAGTGGAGACCTGTTTTTCAAAAGTCACCACCATCTTAAAGAAAGACTGTCTTTCCAAGTTTTCAAAAATCAAACACCTGATGGCCGGAAGTGTCTGGTGGCTCACAAAAATTGTATCAAAGAGGCTCCCCAGGTACATATTCAGGTTGGTCTCTGTTGAAGAATATTTTACTTTATCTTTATTCATGACTCAGATAACTCACTGGTGCTTCCCCATCTCCAGGAGTCTAAACTGAGGAGACTCTAGGTGTCAGGATCTTTCCCTCCAGACCTCCATTCTGACACCAGGAAGGCCTTGGTCAATTTTATCATAGTCAATTTTAAAACTTTCCTAATTCTGTTTTTTAGGTTCTTATCTTTGATAAAACCTTTTTACTCATATTGGCCAATGTTGCAATGTAGTTATTATGTTCACCACTTAATTGTGTTCACCACTTAATGGATGGTGATATTTTTACGATCCATTTTGAATTGAGAACTTTTTTTCTCGTGAAATTTGATAGAAGCTGTTTAATCCTTTATTTTAATTTGAATGTAATTCTTTCATCCATTTTGGCAATGTTTTCCATTATTTTTGATATTTTTGGTATTTTGCTAGTGACTGTTGATAGGTTCCTTTTTTCCAAAACATTTGATCCTTTTAACATTTTGGTTTCATTTTCTGTTTTATTATGTGAGCATTTACTTAAACTGAGTTGGGCATTGTGAGCTCTGTATTCCTTATTGCCACACTATTCTCATTCGGAAACTTCCAACTCCACTCTTTGCTGGAGGTTTACCTTATCGATCAGGACAACCTACCAAAGGAGATCAAAGATCCAGTCATTGCAACACGCTTATCTCTCTATATTAGACTGTGAGCCATTCTCCAACAATTCCGTTTCTTGCAAGCTAGCCTTGGGTATTTGGACAAAATATCGGAAACACACATATCTTGGGACTGAATTTTGTGTCAAAAATATCGAGGACAAAACTACCGTGTAGGTCATTTCCTATGGGTAAGTAAAGTTTCACTCTACATAACTCCACATATATGTACCATGAGGATATATATATAACTTCAGGCTAAGTACATCTGGAGTTAAGAATAGTACATTTATAATTACCTATTTGCACTTACCTTCTCGATATTCTTGTCCTCGACAATTTTGACACGATAAGTGATGAACACAATAACTACATTTGCAACATTTGACACGATATTCTGTCCACACAATGTTTGTGTTTCCGATATTCTGTCACTGATCCCTAGCCGTGTTCTCAAAGTAGTGCCTGTGCTATTGGACTCAAGCTACCCCCCACTGATGAGGCCTAATTAGACCAAAAGCAGTCCAGAGTTGCTTGTATTCCCATTCAGAGGAGCACTGGCCCGGCAGTGCAGGCTGAACTGTTCTATTGCGGCATGACCACTGCGGATTTGTATACGGCTGATCTTACGTGGCATAGTGGGCAAAAAGTGACAGTCTGGAACGAGGCTCGAGTGATTGCCAGTGGCGGAGGATTTTTGCAAGCATTCCCCCGATCATCTTTTTTTTCCCTACAGATATTGTAAGGCTTGTCCTTCCAGAGATGACCACTATTGCTCACCGGGAGCATTGATCAGAAAGGTTCTTATGAAATTTGCACTAGATCTATTGATATATTCATGGCATTCATCTTTATGTTCAGGTAAAACCCAAGTCCCCTGTTCTTGGCATCCTCGAGTGAGGATGAATCTCCACTCCCCTTTCTTATCCCTTTAATGATGATGTCACTAGTAATGTCTGTATATGCATCTTTTAACGAATCATAGGCTTTATCCAGCGATGTTTCAAATGCAATGCAAAATTCTGATTTGTGATTCTTAAATTTGATGCTTTTATGGATTTATGCAAATCCGAATAAAGATTTTATGATTATGATGATGATGACTCCTCTTCTCTTTCTCTATTACCTAGAAATATGATGAAGTGTTTTGCCTTTTAGTGACGGGGGGCTAAATATTTTCACTATTAGAATCTCGAAGGTGGAATAAGGCTTCTGGAAACTTACAGTGCTTGTTGACGTGAAGTGATCAGCTCTAGCATTTTCAAATCTGAAAGCTAGCCGTAAGTTGGTCATCGTGCAACTTGCATAGAGGATAACAGAGTCTGCCCATCCATAAAAGAAATAAGAACCAGCTTCGCAAGAAGCAACACGCCAGTTTCACTACGGACTCTATTAAACAAATTTCTTCTGATCCGGGTCCAGATCTGGCCGGTGGGGAATTAGTTGATTACTCTCATCCAGGTGGGCCCAGTGAGGATTTGGAAGAGCTGAGTGATACTTATTAATTACTTTATTCATGATCTCATATTCTTCCATTAAGCAGTTTAGATTATATCTAGAAATTGGTTACTCACCACTAATGCCCTTCCTGAGCTAATCAATTGCCATCCTATCCCTCACCATAAATGGTTCTTTCTAATGACACTATGGGCCTAATTACGATGTCGGGCGGACCGTTGCGCTATGAGTCTAGAAACCAGTAGCAGACCAGGTGCCATGGGCAGAACTTCTGAACTCAGTCTATCCTTGATCAGAGAGCCATTACTCCCAATTCCCTCAGTGACGTAACTAAAACTGAAGTAAATTGTGGTATATGTATTTTAATTTGTTAATGCACATTTTGAGCGAGGTACCTGGACTTCAGATTGTGATAGGTAATACCATGAGTTCGATTATTAGTAAAGTGTTTGTCTTTAAAAAAGAGTTTCTCAAATTTTCTCTAAATAATCAATACAGAAGTATTAGTGAATTTTTTGCATTTTATAGCTCCTAAAAGTGTGTCAAATTCAGTAAGCAATATATTTCTCACACTGTTTACCTCATTCTGTTTAAACAGGGTATAGAAACTGCAGGGAATTCATCTTTTCATGTGGTCTCTCCATTTTTTGGGGTGGCTTTTATGTGATTGTATTTGAATCTGGGAAGCTACTGAATAGTTCCCACTGCATAACTTATGACCCCTAAGCATATCACGATAGATCACAAAATGCTTCCACATGAAACCATGAAATAAGCATTGCTACTGCCAAGGCAGTCACCTGCCACAAAGTAATTGACACCTTCACTTCAGAAATTAGTGGCAGCAAATCAGCAAGGATTGTTCTTTATTTCCGAAAATATTCCCAATTTCCATCTAATGCCAAATTTAAAGTTTGGTGAGCAAACTAATTTTCACCCTAAAACTCACATTATCACTTTCTTAAAAATGGATGACTTTTTTCCTAAATGCCAGCTTTTCCTTTCTACTAAAGAAATTCTTTTGTTCCCATATATCAGTTTATTTGTTTTTCTGAAAATAAGCACATCTTAACCCCAAATATCCTTCTGACATTTTCCTTTTCTACAGTAATTTCATAAACAGCCTTCAATCATTGTCAGTAAATCAGTGCCAGTAATGTTTCTTGGTTTTGCCAACTCGTGACAAGCATTGCCATCTTCCGCCCAAATATCCTTAAATGTTAATCTGTGCCTTAATGTCCTCCCAAAACTGGCACTTTCCAGTCAATATAATGATGGGTCCAGGCACCCACAAACATGTCAGCCAGTGCCACAGGGGCTCAGGTACCCTCAGGCGACAGCCAAAGCAGTGATATGTCTGATGTATTTTCCCATGCCCGCCAAATCCAAAATGTGTCTAGCATCAATGTCGTGATGTGCCTGTGGTACGTCATGTGCCATCCATTTCCGTGATGTGCCCAAGGCACCCCATGTGCGCGCACTGACATTGTGTGCCTCAGGTGCATCACGGGACAGCTAATTTTACTGTATGCCCCGGGTGCCCCATGTGAAAGCCAATACCATGAGCAGGCACAGATGGCCAATGTGCCAGCCAATGTGTTTGGTTGTTGCAGGATCTTCATATGCTACTAGTGCCATCTGGTGCCCCAGGTGTGCATTTGCGTGCGCACATGTGTCCGCATACGTGCACACACACACACACACTCAGCCGCAGCACATGCAGGTAAGAGAGCGGTGAGGCAGTGGGGCCGGGTGGGGGGGTATTTCGATGGACGATGATGAGGGAAAATAAAATAAATAATTAATTTTCCCTCGTCATCGTCTGTCAAAATCCCCACCCCCCCACCTGGGCCCACTGCCCACCCTTCTTACCAGCATGGGCCGCGGCTACACACACTCGCACATGCACACACACTCACACCGACAAACACACACACTCACACAACAGAACATACCTATAATGATGAGGACCGGGCATTACCCGTAATGAAGTGAGTAATTTCTATTCTAACGCCACGTGATGCTTTGATAGTAGGGTGGATTTGAAAACGTACTGATGCACATATAACTGCACTTTTAGGTTTTTTTGATACACTTGCTCAAAGTCAAAAGTACCTAAACACACTACGGGGATCAGTTCTCATAACGCACGGGTTCTGACAAAGATAGTGTTTGTCTAGTTCTGTCAGGGTCTACTTACGCTGTGAGGATCAATCCGGTCCTCAAAGAGTGGGACACACACACACTCTCTCTCTCTCTCTCTCTCTCTCTCTCTCTCTCTCTCTCTCATCAATTTCAGACATGAGGGTAACAGAAGAGATACAGGACCAACAGAGGAGCTAATATATCTGCTGTAGTGGTCAAAGATGGGTAAAAGGTGAGCTCCTAAACTTGAGAAGGGAAGAGGAAACCATGAAGAGCAGGGTTTTGAGAAAGTCCAAGGACAACCTGTCCTAGAGATTGAGCACTTCAAAGTGCCTTCATCTTCTTCTGGGCGCTAGATGGAGGAGGCAGGGACACAGCTGGGCGCTGAGGGGAGGGACTGCTGTAGATGAAATCAATATGCGCTTATGTCCCTGTGGCTCCCTGTGTCGCCGCCCGGCCTGTACATCTTTTTAGTTTTTTTCACAAAAAATCACACTGGGTGCACCTCATAGAAATCCCCCATGCTGTTCTGTTTATTCCAGTAATAGTGCAAAATATAATAAAGAAATACATGGTGCAAAGCAGAAACCACCTAAAACTGGATACAGTGCAAAGTCACCTGCAATAACTCGAGAAACAGGTCAGAAAAACACATATATTCCAAATTACAAGTGTTCACAGTTCAACATTAAAACAACACTTCCTTGATCCCGGGGTGCAGACCTTAAAAGCAGGGGTGATTCTCATGGCGTGCGAAGCTCTCAGCTATCATGATCCTCTAAATTATCACTTACGTTGTTTTCACTTGAATTGCTGCGTTTTTCTTACAATTTCTCTCTTCCCCAAGCACTTTCTAGGTAGTGCCTTACTGTGCTCTTTGTCTTTGAGACACTTTCCTATTATTGATGGGTTTTGTGCACATAGACTAGGTTTTGATGACCTTAAATTATTTTCAGGCTTCTCGAGTAAACCTAATCACACGTCAAACTATCTTGAATGTGGGGGCAGAGTAATGACAAGGATGTAAAGAGCCATCAACTGCTATAGAATTAAATCATTTTTAGTGGTTATCACATGGTTATTTGACAAGCACAGCCTGAGAATCATTTTTTACTAAAAAAATAGTGAACAGAATAATTTGATTTGCAATCACAAACAAGTGGTATTACGTACAAGCGAGATAAATGCCTGCATGTCGAAGGTGTTCGCCTGGTTCAGACAGAACCAGTTGATGTGCAATTCCGAAAAATCCGAAATCATTTTTTTCGGGCATAAACCGGACGAGGAATGGCGCCAGTGGTGGCCTCAGCATATGTCCCCTCCAGTCAGCTCAGTCACCACTGTGAAAAATCTTGGAGTAAAACTGGACGCTGACATGTCCATGAAGTCTCAGGTCCAAACTGTGGCCGGGACATGCTTTGGACTACTTAAAATGTTGAGGAATTTTCTTCCTCTCCTACCAGTTCCTCACAGGAAAACTGTAGTCCAGGCCTTAATTACATCCAGACTGGATTATGTCAATGTTTTGTACCTAGGCCTCCCAGACTATCTATTAGGCCGCCTCCGGGTGGTACAAAACGCTGCGGCACGTGCTATCCTTATGGTAGGCCTGAGGACACACATGACCCCTCACCTGATATCCTTGCACTGGCTCCCGGTGCGAAAGAGGATACACTTTAAAGCCCTAGTCCTGGCCTTTAAGGCTTTTCACAAAATAGGGGCCACCTACATCAGGAACAGAATTCAACATTATGCTCCCCTTAGAACCCTGAGATCTTCTTCCCAGCGGCTGTCGACGGTGCTAAAATTCTCTCGCTCTCGCATGGGGGGGGCCGCTCCTTTCAGGTGGTGGCCTCACAGCTGTGGAACAGCCTGCCGCTCTCCTTAAGACAGGTTCAGGACCTCCTCAGTTTTAGGAGAAATCTAAAAACTTGGTTTTTCCAACTTCAGTAGTGATCTTTACGTTAGTTTGTGTTTCTGTCTCTGGGTCCTTCTTAGCGCCGGGACACTCTGTGGAGTAGCCGTGCGCTTTACAAGTGCCAAGTAACATAACATAACATAACTGCACTTGTTTCTCTCCCCTGACCTCAAACAAATAAATCATAAATTATAATGAATTACCATAACCATTCTGTCCTTAATTTTATTTACCAGTGGACACTAAGGGGCCGATTACGATGTTGGTCGGAAAGCCTTCGACCATTAGTCGGAAGCTTTCTGACCGCTGTCGGAGGCTTTCCGACCGGCACGGTCACTTTGCGGTCTGACCACTGAATTACGATGTCGGCGGTCGGAGCGTGAACAGGTTGGTCATTCCGATGTGGTTCCAACCGGCTTTCGGAATCTTCCGGCCAGTCTGAACCGCACCATAATCCCCTATGGATGGCGTTTCCGCTGTCGGGATTACGCTGTCGGTTTCCCACAGCCTTTCCGTGCCGGCCTTTCTAACACAGTTGGTGGCTGAGGGCATACCTAGGGTGCCCCCCTGTAAATCCATGCACTGTGTGGCAGGCACCATGGGGTGCCTGCCACAGAGTGCAGGGTATTACACACACACCCTTTCTGTATGGGAGCCTGTGTTATGGCCTGATACGGCCGCAACACAGGCTCCTATAGAGAAATCTGTGTTCGGTTGCATCGTAATCAGGCGGTCGGAACCGCAACTGGAGGTCGGTCAGTCCCGAGACAGTGTCAGTCGGAGGCAATGCCGACTGACATCGCAATAAGCCCCTAAATTTGATGGCAACTTGTCAACTCCCTTATTTAGTCCGATGATCAGTCACGTGGGTATTAGAAGGAAAAAGACGCAGCTGTACGTTTTCTCAGAAGATATACTCATTGTCTTAAAAAAGAGTGAACGCTACTGTGCCAATTAAACTTTTATAAGCAATGAGGCATTGCAGGAGTTAGGACATGACCGCTGCCACTGAAGAACAATTCACATTTACTGAGAACACCCCCTAAAGCAGGAGAGAGGTGGGTTCAATCTCTTTCTTTAAAAAGGATGGATGGCAGGTCAGACAGGTACTCTGTGGAGTAGGGTCACTTCAGAGGTGGTACTCACAGCCTCCATCAAAAGTCTACTCTACATCTCCTCTTTGAGACAATTCTCTGGTTGATATTAGGGTTAGAAATTTAGGAAGGGCAAATAAGTGACTGTTCTTATCATTCTATCTAAGGAAAGTGAGTAATATTTTACTTGCTTCTTTGAAAATTTAGTGCCACAGTTTGCAGCGTTTTATTCTATAGTTTTTCCTCTAGGGCATTGCAATGATTTGAGTGTGGGGGGAGTAATATTGAACTGAAGGGGTTTGCCTTTTTTCAACTGTGCTCACTGTGCAATTGGTCTCATCTGAAGACACACAGATTTGGAACATTATCATTGGTACATTGTGGTGCCGAAATAATCCACAATTTAGCGACCACCGCAATTCATGCTTTCTGTGTCTTCTTCCCCTTTGACCCCGTACTGTGCTCCGTTGCCTTTCGGCTAGGTTTGTGCTAAACAAATACCATGTACATGTTAAAATCAATGCATTAGTGGCTTCCTTCTCTTCACACACCTCAGACACAGGATCCTAAACCCATCCAGAGAAAGACCAACATATATTTTGATTAAGCCGGATGGAGATTAGACCCAACCAATAGATCGTCAGCATTATAAAAGGATCCTGCAATATTTCAATGTGTGTCCTTCACCCTGGACAGAGACATGTTTCATAAATATTTGAGTTAAAATGAAACAGAGTTAGTGACGGCATTCTTCACATAAAACGCCAGGGTTCACCAATGGCGTGACATCACTGATGACCATGGGTAGTTGTGTGCAATGTTGGCATGTGTGCGAGATGTTTCCCAAAGGTTAGAAACCTGTGTTACTGTTCCAGTTGCTAGGCTCCTACACAGCGGATCTCCTACCTCCTCCCAAGGTGGGTCTGTGAAGACATCACAAGATAGGGGCACAAAACCAATAAATAAGAAAAGGGGAAGGAGAAGAAATTGAGTTTTTATGCAACGTGTCTCGGGTAGTCAGGTCTGCTGCACGTGGCTGCATTTCCTTAACACATCCAGAGGCCTAACGCTTGAACCCTTGTCCGGGTGCAGTCTTTTCTTGTGCATGACACCAAAAACTGGCAGCAGTCCAGATTCATACTCTCACCAATACCGAGAAGGTTATTAGATGCATGCCACTTTTTTGGCAGTACAGTTATGCCACCACTGGTGGGTAACTCTGAGACCCTCTCCATATCTCGCAAAAAGATCCAATAATTTTGCAATTTGGCATTCACCAAATTAGTACCCAGCGGTCCCTCCAAGCGTGCAGAACATGCAATGGTTGATTAGTTAGGAAAAGGAGGTTTCATGGTCATTGGTGTTCTCACACTCCAGGTACACCTCATATTCCTCTACGTCTGAGAGTGGCAGCCCGTTGCTGGGTATGTGTTCGCACACTATGCTCCGCATGGTGACTCGCGTGATGCTGGGCGAGTACTTCCGCGAGCTAGCTCTCTTCAGCCGGCCACGGCACATAACTTCCTTGAACATCTCACGGAAGCGGGTGGACATCAGGTTGTAGAGGATGGGGTTGACGGCTGAGCTCAGGTAGAAAAAGACACCGGAGATGATGTGGACGTAACCAAACATCTCATGCCGCTCACCGGTCCAGTCGTCAATGAAGCTCCACATGAGCCGGTCGGTGTGGAACGGGGCCCAGCAGATGCCAAACACGACCACCAGGATAACTGCAAACAAAGCAGAAAGCAAAATTATTGCTGTGATAATGCTGAAGTTTCAGTGTCACTGTAAGAACATATTTCTCAATATTGACAAAAAACAGAATTCAGATATTAAAGTTTCTTTTGGAGGTGATGTGGTCAACTGGTTTAGCAGTCAACTAATACCATGCAATCAAACATCTAAGTGCTAACCTAAGCTTCCGCACTTAACTTCCCTGAGACTTTTAGTTCGTATGTTTAACAACACTGTGAATGCTTAGAAATAGACAGAACATAATCATTAATTTTAAAATAAAAGCTGAGCATTTATATTTTCATTAAACAAAAAGAGAAGACTTAATAATCAAACAAAGATGCTGGTTTCATAGGGAGTGGTTAGTAGACATCCAGGGGCAGACTTACACACATTTTGTGCTGGGTTTGCATCACAAAAGTGATGCAAACGTAGCAAAATACATATTTTTTAATTTACTTTAAAGGGCAAAGCTTGCTGTGCACTGGAAAGTTGCTTCAAAGTAAGGAAAAGCAGTGCTTTGCGCTATTTCGCATTTCTGCGTCTAGGGGGCATTCCATGGGTGGTACGTGGGTGTTCCAATGCAACCACCCATGGTTCTTGAAGCAAAACTGTATATGCTAACAACAGTAGACAGAGTTATGCACCAAAGAAACACCACTTTGAAGCAGGTGTTAAAAGGAGAAAGGATTTTATTTCTCATTACTTTTCTGACGTTGCATGTGCGCTACACTGACCAGTACACCACGGAAGAGGGTAAAGTTTTCAAGTTTGTCTAGGCATAGTATTTTGTAGTGGAAGAGCATCCTGCCAGTACAAAACCTATGCTAGACTCAGGCGCACACACACCCTTGCACTGTAGTGAAAAGTAAGCCTGGGCAGAGTTTGCAGAGTTTTACTCCGCAGAACTCCACGAAGTGCCAGAAAAACTCCGCCGCGGAGTTCCGCCAGCGACGGATTCTGTTAAGTCGCGCTGCTCGCACTGATTTTTAGTGCCAGGAGTTTGTCTCGCACTGTAAAATCAGCGTGAACTGCACTACCTGTCGCACCAGAGGGTGCTGCTGCTTTCTGCCGCTCGAATGGACATTCTACTCGAGCGTCAGCTTCCTCAACGCAAATGGCAGCTTTCTCAACGCGAGCGATTGCGACCTGCCGCGACTACCCGCGATGAGAAATCTCACCAGGAGGAGTTCTAGCGCATTATTTTTTCTCGCAAGCACTCGCCAACATACCATTGGCGAGCCGCTCGAGAAAAAGACTCTGCTCTGCGTCACTTCACGGAGTTTTGCGGAACTCCGCACTCCGCACGGAGTGGGCAAAACTCTGCGAACTCCTCTAGCGGAGTGGAATTGTTCACCCACCCCTAGTGAAAAGGTGTGTGCGTTGCGCTAGGCAACATAATTGTGCACCAGCACTAGGGAGAGAGCAGGGTAGTGCCATAACTCTGTAGATATATCGCTGTCCTTCTCTCTGCCTGTCATGCAGTGCAGCAACTTTGGGTGCTGCGCTGCGCTCTGTGACATGTTTCGAAATCCGAGCCCCAGTGGGCACAAGTGATCCACTCAGAGCAGCCCTATCACAGTCCAGAAGGCTACAGAAAGTGCTTTCAATTCTACCCTTTTCTGAATAGACTTCTGTGCAAAAAGTGAGAGACTCATTGCTCTATGTAAAGCATTCCATTAAAACGAACGTCATGCATAACTAACAAAGCATTAATTACATCATCAATATAAATAATATATATCAACGTATAAAGGCTATAATGAAAACGTCATTAGAATAACACCAATAGAAATACAGTTTAAAAAAAAAAAAGTTCACAATATACATTAGGAAAACAATATGGGAGAAAGTCCTGTCCTTGCTTTGGAAGAATTTTTTTTTTTTTTACCAACATAAAAAAACAGATCATGACGGAGTTGATATCAGCTCCCCAAGAATCCTGCTTTTCTTCGCCGCCTTTGATTGTCTCCCATTTCTGCTGATAACGCGAAATCGTCTTCGTAGTGACCCAGACCTACAAGTAAACTGCTGAACTGTACGGCTGTTTATTATTCTCTAACAGTCTGGCAGAAAAATGACTCCCTCCTAACATTTTTAATGAGGTGGGCTTGTGGATCTTGGGCAGAAAGTGAAGGTCAAATCCCACAAATCAACATTGCTGGTGCCTCCTGAGCCCTGTCTGATTTGCTGAGGTAAGTCTGTTTTGAGGAACACAACCAATGCTGTTATTTTAGGAAAATACATTTTCTTTGATCCTGAAAATAACAGACTACCCACCCTTACAAGTCTGCTAATCTCAGCATTGAGTTCAGAAATGTTTACTAGGTAAGTGACCACATGTTCCTTACCAACTCTTTTGTGGCTGTCAACAAGAAGTCCCCTGGTCCTACATTATCCATTTGTCCACTTTCATCGCCTCACTCAACTACATCTTTTTCAACTCATCACATATATTTTTGCCTATAGAATGGTTGTTCTAAAACTACCTACATCACAGAGTAAATGGATTGTAATACCTTCCCCTTAACTTCATAGACATCAGAGAAATATGGATTAATCCTAAAAGCCATAACCACACCAGATGTCTCCGCACTGACTTTTCCACTTTTTCTCAAAAAGCATGTCACAAGCATACAAGCCCTTATTAGAACATTGGAATGCTGGGAGCTTCATTGAAGACATTTGAATGTTTGTTCACAGCTGTTGCTGTGAACAAAGGCCTCACGGAGCCCGAGGGGATTTCATGCTCCGTGAGGCCTTTGTTTTATTTGTTAGAACATTCTGCCCTCTACTGGTGGATTGTTCTAATAGCCTTACAGCCCTCCGTACTGGGCTGTCCCGGCCATTGAAGTCCTGCTCCCTTGTTAAAGGCCCTCACCTTCGGTTCAGGCCTTTAATGCTGGAGCAGACGTTTAATGGCCAGTATAGCCCACTATGGCGGGCTATAATGATATATATTCAATCTCTCATCATTAATTCTGGAATTCTTCTTCTGTTCTACCCCCACTCCATCCAAGTCAATTTAATACCTATCTGTGACCCACCGCAGTTATTGAATCTTTCTTTGGTGATATGATACAATTCTTGAAGTTCTATATCCGCAAATCCCAATCACCCTTCTAGGTAATTTCAAGCCTGATTTCTATCTAACACGATGAAACCTTTTTTAACAATTTCTTTATGATCATTCACTCGTAAACACTCACTCACCCCCATTGACACTTTTGGAAAGTAAATCTTGTCCTCTTCTCTAAATCTGTTACTCACAAACCATCTTGCATCTGCCTGCCTATCTCTGACCATTCCATTCTATGTATGACGGTCACTGCTCACAACCTCACCAACTTCCTTCAACAAGAATTACCAAAAGAAATCACTTTTGCTCAGTCCTAATCTCATGCTTAGACCAACTACATAATAACATTGAACCTCTACTTCGGGCAGCTTTCCTCAATGAATTGAATGGCATGCCGTGGACTGACTTCCCCTTCCATTATCCTCAGTATACATTCACACCAATGATCCACTCTCTGCAACCCTAGCTCTTTCACGCATGTTTCTTGAAGTCAATACTGTGAGCAATCCTCTGCAAATGTTGGAAAATTTTAAACTACAACCCTTAGTCCTGGCCACAGGCCAGATGAACTCAAGCCCTCAGAAAAAGAAACTCTCACACACCCTACTGTGTCATACTTCATCACCGGGTCTCATTCTGCTCCCTATAAACCAGGATGAGCTCGATCATGTTCCAGGAAGCACTTTGGATATTTTTCCAGAAAGAGTCTTAAAGTGTAGTTAAAAATATTTAAAGGTCACCCCAGCTTCCCTTTATTTTTGCTGCCTTTGGTAAGGTTTAAAATCCGAAAGAAATCAGGGTGCAGGGATATTAAACCCTTTTCAAACACCTGACTTCTGAATTTTTAACTATACCAAAGGGTGTGTGAGGGTCCCCAAAAAAACCTTTTGGGTTTCTTTTTGTTAGGACTTGAGTTCATCCTGGCTGTGGTACTGGACTAAGGATACTTTTGTGTAAGTAAAGTTAAGGGTCAGGGAGGCAGTATTGGGGGTGGGTGGAACTCATGGAGTTTCACTCTGCGGAATTCCGAGGACTTACATAAAAACTCTGTGAGATTCCGTGGAATTCCGCGCACAGGCGAAATTAGTCACGTCGTGCTGCTCACGCTGATCTTTAGTGTGGGAAGCTCGTTCAGCGCTGCTCCTCGAGTTGATTTTGCAGCCTCTCAAGTAGATTTTCTACTTGAGTAGTAACTTTCTGACCGTGAACATTTGTGACCGTGTTGGGGACATCTCATCGGGTGCCCTTCTAGCGACCGAAAATTGTACTAGGGGATGCCAAATCTTGTTTGCGCTTGCCAGCTTACCACTGGCAAGCCGCACATGAGAAAAAACTCTGCCATGCAGCAGTTGGCGGAACTTGACCGTAACTCTGCATTACATGCATAACACGTAGTGGTCAAAACTCTGCCAAATCCGCTGGCGGAGCGGAATGTATCGCCCACCCTTAAGCAGTATCCTGTATCCCTAAAATTTGCCCGCTTCAAATTTCTGTTTTTCTAGACAAATTCCTTAGCGTAGGAATAGCTCAATTGTGATTCATGAGAGCCCTGTGTAGCTGAGCAAAGCTATACCAGTTATGAAAGAAATTATGTTTAAAAAAATAAAAATCACAGATACTCATATTCCTGGATCTGCAGTGCAGGCTCTGAACTGCAAACATAATAACAAAAGGTCCTCTTACGGGATCCATGAATCCATGAACGGACCTGTGAATCCTGTGAGAAAAGCATATACCTTTTTATGGACAAGGGACCATTTGTACCGAATGTTTGCGATTCAGTATTTAGTCGCAAAACAATGAAAATTGAATTTAAGAGACACATTCGCAGCCCTAAATTTAGCGCTGCAAATGTTTACCAAATCGGTAATTTGCCGACTTCAAATGGCGAATTGCAAATAAGAAATCGTTATTTGCTATTCGATATTCATATGTTCATCCCAGTCACAAATAGAGAATAGTCACAGAAACACCGAATTGCACATGCAATTTACCACCACCTCGACCCAAGTGGTAATCATGTGCAAACTATATAAAGAGCCCCAGAATGCATCTGATTTTTCCAAAATGGCTGCGCCGTATGTCATGGCACGGAGTGAGGATTTTGTCTGGGTTCCAGAAAAGACAGGAGAGGATCTCCAGACTGAGAGTCACACTTTTTCACCAAACAACGGAAGAGATATACACCAAGCATAGGCTTAGTAGTGCTGAAATCCTTAACCTAATTGCTGATGTGAAGCCTCATATTGTTAATGTTAATGTTAATTGTGACTTGTAGAGCGATTAATACCGGCAGGTCTCTAAGCTCTGTGAGAAGAAAGCTATAGTGCCCCCAGGTGAATATGGCCCCTGACTGGGTGGGGCTAGGCCCAGGCTTCAATGAAGAGGAGGGTCTTCAGATTCTTCCTAAATGGTAGGAGGGCCTCCTCCGATCAAAGATGGAATGGAAGCCTATTCCATAGTTGTGGAATAAAGACGGAGAAGGCCCGCCCTCCTTTTTTCGTGAGGTTGAACCGCGGACAAGATAGTTGATTCCCCGCAGAAGATCTTAGAAAGCGGCTTGGGGCGTATTTCACAAGGCGCTCTTTGATGTAGCTTGGGGCTTGACCATGTAGGGCCTTGTGGGCGATACACAGTCCCTTGAATTTGGTCCTTTGCTTGATGGGAAGCCAATGAAGTTTCTGCAACAGGGGAGCAGCCCGTGTATATCTGGGTAATTTAAAAATCAACCTGGCTGCGTCGCTCATCACCACCTGAAGTTTGCTTAGCAAATTATCCGGTAGCCCAATGTAAAGCGCATTGCCATAATCTAGACGTGACAAGATCAGTGCTGTCACCACCGTTCGCATGGTGGAAAAAGAGAGGATAGGTGAAAGTTTCCCACACATGTCCCAAAGACGGTGGAAACTTGATTGGACAGAGAGAGATTAGCGTCGATTTTTATACCCAGGCTTTTTTTTACCACTTGTGCTGGAGACGGAATGTCTCCCAGCTCCTGTGGCCAAAATTGGTTGGACCATGGGTTATTATCCGTGGTAATGGCCAGCACCTCCGTTTTGTCTGGGTTGACCTTTAGTGAATTGAGTGTCATCCAACTTACTACGAATCTCAAAATGTCTTGTACACGTGCGTGGGCTTGGGGGGTGTTTTCGATTTGTAGGATGATTTGGGTGTCGTCGGCGTAGTTAAACACTTGGCAATCCATCCGGGCCAGGTCCATCACCAGTGGGTGCAGGTAAATGTTAAACAACTGTGATGATAGAGCAGACCCTTGGGGGACTTCACAGGTTATGGGCCCTCTGTTGGACACACAGTCACTCATCTGAATTATTTGGGTACGATCCGTCAAGAAGGAGGCAATCCATTGATGGATCGTCCTGCCAATGCCTATGTCCCGGATTCTGGTCAAAAGTTGATCATGATTGACCGTGTCGAACGCGGCCGACAAATCTAAAAGAACCAGGGCACACAGCTTTTTTTGGTCTGCCGTGAGCCTGATTTCATCCAGTACGGACAGCATCACTAGCTCCGTGCTATGGTGGGCTCGGAAACTAGCCTGCCTGTCCCCAAGTAAGTGAAGATCTTCCATAAAAACAAATTAGGTTATGAGAACGTGTTGTTCCAGGATTTTGGCCATAAAAGGGAGTTGGGAGATAGGCCTATAGTTTTTCATGATGGTGATATCGGCTCCCGATTTTTTGAGTAATGGAATTACTCTAGCTTCCTTAAATTTTCTGGGGACTATCCCTGTTTCTAAAGAGAGATTAAGCAGGGAGAGGACTTCTACCTCGATCGCTGGCAGGGCTAATTTAAAGATCTTTGGAGGGCAAGGATCCGCGGGTGAGCCTGACTTAATCTTAGATGCAGTGTGAAGCAGGGAATCGTGGTCCAATTTTGGAAAATCGGTGATAGATTCTATTATATTCTTGTGTGGCTTTGCCCTTGCCAGGACATGTTGATTAATGGGAGTTCTATGAATATCTACTAAGATGTCTTTAACTTTATCTGAAAGAAGGTCAGGAACTTGTTACATAGTTCCTGACTGGTGGGAGCTTCTTGCATTTGCTTTTGGCTAAGCTCCTTCAAAATTTTAAAAGTTTCTTTTTGTTTATTGTCTGCAGCCAGGATCCTGAATTCATAGAAATCGGCCTTCCTTTTAAGGATGGCTTTTTTATAGCTGGTAAGTTTAGTCCTATATTCCATAAGTGACTGTGGCTCGTAGGTTTTGCGCCACTGTCTTTCGTGGTGGCGAAGGGTCCGCTTCAATCCCCTGAGTTCTTCCGTGAACCAGGGGGCGCCCTTCCCCTTGTTTTCCACTTTTATTCTGCGAGCTGGCGCCAATTTGTTGATGGCCTTTGTCAATTGGTTGAAGATAGATTCACACCTAACTTCAGGATCCTCAGACCAGGTCTTCCTGGGAGCCTTATCTCGTAGAGTTTCCCCTAGGCTATTACCCTCAATTTTGTTCCAACTCCGCACCATTTTCCATCTGGGCGGAGGACAGAGGGACCGGCTAACTAGGGTCATTTGGAAGCTGACTAAATAATGATCGGACCACCCGCAACGGGATGTGTCCACTAGATTAACCAGTGGCCGAGTAGACCAAATGAGGTCTAATGTGTGGCCTTTCTCGTGGGTGGGGGTGTCTACAAGCTGCTGCAATCCCAATGTGGCCATAGTTTCATCTAACTGTTGGGCTTGCGCTTCTCTGGGTAGCTGGTCCCAGTGATAGTTAAAATCCCCTACCACCAGAAGCTGTTGGAACCGTGAGCGAAGGTTGGTGACAATTTCAATAAGGTGGTCAATAAACTTGGGGGAAGCTCTCGGGGGCCGGTATACTACCACCACTGCCATACTCGTGGTAGCGGTGTAAGCTTTGGCTATTAGTATATCAGCTCCTTCCTGGTTCTCTCCTGCTAGTTTCCCCATTGTCAACTGTTTATTGTAGAAAATTGCCACCCCCCCTCCTCTTTTCCCATCAGGCCTATTGTGCCATAAGGCATCCAAGCCTGCGGGCAATGCTGCAACTATGTTTGGACCAGAGTTATCGTCAAGCCAAGTTTCAGTAAGTGCAAGAATGTCAGGCGAGTCTTCATGCAGCAAAGTAAATATTTCAAGGCAGTGCTTCTGGAGTGAACGCGTGTTGAGCACCATAACTTTCATGTGCTTATTCAGGTTGGGATTTTTGCCTTTACAGGTGTGGAGGGGTGTAGCACTTATGTGCTCACTCAAGTGTGTAGTAAAAAGACCTTATGCCAAGAGCCGGCTCTTAATCTGTGGCTCTAAGTGAGGTATATTGTGCTTCAAAGCACACAGTTCAGTACCTGAATATGACAAGATTTGTCCAGGGGTCCTGGCCCCTGGGTCAGTTCGGGCGCAGACGGGCTTGCCTTAGGCGCGCCTTCGGTGCGCCAGCGGCACGCCCGCTGCGCGACCTCTCCAGCGTGCAGTTATGTGCGCCTTGCGTCCCGCGCCCCACCCCGTCAATCAGGCCAGCTGACTACCCTCGTAGCCACTAGACCGCAACTCAGGAGCGGAAGTGGTGAAAGAGAACCCTTGCCTGGAATAAGGTCTGTCTAAAGCCCCACGTATGTCACAAACAGATTCAAATTCAATTTTTAAAAATAGCAGCATAATACATTTTAAAAAAGGATAAAAGGATTTAAACAGGTCAAAGAATTGTTAGCGAGCGCACAGCACCAGGGATGCTGTAACGTGACTTCTCTGGACTGAGAGACACACCTTATGAAGTAAGTCCATCTCCACCCATGTACAGGTGTTATGCCGTTTAAACTTATTAGCATCTGGCAGCTATCAAGGTGTGACTGCAGCAGCTGGTGGTGTGTCCCAAAATTCACTTTCACGTTTTTTCCGTTCATTCCTTGGTGCCTTGTTAATGTGAATCAATACCTACATATATCTCCCTAGAAACATACAGGAACTGTATACAACCAAGCTCCAATCGTATTGCATTGCTAACTTTCCCAATGTCATAGGATGTGTAGATGCTACACGTGTCAATCTTGGCACCCTCCGCCATTGACTATCTATTCCCCAACAGGAAAAATACTCATTACATGAATTACACACGGGGCCCGATTCACAAAGGTAAACTGAGACGAAAGTCTAACTTTATGACTGTCGGTATTCACAAAGGCATTTACGAGCAGTCGCGGTCCGTGTAGGAGTGCCGGCCAGGCGGTGACGTGGGGCGGGGGAGGGGCAGGGTGGGGGGTAGCAAAGTACGGATTACGGACCAATACAGGTAAGTAAACATGTAAATCAATAAAACGAATTTCGTTGTGAGCGCTGCATCGCAAAATGCGATGCAGTGCGCGCAACGAAATTTGTTTCATTGATTTAAATGTTTACTTACCTGTATTGGTCCGTAATCCGTACTTTGCTACCCCCACCCTGCCCTCCCCCGCCCCACATCACCGCCCGGCCGGCACTCCTGCACGGACCGCAACTTTATGAGTAGTAAAGTTAGACTTTTGTCTCAGTTAAGTTTAACTGAAACTAAAAGTTCTTAGACTTTGGTCTCAGTCAAACTTAAGACCAAAACTTAAGTTTAACTGAGACAAAAATTTAACTTTACTACTCGTAAATGCCCTTTGTGAAAACCGAAAGTCGTAAGGTTAGACTTTCGTCTCAGTTTACCTTTGTGAATCGGGCCCATGGTGCGTGATACAAAACATGTGAATATAGACATAGCAGCGTGTTTCTCAGGGACCACCCATGATGCATTCATATTCAGGCACAGTGGCATTCAAGCAAGGCTACAAAGTGGAGAGTTTGATGGGCATCTATTCTGGGTAATACTCCTATTTAACATTTCGATTGCTATATAAAAGCACAAACATTGCAACTGTGATGCGTAAACCTATCCAGTACTATTTCAGGTGATACTGCATATGCCATACGCCCAGGGATTATGCCTCCATACATGAATCCATCCACATGCAGTGAGCGTCACTACAATGTGGCATATTGGAAAACCCGAGGTGTGATTGAGCGCACATTTGGAACACTGGAAAGTCTATTCACATGCCTGCACAAGAGTGGTGGTGCCCTACTGTACTCTCCAGAAATATATTGCAAGATTGTAGCCACTTTTGCAATTCTCCACAATGTAGCAACTCGCAGAGGCTCAGCAGTTACTGTATCTGACTCTGAAGCATGATGCTTCAGTAGCAGCAGAGGGTCAAAGGCGCTGTGCTGCCGTAACTGATCATTATATAAGTGAACCATTGCCACATTATTATTAAATCAAAGTCAAAGGTATGTTTGCAGGTAAACATAAACCAACATTTATTCCTGTTTCTTTAGGAATGTACGCAGATTAAAGGACATTACATCATGTCACCGTGTATTTTTACCAATATTTCCCCATATGTGTATAGACACACATTAAATCAAACAAAAACATGAGGATATGAAGCTATGATTTGTGTTTGATACAAACAAAAGTGGTGGCACTCACATTTACACCTCCTGCAATGCAACACCTGGCTTCACGTACACTCATGGTGTCACTGACAGAAATGCTACTGACACTAGAGCGACCCTCACTCTCATGACGTACTACCTGACTGACAACAGCTATCTGAGTTGTTTGAAATATCTCTACAGCATTTGTTACCTGTATCAGCCCATGAGGCAGGTGGGCAGTCAAAATATCGAATTTTAAATATCGGCCTACACTAATATCGAGTTCTAAATATCGTAGGGACAGAATATCGAAGTCAAGAATATCGTTGACCAGAATATCGACTTGAAGGTAAGTAATATCGATTTTCTTAATATCAAAGTAAGCAATATCGAAGTCATTAATATCGTTAGCAAAAATATAGTTGTTAATATCTATTTTTTTTTTGTGTTATGTATTTTATATGTATGTTTAACATTTTTTTAAAGTTTTTTCTTTATTTTTAAATATATGTATTAAATGTTTAGAAAATAGTAATTTTTTTAAAGGAAATTTTGCGTTTTAGTATCAGAGCGGGTTGTGGGTTTATAGGGGAATAGGGTGGGAAGTAATTTAATTATAATTAATTAATTAATATGCTTTGATTTATTGTTATTCATTGTTAATTTTTGTTACTTAATTATTAATTGGTAAATAAGTTATATTAATTGGTTAATTTATAATTATATTAATTATAATTAATTTATTATTAATTTTTATTTATTGTTATTGTTAATTAATTTACTGTAAATTAATTATTAATTGGTAATTAATTTTAATTCATTGATTAATTGGTAATTAAATTAATTATGTTATTTTTAATGTGTAGCGGGTTGTGGGTTTATAGGAGAATAGGGTGGGAAGTAATTTAAATATAATTAATTAGTTAATATGTGTATATTTATTGGTATTGATTATTAATTTATTGTTAATTAATTATTAATTGGTAATTAATTTTTATTAATTGGTTAATAAAAGTTATATTAATGATAATTAATTTATAATTATTTTTGGGTTATTGTTACTGTTAATTAATTTATTGTTAATTAATTATTAATTGGTAATTAATTTTTATTATTTGATTAATTGATAATTAAATTAATTGTTTTATTTTTTATGTGTAGCGCGTTGTGTGTTTATAGGGGAATAGGGTGGGAAGTAATTTAATGTTATTTAAGTAAATATTAATTTAATTTAATAGGTATTTATTAATAATTATTTGGTTAAATAATTATTAATATGTTATTTATTTAAAAAAATTAATTTATAAGTATGTTAATTTAACCCTTACGCGAGCCTACATTTTCCCTACTGTTGCACTCACTGGAGTGGGAATAGTAATTTTTACCCCTACGCTATCCAACACTTTCCCTACTGTTGCACTCACTGGAGAGGGAATAGTAATTTTTATGCTTCAAAGGGGTGTGCAGTTCCTAACAGGGGGACAAGGGAAAGGGCAGGTCTTTCTTCGTGATGCCCTCACACACCCCGAAGGATGTCATGCTTCATCATTGGGCTCTGCTCCTCGTCGGGCCGGCGCTGCAATGCCCGACGGGCTCCCGTTAACGGGGCTCTTTGGCGGAGATCTTTTGAAGAAGCCGTGAGGTGCGTGCGGGTAAGAGGGCAAGGATAGAGTAGTGCACGGGTAGTGAGTTTTAAAATAAGTCTGGATCAATCCTCTTAAGAAATGTTTTAATAGTTTAGGTAGTTCCAGCTTAGTTAAAAATGTGTGGAAGCACTCTGCGTGGATGCAATGTTCCTAGAGGGCTATCGCAGTGTAATGGGTCAACATGTTTCGTGCCCCTATCGCTCCTAACGAGTCGTATGGCACTTCATCAGGACCTAAGTGAGTAGATGGTGCACTACTAAAGGTCTGGTTCCCTAGGTATGGTGTGGTAACCAGACACAATAGAGTGGAACCCTAATAGACTTATTCTGGGCTGCTGTAGACCCCCAGTATGAAAGTCTACGGCCTTACGGGGGAGTTCAGAGCACATCGTTGCTCTGATGGGCTGGGTGGCAGGCAACTAGCACGAATCCTACCCTTGCTCCACTCTATTGTGTCTGGTTACCACACCATACCTAGGGAACCAGACCTTTAGTAGTTATTCAGCGAGCCACTGAAATCCTATGTATGTTCCATTACAATGATTTATTGCATGCAGACAATTTATGTTTGCCAGTGAGTTATCTATGACTGTTGGTCAGTGTGCATCATTACCTATATGTTTGAGGGACTTTATGAAAATGAGTGTCTGTTGGTCTCTGCACCCGAAGGCTGCATGCCCCTGGACACATACACTGTACAAAAGCAAAACTACTGGATTTGCCAGTGCTTGTTTGGAAAGAAATTGAACTGATTAATGGGATGTGCTGTCAGTTCAGCAGATTTGCGAGTTACAAAATCTGAGAATCTGCAGACTATTTTTCTTCCATCTTTTTTATGAAACTGAATGAGTTTTCTAAAATAGTGAACTCTAAGGGCCTCATTTATGAGGTTTTGGCGAAGGGCAGTGCCGCAAGGAATCTTGCTGCGCTGCCCTACATCAAAACGAAAGGGCAGGAATGTGCCGTATCTATGTAATACCGCACATTCCTGTCTTTTTCCCAGCGCCAGCGCACAATGGGCTGCCGTGTACCAACGCAGGCACTCTTGCACCACCGTGCAAGGGTGCCTGCGTTGCGGGGCTGATTGAGTTTGTGCAGGAAAGGACACCTACCTGCATAAAATCAATCAATCCAGGCGATTTCCTTTTTCTATGTGTGCTGCAGGACGCAGCACACATAGAAAAAGGAATGCACGAGGAGAAATTAAAACATGTCTCCTCATTGCACCTCCCTAACGCCACCCCTGGGGTGGCGTTCGTTTCGGACGCATTCCCAGGTTTACGATTCCTCGTAAATCTAGGAATGTGTCAAGTCCTATGGGTGTTGCATGGGAACACCCACAGCAACACCCATGGAACGCCCCTTTCACGCAGTTTTCTGCGTAAAAGGGGCACATATTTATAAGGCCTTGGAAAGCCACATAAAGTGGCTTTACGTGGCCTTATAACTATGCTGTGCCACATTGTGCCACTGGAACGTCAAAAAAGTGATGATCTGGCGGCGCAAAAGTACCGGTAGGGCCTCATAAATGAGGCTTTAGATGTTTTTCTCTAAGACATTAGGATGCAGCATTTTTTACAAACTTTCACGTCCAAAAAATTCTGTAAAAAAATAAAACTGCACTGACTTGTAGGTTCAGTGGAGGCCTCATAGGGACCTGCCAAAAGGGAAATGATGTCCATGAATAGTTCATGGAGAACAATTGTTTAGTACCTGTACGGTCTCCGATGGTGCTATGAAGGTGAGCCACATCTCTCTTTCTCTGTCTGTGTCTCCCTGGGAGAGGAAGAAGGACCGTGAAGACAAGGTGTGAACATGGACGGATCAAAACACCCTTCTAACCAGCTCCCAGAGGGACCTGCTTGCCAAACACTTGCAAAGACAGGGATCTTAAGGGCTTTGTCTGCCCAGTGGCAGTATGTCATATTTGATACTTTCAGTCAACCCCACACAGCTGCCAAGTTTTCAGTATGGATATGTGTGACATTTCTTTGTTGTCAATCTAAGTGTGAAATTTCCATGACTCATGTGACAACTGGAATGACAATTTATTGCTGACATTTGAAACAGGAAACTTGTGCAATGCAGACATCTCCAGTCTTATTTTATTCTATCAATCAGGCTTCCAGAAATTAAAAGTCCCAAAATTCATTGTGAGAAAAACTCCGCACAATTAACATGGCTACCCTGAAATCTACATAAATCAAACCTGTGGCGGTACATGATCAATATCCTCAGGCAGTAATGAGCATCAAAAAGCCTCGGCCATTGGTAAGCATCCTTGGGACCAGAGAGGAACGAGAATCAATGGCTCAAAAGGTAAAGAGCGTCAATGGATTCAGGCTATAATGAGCATGAGTGGCCCCAGATACTATTGAGCATCAGTATCCACAGGCAATACAATGATCAGTGACCCTCAGAATGGAGATGCATCAATGGCCCCAGACGGTAATGGGCATCACTGACCTCTGGCACTATATACATCAGTATCCATGCAATACATTAAAAGTGGTACAAGACAGTGTTGAATATAAATTGCCAAAGACCACCATTCTGCTCCCTCATGTCACTGAGCTGTCTGCATGGGTTGGCTCCTGGGAGGGAAGAGCACAGTGTTACTGACACCAAACATAAGAAATAAGTGTATCCTTTGCTCCATAGAGTGTAAATTCCTCGATGCCTGTGACACGTCACCATATCTCCTCAGTTGAAAAATCACCCAGGCTGCAAGGATTTGCACATAATTTAGTCTGGCAAGTGGCTAAGCAGAAAGTCCTAGGTAAAGACCAATACAAAAGTCTTTCCTCGACAGTATGAATATTACCCAGCATAATGAACCTCCCACAGAAGGTGTGGTAATGCCCTTCTTAGGACCTCGTAACAAGTTTTCTGTATTTAAGTGTAGGGTTGCCTGTGGGGTGGGGGGGCACAGATTCTCTGCAACCTCAGCATCATCTTGGACAGCAAGTTATCTATGCAGAAACAGGGAAACACAGTCTCATCCGCCTGCTTCCACACCCTATGCTTGCTCCATAAGATTTTCAGGTAGCTCCCAATCAACACCAGAAGGACCATCACTGAAAGCCTCATCACCATCAGGCTAGACTACGGGAACACTCTTTAAGTGAGAATCGCTGCACACCTCCTGAAGAGGCTACAGACAATACAAAACTCAGTGGCAAGACTTATCCTCAACCTCCCCAGAGGAACTCAGATCACCCTGTACCTCAAGAAGCTATGCTGGCTCCCGATCCAGAAGAGAGGCCAGTTCAAGATATTGACCCACACATACAAAGCCCTGCACAAGGAAGGACCAGCATACATCAACAAACAAATGACCTTCCACCAACCGACCAGACACCTGCGATCCGCCTCCTTC
This sequence comes from Calotriton arnoldi, assembly GCA_963921515.1. Classification (NCBI taxonomy): domain Eukaryota; kingdom Metazoa; phylum Chordata; class Amphibia; order Caudata; family Salamandridae; genus Calotriton; species Calotriton arnoldi. The sequence continues at coordinate 1,442,013 of CAWUFW010004660.1, read as the reverse complement.
TTCCTCGCAGAAACCCCCCAGATCTGCCGAGCAAACAGCGGAGGATGTTCCTTCTCTCACCTGGTGGCCAAAGCCTGGAACAACCTTCCTCTGCACTTTAGGAATGCTGCATCATGCTGGGAATTAAGGAAAGGACTCAAGGCCTGGCTGTTTGAATCAACAGAGCACCGTGAAGCAGCTAGCAACTCCAGTGCCTTGAGACCCCCACAGATGATTTCCTGTGCTTTATAAATCATGATTGATTGCTCTCTATTCTGGGCAGTGTCCAGGCACCAGAAGCCAGGGATATTAAGTTATCCCTGAATGAGAAAAACAAGCAGAACCTAAAATGTGGGTAGGCTATCCTGTTTTAGGTTTAAACCTATAATAACTGATAAAACCCCACCAAAAGTGAAATAGCCCTCACCAGTGTAAACATATACACATTAATAAACACCTGCACAACCACAAACTAAATGCCATTCAAAGTAAAGAAAATGAGAGTGAAAGAGTCATTATTAATTCTTCCTGAAGGGGCAAATGCAAAGTAGCTTTGTTATACAAGGTAGCAGCAAAAAAGACTGGGTTAACATTATTCTGCTTGAGTTTTGTTGTTTTGGGATGTCACTAAAATATTGTTTCTTCTTCCTTTTGCTTTTTCAGTTGTGTGGTCTTTGGTCTAAAGATGCAGGGTGTAGAAGCATGTTTTTGGTCTTATTTAATTATTTTATAAACTGTAGAGAATCAGGAAATATCAAAATCATATTTGATATTTTGACTACGTTTGATTATTTCACTGATAGGTAAAATGTCTGGTTTCATAAGAATCTTTACCAATATGCTCTATCACATTCTCCCACAGACAGAGAATAAGTGAAACCCTTTGATACATCAGCCCCTTTTTCTATTGAATCAGTGTTGATAGTAGGTGAATTGCCAAACACCCCAGGCTTTAAACATTCAATGCAAGGTGTAGTGACAGGTATATGTGAAAAGAGTGTTGTCCCCAAATATCTGGGAAGGTGGTGAAAACATGACTTCAGACCTTTGGAAAACATGGAACACAGTGTCACTTGGAATGCTACTGAAAAAGTTCTTACCAAGCTCAAAAAGATTCAAGTGATATTGTTTGTATTTGCAGTGATTCAGCTATGCATATGAAAAAGTTGTGTGATGACCTGTCAAAATCGATACCTGAGCTGAAGTGCTTCCTGTAAGAGATCCTTGCCACTTGCTAGATAGTATGCTGAAAGCATCTTTACAATCTTTAGAGTTAATGAAGAACGCTCTTGACTCTGTAGTCCATTCTGGTGCACTGTTTCGTTATGCGCAGGAACTAAAACACAAATATTTATCATTTTGTGCTTTCTGTGGCAACAAAGAAAGAGTCATCCCAACTGTGTCATTTAGCCGGTGGTTCTCAGTCCTAGAGACAGTGAATGCTATAGTATCAATTTGGCGACCGTTTACAGAATTTTTGCTTATTTGCTTAGTGATGATGCCAAAGGCAATACATGTGGGATCTTCAGACGCATATTGATAATGATATGAAAAAAGTACGCTCTATTGCATTCATAGATTTTTACAGGACAACATGACTGCTGGATTGGACATGATCAAAAAACTAGAGACTGAAAACACCCTTGTCTACCAATGATGCATAGAAATGTCCCTTCACCAACCATGGCATTTGAAGTCAATGACGCCTCACTGTGGTGCTCTGCACAAGTTTTAGATCTCTTCCATAAAGGGGAATTTTCTATGGACTTTGAAAAGTACTGCTTCATTTTTGACCGCTTCAATAACTCTGAGGGCATATGTGCCCAGTTCCACACATATGTTGCAGAACCTGTCCCAGAGAATCGAAATCTTCCGGGGCACCAGTATTGGCATGGAAAGCTATGTCAGTACCAGAGTTAGCAAATTGTGTACTGGCTGTTTTGGCGTTGCGCGTCTTAAATGCCAATGTTGAGAGGGCCTTTTCACAGACAAAAGTTTACATGGGAAGAAAAGAGCGGGCATGCATGACCAAAGACTCAGTGAAGAAGTATTGTGTGGTGTAATGCAATAAGTTTGATTTGTAAAAATGTATTTGGACCTCATATACCCTATACATACACTGTCTATATACCATGAGCTATCAGTGCATAAAGCAAGCAACAATAAAAGCAAAATGTTCCATAAACCTCAGATAAACACTGTCTCTGTTGATTTTAATGGTGCGAAAATGGGTAACCACTGATAACCACTGTTTTTTATGGTATTGTAATCACTGGAAAACACAGAAGAAATCCCACCAGAATTTATCAAAAATAGAAACTGAAAACAGGAAAGCCTAAATATGGGTTCAAATCCTGTGTTTTTCCATGTTCCTGGAAAAATAAGAGTCCCAAATCCACATCCATTTATCACTGGCTTGTTTCTGTGTGTAAACCTGAGAAAACTGACACAATCAATGACACTAGACCCAAATCTCTTCGGGCTTCAATGCCTGGTTAAAAGCCTATTGCATTAAACTAGGTGCCAAACAATGCTGCAATTAAAAGCCTATTGTAGTAAACAAGGTGGCAAATAATGCTGCAGTGAGATGCCTAGTTGCATATATGGACTGGAAAACAGACCAGGTACATTGCAACGCCTAGTCAAACTCATAAACTAACGGGCTTACTTATGAGAGCCCTGCATCACTTTGGTACCAAAAAAAGTGGTACATGCATGACGCAGGGCTCTCATGAAGATTTATGAAGCTATGTAAAGCCACTCTGCATGGCTTTGAGTGGCGTCATAAATTATGAGTAAGGCGACACAGCGCAAATCGCTCCGTTGCCGTACTCGGCCCCCCGGGAAGAGTTCCATGGGCGTTGAGGTAGGTTTTCCCACACAACACGTATGGAATTTGATGCTGCTCCAAATTTCCAAAGCTGTGTGGTTGAAGTTAGAGCCTGCTGCCACTGGGAGCACAACAGCAATAGTGGCAAACCTAAGACATCAATTCTTTCAGCATACGGAAGTCTTTGCTGAGACTCAGTGACTGTTACTCGCAGCTGATACTCAGGAAGAAGTGCAGCTGCTCTTCTGACCCTGCGAGCTCCCTTGTCTGCTCTGCAAGTCAGGGGAAAAAAAGTGACGTCCCCTGACAGGGTCCTCCTCACCTCCAGTCTCACTCACTCCTCTTGCATTAAACTACTCTCGCTGTCCTCTTCCTTTTGTAGGGACAAGACAGGTCTAGTGGAATCTAATTCCGTATCGATAGAGACGGTGTGACACATAAGCTCAATTGTGTGTTTCAGGAGATAGAAATCCAGGCTCTGTTTAACTTTCCCATCTTGAATGACAGAGGGTGACAACCAATGAGATAATTGGAGGACTCTTGGCCATCTGCACTCAGCTTCCCTATATAGGAATCGACCAATCAGTCAATTTCTATAGTGCAGCTAATGACCCAGGACAGTGTCCAGGCACTTGTGGAGCCTGAGGGGCTCAGTCGAGCAGCCAGGTCTTTAGTGCTTTTTGGAACTCCAAAAGAGAGGCGGAGGTCCGCAGCTGCTGGGTGAGTTTGTTCAATGTCTTCACGGCGAGGTAGAAGGAGCGTCCTTTGGTGGATGCGTGGGGTGTAGGCGAGCAAGAGGAACATGGAGCGTAGCTGTCTGGATGGTTGGTGGAAGCTCAGTTGGTGGTTGATGTAGGCGGGTCTTTGGTTGTGTAGTGACTTGTACACATGGATCATCAGCTTGAATGGGCATCTCTTCTGTATAGGGAGTCAGTGAAGTTTTTTAAGTGAAGGATGATGTGGGTTCATCCAGGGAGGCCAAGGACGAGTCTGGCTGCGGCGTTCCGTATGGTCTGAATTCTCTGTAGGATGTGTGTGGTGATCCCTGCGTAGAGAGCGTTGCCATAGTCCAGTCGGCTGGTGATTAGGGCCTGCGTGATGGTGAGTCTTGTGTCTGGGGGAGGCATTTTCAAGATTTTTCATAGCATGTGAGTGTGAGGAAGCAGGTGGAGGACAATGCGTTGATCAGTTACTTCAAGGACAGCTAGCTGTCCAGGATTATGCCAAGGTTTCTAGCATGGTCGGTTGGTGTGGGTGATTGTCCTAGTTTTGAGGGCCCTCAGGAGTCATTCCAGAGAGTGGTGTTGTTTTCCGAAGATCAGTACTTCCATTTTGTCCATGTTGATTTCAGGCATTTGTCCCTCACCCAATTGGCGACGATCGTCATGCACCTGTGGAAGTTATTCTGTTGTTTGTAGGGTCTTCTGAGAGGGAGAGGGTAAGTTAGGTGTCGTCTGCGTAGGATATGAAGATTAGTCCGTGGGATCTGATGATGTTGGCCAAGGGGATCATGTAGATGTTGAAGAGGGTGGGGCTAAGGGATGAGCCTTGGTGGACACTACAGATGATGTCCTTTCAGTTTGTAGGTGAACGGTGGTATGCGGAGCTTCTGTGTTCTTCCGGGGAGGAAGGAGGTGATCCATCTGAGTTGTCCCTCTTGGATATGGTGTCGAATGCCGCTGAGAGGTTGAGGAGTATGGGTAAGGCTGTCTCTCCCCAGTCAAGGAGGGCTCGGATGTCATTGGTAGCTGCGATCAGGGCAGTCTAGGTGCTGTAGTTGCTGAGGATTCCAGACTGGAACGTGTCAAACAGAAGGTTTTGCTCCAGATGTTTTGTGAGTTGCTTGTTGATGGCTTTCTCCAGGAGCTTGGCCAGGAAGGGGAGCAGTGAGTTGGGGCGGTTGTTTTTGAGTTTGCTGGGATCGTCAGACAGCTTTTTGAGTAGCGGTTTGACCTAGGAGTGTTTCCAGTTTTTGAGGAAAGTGGTCTTATTTAATGAGGTGTTGACAAGGGTGGTGAGTTCGTGGCTGATCTTGTGGCTTCCGAGGTTGAAGGTGTAGTGTGGGCAAGGGTCTGTGGTAGCTCCTGAGTGAATGGAGGTCATGATGGTGGTGGTGTACTGGGGGTGAGCTGGTTCCATGTGGTCAGCTGGTGGTCTGTGCTGGTTGCACTGAGGGTGTGTAGGTTGAGGAAGTCTGTAGCCTTGGGCTGGGGTTCAAAGTTTTTGTAGATGGGGTGATCTTGTCATGGAAGAAGTTGGAGAGGTTGTCGCAGAGTTCTTGCGAGGGGGTGATGCTGTTCTCTGTGGCTGCATGGTTGGAGAACTCCCTGATGACAAAGAGTTCTTTGCTGTGGATTCGATGCGAGCAGCTAGGACATTCTTCTTCTTCTCCCTCCCCAGCCAGTTGCAGAGGTTGAGGGAGGTTTTGAAAGTGGTCCTGTCGGAGGAGTCCTTGCTTGTGCAACTTCTTCTTTCCAGTCCCTTGCAGTTACATTTTGCTGTTCTCAGTTCTTTGGTGTGCTTGACCTGGTTGCTGGTGGTGAAGATAGGGTCCAGCTTGTGGCCTGTGGTGTGAGTGGGCTCGTTTACAAGTTGGGTATGTCCGATGTTGTTTATGCTGTCGAGGAGTTTGGGGGTGTTGTTGTAATTGAGATCATCAAGGTGGAAGTTTTGGTCACTGAGGAAGATGCAGGCATTGTAGTCTATGGCAAGTGGGGCGGTGAAGTCTGCAATGATGTTGCAGAAGCTGAGATGTGACCCTGAAGATCTGTAGGCAAGAGTGCCTCTGATGGTGGTATTTCCATCTGTTTGGAGTTTAACGTTGAGGTGTTCCATGGCTGTGGTGGGGTTGTCTGTTGTGATGGTGCACTGGATGGTTTCTTTGTGGATGATTGCGATCTCTCCTCTGGGCTTTTGATGTAGTACTGGTGTGTGATCTTGTATCTCTCGGGTATTGCTGTGACAGTGTCGGAAGCAGAAAAGGGGTTGAGCCAGGTCTCGGCTAGGAAGACAACGTTGAGGGCCAGGGTGTTGATAAGGTCCCACAGCTCAGTGGTGTGCTTCTAGAGCAATCAAATGTTTAGGAGGATGGAGGTGAACTGTTGCTGTGCTGGTGTGGTTTGGTGAGTTGTCCACGTGGTGGTGGGTGGCATGCCGATGAGTGAGCTGTTATTGCAGGTGAAGTGAGTGCAGGTGAAAGACCCTATCATTGGTGTGGTGAGGCATGGCAGCAGTGTCCGCTGAGGGGTCCAGGGCATGGAGTTTGGCGGAGGTGTTGCTGGGGGGAGGAGGCAGGGGACAAGGGTACCTGTCACTGGGCGCAGTCCAGGTGCAGACGGGCTTGCCTTCGGTGCACCTCCATTAAGTAGGTCCAGAGAGGTGTTCTGGGTGGCAGTGGGTGGGACAAGCGGGTGGCGGGAAAACGCAAAACAGGAGTCGCAGCAAGGGAAGCGCAAGGGTAAAAAAGCGCAGTAGAGGCTGCAAAACAGGCAGAGAGCAAGACAAAAGAGGCAAAAGAGGAGATTAAAGAAGGAGGTAAGCTTACTAAGCCATAACGGTTAGCTCAGTTGGCAAAGAAGAACCTGCTGCACAAATGTGCGCCACATGCTCAAATCCTAGGTGCCCAGCATTTCCAAGGTCAGCAAATATAAAAGCTTTGAATATCAGTAATATATTCCAGCTGGAAATTGCAATCTATAGATTTTCCATGACCGAAAAAATGTCCCTCTTTCCACATGTCTAATTTTGTGGGCTTATATAATTGATGCTTCTCAGCACTGGGGTCCAGATTTACAAAACTCTCAAGCAATGCAGCGCAGCACCCAACGTTGCTGCCCTACGTTGCATGGGAGGTAGAGAGAAGGACAGTGCCATAGCTACAGAGATATGGCAGTCTCCTCACCTCTTCCTAGCACCGGCGCAGAATTATGCGGTCAAGTGCCACGTACACACCTTTGCACTGTAGTGCAAAGGTGTCAGCATGAGTCTAGCATAGGTTTTGTACGGGAAGGATACCCTTCCAGTACGATATACTATTCTTGGACTGACTTTACAACGCTTCTTACTCTGTTTGTGAGCTGCACAGCGCAGCACACATGCAAAGCCGGAAAAGAAAAGAGAAATGAAAGCATTTCTCCTTTTAACGTCTGCTTTCAAGCAATGTTAATTTATAGTGCAAAACCCTGTCTACTATTGTTAGTAGGGAGGGTTTTTCATAAAAAACCATGGGTGGTAGCACAGGAACGCCCCTGTCCCACCCATGGAACGCCCCCTTCACAACGCAGCGCCTCATGCTGGTTGGCATTACTTTATCTTACAAGCGTATGCAAATGTTGGTTTATAAATCCTAAAGAAGATTTTGTGTCAGGTCTGCATTAAAAAAGTTACACAAACTCGAAGCCAAACCCTTGTAAATCCGGTCTTGGATGTCTTGTTTTATTTAAATTTCCCTGCTCTGGATTCCTCACAGGCTCTGGCATAATAAAGGGTTTTTTTTTTCCTCATGCTTTGGCTAAGGTTTATTATGTGCTCTTACAAAGGGTCAAAGTGCAAGTAAGTGATGGCATAGGATCCCCCGCCAAGAGCTGGAACCTCTGCTGGATCAAGGGTAAGTAGAGGAGGGACCGGGGAGGGGATGGAGGGACCGCGGAGGGGATGGAGGGACCGCGGAGGGGGATGGAGGGACCGCGGAGGGGGATGGAGGGACCGGGGAGGGGATGGAGGGACCGCGGAGGGGATGGAGGGACCGCGGAGGGGGATGGAGGGACCGCGGAGGGGGATGGAGGGACCGCGGAGGGGGATGGAGGGACCGCGGACGGGGATGGAGGGACCGGGGAGGGGGATGGAGGGATCCGAAGAAACAGCATGAAAATAGCTCCACAAATACAGATTCCCGCTTTATTTTAAGACATCAAAAAAGATAAGCAGCTTTCACATCCTTCAGAATTTCGTGCTGTTCTTTTCTGTCTTGGGAACAAAGATTTATCACTGATATGTCCTATTTTCTGAGGTGGATGCTGAAGAGACTTTGACAACATGATAATATATTGTTGTGAATGATACCGGTAATAGTTGCACTTACACTGCCGACGTTCACCAATCTCAGACTTTTATTTGTAATAATAAAACCATCAATCAAACCTATGTTTATTGCAACACCACGCAGGAAAATCAAATACAGTGCATTTTCTCAAGGACATCACTTTATTGGTTTCTATTTTTCTCGATACATAAACAGTCTTTTTCCTGGAATTTGAAATTGCCAACTATGTGGCTGTTTTAGAGTAAGGTGGATGGGTTACTCCATCCCAAATGGTACAGGTATCCCATCCGACGCATTACGATGGCGTAATATCCTTTGGGTCTAGTACTAAGGCGGGCTGATATCTGTCACGCTTGTGATGGGTTAAAACTCTAAAGCAGGCCCTTGGTCTTTAATTTAGAAATTTGACACACTTTTCAACTTGATTACAATGGTGTCATTTGACCAAAATTAGTGGTAGGAACACTGCATTACAAACCCCCTTCTACCGTGACATAAGAGGAAGAGCCATCAAAGGATGTAATGACATCATTAACACCATAGAGTCTTTGAACTTAATAGAGGAATGTACATCAAATGACCCATAACTCTAATTTCATGACAAGTGGTGAGCCCATACATCCTTTGTCCATGATGACATTAGAGGAAGTGACATCAAAGGACATTTGACCTAAATTACATCAGAGGATTGGCCTAACAGCTAGAGCGGTCAACCTCGAAGCTGGGGTACCGGGTTTGAGTCTCAGCAGGGACGCTCAACATCCTGTGATTCTGGGCAAATCACTAACAAGAAGAAAATGAAGGTGTCCTTATGTAACACAACTGGTGCTCATGTAAAGCGCTCTAATACCTGATACCTTCGGGTCGAGTTTGCGCTTCATAAAACTCCCCCAAAAAAAGCAGTGACACCCTATAGCCTTTGAAACTTATGAAACAGGAAGTGACATCATAGGACCTTTGACTCAAAGAGTATTATTAAGAACTGACACCATACAGCGGCCTTTGAGTCTGATAAAATCACAGTAACTGAATAAAAACAAATCCTAAAAAGAAGTATTAAGCTAATTATTAACTCAGAAATCCGTCATGCGTACATAAAAGGTGTGCACGTGAGTCTCAAGGGAGACCATAGCACTCGCTTTTGCAGCCCCTGGGCACCTCGACATCCTCCATCAGTTTCTGTGCCATAGAATGTATGGTCATCAGTTCCTGGATGAGTTGGGATGGTGCAGCCTTGGCACTAGAGATTCAGGAGATGACTCAATTGAAAGCTGAAAGCCTGCCCATTATAGGGTGGTGAGGGCAGGGGTGGTGGTGGTGAGAGAAAGGAGTGCACATTGCCTCTGAGTCCCTCAGTTTGTGTCCTTGGCCTGTGCATTAAAAGCAGGTTGAAACGTGGGATAAGGTTATAATGGTGTTTGACATTGATCAATATCACATTTCTGAACTTAGGCCCTGATTTAGATGTTGGCGGATCGACTAATTTTTTAGTGTTGCACCACCCGCCTACTTGGCGGTCAGCCTGCCGTATTTAGATGTGAGCGGGTCTATCGACGAAAGACCGCCCGAGTCCTGCCGACTCCACCAGGATTGTTCTCCTGCCTCAACAGAGTCAGAGGCAGAAGTGGCTGCTGGCAGGATTCCAGACAGGATTCCCGCTGAGCAGATTACGATGTGCCTTTCCATTGAGCAAACTGTGGCGGGGAAACTCCTACTTCAAGTTAGCGGAATCGAAGAAAAAGAGGTAAAAACGTACCTTTTTTTCCTGTTTCCGACTTCCGTTTCTGTATTCAACTCCATTGTCCAGGTCCCTCCTTTTCTGCTAAAACTTGACCACGACGCCAATCCACTCTGTTGTCACCGGGATCAAAGGTACGCTTTTAACCACTTGTCTCACTATGAATGAATGGTTTGTGCATCTTGTTCGTGTGGCATACAATATGTAACAAAAGAGGCCATTACACATTACCAATATATGTTTATTGTGGAAAACACAACATATGTATATATTGACATATAAAAAAGGTACTGCTCACCAGGGACTAACTCCATCAGCAAACTGCCGCCAGGACACCACCAGCACAACAGGGACATCTAAATTGGCTCGGCGCAAACCCGCCGCCATGACGGAGGCGGAGCACTAGTAGCCAGCAGAGAAGACCGCACATGCAGCGGTTTCAGTCTGTTGCTGCCACATCTAAATATGGCAGACGGAACACCGTCAGCTCGACGCAGTACTTGGGACCGCCCCCGCGGAGGGACGGCTGTAGTACCGCCAAGATCTAAATCAGGCCCTTAGACTGTTCTGGTTAAATGTTGGGCCCGAAAGATATGTTTTCAAGCCTTCTGTGTTACAAACATTCATATGACTCCAGTGAGGTGTTTTTGCCTCTCTCTTGCTCTTTGCTAAGAGTGTCTTATGTTCTGCAGAAAGTTCAGCTCGGTGGACCTCGGTCTGTTTTCTGCTCTTCTATTGAGCACGGCCATTTCGATCTACGTGAATTTTCTAGGGTGCATTTTGTAACAAGCTTCATATGTATTTTTTATTTGCTCTGTTTTTACCTTAAATGAGTGACAATAATAGCGATGGCTCGCGTGCTGGACCCTGGTCAGCGTAGTTAGGGGCATATTAGCAAGCGTGTTTACGCCACTTTAGCTGCCCTTTTCGGCGCTAAAGCGGCAATTTCATTATCGCGCTATCATCAAGGCCTCGTTAACATGCATTAGCGCATGTTATCTTGCGATATAAGCCGGTTTCGGGACGCATCACAGGCCAGCGATATATATCGCTAATTAGATGCGAAGTAGGCGTTTCTTACAAGAACTCCATTAAATAAGTCTCAAACACAACTTCGCTGTATTAGCAATGCGGCCATGGACCCGCGAAACGATCAAAAAAATCCAGCTAATCGCGGTTATCGCTAGAAATTTACACCTGAAAAAAAGCTGACTTACCCATCTCTTCAATGGAAGGTGGATTATCAGCTTAAGTACACACTTGCGTATCAGCAAGCATTCCAATATCGCAGGTAGTTTATCGCAGGATTCAGACTGCTATCGCTGGTTTCCACCGATTTCGCTGGATTTTGCATCGCCTGTGAGCGACACGTTGATAATACACCGCTAATAGGGCGAGAAAAACCAGCAATATGCGGCGATAGAAAAAAACGCGCTAGCCTCGGTTTGCGATGATTATCGCAGATTGTAGATAATATGCCCCTGAGTTCTTTTCAACCTGCCCATTCGCTTTGAATTAAACAGAGCCCCTCTTCAGTGAAAGTCTCTTTCACAATGTGAAACTGCCATCTCCAAGGAATCCTAAAGGCAGGGTCGGTGTAGGGATGCTTTATGTCATAACAGACAGTGCATTCTGCTGACAAACGGCCCTATTTGACCCTACTAGGGGCAAACTGGCATCTCTTTGTTTCGGTGCCCCTAGAGACAGCCTATTAATGTCTAATTGGGGCTCCAGCCAGGCCTAAATGCCATCCCAGCTGCATCAATCCATTGGAGAGTCAAAGTTCTCTCTTTGGGACTAGAGAGTGTTCCTCATCCCGCCTCGGCACTACTACTTCCTGTACTGTTATTGTGACTGTTATTATTACCTAGTATCATCTGCTTTACCTTTTTCTCTCACCCTGATCATTTGTAAAGCGCTCTGATACTCTCTTGGGTCATGTTCGCGCTATATAAAACTCAAAATTAATAAATAAATGAAATGTGTTCACAAATATCATTTTTTTTCGTACAGAACATATCAGCAAGAAGGTTATCGTGTTAGCATTTCATGTTTACTGACCTTGTTTTAAACCATTAAAATCCAGTTGGAACAAGCTAAGGAGAGGAATTTAGACTCACTTGCCCATAGAGCAGACTACAATTAAAGTTTTGCTGGTAAAGTTGGAGAAAGGAACACATTTTGTACCTTCACAAAGTTGTAAGGTTTGCCACCGTTCCCATCCTGTGTTTGCGCAAAAAATTACCCCCAAATTGAAATGTTTTAGAAGAAAAATTATCCTGCAAAAGCATTTTCGAAAGTAAAATCCTCCATATTATCATAGCAGATAGCAGTCGAAAGATGCACTGTAAATGATACATTCCAGTTTGTGGAATGCAAAACACATATTCTAATCTCAGCTTCTCCCACTTGATCAAATTGTGTGATTCTGCGCAACCTATTTCACTTTCTGATAATTCATTCACCCGTCTGAAAGTATTATGATTGATTAGAGTTGTCCCCGAAACGAAACAGTGAAAAGTACCTACTAGAATTCACTGAAAAAGAACCTGTAATAAATCTCCAGACATCCATCTGTGCTTTCATGCAAAACTTCTGTTAATGACGTAGAGCAGATGCAAGACTGACACACCCTACCAGCAGCAATTGAAGACAGAAGCATCTTCAATGTTAATGTAGTCCAAAAAGTAGGGTGGGTCAGTATGATCACACTCTGAATCCAGCACTAAAGGATGGAGGTCTGCTGGGACAGCGGTCAAGATTGTGGAGGGGTGACTCGTGGTATTAATGAATGAAAACAAAACACCAGAAAATAGATTCCAGCCGCTTCTCTCTCTCTGTGGGAATCAACAGAAATCAACTCTCCCTATGGCAAGGAAGTAAAACAGTACTCCCCTCCCTTCCCCTAGTCTGTGTGGAGTGAAGAAATGTTATATGTGCACAGAGATCAGCGGTGGCCAATATTTTTCCACAAAGATCACATCCTTATCAGATTTTTCTGCAATAATGAGCCGGGAACGTAACTTTAACAAGAAAATTGGTGCCACAATGTTTATCATAATATCAGCAATTAAAACCCATGGTAAAACAAGCACCTTACAGTTCCCATGATTGCAAGAAATATTTTAACAGTCAAGGCTGAGCAAATACAGACCCTTAGGAAAGTTCAAAGAATATTGTTGCTGATCCTGCATATAGGATGCTTCAAAATATAGAGTCACGGGTAGGGGTGGGTGTAACTTGCGTAATTTACTGTAGTGTAATTATGTGAAATTGCAGGAGAGTTGAGTGAGATTATGCTAGGAGCATAACCCTGCATTTAGCGCTGTTTTCTTAATGCAAAATGCACCCTCACGTCCAAAATGGACCCGGGGATTCATTTTGCTCTAAGAACATAGGGGCATATGTACAAGCCCCTATCGCCACCACAACGTCACTTTTAGGGACTGTGCCTTATGTACATAACATAACGTGGCTTAACGCTGCCTGGTACATAAGGCCCCCTTTCACGCTATGCTTAGCGTGAAAGGGGCGTGCAGTGGGTGTTGTTGTGGGCGTTCCACCGCAACACCCATTGTATTTGACGCTGCCCCATATTTACAAAGGTGGCGTACATAGGAGGCAGCGCCAAAATTAAGACCAGGAAAACCCTGGTCTTAAGTTGGAGAAACGAGGAGAAATGCATTATTTCTCCTCGTTTTTGCTTTTTCCATGTGTGCTGCCTTGTGCAGCACACATGGCAAAAGCAAAATGCCATGGTTTGTTTATGTACAGGAAGGTGTCCCTTCCTGTACATAAACAAACCTTTAAAAAAAATGCCATTTTGTCACTTTCATGTGTGCTGCATGAAGCAGCACACATGAAAGTGACAGAATGGCATTTTAGGATTGTTTATGTGCAGGAAGGGACACCTTCCTACACATAAACAATCCTCTCCTGCACGCAGACACCCTTGCACTATGGTGCAAGGGTGACTGCGTTGGCGCTAAATTGCTAAACTTAGCGCCATCGCAGGGGGAAACGCAAGTCTGCACCACATTCTTGTAAATACGGTGCCGCCTTGCGTTTCAGAAGTAGCGGAGCGTGTCGTGAAGCCAAGGAGGCTAACACCGCGCTCCGCCACTTCCTTGTACATACCATCCATAGAGTCAGAAACAACAGAACTTGAACCACAGCTTGCGCTCTATTCCTATACTCTTTCAGTAGATATTTTTGCCCCTCACAGCTCTGAATTACATGTGATGGGGTAATTGTATAATTTCCTGTAATTTTGCGTCACAAGAGTAATTCAAAATTATTAACATTAATCCGATTACTCCAGCGTAATTAAAATTTCTGCCAGACCCTGTAAAAATAAGCCGCTTTGAAAGTAACAATGCGATCACAATAAAGAAACTAAAGAAATGCGGTGCAAACATTATGAGAGTGAATCTAAGTTTGTGCTGAAATTATCGATATAATAAAAAAAAGGAGCCTGTACAACAAAAAACTGTTTTCTGATTTCTTTATTGAAGTCCAGTTGTGACATGGCCGAGCATTGTAATATGAAGATGTTGCAATCTACTAAAATTACTTATTACACTACCTACTGCCAAACACACAATGTGAAAGGGAGGTCACCTGGCATAATTACAACTGCTTCTTAAATAAATGGAGTGCTAGGTTTTCAGCCCTTTCATGCAGACTTTTTAAATATCCACTTTCATTAGAGAATAAATTGCCATTTATAGTACCATGTTTAAATCTGATTTTATTTAAATTATATGTACAAAATACTTACTTATGTGGACCTTCACCCAGCCGTCTTCATTGATTGGTCTGCTGTTATGTCATCCACATATTTCTCCCGCCCACTACTGCATGAATCATGGGGCAATGGGTCAGCCCACTTCAGCCATTGGCTAACTCAATGTGAGAGAGATCATTCTGCCCTTTCACAAGAGAACATTGACACAGAAGTAGGGCTGGGTAAAATTTTAATTAGGCCTGCGTAATTTGTGTGACTTTTGGATTTTTGTCTTACACTTGTTATGCGAAATTTCCGAAATGACGCCATGATACCACTTTGTGTAATTACATGCCATTTGCGGTAAAAGTTTACTGGCAACACATCAATCGAGGTAAAAAATTTACTGCAAACCCAAGTGAACAACAGCACACAACTGTCTGTTATTCGCAGGGCTTTTTTTCTCTGCAACATTTTTCTTAGCAGAAATGTGAACTTGTGTCAAAATCGTAATGGATTTGCATTTGGTGTAAATACATGTAATTTCATGTAGTTTTGCCAAAATTTTGTGAAGTTATGCACAAGCAAATTATACAAATTTCGCACACCCCCATGCACACAAAGTAGTTCCCTTCAGTATCAGCAACTACTTTAACAATGTGTGCATTTTGAGGCCCAAAAATATTTTTACTTTTAGCCAATTTTTCTTTTTTAATATTGACAAGGGCCAGGCAGCTCCCTCAACAATAAAGATTTAAAAAAAACATGTCCAAACAAGACAGGTATCGACAAAGCCAAAAGGTTGGCGGCCAACGCCAGACCTTTTGGCTTTGCCAATGCTAGTTATTTATTACAATGACAGAGTTCAATACTGAAACAGGAATCTGTACTTTCCATATGCAGGTTATCACAAATTTTAACCTACGTACTGTTTTGAAAGTCACTTACAATATACCTCAAGAAGTATGTGTCTGCACTCAATAAAGGCTGCGTGCTTATCTTCACTGTACAGATTATACGTTTATTTTTCATATCTGTAACCAACAATGTCTTTCATGAGAAGCATGAGACCAAACATTGAAAGGAGTGTTGCAGGGAGGGTGATGGTGTGTTTGACCGTATAAGTTAAAATTATAGGGCAAGCCACCTTGGTGTTCTATGAACCCCACAGAAACTCTGCTTAGTTCTCCTTTCACTATATGGTCACTGTGCTCTTGTTGTCTTTAAATATCCTTATTGTATTTGAAATTCCATTTATATAGCGCTTACTACCCCCTGACGAGGCATCAAAGCACCCTTTCAGCGAGTAGCACGCTACTCCGGAACCCAAAAAGTATTAGTGGTGAATTAGTTTAGGGAAATATGAAATTAATTTGAGCGGTGGACATGTGAGTCTGTTAGTTGGATCGAAAAGGATAGTGGAGGGATAGAAGAGGGAAGGGTCTAGAAAGTGTTCATTTGGATATTATAGCAGTAGGAGGAGGTATGGGATGAGTAAAGGAGAGATGGAGGGGGAGAGTCTTTAGAAGTGGATTAGGGAGAAGGATGAGGTATTGGATGAGTCTAGGAGGGATACATAAGGGAAGGGTTTAGAAAGGCTTGTTTGGGAGATCTGAATAGTAGAAGAGGCTTGAGATGATGCAAGGGGAGGTAGATGAGGGAAGAGTCTAGAAAGGGTCATTTTGGGTATCACAGCATTAGTAAGGGGTTTAGGATGAGTCAGAGAGCGGAGGTAGAGGATATATTGAGAGAGTAATAGGGTGAGATATCGGGTAGTGCATTGGAGATGCTAAATTAGGAGAAAAGTAATAAATATAAAGATACATAAGTACATGGAAGGTATATATGTATAAGGGAGGCAATATATCTAGACTTATAATGTAAAGTAGCGTTAACTTTATCCCATATGTCAGGTATGGCTCTAGTAGAGAGCTTCTAATGTGAATGTCTGGATTCTAACTCCAGTAATTCACTGCTATGACGTAGCAACAGTTACTAACAAAAGCTGGTACCCCCTGATTTTACATCGAGGTGGAATTCCAGGCTGCTCTCAGAGGCCTCTCTGAAAGCAGGCCAGAGCAGCCCTGGAAATCAGGGAGCCCAGCTTCAGGAGGGGAGGGAAGTGAAGACAGGGAGAGTGCTGGCAGTGACTGGCAGGAGGAACGTTTTTTTATTTTACATTTCGGACAGAGAGAAGAGGCCGTGTTATGTACGGTTGCCCGTTATACCTCTGCCCCTTTGTAGCAGTTGAAAACAGCACACTTAATTTAAGGAGTCATGCACAACAATAAATTTATGTTTTGTTCTTGTTATCTATTTGATGTCACTCAGAACCCCTCGTTGAAAAGGATCCCCGTAATTCACTATTACCCATCTATAATTCTGTATGTTAAATTCAGAAAACAAAGGATTAAGAGAGCATTTTATTTTATATTCTGGATAATGCTCTGATCGCGCTCCAAGGACTCGGGAAGTACTTTCTAGAGAATATTTTATTGTAGCTGTGGTACTTGAACAAGAGGTGTCGCTGCTCACAGATCATTATGGCTTATGGAACAGCTGGGTGCGATGGGTGGGGGAGGGGCTGAGTTAGAGTTGGGTGATGAATTAAATCTGATGATTTGTGGAGCGGGTGGTAAGTCCACTGTTGAATGCTTCCTCACCAGCAGAAAATCCGTTGGGTGAGTTACCAAGATCATAGGTATACTATGGTGGACGCATATATGCCAGTGGCTTCTTTACTGGAAGAGATGGAAAATTAACCACATCCTTCACAGATCCACCCAATAATAATTCAGCCACTGGGTGTTTACATAGTGTTGGGCTAACAACTACTCCCCCTTGGTGATGGGTCACCAAAACTCAACTCACTGCCCCTACATATAGTAGCAAAGTCCATTGGCAGTACCTTATGCATAGTATGGTTGGTGCATGATGGAGGAAAGGAAATACCCATGTCTGGGTGCATCTTGGGTTCCCAGCCTGCTATTGGTCAGGGAGAGAAAACGGTCCAGGAGCAGTCGGCCTAGGACACTGCGGCCATATTATCAAGAACGGCGATAACATTATCGCCGCTTTAGCGGCAGGAAACTGCCGCTAAAGCGGCGATAAGGGACTTGATAATATGCCCTATAGAAGTCCAATAGAAGCCCAGGTTTGATGTCCTTCACACCAGAACCTGGGCTTCTATTGGAATTCTATAGGGCACATTATCAAGCCCCTTATCGCCGTTCTTGATAATGTGGCCCTGAGTGCCCAGGGAGCTGATCTCCTGGCTGACGGCTTAGAGGCTGCTTACACCTAATGGAAGAATGAGGTCAGAAGTTGCATACAGCCCTGATTGTTCAATGTTCACACATCAAACATATTTCCTCCTCGCACAGTAAAGCTCTGCAATGGTCACTTCATTATAGTCATTCCGAAGCACCCCTGAACACTGCATACTCACCATTCCCAGATTTCTGGGATGGATAGCAGAAGAGCTGGTTATCATTTTTATATTCATCACACTGTTCACTGACTCTCTCAACCCTACTGAGTCTAAATCTGCATAATAACTTGGGAACACCCAGTTAAAAGGTGATTGCAATTTGATTGCAGCACAGTTCAACCATGAGTGTTGCTATCTTACAATCTTTAAAGAGTAGTTGTGGAGTCAGGCTTTCCTACTTAGGGCCTGATGTCGAGGTTTGTCGTGCAGCTGCGGGACCACCCCGCCACCGCACTGCCAAACCTGTGTGCACACCACCCGCCATATTATGACTTTTTAAGTCACTGGCGGGAGATTCTTTGGCGTTCCCACGGTGCTGGCTATGAAATAGGCACCGCAATGGGAATATCAAAGACAGTACCCGGCACGGCATGGACTAGTGCAGTCCATGCATTGCAGGTACTGGGGTGCATGCACACAGGGGGGCACAACATGCACCCACCTGCATGCACCCAAAGGAGCAGAAGCAACAGGGGGCCCTGTAGGGTCCCCTTTGTTTCCTCTCTGCCATGGTTTCCATGGAGGAAGAACCGTCATGAAAACCATGGCGGAGAGGAAACTCGTAAAATGCTTGGCAGGACCGCAGCGGTCCCACCAAGCACATTGTGTCCTCAAGACCGCCGTGCCACCGCCAGGGATCTCTGGTTGGTTGCAGTGGAGCAATGGCGGTCCGACCGCTTTACTTCTAATAGGGCGGTTGGAAGACAATCACTGCCGCGCCCCCATGAGTACGGTGGCCCACCAGACTCGTAATTCTCACCTCCCCTTCTGCTGCCTCTTTGAGCGGAGCAGGCTCGCAGCCAGGGTCGCTGCCTGCGGTTTAATAAAGCTGGTGCAACCTTCGGGGTCTGCTTTGAAATGCAAGTTTTGTAGGGCTCAGTATTACTCGAGATAAAGTTGTGGAAATAGCTTTAGAATTCACCTGGGAAATAAAGTGATTTGTCCAAAGGTGCTTATTTATCTTTAAATGGTGAAGTTGGAACTTAATTAGAAACTTCAAAAAACAAAAGGAGAGAGTCAGGACAGTATGTAGGCCGTCCTTGTCTCAATGTAATACTCAAAAAAAAAAAAACAACAGAGACGGGTCACTAGAGAGTGACTAGTTAACCTGAGTAGTGTCTAACACCACAGGAATTGTTTAAAAGAACCCTCACACACCAACCTGGTTGGTGTCATGCTTCATCATTGGGTTCCCAGTCGGGTAGCCGAGTGCTACCCAACTGTGCTACGACACCTGATTACAGTGGAGCAGGTTTTTGGTTTTTGTGTGATGATGTTGTGAGTGTAGTGACGTTAAAAATACCTCTGGGAAACTCACTATTCAATGCTTTATTCCCAGTGGCCCAGGGTATGTTTAAAACAAGGTGAGATGGATAATATGTCAGAACTGCAAATAAGTGTCTGGATTATCCTTAGGTCGACATGTTTCAGCTCTTCAAAAAATTAGTGGAGCTTTCTTCAGGACCTCTCTATATGGTGATTAATGTGCAAAAGTGAGTGGTAAAAATTAAACCACATGTAACGCATTTTTACACACTCGCTAAGGCGTGCTTAACATGCGGGGATGGACTAACCATGAGTAACGGTCCATCATTAGTAAAATTCCTGTAGGGAGAGAAATAACAAGACAAAACGACATGTAACATATAAAAACACTCGTTTGTTGATTGTTGTCACTTCCATACTAATCTCCCCCAAGTGGTGAAATAAACATTCAGTGTCACTCATACGTGTGAGACCATTCATACGATCAATAGTACAGGTAATATAATTAAAAACAGTGCATGCTTGCGATGTTTGTGAGCATGCTTGCGGTGTGGACAGGTCATTGGTTCATACTGCACCGATTGTCCATTGCCGCAGTGAAAAAGCGATGTATATTCGCTAAATAAACTAGCATGCTTGTGGCCAGAATCGGTGAGCATGCCAAAGTGAGGTGCTCAAAATGAGCCTCGCGCTAAGCTCGGTAGCGTGCTGTAAAACCGTCCTTAATGAACGTGAGACAAAAGGGCCGTAATGCTGGAAGATTAAGCAAAAGACCTGCGCGTTACACGTGAACCATCGCTGCATAGTATTTACGTAATTCATGGTATTTCCATGGCCATACGAGTCCAGGGCGGGAGGAGCTCCTACTAGGTACTCTAAAGGAAAGGTTTAAAAAAGCATCGATGAGCAAATTGTCTGGAGCAGGAGTGAAAAGATAGTTGAATGGGCCACTTTTTACGGCCCTTTTGTCTCACGTTCATTAAGGACGGTTTTACAGCACGCTACCGAGCTTAGCGCAACGCTCATTTTGAGCACCTCACTTTGGCATGCTCACCGATTCTGGCCACAAGCATGCTAGTTTATTTAGCGAATATACATCGCTTTCACACTGCGGCAATGGACAATCGGTGCAGTATGAACCAATGACCTGTCCACACCGCAAGCATGCTCACAAACATCGCGAGCATGCACTGTTTTTAATTATATTACCTGTACTATTGATCGTATGAATGGTCTCACACGTATGAGTGACACTGAATGTTTATTTCACCACTTGGGAGATTAGTATGGAAGTGACAACAATCAACAAACGAGTGTTTTTATATGTTACATGTCGTTTTGTCTTGTTATTTCTCTCCCTACAGGAATTTTACTACTGATGGACCGTTACTCATGGTTAGTCCATCCCTGCATGTTAAGCACGCCTTAGCGAGTGTGTAAAATGCGTTACACATGTGGTTTAATTTTACCACTCACTTTTGCACATTAGTCACCATATAGAGAGGTCCTGAAGAAAGCTCCACTAATTTTGAAGAGCTGAAACATGTCGATCTAAGGATAATCCAGACACTTATTTGCAGTTCTGACATATTATCCATCTCACCTTGTTTAAACATACCCTGGGCCACTGGGAATAAAGCATCGAATAGTGAGTTTCCCAGAGGTATTTTAACGTCACTACACTCACAACATCATCACACAAAACCAAAAACCTGCTCCACTGTAATCAGGTGTCAGTAGCATAGTTGGGTAGCACTCGGCTACCCGACTGGGAACCCAATGATGAAGCATGACACCAACCAGGTTGGTGTGTGAGGGTTCTTTTAAACAATTCCTGGGGTGTTAGACACTACTCAGGTTAACTGGTCACTTAATTAGAAACCACATTTGCAATAGGACTTTGGCCAAAATAGATAGGACCTTTTCTATACATTTCAGGTGAGGCATGCAGGGAGACATCCTAAGGACTTTACGAAATGGTAGCAGGTACCACATCTCAGGTGCCATACTGCATAAGAGAAGTATCAGACCTGGGGTGCACCCCTATGCAAGAGCAGGTACAGCGCCCTGTGGGCTTTACTATTGGAGAACATACATCGGAACCTGGGGATTTTACTACCCAACAGCAGGGGCCACATCTTGGAGACGTAACTATATGAGCAGGGGTCACAACTCAGGTCCTTTTGCAAGAGCAGGTCTCACACCGTGAGCACCTTACTATGCCAGAATAGCTATCACACTTTCTCAACTTTACTATGTGAGAGAGGATGTGGCACAGTTGCCAGAGCTGGCGACTCCGGAGCTGGGGATCTGGGTTTGAGTCTCAGCGTCGGTGCAACATCCTGTGATTCTGGAAAAATTACTTAATCTCCCCATACCCATGGGACAGCACCTGGATACCCTCACGGGTGAAATGCCGTACTATATAAATGAACAAACTTTAAGTGACACACCTGAGAGACACGACTACACAACAAAAGGTGTTGAACCCTGGCAACTTTTCTTTGAGAGACCAAGTATCACACCTTAGAGGCTTTACTCTGTGAGAGCTGGAATTATTACTTTGAGAGCTTTATTACCCGAGAGCCAGTATTGCTCCTTATGTACTGAACAACACCAGAGCATGAATATCACCTTCTGCAGTTTACTTTATGGGAGCATCTATCACACTTTGGGTACTGTTATATGGGTCTACATTACATGAAAGTAAGTATCACACGTTCAGCACTGTACTATCTCAGAGCACCATGAAGACCTCACTGTGCGACAGCATGTATCACACCTGTGGAGCTTTACAAAGTGAGAGGATATTTCACACCTTGGAGGCCTTACTAAGGGGCATATTTACGAGGAAGTGGCAGAGCGCGGCGTTTGCCACCTTAGCTTAACGCCGCGCTCTGCCACTTCTGAAACGCAGGGCTGCACAGTATTTACAAGGATATGGTGCAGCCTTGCGTTTCCCTCTCCTCTGGTGCTAATTTTAGCTGCCTAGCGCCAACGCAGATACCCTTGCACCATAGTGCTAGGGTGCCTGCGTTGTAGGGGAAGATTGTTTATGTGCAGGAAGGTGTCTCTTCCTGCACATAAACAATCTGAAATGGCATTTTGAAACTTCTATGTGTGCTGCAAAACGTCATTTTTTTATTGATTGTTTATGTGCACGAAGGGACACCTTCCTGCACATAAACAATCAATGGCCTTTTGCAGTTTCTATGTGAGCTGCACAACGCAGAACACATAGAAACAGCAAAAACAAGGAGAAATTAAACATTTCTCCTTGTTGCGCTTGTTTAAGACCAGGTTTTCCCTGGTCTTAATTTTGGCGCTGCCTCCTATTTACGCTGCCCTTGTAAATAGGGGGCAGCGTGAAAAAGCAATGGGTGTTGCTGTGGAACGCCCACCACAACACCCATTGCCCTCCCCTTTCATGCTAAGCATAGCGTGAAAGGGGGCCTTATTCACAAGGCGGCATTAAGCCACGTTAAGTGGCTTAACAATGCCTTGTAAATAAGGCGAAGCCCATATCGCCACCACAGCGTCAGAAAAAGTGACGTTGTGGTGGCGATAGGGGCTTGTCAATATGCCCCTAGGTGAGAGCAGCTACCGCACCATGAGCGTTTACTGTGTAAGGGCAGATATAACAAATCAGGCACTTTAATGCCTGGGAACAGAAATTGAACCCTTGAGACTGTTCTTTGTGAGAGCAGGTATCACACCTTGGAGACATTACTATGTGACAACATGTCTCCACTGATAGGAACTTTACCATGTGAGAGCAATGGTCCCTCATTGGGTGCTATACAGTGCTTAATTTGTAAAAAATAAAGTGCCAGGGCCCTCCTCGAAAGGCCACTGCAGCCGGCACCACCCATACCCTGCCAGCAGCAGCACCAACATAACACCTAACCGTTGCACTCCTACACGTGTGACAATTCAAACTATTTCAGGTCACACAAAGCTATAATAATGGCGTGCGAGGCTGTTATTATTCATTTTCAATGCAAATCGACTTAATAAACACGGTTGTTGTGCTCCCTTCAAAAATAAACAGACAGCACCACCATGTGGTGGTCTGTCACTAGGGCCGGTGCTGACAATGAAGTGACAGTGCCGAGCACCGGAAACCACCGGCTCAAATGAAGCAATGATACTATATTACATGACCGCAGGAATCACACCCTCAGCACTTTACTTTGTGAAAGAAGGTCTCGTACCTTGGGGACTTTACTACACAAGAGCGAGTATCAATCCTTAAAGATTATACTATCTGGGAGCAGGTATCACGCATTGAAGACTTTACTATGTGATATCAGGTCTCAAACCTTTAGAGCTTTACTACACAAGCGCAAGTGTTGCACCTTGGAGACTTTACTCTGTGAGAGCAGGTATCACGTCTTAGACACTTTACTACCAGAGTGCCGGTATAAGTCCTTGTGTGCTGTGCAACACAGGAGCATGAATATCACCTTCGGCAGATATCACACCTTGGGGTCTATACCACAAAGAGGAGGTATAACACCTGAGGTGTTTTATTTTGACATAGCAGATATCACGCCTTGGGGTCTATACCACAAAGAGGAGGTATCACACCTGAGGTGTTTTATTTTGACATAGCAGATATCACACCTTGGGTTCTATACCACAAAGAGGAGGTATCACACCTGAGGTGTTTTATTTTGACATAGCAGATATCACGCCTTGGGGTCTATACCACAAAGAGGAGGTATCACACCTGAGGTGTTTTATTTTGACATAGCAGATATCACGCCTTGTGTCAGGTACTGCAAGAAAGCAGGTATCACACCCTAAGTGCTACACAAGACGAGAGCAGGTTTCACAACTTCAGCACTATACTAAGTGAGTGCAACGTATGGTACTTTTGGGACTTTACTAAGTAAGAGAATGTATTGCATCTTGGGGGATTTACATAGCGAGTGCACATATCGCTCCTTGGAGATATTACTATGTTATAGCAAATATTGCACCTTAGAGACTTAACTGTATAAGATTTGGTGTAGCACCTTCGTGTGACCTACTACACAAGAGCAGGATTCGCAACTCAAAACCAATCAAAACGCTTCATTGCAGCGTTGCAATTGGTATGGGGAGTCTGGGTGCTTACCAATCACAACGCTGCATTGCAGCGTTGTGATTGGTCAGTGGGGGCTGCTGTGCTTCCTGTTCCTCGAGTACCATGAGGAGAGCAGGAGCAGAGACGCGGGACCTGGCGGCAAGGTAAGTTTATTTTTTTTAAAACAATTATATTTGCCCCTCCGCGTCCGCCCTGCCACCCGTGAGCCATGCCGGCTACCACTGCACAAGACCATCTGTCACACCTTCAATACTGTACTCTGTGCAAGTAGGTATCAGACCTTGGAGACATTACTATGTGATAGTATGTACCACACTTTCGCATTTAATATGAGATATTATGTATTACACTTATAAGATTTTACTCTGTGATAATATGCATCAGATCTTTACCATTTACTCTGTGATAGTATGTATCACACCTTGGGGACTTTACTCTGTGATAGTGTGTATCACACCTGGGGACTTTACTCTGTGATAGTGTGTATCACACCTGGGGACTTTACTCTGTGATAGTATGTATCACACCTTGGAGACTTTACTCTGTGAGTGTGTATCACACATGGGGACTTTATTCTGTAAGAGTGTGTATCACACCTGGGGACTTTACTCTGTGACACTGTGTATCACACCTGGGGACTTTACTCTGTGATAGTATGTATCACACCTGGGAACTTTACTTTGTGATAGTGATAGGATGTATCAAGCCTTGAGGACTTTACTCTGTGATTATATGTATTATCACTTGGGGACTTTACTCTGTGTTGGTATTCATCACACCTTTGTGACTTTACTCTGTGATTATATGCATCACACCATGGGGACTTTACTCTGTAATAGTATGCATCACAGCATGTGGGCTTTACTCTGTGACAGCTTGTCTCACACCTTGGGGACATTATCCTACAATAGTATGTATCAGACCTTGGAGCCTATACTCTGTGATAATATGTATCACACTTTGGGGACTTTGCGATAGTATGTATCACACCTTGGAGACTTTACTCAGTGATAGTATGCATTAACACCTTGGGTACTTTACTCTGTGATAGTATGTATCACACTTTTGGTTTTAACACTGTGATAGTATGTATCTTGGTGTTTTTCTCTGTGATTGTATGTATCACAGCATGGGGACTTTACTCTGTGATAGTATGTATCACACCATGGGGGACTTTACTCTGAGATACTATATATTACACCTTGGGGACTTTACTCTGTGATACTATATATCACGCCTTGATGTCTACTCTGTTAGAGTGTGTATCACACCTTGGAGACTTTACTCTGTGATAGTATGTATCACACCTTGGAGACTTTACTCTGTGATAGTATGTATCACACCTTGGAGTTCTTTACTCTGTGATAGTATGTATCACACCTGGGAACTTTACTCTGTGATAGTGATAGGATGTATCAAGCCTTGAGGACTTTACTCTGTGATTATATGTATTATCACTTGGGGACTTTACTCTGTGATGGTATTCATCACACCTTTGTGACTTTACTCTGTGATTATATGCATCACACCATGGGGACTTTACTCTGTAATAGTATGCATCACAGCATGTGGGCTTTACTCTGTGACAGCTTGTCTCACACCTTGGGGACATTATCCTACAATAGTATGTATCAGACCTGGGAGCCTATACTCTGTGATAATATGTATCACACTTTGGGGACTTTGCGATAGTATGTATCACACCTTGGGGACTTTACTCAGTGATAGTATGCATTAACACCTTGGGTACTTTACTCTGTGATAGTATGTATCACACTCTTGTGTTTTTACACTGTGATAGTATGTATCTTGGTGTTTTTTCTCTGTGATCGTATGTATCACAGCATGGGGCACTTTGTGATAGTATGTATCACACCTCGGGACTTTACTCTGTAATATTATGTATTATACCTTGGGGGTTTTACTCTGTGATAGTATGGATCACACTTTGGAGACTTTATTCTGTGACAGTATGAATCACACCGTGGAGTATGTATCGTCACTTGGGAGTTAACTCTGGCCAGCATGTATCACACCTTGGGGACTTTACTCTGTGATAGTATGTATCACACCATGGGGGACTTTACTCTGAGATACTATATATTACACCTTGGGGACTTTACTCTGTGATACTATATATCACGCCTTGATGTTTACTCTGTTAGAGTGTGTATCACACCTTGGAGACTTTACTCTGTGATAGTATGTATCACACCTTGGAGACTTTACTCTGTGGTAATATGTATCACACCTTGGAGACTTTACTCTGTGATAGCATGTATCACACCTTGGAGACTTTACTCTGTGATAATATGTATCACACCTTTGGGACTTTACTCTGTGATACTATATGTCACACCTTGGAGACTTTACTCTGTGATAGTATGTATCACACCTTGGAGACTTTACTCTGTGATAATATGTATCACACCTTGGAGACTTTACTCTGTGATAGTATGTATCACACCTTGGAGACTTTACTCTGTGATAGTATGTATCACACCTTGGTGTCTTTATTCTGTGATTATATGCATTATCACTTTGGGACTTTACTCTGTGATAACATGTATCACACCTTTGGGACTTTACTCTGTCATACTATATATCACACCTTGGGGACTTTACTCTGTGAAAGTATATGTCACACCGTGCAGACTTTACTCTGTGATAGTGTGTATCACACCTGGGGACTTTACTCTGTGATAGTGTGTATCACACCTGGGGACTTTACTCTGTGATAGTATGTATCACACCTTGGAGACTTTACTCTGTGAGTGTGTATCACACATGGGGACTTTATTCTGTAAGAGTGTGTATCACACCTGGGGACTTTACTCTGTGATAGTGTGTATAACACCTGGGGACTTTACTCTGTGATAGTGTGTATCACACCTGGGGACTTTACTCTGTGATAGTATGTATCACACCTTGGAGACTTTACTCTGTGAGAGTGTGTATCACACATGGGGACTTTACTCTGTAAGAGTGTGTATCAAACCTGGGGACTTTACTCTGTGATAGTGTGTATAACACCTGGGGACTTTACTCTGTGACACTGTGTATCACACCTGGGGACTTTACTCTGTGATAGTATGTATCACACCTGGGAACTTTACTCTGTTATAGTGATAGGATGTATCAAGCCTTGAGGACTTTACTCTGTGATTATATGTATTATCACTTGGGGACTTTACTCTGTGATGGTATTCATCACACCTTTGTGACTTTACTCTGTGATTATATGCATCACACCATGGGGACTTTACTCTGTAATAGTATGCATCACAGCATGTGGGCTTTACTCTGTGACAGCTTGTCTCACACCTTGGGGACATTATCCTACAATAGTATGTATCAGACCTTGGAGCCTATACTCTGTGATAATATGTATCACACTTTGGGGACTTTGCGATAGTATGTATCACACCTTGGGGACTTTACTCAGTGATAGTATGCATTAACACCTTGGGTACTTTACTCTGTGATAATATGTATCACACTTTTGTGTTTTTACACTGTGATAGTATGTATCTTGGTATTTTTCTCTGTGATCGTATGTATCACAGCATGGGAGCACTTTGTGATAGTATGTATCACACCTCGGGACTTTACTCTGTAATATTATGTATTATACCTTGGGGGTTTTACTCTGTGATAGTATGGATCACACTTTGGAGACTTTACTCTGTGACAGTATGAATCACACCGTGGAGTATGTATCGTCACTTGGGGAGTTAACTCTGGCCAGCATGTATCACACCTTGGGGACTTTACTCTGTGATAGTATGTATCACACCATGGGGGACTTTACTCTGAGATACTATATATTACACCTTGGGGACTTTACTCTGTGATACTATATATCACGCCTTGATGTCTACTCTGTTAGAGTGTGTATCACACCTTGGAGACTTTACTCTGTGATAGTATGTATCACACCTTGGAGACTTTACTCTGTGGCAATATGTATCACACCATGGAGACTTTACTCTGTGATAGTATGTATCACACCTGGGGACTTTACTCTGTGATAGTGTGGATCACACCTGGGGACTTTACTCTGTGATAGTATGTATCACACCTTGGAGACTTTACTCTGTGATAGTATGTATCACACCTTGGAGACTTTACTCTGTGATAGCATGTATCACACCTTGGAGACTTTACTCTGTGATAGTGTGTATCACACCTGGGGACTTTACTCTGTGATAGTGTGTATCACACCTGGGGACTTTACTCTGTGATAGTATGTATCACACCTTGGAGACTTTACTCTGTGAGTGTGTATCACACATGGGGACTTTATTCTGTAAGAGTGTGTATCACACCTGGGGACTTTACTCTGTGACACTGTGTATCACACCTGGGGACTTTACTCTGTGATAGTATGTATCACACCTGGGAACTTTACTCTGTGATAGTGATAGGATGTATCAAGCCTTGAGGACTTTACTCTGTGATTATATGTATTATCACTTGGGGACTTTACTCTGTGATGGTATTCATCACACCTTTGTGACTTTACTCTGTGATTATATGCATCACACCATGGGGACTTTACTCTGTAATAGTATGCATCACAGCATGTGGGCTTTACTCTGTGACAGCTTGTCTCACACCTTGGGGACATTATCCTACAATAGTATGTATCAGACCTTGGAGCCTATACTCTGTGATAATATGTATCACACTTTGGGGACTTTGCGATAGTATGTATCACACCTTGGAGACTTTACTCAGTGATAGTATGCATTAACACCTTGGGTACTTTACTCTGTGATAGTATGTATCACACTTTTGGTTTTTACACTGTGATAGTATGTATCTTGGTGTTTTTTCTCTGTGATTGTATGTATCACAGCATGGGGACTTTACTCTGTGATAGTATGTATCACACCATGGGGGACTTTACTCTGAGATACTATATATTACACCTTGGGGACTTTACTCTGTGATACTATATATCACGCCTTGATGTCTAGTCTGTTAGAGTGTGTATCACACCTTGGAGACTTTACTCTGTGATAGTATGTATCACACCTTGGAGACTTTACTCTGTGATAGTATGTATCACACCTTGGAGTTCTTTACTCTGTGATAGTATGTATCACACCTGGGAACTTTACTCTGTGATAGTGATAGGATGTATCAAGCCTTGAGGACTTTACTCTGTGATTATATGTATTATCACTTGGGGACTTTACTCTGTGATGGTATTCATCACACCTTTGTGACTTTACTCTGTGATTATATGCATCACACCATGGGGACTTTACTCTGTAATAGTATGCATCACAGCATGTGGGCTTTACTCTGTGACAGCTTGTCTCACACCTTGGGGACATTATCCTACAATAGTATGTATCAGACCTTGGAGCCTATACTCTGTGATAATATGTATCACACTTTGGGGACTTTGCGATAGTATGTATCACACCTTGGGGACTTTACTCAGTGATAGTATGCATTAACACCTTGGGTACTTTATTCTGTGATAGTATGTATCACACTCTTGTGTTTTTACACTGTGATAGTATGTATCTTGGTGTTTTTTGTCTGTGATCGTATGTATCACAGCATGGGGCACTTTGTGATAGTATGTATCACACCTCGGGACTTTACTCTGTAATATTATGTATTATACCTTGGGGGTTTTACTCTGTGATAGTATGGATCACACTTTGGAGACTTTATTCTGTGACAGTATGAATCACACCGTGGATTATGTATCGTCACTTGGGGAGTTAACTCTGGCCAGCATGTATCACACCTTGGGGACTTTACTCTGTGATAGTATGTATCACACCATGGGGGACTTTACTCTGAGATACTATATATTACACCTTGGGGACTTTACTCTGTGATACTATATATCACGCCTTGATGTTTACTCTGTTAGAGTGTGTATCACACCTTGGAGACTTTACTCTGTGATAGTATGTATCACACATTGGAGACTTTACTCTGTGGTAATATGTATCACACCTTGGAGACTTTACTCTGTGATAGTATGTATCACACCTTGGAGACTTTACTCTGTGATAATATGTATCACACCTTTGGGACTTTACTCTGTGATACTATATGTCACACCTTGGAGACTTTACTCTGTGATAGTATGTATCACACCTTGGAGACTTTACTCTGTGATAATATGTATCACACCTTGGAGACTTTACTCTGTGATAGTATGTATCACACCTTGGAGACTTTACTCTGTGATAGTATGTATCACACCTTGGTGTCTTTATTCTGTGATTATATGCATTATCACTTTGGGACTTTACTCTGTGATAACATGTATCACACCTTTGGGACTTTACTCTGTCATACTATATATCACACCTTGGGGACTTTACTCTGTGAAAGTATATGTCACACCGTGCAGACTTTACTCTGTGATAGTGTGTATCACACCTGGGGACTTTACTCTGTGATATTGTGTATCACATCTGGGGACTTTACTCTGTGATAGTATGTATCACACCTTGGAGACTTTACTCTGTGAGTGTGTATCACACATGGGGACTTTATTCTGTAAGAGTGTGTATCACACCTGGGGACTTTACTCTGTGATAGTGTGTATAACACCTGGGGACTTTACTCTGTGATAGTGTGTATCACACCTGGGGACTTTACTCTGTGATAGTATGTATCACACCTTGGAGACTTTACTCTGTGAGAGTGTGTATCACACATGGGGACTTTACTCTGTAAGAGTGTGTATCAAACCTGGGGACTTTACTCTGTGATAGTGTGTATAACACCTGGGGACTTTACTCTGTGACACTGTGTATCACACCTGGGGACTTTACTCTGTGATAGTATGTATCACACCTGGGAACTTTACTCTGTGATAGTGATAGGATGTATCAAGCCTTGAGGACTTTACTCTGTGATTATATGTATTATCACTTGGGGACTTTACTCTGTGATGGTATTCATCACACCTTTGTGACTTTACTCTGTGATTATATGCATCACACCATGGGGACTTTACTCTGTAATAGTATGCATCACAGCATGTGGGCTTTACTCTGTGACAGCTTGTCTCACACCTTGGGGACATTATCCTACAATAGTATGTATCAGACCTTGGAGCCTATACTCTGTGATAATATGTATCACACTTTGGGGACTTTGCGATAGTATGTATCACACCTTGGGGACTTTACTCAGTGATAGTATGCATTAACACCTTGGGTACTTTACTCTGTGATAATATGTATCACACTTTTGTGTTTTTACACTGTGATAGTATGTATCTTGGTGTTTTTTCTCTGTGATCGTATGTATCACAGCATGGGGCACTTTGTGATAGTATGTATCACACCTCGGGACTTTAATCTGTAATATTATGTATTATACCTTGGGGGTTTTACTCTGTGATAGTATGGATCACACTTTGGAGACTTTACTCTGTGACAGTATGAATCACACCGTGGAGTATGTATCGTCACTTGGGGAGTTAACTGTGGCCAGCATGTATCACACCTTGGGGACTTTACTCTGTGATAGTATGTATCACACCATGGGGGACTTTACTCTGAGATACTATATATTACACCTTGGGGACTTTACTCTGTGATACTATATATCACGCCTTGATGTCTACTCTGTTAGAGTGTGTATCACACCTTGGAGACTTTACTCTGTGATAGTATGTATCACACCTTGGAGACTTTACTCTGTGGCAATATGTATCACACCATGGAGACTTTACTCTGTGATAGTATATATCACACCTGGGGACTTTACTCTGTGATAGTGTGTATCACACCTGGGGACTTTACTCTGTGATAGTATGTATCACACCTTGGAGACTTTACTCTGTGATAGTATGTATCACACCTTGGAGACTTTACTCTGTGATAGCATGTATCACACCTTGGAGACTTTACTCTGTGATAGTGTGTATCACACCTGGGGACTTTACTCTGTGATAGTGTGTATCACACCTGGGGACTTTACTCTGTGATAGTATGTATCACACCTTGGAGACTTTACTCTGTGAGTGTGTATCACACATGGGGACTTTATTCTGTAAGAGTGTGTATCACACCTGGGGACTTTACTCTGTGATAGTGTGTATAACACCTGGGGACTTTACTCTGTGATAGTGTGTATCACACCTTGGAGACTTTACTCTGTGAGTGTGTATCACACATGGGGACTTTATTCTGTAAGAGTGTGTATCACACCTGGGGACTTTACTCTGTGATAGTATGTATAACACCTGGGGACTTTACTCTGTGATAGTGTGTATCACACCTGGGGACTTTACTCTGTGATAGTATGTATCACACCTTGGAGACTTTACTCTGTGAGAGTGTGTATCACACATGGGGACTTTACTCTGTAAGAGTGTGTATCAAACCTGGGGACTTTACTCTGTGATAGTGTGTATAACACCTGGGGACTTTACTCTGTGACATTGTGTATCACACCTGGGGACTTTGCGATAGTATGTATCACACCTTGGAGACTTTACTCAGTGATAGTATGCATTAACACCTTGGGTACTTTACTCTGTGATAGTATGTATCACACTTTTGGTTTTACACTGTGATAGTATGTATCTTGGTGTTTTTTCTCTGTGATTGTATGTATCACAGCATGGGGACTTTACTCTGTGATAGTATGTATCACACCATGGGGGACTTTACTCTGAGATACTATATATTACACCTTGGGGACTTTACTCTGTGATACTATATATCACGCCTTGATGTCTACTCTGTTAGAGTGTGTATCACACCTTGGAGACTTTACTCTGTGATAGTATGTATCACACCTTGGAGACTTTACTCTGTGATAGTATGTATCACACCTTGGAGTTCTTTACTCTGTGATAGTATGTATCACACCTGGGAACTTTACTCTGTGATAGTGATAGGATGTATCAAGCCTTGAGGACTTTACTCTGTGATTATATGTATTATCACTTGGGGACTTTACTCTGTGATGGTATTCATCACACCTTTGTGACTTTACTCTGTGATTATATGCATCACACCATGGGGACTTTACTCTGTAATAGTATGCATCACAGCATGTGGGCTTTACTCTGTGACAGCTTGTCTCACACCTTGGGGACATTATCCTACAATAGTATGTATCAGACCTTGGAGCCTATACTCTGTGGGCCTGATTCACAGAACTAACTTACGTCAAAAACGTAAAGTTAGTACTTTTTAGTATTCACAGAATACACTTACTCATTTTGGTATTCACAGAATGAACTTACTCATTTCGGTATTCACAGAAGTTAGTAGTCCTAACTTTAGGACTCCTAAATGCCTTCTGTGAATACCGAAAAGTCTTAAAGTTAGGATTTTTCTCAGTTTAGGAGTAGTAAAGTTAGGACTCCTAACTTTAGGACTCCTAAATGCCTTCTGTGAATACCGAAAGTCTTAAAGTTAGGATTTTTCTCAGTTTAGGACTCCTAACTTTACTACTCCTAAACTGAGAAAAATCCTAACTTTAAGACTTTCGGTATTCACAGAAGGCATTTAGCTAAAGTTAGGACTACTAACTTCTGTGAATACCGAAATGAGTAAGTTCATTCTGTGAATACCAAAATGAGTAAGTGTATTCTGTGAATACCAAAAAGTACTAACTTTACGTTTTTGACGTAAGTTAGTTCTGTGAATCAGGCCCTGTGATAATATGTATCACACCTTGGAGACTTTACTCTGTGATAGTATGTATCACACCTTGGAGACTTTACTCTGTGATAGTATGTATCACACCTTGGTGTCTTTATTCTGTGATTATATGCATTATCACTTTGGGACTTTACTCTGTGATAACATGTATCACACCTTTGGGACTTTACTCTGTCATACTATATATCACACCTTGGGAACTTTACTCTGTGAAAGTATATGTCACACCTTGCAGACTTTACTCTGTGATAGTGTGTATCACACCTGGGGACTTTACTCTGTGATAGTATGTATCACACCTTGGAGACTTTACTCTGTGAGTGTGTATCACACATGGGGACTTTATTCTGTAAGAGTGTGTATCACACCTGGGGACTTTACTCTGTGATAGTGTGTATAACACCTGGGGACTTTACTCTGTGATAGTGTGTATCACACCTGGGGACTTTACTCTGTGATAGTATGTATCACACCTTGGAGACTTTACTCTGTGAGAGTGTGTATCACACATGGGGACTTTACTCTGTAAGAGTGTGTATCAAACCTGGGGACTTTACTCTGTGATAGTGTGTATAACACCTGGGGACTTTACTCTGTGACACTGTGTATCACACCTGGGGACTTTACTCTGTGATAGTATGTATCACACCTGGGAACTTTACTCTGTGATAGTGATAGGATGTATCAAGCCTTGAGGACTTTACTCTGTGATTATATGTATTATCACTTGGGGACTTTACTCTGTGATGGTATTCATCACACCTTTGTGACTTTACTCTGTGATTATATGCATCACACCATGGGGACTTTACTCTGTAATAGTATGCATCACAGCATGTGGGCTTTACTCTGTGACAGCTTGTCTCACACCTTGGGGACATTATCCTACAATAGTATGTATCAGACCTTGGAGCCTATACTCTGTGATAATATGTATCACACTTTGGGGACTTTGCGATAGTATGTATCACACCTTGGGGACTTTACTCAGTGATAGTATGCATTAACACCTTGGGTACTTTACTCTGTGATAATATGTATCACACTTTTGTGTTTTTACACCGTGATAGTATGTATCTTGGTGTTTTTCTCTGTGATCGTATGTATCACAGCATGGGGCACTTTGCGATAGTATGTATCACACCTCGGGACTTTACTCTGTAATATTATGTATTATACCTTGGGGGTTTTACTCTGTGATAGTATGGATCACACTTTGGAGACTTTACTCTGTGACAGTATGAATCACACCGTGGAGTATGTATCGTCACTTGGGGAGTTAACTCTGGCCAGCATGTATCACACCTTGGGGACTTTACTCTGTGATAGTATGTATCACACCATGGGGGACTTTACTCTGAGATACTATATATTACACCTTGGGGACTTTACTCTGTGATACTATATATCACGCCTTGATGTCTACTCTGTTAGAGTGTGTATCACACCTTGGAGACTTTACTCTGTGATAGTATGTATCACACCTTGGAGACTTTACTCTGTGGCAATATGTATCACACCTTGGAGACTTTACTCTGTGATAGTATGTATCACACCTGGGGACTTTACTCTGTGATAGTGTGTATCACACCTGGGGACTTTACTCTGTGATAGTATGTATCACACCTTGGAACTTTACTCTGTGATAGTATGTATCACACCTTGGAGACTTTACTCTGTGATAGTATGTATCACACCTTGGAGACTTTACTCTGTGATAGTGTGTATCACACCTGGGGACTTTACTCTGTGATAGTGTGTATCACACCTGGGGACTTTACTCTGTGATAGTATGTATCACACCTTGGAGACTTTACTCTGTGAGTGTGTATCACACATGGGGACTTTATTCTGTAAGAGTGTGTATCACACCTGGGGACTTTTCTCTGTGATAGTGTGTATAACACCTGGGGACTTTACTCTGTGATAGTGTGTATCACACCTTGGAGACTTTACTCTGTGAGTGTGTATCACACATGGGGACTTTATTCTGTAAGAGTGTGTATCACACCTGGGGACTTTACTCTGTGATAGTGTGTATAACACCTGGGGACTTTACTCTGTGATAGTGTGTATCACACCTGGGGACTTTACTCTGTGATAGTATGTATCACACCTTGGAGACTTTACTCTGTGAGAGTGTGTATCACACATGGGGACTTTACTCTGTAAGAGTGTGTATCAAACCTGGGGACTTTACTCTGTGATAGTGTGTATAACACCTGGGGACTTTACTCTGTGACACTGTGTATCACACCTGGGGACTTTACTCTGTGATAGTATGTATCACACCTGGGAACTTTACTCTGTGATAGTGATAGGATGTATCAAGCCTTGAGGACTTAACTCTGTGATTATATGTATTATCACTTGGGGACTTTACTCTGTGATGGTATTCATCACACCTTTGTGACTTTACTCTGTGATTATATGCATCACACCATGGGGACTTTACTCTGTAATAGTATGCATCACAGCATGTGGGCTTTACTCTGTGACAGCTTGTCTCACACCTTGGGGACATTATCCTACAATAGTATGTATCAGACCTTGGAGCCTATACTCTGTGATAATATGTATCACACTTTGGGGACTTTGCGATAGTATGTATCACACCTTGGGGACGTTACTCAGTGATAGTATGCATTAACACCTTGGGTACTTTACTCTGTGATAGTATGTATCACACTTTTGGTTTTTACACTGTGATAGTATGTATCTTGGTGTTTTTTTCTCTGTGATTGTATGTATCACAGCATGGGGCACTTTGTGATAGTATGTATCACACCTCGGGACTTTACTCTGTAATATTATGTATTATACCTTGGGGGTTTTACTCTGTGATAGTATGGATCACACTTTGGAGACTTTACTCTGTGACAGTATGAATCACACCGTGGAGTATGTATCGTCACTTGGGGAGTTAACTCTGGCCAGCATGTATCACACCTTGGGGACTTTACTCTGTGATAGTATGTATCACACCATGGGGGACTTTACTCTGAGATACTATATATTACACCTTGGGGACTTTACTCTGTGATACTATATATCACGCCTTGATGTCTACTCTGTTAGAGTGTGTATCACACCTTGGAGACTTTACTCTGTGATAGTATGTATCACACCTTGGAGACTTTACTCTGTGATAGTATGTATCACACCTTGGAGTTCTTTACTCTGTGATAGTATGTATCACACCTGGGAACTTTACTCTGTGATAGTGATAGGATGTATCAAGCCTTGAGGACTTTACTCTGTGATTATATGTATTATCACTTGGGGACTTTACTCTGTGATGGTATTCATCACACCTTTGTGACTTTACTCTGTGATTATATGCATCACACCATGGGGACTTTACTCTGTAATAGTATGCATCACAGCATGTGGGCTTTACTCTGTGACAGCTTGTCTCACACCTTGGGGACATTATCCTACAATAGTATGTATCACACCTTGGAGACTTTACTCTGTGATAGTATGTATCACACCTTGGAGACTTTACTCTGTGGTAATATGTATCACACCTTGGAGACTTTACTCTGTGATAGTATGTATCACACCTTTGGGGCTTTACTCTGTGATACTATATGTCACACCTTGGAGACTTTACTCTGTGATAGTATGTATCACACCTTGGAGACTTTACTCTGTGATAATATGTATCACACCTTGGAGACTTTACTCTGTGATAGTATGTATCACACCTTGGAGACTTTACTCTGTGATAGTATGTATCACACCTTGGTGTCTTTATTCTGTGATTATATGCATTATCACTTTGGGACTTTACTCTGTGATAACATGTATCACACCTTTGGGACTTTACTCTGTGATACTATATGTCACACCTTTGGGACTTTACTCTGTGATACTATATGTCACACCTTGGAGACTTTACTCTGTGATAGTATGTATCACACCTTGGAGACTTTACTCTGTGATAGTATGTATCACACCTTGGTGTCTTTATTCTGTGATTATATGCATTATCACTTTGGGACTTTACTCTGTGATAACATGTATCACACCTTTGGGACTTTACTCTGTGATACTATATGTCACACCTTTGGGACTTTACTCTGTGATACTATATGTCACACCTTTGGGACTTTACTCTGTGATACTATATGTCACACCTTGGAGACTTTACTCTGTGATACTATATATCACACCTTGGGGACTTTACTCTGTGAAAGTATATGTCACACCTTGGGGACTTTACTCTGTGATAATTTGTATCACACCTTAGAAACTTTACTCTGTGATAGCGTTTATCACACCTTGGGGACTTTACTCTACCAAGCCTTGAGGTCTTTACTCTGTGATAGTATGTATCCTTCCTTGGAGACTTTACTCTGTGATAGAATGCATCTCGCCTAGGTGTCATACCTTAGGGACTTTACTCTGTGATAGTATACATCACACCTTGTATCATGCCTTAGTGTCTTTACTCTGTGGTAGTATGTATCAGGCCTTGGGGACTTTCCTCTGTGATAGTATATTTCACACCTTGGGGATTTGATTTTCTGATAGTATGTATCACACCTTTGGGGGACTTACTTTACTCTGTGACAGTATGTATCGCGCCGTGGGGTCCTTACTCTGTGATCGTACATAACAGACCTTGGAGACTTTACTTTGTGATAGTATGTTTCACACCTGGGAGACTTTGTTTTGAGATAGTATTTATCAAACCTTGGAGACTTTACTTTGTGATAGTATGTATCACACCATGGAGATTTTATTATGTGATAGTCGGTATCACATCTTGGTGACTTTACTCTGTGGTAGTTTGTGTCACACATTGGACACTTTGCTCTGTGATATCATGCATCATCACACCACGGGGGTAGTATATATCACAGTTGAGCATCTATGGCACTACATCAATGTTGCTTACTGTTCAATGGCCCATGACGCAGATTGGCTGATAGCCGATTTTGTTCAGTTGAACATTTCGAAGCAATTTCAGAAACATTGCCTTTTCTTGAAATCTGCTTCGCTTAACTGTTCTTTTCCTTTGACTGTTGAAAAACAGCTTATTGGAAGGTTTTGAAAGTCAGTAACAGAACAGCAGTAATAATGAAAAGGTTGCTTAAGTCAGCAAAGATTACTACACCAATGAGACATTGTCACGGTTACGATTTAAAAAAGAAAAAACAAAAATGATGTCTCTGCCACGATAGAAAAAAAGCAGAGGTCGCCCTGGAACAAGAACTCATGCATGTACTACCTTTGGGGATATCAGCAAAGTGTAACTGTAGTCAGTGCTTAAAATGGGCAGGTGCTGTCCGGGATTGCGTATCTGCCCTTCTTCAATTTGAAAGGGAGAGGACCTTCTCAGCAGGTTTACAGTACATTTTATGCAAGAGTACCAGCACTTCTCAGAAGAAAACACGGGGGGCCTTGCGTGGTCCCCTCCCCTGGCCTGTTTCCTCCATGGGAACTGCATCGCCGAGGGCCCATTAACATTTTGAGGGGGGGCACGTCTTCCCCCTCCCAAGGCTGATTTCAGCCCTGGGACCCCATCAACCAGGGGCTCAGCAGAATTTTGCAAGGGGAAGGAGGCAAGCAGCCCCCCTTCCCAGGCCTATTTCGTCCCAGAGACCCCATCTCCCAGGGCCTGGCAGCATTTTTTAAAGGGGGGGCATGTGTGGAACCCCTCCCCGGGCTGATTGTAGCCCCGAGGACCCTATCCCCAGGGTCCAACAGTATTTTAAAAGGGGGGCGTGCATGCCCCCAGCTGATTTCGGCCATGGGAAGCTCATCCCCCGCGGCCCGTTAACATTTTTAGGGGGGCACGTGGCCCACCTCCCCGGGCCGATTTTGGCACAGGACCCCATCCTCCGAGGCTTGGCAGCGTTTTGCAGGGGGAAGGAGCATGCAACCCCCCTCCTGAGGCCAATTTTGTCCCCAAGGCCCTAATCCCCAAGGGCCTGGCAGCATTTCGAGGGAGAGCACGTGCCCCCCCCCCGGCTGATTTTGACTACAGAAACACCAACCCCTGGGGCCCAGCACAACAAAAGGCAGGTGCCATGATGCCCACCCAGTGCACCCACCATACTGTCATTGGGGGCTGCGAAGGGAGCAGTAGCCGGCATTGCTCTCGCCCACATGGAGCAATTAATAATGCTGCTCTCAGTGGGTGGGAGCAATCATTTGACCTGTTTCCCTGCCCGCACCACTGCGTGCAGGGAAACAGATCAAAGGTCAGCTCCCAGCGGGCGGGAGCATTTCCAAAGCTCCTGCCAGCTGGGAGCGGACTTGGTGGGAGATTCAAAAAGGCTCCAGACAAACGAGAGCAAGCAAAGTTTTCTCTGCCTGCATTCCCCTGCGTTAGGGAATCTACTATGTCCTGGGGTGGGCTCCCCAGGACATAGCTAGCGAGCCAGCTCTGTAAGTGGTCCCCCAGGGGCCTTTAGAGGCTCAGGGAGGGGGCGAGCAGCCCCATCCGCATTTTCTTACATTTTGGCCCTGGGCATGGGCTCCCAGGAGCCTCTCGAGGCTCTGGGAGGTAGCCCGCGTGGCCCCCCTCCCCATAAATAATATGTTCAGCTTGGGGGTGGGCTTCCCGGGGCCTCCGTTGGCTTGAGGAGGGGGCCGCACATCTTCCATCCCCATAAACATTTTTTTGGGCCCCGGGTTGAGCTCCACGAGGGCACTGGGCATCATGCAGCCCCCCTCCCCTTTATAAACAATGCCCCGGGAGTAGGTCCCGGGGGCTTATAATAAATAAATATGTCCCGGGCTCCCAATTTTTGTTTTCCAATCCCTCAAGAGTCTTGCAAAATCACCCTTTGGCCTAGGGGGTCAGGTGTCATGGTTCGTTAGGAGTTCCTCCTCCCCGATCACTAGGTGTGTTCGTGCGCACGCTTGAACCTTCACTCGTGCGGAACGATTCTCCTCACTTCCGGGTTGCTGGCGGTTAGCGGTTCAGCTTTCCTTGCTGAAACCACCGCCACGTCACTCAGCGCTTCCGGGGGAATCCGCATAAACGCAGCGATTCCCACCGGCTCGGCGCTTCGTATTGACGCCCATGCCTGGACAGACGCCTTTTCAGGTAATCAGGGCTGCGCAGGAGCGCTGCCCATTCTTCCTGGTTATTTTTCCGTGACTTGCCACTTGCTGACACCCTTTGAGCCTTCTCTCCTTGGCCAGTACATGCGTACTGGCAGTGCCTTACTTTTCCTGGGAAGGGGTCCAGTCAGTAGTACTCAGGATACACTACCTTTTGCCTCACCGCGCTGGAGCACTTGTTTGTTATTTTCTTGTTTGACCGTGAAGGCCACACCGCGCTGGAGCGCTTGTTTTGGGTTCTTTTCTCATTGCGCAGGAGCGCTGGTTTCTTTGGTGTGCCTTGCGCAGGAGCGCTGGTTTCTTTGGTGTGCCTTGCGCAGGAGCGCTGGTTTCTTTGGTGTGCTTTGCGCAGGAGCGCTATTCAGCTCTTACTATTGATGACTTCAGAACTTATGATGTCCAGTTATGAGGTAATTGCTATCTTCCGCATGAGTGTATGGTAGTGACTGGAAGAAGGTGTGTTTGGGTTGACTGTAATAGGTGTTCCCTTGTTTCCCTATGTAGCTGGTGTCCACGGTTAATCCGAACAGGAGGACGTCCTCTACTGGTCTTCCGGGCACCATCCTGCAATCTTAGCTTCCCTCCCACTCCCATCTGTATCCTAGTTTGTTTTCAAGTCTCGACTGGGGTAAGGTGGGTACAGGGGTGATAGCTCATGTCGTCTCTGCGAGATCTCTCCGCAAGAAACAGGTAAACTTGTGGGGTACCCGACAGAATACGAAGCCCAAGTTTTACTTCTTGCCCGGACGACATGACC
Organism: Calotriton arnoldi; assembly: GCA_963921515.1. Classification (NCBI taxonomy): domain Eukaryota; kingdom Metazoa; phylum Chordata; class Amphibia; order Caudata; family Salamandridae; genus Calotriton; species Calotriton arnoldi. Next base: position 1,400,343 of record CAWUFW010004660.1, on the reverse strand, counting down.
GAAGTCACGCTACAGGATATAGCAGCTATGCTTGCTACCATACAGGCAGAGAACCTCAGCTTATGCCAAGACATGACGGCCCTACAGGGTCAGTTGGCGGCTGGGGTTTCGGGTCCCTGGGGTCCTTCTCCCTCTTCTAGGGTTCGGCAGGAAGGGTTGCTGCGGCCACCACTGTTCACCTTTGGGGGTTCCTCCTCTACCACGCAACAAGATAATGCCATACACGTGATAGCTCCCCATCCCGTGCAACTAGCTCCTCCCGAGCGTTTTTTTGGCGACAGCGCCAAGTACAGTGTCTTTCTTCACCAGCGCCACCTGCACTTCATGGCCAGAGCAACCGCCTTTCCGGATGACGCATCCAAGATCGCCTTCATCCTCTCCTACATGGGTGGCGACGCCGCCCAATGGTCCATCTCTCTGGTGGAAAATGACGACCCCATGCTATACAACTTGCCGGTTTTCAAGGAAGCACTGCGGCGGATGTTCGCCTGTCACACCTTTGTTCAGGCCGCGGACAACGAACTACTCAATCTGAAACAAGGCAACACCGACCTGCTCCATTATATCACAACCTTCAGTAGACTCGTCATTGAAGCCCGTTGGCCTGAGACCAAGAAAGTATCCGTGTTTTACAGGGGTTTACGCGATGAATTGAAGGACCTGATATCCCAGATGCCTGATCCCCCTGATGAAATAGGTCCTTTCATCGACCTAGTGGTTAAGGTGAACTACAGGATCCAGGAGCGAAAGAGTGAGAGAACCAAAGGAGGCGAAAATCGATTCCTGTCCTCCAAGGACAAAACGAAGGACGAAGCGGCTCCACCCAGTGACGTGCCTGAACCGATGCAAATTGGAGGGGTAAGGGGACCTCTCTCCAATGAGGAAAGAGAGAAAAGGAGAAAACTGAACCAGTGCCTGTACTGCGGAAAAAACGGACATTTCGTCAGGGAATGCCCAGTTAAGCCTACCCGAGCCAAAGGAAGAAGACCGTTCGCTCTGCCTGTATCCAAGTCCGACAAAGCGGGAAACGGAGAAACCCAGTAGGTAGTGGGGTCCAGCTACTGGGTTCTTCGTCCAGCAAGACTACGACCCCTGCCCTTTTTAGTGGCAACCACCACCTGGGTGTAAAGGTGGACCTCCGATCATGGACCGGCCAGGTATGGCAGGTAACAGCCCTTCTTGATTCAGGAGCCACCGGCAACTTCATCGACACCCAGTATATGAAGGACATGGGTATGGCCACGGTACCAAAGACTAAACCTGAGACAGTAAAAGCAGTGGACGGTACTGATCTCACCTCCGGTCTTATCTGGTACCAAACAGAGGACTTGGTTATGGCCTTTGAAAACAAACACACGGAAACCATTTCTTTCGACATCATCGATGCACCCCAGTTTCGGGTTATTTTGGGACTTCCGTGGCTGGTGAGCCATAACCCTCGGATAGACTGGACATCCGGGATTCTAGCCTTGGACTCAGCCTATTGCCGCATCTCCTGTTATAAACCGATCGACTCCTTCGGTATGCGTGACATACAGGCCCACGCTCTACCCTTGACAGGAATGGGCATGACAACACAGGAAAACGTACCAGAAGCATACCTTGACCTGGCTGCAGTGTTCGACAAGAAGGGAGCCAACACCCTTCCTCCTCACCGTTCGTTCGACTGCAGGATTGATCTGATCCCTGGCTCCACGCTTCCTTGTTGCCGGATATACTCCCTCACTGAAAAGGAGAACGAACACCTCCGCTCCTACCTGGATGCATACCTAAGTAATGGGTTCATACGCCGTTCTAGGTCCCCAGTATCCTCTCCTCTTTTCTTCGTGGCCAAGAAAGAGGGGGATCTTAGGACATGTATAGACTTCAGGGCGATGAACGCCATCACTATAAAAAATAGGTATCCATTGCCTCTGATTTCTAGCCTGTTGGATCAGGTGAAAAACGCCTCCATTTTCACCAAACTGGACCTGCGGGGGGCTTACCATCTAGTCAGAGTCCGGAAGGGTGACGAATGGAAAACAGCATTCCGAACCAAATTCGGCCTCTTCGAATACCAAGTCATGCCTTTCGGACTCTGCAACGCCCCTGTGGCGTTCCAGTTTTTTATCGACGAGGCGTTGAGGGACTTCATTGATGTGTTCTGTATAGTATACATCGATGATATACTGATATATTCACAGACCTTGGCAGACCACGTCCAACACGTACGCGCCGTCCTCCAACAACTAGGACGACATGGTTTGTACGTCAAACTGGAGAAAAGCATCTTTCATACTACGACTGTCGAGTTCCTGGGACATGTCATCACTCCTACTGGCATCCAAATGGACAACAAGAAGGTAGAAGCTATCTTGCAATGGCCATCTCCTACCACCGTGAAACACGTCCAGAGGTTTTTGGGTTTTGCCAATTACTACCGCTGCTTCATCACAGGTTTCTCCAGGATTGTCACTCCCATCACTCGTTTACTGCGCAAGGGGTCCGTTACTGCTGGGATACGGAGGCCGAACATGCTTTTCAGGAGCTGAAAAGCAAATTCACTACAGCTCCCATTCTAAGACACCCCGACTCCGAACAACCGTTTATAGTGGAGGCTGATGCCTCACAAGACGCTCTGGGAGGTGTGTTGTCGCAGAGGGACACCGGAACAGGTCTCCTACACCCTGTAGCGTTCTATTCCAGGAAACTCCTAGCTGCCGAACGCAACTACGCCATATCAGACCGAGAACTCCTGGCCATTAAGACAGCGTTTGAGGAGTGCCGCCACTACCTGAAGGACGCTAGACATCCAGTGACTATTTATACGGATCACAGGAACTTGCAATTCCTTCGTTCAGCCCGTGCCCTCACATCCAGACAACTACGATGGACTCTGTTTTTTAATGAATACGATTTCCGCATCACGTACCGACCAGGGAGGGAGAACGCCAAGGCCGACGCACTATCCCGTCTGGAGGACACCGACGACTATGTGTCCGCCACTGAGCCGTTGCCCATCATTCCCGACCACTGCTTCCAGGGAGTTATTCTGACTTCTGATTTTCTTTCCCAGCTTCAGGACGACATAAAACAAACTGATCAGACGTCCTTGGCAGAGAACCACACGGGTGTAACCACACAGAACGGGTTCCTGTACAAAGACGACAAATACTACCTTCCTCTGGTAGCCCGTCAACAGCAGGCCCTGTTTACGTGTCACGACCATGTTCTGTCCAACCATCCGGGCTATCACAAAACCATGGAACTATTGCAGAGGCATTTCTGGTGGCCCACGATGGAAACGGACACCAGGTCCCATATCGCCCGTTGTACTGTGTGTGCCCAAGGAAAGAACTTGTCAAGACCATCCGTTGGGTTGTTACATCCCATTCCTGTTCCTCCTCACCCCTGGCACACCATCTCCATGGACTTTGTCGTAGAATTACCAGCCACCGCATCTGGTTACACCACTGTTTTGACCATAGTAGACCATCTCTCGAAGATGGCTCATTTCGTACCACTGAAGAAATTGCCTTCGGCAGCTGAGCTGGCAGTGGTGTTCCTGCAGAATGTGGTTCGTCTGTGGTCATAACAGACCGGGGTTCGCAGTTCGTGTCTCGTTTTTGGAATGAGGTGTGCACAGCCATGGACATAGACGTTCGCTTGTCATCAGCATACCATCCTCAGACTGACGGTCAAGCCGAGAGGACTAACCACACCATGGAGCAGTACCTCCGTTGTTTGCTTCTGGCAGTTGAAAGAGAATGGGCAGAAGTGCTATGGATGGTGGAATTCGCATACAATAACAACAAGCATTCTGCCATCGGTATGTCTCCCTTCTACTGCCTACAGGGCAAACATCCCAGAACTATGCCATGGGAAGAACCACAGGACAGTCCCTTGCCCACGGTTCAGGCATACCATACCAGGCTCTGTACTCTCTGGCAACAGGCCCGATTTGAGCTAGCCAAGGCCAAAGAGACTTATAAGCAGTACGCGGATGATGGCCGGAAGAAGGAGCCCGCCTACAAGAAAGGAGATAGGGTGTGGCTCTCCATCCGTAACCTTAACGTGCACGGCCCCAAAAAACTGTTGCCCCGTTTTGTGGGACCCTATGTCATTGACAAAGTAATCAACCGTGTGTCCATGAAGCTCTTGTTGCCTCCGCAGATGAAAATACACCCTGTCTTCCATGTCTCCCTTCTGCGTGCTGTTCACCCTGAGTGCACTGTGTCGGCCCCTCCTTCTCCAGTTCTTAGGAATGATCACATTGAGTACGAGGTCAGGGCTATACTGGGTTCCCGTCGTACCCGGGGGAGGCTTTTTTATCTGGTAGACTGGAAAGGGTACGGTCCAGAGAAGCGGTCCTGGGAACCCCTGTCTCATGTGCGCCACGCTTCCCAGTTGGTTCGTGTCTTCCATGTCCGTCACCCTCTTAGTCCTCGCCCTGCCACCCCTTTGTGAGGCTGCTGTTGCGGGTGGGGGTTCTGTTTTGGGCGGGGGTACTGTCATGGTTCGTTAGGAGTTCCTCCTCCCCCGATCACTAGGTGTGTTCGTGCGCACACTTGAACCTTCACTCGTGCGGAACGATTCTCCTCACTTCCGGGTTGCTGGCGGTTAGCGGTTCAGCTTTTCTTGCTGAAACCACCGCCACGTCACTCAGCGCTTCCGGGGGAATCCACATAAACGCAGCGATTCCCACCGGCTCGGCGCTTCGTATTGATGCCCGTGCCTGGACAGACGCCTTTTCAGGTAATCAGGGCTGCGCAGGAGCGCTGCCCATTCTTCCTGGTTATTTTTCCGTGACTTGCCACTTGCTGGCACCCTTTGAGCCTTCTCTCCTTGGCCAGTACATGCGTACTGGCAGTGCCTTACTTTTCCTGGGAAGGGGTCCAGTCAGTAGTACTCAGGATACACTACCTTTTGCCTCACCGCGCTGGAGCGCTTGTTTGTTATTTTCTTGTTTGACCGTGAAGGCCACACCGCGCTGGAGCGCTTGTTTTGGGTTCTTTTCTCATTGCGCAGGAGCGCTGGTTTCTTTGGTGTGCCTTGCGCAGGAGCGCTGGTTTCTTTGGTGTGCCTTGCGCAGGAGTGCTGGTTTCTTTGGTGTGCTTTGCGCAGGAGCGCTATTCAGCTCTTACTATTGATGACTTCAGAACTTATGATGTCCAGTTATGAGGTAATTGCTATCTTCCGCATGAGTGTATGGTAGTGACTGGAAGAAGGTGTGTTTGGGTTGACTGTAATAGGTGTTCCCTTGTTTCCCTATGTAGCTGGTGTCCACGGTTAATCCGAACAGGAGGACATCCTCTACTGGTCTTCCGGGCACCATCCTGCAATCTTAGCTTCCCTCCCACTCCCATCTGTATCCTAGTTTGTTTTCAAGTCTCGACTGGGGTAAGGTGGGTACAGGGGTGATAGCTCATGTTGTCTCTGCGAGATCTCTCCGCAAGAAACAGGTAAACTTGTGGGGTACCCGACATCAGGGTATCCATACCCTGCTTGTATATATCTTTATTTTTCAAAACTTCAGGACAGGGGACTAAGTCCCCGAGTCTAGTAATGGCTGCCAGCAACATTTTTATCATGTTGCTGGCAGCCAATATGAGGTCTTGTTCTCACTCCTGTGGGAGCGAGACGGCCCAAGGGGGGAAAAAAACTCCCTGGGCCAATCAGAACGCTCTATTTTTAAATTGGCGCTATTGAGAGAGTCTCTCAAGACTCTTGCGAACCCAACTGCCAAAATATAGAATTATTTTTGACTCTATGTATCTTAAAAACTACTGAACACATTTACACCAAGTCACAAAAAGCACATTCTGAAAACCAAGATCTAACTTCCTGCCAAGTTTGGTGCAATTCCGTTTAGCAGTTTTTGCTGAAGCCTTGTCTAAAGAAGTCTATAGAAAATGCATGAGGATTTTGTGGTTTGGGACCCACCTTTGTCCTCAGACCCCGCTTGATGGATCACCAGAAACATTCCAGGAAGGAGCTGAGGTGGATAAGCTTTGTTTTTGGAAATGTTTGGGAAGACTTGTCAAACGGGGCAAAATGTATTAGCAAACCAAAAAATGCTCTTTCTATGGAAATGCAGTCCTAACTATAACCGCCTAGTGGCGACCGTCACTAGGTATTACTAGGCAATATACTACTAGGTGATATATATATGTTTTGGGAAACAATCTTGTAGGCTATAATAACAAAACAATTTTTAATCCTGATGCTGCACATTCATTGTGTGTAAATCCGTTCCACCTTTTATGTATATATATTGTGCGGTTATTCTGAAATTCCAGTTAGCGCGTTTGTGACATGGGTATGTTCTTTCTATTACTGTCCTTGCTCAATGCATCCTAGTTGCTATTTTTTTACAGTCTTGGGTTGCTTGTGTTCCAGTTCAGAGAGGACATAACTTGGCGGTTCAGGCTGGTCTGTTCCTATTGGAGCAGGACCAAGGCTGATTTGCATATGGGTGGGTCTAATCTGAGGTGGCATAGTGGGCAAAAAACACAGTGGGTTATAACGCTCCCCCAAGTGATAGTGGGAGGTCAAATGTTTTGCACGCATACCGCCCATCACCTTATGCTTGTTTTTTGGGACCCAAGTGTTTCACACAGGGGGTACCCCTCAAATCTCACCTGGGGCTACACCCCTCAGAAGTTGTGATTTGCAAGATGACGCTAAAAGTGTTTTTTCAGAGCCCTTCTTCAGCCTGTAAACTTTGCCAAAAAGTTCAAAATGTAACTGACAAAAACTGTGAATTATGCTTTGTGGTTTTAAATGGCACAAATTGTTAACCCTTAAAAGCTCATTCAGAATTTTTTACAAAATAATTATATCTTAAAAACTAGTGAAAGATTTACATCAAACTAACAAAAGTGTGGTTTCTGCGTAAAGTTTAGAATAAAAACAGTAAAACACACCTTTTTCACCCCCTCCTCCAATTTTACCTCTGCCACGCTGAATGAAAGTTTTAATTGGAAGGCCTTTGCTTTGAATGTTTGCCAGTGGTTTCAAACTCTTATTTCAAAGAGAAATGGTTTAACTGTGAATTGTTTCCCATAATTCACAGATTCACAGTGCTGAATTCATTTGCATTAATTTGTTTTATTACATGAGTAAGGCTTTTATTGAATATTTGCCACGTGGTTTTAAAGCGCATAATTCACAGGAAAGTGGTATTCACTGTGAAGTTTTCTGTCATTCATGGGCTGACTCATTTGCAAGATATACAGCTTACTTAAACAAAGGAAAAGTTACATTTTTTCCTTTAATGTTAAATTGAGTATTAATGTTGAATTAAAAAATAAAACACTTTCTCAAGGACAGTGCTGCTCTGAGGGTAACTACTCCACTCCATGCAAGCCTCTAGTTGTGAATCCTCCTGTATGTATTAAAATAAACATTGTAAATGCAGAACCCAGTCAGCAAAAAGTTGAATACACTGAACCATGCAGCACTGAATTTTCCCTTATTCAGTCTTGTTAAACTTACTCTATAGTGGCAATATACTTCAAAAGAAAAACACGTGTCAGAATACATGTTTTTAATTGTCTTATAGTACTCCTTGCATTTAGAATTTGATACACATTGTTGCATGGAAACACATTTGAAATATTTGAAATGATCTATTCCACAGCAAAAATACATGTCTCAAAATATTGACAGACATGGGTGCAGGCTCAGGCAAACAATTAATACTAAAAATAAAACTGAGGATAAAGTTCAAATGCACCAAACAGTACTAAAATCACTTCATATATAATATAAAAACATATACAATGAGTAACCCATGTAATATGGTTCTATATTGCCATCTCGGGGATCAGGTGACATTTATAAACCCCTTGGCTTTGTGGTTTATGATGTAGCCAAAACCTCTAAATGGCAATGTAGAACCATATTACAGTTACCCACTGTGTATTCTCAATATATTACAGGTTTTGGTGCTTTTTTGCAAAATGTAGTGGAATAAAAACTCCTACGTAAAAAAAAACAATGAAAACATCAGCCGTGGCCCATCCATATGGGTGGAGGGGCCATGCTCCCTCACTATTTTCCAAAGAAGAAGAGTGTCTATCAGGTTGCGTAGAGGTCAGCCTGACAGACATTCTTCTTGTTCAGGTCAGACACAGGCGCCTCGCTGCCTGAGCTTAACTTTGCCAGGCTGAAGATTTCACAGCTCTGAGGGTGTGACCTACTCATCCTGACAAAAGCGCCTCGAGGCACTCCCCCTTGTGACGAGGAGGAGGAGCGTCACTGATTGCCTAGGACCTGGGCACTTCAGTTTTTTATCCCTCGTCACAGAGTGGGATGGGCAACTCTCATTGACCCCATCCCACTCTGTGACGAGTGAGCAACTGCTGCCTCGTCTCATTGGATGACCTGTGACTGTTGAGGCTTTCCTCTCTGGGAGCTGCATGGCAGGTAAGGTTTTTATGTTTTTGAATGCTTGATGCATGCGTACATGTATAAATGTATGAATTTGTTGTGAGTGAGTGTATACGTGTGCGTGTATGGGCCGCCTACCCCGTCCCTGCCAAAATTATTGTCCGCCACTGGAAAACTTGGAAAATATTTCATAGTTGCCCATTAGATCATCACCATCATAATAACGTCAGCACCAAAACCACTCTGCAGACTTTTAATACTGTCAGGGCGAATATAGCATGCTACAACGCATGCTATGACATCGTGTTCTATTACAACGCTGTCGTTACAACGACCGCGTTGTTAGAACGCGATGCCATTACAACGTAAGTCATTACATCCACTTGCAGTAGATGGCGCTCTAACATTAGGAATAGCATAATTTACTATTCCAACTCCAGCCTATGCAACAGTAGGGAAGGTGTTGGAATAGTAAATTATACTATTCCTTATGTTAGAGCGCCATCTACTGCAAGTCGGTGTAATGACTTGCGTTGTAATGGCATCGCGTTCTAACAACGCGGTTATTGTACCGACCGCGTTGTAAATGAACTGCGATGCAATGACTGCGTTGTAATTGCTGTCATCGGTCAGGAACAATAGTATTCTCAATATTCAGAACAAAATTATGTGGAAAGATTAATTAATTATGCATCAAAAATACAAATTACCTGCCCCATTCTCTGGCAGTAATACTAACCTATAATTGAGATGAAAAGATCCTTTCTGGTGAAATCTGCAAATTCTGTAACAATTTATATGGCAATTGTGGTAAATCAATAATTATGGAGTAAACACTGCAGCTACATAATCACATACACCCATGGATATATTCAAGAAAGATAACCAAAACCTAAGCACGAGTAGGATGTGTATTATGGCCCTATTTCTGCAATTTCAAGGCTCAGGTAAAATGTATATATTACCAGGCAATGCACATTTATTTCGTCTGTCCGCTCTTCAGAAAAGGGTTTAAATTCAACAGCTACTAGTCCAACAAAATGTTGTTCAGGAGTGGCTCGCTTTAGTATTGAATAAAAAATGTTAGTGCTCTAGTTGTTTGTTAGAATGCCGTGATGACACTGCCCTTGAAGAATAGAAAGTTACCTGAAAGTCTGCTGCTTATGTTGGAAGGTGCGATGCAAATGTTTTATTGAAATAGATGAGAAAGATATTTGAGATTCACAGAAAATGTGTCCTCATTTTAGATTTCTAGATCACTAACCATAATTTCAATGACAAAACAAACACATTTTGTTAATTTCATAAGGAAATACTTTCAGTTTTTGCAGATTTGTATCCATCAATAAGGCTTCAGGCACGCCATTCTTTACTCATAAACACAGAATGTTAGCATTCTAGTTGTTCATTCGAAAACTATAGGAAGTTACAGTAGAACGGAGGAGTTAACAGACTGACTGCCAGTGTTGGAACTAGTGCTTCAGTCTTCATTTCAGAATGTTTTATTGACATGGATGAGAAAAATATTTGAGAACTCATAGAAAATGTGCTTTCATTTTAGCTTTATAGAGCACTAACCATGATTTATATGACAAAAAGAACCCCCTCATTTTGTTCATTTCTATCGGAAGCGCTTGCAATTTTAAGTCATAAATACAGAATGTGAGCGCTATAATTGCTCATTGGAACACTGTGGTGAAATTGTGGTAGAACACAGTGGAATCAACTGGGAGGCTGCTGCTGTTGGCATGGGTGCCAATTCATCAAAATGCCAGGGGTAGCAAAAGCGACATCACACACCATTTGATCTTTATTTTGACTCATACACACATGCTTACACATACACACACTCTCACAGAAACACACTCTCACCTGGAAGCACACGCACAACATACATTTAAAAGCATTTTTTACTTCCCTTAGCTGTCAGATAGGGTCATACTCCAGTTAATTGTATTCCATTTTTTTATTAAACTAATAGTGAATGATATTATTCACTATTTGTGTAATAAAAAGAATTAACAGAAAACCAGTAAAGTGGAGCCCCAACCAACGTCCATTTGGAAGAGATGCCTCTGTGTTCCAGGCACTGATTTTACCACCTCTGGGGCCAGGGGTGGCAAAGGCAGTGCCAGGGGTCACAAGGGGCAAGCCCCAGGAGACCCCTAAATGATACTCAGACTATAAGATGTTATTATTGTATGGCTGAGAATGATAGCGTGAACTCAAAATGCACACTTATTGATGCTTCTGGAGTATGTTCCGTAACCTCTGCGAGAAAGCCATGAGAGAAAACTGTTTTTTTTTTTAAACATGGCTCATCAAATCCCAGCAGTGGGTCAGCAGTGTTGAGAGGGTAAAATCACCAGAGAGCTCACCAGAATTTGTTAAATGAGTTTAACACTGCAAACAAATAATGTATATTGTCACAAAAATCTGGTATCATCCTTCGAATGTTCTCCTTTGTGTGATCTTCAAAACCCGGCATTCATGACAATGCATTTCGATGAGGACCATGACCCCTGGTTCTGTAACAGCCGCCATAACATGTTGTCCATATTTTGTCCAGTCAATCAAGTGGGGGCTGGTCCCTTGGGACCACCCCCTGCATGCCCCTGGTGCTCAGGGTATGGCCACCCTGCCCCCTTATATGTTTTTTTCATTCTTTGCCATGTACCTGAGTCTAGTTAAGGTTACCATAAAATATTGTTCACGTTGTTGTCAGCTAATCAGGATTGACTACTCCCTTTAAAGTGACCAAGCAGTGTATATCTGGACATCGACTGCCCAGATAGACCTATTTTTAACTTCTTAATGACCACCCAAAGCATCTATTTAAATGCAAATTTCTCGAACAGTTTGATGAATTTACACCAATTAACAAAAAAACAGACTTTCTGAGTAAAGTTCTAACTTATTGCCAAATTTTGTGTAATTCAGCAGTTTTTTTCTGTAGGTGACAGATGTTTCCTATAGTCATTAACACAGGAAATTAAAGTTTTTGGACCTTGCCCTTTTTTCTTGCTCCCTGCTTGCAGACCACCATGAAACTTTCCAGGAAGGAACTGAGGTGAATGAACTTTGTTTTTGGAAAGTTTTCTGCAGATTCGTCAAACGGTGCCGAAGTTATTAGCAAATTAAAAAAATGTTCTTCCTATGGAAACTCTGACCTAACAATAAGTACAAAGTGGGACTGCCATTGAATTCCAACTCATGAAATATTCAATGACTTCATTGATGACATCACTGATGACATCTCAAATGAACTCGTTGATGGCATCACTGATGATATGATTGATGACAACATCCACCAAACTGCTGTTCAACTTACTTTACAAACCAGTACAGCTTTTGAAATAGATAAATGAATACTAAATGACACATCGTGTAAGGCGTAAATTACATAAAACAGATGCGCTTATTCAAAATATTTCGACTGTAGTCCACTGCCTCTAGACACACAAGCCCCATTAGGAGGCCTAGCCCCTGTTACACACATCCTTCGCAATGTGCACAAATTTTAATGGAGAGTTCAGTACATCCAGACACTCAAGCCCCATTAGATGTCCAAGCTCCTACTACACACAGCCTTCACCCTGGATAAAACTCATCACGGAGACCCCACTCCTTCCAGACACCCAAGCCCCATTAGATGCCCAAGCCCCTACTACACACAGCCTTCACCCTGGATAAAACTCATCACGGAGACCCCACTCCTTCCAGACACCCAAGCCCCATTAGATGCCCAAGCTCCAAGTATACGCAGATGTCACCCTTGGTAAAACTCTTCACTGAGACCCCACTCTTTAGAGACACCAAGCCCCATTAGATGCCCAAGCCCCTACTACAGGCAGTCTTCACCCAGGATAAAACTCATCACGGATACCCCACTCTTTCCAGACACCCAAACCCCATTAGATGCCCAAGCTCCTATTACATGCAGCCTTCACCCTGGATAGAACTAATCATGGAGACCCCATTCCTTCCAGACACCCAAGTCTCATTAGATGCCCAAGCCCCTACTACACGCAGTCTTCACCCTGGATAAAACTCAGCACAGAGACCCCACTCCTTCCAGACACCCAAGCTCCATTAGATGCCCAAGCCCCTACTATACACAGATGTCACCCTTGGTAAAACTCTTTAATGAGACCCCACTCCTTAGAAACACCCAAGCCCCATTAGATGCCCAAGCCCCTACTACACGTACCCTTCACCCTGGATAAAATTCAACACAGAAACCCTACTCCTTAGGGACACCCAAGCCCCATTAGATGCCCAGCCCCTACTACACACAGCCTTCACCCTGGATAAAACTAATCACGGAGACCCCACTCCTTCCAGATACCCAAGCCCCTACTACGCACAGCCTTCACCCTGGATATAACTCATCACGGAGACCCCACTCCTTCCAGACACCCAAGCCCCATTAGATGCCCAAGCCCCTACTACGCACAGCCTTCACCCTGGATAAAACTCATCACGGAGACCCCACTCCTTCCAGACACCCAAGCCCCATTAGATGCCCAAGCCCCTACTACACACAGCCTTCACCCTGGATAAAACTGATCACGTAGACCCCACTCCTTCCAGACACCCAAGCCCCATTAGATGCCAAAGCCCCTACTACACACAGCCTTTTTGTTCTGTGGACAACTCTTCATGGAGAGCACACACCCTTCCAGCATGCAAGCCCTGTTAGGAGGCCAAACATGTTGCAAACGTTTTCACTCATTAGCAATACAGAAACTATAGAAAATTTGCTCTTGATGTAGGTCACAAAATATCTTTCAATGTCAGAAGCATATAGAAAACTGTCTCACACATTAGATAATAATGTCATCACTGATGTAATTGGTGATGTCATCAATTATGTCACTTGAGATGGCATCAGTGATGACATCAATGATGTTATTGAACATGGCATGAGTGATATAATGTGTGAGGTCATAAGCAGTGCATGAGAGGGGCGCAAGTTATAGTCAGCTCAGTAAAATATAACAGGTGAATTTCAGTGGTTTTTTTTTAGTTTACTGTTGTATTTTTTTAACTGACATTTTCACCTAACTATAACCTCACTTTAACCTCTGTATTTTCCAGTGAATAACTATATATATATATATATATATATATATATATATATATATATATATGGCATAAACAAAAGTTCACCAGACGCCGCACCTCGCGTCCCGGGTGCACTCCTACGCGGTGGCGAGTTGCCTCACATGGCCAAAAACAATCCACCCATCCGTGGATAAACTTGGAGGCACTCAACTTCCCCGTTGAGTGCCTCCAAGTTTATCCACGGATGGGTGGATTGTTTTTGGCTATATATATATATATATATATATATATATATATATATATATATATATATATATATCAGGTGTGCGGGCATGCTGTCTTCGTGAAGCTTGATCACTTAGTACTATTAGTATTACTCCAATGAACGAACAAATGAGTGAATGAAAGAGAGTATTTAGCACAGATCTGAGAATTAAATTACTCTAAAGCACTTCTATGCGGAGCAGGGATCACTGGGGAACCAAAAGCAGCCTTGGCAAAAACGCTGAACACAGCTCCGCTCCCTTCGTCTCTTCGAGGTCTCTCTCTCTTTCCATCCATCCAAGCTCCTTCTCTCCTTCTTTTCTTCTCTCTATTCTCCCTCTCTGATCCCTGTCTCTCCACCTTCCTCCTCCCTCTCACTCTCTCTCTCTCTCTGGAAGCCTCCCACTGCCTGCTGCCATTAACCTGAAGGAGCTGGGGAAAGTGACAGAGGCCTCCAGGGGTGCCAGCCTACTGGGGAAATGCCCAGTGGAATCAAAGGCCTGTCCAGCTCTGAAGTGGAGCAGTGGATGCAAGAACAAGTTAAAAAAAAGCTTGTCTAAAAGCACTGACTACAATATCATTGAACTCAACAGCATGTAGATTGATTGACTGTGGAGGATGCATGAACAATACGATAACATTGGGGTTAATTACAGGACAAGAGAATTCCCACAGAAATATTTTGCTAAATTGAAATTACAGTGTTCTGTAATGTTCTTCTGGAATATCCTTCCCACAGCTGGCATCTGTTGTCCACCTTGGGACCCTACTGCTCTGATCTCTGTGGGTTCCAGAGTTTGCAGGCAGATCCGTGCTGGCCGCTCTGGTGAATACGGTATTTTAGCGCATTATCAACAAAATGTCACTGATTTCTACCTGATGGTTTCTTCTTCATTGGCACAAGTGAAGATGAACTTAGATCTTGATGTCAGCTGTGAGCCTCCTAAACAGCAGCATATCCTGGTCCATGAGAGGTACCGCATGGAAGCCCTTCTGCCGCCCTCTCTCAAGAGGGTCATTTGTCTGTAATTTCTCCACCTCCACCAAGCGGCAGCCCTTCCAATATTTTTAAATCTACTTAACTCTGGTCCTCTATGGAAGCCCTCTAGGCTCAAACCTTCTGGCAGACGTTTGTCACTCCAGTAATAAGTATCTCAGCAACTTGCTTAGGGAAGTAGAAAATGCAATGTCTGTAGTGGATAGATTACTCAGGGGAAGTAGCCCGCTAGCGTCTAACTACAGTCGCACTCCCTAAGTGGGTCACTATGAGCCCTGGTGTATCCCTACTTGTTGGGGAGCCACCGTCTGATGACTAGTGACTTTGTAGGTGCGGGTTTGTATGTGGAGAGTGAATCAATCAATCAGGGGTTTGTAAAGCGCGGCTACTCACCCGTGAGGGTCTCAAGGCGCTGGGAGGGGGGGAGGGTTGATGATCCGTCTGAGAGTGAACCTTTGAAATAGGTTAGTTGGTTAGTTCTCCAGCTGGAACACTGTGAAGAGCACACAGGTGATATTTGCGGGCCAACCTTCACCCTTCGGATGCCAGTGTGGTTTGCAGTGTACAGTTATCACCCTTTTGAGGGGATCATAGATGGAGCGGGCCCCCTCTTGGAAGAAGTAACGTGCTTTCTCTGGACACAGGGGCTGGATGACCCTGGCACTAGACCTGCTTGAAGCAGGCGTAAGGAGTGACGCAGCACAATAGGAATAGGCATTCCTGAGCATTGCTGGAGTTGCGTCGTGCTTGTGACACGATTCCAGCAATGCATTGCCTTTACGTCAACAGATGCGACACGCATCTGTCAATCCTTGCGACACGGTGCGCTGCATTGTAAATGTAAATGCGACGCATCCATGTTGGCGCAAGCATTTTTTTGCGTGGCGCAAATTAACTGACGCATCTCTGCTAATATGCAGAGATGCGTCAGTTCTTGTAGATCTGCCCCTTTCTTTTTTGCATGCAACATATTACACACTATTCGTGCACGAAGAAATCAGCGCAAGTACAATGCACCTGCTAACTTTTCTTTCAACAAGGGAAACATATTTTCTTGCTGAGAAACATCTTCTACACTCCCACCAATGTTGTTGGTGAATTCTCCCTGCCAACCCTGATAAGAGATTTATTCCTGGTCAGACAACATGTGTAAATTTGTTCATGAACTTCCAGAGTATTTTACCCTTTCCCCCTTATGCCCTCCGCCCAGTAACAGATGTAAATTTACTCATATGGAAACCTGTGTGTGAGTAAACCGATTTACGACTGCTGAGCAGGGAAAGCTGTTTTGCACTCTTAAATCAGGCTACTTTCAGGTGTAAGTCCGGCATACATGTACACATATTTTGAGGAATGAGGCCATCTGTATTTTCATGAAAACCAGACTCATCCTGCCGCACACTCAGGTGTAAGGTAGGGTAAACATTGTTTATTACGAAAACTTTTCCCAGCAGGGAAGGCTTTTCCCATGTATCAAATCCTATTTTGCGATTTGGTAACCTGTTACCGAATCGCAAAATGGTTTTGCGATCCGATATTTGGAAGGGGCGTGTTTAGGGCGTCCCTTCCAAATACCGAATCGCAGGGTATTTATGAATGTTTTGTGACCGTGAATACGGTTGCTAAATATTTGTATTTGCCACCAACTTCCAGTAGGTGGTAAGTCAGTCGCAAACAGGAAGGGGTCCCCAAGGGGCCTCTTCCCCTTTGGGAATGGTAGAAAAACATTTTTTAAGAGCAGGCAGTGGTCCCACGGACCACTGCCTGCTCTTAAAAATGAAAATAAAACTTTTCATTATTTTCTTTTAAATGCAACCCATTTTCCTTTAAGGAAAACGGGCTGCCTTAAAAAAATTATTGCTGTATTGATAAGCACTTGCAGGCCCCCATTCCCGTGATTTTAGAGATTCCTAGGGGGTTACAAATTGCGATCTACTTCATTAATATTAATGAGGTAGGTCGACTTGCGACCCCCTAGGAATCGCTAAATAAAACGCTATGAGTTTCATACATTTGTAATAGAGATTACCTAATTGCGATTCGCAAGAAAATCGCGATTAGGCAATCGCTTTTACAAATGTCGATACATGTGGCCCTGTGATATTAAGGTATCGCGTTATTGTCCTACTCGATATTCCAACCCTACATGTTTTCTGTGACCTCTGTGTTGAGGGGAAGGCATAGGGTCCAGCAGGAGTGACAGTGAGGTGAAATGAGAGGGTGAGGGAGGGGAGAGATGCAGGTAAAGAGGAACCAAGATGGCTAATGAAACAGAAACAGCCAGAGGCAGGTCATGAATCTCTCATGAGCTGCTGCCACAACAAATCCTTTGCTAAAATAGGCAATCAATAATCTATGAGAAGGGTTAAGAAGGCTTGTGAGTGGGAGGAGGGGTCTCTGAGGAGAGCCTTTTTGTTCTCACGTCAGTCAATGCAGAGGCTGGTCCACAATTCACAAAGTGTTCAGGTAAAGTCAAATAAATCACCGAATTCGATGTTCCATTTAAATGCACAAATTCAGGTCTTATTCACATACAAATCATACAGGGACAGTGATGCACAACTGTACACATACTCCTGGAAAATGGTATAAATGTACTACAGTGACAGTGATGCACGACTGTACACATGCTCCTGGACGATGGCGTAAATGTACTACAGTGACAATGATGCACAAACGTACACATGCTCCTGGACGATGCCATAAATGTACTACTGTGACAGTGATGCACAACCATACACATAATCCTGGACGATGGCGTAAGTGTACTACAGTGTCAGTGATGCACGACCGTACACATGCTCCTGGATGATGGCGTAAATGTACTACAGTGACACTGATGCACAACCGTACACATGCTCCTGGACAATGGCGTAAATGTACTACAGTGACACTGATGCACAACCATACACATACTCCTGGACGATGGCGTAAATGTACTTTAGTGACACTGATGCACAACCATGCACATACTCCTGGACGATGGCGTAAATGTACTACAGTGACAGTGATGCACAACCGTACACATACTCCTGGACGATGGCGTAAATGTAATACAGCGACAGTGATGCACAACCGTACTCATGCTCCTGGACAATGGCGTAAATGTACTACAGTGACAGTGATGGACGGCCGTACATACAGTGACAGTGATGCACGGCTGTACACATACTCCTGGATGATGGCATAAATACACTACAGTGACAGTGATGCACAACCATACACATACTCCTGGGCGATGGCGTAAAGGTATTACAGTGACAGTGATGCACAATGCTACATATACTCCTGCACAATGGTGTAAATGAACGACTGTTGGAAATTCCCAAACATTGCCAGTAGTATGCCTGGAAACATGCACCACTCGCAGTTCCAGGCAATGCCAGGAGACATTTCCACTCTTTGGTATTTCCACCAGTGTGAAGGTGTAAACACAGTGCATTTCTACATTCAGCGCACATGCAGCCTGCAGAGCAAATGCAGTATTTTACCCCCAAGGCTAAGGTATTCTCCCTGTGATGAAACCTCCCCCTGCACCTACTTGTGTGGGGAGTGTTGTGTTCTCCTTCCCACCCTGGCGGGTGCGTTACAACAGCCCTTTGCAGGAGTAAATCTTGGACCAATGCCAGGGTGGGAGAGGGTTAGACAACAGTTTGAGGGGCATATGTACAAGGAAGAATATGGTGCAGCCTTGCGTTTCCCCCTGCGCTGGCGCTACACTTAGCAGTGTAGCGCCAACGCATGCACCCTTGCACCATAGTGCAAGGGTGTCTGCGTGCAGGGGAGGATTGTTTATGTGTAAGAAGGTGTCCTTTCCTGCACATAAACAATCCTAAAATGCCATTCTGTCACTTTTATGTGTGCTGCTTCATGCAGCACACATGAAAGTCACAAAATGGCATTTATTTTACAGGATGTTTATGTACAGGAAGGGGGACCTTCCTGTACATAAACAATCCATGGCAGCTTGCTTTTTCCATGTGTGCTGCACAAGGCAGCACACATGGAAAAAGCAAAAACGAGGAGAAATAATGCATTTCTCCTCATTTTGCCAAGTCAAGACCAGGTTTTCCCTGGTCTTAATTTTGGCGCTGCCTCCTATGTACGCTGCCCTTGTACATAGGGGGCAGCATCAAAATCAATGGGTGTTGCGGTTGAACGCCCACCGCAACACCCACTGCCCACCCCTCTCACCCTAAGCACAGTGTGAAAGGAGTCCTTGTTTACAAGGCAGCGTTAAGCCACGTTAAGTGGCTTAACGCCGCCTTGTAAATAAGGCGAAGCCCCTATCACCACCACAACGTCGAAAAAAGTGATATTGTGGTGGCGATAGGGGCTTGTACATTTGCCCCTGTGAGTGCCCTGATGTGGGATTGTATGCAGCTGTGGCATACATTTCTGGAGCAGCAAATGTATTTATGCATGCTACATATCCTTTCTCAACACCTGACCGGCATACCTTCTGCCTTTTTTGGCCATCATTATACATCTATGGCTGAAAATGGCTTTGTGAATAGTGTCACAAAGTCTAGCCTTACCACGTGTTCACAAGACCCTGCAGTCCAGGCTACTGTCCCTAAGTGTCTCAACCATTCTAGACACTCCAGTAGACCAGTGGAAAATGGCTCCCACTGAGTCCAATGGTGTGTGGTTTCTGCGGGTTCACAGATAGAATATCGATGTTAAAAATATTGATGTTCAAAATATCGAAAAGAAAGGATAGACTACAAAAATATCGACTCCCATACCTAAACAGGTAAGTACAAAAATATCGAATAAAAAATATCGATGTAAAAAATATAGATGTAAACAATATTGATTTAAATATATATATAAAATAAAATAATATATCTTAAATATATGAAATATTAATTTTAATTTTAACTAAATAAATTAAATTGAATATACATTTTAACAAAATATAACAAATAAGCTTAATTAAAAAAAGTAAACACACAAACATAATAATTTATACATATATTTACTTTAAAATAATTAATAAACTATTATCTTTAATTTATTTTAAAACTTTAAAATTATATAAAAATAAAACATATAGATATACATAATTTAAAATATAAAAAAATATATTATAGAATAAATTAAAACATTAAACAATGAAAAAATAATTAAACTTAAAATGCCATATACAATCAGTGCAACAGTAGGGAAAGTGTTGGATAGCAAAATAATTACATTTACTATTCCAACTCCAGTGAGTGCAACAGTAGGGAAAATGTTGGATAGCGGAGGGGTAAAAATTACTATTTCCACTCCAGTGAGAGCAACAGTAGGGAAAATGTTGGATAGCGGAGGGGTAAAAATTACTATTCCCACTCCAAAGAATGCAACAGTAGGGAAAGTGCTGGATAGCGGAGGGGTAAAAATTACTATTTCCACTCCAGTGAGTGCAACAGTAGGGAAAGTGTTGGATAGCGGAGGGGTAAAAATGACTATTCCCACTCCACTAAGAGGAACAGTAGGGAAAGTGTTGGATAGCGGAGGGGTAAAAATTACTATTCCCACTCCAAAGAGTGCAACAGTAGGGAAAGTGTTGGATAGCAGAGGGGTAAAAATTACTATTCCCACTCCAGTGAGAGCAACAGTAGGGAAAGTGTTGGATAGCGGAGGGGAAAAAATTACTATTCCCACTCCAGTGAGTGCAACAGTAGGGAAAGTATTGGATAGCGGAGAGGTAAAAATTACTATTCCCACTCCACTAAGAGCAACAGTAGGGAAATTGTTGGATAGCGGAGGGGTAAAAATTACTATTCCCACTCCAGTGAGTGCAAAAGTAGGGAAAGTGCTGGATAGCAAAATAATTAAATTTACTAGTCCAACTCCAGTGAGTGCAACAGTAGGGAAAATGTTGGCTAGCGGTGGGGTAAACATTACTATTCTTACTCCAGTGAGTGCAACAGTAGGGAAAGTGCTGGATAGCATAGGGGTAAAATTTATTATTCCAACTCCAGTGAGTGCAACAGTAGGGAAAGTGTTGGATAGCGGAGGGGTAAATTTTACTATTCCCACTCCAGTGAGAGCAACAATAGGGAAATTGTTGAATAGCGGAGGGGCAAAAATTACTATTCCCACTCCAAAGAGTGCAACAGTAGGGAAAATGTTGGATAGCGGAGGGGTAAAATTTTGTATTCCAACTCCACTGAATGCAACGGTAGGATAAGTGTTGGATAGCGGAGGGGTAAAAAAATTGATTTCCACTCCAGTGAGTGTAACAGTAGGGAAACTGCTGGATTGCGGAGGGGTAAAAATTACTATTCCCACTCCAGTGAGTGCAACAGTAGGGAAAGTGCTGGATAGCGGAGGGGTAAAAATTACTATTCCCACTCCAGTGAATGCACCAGTAGGGAAAGTGTTGGATACCGGAGAAAAAAAATTACTATTCACACTCAAACACTTAAAAAATATATATAATACAAATTTTAAAAAATAATTAAAATTAATAAACAATATTTAACAAATACAAGTAAAAATATTAAACATATAACAAGAACACATATTATAATATTAATTACATATAACAAAAACCTACAAATATAATATAAAATAAAATAATAAATACATTTACAAAAAAATAATTCTTTTAAACTAGAAAATATTTACAAACAAAAAAAGGATAAAAACCTAAATGTATTTATTTTATTTCCTACCCTGTAACACCACACCAATAACAAAATACGTCAACATTTTTAATTACATTTATTTACATAATTAACATAATTAATTATCAATTAAAAAAACATTATTAATAAAAGAAACTAATAACGGTTAATTGACTACACACACTTTAACACTATAATATCCACAACACACACCTAAATTAAACTATAAAATAATCAAACAGAATTAAAACTTATTTTAAAATTAAAAACCATTACTATTAACAACTAATAATTAAATAATTACATTATATTTAATACCCACCCTTTACCCCTTTAAAAGTAAAAACAACACACACAAAAATAAACATTTACCAAAAATAAATATCAAATAATTAACATTAATTAACAACTACATTTTAATTAATTAAACACAAATTACTTCCCACCCTTTACTCCTATAAACACCACAACACACACCTAAAATTAATTACACAATTACCATAATTAATTACCAATTAACTAATTAAAATTAATTAACCACCAATTAATAATTCATCAATTAAAAATAATTTACTTCCCACCGTTCCCACCCTTTACACCTATAAAAACCCAAAACACACACATACAATAAATTACACAATTACCAAAATTAATTACAAATTAATGAATCAAAATTAATTCACAACCAATTATTAATTCATACATTTTTTTAAAATGACTTCACACCCTTTACACCTACAAACACCACAAAACACACCTAAAATTAATTACAAAATTACCATAATTAATTACCAATTAATTAATTATAATTAATTAACAACCAATTATTAATTAATTAATAATAAATTATTTTACACGTTTAACACTTTAACATCTCAATTAAACAAATATTAATAAATAAAAATGAATCAATAAATTTAATATAATTAAATTACTTCCCATTCTATTCCTTTATAAACCCACAACCCGCTACGGAACTAAAAATGCAAAATTCAAATTAAAAAAATTAAATAAAGTTAATATAATTAAATTACTTCCCACTCTATTCCCCTATAAACCCAAAACCCGCTACGGAACTAAAAACGCAAAATTCAAATAAAAAGCAATTAATAAATGTAATATAATTAAATTACTTCCCACCCTATTCCCCTATAAACCCACAACCAGCTACGGAACTCAAAGCGCAAAATTCAAATAAAAACAAATTAATAACTACTAAAAATGTAACACATATTTTAAAAATACAAACAAATCTTATACAAAAAAACATACATCACATACATATAAAATATATACTAAAATACATAACAATCATAAAAAACGATATTTTTAACAACTATTGTTGCAAACGACATTAAACACTTCGATATGTTTAAAATCAATATTCTTGACCACGATATTCTTGCTCTCGATATTTCTGTCGCACGATATTAATGACTCGATATTTGTGCAACTCTATATTTTGTACTCGATATTCTGTCTCTGCACCGTTTCTGCGATATCAAATGAACATCGTAGACACTTTTAGCTCATCTTTGAACTGGTTATTGCTGTCTAATTGTCCCTGTTGATATTTTAATTCCCTTCATTTTTAGCTGGAAGTTTAAAACTACCTTTATGTACCAATACATGCAAACAAACATTTGCGGATGGTCAACTGTCAATATCTTCCTTGGTTAGATTCTCACATCCAAAGGGAAGAGCTCATCTAAATGTTCATTTTTTTTTTATTGAGGCATTATTTAACGTTATCCTATACTAGGATCTAGCTTTGAGGACAACATTTTTTCTTGTAGCAAGAGCACCTTGAAGAGGAGATGCTGGTGATAGACCAACATGGTGTCCAGTGGAGAGGGGTTAGAGAACCAGGACCAGACACAGAGGCATGGTGAGATTTGAAGTTTTAGCGCACTGAACTATTTGCAATGCTGACATTCACACTGCGTTACAGGGAGATAAAGTGACTCACACAGACTCACTCTATCGCTAGGCCTGGGCAGTGAACTCCGCTACGTTTGCGGAGTTTGTGAAGTTTTTCGCACTCCGCGGAGCACGCGGAGGTCCGAAAAACATTAAGGGGCCAATTCCGATCTCGGGCGGATCGCCACCAAACGGGAAAAATACGAGCCGTGCGCATTTTCTCCGACCGACTCGTACAGCTGTCCGAACGAGCTAGTACGATGCGAGCGTGCGCGTTGTTTCCGACCGACTCGTTTCCGGATCCCAACTGCACCGACCGACTCGTACGGACACGACTCGCACCACGCAATGGAGACGTTCCCCGACAGAGCCAGTACGATGCGCGCTTCGAACAGCCCGACCGACTCGTACCGTCCGGCTCAGGAAAACTGTCGGAGCCATACTTCGGGGGTCCGTGTCGGACCCCCCTTCACCCGTAGCCACGCGAGTCGCACACAGGGGGACCAAAGGGTCCCCCCTACACATGCATGTCCGGTGCAGGTTGCACCGACGCGCACCCACTGTAGGGGGCGCCCTTGTCCAAGTCGTACCCATTGAGTCAATGGGAGCCCATGTACGCGTCGTACGACCGGCTCCCATTGACTTCAATGGGAATCCGACCGAATCGAGTCCGGCAGCATGCGGCCGCATCGTACTCGCTCAGTCGGACTGTAGGAGTCCGGCTCGGTCGGAAATCTCTCCGGATCCGGCTCGGATGGAGAGTTTTCCGACCCAGATCGGAATCGGCCCCTATGTTGGTCAGCATGAGCGAGGAAAATTCAATGCTAGACCACCTCCCAGCGAAATTTCTCAACTTGGGTGGTCACGGATGGTCGTGACCGCTCGCGTTGAGAAACCTTCCTTTCGCATTGAGAAAGCTGCTGCTCGGGTAGAACATCTACTCGAGCGGTAGAAAGAAGCAGCGCCCTCTTGTGCTGCGCACGGTGCTGTTCATGCTTATTTTCCAGAGCGGGACCAAATCAGCGCAAATGGTATGACCTAACACACTTCGCCGCTTGCGAAACTCCACCTAGCGCGGCAGAATTTTTGGGTCACTTCGCAGAGTTCCATGTAGCGGAACTCCACAAACTCCACCAAAGCCTAACTATGGCACTCAGTCCAGGCAGTCCTTACCTGCAAAGGGAGTTTCCTACTAAATCATAATTGCAAAATGTGCGCTAATATCAGATCCTCTGTGTTTTCTGCAGACACTTTTCACCAGTGTGGAAATTGGTTTGCAAACACAGATTACCACGGTTATTCCCCAACCCTGGATTGAAAACTTGCAATGACATGGTGATTCGGCTCCCTTGAGCTATCGTATCCTACGGTCTCATTAATTTCAGGTTTACATGTGTGGTTTACATGTGAGGTTTACTTCGATATGTTGCAATGATGGCCTGTATGTTCGCCATCACAATAATTTACAACCACACAAATGAAATAGATTGAACACTGCAAAGAAGAAAGTACATGGATCTTTACAACGAATTGTACTAAAGTGTTAGTGATACATTAATATAGTGGAAATGACTTTGTTTCTCATGTTCTTTTGTGTAATGCAATTATGATGAAATAGTAGTTAGGTTTGTTTTAAACTTCAGAATTTTTTATGTGAGGCTCCAACTTACAAAGCTTTTCCCACGCACAGGTCTGTATGTTTTAAGCTTTGAAAAAGTAATTATATGTGCATAGAACATGTTCATGCGACTCACAGAGGAAGGGCGCTTACATGTGTGCTCTGTGCGTGTGTATTTCGTGCCACACGTGTAAATCACCCACAATAATGTTATACATGTTCTTGGAAAAGAGGGTAAACCCAAAGAAGTTTCATAGGAGTGACCAAACCGGCGTAAAGTAAATGAGTGAACAAGCAGACAATAGTAATTTAATTTAAATATCGATATGACAAAATATCGAGTTTTAAATATCGAGTGGACAGAATATTGACTGTCAAAAATATAGTGGTACAGAAATCGTTGTTAAAAATATAGATTTTTTTTTAGTGTTGTAAATGTTAGTATACGTGTTAAAAGTATATATTATTTTTGTAATGTATGTTTGAATTTTTTAAAAGTAATTAATTTTATGTTAAATTATTTTTGCGTATTTTAGTTCTGTAGCGGGTTGTGGGTTGATAGGGGAATAGAGTGGGAAGTAATTTAATTATAATATATTAATTAAGAATTTTTTTGAATTAATTAATTATATGTTAATTAATTTTTGCGTAATTTTATTCTGTAGCGGGTTGTGGGTTTATAGGGGAATAGGGTGGGAAGTAATTTAATTTAAATTAATTAACTAATAAATTAATTAATTAATATTTTTGTATTTAATAATTTATATTGTTAATTGAGTTAATTAATTATTAATGAATTATAAATTTATTAATAATAAGTAATAATGTATTGGTAAATATGTTAATTGTGTTAAAAATTAATAATTAGTTATTAATTTGATATTAATTATTAATAATTAATTTGTTAATATGTTAATTGTGTACTTTTTTTAGGAGTTGCCGCCACGGAAAGGCATGTGGTCTTTTCTATTGGGGGCCCATAGCGGGCCCCCAGGAAGTTGGGGGGTGAGTGGTGCACATGGGGGGTACCTATGGTACCCCCCTGCATTTGCATGCACAACATGGCAGGCACCGCGCGGTGCCTGCCACGTTGTGCACGCAAATGCACGACATGCCTTTTTGGCATTGCGGCGGGTGGTGCTGAAGGCACCGCCCGCCGCAATGTTAAGAATGCAGGATGCACCTGCCAGTGTGGCGGGCGCATCCTAATCACCCCCACGGGACCGCCACACTTATGGCGGGCGGTCCCTTTCTACGTCAGGATGGCGGGCGGACAAAGTCCGCCCGCCATCCTAATGATGCCCTATGTTTTATTTAATTATATTTATAATTTAATTAATTTTATATTATTTTTAAGACATTCAAAAAAATCGATATTTTTGTATAACTATATTTTTAACAACGATATTTTGGTTTCGATATTTGGTACTTACCTTTAGGGAGATAGGAAGTCAATATTTTGACCACCGATATTTTGGCGACGATATTCTGGTACCTCGATATTTTGACTGACGATATTATGTCAGTGATCCACAACAGATGCATAGAGATATACTCGACACAATGATTCCACCCTCCTTACACCCAGATGCTCTGATTTAATGAAATGCGGAGAACTGAGAGCAGCGAGTTTCGCTCTGGCCTGTGTATAGTATACTTTTATGCATTTTAAGAATTAACGAACTTTCCGATCTTCCGCATGGAAAACTGCCCCTCTTGCAGCTTTCCAGGGGGCTTATTTACAAGCCCATTGCGCCGCCGGTGTGTCCCTTTTTTGACACTCTGGTGGTGCAGTGTGCCGTCCCATATTTACAAGGTCACATAAAGCAACCCTGTGTGGCGTTTCATGGCCTTGTAAATATGGCCCCCTTTTACGCACTACTCTGCGTAAAATGGGGCGTTCCATGGGTGCTGCGGTGCGTGTCCCACGTATCATCTATGGAACCTGACGCAGTCCCAGATTTACAAGGTTTTGTAAAAATGGGAATGCGTCAGGTTCCTACGCCTCCCCAGGGAAGGTGTAAGGGAGGCACAACAAGGAGGAATATCTTTATTTCTCCGTGATTTTCCTTTTTCTATGTGCGCTGCATTGTGCAGCACACATAGAAAGAGGAAAACACCTCTCGTGATTGTTTTTGGTCCTGCACACAAAAAAATCACCCCTACGACACAGACACGCTTGCACCATGGCGTAAGGGTCCCTGCATTGGTGCATGGCAGCCCATTGTGCGCCAGCACAGGGGAAAAGGAAAAGAATGTGCCGTATCTTGTAGATACGGCGCATTTCTGCCCTTTTCTTTTGACGCATGACTGCACAGCAGGAAGGCTTGCTGAACTGCAGTGCGTGAAAATATTGTAAATGAGGCCCCAGGTGTTTAGTCAAATGTGTTTCTGTCCTTGGTGAAGACGTTTCATCAGTAAGCCAATGCATGAATTGTATACTCCCGCATTGTGGACAACTGTGGTCTTGTGCATGAGAACAAAACAAAAACATGCGCACATGCCTTTTTGGTGCCAACACCACCTTGACTGCTGTGCTGTAATGTGAAGGGTTGCTGGCAGTGCGTAATGTGTGCAGGGGGGTTCAGGTGGGTGGCACAGCCCTCAATGTTGGGACCAAGACTAATTTTTCACCTCAGTTTGGTCTGTGTCTAACACGAGTGTGAGAGAGAGAGAGGGAGTGAAGGAGAACGAGAAAGATAGATAAACAATGACATAGGGAGAAAGAAGGAGAGATTGGAAAATAGTGGCATAGGGAGAAAGCACAGATGACAAAGAACCTCCAAGAGTGAGATAAAGAGACAGGAAGTGTAGGGGGATGGAAGAAAGAGGCATGAGGTGGAATCAGGACTTGCAGCTTTGGTATTCATGATCTAAAGAGGCAAAAAGTATATAGGGTGGTGGAAGAAAGAGGTATGAGGTGGAATCAAGACTGTACTGTTGTGGTATTCATGAGATAGAGAAACAGGAGGTGTAGGGGGGTGAGAGAAAGAGGAATTAGTTGGGACCAAAACTAGGCTGCTGTTTTTTCATTAGAAAGAACCAGAAGTGTAGAGTGGTGGAAGAAAGAAACATGAAGTGACCAATCCTTCCAGTGTAACTCAGATCTTGGTACATTGTCAAAAAAACATTTCCAACATAGTGAACAGCTTGCATCACGCTTCTCTGGGCAGTTCCATACGAAGACAAACTGACTCTGTCTCTCCTTCACATGAAGCTCGTATAATGTCTTCATCACTCATGGATTTCGCCCAGCTCACCGCTGACAGCTTCCACAGTCTTGTTGCTTCCATTTCTTCATGTTCCCCAAATTATTCTCTCCCTCCAAAATTCTGGCAACTTCCAGGAGGTGTTTTATCAGACCCACTTTGTACAATTTGTGATACCTCTTTAACCTCTGGTGTGGTCGGCTCATAGTGGAAGAAAGCTATGGTGAGGCCTCTGTTAAAGAAACCCACTGCCAACCATGCCATACTCATCAATCTCACTTTTTCCTTTTCCAATTAAAATCTTGGAAAACATGTAAAGAGAAAGCTTTCTGCCCGTCTTGAAAGTAAGAAATTATTAGTCCCAGCTCAGTCCAGCTTTCAGCCATTACACAGATTTGAAGCCACTCTTGTCTCTGTCTTAGATCTTGGAATTGCAGCCGCCAAGAGCAACTCTTGCTCCGGTATTATTAGATCTATCGGCTGCCTTCAACACTGTTTCTCATGAGATCCTGTTTTCAAGACTGGAAGAAATTGGCTTTGGTGGCACAGCCCTGAGATGGTATAGCTCATATCTCAACAGTAGAGCTCAAGCAACCCACCTTCCACCATTCCACCCCGAGCTCAGGTGCATCAGACAAGGGGTCCATCAGGGTTCATCTCTACACCCTTCTTTGTTTCCATTAATCTTAGACCATTAACCCAGCTGATGTGTGACCAGGGTGTTGTCTTCATGAATTATGCTCAAGACACCCAGCTTGTCATCTCGGTAGCCCAATCAGTTCCTTCTCCTTATGATAATTTCCATCAATGTGTGCACAAATTCCTGATTGGGTGACCAGCAAGGCTCTGACGTTCAATGAAGATGAGACAGGGGTCCTTTGTTATTCTGGTACTAAGATACCTCAACCACTCCCTGGCAAATTCCTGACTGCTCCAGCAGACTTTTCCTCATCCTCCTGTATGGCTGTTAGGACTTCTCAAGTTAACAAGTTGGAGTCCATATGTTTCTCATTATTGAAAACATTGCAGAAGATCTTACCTCTACTTCCACCCCACCGCCGTCCTCTGGTGATACGAGCCACTATCCTGAGAGGACTTGATTATGGGAACTCTCTCTTCTTGGGGTGCCAGATCAGTTGATCAAGAGCCTGCGCAGAAATCAGACTGCTGCTGCCCCACTGTTGCTTTCAACAAACTTTATTGGCTTCCTGCAGTTAAAGGATTTATTTTAAATCTTTGTGCCTCGTGCAAAAAACTATTCATCAATTCGGTCCCGGCTACCTGCTGGACAAATTCAGGTGCCATCATCCAGTCTTCTGGAGCCAATCTTCTCATACAGCCTAAATTCAAATGATCGCAAACTGGGGGCAGAGCTTTCCGTCCAAGCTACCCATTTGTGGAAGAGTCTATCACCTTTTCTGCATTTTGTTCCTGACTTGATTGGTTTTAGGACGACTCTCAATACCTGGCGCTTGTTATTCTGCTGATCCACGTCTTTGAGTTTCTGCCTCTGCGGAGCCGGGACACCTTTTCAGTCGCATATAGCAAATGGCAATAATAATAATGTTAATAATAATAACAATATTAACGGCAGCATAATTAATAAAGTATGTTTAAAGTATGTTTAATCCGAAGAAAATGGCAAGTATGTAAAAACATTTTCGTAGACAAAATCATCTCCATAAAAAATATAGTATGTTCCACTGTAAGGAAATCATCTTTGTTGCGGCCCATGCACTTTTTCCTGTGCTGTCATGCTGTCCTTAGGACTCTGTGCGCTTCCCCGCCACTAAGTAGCATGTGTGCTTCCCACAAAAGATGAACTGTGCATTGATTTCATGTAATTGGCTTATTTAAGTTTACTGTAAGACATAGTAGCAGGCGCAGTCGGTGGTAGGAGTGCCGGTCGGGCGGTGACGTGGGGCGGGGGAGGGGCAGGGTAGTAAACTACGGATTAAGGCTGAATACAGGTAAGTAAACATTTAAATCAATAAAACGAATTTCGTTGCGCGCACTGCATCGCATTTGGCGATGCAGCGCTCACAACGAAATTCGTTTTATTCATTTAAATGTTTACTTACCTGTATTCAGCCTTAATCCGTAGTTTACTACCCCCCACCCTGCCCCTCCCCCGCCCCACGTCACCGCCCGACCGGCACTCCTACCACCGACCGCGCCTGCATAGTAGTAGTCATTCCAAGAAAGGCACTACTAGCATTTTTTTTTCTAGTTCTCCACTAAAGTGTGCTTTGGAAGCCCACTGGACTGAACTCTATGTCTGTTTTACCTCACCCTTTGGCACGTGTACTTTGTCCCATTAACTGATGGCAGGTATCCTTTGCTCCAGTAACTGATTGCAGGTGTCCTTTGTCCCAGTAAATGATGGCAGGTATCCTTTGTCCCAATAACTAATGGCAGGTGTCCTTTGTCCCAGTAACTGATAGCAGGTGACCTTTGCCCCAGTAAATGATGGCACGTATCCTTTGTCCCAATAACTAATGGCAGGTGTCCTTTGTCCCAGTAACTGATAGCAGGTGACCTTTGCCCCAGTAACTGATGTCAGGTGTCCTTTATCCCAGTAACTGATGACAGGTATCCTTTGTCCCAGTAAATGATGGCAGGTGTCCTTTGTCCCAGTAACTGATAGCAGGTATCCTTTGTCCTAGTAACTGATGGCAGGTGCCCTTTGTCCCAGTAACTGATGGTAGGTGTCTTTTGTCCGAGTAACCGATGGCAGGTATCCTTTGTCCCAGTAACCGATGGCAGGTATCCTTTGTCCCAGTAACTGATGGCAGGTGTCCTTTGTCCTAGTAACTGATGGCAGGTATTCTTTGCCCCAGAAACTGATGGCAGATGTCCTTTGTCCCAGTAACTGATGACAGGTATCCTTTGCCCCAGTAACTGATGGCAGGTGTCCTGTGTCCCAGTAACTGATGACAGGTATCCTTTGTCCCAGTAACTGATAGCAGGCGTCCTGTGTCCAGTAGCTGATGGCAGGTGTCCTTTGTCCCAGTAACTGATGGCAGGTGTCCTTTGTCCCAGTAACCAATGGCAGGTATCCTTAGTCCCAGTAACTGATGGCAGGTGTCCTTTGTCCCAGTAACTGATGACAGTTATCCTTTGCCCCAGAAACTGATGGCAGGTGTCCTTTGTCCCAGTAACTGATGACAGGTATCCTACCTTTGTCCCAGTAACTAATGGCAGGTGTCCTGTGTCCCAGTAACTGATAGCAGGTGACCTTTGTACCAGTAACTGATGGCAGGTATCCTTTGTGCCAGTAACTGATGACAGGAGTCCTTTGTCCCAGTAACTGATGGCAGGTGTCCTTTGTCCCAATAACTGATGGCAGGTGTCCTTTGTCCTAGTAACTGATAGCAGGCAACCTTTGTCCTTGTAACTGATGGCAGGTGTCCTTTGTCCCAGTAACTGATAGCAGGTGTCCTTTGTCCTTGTAACTGATGGCAGGTGTCCTTTTACCCAGTAACTGATGGCAGGTGTCCTTTGTCCCTGTGACTTATAGCAGGTGTCCTTTGTCCCAGTAACTGATGGCAGGTGTCGTTTGTCACAGTGAATGATGGCAGGTGTCCTTTGTCCCTGTAACAGATGATAGGTGGCCTTTATCCCAGTAACTGATGGCAGGTGATCTTTGTCCCAGTAACCGATGGCAGGTGTCCTTTGTCCCAGTAACTGATGGCAGGTGGCAGGTGTCGTTTGTCACAATGATTGATGGCAGGTGGCCTTTGTCCCAGTAACTGATAGCAGGTGACCTTTGTCCCAGTAACTGATGGCAGGTGCCCTTTGTCCCAGTAACCGATGGCAGGTGTCCGTTGTCCCAGTAACTGATAGCAGGTTTCCTTTGTCCCAGTAACTGATAGCAGGTTTCCTTTGTCCCAGTAACTGATAGCAGGTTTCCTTTGTCCCAGTAAGTGATGGCAGGTGTCCTTTGTCCCAGTAACTGATAGCAGGTGACCTTTGTCCTTGTAACGGCAGGTGTCCTTTGTCCTAGTAACTGATGGCAGGTATCCTTTGTCCCTGTAACTGATGGCAGGTGTCCTTTGTCCCAGTAACTGATGGCAGGTGTCCTTTGTCCTTGTAACTGATGGCAGGTGTCCTTTTACCCAGTAACTGATGGCAGGTGTCCTTTGTCCCTGTGACTTATAGCAGGTGTCCTTTGTCCCAGTAACTGATGGCAGGTGTCGTTTGTCACAGTGAATGATGGCAGGTGTCCTTTGTCCCTGTAACAGATGATAGGTGGCCTTTATCCCAGTAACTGATGGCAGGTGATCTTTGTCCCAGTAACCGATGGCAGGTGTCCTTTGTCCCAGTAACTGATGGCAGGTGGCAGGTGTCGTTTGTCACAATGATTGATGGCAGGTGGCCTTTGTCCCAGTAACTGATAGCAGGTGACCTTTGTCCCAGTAACTGATGGCAGGTGCCCTTTGTCCCAGTAACCGATGGCAGGTGTCCGTTGTCCCAGTAACTGATAGCAGGTTTCCTTTGTCCCAGTAACTGATAGCAGGTTTCCTTTGTCCCAGTAACTGATAGCAGGTTTCCTTTTTCCCAGTAAGTGATGGCAGGTGTCCTTTGTCCCAGTAACTGATAGCAGGTGACCTTTGTCCTTGTAACGGCAGGTGTCCTTTGTCCTAGTAACTGATGGCAGGTATCCTTTGTCCCTGTAACTGATGGCAGGTGTCCTTTGTCCCAGTAACTGATGGCAGGTGTCCTTTTTCCCAGTAACTGATGGCAGGTATCCTTTGTCCCAGTAACCAATGGCAGGTATCCTTTGTCCCTGTAACTGATGGCAGGTGTCCTTTGTCCCAGTAACTGATGGCAGATATCCTTTGTCCCAGTAACCAATGGCAGGTGTCCATTGTCCCGGTAACTGATGGCAGGTATCCTTTGTCCCAGTAACCGATGGCAGGTGTCCTTTGTCCCAGTAACTGATGGCAGGTGTCCTTTGTCCCAGTAACTGATGGCAGGTGTCCTTTTTCCCAGTAACTGATGGCAGGTATCCTTTGTCCCAGTGACTGATGGCAGGTGTCCTTTGTCCCTGTAAAAGATGACAGGTGTCCTTTTCCCCAGTAATTGATGGCAGGTATCCTTTGTCCTAGTAACTGATGACAGGTGGCTAGTGTCCTTTGTCCCAGTAACTGATGGCAGGTGTCCTTTGTCCCTGTAAAAGATGGTAGGTGAGCTTTGTCTCAGTAACTGATGGCAGGTATCCTTTGTCCCTGTAACCGATGGCAGGTGTCCGTTGTCCCAGTAACTGATAGCAGGTTTCCTTTGTCCCAGTAACTGATAGCAGGTTTACTTTGTCCCAGTAACTGATAGCAGGTTTCCTTTGTCCCAGTAAGTGATGGCAGGTGTCCTTTGTCCCAGTAACTGATAGCAGGTGACCTTTGTCCTTGTAACGGCAGGTGTCCTTTGTCCTAGTAACTGATGGCAGGTATCCTTTGTCCCTGTAACTGATGGCAGGTGTCCTTTGTCCCAGTAACTGATGGCAGGTGTCCTTTTTCCTAGTAACTGATGGCAGGTGTCCTTTGTCCTTGTAACTGATGGCAGGTGTCCTTTTACCCAGTAACTGATGGCAGGTGTCCTTTGTCCCTGTGACTTATAGCAGGTGTCCTTTGTCCCAGTAACTGATGGCAGGTGTCATTTGTCACAGTGAATGATGGCAGGTGTCCTTTGTCCCTGTAACAGATGATAGGTGGCCTTTATCCCAGTAACTGATGGCAGGTGATCTTTGTCCCAGTAACCGATGGCAGGTGTCCTTTGTCCCAGTAACTGATGGCAGGTGGCAGGTGTCGTTTGTCACAATGATTGATGGCAGGTGGCCTTTGTCCCAGTAACTGATAGCAGGTGACCTTTGTCCCAGTAACTGATGGCAGGTGCCATTTGTCCCAGTAACCGATGGCAGGTGTCCGTTGTCCCAGTA
Source organism: Calotriton arnoldi (assembly GCA_963921515.1). Lineage (NCBI taxonomy): Eukaryota > Metazoa > Chordata > Amphibia > Caudata > Salamandridae > Calotriton > Calotriton arnoldi. Next base: position 1,366,340 of record CAWUFW010004660.1, on the reverse strand, counting down.
ACTGATAGCAGGTTTCCTTTGTCCCAGTAACTGATAGCAGGTTTCCTTTGTCCCAGTAACTGATAGCAGGTTTCCTTTGTCCCAGTAAGTGATGGCAGGTGTCCTTTGTCCCAGTAACTGATAGCAGGTGACCTTTGTCCTTGTAACGGCAGGTGTCCTTTGTCCTAGTAACTGATGGCAGGTATCCTTTGTCCCTGTAACTGATGGCAGGTGTCCTTTGTCCCAGTAACTGATGGCAGGTGTCCTTTTCCCAGTAACTGATGGCAGGTATCCTTTGTCCCAGTAACCAATGGCAGGTATCCTTTGTCCCTGTAACTGATGGCAGGTGTCCTTTGTCCCAGTAACTGATGGCAGATATCCTTTGTCCCAGTAACCAATGGCAGGTGTCCATTGTCCCGGTAACTGATGGCAGGTATCCTTTGTCCCAGTAACCGATGGCAGGTGTCCTTTGTCCCAGTAACTGATGGCAGGTGTCCTTTGTCCCAGTAACTGATGGCAGGTGTCCTTTTTCCCAGTAACTGATGGCAGGTATCCTTTGTCCCAGTGACTGATGGCAGGTGTCCTTTGTCCCTGTAAAAGATGACAGGTGTCCTTTTCCCCAGTAATTGATGGCAGGTATCCTTTGTCCTAGTAACTGATGCAGGTGGCTAGTGTCCTTTGTCCCAGTAACCGATGGTAGGTGTCCTTTGTCCCTGTAAAAGATACTAGGTGAGCTTTGTCCCAGTAACTGATGGCAGGTATCCTTTGTCCCTGTAACTGATGGCAGGTGTCCTTTGTCCCAGTAACTGATGGCAGGTGTCCTTTGTCCCAGTAACCAATGGCAGGTATCCTTTGTCCCAGTAACCAATGGCATGTGTCCTTTGTCCCAGTAACTGATTGCAGGTATCCTTTGTCCAGTAACCAATGGCAGGTGTTCTTTGTCCCTGTAACTGATGGCAGGCATCCTTTGTCCCAGTAACCAATGGCAGGTGTCCTTTGTCCCAGTAACTGATGGCAGGTTTCCTTTGCCCCAGTAACTGATGGCAGGTGTTCTTTGTCCCAGTAATTGATGGCAGGTATCCTTTGTCCCAGTAACTGATGGCAGGTTTCCCAGTAACTGATGCCAGGTATCCTTTATCCCAGTAACTGATGGCAGGTGTCCTTTGTCCCAGTAACTGACGGCAGGTGTCCTTTGTCCCCGTAACTGATGGCAGGTGTACTTTCTCCAGTAACTGATGGAAAGTGTCCTTTGTCCCAGTAACATATGGTAGGTGTCCTTTGTCACTGTAACTGATGGCAAGTATCCTTTGTCCCAGTAACCAATGGCACGTGTCCTTTGTCCCAGTAACTGATGGCAGGTTTCCTTTGTCCTAGTAACTGATGGCAGGTATTCTTTGTCCCTGTAACTGATGGCAGGTGTCCTTTGTCCCAGTAACTGATGGCAGGTGTCCTTTGTCCCATTAACTGATGGCAGGTAGCCTTTGTCCCAGTAACCAATGGCAGGTATCCTTTGTCCCAGTAACTGATGGCAGGTGTCCTTTGTCCCAGTAGCTGATGGCAGGTATCCTTTGTCCCAGTAACCAATGGCAGGTGTCCTTTGTCCCTGTAACTGATGGTAGGTATCCTTCATCCCAGTAACCGATGGCAGGTGTCCTTTGTCCCAGTAACTGATGGCAGGTGTCCTTTGTCCCAGTAACTGATGACAGGTTTCCTTTTTCCCAGTAACTGATGCCAGGTATCCTTTATCCCAGTAACTGATGGCAGGTGTCCTTTGTCCCTGTGAAAGATGACAGGTGTCCTTTGTCCCAGTAAATGATGGCAGATGTCCTTTTTCCCAGTAACTGATGGCAGGTATCCTTTGTCCTAGTAACTGATGACAGGTGGCTAGTGTCCTTTGTCCCAGTAACTGATGGCAGGTGTCCTTTGTCCCTGTAAAAGATGGTCGGTGAGCTTTGTCTCAGTAACTGATGGCAGGTATCCTTTGTCCCTGTAACTGATGGCAGGTGTCCTTTGTCCCAGTAACCAGTGGCAGGTATCCCTTCTCCCAGTTACTGATGGCAGGTGTCCTTTGTCCCAGTAACCAATGGCAGGTATCCTTTCTCCCAGTAACGGATGGCAGGTGTCCTTTGTCCCAGTAACTGTTAGCAGGTATCCTTTGTCCAAGTAACCAATGGCAGGTGTCCGTTGTCTCTGTAACTGATGGCAGGCATCCTTTGTCCCATTAACCAATGGCAGGGATCCTTTGTCCCAGTAACTGATGGCAGGTGTCCTTTGTCCCAGTAACTGATGGCAGGTGTCCTTTTTCCTAGTAACTGATGGCAGGTATCTTTTGTCCCAGTAACTGATGGCAGGTGTCCTTTGTCCCTGTAAAAGATGACAGGTGTCTTTTGTCCCAGTAAATGATGGCAGATGTCCTTTTTCCCAGTAACTGATGGCAGGTATCCTTTGTCCTAGTAACTGATGGCAGGTGGCTAGTGTATTTTGTCCCAGTAACTGATGGCAGGTGTCCTTTGTCCCAGTAACCAATGGTAGGTGTCCTTTGCCCCAGTAACTAATGACAGTTATCCTTTGTCCCTGTAAGTGATGGCAGGTGTCCTTGGTCCCAGTGATCATGACAGACATTATGTGGCCCAATAACTGATAGACATTATGTGGTTCACTGCCTTATTGGCTGCTCGCTTCATCCAAGTAACTATTCAGGTGCTGTATGGCATGCCTTCTATGCCATGTATTATATGGCACAGTAGCTGATGGACAAAGGGGCCGATTCCGATCTCGGCCGGTAGGGCACCGAATCGGATTCGGCTTACCCTGATCCGATTCGGAGCCCTCTTTCCCGACCGATTCGTACGTGCGTCCGGCCGAGCGGAGTACGATTCGAGCGCACGCGAAATCGCCGACCGACTTGTTCGCGGGTCCTAACCGCTCCGACCGACTCGCACGGACACGACTCACACCGCGCAATGGAGACGTTCCCCGGCCGGGAAAGTACGATGCGCGCCTTGAGCAGTCCGACCGACTCGCGCCGTCCGGCTCGAAAGAGCTGTCGGAGCCGGACTTTGGGGGTCCGTGTCGTACCCCCCTGTACGCGTAGCCGCGCGAGTCGCACACAGGGGGGACCCATGGGTCCCCCCTACCTGTGCATGTACGCCGCGAGTCGCATCGAGGCGTACCCGCTGTAGGGGGCGCCCTTGTTCGCCTCGCACCCATTGAGTCAATGGGAGCCCGCGTACGCGTTGTACGTCCGGCTCCCATTGACTTAATTGGGAGTCCGACCGACTCGAGTCCGATTGCATGCGTGCGCATCGTACTCGTTCGGTCGGACTGCCAGAGTCCGATTCGGTCGGAAATCTCTCCGGGTCCGGCTCGGTCGGAGTGATTTCCGGCCTGAATCGGAATTGGCCCCAGAGTGTTTTGTACAGAGTAACTATGATCAGGAATTCTGCGGCACAGCATATGAGCAGCACACTCCTGATTTCTGGGAAAAGGAAATCACATGGACATCTTTATTTATTTAGATCTACAGTTATTTCAATTGAAACACATCACTGTCACCAACAAATGGTGTGACTTTGCATTCATGCCACAGTTACCCTTATGCACAATTAGGAGACCCCAGGCATCACATTTTCCATATTTTTATCGCAGGAGTTTTGAAGAGAATATTTTAATGGCAATTGTGTATTCTCTCCCAGGCGAATAAGCCCAAGACAACCTGTTTTAAGTTTGCTGTGGGTACACATTGGTCGTGTTTATTCCAACAACACTGGGTTTACAGAACACATTGAGCCTCAATGTTAAAGAGTTCCAATTCTTCAACACCGGCCTGCATGTGGCCCTTTGCCTGTTAATTTCCTCCACACCTGAAATTATGTCACAAGATTACATTTTTGTTCCTGAAGACACCTGACCAGATTGTTGCATGCATTATTATGGTGAATACTCCCAGGAAAGCAATCATCAGCCACACCTGTGAGCTGGGAGGAGGCTAGCGACCTCTTACCAAGGGGCCATGACTTCATCATTCGCACAATTTCATCTTTCATTTGAAGTTCTCTCAAGTTCTGTCTCATAGTGAACCTCACAGTCATCAGCGATGTTATTAAATCCATAGTCTGAGGTAAGCTACGGGCTGATCTTAGGCAGTTTGATAGCTGACAACCAGGCTTCTGCCCGGGCTTAGGCCTGGCGCAGCACTCTGAGATGGGTAGAGAGGGAGGAAAGGCATCTGCCCGTCTTCATTTTCTCAAAGTCTCAGCTACCCTTGAAAGGGTTGGCCTTAGATTGTTGTTGGCTTGTCTGGATGCTGTGGCCACCCTGTCAGACTAGAGGTCAGGATTTATGGCCAGTTCTTTTTAGAGGGAAAGGAAGAGCAGGGTGTTGAAAGACGAGCTTGTGACCAATCAAATTTCTCCTGGAGGCCCACAGGACTCTGGACTTCCTCCAACCCCCTCTTTAATATCTACATGTAACTGCTTGCTAGGGTCATCAGAAGGTATTCGCTGGAGTGGCAGAGGTCTACTGATGACACTCGAACTAGTGATGAGGCTTCAGAATGGAGGAGACGAGCAGAGGCTGCACTGGGGACCCCCGGACGTGGCTGAGAACCAGCATGATGTCTATTGAAGGAGTTAAAACAGATCTGCCTTTTCTGTGGCTTGATTGTTTGATCCAACTTCTAGACATTAAGGCAAATAATTGGCTTTTGTTTAGGCCATGGATACACTCAGAAGAGGTGACGTGACCGCTAAGGATTTGAAGGGCCTCCATTGGCTACCGGTCACCTCATAGTCTGGGTTTGAGGTGGTAGCTGTGGTTCCTGTAAGGCCTTCTGCATATACCAAGACCACTGCAAGTTACAACTCCAGGAGGTTGCTTAGATCAGGTCCATCGCCAATGATCAGAGCACCAAAGATTAACACAGTGTGGTCCAGGGCTTGCAATGCCACTATTGTTTGTGCCAAATGCTGTAAGGGTCTCACAGTCACCCCAAGATGGTTCCACCCATCAAACGTTTGGAAAAGAGCTCAAAACGTGGTTTTTCCTTCAGTCTTTCAACAAATTTGGAGTCTCAACTAATAGGAATTCAATTTATTAATGTGGTCTCTGATCCTAAAGAATACCTTTGAGTCAACGCACACGTACACAGACGCAAGGAGGTTTGCGATTGAGAGTCTTTTAATAATGTCTTAAAATATCATTGCATTATATAAGATTGCATAACAGAACTTAACTGTGTAGACGGCTTAGCGAGTTAAATGCTCATTGCAGACATTTGTTGTGGTCTTGAGGGTTAGAGGTTCCAATCCAAGCTCGGCCTTCCATTCTTCAGAGATTGATAAATTGAGTACCATAAAAGGGGTCATCCAGTTCAGAGAAAAACATTTCAGTTTCCCTGTACTACGTCACTAACAATCACCAACAACATGCATTCTAGGATGTTCCTCTCTTTGTTGACACCTGCTTTTGTTTCCGGATATATTGTGACATCATCGGGGGCGGTGCGTCTCTTAGGGCGTTGGGGCGTTGCCCCCTGATATTTTGGCCCCCCTGGCCCCCAATTAAAAGCAAGTAAAAGTCCTAAAAATTTTAGGACATTTTAGGCATTTCTGCTGCGGGCCGGTTTCAGTTTCAGGCATGAGGAGGCAGGTCGCTTGAGAATCCTTCAGGGTGGGGCATATTACTGACAGACAGGACACAGGAGACACCGTCAGAGTCAGAGGGGCCCAAGTGTGCATGTCGGGTTGGACGGCGGCCTTTCTCCGGCCAGCTCGACATGCGCACTAGAGTCTTCCCCCTGCAGTATACTGGAGCCCGGGGTGACTCATTGCCACAGCCCCTGGGCTCAGTAATGAGCGTTGCAGTCCCCTGCCCCAGCCAATCCAGGCACTGCTGTAACAGCAGAAGGCAGCGCATGGATTGGCAACAGACTGGTATGCCTGACTCTGGTGGGTGGCAGCAGCAGCATGCACTGGGGGGTGGGCTTCTCCTCCTTGTCCCTCTCGTGCCTGCTGGATCTGAGCCAGAGCCCAGAACCAGAGCCCCCTGTTGCTGAGCTGGTGTGGAGGTGCGGCAGGGGAGCAGTACGCCGCCTCCTTCTTCCATGGGTACATCATCGCCTTTCCAGCATAGGATCCTGGCAGCGCCAAGTCAGGGATAGGCTCCGACTCCTGGTGAAAGTGAAAGAAAACCCTCTACCTGACTGGGGGTGCACTGCTGGCGGCCCCCGCATACCTTCTCCACAAGCTGTTGGCCATCAGGTGAGAGGTGGCCGCATGGACACCGGGTAGGCAGGGTGGGAGAAAAGGCGGGCTGCAGTGTGAGGGTGAAGAGCAGACCATCCTTTTAGCAACCCCACCGTTCTGACAGGCCTGGGCTGTGTTTTCACTAACATGTGTGGGGTCTTGAATGTCGATGATTTGTGCTTGTTCGTGATGCCCGGGTATTGTTTTAGGAAGGGACCACGGTACTGCCTCTGAATGCACGCCATAATCTACCATCTAGTAATACACTACCTGACCTCCACTACAAATCTCCCAAAAATGAGACTTTGTTTGCAGTTTCGTTTTAAACACTATCAAACGTTTTGCAATCTGTGTACTTTTCCATCAGTGGCAGTGCTGTGAACTTAGTTGTTACCAGCGTGGCAGATTTCGACTTGAGAAAAGTATATTCTGCTCTGTTTTCTTGTGAAATGCAATGCCTCTTAATGACCTTGATTTTAGTTATGATCATTTTAATGACCAGCCTCTGAAACTGTTTAGGATTAAAATGTCATCTGTCATGGATTTTCTGTGACTGCTGCAAACCAAGGGCTGCAGTTAGTGAAAAAGGTCAAGGTGTGCAGGGCATACTGCATGTAGTGTTTCGATGAAGGGAAGGAAAGGGTTATGCCAACCTTGCCAGGTTTCAAAAATAAACGCAACCACTTACTAAGGCCTAGTAAACATCCAAGCAAGACAAGTACATTTTCACTACAACCAATTGAGTTCAGTGGATGGTTTTAGATATTGAATTAAAGCCAAGTGAAATTTGTGAATCTTGTTTGTACGAAAAACATGACCTACTGTGAAAAGCCCCATCAAATAATAGTAAAATAGCCTACCATTTATCAAGGCCATCGAAGTGGTGGAAAACGCAGGCAGTACTATAGTTAATTATGTCTCAAATTAGCAGTACATTAAAACGTTAAAACTGTAAATAAGGTGCCACCGTGACTGATTGCATTGCTTTATAATCTTCCAGCAACTTAATAACATTTCGAAAGCAAGGGATCCATATTCTAAAAGTATGCATTTATTTTGAATGCTAAGATATTCTAGAAAATATTAATTATACAATATTGTTACAGTGTTCATGCTATAATAGTAATGTACTGCAAACTACAGCACATGGTGACCCTTCAGCAGAACATCAATGTTTCACCATTTGACCCGTGAATTTGTCAATATTCTTTGAATTGCTAACGGGGGTTTCTTGTCAAGAGATGTCCTATGTTCACATACAAGTCACACATACCGGTCCCTTTGGCACTTTAGCAGTTTTATTTTCGTTTGGGAGGTGCTGCATAGCTGTGCATGGGATGTGGCGAGATGGATGAGCAGCCATGAGGGCAGTAAAGTCAATGATTTAAGGTTTAGGTGTGTGGGAGGATCAGTAAGTCACATGGCTATAAGGTTTGATTGTGATGTATACACTGCCAACTCATGCCAATTGCATTGTATAGTATTGTCTTGTTTGGTATGCACCATTTGTATAGCTCCTCATACCCATGAAGAAACTAAAGTGAGAACATCTCTAAATTTTAGCTTACGCTCCTTAAACCTACCCTGCAAGACTAAGCACATTTGTAATACAAATTTGGAGGTAAAGAGTGAAGACATTATTAGCGATGAGGGTTAAGACACATGCTGTAGAGATCTTTGTGTGACAAGAATGTTTGAGGGCATTATAAGAGTGGTAAGACAACTCTGGTGGTTAATGCAATTCTGGGAGAGGTCTGTGTTCTGTCCAGAAACAGTTTTGGCTCATAAGGTAACACAGAGGGCTAATGTGTCTGGTGCAAAGCACATCGTGTAAAATGCAGATCATAGATTTGTATTTTATGTAGGAAGGTAAGTGGACTACTGCTTTAGACGCTGAGGTCATTTTTTTGCAGTTCACATGTTGCATTCCTTCTAATATAGCACAGTGATCTATTTACTGGCATCAAGGAGTTGTATGAAGACTGTAAGTCATGTGTATGTGTACTATTTGCCAAGCAGGAATCTGGCCAAAAAAGGCAGAGGATTTTTGTTCAGGGTAAAATCAAGCATACGGTCAATGAGTGATAGGAGTTGTAGCTGGTTAGTGATTTTTAGGTCTCGCCTAGCGTTGCTGCGCACATGCGCAGCTCGCTCGGCGAGATTTAATGCAGATGAGGACTTTTAGAAAAGGGCTTGAAGCCCCGCCCCTCATTTCCATTGGCTGGCGTCACCGTTTATGCTAAACGGTGGCCAGCCATTGGAAATGAGCTATGTATGTTGCCTCCATTTGGCTTTTTGTGCCGGCCCACTTGGACTGGCTCGCCTGCTTTCCTTCTGTCGTGAGGGATTTCTTATCTTTATGGGGCCATGTGTTTAAACACATGGCCCCATAAAGAAAAGAGATCCTCTTTCACTTTCGGGACCACGCCGCGCTTGTTTAGAAAGATGCCAGGCCGCAGCTCATTGTGCAGGAGGGGTCATTACCAGTGTAATCGTGGTCTCCTCTTCACTTTCCCGGAGTCAGGTCGCAAGGGGGAGGGGGATGGGGGGGGGTGGTGGTAAGTGCTTGGGTTGAAGCAGTGACGCCCTTCGAGTGCTGCACGGAACATGCTTAAACAGTACTGCAGTACAGCAACACAACCCAAACAAGATATGTAAACTGCTTAACAGTATTATAAAACCTGATGGAAACGACTTCCATACAAATCCTTTACAAGTTTAGCGTCCCGACTGCGGCTAAGATGGCCAGATGTAGGATTGAGGTAGCTATGCTGTTTGAGGAGCAATTTGCATTTATCAAACCATGATCAAATAGTTGCTGAAACCAACGATGGAACAGTTCTGATCACTTGAGCCCTCGGAGCCCAACTTCATTTATCACGTTTAATTGTATTAAAAAAAGATCGGCCCATCGATCATTACGAGTTCCCGCAGAGTGACCGTATATTCCCATAAAATGTGTCAGCCTTGACAAAGGCTAATTTTTTGCCTTTTTATGAACTCTATTCATTTCTGAAACTGACACCCCATCTGAGTTACTTTTTAAAATGCTCTAAAAAGTGCAGAGTTCGATGCTCGACACAGACCTAACTCGCGGGGAATGTGCAACTGGCACCATTTTATTAAGTTGAAGGCGCCCTCTGCACTTTGGCATTAGTTTTAACGACCATGTTCATTAGAAGTAAATTTAAAACTGATATTTCTTTTTGCGCGGTCTGTGGTGACCATTATTCGTTTGTTTGGCTCAAATAAAACTTAGAAGATAGGAATAGTTGATTCTATCCCTCATGTTTGTTAGAATGCACTAAATACCAGTTTATCTAAATTAATAATGTAGGACAAGTGCAGAATCTTTTGGCTACAATTAATTTTAACATGTTTTATATAGTGCTTCGTGTTACTATGTAGCGCTGCATGTTCACGTCTTTCCTTTCTATGCGCTGAAAGTAACTGGTGTTACTATTACCATATTAAATGTTGCTCAGTTATAAATTCGAAAGGAAGGGAGGCTTATTCGACCCTGACAGCATTTGAGCTAGTGACTGGAACATCACAGCAGCTGTCAGCTGCGAGTGTTCAACTTACTCAGACACCACCCGAACTTAAAGTGCATCTCCAGGAAATCGTGTTAGACTTAATCAAGTTAATAGCATAATTTTATAACATGTCAAATCCAATCTAGGGGCCGAAATTTGCATTATTCAGAAGCAAGCAGAAATCCGGATTATTCAGAAGCAGCTCCCTTTGAGTACCTGAAGCAGGAGATGTTGCTTCTGACATCTGAGTGCTGCGGGAGGGGTGGGGTAAGAATATAATCCATTAATGCCAGAGTCTCTGCATGCAATTAAACTAGGAAAGGATGGGACCCACGCCCGCCCCAAGAAATGTAATTGGCTTCATTTGTCTCCTGTCCGAAGACATCCTAAAATTTCATTAATTTAAAATGTATGATTGTTCCACAAATATACTAACGTATGTAATACGAGCAGGGTAATCACTTTTCAGCAGGGGAGGAGGAAATGACAGCGGATGTTCATTTCTGCAGGTGAAACACAAGCCGCCATCGATCTGTTCTCCAACTGTGCTCCCCATTCGTTGCGCCATATTGTACAAGTGACAAGTGAAATAGTGCAGACAAACAATTAGTTTAAAAAAAATAATAGCAACATCCATGAGCGTTTTTTTTTTTTTACCTTGTATTACCTAGGTAATTTACAATGACCTCTCTTGATGGGATTTATGAAAAAACTTTAAAGCCATTATCTGAAGTATACAGCTTTTGAGGAGTCTGATATTAAAGAGTCAAAAAGATGGTAGAACGTTTTTACTTGATGTACTTCAATACAAAAGTGTAATGATTTTATATGACCAGGTTTCAGTGGCACCTTACGGAATACTGCTTTCTGCAGCTTTTAAGCGAATATAAACGTGTTCACTTCTACTATACAAGTAGAACTAAATCATAACTGAACTAAAGTCAAGAAAAACAAGCATTAAAAATGCAATAGGTCTCGCCTTTGATTAAGTTAAAGCCATTTGCTTTGCTAATGGTATTGTATAGCAAAGCAAATGGCTTTAACTTAATGAAAGGCGAGACCTATTGCATTTTTAATGCTTGTTTTTTTACTGCATTGTGATGTACTATTCTTTAAAGAAGTGTATGTTCAAATCTATCCTACATTGCAGCATTTTTGGGGTGGTGTTAATGGATATGAGGCTGTTTTTCCAGATTCTGTGTGCAGAGATGGAAAAGGCCTGCTGTCTTGTTTTTTTCTTCTTTACACTCTTAGGGGTCGATTCCGATTCGGGCCGGAAAACGTACCGACCGACTCGGAGCCAGAATTAATTCCGACCGACACGTACCGGTGCAGCCCGACCCGCAAAGTACGATGAGAAGCGTGCAAAACCCGACCGACTCGTACGGAACACAAGCCGAACGACCGAGCTTGCCCGGAAAACAGCTATCCGGCCGGAAAAACACGCAAATCGAACCGACCGACACGCACCGGGAACATCACAGCAGCTGTCAGCTGCGAGTGTTCAACTTACTCAGACACCACCCGAACTTAAAGTGCATCTCCAGGAAATCGTGTTAGACTTAATCAAGTTAATAGCATAATTTTATAACATGTCAAATCCAATCTAGGGGCCGAAATTTGCATTATTCAGAAGCAAGCAGAAATCCGGATTATTCAGAAGCAGCTCCCTTTGAGTACCTGAAGCAGGAGATGTTGCTTCTGACATCTGAGTGCTGCGGGAGGGGTGGGGTAAGAATATAATCCATTAATGCCAGAGTCTCTGCATGCAATTAAACTAGGAAAGGATGGGACCCACGCCCGCCCCAAGAAATGTAATTGGCTTCATTTGTCTCCTGTCCGAAGACATCCTAAAATTTCATTAATTTAAAATGTATGATTGTTCCACAAATATACTAACGTATGTAATACGAGCAGGGTAATCACTTTTCAGCAGGGGAGGAGGAAATGACCGCGGATGTTCATTTCTGCAGGTGAAACACAAGCCGCCATCGATCTGTTCTCCAACTGTGCTCCCCATTCGTTGCGCCATATTGTACAAGTGACAAGTGAAATAGTGCAGACAAACAATTAGTTTAAAAAAATAATAGCAACATCCATGAGCGTTTTTTTTTTTTACCTTGTATTACCTAGGTAATTTACAATGACCTCTCTTGATGGGATTTATGAAAAAACTTTAAAGCCATTATCTGAAGTATACAGCTTTTGAGGAGTCTGATATTAAAGAGTCAAAAGATGGTAGAACGTTTTTACTTGATGTACTTCAATACAAAAGTGTAATGATTTTATATGACCAGGTTTCAGTGGCACCTTACGGAATACTGCTTTCTGCAGCTTTTAGCGAATATAAACGTGTTCACTTCTACTATACAAGTAGAACTAAATCATAACTGAACTAAAGTCAAGAAAAACAAGCATTAAAAATGCAATAGGTCTCGCCTTTGATTAAGTTAAAGCCATTTGCTTTGCTAATGGTATTGTATAGCAAAGCAAATGGCTTTAACTTAATGAAAGGCGAGACCTATTGCATTTTTAATGCTTGTTTTTTTACTGCATTGTGATGTACTATTCTTTAAAGAAGTGTATGTTCAAATCTATCCTACATTGCAGCATTTTTGGGGTGGTGTTAATGGATATGAGGCTGTTTTTCCAGATTCTGTGTGCAGAGATGGAAAAGGCCTGCTGTCTTGTTTTTTTCTTCTTTACACTCTTAGGGGTCGATTCCGATTCGGGCCGGAAAACGTACCGACCGACTCGTACCAGAATTAATTCCGACCGACACGTACCGGTGCAGCCCGACCCGCAAAGTACGATGAGAAGCGTGCAAAACCCGACCGACTCGTACGGAACACAAGCCGAACGACCGAGCTTGCCCGGAAAACAGCTATCCGGCCGGAAAAACACGCAAATCGAACCGACCGACACGCACCGGGAACAATCCCGAGCGAAGCGTACCCGCGAACTCCTACCCGCCAAGTACGATGCAACGCGTGGAAAACACGACCGAGTCGCACGGAGGACAAGCCGTACGACCGACACGCATAGAAAACTGCGAGCCGAAGCAAGCCAAAACACCGCGACCGACGCGCACGCAGCATAGAAAACAGCACAAACACAGCGTGAACGAATCGGAGAAGCCCGTACGAGACAACTGCAGGGTCCGACTCGGTCACAAGAACGTCTCCTACATGCACAAAAAGTACAAAGGGAAAATACACAAAAAAGGGCCAAGCAAGCAATTACAAAGCCAATAAATACTGGGGGGGGGCAGGGACCAAAGACACACCCACAACTCCACCCATATAAAGGACACAAATCCCTACCATGATCCTTTGCAAATTCAAATTACCTGCCTGCACTCAACAGACAGCAACCACACACCCACAGCTCATCCATCACACAAGCCACACACCATCAGCACCCCAACAAATAGCAACCTCACATACACCCAGCAAAACACACACTCACACACCTTCACCTGCACACCAACACACACATCACTCACCACCACCACCCATCACCATGCCCCCAAAGAAGAATCATAAGTTCCTAGATAGTGAATTGGAAGTCCTGGTAGATGAGATCCTCAGGGTAGAGCCACAGCTGTTTGGTACACTGGTCCAACAGACACCCATGTCGCAGAAAACCAAGATGTGGGAGAGGATCGTCGACAGGGTGAACGCACAATCACCATGTTTGCGCACAAAGGGAGACATCCAGAACAGGTGGTATGACGTGCGCAGGAGGGTCAGGGAGCTGTTGAAGAAGGACTACCTCTTGAGCCAACACACCGGCAGTGGCCCTCCTGCCAAACCAGTATACCTCAGGCCCTGGGAGGAGAAGGTGCGGGCCATCCTACCACCAGTGAGCGTATATGGACTAGAAAACATCCCAGAGCCTGGTGAGTACACAACAAATGTACACAATATTGTGCCACAATACACACACATCACTGTCAAGGGAGAGTCAAACCATGCACCCTTAGCAAATACACACCAACCAGAACAGAATCATCCCAAAATGTGTATGTCAGTCAGATAAACACAACACATGCCATCTCATAGTGACATGTAACTGTGTCATCACATGTACAAACACAACTACAACTACAGCTGGGCAGTGGCACAAATATAACTAACAAACACATCCAGACATGTAGCCACCACTACAACACCACCACACAGTGAAGCCCACTGAAAGGAAGGAATTCTGTGCATGCTGGGCAAGTCAGTGTAGCCAATAGCATCATGGGAGTCGTAGTCACAGATATTGCCCACCCTCACAATGCGCACATCAACTTCACCCTGAACCATGCTCACATCACAGGGAGTGGAAAACAACTGACAAGATGGCTGACACTGGCTACTGCTGTGGGGAGCACAAGGTCCTGCTGGCAACTGTGCACCAACCAACAGCAGGACACCACTGACTGACATCCTGAAAGACAACTTGCACTCCCTGCAACGGAAGCACGTTCCATGGTGGAAAATCTGGCTGGGTGGGAAGGAGGACTGACAGCACTGACCATAGTTACCAGCAGCTCCACTCACACACACCACTAACACAAACTCCACACAACTCACCTGGGAGAATGCATTGCCTCACACTCCAATCAAATATCCCACAAAGAACCACAACCCTGGGTCATGCTGAGTGAAGCACAGGGACACACATGGGACTTGTAGCAAAACAAACCCCAGGATAACACTGTCAGCCATCTTGTCAGCACAGGCACACAACCCCACAGGGAAGCAGAGCCAAAGGGAAGGAAGCATGGGCATGCTGGGAAGGGGGGGTGGGGGCAATAGCATGATGGGAGTGGTAGTCACAGCTCAACATCCCCTACCCACATGGCCCAGCAAGCTCACACTCAAGCATGCACACCCCACAGAGAGTGGAAAGCCCCATCAAAGATGTCTGACACTGGTGCTCTGTTGTGGGGAGCACAAGGCCATGCTGGGAACTGGCCACCAACTAACAGCAGGACACCACTGTCAGCCATCTTGCCATTGCTCTCACACTCACACACAGTGAAGTCCACCCAAAAGCAAGTAAGTATGGGCATGCTGGGAAGTGGGGTGGAGGCAATAGCATGATGGGAGTGGTAGTCACAGCTCCACATCCCACACCCACATGGCCCAGCAAGCTCACACTCAAGCATGCACACCCCACAGAGAGTGGAAAACCCCATCAAAGATGTCTGACACTGCTGCTCTGTTGTGGGGAGCACAAGGCCATGCTGTGAACTGGCCACCAACTAACAGCAGGACACCACTGTCAGCCATCTTGCCATTGCTCTCACACTCACACTCAGTGAAGTCCACCCAAAAGCAAGTAAGTATGGGCATGCTGGGAAGTGGGGTGGAGGCAATAGCATGATGGGAGTGATAGTCACAGCTCAACATCCCCCACCCACATGGCCCAGCAAGCTCACACTCAAGAATGCCACCCCACAGAGAGTGGAAAGCCCCATCAAAGATGTCTGACACTGGTGCTCTGTTGTGGGGAGCACAAGGCCATGCTGGGAACTGGCCACCAACTAACAGCAGGACACCACTGTCAGCCATCTTGCCATTGCTCTCACACTCACACACAGTGAAGTCCACCCAAAAGCAAGTAAGTATGGGCATGCTGGGAAGTGGGGTGGAGGCAATAGCATGATGGGAGTGGTAGTCACAGCTCAACATCCCCCACCCACATGGCCCAGCAAGCTCACACTAATGCATGCACACCCCACAGAGAGTGGAAAGCCCCATCAAAGATGTCTGACACTGCTGCTCTGTTGTGGGGAGCACAAGGCCATGCTGGGAACTGGCCACCAACTAACAGCAGGACACACCTGTCAGCCATCTTGCCATTGCTCTCACACTCACACACAGTGAAGTCCACCCAAAAGCAAGTAAGTATGGGCATGCTGGGAAGTGGGGTGGAGGCAATAGCATGATGGGAGTGGTAGTCACAGCTCAACATCCCCCACCCACATGGCCCAGCAAGCTCACACTCAAGCATGCACACCCCACAGAGAGTGGAAAGCCCCATCAAAGATGTCTGACACTGCTGCTCTGTTGTGGGGAGCACAAGGCCATGCTGGGAACTGGCCACCAACTAACAGCAGGACACCACTGTCAGCCATCTTGCCATTGCTCTCACACTCACACACAGTGAAGTCCACCCAAAAGCAAGTAAGTATGGGCATGCTGGGATGTGGGGTGGAGGCAATAGCATGATGGGAGTGGTAGTCACAGCTCAACATCCCCCACCCACATGGCCCAGCAAGCTCACACTCACGCATGCACACCCCACAGAGAGTGGAAAGCCCCATCAAAGATGTCTGACACTGCTGCTCTGTTGTGGGGAGCACAAGGCCATGCTGGGAACTGGCCACCAACTAACAGCAGGACACCACTGTCAGCCATCTTGCCATTGCTCTCACACTCACACACAGTGAAGTCCACCCAAAAGCAAGTAAGTATGGGCATGCTGGGAAGTGGGGAGGAGGCAATAGCATGATGGGAGTGGTAGTCACAGAAATTGCTCACCCCCACAACTGTCCCATCAACACCACCCTGAACAATGCGCACATCACAGGGAGTGGAAAACAACTGACAAGATGGCTGACACTGGCTACTGCTGTGGGGAGCACAAGGCCCTGCTGGCAACTGTGCACCAACCATCAGCAGGACACCACTGACTGACATCCTGAAAGACAACTTGCACTCCCTGCAATGGAAGCACGTTCCATGGTGGAATATCTGGCTGGGTGGGAAGGAGGGCCGGATGTCAACCAAATACAACCAATAAAGACCATGTACACACCCCAACATTCACATAGAAATGCCCAAATAATGCAGGACAATGTGCTACACCAATATCAACCCCTGACTGTGACAACTTAGGACAATGCAATGTACAGGCCCGCATCCAGAGGCACAGTCACAACTGTCAGGTGTGTCAACCATTGATGCCTGCAGAAACATAACATACATTGTGTGTGTCTCCCAAAACAGGTGATGATGGGGACACAGCAGCAGACGCTGAGGAGTCCCCGTCCCAGGCTCAAGAGGATACGGAGCTCACTGGTGTGGAACAGCCTCTGCCCTCCTCGGATGAAGAAGACCCACCTGGCACCTCCGGAGCAAGTCATCATGCAGCACCAGCAGGACCACCAGCTGCACCCCCTGCACCCACCCCTCCAACGACTGTCAACACACATACCACCCCTGCCGACATGGACAGACCAAGGAGCACCACCACCACCAGCACAGGGACCCTGGACCAACGTGGGGCCATGGACACCAACACCACCAACAACCCCCAAGGGGGCCCAGGGTCACCTGTGCGTGCCACCTCAGGTACTGCACGTGTCGCCAGGGGTGGTGGGAGGGGTGGGAGACATAGGTCGCTGCTCGCAGAGGGGTCTGGACTGCATGATGACCCACAACTGGCACGCATAGCCGATGCGTACCAGTCCAGCACCGGAGAGCTCAGCCAGGTAGTGGGGCTCCTCAGGGACATTAAACAGCAGCAGGCTGCCCATCATGCCTGCTTGGACTCACACATGTCCCGCGTGGAGTCCAAGTGGGACACACTGCAAGAGATGACGGCGGTGCATAGGGACATATTACAATGCCTCCGCCAGATGAGCAGCAACCAGTCAACACCTCCCTGTGTGCCCACAACATCTGCCGCTGAAACAACTGCAACTGCCACAGGGAGGGAGGATGACTCTGGCGGAGAGTCCCCTGCACCGCAGCAGCCTGCACTTGAGGGTCCCCCCAAAGAAGAGGGGTCGTCCGAGGAGGGGCAACTGAGAGGCCGATGGCCATGTGCAACCCCCAGGAAGCCAAAACCTGTTCTGGATAATCACCTTTGTGCGCAAACTGTTCACCCTGTTGACTGCAACACAACTCCCCCACATGACATGGGGAGTACAAGTTGGACCAATGTCTCAGATGACTGTGGACTTGATACAGGACATTCCTGCTACCAGGACTTCCAATTCATCTAGGAACTTTGGATTGCAATCAAAATGTACAGCACCCACCATCCTGTGCACTATTCACACACATGTATGACAATAAACACACTAATACACCATACCTGCCTCTGTTGTGATTCCAACGTGGTTTCTGTCATGGAGATGATGACAAGCGAAATTACACTGTGCATGCTAACTGCTACAGCAAGTACAACACAGGCATGTGAGTCATGGCAATGTGACACATATGATGGAGACACACCACCAGGGCTACACAACAAATACACACCTAGGCCATCTGACTCATTGCCTACACTGATGTTGCCAGGAAATACGGTGCAATGCACAGACACAACACCTATTCACAGTCTTTGTCAACTAGCCCACTGGTGCAGTAAGCAAATGTCAGTCAAATGTGTGACCACAGACAACGCACATCGCAAAGTGAAGCACAGGTTTATTACACATTTGCAACATGTTGTAACCACTACAGATGCAAGGTAATCCCACCTGGCAGCGGGCACACAGTCAACAAGTGTAGAAGGAAGGAAGTCCATGGGTGTGGCGCACATCACCTGTAGGGACACGACAGCTACCACCCTGGAAGTCGAATCACGGTGTCGGGGATCACAGTTGACCAAACGACTCTGAAAGTACCCTGTGAAGGACAGAAATGACACACAGTCAAAAGCACTGAAGAACAGGACAGAACTGCAATACTCATGCACAATACATGTCACAAGATACCCACCCAGAACCAAGTTAGCACGTCAACACTGTTGGGGAGTACAGACTACCTGTAAGGACACATCGCTACACGCATACAGTCATGTAGCCCATGGACACACTCAAACAGCACCAGAGCACCACCAACACATATCATGCAAACTCACATCATTGACATGACATCCCTGGATACTCACATTCAGCTGAAGAAGTTGGTGATGAGCTGTGTGCGGACATCACCATCATCATCATCACTGGCATCGTGGTCCAGGCCAGGATCCTCCACAGGTGGCGGACGTTGGTCATCGTCATCCAGGATGAGAGGCAACTCCTTCCGCACTGCCAGGTTGTGTAGCATGCAGCAGACGATGACAATCTTGCACACCTTTGCTGGGGCATATGGGAGGGCCCCTCCTGTCTTGTCCAGGCAGCGGAAGCAGCTCTTCAGGAGACCAAATGTCCGCTCAATCACTCTCCTGGTCCGACCATGTGCCTCATTGTAGCGCATCTGGGCTGGTGTCACAGGGTTCCTGAGGGGCGTCAGCAACCACGGCATGTTGGGGTATCCGGAGTCACCTACATACAGACAATTGCACATTAGCTGACTTGGAAAAGAGGGTGGAACACTACATTGCAGAACACACACAATGGTACAAAGTCAGTACACACCAACAAGCCAGGCACGCTGGTTCCGCATCTGTGACATCATCCTCGGGATGCGACTACTCCCTCATCACGTAGGCATCGTGTGCAGAACCGGGGAAACGGGCACACACGTGTGAGATGCTCATATCTGCAAGACAGACCACCAGTGCATTGACCGAGTGGTAGTGTTTGCGGTTCCTGTATGCCTGCTCTTGGGCCTGTGGTGGTACCAAAGCCACATGTGTCCCATCAATGGAGCCAATGACATGCGGCATCCTCCCCAGGGCATAGAAGTCACTCTTCACGTCAGTGAGTTGTTGGAGTGTAGGGAAATAGATGTACTGGTTCAGGTATATCAACATAGCCTCCAAAACATCGCGGAGCACACGGCTGAACATGGTCTGTGACATACCACCAGCAGTCGCCACAGTGTGTTGAAAGGTACCGGTGGCAAAGAAGTGTAGGGCTGCCATCACCTTCACCTTGGGGGTCAGCGCTGTAGGGTACGGCCGGCCAGGTTGCAAATGTGGTGCCAAGCGCACTGCCAAATCATCAATCAGCTGCCTGGTGAAGCGGTACCGTCGGATGCTGTCACGTTCCACCATCGTTGCCAGGTCAGGGAATGGTCTATGGACAGCTGGTGCCCTGCAGTGCATAGGTGAAGAAAGAAAGATTGTCAGTCACCCCACATATGTGGCATTGTACACACTCAATATCACATGATACATCATTATGAGGCACAAGTACATGATGTGTGCAGTACCGTAAGGACATGTATGGCACATACATGGCCAACATCCAACATCACAGTTCAACAAGTGGCATCAATAAGTCCCAGGTTGTGCCATTGGATATCATGAGGCCGTGTCACAGTTCCCATCTCCTGCTGCCACGTTACAAACACACCCCACAGTGACATGTGAGGACAGATGTGCCCCAGGCATCACAGCTCAACGACAGGTAGATTCCCAGGGACCCTGTATTGCCACATGGACACTGGCATGACATGGTGTATCATGTATACACCACTGCAAAACAACCATGACCCCCACAGGTAGTGGTCCCTGTTGCCTCCGCAGGACAGACATGGACGTCTGTGACACACACACTCACAACATCAAAGTCCATGCACAAACAACGTGGATGTGGAGACTGTCTCCCATTGTGCACATGAAATCAGAGACATTGTAAACACAACATGCACACAGACTGTGGAGGACCATCACTATTGTGCCAATGGGTCACCCTGGGTTAAACATACCGTCCCACATGGGACTCAGGGGTATGTGACATGACATACACATACACCACCGTGAAATGTGACCATGCCACATGCTCAGATATGAACAGTTGCACATCACAGTGGTCATGTACACGAAACACCAAGGATTCTGTCCCCATGAACACGTGCACAGCCTGGGGGTGGCTGCCCCCAAGTGACACCCACAGAACAACATGTTCACCCCCATACACGGAATAGGTAATGCAGCCTTACATGCCTTAGGATACAGTTTGGACAGGCTGTGGTGTTGTAGGTGTGCCCCTCACTCCCTGGGAAGTATATGTGGCTGGCATATGTTCACCTGTGACAGGCATGGTGACATATGCCAGTGACTTGTACAGGGACGCGTTGGACAGCAATGGACCGATCGGTGCGCACACATTGGCCATTGCATTCAATGTGTGCTGGTATGCGTTGTATTCGCAATACGCGTTGGACAGCAATGGACCGATCGGTGCGCACACATTCAATGTGTGCTGGTATGCGTTGTATTCGCAATACGCGTTGGACAGCAATGGACCGATCGGTGCGCACACATTGGCCATTGCAATCAATGTGAGCTGGTACGCGTTGTATCCCGGATACGCGTTGGACAGCAATGGACCGATCGGTGCGCATCACATTGGCCATTGCATTCAATGTGTCGCGGTGCGCGTTGTATCCTGGGTTCGCGTTGAACAGCAATGGACCGATCGGTGTGCCCGGCCGGCCCATTGCAATCAATGTGTCGCGGTGCGGCGTTGTATCCTGGGTACGCGTTGAACAGCAATGGACCGATCGGTGTGCCCGGCCGGCCCATTGCAATCAATGTGTGCGGGTACTGCCGTTGTATCCTGGGTACGCGTTGAACAGCAATGGACCGATCGGTGTGCCCGGCCGGCCCATTGCAATCAATGTGCGCGGTGCACGCGTTGTATCCTGGGTGCGGGTTGAACAGCAATGGACCGATCGGTTTGCCCGGCCGGCCCATTGCAATCAATGTGTCGTGGTACGCGTTGTATCCTGGGTACGCGTTGAACAGCAATGGACCGATCGGTGTGCCCGGCCGGCCCATTGCAATCAATGTGTGCTGGTGCGCGTTGTATCCTGGGATGCGTGTTGAACAGCAATGGACCGATCGGTGTCCCCGGCCGGCCCATTGCAATCAATGTGAGCTGGTACGCGTTGTATCCCGGGTACGCGTTGAACAGCAATGGTCCGATCGGTGCGCACCCATTGGCTATGGCCTGGCCTGGCAATGGACGCGTTTTCAAATCTTGAACGAGTCTGATGCTGGAAATTCAGTTGGTCACCCACAACAATGTTGCAAATACATGGGTCTCATGAAGTTGAACTTTTGAAGGATGCTGTGGGCGTGTGTAAGTGGTGCAATTCCCTGGATTGGCCAGATTCAGAAGATGCAAACGACTTGGACCTATCACTTTGGACACATGGGACAGTAACTGCCTCTGCAGCACACATATAATGCTGGCTGTTCCCCTGAGAGCTCACTTGCCTGCACTACATGCTCCAGGACGACATCTGCCACCACCACTGCTGCTGTATCTGCACCCTCTGGACCTTGCAATGGCACGTACTGTGGAGAGAGCCCCAGCCTTCAGCACTGAGGAGAACCAGGCCCTGCTGGACAGCCTCCTTCCACAGTACAGCAATCTGTATGGGAAAGCAGGGGAGCAGGTGAGTGTGCTGTCCACTGCCTTCCTAAATGTGTATGTTGTCTGACTAGCAAGGCTAGTTGTCTGCACGCCACTGGCTAGCAGACTCACTAAGTAGTTGTCACCCCCCATAGTGTGTAGTTACATGCACTGAACAGGTATAGTGAAGTGACAGTGCATTTAAACAAGGTTTTACTCCCCAGGCAATGATACCATGTAGTGACTGCTGGCATACTGTCCATAGCCATCGTTGCACTGCCTGTGTACATCATGTGCCCCTGTGATTGAGACATGTATATCCAACTGTGTAATGCACGGATATGTTGCATGTGTAGTAATGGCATTCTCACTTTGTCATCCTCACAGGTTGATGCCCACCAGAAGCAGCAGATATGGCTGACCATCGTCCGGGCAGTGAGAACCATGGGGGTCTACAAGCGCCGGATCCGCAACTGCCAGAAGAGGTGGCAGGACCTTCGGGGCTGGACCCGGAGGATCGCACGGGTCCAGCTGAAGCTGTCGCCTCCTCGCAGGAGGGGCGGACCCCGGACCCTGACCCCCCACATGCTCAGGATCCTGGCGGTGGTCTTCCCTGATCTGGATGGGCAGCTGAAGGCCAGGGAGCAGCAAGGAGGGGGTGAGTCCATGACTGCAGTGTGAACTTTGTCTGCCATGCTATGTGCCCTCCTATGGCCTGGTTAAACTTCCACAGTACATCAGTCATGTGGTCCAGGACCCATGTCCCTCAATTGTGCACTGCCCACTCCTCATCTGATACCCAGGTGTGGCCCTTACAGTCAGGGAATTGTGTCACTTGGGTACTGTGTCCTTGCAGTTTGCTTGACTCAAGGTGGGGGACAGCATCTGTTCCCCTAACTGTGGTGGGCATCATGGGTGGGTCCATTGCTTACACAATGCCTGTGTTCTGACATGTAATCTGCGTGTTACTTTGATATGTGGTCCAATTGCTGAGCTGATCCACCACATGTGCCTGGGGTATCTGGCACACACCCAAGCTGCGGGTGGGAACAATGTTTGGGCCCCAGGAGTGTGTATATTACGTGTGTCACACATTCTTAGCCAGCTGCCTACTGTCCAGGGTTCATCCCTCATTCATGTGGGGCAGGACAGTCATGCCTACTCCAGGCCATACAATACACTCTGTACTCCCACTCCCGTGTATCAGCTGACACATTGTGCTCAGTGATATGTCCCCTCAGGTGTCAGCCCCTGTGTCAGTGTGCTGTGGCTTCGATTTCAGGACTGCTGGGGTGTTTCTCGGTTGGGGCTCAGCATGCCACCGGAGATGTGACCATAGGAGACGATACTTGTGTGACACATAGGTGTTTGAACACCTGACCGTGCAGACTGGGGTATGCGAATGTGAAGTTCATGCAGCTGTTTCCCATTCACAGCAGATTGTGAGGTGCTCAGGTTCAGAGGCTTGTGTTACAGGTCTCCCGTATGTCCAATCAGTATGACCTGGACAGATAAGGGTTCAGATGATGTGGTGTGTGGGGGATGTACATGTGTACTTGTTCAGCTCCAGGACTTGCATTCCCCATGACCTACTATTGTGACACAGTGCAGACTGTTGTTGTGTGGCTGCCCTGCCCATGTGACTGGAGACAGTGATGTATGACTTAGCAGGCATGCCTGTGCCATGGCATGTGCCTTCCTATGAGTGATCCTGCAGGGGAGTGACATGTGCTACATGCACACCATAGTGGCAATGGCTATCAGGACATGGGTGCATCATGGTGTCTGTCGCTGGTATGCATCACATGCATTTCATATATGACTCTGGGCATCCCTTTCATCCGGACACCTGTACTGACTCAGTGGCAAGAGTTGTGATGTGTGCATGTTCACATGCTTCACCGTGTTCTCTGCACCGTCCAACTACTGTGTAGGTGGTGCATGTGTCCACACTGGGGTATTGCCATCCAACGGACGCCAGACAGATGGGTGCAAGGCCAGGTGGGATGTAAGTGCCATGGTTGACCATCAGACTGACAATTGGCTTCTCCTATTCTGTTTGGGCACTTTTAGCAATGTTCAACTAAGGATGCCAGGGCTTGCTCTGTATTGTGCTGTACTTACTGTGGTGTGTGCGTTCGGTGCAGGTGACTGATGTCTGTCTGTTTCCCTATTGTTTGCAGATACATCCACAGCCACAGGAGGGGACAGCTCCATGGACCAGGAGGAGCCGCAGAGCCAGACTGGGTCAGCAGCCGAGGAGTGGTCGGAGGGACCCAGTGGCACGGAGGGCGAGGGGAGCCACACCAAGGAGTCCTCAGCACCATCCACCTCAGCTGAGGACCACAGCAGCTCGGAGGATGACTCCCTTATGGAGGTGGGTGTCAGCAGCCACCACACCCCAGCTAGTGTTGCTTTTGGTCACTGTGATGATGGGGGTTTGGACCCCATTGCCACAATGTTCAAGATGTGCTTCAGCTATGGTCCCCACACTTACATTTTGGTCACTGTGATGATGGGGGTTTAGACCCCATTGCCACAATGTTCAAAATGTGCTTCAGCTATGGACCCCACACTTACCTTTTGGTCACTGTGATGATGGGTGTTTGGACCCCATTGCCACAATGTTCAAGATGTGCTTCAGCTATGGTCCCCACACTTACATTTTGGTCACTGTGATGATGGGGGTTCAGACCCCATTGCCACAATGTTCAGAATGTGCTTCAGCTATGGGCCCCCACACTTACATTTTGGTCACTGTGATGATGGGGTTTTGAACCCCATTGCCACAATGGTCATGGCCTGCTTGCATTGTGGGGGCCACACACATATATGTGTGGCACATGTGATAGGGGGTCACATTGTATGTTCAAAGTCATGTTCAGTATTGTAGGCATTTGACACAGTCTACACACGCTTGTCATGGTGTTGGGAGGGGATGTCTTTATGTTGCATTCTTTATGTTGGTGTGTGCTTGTTGTGTCATGTATTAGCCATCCTGTGAGTGGGGATGTTGTTGGTGGTGGGCATCCAGCCCCCCATGGGTAGAGGTGGTAGTAGTGGTAGGCATCCAGCCCCCATGGGTAGAGGTGGTAGTAGTGACAGGCATCCAGCCCCCCATGGGTAGAGGTGGTAGTAGTGACAGGCATCCAGCCCCCCATGGGTAGAGGTGGTAGTAGTGACAGGCATCCAGCCCCCCATGGGTAGAGGTGGTAGTAGTGACAGGCATCCAGCCCCCCATGGGTAGGGGTGGTAGTAGTGGTAGGCATCTGGCACCCCCTGGGTAGGGGTGGTAGTAGTGACAGGCATCCAGCCCCCCATGGGTAGGGGTGGTAGTAGTGGAAGGCATCTGGCACCCCCTGGGTAGGGGTGGTAGTAGTGGTAGGCATCTGGCACCCCATGGGTAGGGGTGGTAGTAGTGGTAGGCATCTGACACCCCCTGGGTTGGGATGGTAGTAGTGATAGGCATCTGACACCCCCTGGGTAGAGATGGTAGTAGTGGTAGG
Organism: Calotriton arnoldi; assembly: GCA_963921515.1. Classification (NCBI taxonomy): domain Eukaryota; kingdom Metazoa; phylum Chordata; class Amphibia; order Caudata; family Salamandridae; genus Calotriton; species Calotriton arnoldi. The sequence goes on along the minus strand of CAWUFW010004660.1, from coordinate 1,340,809 downwards.
CATCTGGCACCCCCTGGGTAAGGGTGGTAGTAGTGATAGGCATCCGGCCCCCCATGGGTAGAGGTGATAGTAGTGGTAGGCATCTGGCACCCCATGGGTAAGGGTGGTAGTAGTGACAGGCATCCGGCCCCCCATGGGTAGGGGTGGTAGTAGTTGTAGGCATCTGGCACCCCCTGGGTAGGGGTGGTAGTAGTGGTAGGCATCTGGCACCCCCTGGGTAAGGGTGGTAGTAGTGACAGGCATCCGGCCCCCCATGGGTAGAGGTGGTAGTAGTGGTAGGCATCTGGCACCCCATGGGTTGAGGTGGTAGTAGTGGTAGGCATCTGGCACCCCCTGGGTAGGGGTGGTAGTAGTGGTAGGCATCTGGCACCCCCTGGGTAAGGGTGGTAGTAGTGGTAGGCATCTGACACCCCTGGGTAGAGATGGTAGTAGTGGTAGGCATCTGGCACCCCCTGGGTAAGGGTGGTAGTAGTGACAGGCATCCGGCCCCCCATGGGTAGAGGTGGTAGTAGTGGTAGGCATCTGGCACCCCCTGGGTAGGGGTGGTAGTGGTGGTGGGCATCCGGGCCCCTATGTGTATATGTGCCATTGGTGTTGGCCATCCCGCCCCTATGGTGCTGCTGTTGCGGGTGTGAGTGATTTCTGCATCCCTGTGTGTGTGTGTGATATGTCGGGTACGTGTAGTTTGTTTTTGTGGTTGGTGTCTGACTTACCTTCTGCGCCGTACGCGTCCGTGCCTGTTCCGGTAGTAGATGTAGAATATTGGTAGGATCGGCACGATGGGATTCATGGTTGGTTCGTCTCGTTCGTCTTTCTCATTGCTTTGCCTCGTCCTCGTCGCCGGTGTGTTCGTCCCGTAGCCGTGGATCGTGTTGTGGCGCGAATCGGAGCTTATGTGCGCCTCTCCCGGATGCTTTGAAGTGCCGTGCGTAGCGACGGGTTCGGCGCGTACGGGAAGCGCATCGTACTTGTCCGGCCGGACGGGCTGCTTTTTGGCTTCCGTGCGACTCGATTCTGCGTTTACGGATCCGGCTCGGTCGGGGAACAGGACCTGGATTGGGTGAGTACGACTGGGTCGGATTCTATGCTGTTGTGCGCATCGTACTTGCTCGTTCGGAATGATGTGCGGATCGGTCGGGAAACAGGCATTCGCCAGGCTTTTTTCCCGGCCGAATGGTGTTAGGTGCGCCTCCGACCGAGATCGGAATCGGCCCCTCAGTCTTCAGTCTGACAGTATCCTGGAGGACTACCCCCTCCCGCCCTCGGGCTTGCACGCTTCGCTATTCATCCCAAACAATTACGCCTCACCACTTTGAAATGTCACCAGCCGCCACTGGACGTCAATCACCAGATGTCCAGTTTAAACTGGGCAGTCGTAACCCCGATTAATAACAGGGCTTGCAGAAGTGCTGTCTTAAAAGTAAAATATCCTTTTAGCAATACAGAAACCTATCTAATATATGTTTGCGACTTTCTATTCGAAATAAAATGCAACCTTTAGCTATCATGAAATTCTTTATGAGAAGATCATCACTTTTTGTTTAAAGAGCAGGAAGAAAACTATTTAATGTGTGCTGAAAGCATGAGTAGTGAGCAAATTCAGAACAAGTCAAATGACAATAAAATATGAGAAAATGTGTGCTCTACAAACAGTTAGCTTGGTAATAAACATGCCTGTAATCATGAAACTGAGGTTGTGGAAAACATGAAAAGACGCTTTAAATTTTTTAATTTTTTTTATTATTTTTGGTATTTGAGGTTCAATGTAATACATTAGATTACATCAATGCTGTGACTGACATGTTTAAAACTGATATTAAAATTAATAAATGCCCTGACACCTTTGCAGCTATATAATTGATAAATGTTATTATTATTTGTGGAGAATTATTATAAAACCATATCTGACGAGAGTTCATTATACAGCACTCCCTCTGAATTGAGTTACTTCTGAATGCTCCCACATTAGAAAATTAAGGGAAATGCATCGCTGTCAAGTAAACAATTCGTCCATTATCAAACAATTTGGCCAAGTGGGAAGCTGGGATTAAGAGCTGGTTTCAACAGTTAACTAGTCAGCAATTCAAAATATCTCTTTATTTTTCTTGTTGTTTAAGTACACTCTAAACTTTACACATTGTCTTTCAGGAGCCAAATTAGAACACTTTGGTAAAAAAATGGCTGACTTGCAAACTACACAACCCACCTGATAAATCTACCTGGCTCTGAGCGAGGCACATTTATAAAAACAAGGCAGGCAAACTGGGTGTGATTCATCTCAATAAGCACACAAGAACACACACATCTGAAAACTCATTAAAGCAATCCAAGAACCTAAACACATAATATTAAAAAATGCAGGGGTTTTATTATCCAATGTAGAGGTTTACTGTAGGGAAACAGAGCACTCTGTGTGTTTATATCACTTCCCCACTCTGATTTAACTAACAACACTATTTCACAAAGAGCATCACACTTCATAGAGAACTAAAATGCATTACCCAGACAATTAGGACACATAAGCCCGAGGGAGAGTGTTCCTAAGCTAGAGGCTCTGGGGATATGTGTGGGAAGGGAAGTTTGACAGCAGCTGCTACACCTATTACAAGGCTTTTCTTCTTCTTTTGCTGTAAACTGAAATTTTAGTGGAACAGAAAAACACACATTTTAGATTTGTGATTTATGCCTAAAATGCCCTATTATGCGTGTAGCAGGATGCTGGCTGTTTAGGCCTAGCTAGCCAAGACCTTTTGATTTTCCTAAAATTATATATGTAATATAGTCAGTCAGATTTCTTTATTCGGTTTCATATTACATAAAACCATAAAAGCACAGTGTAAAAACCAGGATAAAAATGGTGTAATACAATATGTACAATCACGAGAGCAAGCCTGTGCAAGTTCATAATTCATCTTATATGTACAAATTGCGTCTAAAATGCCATACACCAACTATGTTAGAATAAAACTACTAAAAACAGTACATAAAAGTCGATAGCTAGATCCACGACCTATTAGCTATACAAGTACATTAAACCAAGAGTAACAATAAGGGACGAGCCAGCTAGTCACAACTCGCCCTAAGCTTAATAGCAGATTTAAAAAAACTTAAGACATGAAATACGGTATTGCCCGTCAGCATCTGGAGAAATATAAGTGCGGGCCGAACTTGTCTAAAGTTGTCCTGTTTCAGGATGGGAATTAAATATGATTTTATCGGGGTGTCATAAAATGAACAAAACATAGTAAAATATAGCATTTCCTGCGGAGATGTTCCATCGCAGCCGCAGGGCGTAAAAGATTGCCCTCTGTTTGAGCCCCTTGGATAAGTAAGAAGTCAATAAAACAGGTCAAACCGAAACCTGGTCAGAAGGAATCTATCATAAGAGTTCACTAGACCAAGTATATACAGCACAGCCTTCTCTGTGGATCTTAATATAGCAAAGTGGCGAACACTTGGCTTCATAAGCTCCCTCTTGTCCCTTAATGGAGTCTGGCGCGTGCTAAACGCCGTCTTCAGCAGGCAGCCCACTGCATCCATTGGTCTACCTTTGTTTCCAGGGTTGGACTGCGGCGGGAAATTGGCCTGGGCCCCAAAATAAAAGTGCCCCCCATTAGCGAATCAAATAGCTAAAAAAAGTGGCCCACGTTTGCAAATTGGGGCAATTTTGAACTTGTAAAGACACCCTGTAAAGATGTTTTGTAAGGAAGAGGATATTACATGCATTTGTGCTTTCTGCAGGAGGCAATGTTTGTTTAAATATCAGGGAAATGAACAGTAAAAAATAGCCCACCAGACCTTAAAACAGGATGACAAATAGCCAAAATATCTGCCCACACACTGACCTGTCAGACCAGCCCGTCAGGTACTGCCTGATTGCCCTACAGGCCAGTCCGACACTGGCCGTGCCATTCACAGTTTTCTTCCACCCGCTACAATATACAGCAAGGGGCAGTGGGTCAGCCCACTTCAGACAATGGCTAACTTCAGAGTGAGTGAAGGCATTTTTCTCTTTCACAAGGAGCACATCTACACACAGAGTAGTTCCCTTCAGTGCCAGGGGCTACTATGACAATGGGTGCTTAATAAAAACAAAAAAATATTTTTGCTTTTAACCTTTTTTTGTATTGACGGGAGACCAGCAGCATCCCAACAATAAAGTTTTACAAAAAAACACAATTAAACACCGAACGAACATTGACAAAGTCAAAAGGCAGACAGCCAATGCCAGAACTATTGGCTTTGCCATTGCATGTGTTTTATTCACGCTAATCCGATGTGCGCGCTGAGGCCTAGGCTTCTCCCTCGTAATGCTGCCTAGTTGTAGAAACGTTTCAGTGACCTGAAGGGGCGCACCAAATATGGCCTCTGTTTAATGACACAGGACTATTGCCCATGTTCTGGGTTGTGTTAATGAAGCAGTGGTGGCATCATATTGATTTATTTGAATTAATAGTTCTGACCAGACCTCTTTTCTCTCCCAGGCAGGAGCATGACCTGCTAGCTCCACTCAATTAAAAGTTCTACTCCAGTAAAGCGCCAAGACCCTTGCGCTGACATCCAGTGTGTGTGTGCAGATGTGCACATTGTGCATGTGTGGCACACATGTTACAGTGAAACAGTGTGGAAAGTGGATGTGTTTGCTCAGTGCTTAATTTGTAAAAACAATAGGTGCCAGGGCCCTCATCAGGAGTTTACTGCAGCTTGCACCCCCCACCAGTGCAACCAGCACCAGTAAAACACAGCTTTTAATCATCACACTCCTACAAGTGTGACATTTCAGATTATTCCAGGCCTTCAAAGCTATAGGATCTGCTTGGACGGCATGTATTAGCTGTTTTTAATGTATATTGAACTAATAAACAACTGTTGTTGTTCTCATCTCCAAATTATACAAACAGCGCCACCATGCGGCAGGTTGTCATAAATGCCGGTGTTGACAATTAAGTGCCAGTGCTGAGCACCGGAAACCACCATCTCAAATTAAGCACTGTGTTTGATGAGACCAATGGGATTCATTTTGGATGGTCCCTGGTTCACCACCGTACACGATGGAGGAGGATACAGCTTCTCACAGGCAGTGGAAATGTATTGTTTGCATTCCTGATGCCAGCAGGGGGACACCCAGGAACAGAGGTGAAGGAGAATGGAAATAGGGGGTACTATTAGGAATTCTGTGAGGACCTTCTAGCAAGAGAGTGCTGAACAGATCTTTCTGAGCAGTGCGATTTGGAAGATGGTAGATGATAGGTAGCGAGTCAACAGATTCTGTTGTTAACGGTGGGATTGTGTCTAATCCCTGATCACGACTTCAGGAAGGCTAATAGCAGCCAGGTGCAGAGATTTCAAACTTCTTTGTACCCAGATTTGGGGTACTCCTCATTGGAACCAGATTCCTTAGCACCTGCTGTGAGACAGAGCCATCATCTAGTAAAAAGGTGCTGTCTGAACTCAGGCTAGAAAATGAAACTTTACAGGGAACTATCTCAAACTTATCCCAGGACCTTAGAAAGTGGATCAACATCCCCGTCTTGAAAATGAATGTAAAAGTTGGACCACACCTCCCACTTTGTTCCAGTTCCAAGGTCAATCAAGGAAGGGAATGCCACACAGAGTACTCCACAGTACTCCACTGAGTACTTGAAGAACTTCTCTAAGACCAAGGCTGATATCTGCATGACAACCAGTCTCCCAGAGGTTAGGAGACCCCATCTCACATACGCCACTTGCTGGAGAAACTGTGGATCTGCCTGACGCCTAGAAGCCTTCCGGCCTGACTGCTCAGGAGGGGTAGGAGAGTCCACAGAGATGGGGGAGGTGCCCTGTTATTAAGAAAGGGACAGGGTCTCAAAGTGAATTCACTAATAATAAAACTCCCTTTCCTTGAAACCACATTCACTAACTCATACCATTCATTCAAACTTCTATTAGGAAATTAGACCTTTCTTACCAATTGGCATACATATATTGGTACTAAACACTGATCCCTGTATTATGTAAAAAAAGTCACATTTATTACACAATTGTCTGTATTGCAAGTTTTGACAGCGTATATAGAGTACTAGATTACACTGAATTAAAAGAACTTTTGGTCCTTTCACATGTTTAAAAATCCCTAATGGATGTCTAAATAGCGCAATACTACCATTTCATATCAATTTGGGTCACTTTTTCAAGTCCTTCTAAACACCAGTCCGAGGAATACACCAACAATTAAAAACAATTAATTAAAAAACACAAATATTCAATATCAGAACTCATCCAAATTATAACTCAAAGGTTAGGAGAATGCCTGTCCCTGCAGGAGGGGAGACTGTCTTTAAGGTGAAGCCCAGCTGTGCTCCCGGTGTGTGGAAGACCCAGAAAAAGCAGACTCTCCAGTGAGAGCATCTCCGGGATCTATATGTACTTCCAGCCACGGTCCATGCAGGTAACAGCGGTGGGGCGGTGGGGCCGTGTAAGGGGGGATTTCGAGGGACGATGCAGAGGGAAAATTAAATAAATAATTAATTTTCCCTCTGCATCGTCCCTCGAAATCCCCCCTTACACGGCCCCACGGCCCCACCGCTGTTACCTGCATGGACCGTGGCTGTGTACTGCGAGAGGTCATCTGGTCTCCTCCAGCGCAGTTCTGGAGGTGAACTGCATGAAGAAGCATTAATGCATGGACCTGCCGACAGGCACTTCTACAGTGAAAGGACTGGTGCTGCCAGTGTGCGGTACAACCAAGCGGGACCAAACGCCACTGGAACGTGAAGTCTTCCTGGAGCCTGCACCTGCAGTGGATGCCTTGTACAGAGGCCCCCTTGCTAAGGACATCTGGCCTGGATGCACCACCTCCCAAAGGTCACTCCTCACCAGTCCCGCTAGCCCGGCCGACCCCTGAATCCGTGTGTGAGAGAGAGAAAGAAGCAGGACTGCCCGCACAGACGAAAAGATGCCACTAAAGATTCTGGCTAGTGTACCCAACACACACGGTGCTTGCACAAAATATCGTAGCAAAAATATTGTGTGGACAAAATATCGTGAAGGCAAGTTTCTATGGGTGAGCAAATTTTAACTATAATAAACCCCACATATATGTACCTTCACGATATATATGTCCTCAAGATATGTAGATGTAGTATTAAGAATAGTAAATCGATACTTACCTCATTGCACTCACCTTCTCGATATTTTGGTCCTCAATATTTTTTCTTTTGAAAACAGATTTTATTTGTCAAATAGCCCATGAGGCAGAGCTCTGTACCCCAGAAACTTCTGCATAAGAAACTTACATCATCATGACTTTGACTTTTAAAGAAGCATAATCAAGGAAAAATGACAAGCAATACAAATGAAAGAAAACAAACAAGAAAAAAAACATAACTTAACAACCCCCATCCCGTCGCACTAAAGTCTTCCCTAAAGCAACACACCATTAGGAAAAAAAAAAAAGGCACCCACACTAAGAAATGCAATACATCATTACACCCAGTACTACACACCGCACCCAAATAGGAACTTAAGCTGAGTCATGTACCCCCACCGTAGAGAGGGGCTCCAACTGTAGGCCTCGATAGTCCGCCCATCGCTTCCAAATTTTAAAGTGTTTTTGCCGGCATCCCCTTGCTGTAAAGATTGGGATTTCCAAGCCCATGCAAAAGTCCAGGCCATTCTTCCACGCAGTCAGGGAGGGTGCTGCCGGTGCTCTCCACGACTTTGCAATGTCTCTTTTGGCCAGAGTAAACCCCAGTAACATAAGATGACGTTTGTATATGTTGCCCCCCACCCATTCCATGATATGAAAAAGTACCAGCTTTGGCGAGCGGGGAAGGTCCCAGCCCAATACTTCAGAGAGACAAGTCATGACACCCCTCCAAAATCGTACCAAGGCAGAGCAGTGCCAGACCGTATGCATCAAGGTTCCCTCTTCCCGTTCACATCTGAGACATACAGGAGAGGCCACCAATCCCGCCCTCCACAATCTAACTCTAGTAAAGGTCCTCAATATTTTTGACACAATATTCTGTCCACATGATATCTGTTTCCTCGATATTCTGTCAGACAAACACACACACACCAGCCGGCGTCCATCAGGCCGAGCCCTTCAGTGAGCAGGTAACAGCGAGGCACGGCCACCAGACATTAAGAGATTGTAAACGCAAACAAAGCCAAACGGCAATAAGGCCTTTTCCTTATCAGTAAGACTTTTGGGTTAAAGAAGTGCATGAACTGAGTCACCAGTTGCCAAGGTCCAACCACTTAGTGAAACTTGCACCTGTCCCTAATTTTGTCTATGCTCAACTTACTGGAAGGTATTACGATAGACACGAGGCAGAACACCATTAAGTGGGAAGCAGGGCACCAGGATTGAGGCAGCATTTCAGTATCAGCCCGGAGAGAGACTGTCTCACTTTATATCTGGCACCCATCTATTGAAGCAGTGTTTTGTACAACTGCAATATTAAATGTACCTCGTTTTTTAAAAGAGGCACACATTAGGATGTACGATGATGTATTGTGTCTTTTGACTGGTTGTATGGCAGAGACACGCATGACTAAACCACACGTGCGTCTACCATGCAGCCCCAACAACAAACAAATGCATCTTTACAACACATTCCTTTACCACGCATGCTTTTACCATGCATGCCTTTACCACGCAATTTCATGGTAAAGGCATGACTGATCACACCCCAACACCCCGCCCTGAGCCCTAAAAATTACCCTGCACCCCCTGAGCCCTAAACACTACCCCAACCCCCATGCCCAAAACACTACCCCGAGCACTAAACACTACCACAACCACCCCCATGAGCCCTAAACACTACCCTGACCCCCCATGCCCTACAAACTACACAGGCACCCCTGAGCCCTAAAAAGTACCCTCCTCGCCCTAAACAATGACCTCCCACCCCCTAAAACCCGGCCCCAGCCCCACTTACATCATGCGTCCTCTCCCAATCCTTCCTGTTCCTGAGCACACCCATCCCAGCTTCTAGACCGCGCACTGCCTTAACCACCCATATGAGTGGTTAAGGCATATGCGTGGTTAAGGCATGTGTGGTTGAGCTTGCGGGGAAATGGCACGCATGGCTGTGCCCACGTTGTAAAGGCTGTTTACCCTTTTGGTTGGTTGTTGAGTTTTTAGCAATGACCTACTTCCCTGAGAAGCCTGTGATGGCTCACCATAGCTACCCTGAGTGTCAAGTGTGGAAAGGGAGTACTTGACAAAACTTGTACAGCCATTGTGGGAGGCACCAGGAAACTAGGAGCAAATGACGTCAAAACAACAGATGGGGCCAGGTAGCCCTTGTCTGCCCAATTACCTCTGAATGGGGTCTCGCATTTAAAGAGGGTTTATTGCTCTTTAGTTAGATATATAGTTATTTATGATTGTCCAACATAGCAGGCCTTCAGGGATTCGCCACATTATTTCCAGCATACATCTATCCCCCACCAACAGCTGGGCCTCTAATGAGAAATACACAGCTTCCGTGGGTGGTACGGGTAATCTCTGGTCCACCTCCTTGGGTGTGCTTGACACCCAAAGGATATCCCTCCCATCCCCTACTTGTGGTCACCAGGTTCTGCAACTGCCCTCCTGCCAAATTGTGGAAAATAGGACATCCCTCTGAAGGGCTTCTTTTGGGGTGTGGCACTGCCTTTAAAGGGTTAGTAGTCCAATGGAGGCTTCCAAGGAAGGTCAGTGAACACATAAAGTGGTCAGCTTCCCTAGCGGCTTCCGCTGCGGAGATGCATGATCTCTATAGGCTGGTGTGTATGACCTTCCACCAACATCACATAACACCCAGTAGTGCACATCTGTCAGGCCTCATCTTCCCTTTTCATTCAAGGGCTCCAGATCCCTCCAGCCAAACCCTACTTCCATCAGCAAGCCACACTACAATAGTGAAATCAAAGGTTAGCAGAGGAGATGCAAACAGAACAGAAGCCAAGTGTTCTAAAGGGTCAGCTATGGAATGTTTGACCTGATGCTTCAAATCAAATCATAAAGGACATTCATTTTATCGCTGAAGATTACCTTTAATGGATTTAAATGACTTTAACGTACCATAAGAAATGAATCTCCAAAACTGAAAAAATACCATCACACTTTTTCGCTTTGAGATTCATTGCACTCATTTATCTTCAGCGGGGAAAAAAATCTGCCCGGCAACAGGTTTGTTGTATTTTTATAAACAATGAAAAAAGAATTGTAGCCAAATCTAAATGGATTGTATCATAAAAAGAGTCCTATGTGCCTGAAGAAGACAAGCAGGTGTTGCGTTTGTGATAATATGACATCTGGACATCCCACGTGGTCCAGTGTTTTCGACCGCAGCAAAACTAAATATTTAAAAAGAAGGAAATGGAAATATTCTTTCCTTTGAAACACTCTCTCAGCTCAGGAGCGCACTGCGCTCGGTGTGATTGTGTTCTTCAGTATAAGCTGTAGGAGAGAGTCATTTTATAAGGGACTTAAAATAAAATGACTTCCTTTAGGTGACCCTGTACTCCCGGAAACGACCTTCAGAAAATGTCAAATGAAAAGCCTGAACAGGACTAACGTGACTGTCATGTGCCCTGCAGAACCATCAAGTATAATAGGGGTGGGCGGTAAACTCCGCTTCTCCGGCAGAGTGTGCAGAGTTTTACCCACTTGAGTGCGGAGTTCTGGAAAAACTCCACCCACCGCCGTGTGGCAGAGTTTTTTCTTGTGCGCAGTTCGCCATCGGTGAGCTGTCGAGCAAGAAAATTGAGCACTAGACTCCCTGGCGGCGAGATTTCTCAATGTGGGCAGTAGCGGCAGTTTGCTACCGCTCACGTTGAGAAAGCTGCCACTCACCTTGAGAAAGCTGCAGCTCGAGTAGAAAATCTACTCAAGTGGAAAAAAGAAGCATCGCCCTCTAGCGCGCCACGTGGTGCTGTTCGGGCTGATTTTACAGCATGGGACAGGGTCCCGGTACTAAAAATCAGCACGGGCAGCACAACATACTGAACTCCGCTGCTCGCAGAATTCTGCATAATCTCGCAGAGTTTTTAGGTAACTCGAGTTCCGCCCACCCCTGAAGTACATGTTTTTGGAAACTCAAATGAGTCATAGCTACTGCTGACTCTTTAATAGCAAGGCTGTGCATGATGACGTGGTAGAGGAGAGCTTTGAATGGTCGCAGATGCAAGGAGGCTACGTGATGAGAGGGCTCTGAATGTCCATGTTCTCTTATGTAGGGAGAGTCACAGAGTAGTATGTACCATGTGCATGGACTTTTTGCACTATTTCCTTACTCAGTTAAGCCGAGTGATAGGTGCTTGATGTGATTCTCGACCGGAAGATTCTGTGGGGGGTTCTGTGCTACAACAATCACCCCAACTCCAGTGAGGGGTTAATAATAACTGAGAAGAAGGCATGGCTCCAGAATGATATGTTTCTATGATGTAAATGCTGTTTTTTGTGTTTGCGGTTTGTGCTGCCTTCAGCTGCCTCAAACTAGCACCCGTTGCTCCTGTGATTTCCACACAGTGAGGTCTCCATTGGACTCAGGTCTTACAAATACCCCTAAGACTCATGTGAACAAAGTTAGCGGGATGAGCAGTGATGAAATGGGTTTCCTGAAGAAGTGAATGAACTGATTGTGGAATATTTCCTGATCATCACTACAGAATTCTTTTTGTTGGACCTCTGCTCAAACAAGATGGAATATTATTGAACATTGGAGTCCCCTATATTGGACTAAATACTATTGTGGTAATGGGAGTTTGAAGGCAGTCGGACCCCAGGGAGTGTGCACCTCTTTTGCAAACTAAGCGATAGGCCTGTGATGTGTAGTGGTGCTACAACTGCCAATTTGCTTATTGTATATTTTGTAGCTGTTTTTTGTGTCTGTGCTTCCGATGTTCTTGACTATTGTGTTTAGAAAGGGTGAGTTTAATAATTTAATGTTGTCATATATTGGCGTAGAAAGGTTCAAGGGAGAAACTAAATAATGGAGGGGACAAGCGGCGGCCTTGATTGTTACCTCTTTGAAGGGATATAAGTACAAAGTGACCATTTTGGTTCAGTAAATAACAAAGGAATTATATGCAAAACATTATTCAGAAATTATGCCATTCTAAAGATTTAAATATATTTTAAACATAAAATCCTATCCAACGTGGACAAAAGTAATAGTAGTAGTAGTAATAATCTTTATTCGGTTTAAAAAATATACCATAAAAGATCCAAATTCATACAGTTTATACATATTCCATGTCAATCAAGTTGACGTATATTCTCCAGACCCACACGCGTGAAAAGTTTGAGCTATGTTACAATTATCCCTGGGCGGAGCAGGCGTAGTGCCTCTATGCAAAGTTCCACGGAGTTGGGAAACAACTCCGTGGAACTTCGCTCTGCTCCGATCCACTCCACGCCCTCCCCCCTCCCAAAGTAATTAAAAGTAATTAAAAAGGCACTTACCTGACGTGGCTGCCTCCTCCTCGCCATGGCCGCTCTCCTGCCTCCACCTCGCTGTCCTTCTTCACTGATAACCCCTATGTTGTACGTCTTGCGCGTACACATGCGCATTAGCAAGACGTACAATGTAGGGGTTATTCAGTGAAGAAGGTCGGCGAGGAGGAAGCAGGAAAGTGGCAGGAGAGCGGCCATGGCGAGGAGGAGGCAGCCACGGCATATAAGTGCCTTTTTAATTATTTTTAATTACTTTGGGAGGGTGGAGGGGCCGTCTAACAACGCTCTGCCACGGAGTTGTAGTTTTGCCGGAACTCCGCGTTCGCAACGGAACGCGGAGTAGGCAAAACTACATAAACTATGCTGGCGGAGCGTAGTTACCCGCCCGGGCTTAGTTACAATCAATAAAATTTTACCGTGAAATCTTTGTATAAGATTGCTAAAAACTACAAAACACCCTCAAATATGACCAGTAGCGTGGAGGCTATACACTGACATTTCAAAAGATAAACATAGAAGATATTATAAAAATACTATACATATTAAAATGCAATTGTAGTGCAAAACGTTAAAATATACTTGAGTTTCAATGACGTGGGCCTAGATTCACAAAAAGTACGCAACTATATAAAGTAAAGTTTGTTATGCTTGGAACTCGCTACCATAGCCATGTTTACTAAAAGTCCAATCTTTCCCTGAGTATATTACAATCATGGAGCCTATGCATCTATAAGGTCCGATGGCTGTATACAAAACTAGGTGAACAGTTAAACAAAATTATTCTCTGCATCCAAAATGACAGTAGCAAACGGCAACTTATAGATAGAGGCTTTATTTATGGCATTATTAATGCTTGTATATTGTCATTAGAAAGTCTGCTCTTTTGCAAAAGCAAACTGCTCATTCTTAATAAGATTGGATTCAAGTTTTGTCATCAGTACCTTGGAGAACATTTTGCAATCTGTGTTTATAAGAGAATCCGGGAGATAAGTTTTGCACAGAGTGGCGTGACAATCCAATTCACAGATTGGGCTAACAATGGCCATCAAAAAAGTACTGCAAGTCTTTTTATGTACAAAATATTTTTACATAAATCTAATAGTTTAGGTCCAAGGAATATAGAAAAATGTAAATTAAACTAAAAGACCACGCCATTGAGACCAGATGCATTACTAAGTTTGAAAGATCCAGTGGATGAGAGGACTTCTACTTATGATGGAAACCATTAGAAACAATGTTTGGATAAGAAGACCTCAGAATATAAGACATATAATAATTTAGATATTGAAACCCATTTTGAGGATCCATGGTATGGATATGCATGCAAAATTTAGTAAGACAGGGAGTATCTGATTGACCGATTTTGGTTTTGCCAATATCATCAACAATAGAAGAAACAGCTTCTTTCTTTCTTAACCTTCAAAGAATTAGATAGAACCTTTCCAAATTAATTTTTATCCACAACATATGTATCCTTCATTTTATATATGTTGCTGACACATTTTCAGCTGTATATTTAAAAAACTCAAACTTTGCTCAAATCAATTAATTAATCTTGTGTTTATGAGGGAAAATATTTATGTTATGATTCCCTAATCCTTTTCAGTACAATTCTAGAGTATTCCTCTTTCCTTAGAAACAAATACAAGTGCTAATAAATTCGAGAAATTTATAAATTTGTAACTGTATCCAGAGGATTGTTGACAGCCATAAATTCAGAGAAAAAAATATTACAATTCTGTAAGAAGTTGAGTGGCTGTCACAACAATGTGGCCAGTAGACCTATGGGATCCCAGATACAGAGAGTTTGCAATGTCCAAGCACAAGATAATTTATTAGCTTGCACCAAAACTCCATGGCTGACCATGGCAAACAGAGGGTGACCTATTGGCTGAGTTTGCCCTATACCTGGCCGCTCCTAGCTCGGTTCTGGCGAAACTCCAAGTCGTACAGAATTGTGCCGCCAGGATCCTTGTAGGGCTCTCAGGCCGTCAATCGGCCAGACCCGCCTTAAAGGCCCTCCTTTGGCTCCCGATCAGGGAAAGGGTCCATTTTAAAGCCCTGTGCATTTCCCACAAGGTGCTGAGAGGAAAGGGACCAGCCATTATTTCTTCTCTGGTCCATCCTTACCGAGCTAACAGGCGGCTTCGTTTGGATGACCTCCATTTAGTCTCAGTTCCTAGAATCCGGAGGGCCAGAAGTGGTGGCCGACTGTTTTCATATAATGCGGCTAAACTTTGGAACGCCCTCCTATTGCAGCTTCGTAGGGAACCCAGTCATAATATTTTTAGGAAGGGTCTGAAGACCTGGCTTTTTTCCATCTAACCCTGTTGCAGTTCAATTAGTGCCCGCCAGCGCTGGGATGCCTCCAGGTAACCACGCGCTTTAGAAATGCTACCTCATTCATTCATTCAAATATGAGTTTGAGTCTTATCCATAAAGTTTGTGATTGGGAAAATAAATTTGTATGCATATTCCTGAAATTGTAAATTAGCTTTTTGTAAAAGTAATAAGACATATGTGCAACTGATATGGCATTCTGTTTTCTGTCACCCTATGTCCACTGGCTCCACACAACAAATTATTCCACGCACCAGCACACTCATGCCAAAGATGGCCCTGCTACAGTGAAAACTCTCTCTGTCAAAACCCGTTGCTGGGCCTTAGACAGCATTGGTGCTATATCAAATATCTAAAATAAATATTCTTTTGGAGACTCAGGGGCCGATTCCGATCTCGGCCGGTAGTGCTCCGAATCGGATTCGGATTTACCGGATCCGATTCGGAGCCCTGTTTCCCGACCGAATCGTACGCGGGTCCGGCCGAGCGAGTACGATGCAGGCACCCGCGAAATCTCCGACCGACTCGAACGCGGCTTCAACACGCTCCGACCGACTCGCTTGGACACGACTCGCACCGCGCTATGGAGACGTATCCCGGCCGGGTAAGTACGATGCGCGCCGCGAGCAGTCTGACCGACTCGCGCCGTCCGGCTCGAAAAAGCTGTCGGAGCCGGACTTTGGGGGTCCGCGTCGGACCCCCCTGTACGCGTAGGCGCGCGAGTCGCACACAGGGGGGACCCATGGGTCCCCCCTACCTGTGCATGTACGCCGCGATGCGCATGGACGCGTACACGCTGTAGGGGGCGCCCTTGTCCGCCTCGCACCCATTGAGTCAATGGGAGCCCGCGTACGCGTTGTACAACAGGCTCCCATTGACTTCAATGGGAGTCCGACCGACTCGAGTCCGATGGCATGCGTGCGCATCGTACTCGTTCGGTCGGACTGCCAGAGTCCGATTCGGTCGGAAATCTCTCCGGGTCCGGCTCGGTCGGAGAGATTTCCGGCCGGAATCGGAATCGGCCCCTCAGTTTTTAGCGAGTTCGGGCTACAAGCAACTTTACTTGTCAGGTAGGACCTCAAGTCAGCGTAGAACACAACACACATCTGGTAAGGCACTTTTGGTTAGCCATCATTAGCCATTTCCTTCTTTAGGTGAGCTTCCTTCAGACACTGGTTGAAAGGGCATTCAGTCACAATTTTGCTCATTTTAACGGATGTGTACTTTTTTCTGCTGCTGTAGCTTTCTGTGGTGATGTAGTTTGTGCTCCATTTGCTTATTTTTCTATATTGCAATTACATCACGTTGCTTTTCATATCTAGGTAAGCACAAATAGTTCTTTCCTTTCAGTCCTATGTGCATGGGCCAATAGAAGTTGGTGGCTTGATATCTTTTCAGATGCACAGTATGATCATTTTTGGTATACTTGGGGGCATATTTACCAGAACTGACGCATCGGCATTGATGCACCAGATTTTTGCGCCTGCTGCAAATGCCCTAATGACGCCATGGATGCGCTGTACTTACAATACAGCACTCCTTGTCAAAAGGATTCATGGATGTGTCAGAAATTCTGATGCATCTTTTGGCACTAAAGTGGTGCATCGCTGGAGTTGGTCGTAAGACTGACGAAACCCAGCAGTGTGTCAGAACACAGAGGCGAGTCCCATGTTAGCCCTGCGTAAATTCTTACACCTGGTTTGAGAAGGCGTAGGGATTTTGATGCAGTCAAGTTGCAGAGTGACGCAGTGAAAAGTTGTAAATTACACTGCATCAGTTCTACATGGCTTTTAATGTGGGAACGTCCACCCTGAATACATTATACCTGGCGCAGGTTTAATGTGACGCAGGCCTCTGTAAACTGACGCATTGGGCCCAATGTGTCAGTTTGTAAATATGGAGCAGTGTGCAGCACTGATTCCACCATTGCTGCGTCAAAATAAATGCTCCTTGTAAATATGCCCCTGGGTTTTTTTCAGCCGCATCGTCACCCTCCGTGGCAGCTTCCACTGACTCCACCCACTTCTCCATCCTCTTGATGGGGTTCATTGACAGCCACCTCCAGTGCATGGCGGGCAGTAAATGTCGGCTCCATTGACGATGTCTGCAACAGCATTGTATCCCAATTTATTCTGGTACATGACAAGGGTGCAGTGGCACTGACTGCAATAGCCTGTACTCTCACTGGTACACTAATAAGCATAGCACCACCCTCACCGCCACTGCAAAAAGTCAAGCATTGGCAAAGCCAAAGGACCTGGAATACAATTAAAAATGCAAGACTGAGCTATTGTTTTGCCAGTAATTGTTCAACGTCTTTTGTTATTGTGGATGACTTTATTAGAGAAAGTTGTGAAAAATATTTTAACCTCTGTATTTGTAATAAAAACATGATAATTCGATGCTTTGTGTGGCATTATTGATGTAAATTTCTTATGCAGCTTGTGTGACCTTAAAGAGTTGCTACCTTTCCGTAGGAAGACATCCTATTGCATGTATGTAAGGATGGGAGGAGTGCTGTTTGATGGGACCTCAGAAACAGTGCTTCCTGCTTCCCAACCAGCACAAGCGCTTTATTAGAGCTCTGAGCTGCAGTGTGGCGCATTTTGCTGCGCCCTGGTCTGCACGCCACCACCTTGAGTCGAGTTTTGAACGCTCCGAGCTGTGTGTGCACGCGCACACACACATACACACACACAGCACCCACGCACACACACACACATACACACACACACACACACACACACATATATATGCACTCTTATAATTGCCCTCTGCAGGTGGCCCCACCAGTTTTATTTGAGGGACGGTGTGAGCTCACTTCTAGAGACGCCATTGCATGTAGGACAAGGCTTTTCTCCATGGAGAAAAATATTTCCCTGTGGGCAAAAATAAAGGACAAAAAAAATCCATAGCTTACTTGGAAGGGTATTACACTGCGCACAGTTGCATACGCCTCCACACGGTTATAGGCTGGAATTCATTCAAGCATTGCAGGAGTACCCCAGGTTTTCAGGGGGTCTCATGGAAACCTTTGTTAATTCTGAAACTTGTGAAATCTGCACCCAGTCAACATTGTACACCTGTGGGTGCAACCTTCTGAGAATTGGGGATATTGAGAGGGACAACAAGCAAGAGTTATAAGTCAGAGGCTAGGAGGTGAAGTGAGAGGTGTGTGTGTGTGTCTGTCTGTGTGTGTGTGCATGTATAACCCATGCTGTGGGGACCGACTCGGTCCTCGTAGCATGGGTTAAAATTGTCACAACCAGACAAACACTATCTTTGTGAGGACAGGTGCGTTGTGAGGACCCATCCCTGTTGTATGTTTAGATACTTTCGAGCGAGTGCATCAAAAAACTAAAAGTGCAGTTAGATTTGCCTCGGTCCGCTTTATAATCTACCCTAATATCAAATCATCGCGTGCGGAGTTAGAATAGGAATTACACACTTCATTACGACCAACGGCCGGTCCTCATAATAATAGGTATGTTATGTTGTGTGTGTGTGTGCACGCGTACTTGTGGCCCTGCCAGGGCCTTCAGAGCTCCACCTCATTCACACCACTTCTAGTCCGAGGATGAACCAAGCAAGAGGGGGGCCAGCACATTGCTTTTCTTTTCTCAGTTTCTCTTCAAACACGCTCAGCGCACATTGTTCTGGTAAATATCTTTTTTTAAACACGCCCATTTGTTTATCTGAGGAGTGTTGATGTTAGCACCTTAGCAGTGAAACTGCTGCATCTGGAATTGAGAGGCCATCTCTGGCAACAAACCCACTGGGCTGTTCAGCTTGTGATTGTCTACAAGAAAAAAGGCATAAAGTCTGGATATAAATTTAATATTGCGTTTCAAAAGTCTGAAAATTGCAACTATGACATATAATCAGGGCCACCGAAATTATGGGTTTTTACAGCAAATAGTGTTTTCCGCATATGCACGGATTTTCCTCATTTGCCACATAATACACTGTCTGCTACCTACTTTGAAGGTGAAAAGCGCTACACGTAATTAACTGGTCACCTTTCATTTGCTTAGTGCTGCTTCAAATGTTAAATTGGTACTAATGTGTTGGAACTTTGCCCAGAAACTTTTAATAGTTGCTAAAATGTCAACATTAACAATGCTGCTGCACATTATGACGCATAATGTAATGGCACATAATTTGCCTTTACATGCTGCCTTATTTTGTCAACCCTGTTGCTTAATTTGGCTCTCCGCTGCTACATAATTCCAGTGGCCCTACAGATAATTATACACACCAAAAGGAGTAGGGAGTAATAATAAAAAAAAGTGTCTTAGTCTAGTGGTGGCACGTGCTGTGTGTCCCAATACTGCCCTCACACACACAGTTGTGTGACATGCTTCATCATAGGGCTGCTGCAAAACACCCCGGCGCAGCCAACGCCTGGGGTGGAGAATAGGGTGTTGCTTAATTTGGTTCTCCGCTGCTTCATAATTCCAGTGGCCCTACAGATAATACCATTCACCATTCCTGACTATTCAGCCAATAGCTTGTCACATTGTGCGGCTTATAGTTTTGCTTTGAATGCTGCCATTATGGGCTCAAAACACCCACATGCAAAGTGTGCCAGAATTGGTCTGAGGTGTTATGCCGGACACTAAGCCACTTGTCGGGTATATTTTACATTTTTACAGAGTCATCTAATCAATTTGTACACAAAACCAAAAGTAAAGGTTTGTGAGGGTTCACTCTTCCATTCACATCATACATTAAAACAAGCATTGGCAATGTAAATCATTATGTCTTTTGCGCACTGGAAAGTTTTGTACCGAGCTGCACACCACAACAAAGGTACAAGAGCAGCAGATGCACAGCCTTCACCAACCCAACGGATAAAGTAAGGGACCGGTGCCTACTGCAGCACAAACATCACACTGTTCTCTCACTCATACAGGACAGACACAATCCAGGAAGCACGTACTCCAAAGAAGGAGTGAGAGGAATTAAAGGGCTGTTGAGCCATCCCTGTTGACATAAACATACTAGAAGTGCATCAGTCCAGGAAGAAACAGCCAAACCTCCTAAGGAATTATCACATATTCATGCCCTCACAAAGGATGATGAACCATCACCGACCTAGTGTGTTATGCTTCATCAATGGATTCCATATCTATCACCGGTAGGCATCCGAGAGCACAAGTGCTAACTGGCTGTACAGGTTCCTAGTTATGGGTTCCCTGTTTTGGGGGGGTGAGGTCCCCCAAGTGGACATTTGTGTCCACCCTTTGTTTAGCTCAGACCTATATTTAAAATTGTGTGTAGGTGAGCTAAAAATGTTACCGGAGTCTCCCTTCTACGAGACTCGAAACAGGAGTGTTGAGTGATAGACACCACTTTTCTTTTCAGTCACCATGTTTCGATTCTTGAATATTGCCCTTAGAGGTTCATGTGCCTTCCTCAGGACTAAAGGCCTCGATATCTAACACCAAATATTTTGAAACAGTGTCTGATTCACGTGGCATGTTAAGCAAGTGCATTTAATATATCTCTGTTTTTCATAGGATGGGCAACAGCAGTGGATACTCCCCTTCATCATAGAATAGACACATCCTGGGCAGAAACATTGTAAGCTTCCGTCAGACAGAGGACAGGTGTAGTTAGAGCATCAGCAGTGCAAGCTTTCCCCGTCACAGGCCCGATACATATCGAGCATCAGCAGTGCAAGCTTCCCCCGTCACAGGACCGATACATATCGAGCAGCAGCAGTGCAAGCTTTTCTCGTCACATGAGCGGCAAATATCAGGCAGCAGCCATGCAAGCTTCCCCCGTCACAGGCCCGATACATATCGGGCAGCAGCAGTGCAAGCTTTTCTCGTCACAGGAGCGGCACATATCGGGCAACAGTCGTGCAAGCTTCCCCCGTCACAGGACCGATACATATCGGGCAGCAGCAGTGCAAGCTTTTCTCGTCACAGGAGCGGCACATATCGGGCAACAGTCGTGCAAGCTTCCCCCGTCACAGGACCGATACATATCGGGCAGCAGCAGTGCAAGCTTTTCTCGTTACAGGAGCGGCACATATCGGGCAGCAGCAGTGCAAGCTTTTCTCGTCACAGGAGCGGCACATATCGGGCAGCAGCCAGGCAAGCTTTCCCCGTCACAGGACTGGTACATATCGAGCAGCAGCAGTGCAAGCTTTTCTCGTCACAGGAGCGGCACATATCAGGCAGCAGCCGTGCAAGCTCCCCCATCACAGGCCCGATATATATCGGGCAGCAGCAGTGCAAGCTTTTCTCGTCACAGGAGCAGCACATATCGGGCAACAGTCGTGCAAGCTTCCCCCGTCACAGGACCGATACATATCGGGCAGCAGCAGTGCAAGCTTTTCTCATCACAGGAGCGGCACTAATAGGGCAACAGTCGTGCAAGCTTCCCCTGTCAGAGGACCGATACATATCGGGCAGCAGCAGTGCAAGCTTTTCTCGTCACAGGAGCGGCACATATCGGGCAGCAGCAGTGCAAGCTTTTCTCGTCACAGGAGCAGCACATATTGGGCAGCAGCCAGGCAAGCTTTCCCCGTCACAGGACCGGTACAGATCGGGCAGCAGCAGTGCAAGCTTTTCTCGTC
Source organism: Calotriton arnoldi (assembly GCA_963921515.1). Classification (NCBI taxonomy): domain Eukaryota; kingdom Metazoa; phylum Chordata; class Amphibia; order Caudata; family Salamandridae; genus Calotriton; species Calotriton arnoldi. The sequence goes on along the minus strand of CAWUFW010004660.1, from coordinate 1,319,447 downwards.
ACAGGAGCGGCACATATCGGGCAGCAGCAGTGCAAGCTTTTCTCGTCACAGAAGCGGCACATATCGGGTAGCATCCGTGCAAGCTTTCCCGTCACAGGACCGGTACAGATCGGGCAGCAGCAGTGCAAGCTTTCCTCATCACAGGAGCAGCACATATCGGGCAGCAGCCGTGCAAGCTTTCCCCGTCACAGGACCAGTACATATCGGGGAGCAGCCGTGCAAGCTTTCCCCATCACATGACCGGTACAGATCGGGCAGCAGCAGTGCAAGCTTTCCTCGTCACAGGAGCAGCACATATCGGGCAGCAGCCGTGCAAGCTTTCCCCGTCACAGGACCAGTACATATTGGGTAGCAGCCGTGCAAGCTTTCCCCGTCACAGGACTGGTACAGATCGGGCAGCAGCAGTGCAAGCTTTCCTCGTCACAGGAGCGACACATATCGGGCAGCAGCCGTGCAAGCTTTCCCCGTCACAGGACCAGTACATATCGGGCAGCAGCCGTGCAAGCTTTCCCTGACACAGGACCAGTACATATCGGGCAGCAGCCGTGCAAGCTTCCCCCGTCACAGGACGGGTACATATCGGGCAGCAGCCGTGCAAGCTTTGCTTCCTCACAGAATAGGTACCGCATAGCAGTAGGAAAGCAAGCTTCCTCGTTCAGAGAAAGCAGAACCAGCAACCTTTCATTTATCACAGAACAGATTCAGCAGCAAACTAGTACAAGCTTTGATCGCTCACAGACCACGCACAGTTAAGGCATGAGTGACATAAAGGTTACAGATAGATCTCTGCAGCCAGTGCTTAACTTACTGAGAGAAATGGATGGATGGATGAGTGAATAAATATTTAGGTTTTGACACCTTTCTCGCTTAGGTGATATACCACATCAGTATCCTGAAAGTCCTGCTACTGTCAATGGGTGACCTGCTGTCCCTGTAGTGACCCCTGGTGTCATATCCTCCAGCCTTGTTGCTGTCACTTCCTGTGGATCTAAAAGCTGCCATTCACATGCAGATGGGCAAAAGGCTGTGCCCTTGCTATACCGCTACAGAGACCGCCCTTGCTCGTAGTTTGAAAGCGATGGAGGTAGCCCTTTGTCCTCCTCCCACCATCGCCCCTTCTGTCTTCAAGCCCTTCTACATCACATATTCCTTTCTCTCTTTCACTCTATGTCCAGTCTATACCACACTACCTTATCTTTCCTAGCTTTTCCTTCTTTCTCATTCTTTTCCCTTCCTCTCACGTGCACCTCTTTGGGTTACACTTTTATCTCTTCTCAGTTTCTTCTATTTTCTCTCGTTTCACCTTTATTTGGCTTTTCACCCTTTCCTCTTCCCCTCAGTGTCTTCACTCTCTTCATTCACATCTGTCCCTTTTCTATCTCAATTGAATCTATTAAACCTACCTCTGTCACTCCACACTATGCTCATTTTCCCCACTCTCTCACACCCTCTATCTCACACACCTGCCCTCTATTTTTTAATTGTCTCTACTACTTCTGCACCACCTGGGGCCAGGCCAAGGATGTTTGCTATCTTTAGTTTTAAGAACATTTTTCCATATCACCCACACCAGCGAAGGTGCCACATTTGCTGCTTGTGTTGGACATATGAGAGCTCCTCCCTTTGTTAAACTCAGGTTTTAAATGCACGTGCAGCAGGAGCTGTGCAAAGAGGGAGGGAGGGAGTGAGAGAGATAGAGAGAGAGAGAGAGAGGCGAGGAGAGAGAGAGGGAGAAAGAGAGGGCGAGAGAGAGAGAGAGGGAGAAAGAGAGAGAGGGCGAGAGAGAGAGAGAGAGAGGCGAGGAGAGAGAGAGGGAGAAAGAGAGAGAGGGCGAGAGAGAGAGAGAAAACGAGAGAGAGAGACTCTGTGTATGTCTAGGAGTCAATAAAGAAGGCCAGAGAAAAGCTCGGTTTATATGCAGCAAGCAGCTCAGGAGGTTGTGGTACCACTAGATGTAAAAAGACAAATTGTTTCACACAGAAATTGGGAGAAATTAGTGATGTATGCAGTGCTTACGTTGTAAAAGAATAAGGGGCAGATTTACAAGCCCCTTGCGACACATTTGCGCCGCCGTTGCGTCACTTCTGTGACGCAGCGGCGGCGTAAACCATGCGCCACGTTGCGACTTATTTACAACGTGACGCATCTAGGGAGATGCGTCACGTTGTAAAGCCCTGCGCCACATTAAACCTGCGTCAGGTTTAATGTATGCAGGGTGGGCGTTCCCTCGGAAAAAGCCTCGTAAAAGTGACGCAGTGAAATCTACAAGATTTCACTGAGTCACTTTTCAGAGGCCGCTGCGACAAATCCTTACGTCTGCTTGAAGCAGGCGTAAGGAGTGGCGCAGCACGTTAGGTATGGGCGGCCGCTGAGCATTGCTGGAGTTGTGTCGCGCTTGTGACACGACTCCAGCAATGCGCCGCCTTTACGCCATCAGATGCGACACGCATCTGCCTATCCCTGCGCCACGGTGCGCCGCATTGTAAATGCGACGCATCCGTGGTGGCGCAAGGGGAGAATTGCGTGTCGCATCTATTCTGTCGCATCCCTGCTGATTTGCAGAGATGCGCCAGTCCTTGTAAATCTGCCCCTCTGTGTTGGGCCCCAAGGCTCTATCCAAAGTCAAGGGTGGTGAATATCTAGGCTCTTTAGTCTTGTGTCCACCTCATGCCTCTTTAATCCACCACCAAAAACACTCTGCCTCTTCACCTCACTCCTGCGGGTTATTTTTCTTCTCTACTTTCTATGTCACTGTTTTTTCAGCCCTCCTTCCCTCCTTCTTTCCCCTTTTTGTTTTTACCTCTTTTGCTCTGGGACAAAGTCTGATGAGAAAAATAAGTTCAGGTCCCAAAAATGAGTGCATGTAAGTTCCACCTGAACCCACCGGCTCAAATTAAGCACTGGATCTACGCCAGCCTCGAGAAGTCAGACAATAATTTACAAAAGGTTCACAGCCCAGCTCCACTGTCTGAACCTTGACAAATTCAGACAGGTTTTCCATTTCTTTTTCATATCAGAAATGTGCAAAAAGATTCTGTCAGCAGCAAGACTAAAGGACGCGGTGACCTACAAAGAGTGTCAGGCGCTTCCCCCCTGTGACGGATGAGGATCGTCTGCGGGGTCTTGGTTTACTCAAGAGGCATTAATCCTTCACTCGGAGGACAGGTGGTATTTGATGTGACCTCGCAGCGCTAGGGACGAGGCAGAGGCGCTGGCTGCTGTCAGGATGAGCCGTCCCAGGGCCCCGCCTGGGCCGGGTGTCGGTGCGTCTGTCTGCAGCACACGTCACCTGTCAGAGCAGTGTGCGCCGGCACCAGGCTGAGGCTGCCGTGGCGGTTCATGCTTCTGAGCGGCCTTTCTAGTGAAGTGCTTCTGAGGGGCCCTTCTAGTGAAGTGCTTCTGAGCGGCCTTTCTAGTGAAGTGCTTCTGAGGGGCCTTTCTAGTGAAGTGCTTCTGAGGGGCCCTTCTGGTGAAGTGCTTCTGAGGGGGCTTTCTGGTGAAGTGCTTCTGAGGGGCCTTTCTGGTGAAGTGCTTCTGAGGGGCCCTTCTGGTGAAGTGCTTCTGAGGGGCCTTTCTGGTGAAGTGCTTCTGAGGGGCCCTTCTGGTGAAGTGCTTCTGAGGGGCCCTTCTAGTGAAGTGCTTCTGAGGGGCCCTTATGGTGAAGTGCTTCTGAGGGGCTTTTTTGGTGAAGTGCTTCTGAGGGGCCCTTCTGGTGAAGTGCTTCTGAGGGGCCCTTCTGGTGAAGTGCTTCTGAGGGGCCCTTCTGGTGAAGTGCTTCTGAGGGGGGCTTTCTAGTAAAGTGCTTCTGAGGGGCCTTTCTAGTGAAGTGCTTCTGAGGGGCCCTTTTAGTGAAGTGCTTCTGAGGGGCCTTTCTGGTGAAGTGCTTCTGAGGGGGTTTTCTAGTGAAGTGCTTCTGAGGGGTCTTTCTAGTGAAGTGTTTCTGAGGGGACCTTTCTACTGAAGTGCTTGCGCCTGCTTGAGGTAGAGGGTGGTTCTGGTTACTTGCTTTCTCCCTTTAAAGTCACAGGGCCTTTCTAGTAAAGTGCTTCCTCCTGCTTGAGGTAGAGGGTGGTTCTAGTTCACTGTTTTCTCCTGCTAAAGTCACAGGGCCATTCCAGTGAAGTGCTTTCTCCTGTCTGAGGCACAAATCCTTTCAAGTAAAGTACTTCAGGCACAGGGTCTTTCTAGTGAAGTGCTTCTGACGGTGCCTTTCTAGTGAAGTGCTTGCTCCTGCTTGAGGTAGAGGGTGGTTCTAGTTCACCTTTTTCTCCTGTTAAAGTCACAGGGCCTTTCTGGTAAAGTGCTTCCTCCTGCTTGAGGTAGAGGGTGGTTCTAGTTCACCTTTTTCTCCTGTTAAAGTCACAGGGCCATTCCAGTGAAGTGCTTTCTCCTGTTTGAAGCAGAAATCCTTTCGAGTAAAGTACTTGAGGTATAGGGCCTTTCTAGCGTAGTGCTTCCTCAAACTTGCGGCACAAAGCTTTATTCTACTTAAGGCATAGGGAGTTGAGGTGCAAAGATTTATTGCAGTTAAGGCATAGGGCCTTTGTAGTGAAGAGTTTCCTCCGGTTGGAGACACAGGATCTTTCAGGTGAAGTGCTTCATTCTGCTCGAGGCATGTAGACTTGTAGGATAAGAGCTTCATTCTGGTCGAGCCACAGGGACTTTCAAGTTAAGTGCTTTATTCTGCTTGCGGTACAAGCAGCGCTTAATTTGTGCCGATGGCTTCTGGTGCTCGGCACCGGCACTTAAATGTCAACACCGGCACCTATGGCAGTCGGCCACATGGTGGCGCTGTTTGTATGATTTAGAGATTAGCACAACAGTTCATTAATTTACTATGCATTAAAAATGACTGATACCTGCCTCCCAAGCCATTCTTATAGTTTTGGGGGCCTGGAATAGTCTACGTTGTCACGCTTGTAGGAGTGTGATGGTTAGTAGTTGTGTTGGTACTGTCATTGGCAGTTCTAGCAGGAGCAATGGCTGGTGCAAACTGCAGCGCTTATATTTGTTTTACAAATTAAGTACAGGGTACAAGGCCATTCTAGTCAAGGGTTCCTTCCTCCTGCTTGAGGCAGATAGATTTTTAGTGAAGACATCACTCCTGCTTGAGTTACAGAGCACTTCTAGTCAAGTATTTTCTCCAACTTAATAGAGAAGGACTATCAAGTGAACTGCTCCATCCTGCTTGAAGGACAAGACCTTTCTAGTGAAGAAATTCCTCCTATTGAGGAAGAGGATTTTTTGTGAAATTCGTCCTCCTTGAGGCACAGTGCCTTTGAAGTGAAGTGTTTCCTCCTTCATGAGCTACAGGGCCTTTCTAGGGAAGTGTTTCCCACATCTTGTGCCAGAAGGCCTATCTAGTGAAGTGCGCTGTCCTGCGAGAAGGACAAGACCTATCTAGTGAAGGGCGCTGTCCTGTGAGAAGGACAAGGCCTATCTAGTGAAGGGCGCTGTCCTGTGAGGAGGACAAGGCCTATCTAGTGAAGGGCGCTGTCCTGTGAGAAGGACAAGGCCTATCTAGTAAAGGGCGCTGTCCTGTGAGAAGGACAAGGCCTATCTAGTGAAGGGCGCTGTCCTGTGAGAAGGACAAGGCCTATCTAGTAAAGGGCGCTGTCCTGTCAGAAGGACAAGGCCTATCTAGTGAAGTGCGCTGACCTGTGAGAAGGACAAGGCCTATCTAGTGAAGTGCGCTGACCTGTGAGAAGGACAAGGCCTATCTAGTGAAGTGCGCTGACCTGTGAGAAGGACAAGGCCTATCTAGTGAAGTGTGCTGTCCTGTGAGAAGGACAAGGCCTATCTAGTGAAGTGCGCTGACCTGTGAGAAGGACAAGGCCTATCTAGTGAAGTGCGCTGTCCTGTGAGAAGGACAAGGCCTATCTAGTGAAGGGTGCTGTCCTGTGAGAAGGACAAGGCCTATGTAGTGAAGGGCGCTGTCCTGTGAGGAGGACAAGGCCTATCTAGTGAAGGGTGCTGTCCTGTGAGAAGGACAAGGCCTATGTAGTGAAGGGCGCTGGTCTATCTAGTAAAGGGCGCTGTCCTGTGAGAAGGACAAGGCCTATCTAGTGAAGGGCGCTGTCCTGTGAGAAGGACAAGTCCTATCTAGTGAAGGGCGCTGTCCTGTGAGAAGGACCAGGCCTATCTAGTAAAGGGCGCTGTCCTGTGAGAAGGACAAGGCCTATCTAGTGAAGTGTGCTGACCTGTGAGAAGGACAAGGCCTATCTAGTAAAGGGCGCTGTCCTGTGAGAAGGACAAGGCCTATCTAGTGAAGTGTGCTGTCCTGTGAGAAGGACAAGGCCTATCTAGTGAAGTGCGCTGTCCTGTGAGAAGGACAAGGCCTATCTAGTGAAGGGCGCTGGCCTGTGAGAAGGACAAGGCCTATCTAGTGAAGTGCGCTGTCCTGTGAGAAGGACAAGGCCTATCTAGTAAAGGGCGCTGTCCTGTGAGAAGGACAAGGCCTAGCTAGTAAAGGGCGCTGTCCTGTGAGAAGGACAATGCCTATCAAGTGAAGGGCGCTGTCCTGCGAGAAGGACAAGGCCTATCTAGTGAAGTGCGCTGACCTGTGAGAAGGACAAGGCCTATCTAGTGAAGGGTGCTGACCTGTGAGAAGGACAAGGCCTATCTAGTGAAGTGCGCTGTCCTGTGAGAAGGACAAGGCCTATCTAGTGAAGGGCGCTGTCCTGTGAGAAGGGCAAGGCCTATCTAGTAAAGGGCGCTGACCTGTGAGAAGGACAAGGCCTATCTAGTAAAGGGCGCTGTCCTGTGAGAAGGACAAGGCCTATCTAGTGAAGTGCGCTGACCTGTGAGAAGGACAAGGCCTATCTAGTGAAGGGTGCTGTCCTGTGAGAAGGACAAGGCCTATCTAGTGAAGTGCGCTGACCTGTGAGAAGGACAAGGCCTATCTAGTGAAGGGCGCTGTCCTGTGAGAAGGACAAGGCCTATCTAGTAAAGGGCGCTGGCCTGTGAGAAGGACAAGGCCTATCTAGCGAAGTGCGCTGTCCTGTGAGAAGGACAAGGCCTATCTAGTAAAGGGCGCTGTCCTGTGAGAAGGACAAGGCCTATCTAGTAAAGGGCGCTGTCCTGTGAGAAGGACAAGGCCTATCTAGTGAAGTGTGCTGACCTGTGAGAAGGACAAGGCCTATCTAGTGAAGGGCGCTGTCCTGCGAAAAGGACAAGGCCTATCTAGTGAAGTGCGCTGTCCTGTGAGAAGGACAAGGCCTATCTAGTGAAGGGTGCTGACCTGTGAGAAGGACAAGGCCTATCTAGTGAAGTGCGCTGTCCTGTGAGAAGGACAAGGCCTATCTAGTGAAGGGCGCTGTCCTGTGAGAAGGACAAGGCCTATCTAGTGAAGTGCGCTGTCCTGCGAGAAGGACAAGGCCTTTCTAGTGAAGTGCGCTGTCCTGCGAGAACGACAAGGCCTATCTAGTAAAGGGCGCTGGCCTGTGAGAAGGACAAGGCCTATCTAGTGAAGTGCGCTGTCCTGCGAGAAGGACAAGGCCTATCTAGTGAAGTGCGCTGTCCTGCGAGAAGGACAAGGCCTTTCTAGTGAAGTGCGCTGTCCTGCGAGAACGACAAGGCCTATCTAGTAAAGGGCGCTGGCCTGTGAGAAGGACAAGGCCTATCTAGTGAAGTGCGCTGTCCTGCGAGAAGGACAAGGCCTATCTAGTGAAGTGCGCTGTCCTGCGAGAAGGACAAGGCCTATCTAGTGAAGTGCGCTGACCTGTGAGAAGGACAAGGCCTATCTAGTGAAGGGCGCTGTCCTGTGAGAAGGACAAGGCCTATCTAGTAAAGAGCGCTGGCCTGTGAGAAGGACAAGGCCTATCTAGCGAAGTGCGCTGTCCTGTGAGAAGGACAAGGCCTATCTAGTGAAGTGCGCTGTCCTGTGAGAAGGACAAGGCCTATCTAGCGAAGTGCGCTGACCTGTGAGAAGGACAAGGCCTATCTAGTAAAGGGCGCTGTCCTGCGAGAAGGACAAGGCCTATCTAGTGAAGTGTGCTGACCTGTGAGAAGGACAAGGCCTATCTAGTAAAGGGCGCTGTCCTGTGAGAAGGACAAGGCCTATCTAGTGAAGGGTGCTGACCTGTGAGAAGGACAAGGCCTATCTAGTGAAGTGCGCTGTCCTGTGAGAAGGACAAGGCCTATCTAGTAAAGGGCGCTGTCCTGTGAGAAGGACAATGCCTATCTAGTGAAGTGCGCTGTCCTGCGAGAAGGACAAGGCCTTTCTAGTGAAGTGCGCTGTCCTGCGAGAATGACAAGGCCTATCTATCAAAGTGATTTCTACTCTTGAGGAGGAGGATTTTTTAGGTAAATTCCTTCCTCCTTCCTGAGGCAAAGGATCTTTGAGGTGAAGTGTTTCTTGATGTTTCAATAGGAATAGATAAGGTGAACCTAATAATCCTATGCGAGCTTGGTTGGGTACCAACAAAATAATATGGAGATAACAAAGGGATCCTTCACTGCATTACATATGATTTAATCCAAAAACCTAAAGAATGTTACTTACATTTATAATGCTAAATACAGATAGACAAATGTGAAAAAAGGAAAGAAAGAATCATTTGACAACTGGGTGTACAAAAACAAAAACTTTTTACTAACACAACAATTGAACATGGCAAATAACGCATATAATCACATGTAAAAATTAGGGACTGTAAAGTTTCTAGCACCCATCACCAGAGTGACCCGTAGTAGTCCTAAATAACACAGTCATTAGTAAGCGTCACTTCAGTGTTGACCCACTCTTGCAATAAGGTAAATGGTCCTGTGATAAGTCCATTGATGAAGCGATCACTCACATGATGAAAGCAAAGTCTTGTTATTGCAGAGCCAAGTAGTGGAGAGAAGTCAATGTTTCGGCCTCTGTTATAATTAATATATGAGAACTTCCTCAGGAGAAAGCTTAAAATAAATCTAACACAGATGTTTTGGTAATTCAGTGTTTCAGAGACTGTAGAATTTCACCAGCAACTCTAGCTACTGCCTGGATCCATGAGCAGTGCCGCAGAACCATAGACCTAAATGATGAATGACTAATCCATTCATCAAAGTCGCATTCAGTATCATTCAAAGTAACAGTGTGGTAGTGAAATTCTATAGCCTGTGTATTACTGAATTACAGAAAAAACATCGGGGTTAGATTTATTTTAAGCATTGTGCTGAAGATGGTCTCTCATATTAATTAAAACATAGACCGAAACATATACGCCTCTCTGCTACTTGCCTCTGCAATAACAAGACTATGCTTGTCATCATATGAGTGATCTATTCAACAACGGACTTTTCACAGGATCTCTTAACTTATTGCAAGAGTGGATCAACACTGACATAACCCTTACTATTGACAGTGTTGTTTAGGACTACTACGGGTTTCTCTGGTTTTGAGTGCTAGAAACTTTACAACCCCTAATGTTTTCATGCGATTATATGTTTTATTTGTCATGTTCATTAGTTTTGTCAGTAAAAGGTTATTGTTTTTCTACGTTCGGTTGTCAAATTATTCTTTCTTTTTTTTTACTACATTTGTCCATTTGTATTTAGCATATGTTCTTATAAATGTATGTAATATTCTTTAGGTTTTTAGATAAATTCATAAGTAGTGCAGTGAATAATCCCCTTGTTAGGTCCGAATTACTTTCTTTATGCTTCAGGCAGAAAACGTTTTTCTAGCGAAATGACCATTTCTGTTTGAGTCAGTGGGTCTTTCGAGCAAAGGAACGCAAGTTCTTCCTGGCTCTATAGCACTCTTAAGGCGCCATTCGATTGAGTAAACAGCAAGCAGTCTCCTTTGTGTTTAATTTTTTTAATGTAATTTGTGTTGTGCACAATGTTAATTTCCTCAAGATGTTGAGAATTACTCACACCGAAGTCCAAAATCAGGGCCGGCTTTAGCGCTGGGAGCGCCCCGTGCGACAATAATTTTTGGCGCCCCCACACCACATGACCGCCTCCTGGGATTCTCTCACTATCACCGGGCAAAAGTGCCCCTCATCTCTCCAATCAAAAGTTATTGCTAAACACAGTGCCCCCCCTTGAGGTCAGCACCACCTCCACAAGTCAGCGTCCAGTGCAGCAGCACTGGTTGCACTGCCCTGTAGCCGGCCCTGTACAAAATTCTCCTTTGAGGATAGGATGCTGACGAAAATGTATTTTTCTTGCTGTCTGCGTCCCTCCTTTTTGTCTATCATCACTCTTGAATTTTTGCGTTGAACCGGACAAATGTCACCTAATTCTATGCCTGATGTTGATGACAGCAAAGGCAGAATGAATCCTTATTGGTCATCATTGACATTGATTTCCACCTTGGCATGGGACAGATTTACACCCCAACACTATGCAAGTGCCAGATCCCACGTCACCAAGGAGCACAAACACTCTTGGATCCTCTTTTCACAGAACAGCACCGCTGAGTTACCCTCCAACATCACGTTCCAAGCTGTAGTCCTTTCACACATGGATGGTGGCACCAACCCTCTTATCTGCGTCCCAAAGTTTTCCAGCTTGTCACCAGCGGCGTAACTTGAGTGCTCTGGGCACTGGTGTATGCAATGAAAGTGGGCCCATTGGTTGGGCTTGACAAATCCAGTCACAATTGGGGTTCAATGGGCCCTCCAAGGAGGCATGAGCCCCGGTTCCGCTGCATCTGCTGCACTATTGATAGCTCCGCCCCTGCGTACAACCACTGGGCTCAAAGGTTTAAAGAAACGTGAGCACCTGACTCCAATCCTGATGCTCCTGCAATACCTGCTCCAGTAGGCCTGCGTTTTTTAAAACTCTTCCCTTGTGCCATATAAGGCAGCAAGAGCCACAGGCTAACCTACCTGGTAGAAAATCGCAATATCTGAAGTCAGTGCACCACACGAAGGCATGGATGGACCACTGGCGTAACAAAACTTGAGGAGGGCCCCCCTGCAAGGTACGTGGAGGGCCCCCATCCAGACTCATTCAGGAGTTCTCCGGCCAGAGTACTGTGCTGAGGGGGCCCCCTGGAGCTTTTGGGCCCCTTGCCCCGCAGGCAGTAGCGGCTCGTGGAGGGAGTGCCACGGGGTGGTGGGGCGGGGCGGGGCGGGGAGGAGCAGGGTGGGTGGTAGTAAACTACGGCATACGGCCGAACAGAGGTAAGTAAACAAATAAATAAATAAAACGAATTTCGTTGCATGCGCTGCATCGCATTTGGCAATGCAGCACGCGCAATGAAATTTGTTTTATTTATTTATTTGTTTACTTACCTCTGTTCGGCCGTATGCCGTAGTTTTCTACCCCCCACCCTGCTCCTCCCCCGCCCCACCGCCCCGCGGCACTCCCTCCATGAGCCGCTACTGCTCGCAGGGCGGCGGGGGCCTGTGTTACGCCACTGGGATGGACCAGACAGCAAACCGTCTGAAGCAAGGGGCTGAGGAGAAAGTCCAACATCCATCCGCTGCCAAGGCTGGCTCTTTTCTGTCTCCTCTTCTGAAAAGAGATGAGAACTTCCCTGTCCAGGGAGCTCCTCAAAGAGAAGGAAACTCTCAGCTCCTTTAACTCTGGTGTTCAAACCCTGAAGAGAACTCCGCCCCCATTCCCTGCACCCTTTTCTATGCCCATTGCTTTCTTGCTCTCTAGTGCAATTTGTCTTAAAGAGGTTCCAATGCATTCTTACATATACACAGACAAGCATGGTCCAGTCAAGCTTCACTCTGGTGTGGAATGTATGCATACAGCGCCTACCTCCTCACACAAATCAACGAAACGTTGTATTATGAAAGCGAATCTTCACCAGTGAACTAGCTGCAGTAGAGACCGGGCCAGTGGCTGACCGCAATGGTGCCCCCCCCCCTTCCCTACGTTGTTCTTCATCCGACCCGGACAATCAGATTCTTGGTGTTGTACTCTGCTTTGCAGCCAGGGGCTTGGGCTGAGTAACCTGTATTCATCACTTTGCTCTTGCCCTAACCAGTGGCATAGCAATAGTCCCTGCAGCACCCACTGTGCAGGGGGCCCCGAGATCCACGGGGCCCCGAGATCCACGGGCCCCCTCTGGCACTGTGCATGTGTGCCAGGCCCCTGGCCTGAGAGCTCCTGACTGGGTCTGGAGTGTAGGGGGCCTCCTCCATGTACTTTGCAGGGGTACTCCCTCAAGTTTTGTTACACCACTGGCCTTAACCTCTGGAACCAGCACAGGTGGGGCGCTTTAACTTTAACTCTGTGTCCCTTACAGTTGGTGCACTGGTGTCAATGCACCATATCCTTGGGAGCTAGGCGTTGATACAACATAGGTGGAGTTTTTATGTCTTAATCTAACTCCGGCTGATTAGGAATTTTTACGATTTTCTACACCCGGATTTACTGGGTGTGGGAGAACCTGACCCTATTTTCCTGCAAGTAATTCCAGCCCGAAAATTCTCATGATTTAATGTGGGAAAAGGGGACTTACTGGTGGCGCAAGGGGCTTGTAAATAAGCCCCTATGACTTCAGCAGCATTCAAGCCTCATCTCACCTTTTTCTTAGAATCCCAAGGAAGAAGACACAGGAGAATGTAAAAAGGGCTGAGGGATTCTAGGGGCAGGTGATGAGTAGGGACAGGGACACTATTTCATGAGAGAGACCCCACATCCCATCAGACAGCTGCATATGGAAGATGTGATGCAGTGAGACCTATCAAGCATGGATGTTTTCACCTAGTTTGCATAATTAATTCACCCTCTAATGCATGCCAAGGGAGTCATGCAACTGAGTTGGTATATTGTGTCTCTTGTGTGCTTTAGTTGCAGTCCTTACATGTTTAGTTCACAATTATAAATTGTTTTAACTGAGTTTTACGTGGAGCCCTTCTCTGTTATTTTTACAAAGTGGCACAATGAGCTGTACACTATGTTGCCAGGGCTATTTGTCTATATAACAGAAGGGCTCTAACAATTTGTTCCAGCGATTATCATATGCCAGGACCCCCATTGGGCGAGAATTCTAAATGTGCCAGGGCTCTAACGCCAAGGCTCTTACTATGCCACTTTCTGATTTTATTAGACACAGTTCCAGGAGGACTTCAAGCATGGCCTGGCTCTGGGCAGAGTTTGGCTAGATTTATTAAGAGTTCTTATTTTTTATGCCAGGTTCTACTCACTTGAGGGCAGTGTTCTCTGGGCCTGGCAGGGTTACACGTGTTCCAGTGTTTTCAATGCCCCAGGGTTCTGCTGTGCCACAGTTCAGATCATGGCAGAGTTTTGAGCATGTTAGTTGTGTGATATTGGGCAGTAGTTCTAGTACGTTGGCTCTCTCCTTGCCTTCGGATAATGGCTGAGCTCTGAACATGTCTCTCATTGTGCCAAGGTCCTGTTTATCAGTGCTTAATTTGCAAAAAAGTAAGTGCCAGGGCTCTCTCAGGGGGGCCACTGCACCCTGTACCACACATTGCCCATGTTGGCGCCACCAATGATAGTAACAACACAACTACTAACCGTCAAACTCTTACAAGTGTGACAGTTCGGGCTATTTCAGGCCCCCAAAGCTATAAGAATGGCTTGGGTGACAAGTAATATTCATTTTTAAGGTATAATGAGGCACTAAGGCTATATTAACATACGGTTCTCATGGTACTTCAGAGACTCTAACCACTTGTAGTTACGTATATTATATTATTTGTACTTTAGATGTGTATAAGTGTCACAGCACAAGCACTTCAGAACAGAAGGAATTTTCTTTAATAAATAGTCTTTCTTTTCTAGGTATGTCTGGTGTTCTGTTTGTCTTACACTTTGAGGAGATTATTGTATGTAAAAATAGCACTCTTTGCACCATTGCTTTTAAGGTTCGCTGCTAGAAGCTACAATGAAAGTTACCTAAAGCGCTCTGCTGCCTTTCCACCAGATATGAGGTATATCAACGCCACAGACAGACACAAAGTAGGCATTTAAATAAAAGCAGGTGAGCCTTTGTCTTTGATAGAGCTATTTACACTGAGAGTCCATCATCGTTTACAAGATATCCCTAGTTCTCTGATGTAAAGGGTCTGTTTAGCCCGGGTCTGGTGGCATAGTGGATCAATGCGCCCACTGTAGGGCTTTGTATTCAACCTCATGGTCACAGGTTCAATCCCTGGTTGGTCCACTTAGACTTTCATCCTTCTGATGTTGATAAAATGAGTACTATTGAGTTGGGTAAAAATAAACATCTGTTATGTTATGTTAATAACTTTTATAAAGCGCGGCGATTACCCAAGGGTGTCCTGGCGCTAGCATATTTATCCTGAGGCAGCGAGCAAGGACAACTGAGCTCATTCAGCAAAAAGCCAGGTCTTCAAACCCTTCCTAAAATCTAACAGATCATCCGCGTTTCTTAGGCCAAACGGAAGGTCGTTCCAGGCTTTCGCCGCGCACACAGCAAAGCTTCTGCCCCCCCACAGAGCTTTCTTCATGGGCGGTACAGAAATCAGCTTAGCCCCTAACGAGCGAAGTGCTCTTTTCGGGATGTACCACTGGAACATCTTGTTCAGGTAGTCTGGGCCTTTGCCATGCAGAGCTTTAAAGACCATGCATAGTGATTTGAAACGCACTCAACTCTTTATTGGGAGCCAGTGCAGCTTCTTATTTCCTTTGAAATGGATGAAAATTTGGATGTACCAGTCAGAAGTCTCGCTGCTGCATTTTGCAGCAGCTGAAGTTTATTCAAACTTTTTGTTGAATATTCAAATACAGGCTGTTACAGTAGTCCAGCCTCGGCAGCACCAGAGCTGTGACCACTGTTTGGCGACTACCTAGAGGTAGGAAAGGCATTACTTTCCTAACCATTCTGAGCACATAAGCAGTTGATGATGTTACTGCATTGACCTGATCCCCAAAGGTGAGTCTCTCATCTACAATTACCCCCAGATTCTTCACCTTTTTTGAAGGCAGAGGGAGAGAGCCCATCGAATCAAGCCACCAACTTGGAGTCCAAAAATTAGTGTCTTTCCCAAACAGTAGGACTTCGGTTTTGCCTGAATTAAGCTTCAAACAACTCTCTGCCATCCATTTCCCCACTGATTGCATACAGGCTTGGAAACGCTGATCTATACCCGTTTCCTGACCTGGTCGTAGAGACACCACAATTTGGGTAACATCCGCATAGGAGGTAATACCAACTGAGAGATGCCAAGATGCCCATGGGTGAACATGTGCTTTACAAATGCCCATTGTATGTTATGTTTAGCAGGACTGGGGGGGGGAGGGGGTCATTTACAGTGTGGGAGCATGAGACATTTGCCAAAAACAATCATATACCCCTTTGTTCGCTACTTACATAAGCCCACCTCATTTTGAGTTCGGGGAACAGCATTGTTTGCGACACTGGAGCCACATCGAGCTTTGGTATTGGCGACGCTTTGCCCGCAGGGCAGCCCCCACAGGTCCACTAGCGGCATGGCAGGGTAGGACTGTCTTTTGTAGGCTGGGCCTTTTCATGCTGATACTTTTTGTTACTGGGACAGGGATCAGAGGCATGACGGTTCTTGGAAGGAAAACAATAAAATGTGCCCAACCTGCTGTAGAGAATTCCCCGTCCACCAGGGACATTTATTTTTGGATTTTCTTAAACAGCTTACACTTCCCTGGTTTGTTTATGAGAGTAAAATAAAAATGCAGAATTGGCCGCCATTGTATTTAGAATTTTTGGGGACAATTTATAAAGGCATGTAAGTCTACGTAGATGGGTACACTCTTTTACCTACTCTTACATGCCTTGGTAAATCGGCCAATGCATGACCTACATTTGTAGAGTAAGATTAGCAATGCTCTACCCTTCAGCATTTAGGGGCGTATTTACAAGCCCCTTATGCCACCCATTGCGTCACATTTTATATGGAAAAAAGTGACGTACAGGCGACGCAAGTGGCTTGTAAATAAGTACCTTCATTTCTTTATTTATTTTAGCATAGTGGTAAACCTGAATACATTCCCTTCTCCAGTCTGTTTTTTTCTGACTCACTTTTCAGCTGGCTATGTCTGAACTGGGGTGGCGTGGTGAAGCAAAATAACGATGGATTAAACCCAGATCTGTGACTGGGGGTGAATGTTTGCCAATGTGCAGCATTCCGTCCATCATCGTGTGTGTTTTGCATTTTGCCCTATGTGGGAAGGGTATGCCCAGACGTGGGTCCCGTGCTCACTACGCCACTGGAGTCAAGCTATCCTGGCTGATGAAGGCTGATAGCCTGAAACCGGTCCTAGGATGCTTGATTCCGGTCCAGGGAAGACATGGCTTGGCAGTTCGGTCTGGACTGTTCCCATGAGGCACAGGGTCAAGACTGATTTGCATATGGCTATGTCTGAACTGGGGTGGCGTGGTGAAGCAAAATAACGATGGATTAAACCCAGATCTGTGACTGGGGGTGAATGTTTGCCAATGTGCAGCATTCCGTCCATCATCTTGTGTGTTTTGCATTTCGCCCTAAGTGGGAAGGGTATGCCCAGACGTGGGTCCCGTGCTCACTACGCCACTGGAGTCAAGCTATCCTGGCTGATGAAGGCTGATAGCCTGAAACCGGTCCTAGAATGCTTGATTCCGGTCCAGGGAAGACATGGCTTGGCAGTTCGGTCTGGACTGTTCCCATGAGGCACAGGGTCAAGACTGATTTGCATATGGCTATGTCTGAACTGGGGTGGCGTGGTGATGCAAAATAACGATGGATTAAACCCAGATCTGTGACTGGGGGTGAATGTTTGCCAATGTGCAGCATTCCGTCCATCATCTTGTGTGTTTCACTTTTCAGCTGGCCTTTATATGACAGGTCTCCCTTTGGAAATGTTGGAAAGAGAGCCTTTTCTTTAAACAAAGGAAAGCCAGGATAATTTATTTTCATCGTAAGTTGTGACTCATCACCTTCCAATAAGTGTACCGATTTGTTTTCAAAGACAGGTGAATTGTATCCCTTGCCATATTAGCATCCTTGTAACAAGAAGCAGTTTTTACACTACTAAAAGTAAATACAACTTAGTGCATTTCGTGAAACTGTCTTTTGGGGATTCGCACTGCTTTTGTAGGTGAACGGCTTCTGCTCAGCAAATGCGTCCTTTCCAAGTGGCTATTTAATTCAGAGAAAACCCGCCAGATATAGGAAAATAACACAACACTCTGTAATCAACAGGTCTGTGTGCCCTGTTTGCTTCCACAGGCAACACAGCATTTTAACTCTTTGAAAGTAGGGACAAACTCAGAGCTTGAATTATCAAATCACATCTGTATATTGTTAACTATGCATTTCATCCTAATAGCAGTAAAGTGAAGGCATGCCAAAACCTAATTAAAAGGGGCTTGCTTTGGGGTTTTTTCTGTGTCATCCAATGAAAAGCATCAAAGTACCTTCCATCAGATCCAATAAATTCCTCATTTTAGGTCTGGCATTAGCAAAGACCTTTTGATTGTAGTAAAATTATAGGGGTTTTCAGCTAGCCCTCTTCATTCATTGGTCTGTTGTTGTGTCAATCACATTTTTCTCCTGACTACTACAGTTTACAGGATGAGACAATGGGTCAGCCTTCTTCATTCCTTGGCTACTTCACTGTACTATGAGTGGAGGCATTTTCCCTTTCACAAGGAGCACATCCACGCCCAAAGTAGTTTGCTTTAGGGCCAGGGACAATGTGTGCTTTTGGAGACCCAAAAATCTTTTTTTTTTGTTGTCATTTTTTGATTTATATTGGTATGGGCCTGGCAGCTCCCTCAACAATACAGTTTTGCAAAAAACATGATGAAACAAAACAAGTATTGACGTAGCTAAAAGGCTGTCAGCCAATGGGAGACCAGTTGCCTTTTTCAATGCTTGTTTTCATACGAATTCTCTTGAGGAGCCTGGGAAAATCAAGCACATAACACCGGGAAGACTGTAACAAAAACAACAAGGGGTCGCTTTACTGGTGTGCCAAAAATAAATTCATCGAGTGCCTGGATACCCTCATGGGTGACAAGTAGAGCTCTACAAATCGACTGATTGATTGATTGAAATATCCTGTGGCCATTTCCCGTGAGTGAAGCTCCCTCTTTGAGCCCACCTCTGGGCTAGTTAATTTGCAAGGAGCTTGCCCAGTAACAATGTTCAGATGTGACAATTATCATGCGTGTTTGCAAATGAAGATTTTTCTGCCACATAATATACAAGAAGTATACAAAACAGTGATGGATGGAATGCTTGAATTAATCTCAGCTGCTGGTAATCACTCGTGGCCGCATCTCAATCCATCATTCATTCATCAATATATTTGATCAGTGGCGTAGCTAGAGCTTTTGCTGCCCGGGGCGATCCCTGAGTTTGCCGCCCAGTACAGGTAAGAGTGAGGGGGGGTGGTGCTGGCGACAGACAACGACAAGTGGGGGGGTGCTGGAGACAGACGGCGATGAGCGGGGTGAGGTGACAGACGACGAGGGAGAATACAATAAGAAAAAAAGAAAACTTACCTTGGCCTCGCCGCCGTCCCCTAAAAAGTGCCGCCCGGGGCAGACCACCCCCCTAGCTACGCCACTGTATTTGATAGATTCGGATGCGGCCCGAGCGCTTGGCAATGGCTGATAATAATTCAAGCATTCCATCCATCATCTTGATGTTTTTGCATTTGACATAATAAACAAAGTATAAAAATAAAAAAAGGTGCCATACCTTCCCTCTTACACACCCCTGGCGCCAGCCCCACGCAATGGTCAAGAGGCCTCCCTCTGGTAACTATTGAAACACAGATTGCAGAACACAGTGGGAATTCTGGGGTATTGAAAATTGCAAGGGCTCTGTCTGGCTTTTTTCACGTGCAATGATGCAATTTACACACACACACAAATAACAGACTCCCTTCAAGTCCAGATGTTGGTGCAATAATAAAATATTGAGTGACAGCGACTATGCACATCTGAGATCCTAAAAAGCTAAAGAAAAGGAGAGTTTATTTTAAAAGTAAGAGTTAAATGCTGCAGCAATCTTCAGCTCCAACCACCAAACAAAACAAAAGCCCTCAGGCCCCTACCCGCCCTATAACTTACAGAGCATCTTGGTCACCTGCCTCCTCCTGCTCTTCTCCTGCTGGAGCCGCACGTTCTGGTAGCTGTCGCAGTCCGCCCCGGACTTGGCCTCCAGAACCTGTAGCAGCTTCTCCCTCTTGAGCTGTAGACCAATCAGCAGGTAGAGGATGCTGATCGTCCCCATTGGCAGGAAGAAGAAGAGGATGGTCGTGATCTGGATGATGAGGTTGTACATCCAACGCGGCTTCACAATAGTGCACGTGGCCGAGTCCGGAACCAACCCCCTGCCAGGCACTTCCAAGAGAAGGATCCCAATCAGGCTGGTGTTGGGGATAGAGCAAAGGATGGAGAGAAGCCACACGCTGAAAATGACCCTCTTGGCATGGTTCCTCGTCACTACGTACTTGGCCTTGAGTGGGTGCACGACAGCGATGTATCGCTCAACACTCAATGCCGTCACATTAAGGATGGAAGCAAAGCACACAGTTTCAAAGAGCAGGGTTTTGAAGTAGCATCCGCCCTTGCCGAAGAGAAAGGGGTAATTGTTCCACAACTCATAGATCTCCAACGGCATCCCCAACAATAGGACCAGGAGGTCCGACGCGGCCAGACTGAACAGGTAATAGTTTGTCGGAGTCCTCATGATCTTGTGTTTGAAGATCACGATGCAGGTCAAGGTATTCCCAAGGGCTCCGACCACGAAGATGAAGAGATAGATGACACATATTGGCGTGAAGAGAGTGGACCTTCGTGGACCCAAGTATTTAAACTGAAGCTCCTCTATAGTAAGGTTTAGGTTTTCTTCGGCAGTGAAGTCAAAGCCAAACATGGGGTCCTGGTGGCTTCTGTTGCAGCGGATGTGAGGGTTAAGTCTATGGGACGAGTTCTGGTGGTCATGGAGGAGCTCCAAACTGGAGCAGTTGGTGTGGAACGGCATGGTCTTCGGTAATCGTCTCAACTGAAAAGAAAGTAGAAAACATTAAAGATGGAGATTCCCAAACAATCACCTTAAAATCTAACATTATTCTCATCATAACCACCAGGAACAGGCTCAAAGCAAGACTAAAGTGGCTGTAAAGGTCAGAGAATCTTCACCTCCACGTCAAGGTATTTCTGCAAAAATAATATGCAGCATTTGTTACAAACCTTGGTGGAAGTCATTAACCCTGCAAGATTCTGTATGTGCACTTGGCACACTCGAAATTGCACTGCAGCCACTATCTATTCAGATGCAACTTTCATGCCAACTGCAATGGACATTTCACAAGAAAGATCTCCTCTGCCACAAACCTTCCTCTTCACCCGATAAAGACCAGTTACTATCGCAGTTATATGCTTATTCTCACCCACACCTAGGCCCTCATAAATAACTTTAGATTATTAGATATTCTAAAGCACATATGTAAGTTGAACCTCAATAAATATGTTAAGATTCATTTGGTGCATTTAATTATCTATGTAGAAACGTCTTATGCTGATCACATATTTCGCTGCTCAGCTCATCCTCTTCTACTTTTCCCGAAGCTCCTATAGTGGTATGTCAGAATTTCGAGTAGAAAAATATTTTGGCACATAAATAACGTAGTCACAATATTGACTACCAAAATATTGTGAAGGCAAGTATATATAGCTAAGCATAGATTTATTATTGAAAGTTTAATCTTAACTGTGTATTCGTACCATGCAGATCTATGTATATACATACACATACTGTTAAGGTAGGTAGATGTGAAGTCATGAATAGTAACTCTATGCTTGCCTGTATATACTTACCTTCACAATACTTTTGTGTAGTTGATATGCCAGCAACAATATTTTTGTAGGCTGTATTAGGAATTAAATATTCTGGTAGTATCCCATCTTCCACTGATGGTGTGCCCTACGTTCAGCGTCCTTTAAGCCCGGACAAAGTATTGCCACAGTGTTCCTGTTTCTACAAGTTATATTGTACATGAAACTAATTTGTATCCTACAAGTCATCTAGTTGAATGTCAATGGATTAAAAAATCTGATGAAGATAAAAGTAATACTTCCATATTTAAAGAACGTGGGTTGTAACATTGTTCTTATCCAAGAAACCATGCCACTTGCAAGCTTAAGGAAGGAAATGTCTGTGAATTACGGTGAGACAAGTATATTAATATAATCAGACCTCCATTCGGGAGGTATATTCACCTTGATACGTATGTCTTCCCCAATTCAAATCTTGAAAACACATGAAGAAAAATCTGGGAAGCTTTTAAAGCAATGATAAGAGGTGTCTATATGAAAATTAAAAGCAAAAAAACTGAAAATTACCTTGAAGTTAGTACACTTGAGAAATAAATTCAGAACCATGTTTGTGGAAACCCGATTCAAGAAAACAGGATTAAGTTCAACTTGAAATATGAGTTCAATCAAATGCTGTCTGACCAGGTAGAATGCACACTTTTCACCTTCAAACATAATTCAATCTGCTGGCTGATTAACCTAGATCACCATCCAGCTTATTTCAGAAGAGAAACAACAGCCTGGCTGTGCCATGAATTTACAACAACTGAGACTTAGGGGCCGATTCCGATTCCGGCCGGAAATCTCTCCGACCGAGCCGGACCCGGAGAGAATTCCGACCGAATCGGACCCTAGCAGTCCGACCGGACGAGTACGATGCATTCGCATGCTATCGGACTCGATTCGGTCGGACTCCCATTGAAGTCAATGGGAGCCGGTCGTACAACGCGTACGTGGGCTCCCATTGACTCAATGGGTGCGAGGCAAACAAGGGCGCCCCCTACAGCGGGTACGCGTCCATGCGTATCGCGGCGTACATGCACAGGTAGGGGGGACCCATGGGTCCCCCCTGTGTGCGACTCGCGCGCCTACGCGTACAGGGGGGTCCGACGCGGACCCCCAAAGTCCGGCTCCGACAGCTCTTTTGAGCCGGACGGCGCGAGTCGGTCGGACTGCTCGCGGCGCGCATCGTACTTACCCGGCCGGGAAACGTCTCCATAGCGCGGTGCGAGTCGTGTCCGTGCGAGTCGGTCGGAGCGTGTTGAAGCCGCGTACGAGTCGGTCGGCGATTTCGCGGGAGCTTGCATCGTACTCGCTCGGCTGGACCCGCGTACGATTCGGTCGGGAAACAGGGCTCCGAATCGGATCCGGTAAATCCGAATCCGATTCGGAGCACTACCGGCCGAGATCGGAATCGGCCCCTTAGATGTTAACCAATACTGGCAAGGTTCCAGGGGTCTATGGACTCCCGAGGAATTCTACAGCATATTACTAAAGAAAGCTTTACTTACAGTTTAAAATATGTATGAAGAGTCACAACAGGCATGGAAGATTTGGAACTTAAATACCTAATCCTGAAGAAGGATAAAACCCCAAATAAGAATAGTGGTTGGTGACTCAATTAATTGATGGACATAAACTGTAAGATTATTGCTAACATCCTGACATCATGGTGACCAAGCTAGGTGACACCACTCGACCATAATTTGCGATAATCAAATTGGATTTATGAAAGGAATGAATGCTTTAGTTAGTATGCAGACCCTCTTCACACACCTGGCAACTTGAAATACAAAGTCAGCTCCGATTGTGGCAATTTCTTTGCATGTAGAGAAGCTTTTTGACCAACTAGAGAACTGATATCTCTTCAAATTAACGATCCCGACAGGTTCGGATCCTAGCATCATGGGAATCATCAGGGAAATCCACCAATGATGGATACAGGTGAATACAGTCACTGATTTCTTCTTTTCCATCTGACTTTATCTCCAAAGGGGAATGAGATGGGTTGTCCGCTCTTTATAATAGTCACGGACCCCTTTGCAGTCCTCGCGGAATTAGACAATAACATAAAAGCTATCAGCGTTGCAGGCGTAGACAAAAAATGGTTGTGCGCGGATGATGTCATTCATGTATTGTCAAACCACCCCCATCCCCCAATCTTCTATCCGGATTCATACAAATAATGACTCCATTTTCTTAAGTGCCTGATTACAAAGTCAATTAGAGAAATTCTGAATTATTGCATTGTTCTCTGTTTGTCTTAAACATATATTCAGTTTCCTGATAGACTGCTGATGGGAGCAAAAAATAAAGTAAATGGAGTAACATGTGAATATCCTGGAATAATTCCAACTTGGTTCATGTAATTGATGCTTTTCCCAAACTTCATCAGACTTGGACCACGAGTCCCAGCTCATACGCTCTCTGTGAGGTAACTCCATCAGAGTGAATGTGGCTGTTAAGATGAAAAGTCTGTTTTTGGAGTGAAACACGCTCAAGGCCTGCCCTCTGGGAGCAACAACCCAGGGACATCTTAAGGATTTTGGGGGCCCTGGCCAAACATATTTTTGGTCCCCTGTTCGGAACAGCTTTGAATTTATGATCCAGTTTCAGCTCTTTCATGCCCTCTTTGGCCAGGTCACTGACACTGCACAGGCACACTCATCCACATTCTAAATGTGTTTACAACTGTTATTCAGGGAGAGTGATGTGTGTTTTCAATATTGTAACTCAGCAGCAGCTCACTAATACTACTGCAAATACTCTCTGTGACACCCTCCCATTTCACATATGTGAGGTTCTGTTTTGATCTAAAATACACTTTTTTTATGGATGTTGAATGAAACATAAACAACGCATTTGTCTTCAAAATGTCTGTAATAGATTCATCACCCACATTAAAAACAAATGAAAGGAACACACTACTCAAAACAATCTGTTTAAGAATTATTCAAGGTCATCAAGGCAAAAATCTTTCCAGATCAGAGCTGACTATATTTGGGGGCCCTTGAAAGGCTAGCGCCCTGGGCCAGAGCCCACTGTGCACATGCCTTAAAATATCTCTGCCACAGCTACCAAACTTAACTGAGTAGAGTGAACTTGTTCATCTTCAGAATTAGCTGCCATTTTCGGCTCAATGCCTAGATCTTTAGTTAATCAATCCTGTCTGTAAACTCTCTGATAATTGTCAAAGGTGGGGTCTTGTTTTGGGATGCTATGCCCACTGACCTGGTGTGCCACTTTTGATGTCTATATGTTATATACTTAATCCCCATCACTTTGTGGAAGCTATCCTGCCTATTACAAAGTCTTATTTTGGCTTCGCTGATTCTTCAACGATACACAGATCTTAAAGGCAGTGCTTAATTTGAGCCTGTGGTTTCCAGTGCTCGTCACCAGCACTTCATTGTCAACACCGGCACTTATGTCAGTCTGCCACTTGGCGGCGCTGTCTATTTTATTTAGAGATGAACACAACAACAGTTGTTTATAAATTCAATATACATTAAAAATGACTGATACCGCCTGTCCAAGCCATTCTAATAGCTTTGGGGGGCTGGAAAAGTCTGAATTGTCACACTTGCAGGAGTGTGATAGTAGTTGTGTTTATTTTGTCATTGGCAGCGCAGGCAGGGGCTATGGCTGGTGCGAACTGACGTGGCGTCCTAATGAGGACCCTGACACTTTTTTCTTTTTACAAATTAAGCACTGCCTATACATGTAGGTCTGCTTCAGAAGAGCTATCCCTCAGATTACACAGATCTCACAGACCCTCACGTCCAACATGAAAACTAGTCAGCAAATTGCACGCAGCTCACCAGTTTTACTGTATCAAAACAGCCTGACCCTTCAGATTGTTAACTTGATAAAGTGTTGTTCCCACTAGGAGTAAGATGCTCCCAGTTACAAGTGTGGAACTATGGGGTTCGGATGTCCCGGATATTCCTGGACAGTCCCGTCATTTAGACATCCCTCCAGTCCTGAGGTCCTGAGATGTTTCCCTAAATGGAATAAATTCCTCGCTTTTGAGAAAGAGAGTCGGAATGTCGCTCATGGTCACACTTCTGTTAGACCCTCTTGGGATGATGCTCATGAGCGCGCCACACCTGCAGCCATGGAGGTCGGTCACTATATCAAATGAGATACATCCTTTGCCAATAATGTTGCATTGACCACATCAACCTCCCACTACTTCCTTAAGTGATGATGTATTTACTGTTCCTAATCTCACAAATTTTTACCTACCAATTTGAGCAGCACATTGGACATGACGTGTCAACCTTGTATCGTGTGCTATTCAATGTAGCCAAAATGTTTTCTCCTGTGTTGACCGAGAGAGATATTGTTGGAATAAAAATACTGGCGTTTGATTCACAAAGAATTCCCCTAGATCTTCAACCGCACATTTACTCCTCTGCATGGGTGCAGATTTCGAGTTTTGGCAACATACATCTATTCTGACTGGTACATTCCAAGAGGTTCACTTGAAAAGATGCTCCAGTCACAGGTTTCCGGGGGTACTACTGGGAATGACAGTTGAATGGGGCAATGGCAGACCACTGTGGAAATAGAAGTTCTCCTTTCTATTTTTCTTTTTCTGTTCTCCATGGAGAAACTCCTTCCCCTGCACCCCCACAAAGTTTGAGAGTGGTTTGTTCCCCTTCTACCATGAAATGGGATTTACTCCAGGTCTCTGTTGGTGCAAATATCTGTCCATTCCCAAGCTGGCAAGAAGCGGAGAGATTGTGAATGGTCACAAACTCACGAGTTGTGGGTGCTTATGAACTCTCACACCAAACCATGCCTTGAAGCGCCCACCCACTCACTCACCCATTGCATCGGATTTACTACTGCAGAATTGTACGCAATTGTGAAGCAAATTTTTCAGTAGTAAAAGCATCTGCACTTGCGAGGTGTCTTTTTGTGAGTATGAGGCAGAAGTAAATGGAGCCATTTTCAGATGTAAACTTATGTTTACAGAAGACAATAGGTTTATAAACTGGGCTTTAGCAATGTGCACGCAAGTCAGCTGTGGGGGTAGACCCCTAGGAACCAAGGGCCTCATCTACAAGAAAATGACACAGCGCGGCACTGCAATCCATTTCACTGCACCTT
This sequence comes from Calotriton arnoldi, assembly GCA_963921515.1. Classification (NCBI taxonomy): domain Eukaryota; kingdom Metazoa; phylum Chordata; class Amphibia; order Caudata; family Salamandridae; genus Calotriton; species Calotriton arnoldi. The sequence continues at coordinate 1,293,604 of CAWUFW010004660.1, read as the reverse complement.
GCTGCATCCTTTTCAAAGCACAGGGAAGCATTGTATTAACAACAATACGAAGCATTCCTGTGCTTTCCCCTGCACTGGTGCACAATTGGCTGCCATGCACCAGCGCAGGCACCCTTTGCGAGGGTACTTGCGCTGAGGGGATGGGTTTTTTGTGCAGGAAGGAACACCTTCCTGCACAAAAACAATCACTACAGGCATTTTCCTCTTTCAATGCGTGCTGAAGAATGCAGCACTCATTGAAAGAGGAAAAAACGAGGAGGAATAAAAGCATTTCTCCTCGTTGCGCGTTCTTATGCCTCCCCTGGGGAGGCGTAGGATACTGGCACATTCCCAGTTTTACAAAATGTTTTAAATCTGGGAATGCATCAGGTTCCATGGATGTTGCTTGGGAACAGCCACAGCAACACCCATGGAACGCCCCTTTCAAGCAGAATGATGCGTGAAAGGGAAACATATTTACAAGGCCATGAAAAGCCATGTAGGGTGACTTTACGTGAACGATGGGCAAGCCCATTGCACCACCGGTGCGTCAAAGAAAGTTACGCACCAGCCGCGCAATAAATAAATAAGCCCCCAATATCTAGGGAGCTCCACCATGTTTTATCGTCGTAAGAAGTGGAGTGATGTCATAGTAGTCCTGTGGCTATAGTCACAGTCCTCTGTCTCTGTCGATGAACTTTCGAGTTTTGTTTAGTTCACAAATATGATTGTATAATTTAGAAGGCTGTTCAGACAGTAAGAATTTAAATCAACAAGAGCGGGCAACAAGTGCATAATGGAAATAAATTAACCCTTCAAGTCACAAGTTGCTGTAGAAGAACAAATCTGGGTCCAAAATGTTTGCTGCATTTTTTTAGGCTCTCTATATCTGACTGTGAGAAGTAATATTGTCACTGACCTTTTTAAATGTGGACTAGAGACAGATTCATCTCTCTCTTTAGACTCAGGCAATGGTAACAATAGTAAACATGCATTAGGAGGGGATGTGGGACAGACCTCTTCAGCCACTTCTCTGTGGGAGCATCATTCACATTGTAGAACAGCCAATAGGACAGCAGCATCCATGGAGTGTAACATGAGCCTGCCCCTTGCAGCCACTGGGGTACTTGACAGGATCAGTCACAATCTGGACCAGTCCACAGAACAGTCATCCAGTAATTGATGTGCCAGTCATCCTGAGGTGTGGTGTTTTTAGATCAAGCCTGGGCAGCGCATGCCATGCTGCGAGGCATGCAGTAGTGGAGTATGGCTTTGAAGCCCCGCCCACTCTCCGCCCATATTTTTAATTGGTTTCTGTCATTGTCCTTCGTAAATGCTGGCTTTCGATTCATTATTAGGCTTGTTAGTCCCTCCTTAGTCCCTCCTTGTCTGCATTTGTTACTTCCCATAACGACTGGACCTTTCATTTGTCTTGTTACACTGTCTGCTTTATCTTGGCTCTCAGCACTATTTTATTTAATGATTTGCTCCTATTCCACTCACTACCTCGCAGCACGCCGCCTGCTTTTATTTTATTTACTAATGGTGGTCCGCTTTAACTATAGCCGCTGCGTTTTATTATTTATTTATTTTAACAGCGCGGTCCTCTTCCAATATAGCGACCGCACGTACTTTTTTTTTTTGTTTACTAGCACCCATGCCGCGCTTTCACATTCATAGAGGTCGCACCCCTTTCTTTACACAAACCCCATCTAAAGAAAGGTGTGCGGCCAAAATTAAACTGAAAGCCCGGCATGGGCGCTTTTATAAAAAAACATCTGTTTGTCAACTTGACGAACAGATGCTTTTTTTGTTAAAGCACCCATGCCGCGGTTTCACTTTAATGTCGGGCATGTCCCTTTCTTTAGACGCGGCTTGTCTAAAGAAAGGGGTGCGGCTTTCATGAATGTGAAAGCTCCGCATGGGTGCTAGTATTTTGCAATGCAATAGGTCTCGCATTTGCGAGAGTTTAAGTTATTGCAGAGCCAATAGCTCAAACTCTCGTAAATGCGAGAGCTATTGCATTGCAAAGGCTTGTTCCACTTTGCCTCTAAGTGTGCCTAGGGAAAAGACAGCACCCAGAGGCAAAAAGTCCACCTTTTGCAGTGGCTATCAGAGAAAGAAAATTTGAGCAATGAAAAGTAACAAAATCTGTGTGAGAAACAAAGGCTTACTTGAATTGGAATTTAAATAAATGTGTAAATTCATTATTGTAGATGTTCGATCTTTTCAAGAAAACATGTTTTTGGTATGGAAAACCTATGAGAGATGACAAGTATAAGAGTGGATGTACATGTTTATATACCTCACACTTGAAGAAGGTTTTTGCTCCACATGAGTCTTGTGTTACTTTTAAAAAGGAAGATGGCTAGCGAGTGTAAGCTCTTGAATGGAAGATGTACCATGGGGTCCACTTTGCTGGTCCTCTTTAGAGGCTGACCTCTCTCCATAAAGCATAGGTCTTTAGTGAGAGTGCTGGTGGAAGCCACGTTTTTGTCCACCTTAGACCAACTCGTGTCCTCCCCATCCCTTTTGGGAGAACCCCACGTCTTTCCACGCCACCCAGACTCCCTTCATTCCAACACTCTGGTGAGAGTCTTCCCTCATCCCATGCCATGACATTCCAGCTCCAATTCTCTACTTCCCTCCAGGGTATCAAATTTGTCGATTTTAAAAATTTGAAATGTGTGTAATACTTTTATGAAAATATATTCCTTGGAAATAAAGTATTTCTGAATCTATGTCCCTCCATTGAGACCCACATCATTCTCCATGTTGCTGGAGTTCTGTGTCTCTCTATGCCTTTGACGCAGTGCAGGGAATGAGGGGCTTCCAGTTGGACCCTGAGCCGATAGCCGTTACTGAGCCGCGTCCTGGATGCGGGCCTGCCCCAGTGAAATATGTAGATTTTCTCCTGATGTACCGCATTCAGCAGTCTAGGAACACTGTCCGTTCAGAGCAGAAACATGTACAGAGACTTTTCTTATTTTCACTTCCAGCTGGGCCCAACACAAAGGACTCACTTAAATGGCTACTAGCCCCCCTTTATTTGGAGCCTCATCCTGGCTGCAAGCTGCCTGGAGCCTGAAACCTCAATCCCATTGCAATGGAGGGAAAACAATGCACTCAGGATGTTACCACTTCAATAGTGCTTGAGAGAAAGCATGATTTGATGACAGATGTTTGACTTTGTTCAACTGTATGTAAGGAATATGCATGCACTGTAAGAATTTCAATGTATATGTCTGTATGAGTTATTACATTAATAACTATATAAATAATGCTTATTTATTTGTAAATGTAATGCCTTTTATAGCACTACTCTTGCCAATGTCATTTGTCAGAATGCTTTACGTCTCACACTTACTTAATACAGAGAGTATGAGTATTACAAGCGTATAAACCAATGAACAGTAAGTGTTACATAAGACAATGAGGTTTACAAGGTTTCTTAGTCACTTATCATGCATACTGGTAATTTTTAAGTGTGCTTGGTCTGGAGATACACAAAGACCCTGATTTAGAGTTTGTCGGACTGGTTACTATGTCTTAATATGACGGATATCCGGTCCGCTTATTACAGGTGCATTAATCCTATGGCACTTGTAATAAAGCGGATGGGATATCTGTTACTTTGTGTCCGGGAAACCATCTAGAAAACTCTAATTTAGGCCCAAAGTCAGAATTTAAAACCTAACATTGTGGCTGTCTGTACTAATAGCAATGTATTACTAGAGCCTTAGAGATCGACGTAGCGGGTTCATCCGGCCATTAAAACCCCACTCCAGCGTTCGCCTCGAGCCTTTAACAAGAGAGCAGACCTTTAATAGCTGGTAGAGCCAGCTACAGTGGGCTCTAAGGCTCTTAGAGCATTCCGCCTGTAGAGGGCAGAATGTTCTAATTTGTAAAAACAAAGGCCTCACGGAGCCCGAGGGGGTTTAAATCCCCTTGGGCTCCAAGAGGCCTTTGTTCACAGCAGTAGCTGTGAACAAACCTTGGAATGTTGATGCTCCGGGCTTCTACCGGCCATTAGAAGCCCTGAGCACTCCATTATCTTCAATGGAGCACTCACCATTCCAATGTTCTAATACTCAATAAACTCTTTTTAGCAACCTTAAAATAATGAAAGATTGAGAAAAAATGAACAAGGTTCGAAACACATGCCCTGCGGTTTGCCTACAGCTCCCTGAGCCAGATCACAACTCACTATGCCATATTAGAAGAATTGTAAATTAGGAACTGCAAGTAACAAAAAGATCTCTGTGACAAAAGCAGTAACCCACTGAGCTATACACATAATATAAATCTCTGATCTGCATGTTGCACATTGTGCTTCCTAGGGCGCACATTAACTCTCTAGCATACTTTCTGATGAGTCAAATCTGCGACCAGACAAAACACAGATCTCTCCAGAAAGTTTATTGATCACAGGAGTTGTTTTACCTTTACTACTGCCCCCTCTAAATTGCTTAGCACACAAAATATCTCTGCATCAGGTGCCTTAACCTTTCAAGATATTTTAAAATCCAGACCGTTTGTGACAAACTAAATAAAAAGAACAGATATACTCGCACACTTGTCCTTGTTGCCAATTTCTTTGATGCAGAGTTTTTAAGTACAAATGTATAAGTTGACTGTCAGAGTATGCTTTCCATGGCTCCGCCTCTCAAGACTCCACCCCATGTCCGCTGCCGCACTTTGCCCTCCAATTTATGGGATCCTTGGGTATATTTCTTACATTTCCAGCACCACTTCAATGAGACCTTACTCGTCTCCACGTATAACCCAACCCTTCTCCATATCAACCCATCTCCTCTTCGCTCATCTCCCAAATGAAAACCCCTTCCCTCTCCAAATTACTCTGCCTTCCCATCTCCACTGGTGTCAGTGTAACTGAAAGCAGGCATAAGTGTACCTGACACCCATAAAGAAGGCACTGAAATGTCTCCTTTGAAACAGTTGTGTCTATTGTAATATGTAATCTTCAATTTTAGAAAATAGTTAGACTTGGTACATACCAAAGAAATTTGTAAATCAATGTATACCTTCAGGAGAAGCCCCTACACCCATCTTGGACAAAATTACATTAACATAAAACATTTCTTAATCACCTCAACCTTAAGATTTGTTTCCCATTTCTATGGATGGACCTCCCTTCATAGGGACTGATTTACAAAGGTAACTTACACTTTTAAGTATGTTTACACTTTGGAGTAAGTTTACTTCTTTCAGTATTCACAAACCCCGAGTGTAAACCTACTACAAAAGTGTAATTTATACGTCTCCATCCCCAGAGTAAAGCAATTAGCATACTCTTGTGTGGGTGGGTAATGTCCCTCCGTAAACTCCTCCCTGACTCTCGCTAAACCCCTTACTCCTCCCTAATCTCATCTCCTTTCGGAGGAAGTCTGCCACTTTTCCTGCCCGCTCCCTAGTATACCTCCCACATTTACTACTAAAACCGGATGCCGGAGTCAAGGCAGAGAGCCCTGAGTACATAAGTATAGGTCAAACATACATTTTGTTTTGTAGTACGTTTGTAGTACTACACAAGATACTACAAAGTGCAGTTTGTGAATCAGGCCCATTGTGTGCTTATTTGTAATATATGTGAGACCTTTTTCACCGTGTGGGGAAGTGGTGGGGCTTATTGCTTCTTGCCGAGGACAGCCTGAGGCCCTTAAACTCACTACCTCCCACACCAAAAAACCAAAGCTTTTGAGGGTGGCACATGTGTCAAGGGGAGGTTTTACACACCCCGGAATGGCAATCCACTGAGCAGAGCCTCCAAACAATTAGCCTGGAAACCTGCTCTCTGCAGAGGTTTCAAGTTAAATATGTGCACACAGTGTGATATTGACTCCTCACCGGGTGACTGTGTGAAGGGAGTCGATATCACATGATTCATGGTGGCGCCGTGTTAGCTGGAGGGTCTGGTGTTTAATATAGCCTTAGAGCCTGCCGTTGCGGGCTCTACCAGCTATTAAAGGACCGCTCCAGCATTAACAAGGGAGCGGGCCTTTAATGGCCGGTGGAGCCCACTACGGAGGGCTCTAAGGCTATTAGAACATTCCACCCCTAGAGGGCAGAATGTTCAAATTTGTAAAACATAGGCCTCACGGAGCCTGAGGGGGTTAAATTCTCCTCGGGCTCCGTGAGGCCTATGTTTACAGCAACAGCTGTGAACAAACATTGGAACGCTGGAGCTCCGGGCTTCTACCAGCCATTAGAAGCCCAGATAACTCCATTGTCTTCAATGGAGAGCTCGATATTCCAATGTTCTAATAGTGCTTCTCCTGCGTTCAGTCTTTCAAGTCACTCTTAAATCTATAACCTCATGAGGAATCTTCCCACGTCACTTGCAGCCTCAATTTTCCATAAAGCGTCCGTGAGCAGGCTCTTCTGTGGGTGCAATAAACTTGTCTTTTTCAGCAATTAGGCAATTCCATATACAGATGGCACAGCCTATAAACTGACACTGTAAGCAACGCCTCTTGTGACCAATCAAAGAGACACAATGTGCCCTACGATAGTAAGGAGGCACAATTGTCTTGCAATTCCAATCTTAGCAGGAAGGCCTGTTATTCTGTGTTCTTGTGCTTCAGGCGAAAGAGGAAGGCTCTTTTCAGGGATGAGGATGATGCAATGGAGAGAGGCGCCCTTTGCCGGCACCTTAGCGATCTGCTTCTTTTGAAGTGCAGTGCAGTACGTCCATGCCAATTATTAAGCTGGCAGGGCTGAAAGCTACTTTTAACTCTCTTATCACATACTTCATATAATCCAGTTGATGAGTTTCTTTCCCACTCTAGGCAGAATGGAGGTCACACTGTGCGGCAGCGTCCCGGTAAATAATGACACTTTGTACCAGAATATGAACCTCCATGTGGTTCGGAGTCGCAGCAGCCATTTTGGATATCTCCCTATAACTTTCCTCATAGCCTACAATGTCCTTGGCAGCTCTGATGCTATTTGGCTAAATCCAGGACCTTGTATGTGCATGGATATATGTTGCTTCATTGTGGTGTTGTTTCTAAAAGACATTATGAATACAAAGAAGTATTCTAAAGGCCCCATCATGTTGTAAAATGAACCTTGAACTAATTGAACTTTCATTTCTAACTTTGTTAAAGGCTATTGTTGTTATGCTTCGGATACTCAGGACAGGAAGGGCTCTAAAATCCCAACTATGGGCCTGATTACGATGGCAGTCGGACGAGCACCCGACCTCCATTGTTTCAGGCAGGTGTCCGACCAACTCTATGTCGGCAGTTCCACCAGCCCGATTACAATGCGACCGCCGCGTAGGCAGTCGTAAAAATGCCTTTTACCATTGCGGCATGTGCTGCGGCCCTACAAAAGGGCCGAAGCACAAGCTGTAATGGTAAAAGGCATTTTGCAAACATCCACGCACCGTGTGCCAGGCACCATGTGGTGCCTGGCACACGGTGCATGGATGTTTGGGGGGGGCACACATGTGCCCCCCCCCCCCCTGGGCCCATAGCGGAGGCCCAGAGGGGCCCCCAAAGTCCCTTTCTGGCTGCCTTTACATGGCGGTCGGACCACCATGAAAAGACAGTCAGAAAGGGCCATAGTAATCTCTAAGGCGGTGCCTCCGGAGGCACCACCCCCATTGTAGGGATTACTGTCGGACCGACTCCCCAACGGGCTCCTTGAGTCTGTCGGAGACATCGGTTGTTCCCTCCGCCCATTGAGGTCCGACCGACCGCATCATAATGCAGCGGTCAGACCGCTATGCTGAGTGTCGGTGGGACCGCCACTGATGGCCTGTCTGTGGCGGTCCCACCAACATCATAATCGGGCCCTATATTTGCACATGATATGCATCTATCATATGTTTCAATGTTTACATGAGGTGCTCAGTTAGGAATCACAGTATATTAATCTATGTTAATTACTTTCCTGTGACACTCAAGTCAGGTTAAACTATAACTTATCTTCACCAGAGAGTGCATGGTGACAATGTGTGTGGTAGTTATCCGAAATTTTGAGAGAAGTATAGATGAAACTATTTAGGGTACTCATCTCTTGTGTGTTTTTTTTTTTTTATATTTTAAGGAATAACAAGATCCATACAGAGAACAGAATTACACCGAGATATCACTAAGGTATACTTAGGCACTGTTATAGTTAAACTCTTAAGGTTAGTTACTAGAGATATCTCTTAGTGCTTTTAGACAACCCACTACCCCTTGCAGACCTCAGGGCCCAACTGAAGGGACGCGTCACAGTGATAGAGTCCAGTGCCTCTGTTTTCTCTCATATCCTATTCCCCTTTCCCAAAGTTTTGACTAGTCGTCATTTTCTTGTGTATGTGGTTGTTAGATGTGTCAGCCTTAGGGTGGTCTTCCCCCAAACCTTTTGCCTTCCGCCTCCATTTTTATTGGCCACGTTTTTGCTGGCCATAGGACTCTGCGCAATTTACCAATGCTAAACAGTGCTAAAGATTTTGTGCTCTCCCCTCTAAACCTGGTAATGTTGGCTTACCCCTAACAGACATATTTAATTTACTTTTAAGTGTCAAGCAAAGTGGTACTACGTGTGCTCAGGGTCTGTAAAATAAATGCTACTAGTGGGCCTGCAGCACTGATTGTCCCGGGAAACATCCTTTACCACGAAACCATTACAACGGGGTATGGTTACATCGTGGTTTTCACAACGCAAGTCGTTACATCGACTTGCACTGGAGGGCGCTCTAGACTAAGGAATAGTGTGAATTACTATTCCAACACCTTCCCTACTGTACGTAGACTGGAGTTGGAATAGTAATTCACACTATTCCTAAATCCAGCGCCCTCCTGCGCAAGTCGATGTAACGACTTGCGTTGTCAAGACCGCGATGTAACATACCGCGTTGTGATGGTACTCGTTGTATCATCATACATTCATTGTGCCACCCACTTAAGTATCCCTTTAAACTTGTCTCAGGCCGGCCATTGCAGCCTGTGTGTGCAGATTTAAAAAGCAATTTCAACCTAGTAAAATAAACCTTTTGCCAGGCCCAAGCCTTCCTTTTTAATACATATGTCACATCATAGCAGGGGGTGGTACTGCGCAGATTAAGACGTAGTGTTGAATAAAATGAGAAGGCAAATGGCAATACGCGCTGGTGTTTGGTAGGGAGCCCTTAAAGTTGACTTCTTCCCCTCAAACCGACTTTGATGAATTTCCTGGATCTGGCCTGAAGGTGAAGCCTGTTGACTTGGTGCAATCAGTGGTTTTATGAATGCCTTTACTCTTGGGCCCAGCGCCTCTCTGCTCTCTTCAACGCCCTCATCTATCACTCCAAGACTACTAAGAGACAAGGCTCCACAGAAGGTGATGCTCCAAATCAAATTGACACTGTTACCATAAGAAAATCAATGGGTGTGTTTGATGTTTTCATGAATGTGAAGGATCGCGTAGGCAATAAATCCAGCTATTCCTAATGCATTTTATGTACTTTTGGCAAATGTTCACCTTTTAAGTGACAATGAATAAATCCGTTTCTGCACGCTCCAATTTGCTGCCGATACAAAACTTAAGACAGAAGATGATTAAGCAAATTGAGCAGAATCATGTTTTTTGGAGCAGGAAGTGGGGGTGGGGTTAAAGGTAAAGTCTCCTGATACAACAAGTGTCATTGTGTAGCCATTGGCTATATCTTCTGTCCTATTAATTAACCTACTACTTACCGCAAAGGGTAGAGCACCCAGGATAATATATATTTATAGCATGCCCTGTCACTAATATACACTTTGCAGAGTGAGCGAATTAGCCTTGTGAAGACACACCTTTAAGTACTGTTTCCCCCTAATCTATCAAATATTGCCATCCCTTTTAACCCCGTTCCCTTCGCCCCCAAAGCACATGCTTTGCTTGTAGGCAGCATAAACTAGGTGTGGCTGAGCAATACTCCGCCCGCTCACGGACCTCCGTGGAATTCGGCTGAGTTTTTCGGTAACTCTGCGGAATTCCACTGAGTGAAACTCCCTGAACTCTGCCCAGGCCTTCTATTTAGTGCCTGTATACTGTCTCTGGTCACATGACTGGGCGTAACTGACAGTTGAGCTTTGTGTATTCCTCCTAGACAGCAACACACAATAGGTGAGTTTAGGTGTGCCTGGATGGGCCATCACTAGCAGGATGGGAGGGAGGAGCTGGGCACAGACCCACTTACACCTGAATAGGCTGTGTCCTGCCTCCCCACAAAGGGCTGCAGACCCCTGTGGAGTTAGTCTGGAGCCAGGGCATGGAAGGCAGGAAGTCTGGGGACTTCAAAGGAAAACCTCTAGAATTTTCTCCCCACTTCAAAGGAAAAACTGGGTATAAATACTAGATCTCAGAAACCAACTCTTCAGTACACTACTGGACCTGTGGATACTCTGCCAGAAAGGACTGCTGTGCTGCTACAAGGACTGCTGCTCTGCTGGACTGCTACTCTAAAGGAACTGCTGTCCTGCTGTGCTAGCCTGCTGCCTTCTTTCCTGGGGATGAAGAATTGGACCTGAAACTTCATCTTGAGCCCAGGACCCCAAAGTGACTCCAAGGGGTGGTCTGCTGGCCCCCTGATCTGAGCCTGAAGGACATAAAAGGCTCCCCAACCAGCTCCTGGACTGAGCTACAGCCAGTTCCTGACCCCCAAGTGGTGCCGCTCATGTCCTGGACCCTTGGTGTGGCTCACCGGCTCCTACAACAAGCTTTTAGGCTCCTTGCATCAACGAACTGGCCCGTTCACACTGAGACTGCACTGCTCGCATCAAAATCCAGTGTGAGTCGCCACTAGCCTGTCTCTTCGCACAGTAGCATCGATAGCCCACAGTGGACCACCAATGCGAAGCACCAGCTCGCCCATCCACGATGCCAGCCTGCTCTTCTTGCCACGCCGGCAACCTCCCATGACGCCCTCCTTGCTCCCCGCGACCCTCTGCAACATGAACTGTACTCTTGGCACAAAACTTGAGAAGGTAAACCTTCAGTGGTACTAATCTGGGATTGTATCTGACTTGCTCTCCATTGCGGTGGGCTTGAAACTTTGACTTTGACCTGGTCCAGCGCGACCAGATAGCCACAGTTGGCGTTTTCTGCTTTTAGGTGCTATTTTGCACTTTATTCTTCAAAAACTCATCACTACGGTTCTACTGGTTAGATTTTTGTCTTTTTGGTCTTGTTTTATTTATTACATTTTGCTCTAATTTTCTAACCTGATGTGGGATCTTTTTATTGTGGTGTTTTTACTGTTTTACTGTTTGAAGTTTTGCACAAATACTTTGCACATAAACCTGACTGCTCTGTGCCAAGCTACCAGGGGGTTGAGCACAGGTTAATTTGGGGGCTGTTTGTGCCCTATCCTGACAAGGACTGTAGTTGCTGCTTGACCAGGGCTCACACTCCAGTCAACCAACAACCCAATTTCCTACAGTAGTCATTGGTGCAGGGGCTGGGAGACGATAGAGTGCATTTCTCCCTTTGAATCGCAAGTACAATTAGTGTTTATTGACAATTAGCCGTTGACGCTGCCGAATCTGCATCCAATCTCATACTGATATTCATCGGTGTAAAAGGATTTTGGCAATTTTCTTTCTTATTGCTTGCCAAATTCAGCAGCAATGATTCAGTAGAGATTTATTTTATTTTATTTTAGCCATTTATAGAGCGCATGGTTACACCACCGGGGTGTCCCCGCGCTGAGCAAGACACTGTGGGAGGATATGACAGCGATCCGCGTTTCTCACTGCGTAGCCCATACAGACTGTCAGATCATCTTTATTATGTTTTTGCGAACAGCCAGGTCTTAAGTTGTTTGCGAAAACTACTTTCGCATGGTTCGGTTCTTAATGCCAGTGGTAAGGTGTTCCATGTTTTAGCTGCGATGTACCTGAAAGAGCGTGCACCCATTGTCGCTCTGCGAATTCTCGGTACAATTACCAGTGCCTTCCCCCTAGATCTTAGACACCGTCCGGGTGTGTACTGGATTAGTAGTGGGTGAAGGTACCTTGGGCCTCTCTTTGATAGAATGCGGTGACATAGGCACGTCCCCTTGAACGCGACTCTCTTTTCCACTGGCAGCCAATGTAGTGCTGTCAGGGCTTTCTTTGTGTTAGCTCTTCTAGGCAGGCTAAGAACTAGGCATGCCACCGCATTCTGTACTGTCTGTAGTCTGGATATTCCTGCCTTAGAAGCTCCAAGCTATAGTACATTCCCATAATCAATTTGGGAGGTTATCACCACATGCACTATAGTTTTCCTGGCGATTGGGGGCAGAAGATCCAGAACTTTCCTTAGGATCTTCATAGCCCCATAGCATTTGCTGGCCACCTTCCGGGTCTGCCCGTCAAAAGTCAGTTCGGAGTCGAACCAGATCCCGAGGTTTTTTACCTCCGTTTTTGGTGATGGTTGTTGGCCCAGTGTTTCAGGCCACCATGCTGAAGACCATATGGTCGGCGCCTTGGCTACCACCATTACTTCTGTCTTGCTTCCATTCAACTTGAGGCAGTGGTCCGATACGCAGTCAGCCACCTCTCCCAGGCATTTGGAAAACCGAATAGCTGCCTGTTCCTTGTCTTGTGACAGCATCACAATTAGCTGCGTGTCGTCAGCATAGGAAACTATAGACACCTCATGTTTTTCCACTAGCTCAGCCAGTGGTCCCACATATAAGTTAAATAGGGTGGGGCTCAGGATCGATCCCTGTGGGACCCCTTGCGGCAAGGGGATACTCTTTGATAAATATGGCCGTTGTGTGACTTGGAAGCTCCGTGTGGAGAGGAACGAAGTCAGCCAGCACAGAGCATTTTGCCTGATACCACAGGCCTCTAATCTTTGGAGGAGTATCTTGTGTGAAACGGTGTCAAACGCCGCACTTAGGTCCAACAGGATCAAGGCGGTTGTCTGCCCTTCATCGGCGAATTTTCTCAGCGTTTCAGTGGCCATAAGGAGTGCTGTCTCAGTTGAGTGGTCCTTTCTGAAACCTGATTGCGAAGGGTGGAACAGCTCATTCCTGTTGATATGGTCTACCAATTGTTTATTAACCGTTTTCTCAGCGATTTTGGCCACGAACGGCAACAGTGAGATAGGACGTAGATTCTCTAATACTGTTTCTTTTTTAGAGGGCGAACAATTGCTTGTTTCCATTTGGTAGGGACCATGCCATTCTGGAAGGAGCAAGAGATTAGCTCAGAGATATACGGCATGATCAGTTCTGCTCCCTCCATTACTCTGTCCGGACGTGCAGGGTCTAACGGGGATCCAGATTTTATCCCTTTTGCTGTGTTACTCCAGCGAAATTCGTCTGATTTTTATGTTTCAGGCTTGTTCCTTGTCGTGCTTCTATTGGAAAGCTCTCGTAGATTGTTGTCACTTTGTCAGCAAAAAACTCTGCCACTTTATTACAGCTCTCTATTGAGGTGGGTGCCCTATTTTTGTTTTCGTATGTTTTGAGGGACTTTAATATAGCGAACATTTCTTGGGGGGAGTTACTCGCCCTATCAATTTTGTCTGTATAGAAATTGCATCTTATTTTCCTGATTAGTGCGTGATATTGTTTTAGTTCTTTTTTGTAGTTATCGTTAGCCTTACTACAGTATTCTTTCCTCCATGCTCCACAATTAACATATTTTACTAAAGTAGCACCAATATGTTGGGAGGACTTAGGGAACTTAAATATGTACATAAAGAATAAGATAATAGACTGGAACATCATGAAACATTCATGGCGGAGCTCATGGAGAAATGAAAGTTCTAGGAAGAGCTCCGAACTTAAAAATCTGTACAGAAGGATAAAGGGTGGATGAAGCGAACAGATGGAGAAAATTCTAAGAGCATCTCAAAATCTTCACTAGGGAGAAGATGGACAAGGAAATTCATGGAGACATAGCAAGTTCTAGGTTAAGCTCAAGAACATAAACATCTGTACAGAAGGAGAAAGGGTGGATGAAGCGAACAGACGGGCAGAATTCTAAGAGCATCTCAAAATCTTCACTAGGGAGAAGATGGACAAGGAAATTCATGGAGACATAGCAAGTTCTAGGTTAAGCTCAAGAACATAAACATCTGTACAGAAGGAGAAAGGGTGGATGAAGCGAACAGATGGGCAGAATTCTAAGAGCATCTCAAAATCTTCACTAGGGAGAAGATGGACAAGGAAATTCATGGAGACATAGCAAGTTCTAGGTTAAGCTCAAGAACATAAACATCTGTACAGAAGGAGAAAGGGTGGATGAAGCGAACAGACGGGCAGAATTCTAAGAGCATCTCAAAATCTTCACTGGGGTGAAGATGCACAAGGAAATTCATGGAGACATAGCAAGTTCTGGGTTAAGCTCCAGAACATAAACATACACCCTGGGAAGTAGAAGGAAGGGGAAAGTCACCGACAATGTTTTAAGCGGATTCCATGTACTTAGACCTGTGCACTGAGAGAGAAGAAGGGCAGGACCATCATGGCTAGACTGAAAGGTCCAGGAGCATCACAAGACCCTAGGTAAAATTGTTCTGGGATTGAAGATGGGTGTGGGTGTCAAGGAGGCATTCAATGTTCTGGGCAGAGATCAAGACTTAAAATGTGAACATGGTAAAGGATAACTGAGGGACATGATGGAAATATTCAAAGTTCTAGGATGAGCTCAAGAACCTAAGGGTATGCCTATTGGGGCTGAGGATGGACGGGGAGCATCTATTTGAAGTTCTAGGAGGAGATCAGAAATGTGAACATACGTCTACAGGTGGATGGCTGGAGGAGGGAACACATGCAGACATTCAAATTTGTGGGTTGAGGTCAAGTTAAGCATGTACACACTGGGGAAGAGAATTGGTGGATTCATCTGTACTAATTGCTTTATAAGAAACAAACAGTTTTGAGATTGCATTATCTGAGAATCCAAAACACTGAAAAAGTTGTTTCACGAATTAGCATTCACAAGAATGTCCTATAATGGAGAAAATGAAAAAAAAAACACCAGGGACTAGTATCAAATCATGGTACAACAGATGATAATTTTTTTTTTAAATATAGACAAAAACTTTGAGCAATTTGGAACAGGAAGGCTATGCGGCGTAGCTGTCAATAGGGTGGCAGGGACAGTGCCATAATGGAACTGAGCGCAAGGGGACAACTGTACACCAATTATATGTTTATCTCCTTCCAAACTGAGGAAGGGGGTCCATTTTCCTTGACTGCGTTAGAGCCCATGACTCCCTTGTCACACTGCTAAGACTAAGTATGTTTTTTAAAAGGGAAAAAATAAAAATCAAGAGAAATTAAATGCTTTAGGGTCATTGCACTACATGTTCTATTTGTACTATGATCCTAATAAAGAGATGGAGAACGGATGGCTTACAACTGTAAAAGAAATTCTAACGAGAAAGTAGGAAGGAGGAAATGATGCATGGCAGGAGGGGAGGGTAGAAACAACGACAAAAAATCAATCCGGGTACGAGTAAAAAACTATGCAATTTTTACAAATCACACGAAAGGGGTTAAAAATAGATGTAAAGATGGTAAGAAATCTAAAAAATATAAAGCAAAAAGGGGTGGGTAGGTGGGCATAAGAAGTCAGGATTCATCTCCTATGGACAAGGGTGAAGAAAGAGAAGGGGGAAAGAGGATAGAGGCATAAAAGGCTAGGGTGACAAAACCAAAATGAGAGAGAGGCAGTTCGGGGGGTTCCCAATAAATCGGACATTAGCGCATCAATGGAGAGGGGCTGGGGAAAAAAGAAAAAGAAGGATTTATGCTATGCTTCAATAAAAACTAATTTGTAGAATGGAATTCACATATTTGAAATCTAATATTTAATGAATGTTTTTATCTTGCAACAAACAACAAAGTTCAGAGCTGCATTCCAGTCCTTCATTTTTCACTTAGTGTGCCACTCTGGACAGAGACCAGCCTTTAGCAACTCAGTCTAAGTCACGCTCCTAAAGGAACAAGAGAACTTGACTAACTTTACTGCTGGAGATGCTAGAGAAGACCATGCAAGCGGATGTGTTCTTCACGAAACAGTGATAGAACCAAAGCTCACAAAGTGAGACTAGAAAGAGTAAAGGTGATCATGGGTGACATAAAAAGTTCAATAAAGAGAGAATGAATAACATTTCAGAAAAATTGTTTAGTGCTGCAAAAGTAAAACATGCAAACGCATCTGAAAAAAATCTGATGCGGCAGTAGCAGAACAAAAGCAAAAACAAAATAAATCTCAGGCCATAAGACAGGAAAAAGTGCAGAGTAATTGAGTCTCAGAGACATCACATGTTGTCAAATTTTGTGCTTCTTTTACCTTTCAAATTAGAACTCCAACAAGTTTTCTTGCTCCGAACTCTTCCATGATTCCATGCTCGTCTTCAAGGGGACACACAATTCATTATCGCTGTTGAAAAATAAAAATTGTTATTAAAAAACTGGAAATGAAATGCACTGGAAATGTATTAATTTTGACATTTTATATATCTTACGTGATTTATCAATAGAAAAAAAGTGTATTCTCATGCTTTCCCAAAAGATTTAGGGCTCGATTACGAGTTTGGCGGTGTGAGAGTGGCCACCACACCAACGCCCGCTCCCACACTGACAAACTCGACCGCCGTCCGCCTGCCAGATTACAAGTTTCCTCATGGTCTAGCAGGCGGGGATTTGGCGGTCCCACGCCGGTGCCTATTAGAAAGGCACCACAATGGGAGCACCAAAGCCTGTTTCTGCATGGCAAGGACTGTGCAGACCATGCCATGCAGGAAAGGCGGTGCATGCACACAAGGGGGGCACATCATGTGCCCCCCTGCATGTATCCCCAGGTCCAGAGGCAACCTGAGGCCCTGCAGGGGCTCCTTAGTTTCCTCACTGCCAGCATTTTCATGGTGTGAGCATTGCCATGAGACCGCTGGCGGTGAGGAAACTCGTAATACGCTTGGCAGTGCCGCGGTCTTATGGTGGTCCGACTGCCGTAGTCGTAGTATGGCAGCAGGACCCCCGGTGCCGCGGTCCCCAACTACCACTGCACCTCCACCGCGGGATTGGCAGTCCGATAAATCTCTAAACTTGTAATTAGACCCTTAATGTTAAACTAAACTCTCATAAAATTGTGAATATTCAAACATGATAATCATAACCTGTTTAAGAGCCACCAACCAAAAAAATCACGAGTGTCTCTTACCAATATTTTCATATCATCATCACTGTAACTCTTAATAAGTAGCAACTTCTAATAGCATGACTTGTCTAAACCATCTTCATTGTTGTTTTTTCACATGGGATCAAAGGTGCTGTAGGACTGTGTTTACTTATTGATTAACCAATGCATTCTTTCAGTTCAGAACCATCAAAGTAAAATTAAAAAATTTAATTTTATCAAATACACAAAGGCTTAATGTCCCACAATTTGTCTTCGCTTCATCAAAAATAGCGTTATATCCTGCTTCTGAGAGTTACTGGGGACACTAATACCTTCTCCCCCAAGGCCAAGAATGAGTCACAGGGCATTTAATGATCAATAAAGCCCTCAACAGCAGGCCTATAATGTTATTAAAACATTGCACCAGTTGTTGACAGAATGATCCCCAAAAATCTGGAGAAACAAAAATTGAGGCGCTGCAATGTTGGGGTAGAAAGGCTATGCAGTTATTTGCCTACTGACACAACAGGCTCATGGGATAATCCCAAAGCGGAATGAGAAAGCATATACATATTGGGAGATTAGAAGACAAAGGGGCCAATTTATATTTTGGCGGAAAGGGTACTCTGTCACAACAGTGACAGAGTATCCTTTCAGCCAACATAATGGTCCACCTGCCAGATTTTAATGCAGGTGGACATTTGGTGGAATGACGGCAGACACTACTCCGTCTCTGCCGTGGTCACATCCCTCCAATGACCCGACGGAGACAGAGCCATTGGAGGTTGACCTATATGTCCACCAACCTAATTTAACCGGGCAGACGTACAGGTCAGTTTTCACTCCCCATCACTGCCAGGAAAACCCTGGCAGTAAAGGGCAGTGACAGTATCAAAATTCCCACCTCGCCATGGGAGATAAATCCCAAATTGAGGGATATTTAAAGATGGAGTAATGTACTGTGTTGCCCTTGCAGAGAACGGCCCGGCCACCAAATTCTAAATTGGACCGAAGATGAGCAACGGTTGTTCAGTCAACCCCTAATTAGCGTAAGCAAGGG
This sequence comes from Calotriton arnoldi, assembly GCA_963921515.1. Lineage (NCBI taxonomy): Eukaryota > Metazoa > Chordata > Amphibia > Caudata > Salamandridae > Calotriton > Calotriton arnoldi. The sequence continues at coordinate 1,275,463 of CAWUFW010004660.1, read as the reverse complement.
TCTGGATACTGTCTTTATCAGTGGAAGTGAGGAAGGCAGGGGTCCTTTTCACACACTGGTGGTCCTTTTCCCAAGAAGGTGACCCTGTCTGAGATGGAGACTGGTGTGCCTAGGAGTAGAAGGATGTTTACCAGAGGGCTGATAGCTGTAGCCTTCAGCTACACTTCAATGTACAGGAAGGCACCAGGGATGTGCAGGTAAGATAGTTCACTTAAACAATGCACCACTGCAGAGATCTCTGAGTGTAAACCAAAGTTCAGCTTTCAATCCACACATGCCCTCTTATCCTCTCCATTTCAAAAGTGACAGAGTACTATTGAGAAGGATATTAAAAAACACTTTTTATTAGTACCTAGAGATGATTCAGTGTGCACACTTATCTAGGTCCAGAAGCTATTATTTAGTGAGATAGATAATTAAGCATGGATCCTGTATCAATATAGAAGTCATTTCTGACGATTCAGCATGTACACTGCATTGGTACAGAAGTCATCATTGACGATTCATCATGTGTACAATATCAATGGACGGCTCACCCTGTATACTATACCATTATAGAAGTCACTATATATTGCTAATCAAACACGTCATCTGTAACTAGAGATGATTTGGCATGATATTATGCCAGTATAGAAGTCGTTATTGGCCATACAGCATGAGCACTATATCGATGGAGAGGTAATTGACGATTCAGCATTTATATTATATTGGCGTAGAAGTCATTAGTGATGACTATTAACGATTGAGAATGTATACTATATCACATAGGCGCAATTATTGACAGATAAGATCTTATACTATATAGGCATAGAAGTCCTTATTCATTGAGATAGAGCATCAAAACGCCTGTTATCAGAGACTAGGGATGACTCAGCATGTACCCTATATAGGTGGAGAAGTCACTATTTATTTAGATGCCTTATAAAAACATTCCGGTCTATAGACAATTCAGCATGTTTAATATATCGGTATAGAAGTCATTATTCATTGAAATAGATATTCGAAACGCCTGCTAATGGTGACTAGAGACAATTCAGAATGTATACTAAATAGGTATGAAGTCAATTTTTATTAAGATATATAATCAAAATACCTTTTATGAGCACCTAGAGATTGTGTGTACTGTGTAGGTACAGAAGTAATTATTTATTGAGCTGGATAATTCAGCATGGATACCGTATGGAAATGGAATGGAAATGGAAAAGTGTTTGTAGAGTGCACTAAGCCCGAAGGTGTCAAAGTGCTAACATCCAAAGTGAAAGCATTCGCTGAGACCAGAGAGAGGCAATCATGTAAGGGAAAAAAGCCAGGTTTTCAATTGCTTGCGGAAAACCCCGAAGGAGTCCAGCCTTGCAACTTGAGCTGGCAGAGCATTCCACAATTTCACTGCTGTGACCGAAAAGGAACAGCCGTCCCACCTGGCTTTGTGGAATCAGGGGATGGACACGTCCCTAAAGGAGGATGATCTAAGCCATCTTTTAGGGATATACCAATGAATTTGAATTTGTACTTGTAAAGCGCACTGATACCCCAACTGGGGTTTCCTGGCGCTGTACGCATACCGCTGTGGAACCCTTCCTGGCTTTTCCCTGTGAAATGTCCACTCCTGGGCACCCCCAAGGTGAAGCCAGGCATCCCAGCGCTGTTGGGGCCGTTGTGGAGATTAAGCAAGCTATTGCCCAGAGTTGCAGAGTGGGACCCATGATTAGAATAGGCACCGAGGCGAGAATTATCAGGTCCAAGGAAATTGAGCCCAAGACCCGCCGAGGCGGGAATTGAACCCTGGTCCCGGGCCAGATCTCTGCATCAGGGTCTGCCGCTCTAATGAAATGCTGTTATCAGAGGTGCAGGCCCTTTATGATGGAGAGCCAAACAGACCATGCAGAGCGCTTTATGTCACTCACTTCCTTACTAGCAGCCAATGGAGGGAGCGAAAGCCTTCCCTCACTGAGAGGTGTTCAGGTACATTCAGTACCAGGTGGGCTGCTGCATTCTGAATGACCTGCTGTCTATTCACCGGGGACTTATTGATGTTCAGATATAAAGCGTTGCAATAGTCTAGGCGCGATGTAACTAAGGTGATGACCGCTGCCACTCTGAGTTCAGCAGGGATAAGTGGAAAGATCGTTTTTAGGGTTTTGAAAATAAAAAAGCAGGAGCTCATGGTCCTGCTGACCAGTGTCAAAAGTGAGGGTATTATCGAAAATAACCCCCAAATTGTTTGCAGATTCAGCTGTCAGCTGGTGTAGGTAATGGACCACAGGTCTCTGGCAACCAGAGTTCTGACCACACCAAATGCTGTGCCCCAAAGACCAAGATCTCTGGGGCATATTAGCAAGGGCACTATCGCCGCTTTAGCGGCACTTTTTGCCGCTAAAGCGGCGATATTTATATCGCCCTATCAGCAAACTGTCTCTAACAGCAGTTAGCGACAGTTTGCGGGCATTAGCGCCCGTTTTTACCGCTTTGCATGTCAGCGATATTTATCGCTAATGACATGCAAAGTGGGCGTTCCCGACGAACAAACCTGGGAAACACTCGCTAACAGGCCTATCGCCTATTAGCAAGGTGGCCATGGCCCCAGTTAGCGACGTGAAAAGTCGCGCTAACCGGGGTCATCGCCATTTATTTAACACCTGCAATTAGCAGGTGTTAGCCATACCTAACATGGGGGGTGGATTATGCTGATACGACCACAGGGTCGTATCAGCAAGGTGTTCTCCCTTCTCCATGCAACATCGCTGGTTTTTCAGCGATGTTGGCCCATTTCCCCGCTATCGCTGGAATATTCATCGCCATAGCGCTAATCGTTGCTAATACAGCGTTAGCGTGGCGATATATTCCAGCGATAGCCGGCGATAAAAAAAATCACGCTAAGCAGGGTTAGCGATGATTATCGCCTCTTCTTGCTAATATGCCCCTCTGTCTTTTTAGTATTCAATTTTAAGCAGTTCTCCTTCATCCAGGTGCTAATGCTGTTCATAGAAGGTTTGAAGCTATCTACCTCCATCGGCAGATCATCTGATATGGAGATGATGACTTGGGTGTCATCCGCGTAGGATAGCACCTGAAAGCAGAACGAACGCACCAATTCAGCGAGGGGAGCGACATACAGGTTGAACAAAGTGGTGCTTTGGGAGAATCCTTGCGGAACCCAACAAGGGAGCTGGAATGCCTCTGCTCTGAAATTACCGCAGCTAACTATTTGGATCCTGTCTCTCAGGAAGGATCCCACGAGGTCCAGAGCGATGTCCCTCAGCCCCACCTGATGTTGTCTTTGGACCAAGCGGACAAGTGGCATCATGCCAATGCCCCTGACCGATCCAATATTACCAAGATAGCAGCACCTCCTTGATCTACTTGGCATGAATGGAATCTGCAGCGGCAACCAGTACTGACTCGGTGCTGTGACCACTTCAGAACCTGTTCTAAGAGGGAGCCAAGAGGTCATGAGCAGTAATAACTTCCACCAGTTTCCGGTAGATATATCTTTCAAACATTTTTGCCAGCACAGGCAGAACAGAGATCGGGCGAAGGTTTTTAAGGTCCTCTAGGTTCCCATTAGGTTTCTTTTGGGGGGGAATAAACATTGCCTTCTTACAACGGTGGGGATACACTCCCTTTATAAGTATTTGATTGAAAACATTTACCAGGAAAGGTTACAATCTGTTCCGGGGTGAGTTGTAAAACTCTGGGCAGACATGGGTCATCAGGTGAACCTGATTTTATGTTCATGAGCACATTTTTCACAAGCAAGGGGGAGATGGGAGGGAAAGCAGACATAGCTGCGGAGGAGTACAGATCGCAAGGTAATCAACCATGAATGAGGGGAGAAGCCTATCCTTCTTGACACTGAATTCAGAATAAATCTTCAAGATCTTCTCTTTAAAGTGGACTGCAACATTACTGCAGGAACTTTGTGAGCTCTCCATAGACTGCTGGATCAGAGGAGTAGTGAGCTCTTTAACCACCTTAAAAAGTTTGTTAGGGACAGTGCTGGCAGACCTTATTTTGTATACGTAGTAAGCGGATTTAGCAGCCATGATAGTGCGTTTATACAAGAGTATCAGTTCTTTATGTTTTCCTTACCTCTCTGGAGTAGACTTAACCCTCCATTTTCGCTATTGCCTCCTACACTGCCGTATGACGTCTTTCAGTTCGTCCAAGAACCATGGAGCGGACACTTTAGCTCTAGTTCAAGTCTTAGTTTTAATCGGGGCAACCTGATTAATTACGGTCTTCACCCAGTCATGAAAATCATCTGCGTTATGATCCTGTGGATCATTATTATTCGCTAGGGCCTTTCTAAGTGCTGAGTCCATCTCTTAAGAGGAGGATTTCTCTATGTATAAAATATTGGTTTACACTGCCCCTGTTCTGCCCCCTTCTGCAGAGTAATTTTGAAAGTCACCCCTCGATGATCAACCCAAATTGACGGGAGACAATCTCCCACAGTCAGGGCAGAGTGGTTAGTGAAAATCCCATCCAACATATGGGCAGCAGTGTGGGCACTGGATTTGACCACCTGAGTGAACCCGAAGCTCGTCATAAGTTCAAGAAAGGTGATTGAATCATTACATCTCTTGTCTTCCAAGTGGAAGTTAAAATCACACAGTATAGTAATGTTCAGATTAGCACAACTTGGCCCCAGGACTCAAGAAACTGAGTACGAGAGCCACGAGTGCGGTATACTAAAGCCCAGATAGCTCACTGACACAACATCGATGTAAAAAATGTTGATGTTAAAAATATAGAGTAAAAAATATAAACAACAAAAATATCGACTCCTATACTTAAACAGGTAAGTACAAAAATATTGACTAAAAAAAATCAATGTAAAAAATATAGGGGCATATTAGCAAGACCCACTTTAAAATTATCGCCGTTTTAGCGGCAGGAAACTGCCGCTAAAACGGCGATAATGGGCTTGCTAATATGCGTTATAGAATTCCAATAGAAGCCCAGGTTAGATATGCAGGACATCTAACCTGGGCTTCTATTGGAATTCCATAACGCATATTAGCAAGCCCATTATCGCCGTTTTAGCGGCAGTTTCCTGCCGCTAAAACGGCGATAATTTTAAAGTGGGTCTTGCTAATATGCCCCATAGATGTATAAAATATCGACATTTATCTCAATATAACATAAAATAATTTATATTAAATATATTAAATATTAAATATAATTTAAACAAAATTACCTAAATTTAATATATGTTTTAATAAAATATAACAAATAAACTTAATTAAAAAAATAAACACACAAAAATATTAATTTATACATATATGTTTACTTTAAAACAATTAATAAAATATTATTTTTAATTTATATTAAAAGTTTAAAATAATATAAAAAATAAAAATATATATTAATGAATTAAAATATAAAAAAACAAAAATCTATAATAAATTAAAACATGAAACTATTAAAAAAATATTTAAACTTTAATTTCAAAATACAATCAATGCAACAGTAGGGAAAATGCTGGAAGGCAAAGGGGTAAAAATAACTATTCCAACTCCAGTGAGTGCAACAGTAGGGTAAGTGTTGGCTAGCGGAGGGGTAAAAATTACTATTCCCACTCCAAAGATTGCAACAGTAGAGAAAGTGTTGGATAGTGGAGGGGTAAAAATTACTATTCCCACTCCACTGAATTATTATTATTATTACTATTATTGCAATTTATAGAGCGCGCGGCTACCTCCAACGGAAGTGTCCCGGCGCTAGCAGCGGATACAGCAGTAGAGGACTGGTGGGAGAGCTCTAAGGTAGGCCAAAAAGCCAAGTTTTCAGAGCCTTCCTAATTATAGGTTCTGACTTGGCCTTCCGTATGTGCTCAGGCATGGAGTTCCAGAGAGAAGCAGTTTTCACAGAGAAAGCTCGCCCGCCAAACCTTGCTTTTGCGAAGCGAGGAATCACAAGTAATTCCGGGTGATTCGATCTCAAAGCCCTGGACTGGCGGTATTTCTGGAGATTCTGCTTCAAGTATTGTGGGCCAGTGTCTCTAGCTGCTCTATAAGCGAAGGTCAGCGCCTTGAACTCTATCCTCCTTTTGACAGGCAGCCAATGTAGGCTGCGCAGGTGGGGGGAAATATGGTGGAGGAGAGGCACGTTTCTAATAAGCCTAGCTGCAGCATTTTGAATAATTTGTAGTTTCCTGATCAAGTAGGCTGGGAGACCCAAGTACAGGCTGTTAGCATAGTCCAGCTGAGACTCCGCACACGAGAGGGCTAGAGGAGGAGACATGGGGACGGAGAAATACTTGCTGAGACTGGCCCTCAAGAAATGAGGGGAACCAGGCTAGAGTGGTTCCCGTCACTCCCAGCAGCTCGAGTCTTTCTAGAAGGATCCGATGCGAAACCGTGTCAAAAGCTGCAGACAAGTCCAACAGCACTAGCATTGCACAGCTACCCTGGTCTAGAGTTTCACGTATAGTTTCCGCCACTTCAAGCAGAGCTGTCTCTGTGCTGTAGCCTGATCTAAAACCCGACTGTGAGTCATGGAGATAGTTGTTAGGCTCCAGGAACTCAGGCAGTTGTCTCTGAACTTCCTTCTCAAGAATTTTGGCCGGCGCTGGCAGGAGAGAAATAGGCCTAAAATTCTTAAGCTCTGCGGGGTCCGCGTCCTCTTTCCTGAGGATTGGCTGGACCAATGCTGTTTTCCAAATGGTTGGATAGGTGCCCGATTTCAAAAATGAATTCCAGATAAAGTGAGGGATTGAATAAAGGGGCCAGCAGCTTGAAGAAGCTGGCTGGACAGGGGTCAACAGGTGAGCCAGATTTAATTTTGTTCAGTTCAGACAGGGACGCTTCAGGGCAGAAAGGGCGAAAATCAGACCACACGCCGGAGTGGTAGGGAGTAGGCAATGGTGTAGCTAGCGACCCTGTCAAGGTAAAAGAGGAGTAGATAGCCTGAACTTTCTCCTGGAAGAAGATCGAGAGATCTTCGCACAGGGTAGCTGAAGGAACAATAGTGCTCTTCAGGGCCTGCGGCTTAATAAAGCCCTGAACAATCTTAAAAACTTCTTTAGCAGAGTTATCAGAGGACTTAATTTGATTAGCAACATAGCCCCTGATAATATTACGTTTTAGCCCATGGAATTGTTTTAGCGCTGCTCTATACGCGCACTTGGCCTCTGAGTTATAGGTTTTCCGCCAGGCACGCTCAAGCTTCTTGCAAAAGCTTTTCTCCAAGCGGAGTTCAGTCGTGAGCCAAGGGGCAGAGGGTTTATTCCTAGCCAGTTTCGTGGACTTAATAGGGGCAATTCTGTCAAGGGCTGAAGTGACCCAGCAGTTGAAAGTGGAGGTGTCACAGCTGGGTTCTCCCATGAGATGAGGGGGTGTATTTCGTAGCGCTGGACCCATGGACTCAGGAGAGACCTTCCTCCAGTTTCTCCTATCCTCATATGCTGACCTCACCAGATTATTACAGAGGGTGCTGGTCAGATTGAAAGGAACTAATTGGTGGTCCGACCATGCTAGAGGTATAGGATCTTCTACTTTTTGAGTGTGATCATTGGTAAAAATGAGATCCAGCGTATGGCCAGCCATATGGGTGGGCATAGAAACCTTTTGAAGGAGGCTTAGCAATCATCCACAGAGACAATATCTCCGTGACGGAAACAGACTCCTTCAACTACAACACCTTTGAGTGCCTAACTGTCAACATCAACACGTGCAACAAAAAACCACTTACTTGCCACCTTATCTACCATCCCCCAGGCAACTCCACCACTTTCACTGAACACCTGTCTGACCTGATTGCCCACTGCTCAGTACGAGATGTGAACAACCTTATTCTGGGCGACCTCAACCTACACTGGAATGAAGATAACAACCCGCTAATCCAAAACCTGAGTGAGTTACTATGCAATAACAACCTTACGCAACACTGCACAGAAACAACTCACAATAAAGGAGCAACCCTAGATGCCATCATCGCCAAACGTGACACAGTGACGATAAACCACACACTGCCCGTAGATTGGTCCGACCACCACTTAATCCTCTTCCACCTAACTCAGCCAGCCACTATACAATCCCCCACCCAAGAACAGCCCAATTGGACCAGAAATCTCACTCAGATCAACATGATTGACCTGGAGGAAAACGTCAACTCCCTCCTCACTACCTCCTCGGATGATCTATCCACGACAGAACTCACGGACCACTATAACACATCCCTGACATCCATTCTAGACCAGATAGCACCTCTGAAACAAAAAAAAACCAGGAACATACCATCCAGATCCTGGTTCAACACGGACATCAACAACGAAAGGAGACAACTTAGAGCAATTGAAAGACTCTGGAGAAACAACCCCTCCGCAAGCCTTCTTGAACAACTCAAAGCAGCTCGAAGAAAATACAAAAAACACATCCGTAACGAAAAAACCAACTTTTTCTGCTCCGCCCTGGACAATGCAAAAAACAGGCCCAATGAACAGTCTAAAATCATCAAGCAACAAACCTCCAAGCCCCCCGCACCCTCCACCCAGGCCTGCCAAGGAACTGTGCGAAAACTTCGCCATCTTCTTCGAAGAAAAAATCTCCAAAATTGAGCTCCCGCTAGACACCAGCACCAATCCTGCCTGCGAAAGCCTGCCCCCAGTTCCAATCGAAAACACATGCCTGCACCGCACGAACACATGGAAATCCTTCAATCCCATCACGGAAGCCGAGATTATCAAGCTAATCTCCACCTCCAAACCCGCCTCTCACGTCCTGGACCCTATACCCACTCAATTGACCAAAAAACTCAAACTCTCCATAGCCCCGTTCTGGTGCAGAATCATCAACAGCTCCCTGAGATCCGGCATCATACCTGAATGCCTTAAAGTCGGCCAAGTAACGCCACTACTAAAAAAACCAGGCCTTGACTGCATGGACCTGAACAATTTCAGACCTGTCTCCAATCTCCCCCTCCTATCCAAAATCCTCGAGAAATGCGTCCTCTCACAACTGACTGAGCACATGGACAACATCAACCTTCTTGACCCCCACCAATCAGGATTCAGAAAAGGTTACAGCACTGAGATGGCGATCCTCAGTATCACAGATGATATCCATAAGTCACTGGACTCCGATCAATGCTGCCTTCTCATTCTCCTCGACCTATCGGCAGCCTTTGACACGGTAGATCACTAACTTCTCATCAAGGCCCTACAAGAAAGGGTAGGTGCCGATGAGATGGTCCTCCGCTGGTTTACCTCCTTCCTCCAGAACCGCTCGCAAAGGATAAAAATCAAAAACTGTACCTCCGACCTCCACCCTGTCAGCAGAGGTGTGCCCCAAGGCTCAGTGCTCTCACCACAACTGTTCAACATATACATGGAACCCCTCACCACCATACTTAAAAGGCAAATATCCCCTTCCACCTATACGCCGATGACACCCAGATCTATCTAGAAACCTCCTCAAAAAACAACATCCTCAGACTAAACAACACCCTAAAAGAAATTCAACGCTGGCTGTCCCAAAATCACCTTAAACTCAATAAGGACAAAACGGAGATCCTCCTCATCTCCAACAAAGAAGAGAACCTACAAATCGCAGAATGGCTTAAAGCTATGGATGCTCTAAACGGTAATCTCACCCTGGCCAACTCCGTAAAATCGCTAGGAATCACCCTTGACCCTAAACTGGACATGACCAACCACATCAAAAACGCTGCAAAGACTGCCTTCCTCAACCTGAAGCTTCTCTACAAAATCAAACCATTCATCCCTACTAAAGACCTCAAACAAGCCACCCAATCACTGGTGCTATCCAGACTTGACTACGGCAACGCAACCTTAACCGGCACCACAAAATCCCACCTGGCTCCCCTCAAAACAACCCTCAACGCTGCAGCCAGAATGGTCACCGGAATCAGGAAATACGACCACATTTCACCAGCACTAAGAGAACTAAAATGGCTCCCAGTTGAACAGCGAGCTAATTTCAGAACGGCATGCCTCACGCACAAAGCCCTACACACTGGAAAACAGGACTATCTGGCCGCCAAACTCAAGAGGGCCGGTCAGTCAAGAAACCTAAGGAGCTCGAACTCCCTCCTTCTCATCCCCTTGAGAACACGCAAACAAAAAACCGCCGCGAGGTCGTTCGCTGGAAGTGCGCCAAAAATCTGGAACTCCATCCCAGCTGATATCAGAACTATCCCGTCCTTCACAAAATTAAAAAAACACCTGAAAGCCCTCCTCCTCAACCGCTCCCTCCCGAATGGATAGCTGCCGCCCTCACGCTATCCCTGACGCCGTTACTCTCTGACTTTACACCACTCAGATCCACCTCAGCCCGCTTCCAGACAAGTGTGCATTAAATTAGGCTGCTTTCAAGATTCTCGGACTACCTCAATAAAGCATTCAACGAGTCTACCTCAGAACTCAACCACTACCTCAAGAAACCCCAGCACTCTTGGACTGCCGAACTTTATGTTTAAGACTGCTCTACTATGTAACTATTATGAAACACTGTTGTAAAGCGCTCCGATACCCTCGGGTCCGGTCAGCGCTATATAAAACTCCAAAAATAAAATAAATAAAACATTTTGAATAAGGTTTAACCCCTTGAGAGTGTCAGCCAGCTGAGAGGCCAAGGGGCAGTTATCATTGTCCATGTGGACATTAAAATCGCCAAGGACTATGAAATTGGCGTGCCACAGTGAGAGATCTGCGATCATGCCAAATAATTCCAGCAAGTGAGTGGCCCCAGAGTCCGGAGGTCTGTAGACCAGCAATCTGGCAACAGAGGAGGCAGGGGAGATTTTGATACACTTCCCTCAATCAGCCCTTTATCAAGCGCGAAGGAGCATGACTTACAAAACAGCTCCTGACCATGTACCTCTTGTCCCAACGAGCAGAGATCGAAACAAGCAGGCCTAGGGCAGCCAACTGAGGTCAAATCGAATAACTGCTCTTTAGACCAGACAATTCTGGCTGATGGGCTGGAACGGGCAGCATGGCTGGGTCCGAACCGGTCGCGGACGGGCGCAGACGGGCTTCCCTTTGGCGCGCCTGCTGCGAACGTCCGCTGCGCGTCCGCGTCGCGGCTCGCATTATATGGGGAATCTTGATGTCAGGCGGTAAAGCTATTCAACAAAGAGATTCTACTACAAAAACATATAAACGCACGTAAGTGTGTGCTTAATCTTACTTGCGGTGTTTTTAAAAAACGGTGTTGATTAGAAAAAGGAATACCTTCTCATGTTTGTAGGAAGGACAGTGTTCAAAGTTGTAAAATACCCCTCACACACTGAAACCTGATTCAGTGTCATGCTTCATCATTGGGGTCTTCCCGCCCCTCTACGGGACGGGCGTGTTACTACCTACGTGGACGCGGAGCACTTACTTTAGTGATTAGTGTATATGTGTAGTGCGTGGGATCGTGAAATATAAATATATGTGATGGTTTAAAAATTCCTGGCTAGTGGAAAAGAATACACTTTATTAGCTTCCTAGCTGAGAATGGTAAAAAAAGGGGGGAAAAGTAGATGGTGTACTATAATGGGTCACTTTCTACAAGGTCGACATGTTTCAGAAGCCATCCCCTAGGCTTTCTTCTTCAGGACCGAAACGATCTCTATAACGCCTCACTGGGCTGTATAAATGTACATAGGCCTACTGATCACAAGTACTTTTCTCTGCGCTCCAATTGCGCATTTGAAAATTATATCATTAGTATATCCTATGAAAAGAGAACAAGGTGGATAAATAGTTGCTTGTATCATTTATCACTTTGTATATTCACATCACCATCATGTGTAAATGAAAAAACTAATCATCACTGTGATATATTTTTCTCACCCTGATATGGGTGTTTTTTACTCATATATCAATTGCTACAACACTCCTGATAGTATTAGTACCCAGTTTTACATACATTCAGAAAGTTCTGAATGTATGTAAAACTGTGTACTAATACTATCAGGAGTGTTGTAGCAATTGATATATGAGTAAAAACACCCATATCAGGGTGAGAAAAATATATCACAGTGATGATAAGTTTTTTCCTTTACACATGATGGTGATGTGAATATACAAAGTGATAAATGATACAAGCAACTATTTATCCACCTTGTTCTCTTTTTCATAGGATATACTAATGATATAATTTTCAAATGCGCAATTGGGGCGCAGAGAAGAGTACTTGTGATCAGTAGGCGATGTACATTTATACAGCCCAGTGAGGCGTTATAGGGATCGTTTCGGTCCTGAAGAAGAAAGCCTAGGGGATGGCTTCTGAAACATGTCGACCTTGTAGAAAGTGACCCATTATAGTACACCATCTACTTTTTTTTCCCCCTTTTTTTACCATTCTCAGCTAGGGAAGCTAATAAAGTGTATTCTTTTCCACTAGCCAGGGAATTTTTAAACCATCACACATATTTATATTTCACGATCCCACGCACTACACATATACACTAATCACTAAAGTAAGTGCTCCCGCGTCCACGTAGGTAGTAGCACGCCCCGTCCCGTAGAGGGGCGGGAAGACCCCAATGATGAAACATGACACTGAATCAGGTTTCAGTGTGTGAGGGGTATTTTACAACTTTTTGAACACTGTCCTTCGTACAAACATGAGAAGGTATTCCTTTTTTCTAATCACCACCGTTTTTTAAAAACACCGCAAGTAAGATTAAGCACACACTTACGTGCGTTTATATGTTTTTGTAGTAGAATCTCTTTGTTGAATTGCGATACTGAGAGGAGAACGATTCTACCTTTTTCCTCCTCCCTCCCCCTCATGATATTTTTGTTCATTCTTGACAGCGCACAGCTGTGGGAGTCTTTTTCTTTGAAAAAGTTTTTCTTGGAATAAAGTCCCCTATGGGGAGGAACTTTAGTACCTCCTTTTTTTCCCCTTTAATCCAGCTATATTTACTCCCTAACAACCCAGTACATGCTAACAGAACTCACTTCAGGTAAACACACACCTAAGACCAGTTACAACAATGGCAGAAAATATAGGCTTGACTTTCACAGAAGAGGAGATAGACAGCATCATAGCTTCATTAAATAATTTTGAAGGATTAAATACTCCTGATCCAATACCAACAAACAATGACAGGGATGAGATAGAACAACTAAGACGCACCCAGATAAAAACTGCCCTTCATGGTCTTCTTATGACTGAATATCTTAAAGGAAATGCAGCACCAAATGGACTAATAGTCAAAAATGAACCATATATCTTTCAAAATGACAACATTTTTAAAAAAGACTGGTCACTAATAAGTTGGCACTGCACACGAGACTGGCTTGTGCTGATTATTAAGACAGCTGGCAGAATAGCACAAGAACTCAAAATTGAAATTCAAGAAATAGAAATCCGTCTCAAAAGCTATGAAACACCGAGTGCCCGCAAAAAACATCTTGAAGAGCTGAACAAAATTCTCAATGACTTTGAAATAACATTGAAAAAAAGCAAGTACGATAAACTTAAAAAAGACGTCTCTCGTTTCAGCCACGAGAGGGTTTATCCTTACATAAGAGATGATTACAAACCCCAAGAGAACCGCCAGGAAATGACAACTGATGACGATTCATCTGACTCAGGATCCAGTGGATCAGACTCAGGAAAAGATAGATACCAACCATATCGGGGCAGGAGGGGCAATTACAGACGTCCTTGGTTCCATGGTCAAAGAGGATGGGGACCCTATCAAGACCCTCCCCAATATTTAGCATACCCCCTAGGACCTCCAATGTACCCACATCAACAAGGTACTTACCCACAATGGAACTACCCCGCGCAAGACCATCCCTACTATGAATAGCCACATTTTTTAGGGCTACGCCAAGGGAGAAACAGAGGAAAAAACCGGAGAGGGAACAATGTCCACTGGGCCCCACAAAACGAAGAACAAATTCGGATGGCAACGAGAAGCATGACAGGGGCTTCAACCAGCAAGAAATGAATCTGGTGGTGAACCTCTCGGATCACATTTTAACATCAGCACAGATCAAAGTCCTGGAAAAGGGACTAGGCTTTGTGCCCACAGCTAAATTGGACAATTTCCAATTATGCAAAGAGATGAAGGAATTCATGAGGAGACTCAAATTGCAAATCTTTTTCAAAGACAAACAAAGAGATGACCAGCAAGATGGGGACACAAGGTTAAGACCAAAATCTACCTTCACCCCACCTGAGGCCAACCTACCAGTAGAACTGCTCGCCTTCGAAAAGGCTGTGATGAAAGACCTAGAGAAAATGGATTCAGAAACCAAGAAAGTCTTTCACAACACAACCAGAGAAGAAAACGAGGCTCTCAGAGAACTAGCGAACACTACTGAATTGGTAATAAAACCAGCAGACAAAGGAGGGGCCATTGTAATACAATCTGCCCAAAAATACGACCAAGAGTGCAAACGTCTCCTTCGGGATGAAAGGAACTATGAAATCCTCAACCAAGACCCCACCGAAAAAATAAGAGTAAAAATAGCAAGCATGGTGGAAGAGGCACGATCACATGGGTGGATATCCAAAAAGGAAGGTGATTTTTTAACCACAAGTTCACCAAAAACACCCTATCTATACACTATACCTAAAATTCACAAAAACCAGATCTCACCGCCGGGCCGCCCAATATTATCTGGGATTGGGTCAATCCTGGAACCGGTCTCAAAATTTGCAGACGCTTTCCTAAGGCCGCTAGTACAACAAACATCTACGTACCTAAAGGATACTAAAGACGTCCTACAACTGCTAGAAGGTCTACCGTTCAATCCTGAAAGAGAACTATTGATAAGCTGCGATGTGGAGAGCTTATATACAAGCCTTCCCCACAATGAGACTTTGAATATCATAGAAGACGTCCTTTTTGATACTGATTGGGATTACCAAACACCAAGAAATATGGTCATGGAGTGCTGTCAATTGGCACTCAAAGAGAACTTTTTTGAGTACCAGGATACAATTTACCTGCAAAAACATGGGACCAGCATGGGGAGCACCTTTGCTCCCAGTATAGCTGGTCTCTATGTCCATCAACTAGAGAAACAAAGAATCTTGAATCCCAGAAACCCATTCCGTGACCATTTACATGTATGGAAACGATACATAGACGACATATTGATCATCTGGGAGGGAGATGAGACGACCGCAAAACGTTTCTTGACATGGCTGAACTGCCAAGATGAATTTTTGAATTTCACAAGTACCATCTCAAATGAAAAATTAGTTTTCCTTGATCTAAATATTTATGCAACAGACGGAAAATTGACAACTACCACCCATTTCAAAGAGACCTCTAAAAACTGTCTTTTACTGTATAACAGCTTCCACCCCCGACATCTCCGCGACAATCTCCCCTATGGGCAATTTCTCAGGCTTAGAAGAAATTATACGGAAATTGAGGATTTCAAAAAACAATCTAATGACCTGAAAAAGAAATTGGAGACACGTCAATACCCTAAAAAAGTGATTGATAAAGCATACAAAAGGGCGCGTAACAACAGCAGAGAAGGCCTTTTAGAACCAAAAATCCGCAAGGAAGAGGAAAACCGCCCAGTGTGCATAACAACCTTCAACACCAATTCCAATGGGATTACACAAATTGTAAACAAACATTGGCGAATCCTCAATAGTGGAGGCATCAATTTACCAAAACCTATCTTCTCACACAAAAGAGCGAAGAGTATCCGAGATTTTGTCGTACACACCAGACCAAAAGAGACAAAAGATGGACACAGCACACAAACTAGCCTATTGCCACCGGTCTCTGGCCATTATCCCTGTGGCATGTGTCATGCATGTAAACTAACAAAGAAGAGCAAAGAGATATGGTTCCAAGATGGAACCAGATGGGACCAAAGGAGGTTTACAACATGTAACTCAAAAAATGTGGTATACCTTTTTCCCTGCCCGTGCCTCTTGGAGTACGTAGGAATGACCACACGCCCAGTGAAACTAAGGATAGGCGAACACAAAAGCAACATAAAATGTAAAAAAAGCACAACAAAAATGGCAGCTCATTTTTTGGAAAAAGGTCATAAATGGGAGGATCTCTCTTGGACGATAATCGAACAAATCGATAATGAAAGGTATTTATTTGAAAAGGAACAGCGTTGGGTGTTCCGTCTGAGAACCAATGAAAGAGGGTTAAATGATGATATTCCTTGGAATCTACTCTGACATTGAGGATACTACAAATATACACTACATAACAAATTGAGAACCTGCCATATGGCAAAATCTGTAACCTAAGGAACACCTACACATGCTTTTGCAAATGACCGGTCTGTAATCGACCTAGTGAATCCACTTGAAAACAGCCTATTAGAATATTCATAAGTTCCGCCATTATATATATACATATATATTCATATTTTTCAAATATCTCAATATAAATATATAATTTAAAAAAAAAAATTTTGGCGTCCCTGCCAGTTTTTTAATCATCGTAACACGAAAAAGTAGGATCCCAGAATTCTTCATCAAAAACTTCAAACAGGAAGTGGACCTGAATATAGCTCCTTTTTGTGCCATTCAGTGGCGGCCATTTTTGTTTCTTCTCAGTCTAGTTGTCGTAACACCCGCTGCATCTAATCGAGGGCATTTCTAAGCAAGGCACACCCTTTATAAACCGGGCTTGTGAACACATCATTCTGTTCCCGGAGAGCCACGAGAAGGTATTCCCAGGTGTTCTAGCAGCCGGCAGCATTGTCTGTATGAAGGCGCCCCTATACCCCTCGTCGCATCTCATGGAGAGGACACATTAATATACGAATGTATGTATATATAAACATCTTTAACGGCACGTCTCTCTGAGAGCTTGGATTTTGAATCCCATGTTTAACTGCATGCTAGGGGAGCACTTATTTATAAGTGAGTGAATGCACATACATGCTGAAAATTTACCATTCTAAAGCGCTAGGCAAGAAAAATGAAGGCACATGCGCTTTTTCACAGAACTAGGACAATTCTAAATTATTTTACTTTTGTAAATATGAATGTATGAATGTTTAAAAACAGTGTATGAATGAATGAATGCTTTAAAACAAAAAACAAAAAAAAACCTTTTTACCACCCATCTGGATGTTTGAAAGTTCTGAATGTATGTAAAACTGGGTACTAATACTATCAGGAGTGTTGTAGCAATTGATATATGAGTAAAAAACACCCGTATCAGGGTGAGAAAAATATATCACAGTGATGATAAGTTTTTTCCTTTACACATGATGGTGATGTGAATATACAAAGTGATAAATGATACAAGCAACTATTTATCCACCTTGTTCTCTTTTTCATAGGATATACTAATGATATCATTTTCAAATGCGCAATTGGGGCGCAGAGAAGAGAACTTGTGATCAGTAGGCCTATGTACATTTATACAGCCCAGTGAGGCGTTATAGGGATCGTTTCGGTCCTGAAGAAGAAAGCCTAGGGGATGGCTTCTGAAACATGTCGACCTTGTAGAAAGTGACCCATTATAGTACACCATCTACTTTTTTTCCCCCCTTTTTTTACCATTCTCAGCTAGGGAAGCTAATAAAGTGTATTCTTTTCCACTAGCCAGGGAATTTTTAAACCATCACATATATTTATATTTCACGATCCCACGTACTACACATATACACTAATCACTAAAGTAAGTGCTCCCGCGTCCACGTAGGTAGTAGCACGCCCCGTCCCGTAGAGGGGCGGGAAGACCCCAATGATGAAGCATGACACTGAATCAGGTTTCAGTGTGTGAGGGGTATTTTACAACTTTTTGAACACTGTCCTTCCTACAAACATGAGAAGGTATTCCTTTTTTCTAATCACCACCGTTTTTTAAAAACACCACAAGTAAGATTAAGCACACACTTACATGCGTTTATATGTTTTTGTAGTAGAATCTCTTTGTTGAATTGCGATACTGAGAGGAGGACGATTCTACCTTTTTCCTCTTCACTCCCCCTCATGATATTTTTGTTCAGGCGGTAAAGCTAGACCGCCGACCCAAGATGTCGTCAGTAGGTGTCCCACACGGGAGCGGGAAAAATGCCAGTTGCAAGGTGTGGGCGATTGCAGTGTCCAAAGGGTGCCTACACCTCCGTGAAATCCCAGGTAGGAGGGGGGGGAGGAAGAGAGAGCAGGGAATGGTCTACTGCACCTGGCAACACGCAGCAGTGCAGATAGAACCACAAATTCCCGGTATCTCTTCTCAGCACGAGGTAAAAGTACAAAGTGCAACGTGCAAACTAATTAAAATACTAAAAACACCGCTCTAAATCAATTTCACACAGTAAAATACAATACAAATAGCAGCAATGAGCCTTACAGAGTTAGCCCACCGATCCCTACTCGAGACTGCTGCGCGTCCGCATTGCAGCTCGCATTATATGGGGAATCTTGATGTCAGGCGGTAAAGCTAGACGGCCGACCCAAGATGGCGTCAGTAGGTGTCCCACTCGGGAGCGGAAAAAATGGCAGCTGCAAGGTGTGGGCGATTGCAGTGTCCGGAGGGTGCCTACACCTCTGTGAAATCCCAGGTAGGAGTGGGGTGGAAGGAAGAGAGAGCAGGGAACGGTCTACTGCACCCTGCAACACGCAGCAGTGCAGATAGAACCACAAGTTCCCGGTATCTCTTCCCAGCACGAGGTAAAAGTACAAAGTGCAACGTGCCAACTAATTAAAATACTAAAAACACCCCTCTAAATCAATTTCACACAGTAAAATACAATAAAAATAGCAGCAATGAGCCTTACAGAGTACAATAAAAATAGCAGCAATGAGCCTTACTGAATGTAACAGTAGGATAAGTGCTGGATAGCAGAGGGGTAAAAAATGTTATTTCGACTCCGGTGAGTGCAACAGTAGGGAAAGTGTTGGATATCGGAGGGGTAAAAATTACTATTCCCACTCCAAAGAGTGCAACAGTAGAGAAAGAGTTGGATAGCGGAGGGGTAAAAATTACTATTCCCACTCCACTGAATTCGACATTAGGATAAGTGCTGGATAGAGGAGGGGTAAACATTTTTATTCACACTCTGGTGAGTGCAACAGTAGGGAAAGTGTTGGATAGCGGAGAAGTAAAAATTACTATTCCCACTCCAGTGAGTGCAACATTAGGGGTAAAAATTACTATTCCAACTCCAGTGAGTGCAACTGTAGGGAAAGTGTTGGATAGCGAAGGGGTAAAATTAACTATTCCCACTCCAGTGAGTGCTCCAGTAGGGAAAGTGCTTGATAGCGGAGGGGTAAAAATTACTATTCCCACTCCCGTGAGTGTAACAGTAGGGAAAGTGTTGGATAGCGGAGGGGTAAAAAATACTATTCCCACTCCCGTGAGTGCAACAGTAGGGAAAGTGTTGGATAGCGGAGGGGTAAAAAATACTATTCCCACTCCAGTGAGTGCAACATTAGGGGTAAAAAAAATTACTATTCCAACTCCAGTGAGTGCAACTGTAGGGAAAGTGTTGGATAGCGAAGGGGTAAAATTAACTATTCCCACTCCAGTGAGTGCTACAGTAGGGAAAGTGCTTGATAGCGGAGGGGTAAAAATTACTATTCCCACTCCCGTGAGTGCAACAGTAGGGAAAGTGTGGGATAGCGTAGGGGTAAAAATTACTATTCCCACTCCAGTGAGTGCAACAGTAGGGAAAGCACTGGATAGGTGAGAGGTAAAAGTTTCTATTCCCATTCCAGGGAGTGCAACATTAGGGAAAGTGTTGGATAGCGGAGAGACAGAAATTACTATTCACACTCAAACAGTTTAAAAACAATAAAAAATCTTTTTTTAAATAAATAAACAATATTTAAAAAATGAAAAATAGAATATATCATATATATAAAAAGAAAACATATTATAATATTAATTACATGTAACAAAAACCTACAAATATTATACAAAATAAGATAATAAATAAAATGTAAAAAATATGATTGTTTTAAACTAGAAAATATTTACAAATAAAAAAATTAAGCAATACATAAATGTATTTCTTTTATCTCCTACCCTATAACACCACACCAAAATCAAAACACTTCAACATTTTAAATTAAATTTATTTCCATAATTAACATAATTAATATTCAATAAGAAAAATATTATTAATAAAAATAAACGAATAAACACTAATTGACTGAACACACTTTAACACTATAAATCCACAACACACACCTGTATTAAACTATAAAATAATAAATTACAATTAAAACTTAGATTTAATTTAAAAACTATTACTATTAACAACTAATAATAAAGTAATTAAAATGAATTTCATATTCACCCTTTAAGCCTTTGAAAGTAAAAACAACACACACAAAAATTAACAATTACCCAAAATAAATATCAAATAATTAACATTAATTAACAACTATATATTAATTAATTAAACACAAATTACTTCCCACCCTTTACTCCTATAAACACCACAACACACACCTAAAATTAATGACACAATTACCATAATTAATTACCAATTAAATAATTAAAATTAATTAACAGCCAATTATTAATTCATAAATAAAAAATAAATTACTTCCCACCCTTTACACCTATAAACACCACAACACACACCTAAAATTAATGTCACAATTACCATAATGAATTACTAATTAAATAATTAAAATTAATTAACAACCAATTATTAATTAATTAATAATAAATTACTTTACACATTTAAAACTATAAAATCTCAATTAAACAAATATAAAAAATAATCAATTAATTTAATATAATTAAATTACTTCCCACCCTGTTCCCCTATAAACCCACAACCCGCTACGGAACTAAAAACGCAAAATTCGAACAAAAATAAATTAATAAATACTAAAAATTTTACACATATATTAAAAATACAAAAAATTCTTATACAAAAAACATACATCACATACATATAAAATATATACTAAAATACATAACATTAATTAAAAAACGATATTTTTAACAACTATATTTTTGCAAATGATATTAAACACTTCGATATTTTTAAAATCTATATTACTTACCTTAAGTCGATATTCTTGACCACGATATTCTTGCTGTCTATGTTTTTGAACCACTATATTTTTTACTCAATATTTGTGCAACCCGATATTTTTATTCGATATTCTGTCTCTGCACCATCCCAGATAGAGTGTCTTTACTATAGGTTTGAAGTCTAAACTCACTGGTGGTTTGTGAGTCCGGGCTGATGGGCTCCAAAATACATTTAATAGAATTTTTGGCTATAATGGCCGACCCTCCACCTCTATGAAGGGGCCGGTCATGCCTGGCAGTAATATAGTCCAGGGGGGCAGCTGCCACTAGGTCAGGACCGGAGTCCTCCTTGGCCTAGGTTTCTGTAATAAACAGATGATCAAGGTACAGGGTTTGAATCAACTCACACACTTCCCCACTATGTTTCAACACTGAGCGAGCATTAACAAACGCACATGAAATCTCCTCCTAGCTGTGAGCTCCACTTTCCCTGACCTTTAGCCCTTACTTTCTAGTAGCTATGGGCACTCCCTGATCAATAGTT
The DNA here is from genome assembly GCA_963921515.1 of Calotriton arnoldi. NCBI lineage: Eukaryota > Metazoa > Chordata > Amphibia > Caudata > Salamandridae > Calotriton > Calotriton arnoldi. The sequence continues at coordinate 1,254,006 of CAWUFW010004660.1, read as the reverse complement.
AGCACTCTATGCCACTTACAATATACACAATTGTGCATCAATGTATTAGCTAGGTTGAGGATGTCCCAACCCTCCCTCTTATCTTTAGGACGCCACTCCAATAATTCAGACAGGGAGTATTGAATTTGCTTACCCTCATTGAAGAAATTGCCGAAACAGGCAGAGTTCCTGGCGCCATCCAGGCATGGACGAGCGCAGACGGGCTTGCCTTTGGTGCGTCAGTGGTGCATCCGCGCATTAGCTTGCTTTTTAAGGGCAACAGGGCAGAGTCAGTGTTAGACTGCTGGCCTGCTCCTCCCCATGGCCGAGCTAAAATGGCCGTGAGGGAGAGGAAAGACAATGCAATCTCCCAACCTTCCCAAAGGAGAATGAATTACAATGGGGAAGCACAAGCTCTAACAGGCTCAAATGAAGTGCAACAAGTGAGTCCAAAACAGGCTATATATTAAAAACAGCTGCAAATACGATAACATACACTAAGGGCCTGATTCCGATCTCGCTCGGAAGGGCTCCTGACGGCATCCGTCAGGAGCGAGTCCGAGTCACGCGTTCGATTTCCGAGCGACTTGTCCCGCTGTACGAGCGAGCAAGTACGATGTGAATATCGCCTCACGCTCCGAGCGACTCGTACAAGTCAGCGGGCCCCCCTTCACCCGTAGCCTCTCCGACATATGCATGCACGGTGCAGAGGGCACCGAGGCAACCCAGCGACGGGGGGCGCCTTTTTCCGCGACGTACCTTTTTTCTGTATGGGAGCCTATGTACGCAACGTACATCAGGCTCCATAGCCGTCAATGGGACTCCGAGCGACCCGAGTACGTCAGCGCGTGCTTGCATCATACTCGGGCGATCGGAGCCCAGGAACATGAGTCGTCCAGAAAGCTCTACGGGACCGAGTCATCTGTAGGGCTTTTCCCAACGAGATCGGAATCGGGCCCTAAGTATTAATAAAAAGCCCCTGAATATAGCAGCAAGAACAATACAATTAACGAGCGAGAGAAGCTCTCAGACACAGTGGGAGCTTCTTACCCTTCTTCGGTATCATTACAGAAGTTATTATAAACAATTCATCATGTATACAATATTTTATATTGGTATAGAAATCATTATTGAACATACAACACGAGCACTATATCAGTTATTTATTGAAATAGATATTCAAAACATCTATTAATGGCGACTCAATACGATCCAGAACTTATGGTATATAGGTATAGAAATCAGTATTTATTGAAATAGATCATCAAAACACCTGTCATCAGCAACTAGATACAATTCAGAATGTATAGTATATAGGTATAGATGTCATTATTTACAACAATTGTAGTCCTGAATATCAACCTCGAAAATATCGATCAACCAAAATTTTAAGGTCAAAATATTGGCTACCAAACTATTGCAAACCCTAAGCTCATTATTAAAATAACAAAAATATTGATATGAAAATATTGTCCCACAAAAACCTAAAGTTGAAAAAAATAATCTACTGCAAAAATAACGATTACAATAATTTTTAGATTTAAGATTAACACCAGAATTAACATTTACAGAAAAAATATATTGAAAACTAAAATACAGTGTGCAATATATTGATAGTATAATTTGAAGATCTTAAATGTTTTAAATTACAATTAATTTAATATTTTAAAAAGTTGTGACACTCTTTAAATTCTATTTAATTATATAATTAAAATTAATTTATTTTGCAATCATATTTAAGATATATGTATTTCAAATTGCAAATGATTAAAAAATAATATAAACTTTTTTTCATTGCACAACATAAATCAATTAGCAAATGCAAATCATTTTTATAAACATCTATTTATCTGAAAATAAAAATAATAAAAATATCTTCATTTCTTATAAATGTATGAAAATATGAAAAAGTGTTTAAAATACATTTACAGTTTTAATAAGTCAACATATATTTGAGCGGTGTAAGAGTTACTCTTCAAACTCCATATAAATAAATAAAATTGGTGAAAGTGTCTCTATTTGGAAAAAATGCACAGAGGTAGTGAGGTCAAATTTACTATGTTAACTGAAGTCAAATTAATACTGGGGGTCAGATTTATATTACCGCTCCAAACTAAGGGGTCTATTAGGATGGCGGGCGGATAGCCGCTGCCGGTCTGGCGGTGGCAACTGCCGTACCGGCGGCGGCCATCCGCCCGCGGTCGATACCCGGAAAACCGCTGGTCCGATTAGCATCGCGGTCATGACCGCGGCGGTGTGATTTTCCGCCCACCACTTTTCCGCCGGTTGCAGTCCGCCCGCTTGCCTGGCGGGTGGAGCTGGACCACTACAATTGTGGCAGATCAGGGCCAAGCACCGCCGGCACGATTATGATGCCGGCGGTAGCCAGCCTTTCCGCGGCGGTGCAACCGCCATGGAAAGGCATGTGGAGACATGTTCCGGGGGCTTATTGCGGGCGGAAAATAACACCGCCGCGGTCACAACCGCGATGCTAATCGGACCGGCGGTTTTCCGGGTATCGACCGCAGGCGGATGGCCACCGCCGGTACGGCGGTTGCCACCGCCAGACCGGCGGCGGCTATCCACCCGCCATCCTAATAGACCCCTAAGAAACATTGGGGCAAGTGGTGGACTCTGGATGGGTCAGATTTATGATTTCCATGCCAAGCTAATCAAAATTAGGGAATCATTGGTATCAGGTGAGATTTCCTATTTCCATTCAAAACTAAGGGGCCCATTACGATACCCGGCGTAAAAAAATCCGCCAGGCATGGAAGCGGCAAAAATCCGCCCGCACACACCGCCTGAACACCGACCACGCCATTATGAGTACACAAACTGAAAACCGCCATCGGCGGAAAAATCATACAAAATACCGCCCGCCATCGTCCGAGTCGGAGTCAAACCGCCCGCCACGGACGGAAACACGCACGACAACACAAAACCGCCCGCCCACACGGCCGACACACCGCACGTGAAATTACGATCGCACCGCCATGAGCGCGGAAAAACAACAAAAATACCGCCCGCCAGCGCAAACAACGCCGATGAGAATCGACACGGCAGAAGCCATGGCGCCCACGTACCTGCACAGAAACCATCCGCACACAAAACCAATAGCACACAACATGGCCAACAAGTCCACACAGCAAAGCACGCACAAATACACAAGCACAGTACACATCCCGAAAACACCCCCCGGACAAACAAAAAATACAAAGGCCAGAACCCCAGACACAACACACCTGAAAACAACAGACCATGAGGACACACCCACATAGGTGAGTACAAAAGCAGCACTCCCACAGACCACAACCCCTTGCTACATTGCAAACCAGAGAGGAGAGGAGAGGACACAGTGACACAGCAAGGACAGCAGCACACCACAGAAACGCACACATCACAACCACCACCACCACCACCAAACACCGGCACCACAAACCCCCTGCACATTACACAACACACACCGCACCACCACCACAAACACCATGGCACCACAAAGGATGCCCAAGTTCACGCCCATGGAGCTGACGGTCATGGTCGACGAGATCATCAAGGTGTACCCACAAATCTATGGGAACATGGTCCAGCACACACCACTAGCCACCAGAAACAGAATGTGGACCCGGATCGTAGACCAGGTCAATGCAGTCGGGACCCTGCCCAGGAACAGAACCGAGATAAACAAACGTTGGAATGACGTAAAGAGCCTGGTCAAGAAGAAGGAGGGCAAAAACAGAGAGCTGGCTGCCGTCACTGGCGGAGGGAATCCCGCGCTCTTTAAGACCTTCAAAGCGTGGGAGGAGAAGGTGCGAGTCGTAATCCATCCGGAGATCCTCGCCGGATTAGCAGGGGAGTGGAGGCTGGTAAGTACAAACTAATGTATACCAGCACACCGCTATGTACACACATGCGCAACCACCATGCCACAGCTCCCAGGGACAAACACCCCCATGTCCAGCACACAATACACAACACATCACACGCACATGCAACAGACACTACCACACACAGGCCAAACCGAACAACTGTAAGATGCGTGGGGACATGTGTACACTAAGCCAGCCACGTAACCACCAACAGGTCCACAAATATGCCAGAAGCGCCACAACGAGCACCCACCACACCCATGTGTCCGCCACAGCTGCACCAACTGACAAGTAACAGGTAAGTGGCAGGAACACAAAGTGCAGTGGGTCGGAGGGGGGACAGCTGAAGTACAACACCCACCAGGCCCCCACTCCCACAGACCAGCAAGGTGGAGCACTCCCCACACCCATGTGTCAGGCACAGCTGCACCAACCGACAAGTAACAGGTAAGTGGCAGGAACACAAAGTGCAGTGGGTCGGAGGGGGGACAGCCCAAGTACAACACACACCAGGCCCCCACTCCCACAGACCAGCAAGGTGGAGCACTCCCCACACCCATGTGTCAGGCACAGCTGCACCAACCGACAAGTAACAGGTAAGTGGCAGGAACACAAAGTGCAGTGGGTCGGAGGGGGGACAGCCCAAGTACAACACCCACCAGGCCCCCACTCCCACAGACCAGCAAGGTGGAGCACTCCCCACACCCATGTGTCAGGCACAGCTGCACCAACCGACAAGTAACAGGTAAGTGGCAGGAACACAAAGTGCAGTGGGTCGGAGGGGGGACAGCCCAAGTACAACACACACCAGGCCCCCACTCCCACAGACCAGCAAGGTGGAGCACTCCCCACACCCATGTGTCAGGCACAGCTGCACCAACCGACAAGTAACAGGTAAGTGGCAGGAACACAAAGTGCAGTGGGTCGGAGGGGGGACAGCCCAAGTACAACACACACCAGGCCCCAGTCCCACAGCACAGCAAGGTGGAGCACTCCCCACACCCATGTGTCAGGCACAGCTGCACCAACCGACAAGTAACAGGTAAGTGGCAGGAACACAAAGTGCAGTGGGTCGGAGGGGGGACAGCCCAAGTACAACACACACCAGGCCCCAGTCCCACAGCACAGCAAGGAGGAGCATCCCCACACCCCACACCCACGTGTCAGCCACCGCAGTGCACAACGACAGCCGAAAGGCAGACATCACGGTCCACAGCAATCGGTGTCAGTGGGTGTACAGCCACCCCCACGACCCACTACACCCCCCCACCCCCACAGACCTGCAACATGGAGCACCCCCCGCTAAGAGCCATGTGGCATCCAGTACAGTGCACGCACGAACAACTTGCAGGTGGGAAACTGGACAGGGCTGGATTACTGGAGGCATGAGGACCATAACACCACCAACACATGGGACATGTCACGTAGCACACGAACACGCAGCACCGCCCACCGTCACGAACAAGTGAACAATGTGCACACGGACATGAACAGCAGACTCACACCCCACATGACCCATCACAGACATAGCAACACCCAAGGAGCCACGTCTGCATGCACAAGCCACACTGAATATAGTCCCACACGGCAGCCACTGTGCAACTCATCACACACAACCGAAACACCATTGAAGTCCTGTCCATGTAGCCCCTACTGCCTGTCAACCACACACCCCACAACTACGCCTATGTAAGACAAACAACACTAGACGCAACAGAGCGGAACAACAGAAATGCACACGAACACCACTGAACCCATCAAACACACAGACACACCATGCACATACAACATACCATCCATCCCATCCGTCAGCCCCAGTCTCATGAAAGGCATGTCATCCGCACAGCTGCCACACATACAGCAGTCACGCTAAGACACATGCCCATGACCAACCATGTGCCAGAAGTCAATTAAGCGCACGACACACTGTGAGCAACAACACACAACATGGGCCACCCCCCGAGCACTGCAGTGATGCACATGGCACAGGGCAGCACGCACACCAAGGAGATGGGACAACTGCAATACGTTGGCTGGCACACAACTATCACTCACTCATAACGATGCGTCCAATGCCATGTCCAGTAACCACAACAGACAGCAAATATGCAGGGCATGTCAGGCATGCACACACCTCAGACCATGCACTGTCATGCTGCCACAACACATGTCACGTTCGGCACCCATGGCTCACAGCATGTACCCCAAAAGCATATACACTCCCAAATGCGAATCTGGGGCATGGCCCCCATGTTGCCATATGCGTTCCTAAGCGTTCCATTTGAACTCCAAAAGCAAAGTACAAACCAGACCCAGGATGGGCCAGGAGCCCGCATACACCAGAGTCACAATGAGTAGGGGCAAAGCAACACACCCATCGGCATGGCCAATCCGTCCCATGCCACATGTGCACAGCACACAGTCCCATTGCCTAGCACACACACCTACAGATGCCACAGCCACACACTCGCCTCCGGGAAACCCATGTACGAGATTGCACGAACTGCCAATGTCAGACGACTAATACATACTTCGCCAGGTGCAACACAATAACAAATCTCATTCTCTCCACAGGTGACGAACTGCTGGACGCTGGGGATGGAGACAGCAGCCAGCACAGCCAGCCTACAAGCCCCCAACGAGGACACACGGATCTGGAGGATCTGTCCACCTCTTCGGACACGGACCACCAAGCTGGCCCATCTGGCGTGGCAGGGCCCAGCCGCTCCCCAGGACCCCTCCTACCCACCAACCCATCATCCAGGGATGCTGAACAGTCCCAGTCCCCTGCTGCCACTGTCGTTGCGGCCACACCCACGGTCATTGCGGCCACTACCACTGCCGCAACCGCCACCATCGCCGCACCGACCACCACCGCCTCCACCACCACCACGTCTTCGCTGGCACCAGCCCCAGCGCAGGTGGTGGCCCGGCCGACTGGATCCACCCTGGGAGCCACAGCGAGGACCGTGGTGAGCAATGTGGCTAGTGGGCAGGCCGGTGGCAGCAGGACTGGTAGGAGGAGCAGGGTCAGGGAAACGCCAGCCTCCCCTGGGAGCCATGCCCTGCCTCAAATGGACAGAGTCCTTGGGGCCTATGAAGAGGCCCAAGGACAATGGGCCAGGTCTGCTACTGACACGCGGGAGGTGCTGGGGGTGCTGAGGTCCATGGACGCCCATATGGGCCAATTCGTGTCCCGTATGGACCAACTCGTGGACCTCATGGGCCAGCTGGTGGTGGCGGTGGGGTCACAGGCAAGGCCAGCAACACCACCTCCGCCACCACCTGCTAGGGCGCAGGGTCGGCCAGCAGTGTCCACTTCCCCTGCGTCCACAGCCAGTGAGCACACCTCACCCACCACCAGCAGGTCGCCACCACACACCCCCTCCCAAACGTGGAAGGGGCCGTCCGAAGAGGAAACAGATCTCCCGGGAGGACTTCGCACGCTCCAGTCGCAAGTGAGGCAGCCAGCCAGCCTTCCGCCAGCCTTCCTTGACCAGCCACTGCATTGACTTGCTCTACGATCCCACTCCACACAGCCATCTGGATGGCATGTGTGTGTTGGACTATGGACATAGAACCAGTGGGTACACCCTGATCATCACGCAGCCATGACCGACAGCTCATTGTCACTGCACGCACCACTTTTGTCATCACCTTACACACAATCACATGTCACAGTTTGTAATAAATGCACCTTTTTCACTAACTGCTGTTTGTGCCCTGTGTCTTTATTGTACGGAATACAACGGCCACCTTGGGCGGAAAGGCACCTGATGCGTGGCATGGCAATGGAATCCGGAGGGCCTGTAGGGACCTAGGGGTGGGAGACAGAACAGGAGCACATTCAATGAGTGTGTCACACACCCATCACACAGTACATGTCAACAACTACAAGCAATGTACACACATCGCACAGAGCAATAGGGCACAATGCCACAGCCACCAACAGTGGCATACTACCCTGGCCATGGAGCGTTGACACACAGCACGCAGTGAACAAACGGCCACCCTGACACAGCACACACACACCTGCACAGATACAGCCACATCAGCCGTCGTACATGGACACTCACCGTCAAGTGAAGTAGCGGGCGATGAGCTGCTGGCGCACATTCCCAGCATCCTCCTCTCCGCTGTCCACCTCACTCGAGCTGTCCTGGTCTGCGGGCTGGGGCCCTGGTTGATCTCCGTCATCCACAATGAGGGGGATCTGCTTCCGAATGGCCAGATTGTGCAGCATGCAGCACGCCACCACTATCTGGCACACCTTCTGTGGGGAGTACGCCAGTGCACCCCCGGTGCGGTCCAGGCACCTGAACCTGGACTTGAGGAGGCCAAAGGTACGCTCGACCACACGTCTGGTCCTCCCATGTGCCTCATTGTATCGATCGTCTGCTGGGGTGCGAGGATTCCTCAATGGACTGAGCAGCCATGCCCCATTCGGATACGCAGAGTCACCTGGGTGTGAGGGACACAGAGAACCGTTGCTATTCCAACTGGACAGGGGACAGCATCGCACAACCAGCACGCTACACCACTCCACATACTCACCGACAATACAGCCACGATCCTGTTGCAGATTGGCCATCAGTCGTGGCAAGATGCTGTTGCGCATTATGTGTGCGTCATGGGCCGAGCCTGGAAACTTTGCACACACGTGGGTGATCACCATGTCCGCAAGGCACACCACTTGCACATTCAGGGAGTGCGTGTGCTTCCTGTTGCGGTACAGGTGCTCAGTGGCCTGTGGTGGAACAAGGCCAACATGAGTGCAGTCAATGGCTCCCACGACGTGTGGGATTCTGCCAAGGGCATAGAATGCACCCTTCACTGCCGCCAATTCACGAGCCCTGGGGAATCTGATGTACCGGTTCCGGTACAGCATCATGGCTGCCAGTACATCCCTCAGCACCTTGCTGAACATGGGCTGGGACATCCCTCCTCCACTGCCCACTGTGTGCTGGAATGACCCAGTGGCGAAGAAATGCATGGCGGCCATCACCTTAGCCGTGGGGGTGACAGCAGTCGGATACACCCTGCGGGGACGGAGATGGGGCTCTAACATGGCACACAGTCGATGCAGAGTTGGCCTGTCCAGCCGAAACTTCCTGATTACCTCTGTATCGTCCATGTCCGCCAGCAATTGGTATGGGCGGTCAATGTTCGGTCTCCGCCTGGGTTAAATGGCAGAGGACACATGTCAAAGCAACACGGCACATAGCAATTTCGCATACACATCACTGACATGACTGAGCAAGCACATGAGCCACAGCCCAGCTGTCAAGCTGGGACGGCACGGCCACAATACACTTACACAGGTCTCCCAACAATGGCAATGGCAAGTGAGACATACCACTGCCATGTGCATGCACATGGGGATCTAGGCCCCAATGATCATGGAGGGCCCACATGTACGCGTGGGTAGGCTACACATGATTGTTCACTGGTCGCCACCCCCAGTCAGTGTTTCGAATGGGAAGGTTGTCGTGCTGGTGGTATGTTCGATGTGGCGGATGGGCGGGCCTAGGTGCGGGCTTACATTCCGGACATGGGGGGTAGTTGGATTGGCGACTAGTTGCAGTACACACGGGACACGTCTCTTCCTTTCCACATCTGGGTCATCCCTTGTACTAACTGACAGTGATACAGTCATCTTCGCCCCAGCCCTCATGTCCTCCCCTCGCCCCCCAATATGCATGCTCACCTGCGAGGCTAGCGCTTGCACAGGCAGCCCCAAGCTCGCACCAGAGAGGGCAAGGAGTGTATGTGTGGGTCCAGTTGCACGAGTGGGCTGTCTCAGGGTATGATGTGTGGCGGGACGCCGTCCACCTGCGTGGTGCCCCAAATGGAGACCCGGCCTGCATGGACTATGCATCACAGTCTTCGCCTTCCGGATCCGCCACCTGCGACACCCAGTGGCTGTGGCTGCCCTTGCGGCCATGCCGCGTCCGTCTGTGGCTGATGGCCCACACATTCACTCTTTGGCCTCTCTGGGGAGGGCTCAGGGGTGGTGGCGCACGCGCTTGCACTTAGTCGCAATGGCATGTGGCGTGGTTGGTATGATGGGCAATGGATGGGATGGTGCGAGCCACCTCCCGTGACGTCAGTGCTGCTCGTGCTGTGGTGCGTCCCCCTACACTTCCATTTGACTTTTTGCCATGCTGGACGTTGAGGTTCTATTGCCTGCGTGATATGACCAGGAGGAGCGCGAGGAGACCTCTCACACACCATGCTCCACTGCCATCCCGTGCCCTGTATCGCCTGTGCGGATTGACTATGTTGGGGTTACACCTGGTCGACTGGGGCTGTGTGTGCCTTGTCAAGGGGCATGGCGGGCGCACAACAGGATCCAGCTCGTCCACAGAGGGTGGGCTGAGGTGCACCTGGTACCGCTTTGTACGTGTGCCCGGCTGCTGTGCACACACGTGTTCACTCCCCCCGACAGGTGTCCTCTCACAATGCCCAGGGAAGCGGTGGTGTACTGTTCATGAGCCCTCCCAACACGGCGTGCTCCAACTTGGCATGTGCGCATCTACCCGTCGCACCCACCCACCTGAGCACTGCGTCCATACGACTTCACACGACACATGTGTGTCTTCCACAGTAGTGCTACTCATTTGCGTTGACATCCAATACCAGTGGACTACATGGTCATGTCACGACTGCCGTGTACTTCACATACTCTCATCCTCTCTCATTCGTACTTGTGAAATGAGTCAGCGGAGACAGTTCTGGTTTCAAACATTATATTGAGTCTTCTGTCCTCTGTGATGCAGTATAGTGGACACTACTGGCAGCGGAATACATATTGAGGATATACTGAGCATGATTACAAATGGGATAGGGTGTGGGGTTACATCTGCTTGGCCAAGGCTGTGCTAATGTACATTTACGTATAGCTGCGGAGCTGCGGACTTTGACACAGACGGTATACATGTAGCCTACCAGACCGCTCGGCATCATGGGCACAGTCCATCTCAGTTCCATGTGACAGGTTTGCTGCGGTTGTTCCTCATGCACGCGTGCATGTGAGATGACATCAGGGCATGTGCTTGCGTGCATGCAGCGGCGTGCCACTTGTTGTTGCACTGTGGTGGTTACTGGACATGTCACAGTCACTGGGGTCGTGTTGTTGTTGTATGCACTTGTCGTCCATGCAAAGGTCCTGGTATGGGATTCCCGGGGCGGGGGTGGGAGGGGTGCAGCACCCACAGACTCCAGGCGACCTATTCATGTCCACTGAGCGGTGTGTGTGTCCATGTGCGCTGGATCCATGTCGTGTCCTGGTTGTTCGTGCAGTTCCGTCCATGTGGGTGCGATGCACAGAGCCCATGCCACTGCCTCCCACGATGCATGCGGTGTTCCTGGATGTGATGGGGAACAGTGTGCATGTCCCGGTCATATCCGATGTCATGGCGATGTCGTTGATGGTGTGGTTACAGTTGCCGGTCGTTTGGTATGGCTGTTGTGGTGGTGACTGGCCAGTCCGTGCGGAAGCTGAGCATGGGTGCGGGGTTGGACTTCATAGGTCACTCGGGGAACCTGCGTTGTGGTCCGACGTATTTACAGGTTGTCAGGTATGCGATGCCGTCCAGCAGGGCTTCGATGTCATTGGTGGTGTCCATGTTTGCCAGCCAATGAAGCGGATGGTGGCTGTCAAGGTGTTGTTCGTAGGTTGTCCCTTGGAGGACCATGATGGGGCATGCTGGGTGACATTCGATGTAGCTGTTCTCGATGATCCGTCGTGTGGAGGCACAGTGGTTCCATTTCAGTGCGCGTGCGATGTTGGCCACATACGCCATGCCCCCATAGGCAGAGCAGGCCCTGTCGTGTGCGTCCAGAGGGAGGAGTAGTGGTAGCAGGTCCGCCTTCAGACATGCCGGGTTGGAGAGGCATATCTCGACGGGATGCTGGTAGGGACACCTCCGACAGTAGAAGACGGGCATGACGCAGCTGAACAATGTGATGCGGTAAGTCAGTCGGTAACTTACGTTCAGCAGGGACAGGAGATCGCATCCCAATGTATGGAACAGGTTGGTTTTGTACAGCTTGAGCTCTTCGGCGTAGTTGGGTAGGTGTGTTGCGGTTGCCATTTCGCAGCGGTTCGTAGAGGTGGCGTGCTCCGGCTGTGTGTGCAGTCTGCAATGTGCACGCTCCGGGGTTGCTGTGAGCTCTGTGTTGTCGTGGGGAGACAGGACTTGTGTTCTGTTTGCTTGTTTGGAGGACACGGGCCCTCTTCCCACATGCTTCTCAGACAGTTCAAGGTCAGTGCTGTGTGACTCCTTCCAATTAACTTGCATGTGGCCGCCATGGGGGAGTGTTTTCTTCTTTCTTCCCCGTCCGTTGTGTGCTTCTGTGATATGCGCTATCTGCCGTGTGGTCGGTCTCCTCGGCATGCCTGTGTTGGTCTATTCTTGGACAATGGCTGTATTCACCGGCTTCTGTCGTAGGGCTGTGGTTTCGGAGTTGGAATGGAAGGTCATTCAGTGCTGTCTGCTCTCCCTTGTGTGGGCGGCAGCCTGCCTTTCCGCTCTGCGTTGGGCCTTGTGTGTGGATGTAATTCTTGGGCCACCTGTTGTCGGTCCCCGGGCTCTTTGGTGTTCCGTTTCATGTGTCTTGTTCATATGTGCAGGGTGGTATGGGTTTTTCAGTGTGGTACTGGCGTTCCTCTTCCCGAAGGGGCCCTGCTTCTCCTAGTTGGTGTTGCCGCCGCTGTGTGCTTCGCCATGTTTGTTACACTGGGGTGTGTCCTGCTGTTGCGTGACTTCACTGACATGTGTGCGTCGGTTGTGTGGCGTTGGGTGTTGTCCGTGAATTGGGCGTTGGGTACATGTCTGTGGCCGGCCTGTCACGTGTCATGTGCGTTCGGGGTGGGGCTGGTGTGTGTGCTGCTTGGTTGTGTCCCTGTGTCTGTGTGCGACGCATGCATGGCGCTGCGGTTGGCCTCTGCGTTGTGCGCATGTGTGGCGGCGTCATCGGCGCTTTGGGGCCGTGACGGGGTGGTTGGTTCCTAGTCCCAGGTGGTGTGTACACATGTGTTCCGCGATGTTTGGATTTGGCCTGTGTGTCATATGTGGATGCGATGGTGGATGTGTAGTGTGCACGCGCTGGTGGGGGGTTGTCCGCTTTTTCCGCCCTTGCACTGTGTGCGCTGTTTGCGTGCACTTGTTGTGTGTGTGCCTACCTGCGTCTCCGCGGTACGTTGCGTCCTTGGTGGTGCATCAGCAGAAGCATGGGAAGGGCCTGCAGTGCTGGATTCATGCCCGGGGTGCCGCTTCTTCGTTGTCCGTGCTCTGCGTCCGTGTTTCCGCCTCTCTTTCACGTGCGGTGTCTCTTTGCCGTGGGAGCCGTTTGTTTGCGGCATCGTAATTTATGCGCCGGGCGGGACGTGTTTCGTCGGACGGTGTGTGTCAGTTGTGCTGCGCCGCTACGTGTGCGGGCGCACTTTGATGGCGGACGGTGTTGCTGGCTTGCCGGCGGTGTTTGGCCTGCTTTTCGCATCGTAATTGGGCGGGCGTGTGGACTGCTGCGTGCCGGCGGTAACTGGTGGTTTTTGCATCCGCCAGCACGGCGGTAGTGCTTCCGCCCGCCATCGTAATGGGCCCCTAAGTAACATTAGAAAAAGCGCTGGACTCCGGAAAGGGATGGTAATGTCAATTTTGCTATTCCCACTCCAAACTAAATAAAATGATGGTGCACGTTGGGCTTTGGGGGATCAGATTTACTATTCCCACTGCAAATTAAGCAATATTAGGGAAAGTGTTTGACTCTGGAGGGGACATATTTATTATACCCACTCCAAACCAAATGAAACAAAATTGAGGAAAGTAGAGAAGTGGATTCTCTGGAGTTCAGGAGTGGCAACTGGAGTATCGCCAGTCAATCATAAGCAGCACTGTATAAATTATTTGTCACTTGGAGGGATAAAATTTACTATTGACACTCCAAACTTATCAACATTAAAGGAAACAAGTGGAAAAAGTATTTAAATAAAGGAAAAAAATTATCATAAATGTATTAGTTATTGAAGTAAAAGAAATTGCAACATAAAATTAAACCCTATCAAACAATATAAATATAAATGTTTTAATATTATATTGGAGAAATTTAGATTGATGCAATAATTGATGCAATAATTTATTTCTCAAAATGTCATTTAAAATGTGTAACAATTACCTAAAATAATGTTTAAAACTAGGAATAATTACATAGGGGCCGATTCCGATCTCGGCCGGTAGGGCTCCGAATCGGATTTGGCTATACCGGATCCGATTCGGAGCCCTATTTCCCGACCGATTCGTACGTGCGTCCGGGCGAGCGAGTACGATGCGTGCACTTGCGAAATCTCTGACCGACTCGTTCGCAGGACCCGACCGCTCTGACCGACTCGCACGGGGACGACTCGCACCGCGCTATGGAGACGTTCCCCGGCTGGGTAAGTACGATGCGCATCGCGACCGCTCCGACCGACTTGCGCAGTCCGGCTCCAAGGAGCTGTCGGAGCCGCACTTTGGGGGTCCGTGTCGGACCTCCCTGGAAGCGTAGGCACGCGAGTCGCACACAGGGGGGAGCCATAGGTCCCCCCTACACGTGCATGTACGGTGCGACCCGCATCGACGTGAACACGCTGTAGGGGGCGCCCTTGTTCGCGTCGTGCCCATTGAGTCAATGGGAGCCCGTGTACGCGTCGTACGACTGGCTCCCATTGACTTCAATGGGAGTCCGACCGAATCGAGTCCGATAGCATACGTGCGCATCGTACTCGTTCGGTCGGACTGCTAGGGTCCGATTCGGTCGGAAATCTCTCCGAGTCCGGCTCGGTTGGAGAGATTTCCGGCCCGAATCGGAATCGGACCCATAATGTTAAAAAATTCTGAAAAACAAATTTCTTAAATAAAAAAGTTATTTTTCTTTAAAATAATTAAAATATATTTTAAAAATGTTAACAAAAATACACAAATATGTGAAACAAAGCTTATAAATTTTAATATCTGTCCCACTCAAAACACTTATAAACCCCAAAAACTCAAAACATCAGCATTGTAAACAAATACAAATTGTATTTTGGTAACTTAAAATATTTCAAAAATGCTCTTAAAAGTTATATCAACTTTAGGGAAACTAAAAATTATTTTTTAAAACACCCCCACACAAAACCCCTAAATAAACAACTTACCAACACATACATAACATTAAATTTAAAATTATCTATTTTTTAAAATGTAATTGCAAATATAAAAATAACGAGTTTAATACACAAACATTTGCAAATATGAATTTAAAACAATTGCAAATTTAATTAAACAAAAATAGTAGACAAATCAAAAAAACAATCTAATAAAAAAATGTATAGAACATTTTTAAGAATTGATAAATTAATGAATCATTACTAACATAAAAACATATAAAAACAATATTAAATACCACAATACTGAAGTAATACAGATTCAAAACTTCAATGTATTCAACAGTACCATTGTTAAAAAAGAAAAACAATATACTTACCACCGATATTTAAAACTTTGATATATTGGTACCCACAATATTATGACTTCAATATTTAGGGCCCCATTACGTCCGCCCGCCACCGTAACGGTAAACGGGACCGACCGCCAGAGGTGCGGCGGTCCCGCTGTGCCCATTACGATGCGACCGCCACCGTGGCGGTCGCATCCCGCATTGTTTACATTGCGGCGGGCTGTGCTGTCAGCAGCACCCGCCGCAATGTAAAAAATGCATGCAGTGCATTGGCATGCACAACGTGACAGGCACCACGCGGTGCCTGCCACCTTGTGCATGCCAATGTAGCCCAAGTGCAGCCACTCACCCCCCCCCCGGGGGACCGCAACAGGCCCCCAAAGCAATTCCTGCATGCCTTTCCCATGGAAAGGCCTTCACCGCCAGGCATCCTAATATGGATGGCGGTGTCTTCCAGACACCGCCACCATATTAGGCCCGAGTTCCGCCCGGCTGGCAATCGGAACAATTGCCTGCCTGCGGAAATGCGGCAGACGGTCTTTCCGTCCGCCGCTGTCCCCCCCGCCATTGTAATATGGCGGGGGGTAAATGGAGGGCGGGCGGGGAAAGATGTCGTGCGGATAGCCACCGCCGGTCGGGCGGTGGCGATCCGCCCGACATCATAATGACCCCCTAAGTACCATCGATAACCTGCCTTCGCTATCAAGGATTCACACTGTTATTTATTGAGATAGATCATCAAAACACCTCTTTCAAGTATCTCCAAATGAGGCATTCTCTTTAAAGTGGCGGTGAAGGCGCATATATTGTAGGGCACAGCCGGATCCCACCTTTAAACAGGAGAGATCTCAGCCAAATACTCCAGCTACTTGTTGTTTCCAGAAACTTCTTTTGACAGACGGCAGAGGCTCAGGTGCATCCTAAGTAGCCGTATTGTATCTTTAACCATGACAAGGGCAGGCATTCTTGACTCTCCAACGAGATATGAGCAGGTGCTTCCTAGCTTTGATTCATCTGGGCCTGGCTATCTGAATCCCAATGACAGTTTTGCTGTCCAAAGTGTTATCTAAGCCGGTGTAGGTAAGCAAAGTATGCAGTACTTCGCAAGTTGTAAGAATCAGAGAGAATATTTATATAGTGCACTGTTATACACAATAGTGGAGTCTTGGTGCTGCCTTACATTCAGAGCCTCAATGACTGGAGAAGGACAAGACTAAAACCGATGAGTCTTCAGTTTGTGCCTGTAAAGATCACATTCGTTATACTCCACAAGTCGATAGGGAGTTTGCTCCAGAATCTGGCTAGTAAGGGACATAATCATTTTCCTTAAATCATCGGAAGTTTAGACTGAAGTTGGGTAAATTGGGCCCGATTCACAAAAGTAATCTGAGACAAAATCCTAACTTTGCGACTTTCGGTATTCACAAAAGGCATTAAGGAGTAGTAAAGTTAGGATTTTGTTTTAAGTTTGCCTTAAGTTTTGGTCTTAAGACAAAATCCTAACTTAAGTTTAACTTAAGTTTAACTTAAGTTTAACTTAGGATTTTGTCTTAAGTTTGTCTTAAGTTTTGGTCTTGAGTTAAACTTAAGTTAAACTTAAGTTAAACTTAAGTTAGGATTTTGTCTTAAGACCAAAACTTAAGACAAACTTAGGACAAAATCCTAACTTTACTACTCCTAAATGCCTTTTGTGAATACCGAAAGTCGTAAAGTTAGGGTTTTGTCTCAGATTACTTTTGTGAATCGGGCTCCTTGTTTTTTCATCACCAGTTTGAAGAGCCCGTGTAAGTTGATACAGCCTGACAATTTCCTTTAGGGTTGTACATGATTCTGGAGAAACACTTACTAAGGGAACTCCTTTCTGGAGAATCTTTCCCCACAAACATGTTCTCTTTCATTATGTGGATTGTAACTTGGTGAATACCTTTGGTTTGAAATAATACCTTCAGTTCTGTTTCTCCAGTATCAATCAATCAATCATAAAATGTATTCGATTTGACAAGCAAATCATAAAAGCACATAAATAACAATTCTTTGATAAAAAATGTCGCGGAATAGTGATACATAATTTAGGTAAAATACACAAAATCATTTAAAAGATGCCAAAGCCAATAAAACCATTAGAAGTGCAAACAAATAAGATAAGAAACATATAGATGTCTTACTTCCCTCCTTTGCATCTTCATTGTCCGCCCTACCTTTGTCTTGCTGAGGACATCCTCACACCCATACTCTCCAGTAGCGGCCGGCATGGCTTGCGTGGGGAGGGGGCAGGAGGGGAGGGGTCGCGCGGAGAGGGGGGGGTCAATAATCAAAAAACAATTTTTTTAAAACCTACCTTTCGCTGGGTCCCGCGTCTTCTCTGCTCCTGCTCTCCTGCCTCTGACAGGGACAGGAAGCAGGCAGCCAGGCTCCCTCCCCATAGCCAATCACAACGTTGCAGTGCAGCATTGTGATTGGTCGGGACGGCACCCAGCCGGGGGCTAGTGGGGTGGGCATGTTCTCCATGCAGGCTGCAATGCCTCCATGGAGAAGGGCAGAGTGCGCATGACTGGTTTGGGCGGCCCGAGAGTGCCAACCAAACAGTCTTTGCGCACTCAGGAGTGGGCACACCACTCCTCCCCTGCCCTGCTCCGCCCACCCGCCTTCTCACAATGTGCAAAGCAAATATAAAATGGTAATAACGGGAAGTTATTACCATTTTATGTTTTGGCTTTCTTGCACTGCGAGAAAGCAGTGGGGCGACGCTCCTGCGCCCTAGTGGAGGAGCCGCCCCTGATCCTCTCTTCTCTCCACGACTCTTCATCCTTCGTCCTACACCCAAGTCAGTTTTCTTCATTATCCATCATAATGCTATTTTTTACTCTTATCTTCAACCTTTCTAATCACATAATAGCTCTATTCATGCCAATGACAGAATACCGCTCTCCCTACCTGTACCCTAGTATCTCTTGCCCTGCTTATTCCCTAGCACCCCTTCCCCTGCCTATCCCGTAATACCTCTGCTCCTCCCCGTAGTAAAGTAATTCTACTCCACCTACTGCCTAGTGCCTTTACCCATATCTATACCTTATCAGTTCTACCACTGCCTAAACCTTAGAAACACTAAAACTACATATAGATAGTACTGCTACCTATGCCTACAGCAAAGAACCTTTACTTCTAACTATACCATTGTGCCACTACTCTTCCCTATACCCTAGTATCCCCACCCATACCTATTCTCTGATACCTGTGCTTACAACCGAGTACATCTCCCCTTTCCACACTGTGGTATCTCTACCCTATCTGAAACATTTGTACGTCTACATATACCTTATACCATGGACCATCTACCAATTCCTATATCCTAGTCTCTCTATTACAGTACTTTTTTGTCTAGTTAAGCCTTACTGCACCTAATGCTAGGTATACTCTAGAACCTTTAACAACCTACTTACCCAAGTACTTCAGTCTACTGCCTTTACCCTAGTACCTATACCATACCTATATTCTGGGACCTCTACATGCACCTTTACACTAATATGTCTGCTTCTATGAGCATGTGCTTAAGCCCCACTATTCCCTAATACCTCCTCCCCATCACCTCAGCCTCTTTTTCTTCTTATCTGTTTTCTTGACCCCTTTTTCTTATCTTTTTGTTGTTGGAAATGTGTTCTGCTGTTTGGAAATTCACCAAAATGGAGCTTAACCATCCTGGGGTTACGTTCTGGTGTTTTCCATTTTGACTTTTCTCTGCAAGGAGGCAGAGCCCTGTCTGCATCTGAAAATAAAACACAGGGCTATGGTCTAGCTCCAGCTGGATGCCACTGCAAACTACCATGCTGTGATTAATTAATTCTATCTCTAGTGATGCCCAAGTAGAGAACATTGCTTAATAAGTTCTATAATTAACAATCGATCCTATCAGGGTTATTCTCAAGTTACAGGGCAATGGTTTGCCTCAGATAAAAGAGAGGAAGCAGTCTGCTCTGCCATCTGCCTGGGGCTCAAGAGACACCTGGAAGACTCAAAGTGCGTGTTCCACCTCTGGAGTGTCAGAGAAATACTCACTGAAAACCAATTCAAGTAAAGTTGCTCCATGGTGGCGACCATCAGTGTCTTCAACATATGTCTAATGCATTTCACACACAAATCTGCACTTTTAAATTTACATCTGAGCGATCCACAGGTAATCGATGCAGTAATTGTGGGAAAGTGCACCAAAGTTTCCAATTTTCAAGCTGGAAATGTGGGGGAAAGAAAGGCTACTCATGAAATATCATTTTACGTGAAACAGAAAAAGGGAACCAAACATGTTTGTTCAATTTTTCTTTAATTTTTAATAAGTTTCTTTTATTTTCTAATGACGAGTATGATAATATAAGCAAAATGGAGAATCTACAAATGTAAGGTTAAGAAAAACAGACGTATTGTGAAAAACTGACTCATTGTAAAAAGTGCTGGTCATTGCATTTCAAGCTTGTAGATGCCCACTCAGGGGGAGTTTGGAAATGAGCCAGCAGGAACATCAGTATTCATGAGTACTGGATGACACCCAGCTGTTCTTCAACACATCTGGCCTCATCACCTGACTTGGGATCTGATTCACAACCCTTCAATCTTGTATATCAAATTCCTTCCTTAAGATGAACCCCACCAAGGCTGAGTTTGTCCTCGTCGCCAATGAGAACAAACAACAGGTAGAACAAGAATGAGTCTCAAAGATGAATCTTGACCATTTCTTTTCATGACTTATCGAGGGCACATTGACACCAACCTCAGCTTCAAGACCCACATTCCACACAAAGCAAAAACCACCTGGCAACAACTGAGCAACCCTTTCTTCCAGAAGCTGACCTCAAGAGAGCTGTAAAGGGACTGGTTCTGTCCCATTTTAAAGGAGGTAATGCCCTGCTGGCCCTTGGCCTAAAAAATCGAGCTAACACCGCTGAAGAGGGTACTACTTGTAGTAGCACATCTCATCAAAGTCCTTCACAAGTATGACAGTATTACATCCACACTCAGAAACTGCGCTTCGACTTAAGGGATAACCGCTTACGTTTCTCTCCTTCTCTGCCCACAGTGCTCCATGGGACACCTTCTGCCTGTATTTCTTTGCTTGTTCTCTCTTCTAGCTCTAAATTGATTTGTAGGCAGTTGTACGCTTGATATTTCACTGATATGCACATGTTAACCTTGGAGGTTTACGAATGAGGGGACAAGTTAAAAAGTCCTTTAATTCTTAGGAGCTAGGCCTTACCTCCAGCAGATCCACAGAGAGGTGATCAAAATACCTGCTACTGGCACTAGCTGTTCTGCTGATTCTTCACTTATACGGTATAATCGTGTGTAATTACCGGCATTTCGCATTACGCTTTGTTGGACTTGGCCTTTTTGTAGGGTCATCCCTAAACTTTTTGACTTTCTACTAGACATTCTTCTGACATGGTGTTGGTGGTTTTAGGACTCTGGGCACTTTAGCACTGCTGTTCAGTGTAAAGTGCGTGTGCTCTCTGTGATAAATGTGGTAAGATTGGTCTACACCTGTTTGGCCTATTTAATTTACCTGTGAGTCCCTTGTAAAGTGGTATCTCATATACCCAGGGCTGGAAAATTAAATGCTACTGGTGGGCTTGCAGCGCTGATTGCGCCACCCACCAAAGTAGCCTTTCAAACCTATCTCAGGCCTCTGCCATTGCAGGGCCTGTGCGCGCAGTGCTACTGCCGCTGTGACGTGGTACCTAAAGTGTGTGCCATGTCCGTGACCCCCCTTTTACTACATGTCAGTCACCCCTAAGGTTGGCCCTAGCTAGCCCTATGGGCAGGGTGCATTGTAGGTAAAAGATAGGACATGTACCTTAAGTGTGTGACATGTCCTGGTAGTGACAAACAGCCATTTTGGTTTCTCACTACTGTGGGGCTGCCCTCCCATAGGAATGCATTGGGGATTCCCTGATAAGTGTTTCAGTGGTAATTCCTGATATAAGAGGCGCAGCGTGGTCAAGTTTGGTATATTTGGAATAGTGATAATAATTGCTGCGCAATGGTGTGCGCAGATTTATTATAACTATTTTAGAAATGCCACTTTTAGAAGTTGGCATTTCTGTGTGCTATGTGTCTGCCTGCCGGATGTGAATTGCATGTCTGGCTTGAGAGTGACAGGGGCTGGGAGGTGTGTGTGGCTCCAGGAGGGGCAGGGTGAGTCAGCGCTAGGCTCAATGGGACACCTGGGCTAGGAGTAGTGGGAGGGGTAATCCCCTGACTCTGAATAGGGCTGTGCCTAGCCTGTACAATGCTGGCTCTGCCCCCTGGGGTGTGTCTGATCACTGAGCCCCCACCTGACAAAGGGGAAGAGGAGCTTCGAAAACAAAGTGCTCCAATTCCCCCCTGAACCAGTTTTGGCTGGTTCCCCTAAAGCCCTGTCCTGCAGACAAAGAGAAAAAAATGTATAAAAATAGGGGCTGTGACCCCATGAAGATGTTCAGTTCCTGTTCTGGTGTGCTGTTCCTGACTTGGGGGTGTGCTGCTGCTGGGGCCCAGGAGGAACCGCCATGGGGGCTTACCTCCCTGCTGGAGGGCCCTGTGTGCTGGCCTCCCTGGGCCCCGCCATGCCCCTTGATCCCTAAGGACCTTTCAGGACTCCTGGCCGCCTTGTGAGCGCTAGATTGTTTTATTACTGGAATACCCCAAAAAGAAGGACTGCAGCCTTGCCAGAGAAGAGGAGCGCTATATTTCTACCAGTTTGGCAGGAGAAGTGTGCGTGCTTTGCAGCACGCTGTTGAGGAGTCTGGAGGAGGGAATCCCAGTGTGGGGATTCCCCCCTGTTGCCTGCAGAGCGGGAGCCCACCCCACTTTATTCATCTTACTGTCAGGCGGGTGCCCACCCTGCTTATGGCCGTGACGAGCGGGTGCCCACCCCGCTTATGGTGCTTACAAGCGGGTGCCCACTCCGCATTGACGCGACTCGAGCGGGTGCTCACCCTGCTTATGCCTTACATTCTGCGGGTGCCCACCCCGCACTCTGACGCTACCGGAGAAATGACCGCCATGGCCCGAGCCGTAAACGGAAGCCAGGCGCGTCCGCCTGACTGTGGGCAGGGCTTCTAATGCAGAGGAAGTGGAGCCGGAATTGAGGGTGTGCCTGCGCGGGGCTCCCATGAGGAGAGGGAGAGCCCCGCGCCTTCGCTGGAGTCCGAGGCGGGAGCCTACCCCACCTGCATGTCTTGGTGAGCGCGAGGAGACCGGGCGAGAGAGGAAGGCGGCGCCTGCCTGAGCAGGGCTCCCATGTGTGGTGGGAGCCCTGCGGGTTCCCAAAAGGAGAGAAGACCTGCCTGGAGAGCAGCGAGAGGAGTCCTGAGCAGCCCCGGTGAGTGGGGGGCAGAACGGGTGCATTTTCAGTGCCCGCGAGGCACAGTGGTGGCAGTGCCTGTGTCCTTCAGCAGCCCCGCAGGAGAGCGGGCCGCTGCAACTTGGGGGCACATTTGTGTTTCAAGAGTCCCAGTGGGGGACTCACGGCCAGGTGGTTCCCGCGCCATTTCCTGTGGGGGCAAAGTATGTTGAGAGTCCCAGAGTGGGCTCCCCCGAGGCACATTGTCGGTGCCTGGAGCCCTTGGATGCTCCCGAGGGTCCTGAGGTGCCCTTGCCCATTTGGCCACATTTGTTCTATAGATTCCCAGTCGGGCTCCAGAGGACACAGTCAGTGCCAGTGCCTGATTTCCTGCACAGCTGCACCGCAATTAGCGGGCAGCTGCTTCGTTTAGGCCAGTGCATTGCGCACTTGTCATAATTGCTACATTGGCAGCTGAACCCTGACTTTGCTGGACGTAGGGCATTTGAGCCCTCTGAGAAGGCCAGTTGGCCTGGGGAGTCAGTTTCTAAGGTAATGCCCAATGCAAATGTCATGCTGTGATGTTTAGGCCTAATGAGATGGTATAATGCGTTTATGCTTAGGATGATTTATGCCTAATGTGATTTCTACCCCATGATTAGTGCCTAATGTGTTTGGGCTGCTGATGTCCTATGGCGTAATGTGTTTATGCTTAGGATGGTGTCTAATGCGTAATGTGATAATGCTTAGGTCATTATGGTACCAGTAGTTACTGGTTGTGTTTTGCATTTACTTACCTGTTCTGATGGTTCTGACGGTGGCCCGATTGGCCTGGTCCTGTATATAATTCCCTGTGAATATTGCCCGTGCCAGTTGGCACAGTGTAAATGTGTGATCCTGCTTCTAATGTGTTTATGACAATACAAAGGCTATTTTTATATAACCTTGTGTGGAGTTCCTTTTGTAGTGTGCCTAGTGTGTTGCTGCTATGTGTGTGTGTTGCGCAAACGCTTTACACATTGCCTCCGGGATAGGCCTGACTGCTCGTGCCAAGCTACCAAGGGGGTGAGCAGGGGTTATCTTGGGTGTGTAACTCCCTTGCCCTGACTAGAGTGGTGGTTTCTGCCTGGCTTTGGCGCAAGCCTTAGCCAACCGGAAATCCCATTTCTAACACGCTTGTTATTAACCCTGGGCGTAGTTCGCGAAGTAGCGCTACGCGAAGCTACGTGAAGTGCACTTCGCACTACGTGAGCTACGCGTAGCACTACGCGAACTGCGAAGTGCGCTGTTCGCGATGATTGCACAGTGCCGGATGCTTGTCCGCATTGTGCAATCATTGAAAACGGCATCTTGCACAGTGCGAGCTGTCTTTTACTGCCGCTCGAGTAGATTTTTACTCGAGCGGCAGCTTTCTCAACGCAGACTGGTAGTTTCTCATCGCGAGCGGTCGCGAGCATACGCGACCACTCGCAATGAGAAACCTGACCTCCCCACGTTGAGAATCTCGCCGGGAGGTTTATTTTGCACGCTTGCGATCGGCAACTTGATGTTGCTGATCGCGAACGAGGAAAAAGTCTCGCCGGGATGTCATCTTGCTTGCTCGCGGTCGCCAACTTGGCGTTGAGGACCGCGAGCAAGCAAAAAATGACCGCTGCACTACGCTACGCGTGTTTGCACTGTGCTACGTGCAATTCGCGTAGTGCGAAGTAGCGCAAACTTCGCAAACTACGCGAGCGTAGCGTAGTGCTTTGCCCAGGGTTACTTGTTATGCAAAATGCCTGATATTACTTCATTACGCCACGAAGTTTCATTCGTGTAAAAATTCTATCATGGGAGCACAGGAGAAAAACAAACAAACACAGCTGCTGTTGTTTGCCTCATGTGTGATTTTGTGCTGTTTAGCATGGAATACATCTTCCAAATCAATAAGGACGCAAAGATGTAATTCTTGCTAGAAAATTGTACAAAGTTCCTGACCAGGGGATCACGTAATAATGCATCATTTCATGTAATTTTTTTTGTCATTTTTGTATAAGTTTCACAAAGGAAATTATGCAAATTTTGCCAAGGACAAATCCTAAACTACTTCCCTCTTCCAGGATTCTGAAGTAACTCAGTCAACTGATGCACCACACAGTGTGGATACATTAACACCTCGTCGATGAAACGATCTATCCAACATCTACAATTCTGTACATGCCCATGCACCAGGCAGTATATCTAGTGACCGATTGGCTTTTAATTATTTTTGCAATTTTTCTTTCTTTCTTTTGCCCTTATTGACTGACTAGGGCTGGGCATAACTGACGTAATTCTCTCTGGCGTAATTATGTGTAATTACTGCAAAATTACCAGTGAATGTGCATAATTAAATGAAAAGAGTAATCCAGCATTTAGTATTATTTTCAATCTTCTCGGATTCAAAATGGGACCAAGGATGCCTCATGCACTAAGAAAATAGCACTAAATGCTAAAGAACACGGACAGCAGTAGCCAGAAGCTTCTTACCCTCTCTGAGCGCCTCATTAGGATGGCGGTCAGACTTCCGTCCGACCGCCATCCAATCGGAAAAGGGACCACTGACTACAAGTCGGTGGTCCCGCTGTCCGAATGAGGGTGCGACCGCCACCACGGCGGTCGCAATGTCTATTTTATGTACTCTGGCGGGTGCGACAGGCTACAGCACCCGCCGCAGTGCATAAAATATACCTGAAACGTATCCCTGCACTATGTGGCAGGCACCATGCGGTGCATGCCACATGGCGCAGGGATATGTAGGGGGGCACCACAGGTGCCGCCAAAACCGAGGCCCAGGTGGGGAAAGGGGGGCTCGCTACAGGCCCCCAATGTCCCTTTCTGCCTGCCTTTTCATGGCAGGTTCAAGGGCCGGCGGAAGCGAACATCGTAATGCCTACAGTGGTGCCTGGCAGGCACCGTCACCATTGTAGGAATTACTCCGCCACCGACGGACCGTCGGATCCGTGGCGGTCGATTTTTCTGACCCCCACACATCCGCCCGCCATTATAATGCGGCAGGCGGGTCGGAGGTTACGGATGGCGGAGGGATCGCCACCGACAGCCTGTCGGTAGCAGTCCCTCTGCCATCCTGATGAGGGCCTTAGTTCATTGTTTCTGTGCTCCTGCTGTAGGATTTTTGCCCCAATTTACTCCTAATTACTCAAGCTGGTGTTATTGTTTCGTTTCTGTAATTTCGAATCACAAGAGTAAAGAGTAATTACTGAATGTACTCCGATTAATCTTGCATAATTAAAATTTCACCTAGGCATACTTCTGACCTCTGAGTGTAGAGTTCTGACATCAGTTTAGACCTTGAGTGCAGTATATCATGGCCACCGGAATTATACGATTCTGTGCCACTGCAGTTTTTGCATAGTTATGATTTTGTTCCATTTGCCACATAATCCATAATCTGCAGCTTAAAATGCAGAATTTAACCAAAACATTTTGTTTCTAGATGAAACGTATCAAAAGTTCCTAAAAGCATAGCTACAAATGTTGCAGCATAGTGGAGAGCCCTTCATAAAGGTTCGATTGGTCACCTTTCTGTTGCTTAGTGATGTGTTGGGTGTTAAAGTGGTACTACTGAGGTGATACCTTTGGCCAGACAGTGTTAACGTATACAAATGACAAAATAATGATGTAATGCTATCATAAAATGTGCCACATTAGGCTGCATAATTTGCCTTTTCTTGCCGCATAATTTAGCCAACCATTTGACATAAATTGGTCCTCCCTTGCCGCATAATTCCAGTGGCACGTATCATGACCAGTGACCTAAATTCAGAAAAGTAATAAAGACCTGGCTGTTCCCAAAATCATGACTGAAGTGACTCTTAGACTACAGGTCATCCTGGTTTGTTTGAACAGCGTGCCTAGCATGGCACCGCATCCGTAAGAAGCTGCTATGCGCCACTGCACCAAGGGCCCAATTCACAAAGGATCTCCGCACTCATGCTGGAGGCCCGCAGTCGTGGCAGGGGTCCCACACTTGTGGCGGGACCTCCACAATGGGAACTACAGTATGAAGGTCCAGCCACAAGTGCAGGACCCCCGCCACGAGTACGGACCTCTGCCACCAGTGCGGGACCCCCGCCACGAGTGCGGGACCTCCGACATGAGTGGAGGACCCCCGCCACAAAAACGGACCTCTGCCACCAGAGCGGGACCCCCGCCACGAGTGGGGGACCACCTCCGCCAAAGTGGAGGACCCACGCCGCGAATATGGACCTTCGCCACCAGTGCGGGACCCCAGCCACGAGTGCAGGACCTACACCACGAGTGCAGGACCTCCACCACAAGTGCGGGACCCCCGCCATGAGTGCAGAACCTGCGCTACAAGTACGGGACACCCGCACGAGTGCAGGACCCCCGCCAAGAGAGCGGGACCTCCACCCCGAGTGCAGGACCCCCACCACAAATGCAGGACCTCTGTCACGAGTGTGGGACCTCCACCATGAGTGCAGAACCTGTGCCACGAGAGCGGGACCTCCGCCACAAGTGCAGGACCCCTGCCACGAGTGCAGGACCTCCGTCACGAGTGCAGGACCTCCACCATGAGTGCAGGGCCCCCGCCACGAGTGTGGGAACCCTGCCATGAGTGCGGGACCTCCGCTACGAGTGCGTACGCCCTTTGTGCACCGGGACCCAAGTCTTCAGCACATAGTCGTGGCCTGGCTCATGACTTTTAAAAACATGCCACTCGTGGAAGACAGTTCAACCCCCAACCTTCTCTAACAAGGAAATACAGTACCTACTCACTCGACCAACCGCAAAGCGGTTTGTGGCCCCGACAAGGGGTAGGAAAGCTCTATGGAAATGTTACAAACGAATAAAACACTGGAAAATAAATAAATAACTGGTTCACCTCCGTTGGTGGCTGCAGTGACTGCTGCTGTAAATGCAACAAGGACTAGCTGCTAAAAGTGCTCCCTGTTCACATTTCCTTTGAGCAGTTCGTCCCATACTGAATCGATAAAGGGTTCTAACTAAGGTCCTTTATTCAGACGGGTGACATGCATTACCAGACAGGACTTGATTTTGGCCAAAAGATTATTAAATCACCTCATATTCTCTCCATGACTCGAGGCAGGAGCCTCTTATAATCAGATACTTGGCTGAGAAACAGCACTTCTGAATATTGTGTTAATGATTTTCTGCCAGTCCATGTTGTCTCGTTAGCAGTGTAGCTGTCTAGCAGCCTGGTGCAGGTGCAAGGGGATCTCAGCAGTGTCTCCATTTGGAACCTGCTTTTAAGTGACAGTGACGTGCACAGCAAGCTCCCAGTACATTCAGTACAATCCAATATCAGCCACTCCATTTTACACAATTTACCTTTACAACACTACACTGTACCACACTCCACTTTATGTAAGTCCACTGTACGCCATTCAACTGTACCCCACTCAACTGTACCCCACTCCACTGTATGACACTCCACTGTATCCCACTCCAGTGCATGCTATTCCAGTTTACGCCACTCCACTGTACCACACTCCAGTGTACAGCACTCCACTGTGCGCTTTTTCAATTCACGATATTCCAATATATGCCCTACACTGTACAACGCTCCAATGTATAGCATCCCACTGTACGCCAATACAGTGTACGTGAATACACTCTACAATATTTATAGGACGTAAATCCACTTCACTGTATGCTATGCCACTGTATACTACTACACTGTACGCCACTACACTCTATGCCACTCCAATATACGCCACTCTATTGTGTCAGAGTTCACTGTACGCAACTCCACTGTATGACACCAATCCAGTATACCTCATTCCACTTTACACCAATCCAATACACCACAATATACTGTACCGCAATACACTTTACAACACTATCCGCCACTATATTGTACCGCATTCCATTTAATAACACTTCATTCCACAAGACTAAACTGGACGAATAGTACAAATTGTCACTAACATTATTAAAACCATTGAAGTTCACAAAAACAACTGAAGGTTAAAGATAAGTTATAGTTAGGAAAGCATAATTTATGTTTGGTATAGAAACCCAGCTTAAGCTATACAAACATTAGAAATTCTAAAGTTATAGTTATCTCTTAAATGTATGATGTCTGCACCACTTACCCACTTATCTATATCTTATTTGTGCCAAACACACTTTAAACTATACAACCATAACAAATTAAAACTTTTACTTATCTGTTGAAGTTATCATTTATACACCACTTTCAAAATTACTGTAAGTCATACTTATAACTCACATTTATACTTACGCACCTCCTTTAAATTAATATCACTCTCGCACCTTCGTACACAGTCTTGTCACCTCATTCGCCACACTACATTAACTATAACTCACCCCTTTTCCATGCACTGTGTTCTATCAAATAATATATTTTCAGATGTCAAAGTTTTTTAGTTAATGCAATGAATTAACATGCTATAACATATGTAGTATCCAAGGGTGTAGCTAGTGCTAGGTACCAAACACAGGTTTCCCTGCCCGTGCCAGTGCAGGAAGGAAAACCCCTATGTCCCAGGGGTGGCCCCCTTGGGACATAGCAGGAGCCGGCCCTGAGGCACGTGGTCCCCAGGGCCATCAATGGCTCCGGGAGGGGGGGCACATGGCCCCCTCCCCTTTGGCCGGGGCCAAAATCAGCCAGGGAGGGAGGCTGCATGCCCCCTCCCAGTTTTAGTAAGGCTACGCCCGGTGGATGGGGTTCCCGGGGTCGAAATCAGCCCGGGGATGGAGGCCACGCGGCCCCCTCTCCTTTTCAATATTAGCCAGACCCCAGGAGAGGGGGTCCTCGGGGCAAAAATCAGCCTGCGGAGGGGGTCCTCATGCATATCACTCCCCCATATTTATGATAATAATTCCCACAAGGACCTGGCCCATCCAGGTGGCAACAAAAACCCCACAAGTGCGGGAAACCACACTTATCTTCTTTTTTTTTTTTTGCCGTGGATCCTCTGCAAATTTGCTGCAATTTAAAAAAAAAATGTTTTTGGCCTCCGATGGGGTCCCTGTGGAACCCCACCACCAGGCCTAGGGAGTCAGGGTAATCCTACCCTGCCTCCTATTTTGTTTATTTTTGTTTTTTACACTTTCATGGGACTCCTAGTCCCAAGAAGGCTGCCAAAACTTCCTGGTTGAAGTGGTGGCAGCCAATCAGATCTCATCATGAGATCTGTCAGATCTGTGGTGGGTCCGCATCCCTAGATATACATACATTTTTTTCTCTAATAAGTCCAAAACTACTGAATGGATTTATAGCAAATTACAACAAGCATTGGCATAGCCAATAGGTCTTGCCTTTGGGACCATATAAGTGTTTAGACATGTAACAGTTGATGTTGTTGCACCAGGGATAGTGTGCTGCATAACTAAATACTTATAAGGTCCCAAAGGCGAGACCTATTGGCTATGCCAATGCTTGTTCTTCATTGTCACATATGAGGGCATTTTCAAATATGTGAGTTCAGGATGTGAGCTGTACAAAATCTCACGTTTGATTTAAAAGTATATAATGGTGTGCTACACATCATAAGAATCTAGGAACAATTTACATTACATATGACGACTGACTTGCCTCTTAGTTCACATGAATGTTCTAGGTTTCTGTTTAAAAATGATCACTTTTAATATAAATACCTATCAATGCGATCATATAATTAGATATAATAAGGGTAAATGCTGTGCACGTTAATGAAATACACTTTTTTGCATTTTGAAGAGACTATCATATTTGTACGTTTGCTGCATGATTTACATGCCAAATATGGTCACGCCTCGGCCGTTAATTTTGTGGCTCGCTCACCTCTTTCTCCCACAGCTCTTTGTATACTATTGCGTGACCCACACTGCAGTAATGGGCATGACCCAATAAGATGACGATTCAACTAACGTCGAGTCAAAAACCACAGTACAGTCAATAACCACCCTACATCTCCTTGAAAATTGCTCCAACATTGTTTTGGTGCCCTGAAGGATTTGCAATCTGGCATTTCCGTTTATAAACATATGAGGAATTGTAGCACGGGCGGCTTACGTAATCTAGCGCCGCCCCCGCCCCTTTCAGTCCACCACCTTAAACACGACAGCTTTTTACAAAAAAAAAATATTACGTTATCAAATCACAGGAATGTTTTGCTTTCACAAAAAAAAAGAAATGAAAACGCTTTTCGAAACACTGTCAGCGTGAATGGCTTTTAGATCAGGCTCACGTTAAAACTGAAGAGGGATGAACACTGTGTAAAATGTGAGCGGCACTATTTCAGAAACGATCAGAAGTGTCCGAATCTGTTTGCAAAACTGTCTGTAACCGCTGAGGCAAGATCAAAAGGAATGAAGTGAATGCGGGTTTTATTTTTCAATTCATGCCTTTAGCCACGAGATGTGTCTCCCATACAAGACAAGGCATGCTTTGTAGCGCCCCAGTTGTGTTCCTGAATGTCATGCACACTTACTTCTCAAGGAAGCTTTGCAAGCCTTGTCGTCGCTCGTCAATGTGTTGTGCATTTCCGAGTTTAAACAAGCACAAGCGCGCGCGCACGCCTCGCGCGGCAGTAAGGGGAGAAAGAAAGGGGCCTGCGCGATTCCCTTGCGGGAGCGAGCAGCAAGGCGCGATAATTGCTACCATATGGCGCCAGCTGCTCGCTCCTGCAAGTGAATCGCCAAACGTGCACGCGTTGCCATTGAAGGCAATGGAACGCGTGCACGTTTTTGGCTGAAAAGCCGAGGCGATTCCAAAAGGTCTTTTTGCCTATGCAGCGCTGCTTAGGCGAGACCTAAAAAGCACTCTTTCTGGACCAAGCTCTAGCTTTCTGCCAAATTTGGTGCAATTTCATTCAGCAGTTCGGACTGTAGTTATGTCTAAAATCCCTATGGGAAATTGCATGAGGAAAACTCATTTTCGGACCCCCCTTTTTCTTGACCCTCGCTTGACGAATCACCCCAAAACTTTACAGGCAGTAGCTGAAGTGAGTTGTGCACTAGTTTTAAAAATTTTGAGAAGCTTCATTAAACAGCGCCAAAGTTATTAGCAAAACAAAAAATGCCATCCCTATGGAAACTAGGTCCTAACTATAACTACTGATTGGCTATAACTACCGATTGGTGTTTATAGCAACAGTGCGCACAACAGCGCTGTTTTGTTCATGCCCGGGAATCAGTAAAGTTGTACCGGGATTGAAACAAAACACTTTATTGAGGAACTACAAGGCGTTGGCTTTAAAATTTTAATTAATACTTTTATGTGATTGACACACTTGCCTGATTATAGAAAGCGGAAATTACTATGACAGCAACACTCTTTGTAAATGTAGGATCAGTGAGAGTCTGGGTGAATCGGGAAGTCTGTTAACACTGTTTACTGCACTGTTATGTCACATGATGTTTATTTAAACTGCAGCGCACTGCAACAATTTTACTTGTGATCAAGGAGACTTGTGCTCCGAAACGCGTTGAGTTGCATTGTCAGGAATAAACCTGCTTAAAAGCATTTTGGGGTGGTGGTGTGTTGTTTTGACAAAGGAGACGACGCGTGTGCTAAAGATTGAGGGGCTCGCCACCCAACCACGGCCCGCCGTCATCAAGAGGCTTGGGTCCGGTGCGATCAAGGTATACTGGAATCTTTGTGGAAAGACCTGTGCTCGCCCTGCTGGAAACGCGCATGTCCTTGGATACTCAGATGCTTCGGGTGGATGTGAAACTGTCCCGAACCTGGAGATGGAGATGGAGGATAACCGGTAAGCGCGCAACGCTACTGTGTATACAGTGACATTGTATTCATCAGCGAGGGGGCAGACGGAGTCAACAGGCTACAAAAGAAGGAGTTAGCCCTGAGACCAGCCTTTAAGCAGGGACGCGCCATCAGCGTTCTAAATAACATTTGAAACACAATGGAA
Organism: Calotriton arnoldi; assembly: GCA_963921515.1. Classification (NCBI taxonomy): domain Eukaryota; kingdom Metazoa; phylum Chordata; class Amphibia; order Caudata; family Salamandridae; genus Calotriton; species Calotriton arnoldi. Next base: position 1,221,466 of record CAWUFW010004660.1, on the reverse strand, counting down.
ATGCAGAGAAATGCCAAACGAAGTGAGGCAGCTACAAGAATGTTTGATGCAAGCTCAGTAACTGACGCCACTGAACAAACTGAATCGTCAAGTAACAAAACTACTTCTCTCAACAAAAAACAGCTGTGGGACACCTTATGGAGAGGTTTAAAGCAGGAACAAACGAAGTGGTGGGAGGCCACGACTCTACAAAAGTACATTGACGTGGGACGTGTCCCACGTGGTTTAAGGATATTCATTACCCCAACTTTTAATAACCCGGATCCGGAGTTAGTAGATGAATGGGCAGGCAATAGCCATAATTACTCCACAATCATGTTGGGACTGCTAGTCAAATATGCCAGGAAAGACTGTGACAAACTGGCTATCGAGATTGAAGCCCTAACGACCAAACTTAAAGCTCTGTGTGCGCAAGATGAATACCAAACTGATATGGCAAAAATGGAAACGAAATTAGACAAAATTGAGGAAGAAATAAAGGCCAAGAAACAAAGGAAATTTTATCGTGATCAAGTAGATTACGACAAAGGCCAGATTTTAACGTTTGCAAAACGATATGATCATCTACGAAATATAGCACAGGAGAATAAGACAAAAAGGCAAGCTAGCCAAGCTAAAGCTGTCACAGCAGGCGAGAATGAAGAGGAGTCCATCAACGAGCAAAGTGAAACTGGAGAAAGCGACAATAATGAAAGCGACGTGTTTGTGATCTCTGAACAGGCTGGAGCAAAAACCAACATTTTAAACGAGTTTACACTGATGGCACAAGGAAGAATGTCGGCCCAAAGCAAACAGGGTGCCACAGGTTACAGAGGTCGAGGTCGTGGAGGGAGAGGAGACGGAAAAGGAAATGTAACATCACGAGAAGATTCGGAAAGCCCTGTGGGAAGCAGAACAAGAGGGCAAAAGAAGACAAAATGATGGACAAGAAGACAGTAATCAACCTTTCAGGTCGGGATCTCAGTTCTGCCGAAACTGAAGTTCTTTCTCTGGGGTTATCCTTCTGTCCAACTGCAGACTCCGACTATACTCAAAGTCACATAGACCTTTTCCAATTTACACGTAAATTAAGGTTAAAGAAATGGTTTGCCACAAGAGTCTCTGACATAACTGAAAACACTAATGAGGTACCAAGCAATATTAATATTGGGGACATTGAATTGTTACATACTATGAATGAACTGGAGGGGAACCCTGAGTTTATTCAAGATCCTTATCTTAATCTCATTAATGAAAACATTAGATTTGATTTGAGTCACAGTAGTGGCTTCAAACCTAAGTCCATTTTTTTGCCACAGATCTTGAACGAGGCGATTGATGTTTTCGAAAAGGGTGTTATACATGAGTTGAACAAGTTATCAAAAAAGAAAAAGAATGGGGGTAATAACATCACGAGTGCACACATTGAGGCCATACAGTCTCTAAAAAATGATGTTAACACAGTTGTCAAAAAATCAGATAAAGGGGGAAATGTGGTGGTGTTGTCTAAAGAAATGTATTTGAAAGAAGGCAACTGTCAGCTAAATGATAAAGAGAGATACGAAAAGAGCACCAGAGCTAAATACGAATCTGCTAATAGGGTGTATCAGGAGCAACTAGGAGAATGGAGAGAGAGAGGTCTCCTAGAGTGGGAGGAATATGAATTTCTTAAATGTAAATTCCCCATATTCCCAGCTCTATATCTACTTCCCAAATTGCTTAAAGACAGCAATAACCCCCCTGGTAGACCCATAGTCTCGTCTACAGGGAGCTGCTTGGAGAATACATCACGGTATGTGGACTTTTATCTCCAACCACTGGTTCAGGGATTGCCTTCATTTATAAAAGACACGGGTTTCTTTTTGAGACGAATCAACAATATCAGGTGGGATGATGAGTTTGTACTTATGTGTCTTGACGTAAATAGTCTTTACACATGCATCCCACACAAGCTGGGAATCAAGGCATGCCGTCACTTTTTGAGGAACAGATCCTTATCATACCTGTTTCACACATAGATGATAATCGATATGATGTATACCTGTTTGACCCAGAACTTTTTTATCTTTGACAAACAGCTATATCGACAAACACTCTGAACCGCGATGGGGACCTGCTTCGCCCCCAGCTTTGCGGGTCTCTACCTCAGCTGGTGGGAGGAGCAGGTGGTCAGCAGGTTGGATCTGTTCAAAGAGCATGTGATATTGTGGATAAGATTTATCGACGATATCTTCTGTATCTGGAAGGGCAGCACTGAAGAAGCCAATCATTTTGTGGAGATACTCAATGACAGCACGCTAAATCTGAAATTCAGTAGCCAACTGGACAAGGAGACTATTGATTTTCTTGATTTGAGACTACAGGTTAGTGACAAACACTTAGACAGCTATCTGTTTAGAAAAGAGACAGCCGGAAACAGCTTGTTACACGCACGGAGCTGCCATCCTGAGAATTTGATACTTAGTATCCCACTTGGTGAGCTATTAAGAGCCAAAAGGAATTGTATCACCAAGGAGGGGTATGAAAAAGAGAAATCAGTTATGGTAGAAAGGTTTCTTAATAGAGGGTACACAAGAACGATGATCAACAAAGCCTGCTGAGAGGTAGACAAACGAGAAAGAAATAAGCTATTGAAACAAAAGGGTGAGGTCAGTAATGACGCTGATAACAAAATCAAGTTCATCACAACCTTCAACAAACAATCAAAACAAGTAAGAAAAGGCTTGGACAAATTTTGGAATGTCTTAAAAACAGACAGAGATCTGGTATCTTTTGTGGAAACCTACCCTCAGATCACATACAGCGAGGCCAGATCGCTCAAAGACATTATTTGTTGAACCCTTGTGACCCCTGATTCAAAACCCAGCAGTATACAAGGGTTTTTCACATGCGGCAGATGCAAAGCATGTAAGTATAGCCGCAACTGCGAACAGGTCAGATTATCAACAGAATGTCAACCCTTTGTAATTTCAAAACATGTGTCATGCAATACAGACCATGTGGTTTATGCTTTCAGATGCCCATGTGAGAAATATTACATAGGGAGCACGATACACAAAGCAAAGAAAAGGATCCTTGAACATTTAAGGGCAATTAAAAACGACGACAAACAGTATCCTATGGCCAGACATTTTGAACTACAACATAACCAGAATAGTAACCTCCTATCATTCTGTTTATTAGACACCATTCCCGTGAGAGAGAGGGGGGGTGACAGAGTATTAGAACTCAGACGCCTGGAATCAAGGATGATAATAGAATATCGTACCATGCACCCTTTAGGACAAAATGGCGATGAAGAACTGGCGGTACATTTGGGATGAGTTAATACCCAGATACGCAATATACAATATGAAGCTGCAAAAAACAAATATCCTCTAGATTTTAAGACGTTTTTATCCTCACTACTGTTGGTTTATATTGATTTGTTGCACTTATTATGCTGTTTTTTTTCACTTGATGGTTAATGTGTACTTTTGTGTATATCTTTTTCAGATCTCCTTGCAAATATTGTGAGGCGAGTGGAAGGCAAAATGAGCAACAGATATTGATAATGGGAGTAGAAGCCAACGATATAGAATTGATTTAAAGATTGACTAATAGAGAGAACTGTGACCCACATAAGAGTACAAGCCTACTTGGAACTGAACCTTAGAATGTATGACACCAATAATGATGTTTAGAAGGTAGCAGGTATTGAAAATAGCTAGCATGGCAACTTAAGGTAGACTGTGGCAATGTGGGTAGTTATCTTAGATTACCATGTTTTTCCACCATTGTGTTGGAATGTGGTTAATGAATTCCGTGTGTATAAACATGAGAATGATATATGCGCACTGGCGCAATTTGTGACTGGATGGAACGAACTTTTTAGACTAATGAAGGTACCTGGTAAAGGTAATAGTGAACCTATGCCCACAGGGGCAGTACGTAGAGTACCCACGCTCACCATATTTGATATATCCATTATTACTGTGAATTAACAAGGAAGGTCATGATGGTGTACAAATTCCTTATTCTTGAAATTTGCTAATATATGACATGGTGTAGCTCAGCACACAGGAGCGGCAGGCGAATCCTTAATAGATTGCCGGGACATTTCAGTCTAGATCGAGAGGCTCGTCAAATTCAAATTTGAATTGTACAATGTAATTCATAAAAACTGTGGGCAGAACATGTGTTTATTAAGAGCACTCGTGCAGTAAATAAGTTTATAGAAACAGTGCGCACAACAGCGCTGTTTTGTTCATGCCCGGGCATCAGTAAAGTTGTACCGGGATTGAAACAAAAAACTTTATTGAGGAACTACGAGTCGTTGGCTTTAAAAATTGATTTAATGCTTTTATGTGATTGCCACAGTTGCCCGAATATAGAAAGCAGAAATTACTATGACAGCAACACTCTTTGTAAATGTAGGATGAGTGAGAGTCTGGGTGAATCGGGAAGTCTGTTCACACTGTTTACTGCACTGTTATGTCACATGATGTTTATTTAAACTGCAGCGCACTGCAACAATTTTTCTCGTGATGAAGGAGACTTGTGCTCGAAATGCGTTGAGTTGCATTGTCAGGAATAAACCTGCTTAAAAGCATTTTGGGGCCGTGGTGTGTTGTTTTGACAAAGGAGAGAACACGTGTGCTGGAGATTGAGGGGCTCGCCACCCCACCATGGCCCGCCGTCATCAATGTTGTAGGGGCCTCAACAGGGGTCGTCTACCTGGGGCATGCAGCTGTGGGCTACTAGCCAACTTCTAGGGCTTAGAAGGTAGGGGCGGCCTAACTTCGCTGCGGCAGCATTAAGGGGACACAGTGAGTCGGATACTAGCTCCGCGCCATCAGCCACGTGCGCTGACGTCCCCTTTATTTATACCTCCCCGGTCTGAGCCCGGCCCAGGGAGTTGTATGTGCAACAGTTGTGCAGTGGCCGGGTGGCTCACTACATCCCATCTATCCCACGGAACATGTGAGGATACCAACAGTATGAACACAACAATAACATTTCACACAATCATTATGTAGTCAGCTTATCTCTCGCTGTCTGACGCCATCGTATCCATCTTCAGCACAGGAAGTCCCGCAGTCTGGTGCTGGGTTTAGGGTTGCCCCTTAGTTCGTACCGTTGACTGCCTCGGGAAGTATCGGGTGCCCCTTCGCTTGGGTCAGGGGCTCCCATGCTGTCCTCCGCCAGTTCGCCTCTTTCTCTCTCTCTTCTGTCACCTGAGCTACTTCCACTTTCACCTGGTTCCTCCGATGGAAAATCTTCCCCCTCATACTCATTCACCGGTCCGGTTTCCGGTATTCTCTCCTCGGGTCCAAGTACTTTCTTGAACCACGAAGCATTGCGTGCGATCTGCTGGGCCCCTCTCTGCGCGGTTATCATTGAGCCCTTTACCTGCACTACCTTCCATAGTTCTCGTTCATATGGAGTGCGGAACTTGGACCCTGGATGCCGATCTTTTACCACCACGTAGTCTCCTTCGTGGATGGCTGACTGTCGGGCCCCCCTTTTCCGACTGGCTCGGTCATTGTTGAGTCGGCGCCTAGCTTGGGTGCACTCAGAGTCCAGCACAGCAGGCTCCCATTGATCACTGGTGGGAATACTGTCCCGCACTGCTCGTTTCATGAGTAAGTCACTGGGAGCGCACTTAGTGGTGCAGTGCGGCGTGTTGCGATATGCTCTTAGGAACCGGTGTAGGCAGTTCTCCAGATTTTCCGCCTGATCCAGGCCAATCCTGAGCACTTTGTTTAGAGTTCGCATGAATCTTTCTACATCCCCATTGGCCTGAGGCCACTGAGGAGTCACCCGACGATGCCTGATCCGGTGCCGCCCCAAATATTCCTTGAAGTCTTGTCCCTGAAACGATGGACCATTGTCTGTGCGTATTTCCTCGGGCATCCCCAGGAGTCAGAACACCTTTTCCAGGACGGGCCGTATGCAGTCAAACGCCGTGGAGGTGATCACCTCGACTACTGGAAATTTGGAGTAGCTGTCAATCATTACCATGGTATGTCTCCCATCAGGAAAACTTCCGAAGTCCAAGCTAATCTGAGCCCACGGCACTTGGCTAGGACTCTCCGTGATGACGGGGTTTATCGGTGGATCAGCTCCGGTTATTAAACATGCATGACATCCCCGCACCTTCTCTTCTACCATGCGATCCACGCCCGGAAACCACACTTTGGATCGCAGCCGTGCCTTTGTCTTCTCTACTCCCTGGTGACCCTGATGAGCCAAGTCGACGGTTCTTTTCCGGAGTTTTTCAGGAATTACCAAACGAGCTCCTCTTAGAATGAGACCATCGCCAGATTCACTCAACTCTTCCCGGCACCTCCATATGCTCTCTCGGTAGTACAGCTCTTCTTCTGTCAGCTGACCGGCTCTGGGTAGAAACCACTTCCATTGATGGTCTCGGAGAGTTCGCTTTATGGCCTGGAGGCATTCATCTTGATCTGTGGCCTCTTTGATTTCCTCCAACAACAGCGCCTGGGGGCACGCCTCTTCCACGACCTGGCGTATGAATGATTCTGTGCCTTCATCCACCTCCCCCTGGTCTCCCCCATGGGGTGTGAGCGGGTGCCTTGACAGGTAGTCTGCGGGATTGCTTGCCCCCGGTCGATACTCCACCACAAAGCGGTAATGTTGGATCTGGACAGCCCATCGTTCTATTCGGGGAGGGCCATTCCGGGCGGTGCCTGTGAATAGCGGCACCAACGGCTTGTGATCCGTTACCACCGTAAACGTGTGTCCACACAGGTAAATGTCAAAATGCTGGCACGCCCAGCATATTGCCAGTGCCTCGCGCTCAATTTGAGCGTACCTTGTCTCCACAGCTGTGAGCGCTCTGCTGGCATATGCGATGGGCCCCCATTCACCCTGCCCGTCCTTCTGGAGGAGTACTGCTCCCAGCCCGACGGGGCTGGCATCCACGATAAGCTCTGTGGCTGTTCCTGGTTGGAAATACGCCACCGTGGCTCCTTTCAATAGCGCCTCTTTGATACTCCGGAATGCTCTGGCCTCGTCTTCTGTCCATTGCCACGGCACATCCTTCTTCGTCAGCCTCCGGAGCGGCTCGGACAGCGATGCTAGGCGCGGGATGAAACGGCCACAATAATTAGCCATCCCCAGGAAACTTCAGACTAATGATTGTGTTTGTGGAATGGCCGCTGCTCGGATCGCCTTCACCTTCGCCGGGTCTACCTGGAGGCCTTTGGCCGAGAACCTGTATCCAAATAATTCGACTTCATTGGCATAGAAGTCACACTTCGCCCGATGGAGTGTCAGGCCCTGTTCGACCAGTCTCTTCAGGGTCGCCCGTAGCCGAACATGGTGCTCTTCTAGTGTCTTGGAAAAGATTAGAATGTCATCGCTGACATTGATAACACCCACCAATCCTGATAACACTTCTCGCACCGCGTCCTGGAATACCTCGGCCGCTGACGATACTCCGAAGCTCAGGCGTTTGAACCGGCGTAGTCCTACGTGTGTCGAGAATGTTGTTATATATCGACTCCTCTCCGCTAGCACCAGTTGATGATAACCTGAGTTCAGATCCACCTTGGAGAACCACTGCACCCCATTGATGTCCGCCACGATTTCATCTATCGTGGGAGTGATGTGCCTTTCACGACGTATTGCCTTGTTGGGTAATCTCATGTCCACACACAACCGGATAGCTCCTGGCTGCTTAGGTTTCGGCGCTATCACCAACGGTGACACCCACGGCGTCAGGACTGTTACTTTTTCAATCACTCCATCCTTCTCCAGCCGGTCTAACTCGGCCTCCACCAATGGACGCAGATGAAAAGGCACCCTCCGGTGTCAGAGAGCTACTGGCTTGACGGTTTCATCGATGTGAAGCTGTACCTCGACTCCCTTCAGGCATCCCAGTTCCCGGAATAGCTCCGGAAAATCCGCCAGCACCACCTCTGCTTGCGACTGATGTACGTGTCGTGCAAACATCACTAACCCTAGGTCCTCTGCCATGTGGCAACTCAACAGCGACCCTGCTCTGTCACAGGTAACATAGAACCTGGTGCGTGTTGCCCGTTCCCGATGCCTGACCTCGACGTCCATAACCCCTTGTAGCGGAATTGGTGTGTGTCCTCCATAGGTGAGTATTTTGGCCGTGGTCGGCATCAAACGGGGTCGGGGTCGCAGCTCTCTGAATTGTGACGCGTCCAGTATATTTACGGATGCCCCTGTGTCGATGAGTGTTTGTACGCAATTGTCTCCTATCCATATTTGACACAACGGCGGAGGTCTTCTGCTCGTGTTTTCCCCTCGGATGTTGGACACCACAAATAAGTTGTTCTCTTCGTCTTCATCGGCAACGGACAGCTTCTGATACCTGCTATCTAGTTCTTCCACCTCTTGGACAGTGTTGGCGCTCCTTTGAAATCTCGGACCTTTGGGCCTACTTGCCCCGGTTCTTGCCGCCCCTTGGCACACTTTCGCAAAGTGTCCATACTTGTTGCACTTTAGACATTGGCGCCCTTGCGCTGGACATCCCCTCTGGGAGTGCGTTGCTAACCCGCAGTTCCTGCACCCGGGCCTGTTCTGTTTCTCTTCCGCCCCTGTGGCGGACCCACTGCCTCGAGAGTACGTCTTCCTGATGGCATCTACTCTTTCCACCTTGATGGGTGTTGGATATAGCGGTTGGGCGTTCCCTGACTTCTTGGCCAGCGCCAATTCCATCTCACCAGCTCTGACATCCGCCAGTTCGTGCGATCTCCCCAGGACCAAGATGTCATCCAGCAAAATTCCTGGCTGGCGTAATATTAGTTTTCGCAATTCCAGTGATTTGCACCCCACTATGAGTTGTGCTCTTGTCTCGAATTGCTGGTCGATACCAACGCAGGTGCTCGCCAGCTTCCGTAGACGTGCGAAAAACATATCCATTGACTCATCCTCCTTCTGCTTGGCCTGGCGAAGCTTGAAATGCTCAAAGTCAGGATTAACCTGCGGATCAAAGTGCTGGTTCAAAGCTCTAACGGCCTTTTCATAGTCGGTGCCATCTCCCGTGTCCGGTAAGTCCTGAAACAGGTCATAGAGCTCATCTCCCCCCATTAGGAGCATCGTGGATCGTTTGACGGCGTTGTCTGTCTCTCTCGTGGCCACGAAGTAATTCTCCAGTTGGCCTATCCATTTCCGCCACCTTGGCGCCGCTGTGGCTGGGTCCGACAGTTGGCTAAATTCCGGGAGTGCTTTTACTGCCATCCTTCCGGGCCTGCCCCCAACAGCCCCCGTATCCGGAAGCGCTGCTGCTGCTTGTGGCGTGGTTATGGTGTCTGCGCTGCCCATCTTGTCTTGCAGCCTCGTTGGTTGGCGTTCCTCGCTGGCACTCCCCCCAGGTGCTTCTGGTGGCTCCCGGCTCTTCCCTGCACTTGTTCTGGCCGGATTGCCCCCACTGCACCCACGCTCTCACCCAGGAGCCGGACTTGCTGCCGAAGGATCCAGGAAATGATCCCCTTCCCCCTTCACTCAGGGCCTCACTGGCTGCAGACACGTCCAGGGATCTCTTCCCTTCCCAGACTGCACACTCTTCGCCTCCCACACGGCGTCCTGGGCCGAGCCGGTGCCTCACGCACACACGGAGTGCTCCAATAGCCCCGACTGCATTCGCGCATGCGCGCGACCCGGTAGGCTGCACACGCACCTCCTCCGGCTTCACTCCCGGGCCCTTAATCACGGCCGCTCCACGTCCCCATGCGCACGCTTGCCTTACCGGGCACACCGCTCCTCCGGATCCTCGGCTGTGCATCAGCCGCACACCGGCCGCACCGGGCCGCGCCACTCCTCACACGGCTCCCACTGCTGCCGGTCCACGTCGCAGACAGCGGGCGCGCGCGTGTTGGTCGCTCACCGCCCTCATCGCCAGTGTCGTAGGGGCCTCAACAGGGGTCGTCTACCTGGGGCATGCGGCTGTGGGCTACTAGCCGACTTCTAGGGCTTAGAAGGTAGGGGCGGCCTAACTTCGCTGCGGCAGCATTAAGGGGACACAGTGAGTCGGATACTAGCTCCGCGCCGTCAGCCACGTGCGCTGACGTCGCCCTTTATTTATACCTCCCCGGTCCGAGCCCAGCCCAGGGAGTTGCATGTGCAACAATGTTGTGCAGTGGCCGGGTGGCTCACTACAATCAAGAGGCTTGGGTCCGGTGCGATCAAGGTATACTGGAATCTATGTGGAAAGACCCGTGACTTCTCCTGGGATGACTTTCTGAACCACTGCTTCACATCCCTGTGAAAAAAAACACTGGTGATGCAAAGAGCAAAACAAACGAGCGTGCTAGATTTGAGGATTCCCAGAGACGGAGCCGTACAGCTTAAGACACAAACAAGTACAACGATAAAAAGAAGGATGAATGAGCCATATGAAGAAAAAAAAAGAGAAGAAAGAAAGCAGGAGACTGTCTGGGGGACTGTGTGATCTCTTGGAAGGAATTCCTTCACCTGACAGCTTTTAGGCTCATTCCTTTAATTTTAACAGTTATGGAGGCGAGGACCAGAGGCGACTGGTCCTAGGAGCCAGAAACTGCCCTCTCCCAGGGAAAGACATTTTGAAAAGATGGGTTGCCTCTAGGATGACCTATGTGATCACTAGAAGAGGATGCAAGACAGGCCAGTGCACAGAATTTACTATATCCAAACTATTAAAAAAAAAAGGAATTCAAGGGTAGTTCTGGCATCTAGCGAATGAGAGAGAGAAGTCCATCTTCAACTATCTTGAAGAAGAGAAAATGAATGTGTGATTCTGAGGCTTGGAGAGAAAATGGATACAAAACAGAGGGGGAACATACTGTTACCCTACGGTACCGGAGGTTCCCTGGGCAGTTTTTATGCCTGACTCTGAGTTTTCACCTATTAATGGACAATAATGTGTTTTAGTTGTTTTTGAGAATGATATCACAGCACTTTCACTCTGATTTTACCATATAAACTTCTCTAGGTATTGGACTAGGAACCCAGGACCAAGAGCAATTTTCACAGCACCTGTGATTTTAAAGAGGACTCAATGTTTGCTCCCAACATTGCACCAGATTTTAAACATACCATGTGCTGGACCAGACCTTTCCAGCAGGGTAACTTCAGATTTTTGCCTGAACTGGTTGGTAGGGGTAAAGTGCTCAAAGTAGGAAGTAGGACTTTGAGCACTTTACCCCTGCCAACCAGTTCGAAAGTGTTTGTGCTCTCCCTTCCAAACATGGTAAAACTGGTATACACCCGATTTGCACATAAAATTTACTTACAAGTCCTTCATAAATGGTACTACTTGTACCTGGGTCATTTAAATTAGATACTTCCAGAGGGCCGTAGCTCTCATTGTCCCGCCCACTAAAGTAGTGCTGTAAAATCTGTCTACGGCCTGCCACGGCAGCCTGTAATGCATTTTAAAACTGCCATTTTGACCAGAAAAAAATAAACCTTTCCCCAGGCCCAAGCCTTCCTTTTTAATACATGCAGGTTACCCCTAAGGTAGGCCCTAAATGCTCATAGGGTAGAGTGAATGGTATTTAACAAGTATGACATGTGTACTTAAATTTTAGTTGGCCTGACAGTGAACAACTCCTAAAATCATGTTTGCACTGTAGCAAGGTTACCTCTCCCATAGACTAACTCTGGGTCACCTTATTACACTTAATAAGTAATAACTTCAGTTTGGTGGCAGATAGATGGATACTTTTTCAACTCATTTCAATTGTAATTTTAAATCTTCTTTAATGGTAACATCGGATTTACTATTCTGAAAATGTCCCTTTTAGAAAGTTGTCATTTTTCTGCCTAACCCCAAATCTGCTTTTCTGCCAATATCCAGGGTCACATAACTGTGAATGGCTCTCCTGTGGGATGTGATGTGTATTCCTTCCAGACACGAAGGGTAGGGAAGGGTGCTCCTCTCCTGAGAAGGAGACCCTGAGGGTTGTGTACACAGCCCTTTTTTAAATTCAAATGGTAGCCTGACCCTTCCTTACTTCTGAAGTTTCTTGATTTGTCACTTTCAAATGCAGCTCATACCCAAGTCTGCTTGCCCTCTGTCGCCTAGACATAAAGGAGCCAAACCCAGAAAGAGGGGAAGGTTAGACAAAGGGGACATTCCCGACATGCAGTCTGCCACCGGGTGTAAAAGTGACATCCTCAGAACCTCGCATCAAATAACTCCCGGACCTGTGAAAGATACAGAAGAAGGACTGCCCTGATGTCTGAAGAGGGAAGACTGGACCTGCTTGCCTTGAACTCAGATGTGACTCCAAGAGTCAGTTGGGTTACCTCCTGTTTGAGCCACAGGGACACAACAAGCTTCCAGAGGCCTTCTCTGCACCTGCCCAGCTGAATAGCACCAACTTGATCTGCCTGAACCCTTCTGCTGGCCTCTGCTGGAGTGAGTCCTGATCCCCAAGAGGTGCCCCACCAGGTCCAGGACCCTTGGCTGGCATCAGAGTCTACTCCTCCTACTCACAACCAACTCCGGAAGAAAGTCCAGCAGTTTGGGGCTCTTCACGACAGAGAGTGATTACCTTTTATCAGTAACAATCGCCGCTTCTCCTGCCAAGGCAAAGTTCCGATGTCAACCTGCTCTTCGCGCCAAAAACCGAGTGCCTGCATCTCAACCCAACGCAAAGCTCCTGCGGCAACCTGCTTCTTGCCCCGACAACGATTTCCTCGCAGTCCCCACCAACGCAAAGCTCCAGCTGAGGCTCCTCACATGAACTTAGACTCAGAGAAAGTAGACTCTTCACTGAGACACAACTAGACCCCTTGCTCCATCACTGTACCCAACACGCGCTCCATCGCGGCCGGCCTGAACTGGTGACTTGACCTGGTCCAGCACGACCAGATACCCGCAAATGGCGCTTTGTGCCTTTTGTCGCTATTTTCACCTAAAACTTTAAAAACTCATAACTCTGGTTCCATTTATTGAATTTTTGTTGTTTTTATGTCATTTTATTTATTAACATTTAATCTGTTTTACTAAAATGGTTTGGATCTCGTGTTGCCACTTTAATACTGCTTGAGTGCTGCATAAATACTTTACACATTGCCTCAAAGTTAAGCCTGACTGCTTTTGTGCCAAGCTACCTGAGTATAAGTTTTTTTATTGGTTTTTGTGGTTCACACTGACAAGTATGGGGTTTATGACTTGAGTGGCGCTCTCACCCCTCTCAACTAATAGCCCAACACCACAGTACTCAGAGTGAGGCTGTAACAAACAAAGTATTATCAAAAGAGCCTGGATAGTGAGACAAAGTCATGGGTAGAGTGTGACGTCAAAACAAGACAGATGCATACAAATTGGAGCTGTGAATAGGTAGGTTCAAGATACTGACCCTGTATGTCCAGCACCTTAAATGATTGGTCACAAACCCCAAGCGCTCTCTATCAAGGTATCCAGGCATAGGAAAGGGGCAGTGCCAGCAAAAACTACAGGAGGTGGTATAAGGCGGAGAACTCTGCACATGCTTTTTCAGATGGCACTCCTGTCAGTTTAAACTGAGCACCCTGCCACACAGGATAGTTTGACTTAATCATCCGACACCCCTGCTGCACATCAATTATCTTTACCCTCATTCTTAATCTTGCTTAAAAAAATACTTTGATAGACTCTTCCATCCATCTAAAGAACAGTTTTGGCACAAAAGGTGTTGGATGAAAGAACATACTAAATAAAAGGCAAGTGCTATACTATGTCTTGCAGTATCTGCTTTCTTCTCAGAAGTGCTGTACTCTGTGTTCTGTCACCCTCTTCCTTTTCACAAGTGAAGCACTTTGTCTCAAAATACTCCCTGCATTGAATACTTTGTTTTACAAGATCCGTTTGCTCATGAGTCGCGTGGTCCACTCGTTCACAGCCCGACTTTCCCCTGGGACTAGCAGAGCTGTACTATGTCTCACAGTACCTAGTTCTTCCAGAGAAGGACTGCACTCCTCATGCAGCACCTCCAAGAGTGATCGGCATATGGAAGGTCTCTGGCCATAGTGGCCCAGTAAATGAAAACTAATAGACTGGAATGTAGCCCTGCTGATCACCAACGGCTGAGATTAATTCAAGCTTTCCATCATGACCTTGTGGTTTGTTGGAGTAGACTGTTGAGTAAGCCCAGATATAGGTCCCATGCTAACTGTGCCATAGGACTCAAGCTAAGGAACTGACAAGGCCGACACCTGACTGGGGTTGCTTCTGCTCCTAACCAGAAGGTACCTGGCATGCAGGTTCTGCTGCACTCGTCCTATTGGAGCAAGACCAAGACTAATTTGCATATGCAGGCCTCAGTCTAGAATTGAGGACCTGGCCTGGCAGTTCGGGCTGGACTGTTCCCATGAGGCAAAGGGTCAAGACTGATTTGCATATAGCTGGGTCTGAACTGGGGTGGCGAAGTGAGCTAAAGAACAATGATGGATTCAACCCAGATCTGTGACTGTGGGTGAGTGTCTGAAACGTTTCAGCGCTCCGTAGATCATCTCCTTGTGTTTACAATGGGCGAAAACCAGAATTAGCTGAGATTAACTCACGCACTCCTCCCATCACTTTGTTGTTTCTTCCTTCAAAGAGCATAGGTATCACTGCTCTCAGGTAATGAAAAGGCTTACTATTAAGCACCAAGAGTGAATTCAGGTTGTTATGGTTAAGGTTAGTAGTCAATTTTGCTATTAGTAATTTTATGAATCCCTAGTGAAATCTGCTGGTGATCTTGAGCCGTACCCCAAGGCCGTGTTGTGTCACTTCATGAAGAAACTGAATATAAAGCCTAAATCTCTACTTTTTATGGATTATTCCGAAAGTAGCTTGTTTAAGAAGAATTCAAAAGACCTGGCTCTTTACACACAGAGAGAAGGCAAATAAGAGTCTAAAATGGCGACCTTGTGATGGACGTGTGTTGCATTGTTCTTTAGTTGTTCACCCAGGTTTCTGGGGTTAATTGTAGATGAATAACTACCCTGCTGCTTAGATGCACTTATCTCACCATCTTCCTGCCCCTATTTCTCCATCAAAGAGAGCTCCGCTCTAAATGCCTTCTCCTTCTTCTCAGCTTCTGGATCTAAGAAGCTTTTTGCCTAAATCTTCAACAGATCCTTCCCTGGTCTTCTTCAAAGTTTCTGCGCTTCAACTCCTTAGCCCCAATCAGGGCTATCCTGAATTAATCTTTTGAAATGAATATCTTTCCTAAGGGCCTTCAAGTTTCCTGCACCAAGCATTTACTAAAGAAGAGAGAATCAATGTACCAGACAAGTCCAGCACAATTGAGACACCAGGATCTTGGCCAAGCTGATAGAAAGAGCCTCCAACCTCCAGCTAATGGAGCTCACGGAAAGCGATTAACTTGTCAGTGCCCAAAGTGGGTGTACATTTACACCCTGGATCTGAACTAATCCCTCCTCATCACCTGGAAAGACTTCACAACCTAAAAGGATGGAAATGAGCCAGTAGCATTCACCCTTCAGAATTTCTTAACACCTTCAACACTTTTAGACGTAGGGGTACTGGTTTAGTCTTGAGAAAAAACTCCTTATCCCTTGTGAAGCTAGTTCAAATTGCCCTACCCTAAAATCTTAGTGGTACCTCAGCAAAATCTGCACAAAACTTTTAAAAAAACACACACACATCTACATTGGCTGCTTCTTGGACAGTTTTCCATCAAAGGTTTCCATAGAAACATCCATCAAGCGGCGACCAAGAAGATCGGGTGTGGATCCCAAAATTCCAATGTTATTCCCGTAGGATGTTTTGCTCTCCAATACAGAAAAAACAGCTGAACAGATTTACACCAATTTTGGAAAAAAGTTAAACCTTTACTTAAAAAAGTGCTGTTTGTTATTTGTTTTAAATATGTTCAGCTTTTTAAAGAGGGGCCACATTTGGGCATAATGGGGATAACTCCTTGAAAACATTAGGCATGTATGGACTGTTGATCTCGTGAAAGTACCACGGTAATCCCATGGTGCAAAAATAATATTAAGCATTAGTGTTTGTGGTTGGTCTAGTGCAAAACCAACAAGGTGATCAATGGAATGCTTGACTTAATCTTAGCCACTGGCTATTGCGCAGGTTGCATCCCAATCCATGTTTTTTTCCCTGCCACGCCACTTCAGCGTGGACTCAGCCATATGAAAATCAGTCAGTGGCGTAGCTAGCCCTTGTGCACCCAGTTGCGGCCCCAGCGTTTGCCACCTGCAGCGGGGGCATGTAAGAGCGGGGGGGGTGCTGGTGTTTCCTGCTGCGACGGCCGCCCCCAAAACTCATGCGCCCCCCCCCCTGCACCCCCACTTGCTACGCCACTGAAATCAGTCTTGACCCTGTTTCTCATGGGAACAGTCCAGCCCACACTGCCAGACCAGGTCTTCCCTGAACCGGAACATAAGTAACTTAGGACCGGTGTTTCCCCTGGTTTCACCCCAGCACTTCGGGCTGGACTGTTCCGACTGGATCAGGGTCAAGACTGATTGGCATATAGCTGGGTCCGAAATAACGATAGATTGGGATGTGGCCTGCGTAATTACTAGTGGCTGAGATTAATTCAAGCGTTGCATCCATCACTTTTTTGTATACTTTCGTGTGGTCGGTCTAGGCACTCTTAAACTTATCTCCTCAACCCTCTAGACTTTGTAGTAATTTTACACTGTGAATGGCCCAAAGTAGTAAAGTTACTACAAAGTGCAATAGTAAACTTACACTTACACTCTTAAATTGCTCACAAGTGCAGATTACCTTTGTGAATAGCCCCCATTATGTTGTCACTGGAATTTTAGTTCGTAACTGAAAGCGCCTTCCACAAATTCAAGATTCCTCAAAATACTTTGAGGATCCTTCTAGATGCTAGAATGAACCATGTCGTGTGCCATACCTCATGCCAGTCCTAGCATTTTAGCAACAGCGCGTTGCATTCTGACCCTCACAGTTTTGCTCTTGCCAGGCTATTTATTGGCTTAAATACATATAGTTAAAAGACCTTAACTACCTTTACAGCACATCGTTTGGTGCCCATGCGCAATACAAATATGTCAAAAAAATAATAAATAAATAGGAGCAGCCAGCCTGACACACAGAACACGAGGTCACATGGACGCTATGTATATTGTGGTTCTGTGTATATGAATATTGTATTGCACAACTGCATATTTACGCGGAATTACGCAAGTGGTGGAGTGCGTTACATTATGCGGTTTGTGCAAATCAGCGTGATCGGCACCGCGTTCAGCGCAAGAGGGCGCTGCATTTTTCTGCTGCTCGAGTAGATATTCTACTTGAGCGGCAGCTTCATCAACGCGAACGGAAGGTTTCTCAACGCAAGCGGTAGCGACCATCCGCGACAGCCTGCATTGAGAAATCTCGCCGGGAAGTAGTCTGGAGTAAGATTATCCTCAAGCGTGCTCCCCAACCTAACATTGGCGAGCGCGAGTGAGGAAAAAACTCCGCTCTGAAGAGTTTTTCGGAACTGCTCCTGCTACGCGGAGCGTGGAGTGGGAAAAACTCTGCAAACTCTACGAGCAGAGTGGAATTTCACGGCCAGGGCTAGGTCTAACACCAGAAAGAACATAGGTCCAGCAAACGGTGACAAATACAGTGTAACCAAGCAAAAAAGGCTGAGTTCTTACAGCCTACACCTCCTCCTAACTAATTTGTGTCAAATTTATTTTCAGCAAAATAAATAATAGTTTTTTCAAAACAAATCACTGAACCATTTCGTAAGAGCGATAATTTGACTAAAAGTGAATCGGCCCGATTCACAAAAGTAATCTGAGACAAAATCCTAACTTTACGACTTTCGGTATTCACAAAGCGCATTTAGGAGTAGTAAAGTTAGGATTCCGAAAGTCATAAAGTTAGGATTTTGTCTCAGATTACTTTTGTGAATCGGGCCCTATATCTTTCCAATTTCATGACGTGCCACACGCTTATTATTTTCACAGTTCAGCAGAATTATACATGCCTCAATTTGTGGGTTTCTGGCATTTTGGTCTTCTCAGCTGCCTTCCATAGTAGTAGTGATGATGTGGTGCTGGTGCATTTACAAATGTGTCTCCTTTGTGTCCTGTTGGTCCCAGGTTGAAGGTGATCAGAAGATATCAGCTCTCCACCCTTGGACAGTCTTAAGGAGGGTTCTTTAAAACATAGCATTGCGTCAAATCCAGCAGGAGCTCAGCCTGAACAACACCACCACAGTGGCTGATAGGTTGAAGCACTTGTAGAGGTTAGGCAGCAGGATGGCCATGCCTCTGGTAACGTATGGTATGTAACCGATCTCTTCTGCAGGCAACCAGTTGTTGGACTATGGGAAGGGGTCTCCATCTCTGGCCATCCTCTTGTCATGAACTTCGGTAGGGATTGGGAATTCACCACCCCTACTAGACAGCAGTGCTGTAGCCTGTGCTTCTTGCCAGCAAAAGACTAATTGTTTCAGTCTTTTATCCCTCTTTTTCGCCCACCCTACTTTTATTGTATTTTTTGAATGCACTGTCTATTCTTCGGTGGCCTGATGTTTGTAGGTACATTTTAAAATACACCCGATCCCTCACAGACCTCCGCGGATCCCTCTCCTAGCCTGTACTGAATACCAACCTGCCTGCACCACCTGCAAAGCATTAAACATTGAAATAATGGCCCAGGAGACAAACTCACACTAGCAGGGTACAACACACCTATTTTTTGGGGTAGAAAAGTAAATCACATGGAGATGGATGTGCACCCCTTGCACTGAGTTCCCCCGCTGCAACGCTATCTGGATTTCTGGTGATGATAATTTTAAGTTATGGTTGAACACGGATCATGAGTGTGCACCATGACACAGCCTATCCTATGGATTTCACTATTGTCGGGCTGTCAGGAGTGCCCAATGCGCATCCGCCATGGTGGTGAAAGACTACTTCCTTTACCAGGAGATAAGTATCACAAGTGAAGTGTTGGCGGCATACCGTGTAGTGATCAGTAGGAGTGAACAGGCCTTTTTACCTTGTCATTGGAGTGAGGCCTACACGCTCACTCATGGAATGTTCTGCTGCCGTGTGCTTAACACACCCATAGCCTATATTGAGTTAGTATGTAGTGCTGTGCAGAACATGTGTGGTTGCACTGCTTTCTGTAGGAAGGGCAAGACAAATGAGTGAACACTTCAAAAGGAAGCACACCCCAGAACACACACTTCAAAGACTCAGACATAAGGGCCCAATTTAATTCTTGGCGATAAGGATGCTACTTCGCAATGGCAATGGAATATCCTTTACACCAAGAATGTGGAATGCCTACCGGATTTACATGCGGGTAGACCTTAGGATTTATCATGGCCGAGACTACTCTGTCCCCTCCGATGGCCCTGCGGAGTAAGAGCCTTCGGACTCTGACCTGTCATCTCTCCCATCTAATTTAGATGGGCAGAATTACAGGTCAGTTTTCACTTCCCATCACCGCCGGGAAAACCGTGGCAACAAAGCGCAGTGAAAACTGCTAAATGCTCCCTTCCCATGGTGAGGGGAGCATTGTATGTTTTTTATTTTCAAAAAGAAAATCCCTATGTGGGATTTTCTTTTTGAAAATAAAAAAAGGAACCTGCTTGGCACAGGGATCTGTTCCACTGACGAAGCCCTGAACCAAACAGGAAAATGCATTGACAAGAACCGCTGTGACTGTGGTTCCTGCCAATGCTTTAAAGATGACCGCCTGCTTGGCAGTCATTTATAAATCTGCCGGGCAGTCCCTCTGTCCAGGGCAATAGATTAATTTACTATGTCGCCCTGGTGGAACAACGGCCCATCCGCCAGGACTTAAATTAGGCCCTGAATAATATTTCTGTGTCTGGAAATGGAGAAGAGGAGCTTGTGGCTCCCACACTTGTCATCTCTCAAGCAGCCAGCTATGCTGTATATCGAGCAGGAGAATCTCTGCAAGACTTCTACCTGTGACCAAGACTGGGGGGTTAAGGTCTGTCAGTCTACCAACAGGGTGAGGGGACATCATCCGGGGAAATCCAAGCCCCTGCACCAGTCTTGCAAGCTTGGAACACCAGTGCTTGCCAAGACCAAGGCACCCTGTGAGGAAGAGGAGAGCACTTGGAAGGAGTAAGGTCCAGTGGAGGATCCTGACGAGTGGATCAGCGTAGCGAGGTATAAGAAGACGGGTGCTACACGGATCTGGCTGTCGACCATGTGCAGACTCAAGTTGGTGACCCCGGATGCCAGACAGGGCTGCCATGAAGTTAGCCGTTGCTTCACAGATCAGGCCGTCGTCTGTGTGCAGGTTAAAGTCAGTGACCCCGTATTCCAGAGGGCCGCCGCAATAAAGAGTGCATTACTGCTGTGCCGATCAGGCTGTACCTTGTGTGCAGAGTAAAGTCAGTGACCTCGTATGTCAAAGGGGGCCGCCATGAAGAGTGCTTTACTGTTGTGGCAATCGGGCATTAACCCATGAGCACAGCAAGTCAGCAACTGCGGATGCCAGAGGGGATGCCCCTGGGAAGAGCAAGGGTCATCATCTGGTGTCACCGATGCCAAGAGGGCAGGCCGCTGTGGTGACTTGCAAGTTCCTGAGCCCCCACAGAAGCACTGAGACTTGAGTAATCGTCTCTTTACATGTAAAAGAGATCAGAGGAACTTACTGCATCATCGGAGGAAGAGCTGCGAACAACCGGCTGATGCCCCTGCAAAGGTGAGATTGCTACTCGACGCTGGCAGTGGTTGCAGACCTCCACAACTTCTGAGCATGGAATGCTCCCCAGGGACTCCGGTAGAGCAATACCAGCAGAAGCGGGTAAGACTCATCACAAGGCCAAAGGGCCCAGGTGAATTGCTCTGCCTCGTAGTGCTGTGGTTGCTGGAGCATTTAGTACTTTAGAAGACTCAGACTTCTAGTAGGGCCTAACCTGATTGTCTCCTATCATGAATTGGGAATAACCACTACCAATAGAGAGAGGAAAGTGGGAATGACGGACCTGCCTATCTATCACTAGAGTACTGACCTTAAGAGAACTGTGTGTATTATTTGTGTATGCTGTATTTAACTTTGTGTTCCAGTATAAATATTCCTTTTTTTCCTAAAAGCAAGCATTTGACTGGACAATCATCTACTGCTGCTATTGAACTTATTTTGGGTTGTGAGTCTGTGTTCACTCCCTGCATCTACCTCCCCTCGAGATTCCTTGGACTGTTCGACCTACACTACTACTGAGAGTCAAGTGGGGAAGGGGCACTTGTCCCACTTGCTCAGGACCCGTCATAGGTCGGGCCCCGTGACATCTGGACCACAAGGCTCCAACCCCCAATGTTGGGCCCAGTAGCTACTGCTTACCCCGGGGACCTCAGAAAGGGGTTCTGACACCTAACACAAAGCAAATAAATCTTGAAGTAACCAAAACTAGGAAGAAGGTGAGAAGCTTTCTCCTCCTACACACCTCATCTGTGGAAATAACTCCTACCTCATCTCAGATTGCCCCCTATCTTCTAGACTTCAGGAAGTAAATAAAAGCCCTCCTGATGTCTACTCTCCTCCATTTCATTTAGGTGGTACCCTTGAAAAGGTGTTGTAACTTTGAACACTACTGTGGTCAGGTGGTATTCCTACTTCTTGTGAAAAGCTCCAATGCCCTTCAGGTTGTGTCCACACTGCCAAAATACCAAAATAAAATGATAAATAATAGTGCGATGAATGTTTATGTGTAGCATAAATATGACTGTGTATGCAGGGCTTTCAGCGGAATAAAAAAATTGGTTGAGAGGGTCTATAAAAGGGGCGTAGCCGAAAGAAGTGCAAGTCGTAATACATTCAAAGAGGCGTGGCTCATACAACTAAGGGCATGACTTTTAACATGTAATCTAAAATTCTAAGCTTCCCTTGACATACCCCACAACTAATATTTTAGTGTCTTTTTATGGGTTTTCTATTATTGTATCCAGACATCACACACTGTAATGGACATTCACCTACAACAAGCCAAACCTATTGGCTTTGCCAATGCTTGTTATCAGTATCAGATAAATTATTAACAACGATGATTTTCTTGTAAATAATTAGAATTTAAAGTGTTTCCGCTGCTGACTACTGGGGTGAGAGCTGAGCCGAAGGGTCAGGGACTACACCCCCCAGGCTCCCCCGCATCGTCCACGTTGCTTCCTGCCTCACGCTGCTGGTTCCTGCGCCTGGAGGCGCATAAATTAAAAGTTGTTATCCCGCTTTTTGTGCCGCTGCTGACTACCGGGGTGAGAGCTGAGCCGAAGGGTCAGGGACTACACCCCCCAGGCTCCCCCGCATCGTCCACGTTGCTTCCTGCCTCACGCTGCTGGTTCCTGCGCCTGGAGGCGCATAAATTAAAAGTTGTTATCCCGCTTTTTGTGCCGCTGCTGACTACCGGGGTGAGAGCTGAGCCGAAGGGTCAGGGACTACACCCCCCAGGCTCCCCCGCATCGTCCACGTTCCTTCCTGCCTCACGCTGATGGTTCCTGCGCCTGGAGGCGCATAAATTAAAAGCAATTATCCCGCTGCGCGGGACGCAAGCGGGCGCGCCGGGCAAAGCCCGGGCCAAGGGCGGGCCCGTCCACGCCCGTCGGAGCCTGGATGAGGCTGGGCTGGGCCTACTCCCTTAGATCTACAACATATTTACGGTACTGTTATTTTCCTCCTAATTTACCTTTCTCTATATTTATTTATTCTAAGTTACATACATGGCTGATAAAAAGGGCCAAAAGGATAAAAACGGGGGGAGGGTTGGAGCTACATTGGACTCCTTCTTAGTAAGAGCGGCCAGCGTCCTCTCGCACGAGATAGAGCTGACCGAGAGACGCTTATCCATGGACCCTACACCATCCATCCTGGGGTTGCCTATAGGACCTCTTAATGAACCCCCTCTGAAGGAGCTTCCACCGCCCCCTACAACCACATCAGTCTTGGCACAAATCCATACCAGATCCTCCCCCCAAAACCTCAATAAGGAAATCACACCAAAGAGGGGGAATGATCTCTCACCCCTGAGTGTTTCTTCAAGGGACCCTTCGCCAAATCCACCAGCTAAACGCACTAGAGCAGGAGGTGCTGTTACCAAAGTTAAAACCAAACACCCCAAAGCCACTCGTGCACCTAAAGCTAAAGGTCCTCTCCCACGGGTGTCCCCAACTAACCTCAGGACACGGGTATCTTCGAAGCCTCCTAACATTGTAGGGAGCCAATTGGACCCAGACGACTTTCTCTGGTCAGAAGTGACCATAAGATTAAACAACACAATGCTCCCTATTTTAGCCAAACTGACCCAAATTGAACAGCGCTTGGCGAAGTTAGAGTCCCAAAACCGTTCACTGCTTGCCCAGGCGTTCTTGACAAACAATCACCCCCCGGAAGCATCTCTAACTAGAGGCCCATTACAGTCAAAAGAAGCAGGGGGGGCGACTTTTCTTCCAATAATCTCGCGCCCGACGTCCACGCTTCCGGATGATACCTCTAGTGTTGCAGCACAGCTCCCAAATGCAAACACAAACTTTAATTTGCCAGTGGGCCGCCCAGAACTGCCAAGGGATGAGCGAAGGGAACATAGCGCGCTACCCAACTTCAGCTAATAGGGAAGAAAGTGGGTATAATAACCCAGCAGGAGCATCTGGGAACACTTTGGGTGAACTCTGCAATTATAAGCAACAAACCCTCCACCTTCCATCTGCTGCTGCCCCACTGGTTCTGGTTTTGGCTAACGTCCCCCCCCTCCGAGAAGATCAGAGCGAATCCACAGGACAATTAATGGATAAATGTCTCCATTGGTTATTAAATAATGTGATTGTTACAGAGAGGGGGAAGCATCAGCTGACCAATGAAATCATTATGGCCAGGAGAACTGAATGGGTGGGTGGTTTAAGGAAATCTTTTTCTGGTGATTGTGTAGTTGTGAATTTTAATAATGCTTACACGGGGCGTATGCTCTTAAACAATCTTCATAGTTTCCCCCCAAAGAAGTCCCAGATAACACTTCTACCGCTGGAATACTTTTACAATGACCACGATGTACTACCAAGAAGAGACTATAGGCCTAGAATAGCGCTACCACCTTCTAGTGTGAGAGGAAATGTGTGTCCTATTATTAATGGTGGGATCAGATTGCACAATAGATTTGACGTCCTTTCGAATCTGGAAGCCTG
Source organism: Calotriton arnoldi (assembly GCA_963921515.1). Classification (NCBI taxonomy): domain Eukaryota; kingdom Metazoa; phylum Chordata; class Amphibia; order Caudata; family Salamandridae; genus Calotriton; species Calotriton arnoldi. The sequence goes on along the minus strand of CAWUFW010004660.1, from coordinate 1,197,394 downwards.
CGACTGACTGACTTCAATTTCCCCGTCACAATCAGTAAAGGTAGCTACTTTGGCTTCTGTAGAGGTCACTTCGCCGACGAGATTATTTAGCAAACTACCTCTTGAGAACGTTTCTATAGCTGTAACTCTGACAGATGAAACTTGTTCGTCACAATTAGAAAAGGCAGCTACCATTGCCCCAGTAGAGGTCAGTGTACCATTAAGTTCATGTACTACACATGCCCACAAGAATGTTCCTGTAGATGTAACTCCTTCGCCTAGTATCCAGGAGTATAGTTCTTTATCCCGCACGATTGACCTAGAGGGAGTTGAGGGAGCCAGAACTTCTATGATATCCTGGAATGTGGCAGGCATAGCCTCCAAAATAGGGAATCTAAGCTGGCTAAATGATTGGCAATCTATGGAGATAATAGCCTTCCAGGAGACTTGGTCTAAAGACCCAGTTTTCTTTACGGGGTTTCGTACCTTTCACTCCCCGGCAATTTTAACATCTTCCGGACGGGCGAAGGGGGGCCTCTTAACATTAGTTTCAAATACTATAACTTTTAAAGTAAAGCAGATTGGCCCCACACATAGGGGCCGATTCCGATCTCGGTCGGAGGCGTACCCAACACCATTCGGTCGGGAAAAAAGCCATGCGAAAGCCTGTTTCCCGACCGATCCGTACAGCACACCGAACGAGTAAGTACGATGCGCACAACAGCAAAGAATCCGGCCGAGCCGTACTCACCCAAACCAGGTCCTGTTCCCCGACCGAGGCGAATCCGGAAACGCCGAATCGAGTCGCACGGAAGGAAAAATGCAGCCCCGTCCGGCCGGACAAGTACGATGCGCTTTCCGTACGCGCCGAACCCGTCGCTACGCACGGCACGTCAAAGCATCCGGGAGAGGCGCACATAAGCTCCGATTCGCGCCACAACACGATCCACGGCTCCGAGACGAACACGGCAGCGACGAGGACGACGCGAAGCGACGAGGACGAGGCGAAGCGACGAGGACGACGCGAAGCAACGAGAAGGATGAACGACACGAACCAACCATGAATCCCTTCGTCCCGATCATACCAATATTCTACATTTACTACCGGAACAGGCACGGACGCGTACGGCGCAGAAGGGCCAGACACCAACCACGAAACACATACAACACGTACACGACACATCACACACACACAGAGGGATGCAGAATATACTTACACCAGCAACAGCAGCACCATAGGGGCGGGATGCCCATCACCAATGCCACATATGCACACAGGGGCCTGAATGCGCACCACCACCCTCACCCAGGGGGGGCAGGATGCCTACCACTACTACCACCCTCACCCAGGGGGGGCAGGATGCCTACCACTACTACCACCCTCACCCAGGGGGGCAGGATGCCTACCACTACTACCACCCTCACCCAGGGGGGGCAGGATGCCTACCACTACTACCACCCTCACCCAGGGGGGGCAGGATGCCTACCACTACTACCACCCTCACCCAGGGGGGGCAGGATGCCTACCACTACTACCACCCTCAGCCAGGGGGGGCTGGATGCCTACCACTACTACCACCCTTAGCCAGGGGGGGCAGGATGCCTACCACCACTACCACCCTCACCCAGGGGGGGCAGGATGCCTACCACTACTACCACCCTCACCCAGGGGGGCTGGATGCCTCCCACCACCCTTAGCCAGGGGGGCAGGATGCCTACCACCACTACCACCCTCACCCAGGGGGGCTGGATGCCTACCACTACTACCACCCTCACCCAGGGGGGCAGGATGCCTACCACTACTACCACCCTCACCCAGGGGGGCTGGATGCCTACCACCACCCTTAGCCAGGGGGGCAGGATGCCTACCACCACTACCACCCTCACCCAGGGGGGCTGGATGCCTACCACTACTACCACCCTCACCCAGGGGGGCTGGATGCCTACCACTACTACCACCCTCACCCAGGGTGGGCTGGATGCCTACCACTACTACCACCCTCACCCAGGGGGGGCAGGATGCCTACCACTACTACCACCCTTAGCCAGGGGGGACAGGATGCCTACCACCACTACCACCCTCACCCAGGGGGGGCAGGATGCCTACCACTACTACCACCCTTAGCCAGGGGGGGCAGGATGCCTACCACTACTACCACCCTCACCCAGGGGGGGCAGGATGCCTACCACTACTACCACCCTCACCCAGGGGGGGCAGGATGCCTACCACTACTACCACCCTCACCGAGGGGGGGCAGGATGCCTACCACTACTACTACCCTCACCCAGGGGGGGCAGGATGCCTACCACTACTACCACCCTCACCCAGGGTGGGCTGGATGCCTACCACTACTACCACCCTCACCCAGGGGGGCAGGATGCCTACCACTACTACCACCTTCACCCAGGGGGGGCAGGGTGCCTACCACTACTACCACCCTTAGCCAGGGAGGGCAAGATGCCTACCACCACTACCACCCTCACCCAGGGGGGGCAGGATGCCTACCACTACTACCACCCTCACCCAGGGGGGCAGGATGCCTACCACTACTACCACCCTCACCCAGGGTGGGCTGGATGCCTACCACTACTACCACCCTCACCCAGGGGGGCAGGATGCCTACCACTACTACCACCCTCACCCAGGGGGGCTGGATGCCTACCACCTACCCTTAGCCAGGGGGGCAGGATGCCTACCACCACTACCACCCTCACCCAGGGGGGGCTGGATGCCTACCACCACCCTTAGCCAGGGGGGGCAGGATGCCTACCACCACTACCACCCTCACCCAGGGTGGGCTGGATGCCTACCACTACTACCACCCTTAGCCAGGGGGGGCAGGATGCCTACCACCACTACCACCCCCACTCATAGGATGGACAATGCATGACACAACCAGCACACCACAACCTAGGGAATGCAAGAAGAAGACATCCCCCCAACACCATGACAAGCGTGTGTAGACTGTGTCAAATGCCTACAACACCGAACATGACTTTGAACATACAATGTGACCCCCTAGCACATGTGCCACACAAATATGTGTGTGGCACCCACAATGCAAGCAGGCCATGACCATTGTGGCAATGTGGTCCAAACCCCCATCATCACAGTGACCAAAATGTAAGTGTGGGGTCCATAGCTGAAGCACACTTTGAACAATGTGGCAATGGGGTCCAAACCCCCATCATCACAGTGACCAAAATGTAAGTGTGGGGTCCATAGCTGCAGCACATTTTGAACATTGTGGCAATGGGGTCCAAACCCCCATCATCACAGTGACCAAAAGGTAAGTGTGGGGTCCATAGCTGCAGCACATTTTGAACATTGTGGCAATGGGGTCCAAACCCCCATCATCACAGTGACCAAAAGGTAAGTGTGGGGTCCATAGCTGCAGCACATTTTGAACATTGTGGCAATGGGGTCCAAACCCCCATCATCACAGTGACCAAAAGGTAAGTGTGGGGTCCATAGCTGCAGCACATTTTGAACATTGTGGCAATGGGGTCCAAACCCCCATCATCACAGTGACCAAAAGGTAAGTGTGGGGTCCATAGCTGCAGCACATTTTGAACATTGTGGCAATGGGGTCCAAACCCCCATCATCACAGTGACCAAAAGGTAAGTGTGGGGTCCATAGCTGCAGCACATTTTGAACATTGTGGCAATGGGGTCTAAACCCCCATCATCACAGTGACCAAAAGGTAAGTGTGGGGTCCATAGCTGCAGCACATTTTGAACATTGTGGCAATGGGGTCCAAACCCCCATCATCACAGTGACCAAAAGGTAAGTGTTGACAAAGTAAGAGGTGCAACTGCCAAACTGCATGGATGATTCCTGGTCACAGAACAACAAACACATCAGTGGCAAAGTAGTGTATGTGTCCCATTGCAACATAAATTGGGGGAGCCAAATCCTGCAGTGCAAATAAGACATAACTTTGGCCATGTGCAGACAAACAACACCCATGGGGGCTGACACCGTCAACAATCATCAATGACACAATGACAGAAGTGACCATCCGAATGCAGACCCACATATTTGCACCAATGGGCACACACATGCAGATACCCTGTGGAGACTGCAGATGTGAGGTGAACAGATACCATACCATGGCAGCAATGGGACACACAAACCATGATCATTGTGCTGACCGATGACCTAGGAGTCCCAGGGACAGCAGGGGAAACCCACCAAACTACATACAGCCAATGGCACACCCAAGATATGCCAATGCAGTGGTGCAGATGCACAAACACAAACAGGCAGACCCACCCTGCACATCATACACAACAGGTGAGGGTGGGGGTGCCAGTGTCCCCAGGCAACCACACAACACATGAGGAGACATGAATACCAATCATACAGATGTGCATACAGTGTCACACAAAGGTAACTCATGGATCCAAATTCCCTATGTGGGCAAGCAGGCATTGTCAGATGAGAGGGAGCACAAATCACACATGTCACACAGGCACGTAGGGACAGCAACTGACACAGCAAGACACAGACACACCACAGCACCACCCCCAGGGCCCCCACAATGTGGTGACCCTGGGCTGCATTACAATCCCACTGTGATGACAAAGCTAAATGTGGTTCATACTGTGAACCACAGTCATGTGTACTGAGCAACTAACTATCATCACACCTACACAAGCACAAATCAAACAGCATGGCCAGTGAGCCAAGGCCAACATGGAGGCAGGGGCCTAGCCGGGCAACAACTCTCATCTGCACACACTCAACACCACACCCCTCGACCTCCAACAATGTGCAGCAGTGAAGCACACATGCACTGGTGACATTGCACATGCACCCATGACTATTCCAGGGTGGTGGGTGGGAACCAAGGTGCAGAAACACATCACACATGGACACTCAACAAGACTCCTGAATGTCTGACACACTGCACACTACGCCGTACATGGACATGACGGCAATACCACACCAACCAATGGGATCACAGCCACAGTCACACACCAATGAAGAAGCCAAGGTCACCCACAAAGAACACACATAGACAACAACCAACATTGCAGCCCGGACCCTGAGGAGTGCCAGCAGTCACACACACAACGTGTCACAATCACTGAAAGATAACACAAACTGGAAATCACATGACAGGGGCAAACAACAAGTGCCAAGGGGAAACCTGACTGTGACCCAGCTGCGTCTGCACACAAACTCAGCCCTGACAGCAAGCACACCTATGGGTGACACCCTGATGACCAGTAATGTGCCATGCACCCACATCACAGAGAACCCAGGGAGAAGACTTTGGGGGAACATAGCTCAACTCAGCTAGCATCACAAACAGGTACAACACTAGGGATCACAGCATGCACAGCTAAACGGAAGTGAACACACAGACATGCACATACAACACACACCTTGGGCGCAGGCAATGTCACAGGAGTACACACTGCCATGAGGGGACTCCACTCCTGTGTGAGGAAAGCTGTGCCATATGTTGCCTCAGTAGGGCCCCACCATGTCAGCTGAGCACTTGGTCACACAATCAACAATTAGCACCAAATGAGGGCTCCCGTCACATCAGCCTGGTCATGGAAGTGCCAACGGAATCATCAGCACAGATCCAACACACTTGTATAGCAATGTTGCACTGACAACACAGATGAGTCCTTCCCCATTGATGCCCAAACCTGCATGTCCAGTGGAGATGGCCACACGGTCAGGGAAGTAGACGAATAGAACAATGGCAGGCTCAACAGATGTGCAGGGGTGGAAGCCACAGATGTGAAATTGCCAATCTAAGTAGGAAATCCCATTGCCAAATACTGAACACATGACACCCTCAGATGCTGCTATGGATGACATGGATACACCACAGGATAGGACACATTCCCCCTGGACCACATGGGTTCCTGCACAGTAACACTTCATTATCATGAGACCAAATATCACCATCACTGCAGCAAGGGCATGGTTAGCATCATCAACATCATGTACATCAGAAGCAAAAGCACTAGAGAACAGAAAGTTGCTTTATTCAGCATATGTGGCATTAAAAGTAGAAGTCCGGTAGAACATAAACAAAGGCCAATGGCCAGTCCATCAACAAAGTCACAAGTGGGTGACAGTGGCAGATGCCACCCTACACATGCCTGCACAAAACCAGGGACAATCCACTAGGAGGGGCAACCGGGGGGTAGGCCAGGCACCGCAGGGACAGGATCAGGGCTCACCAGGAGGAAGCAGGGAAGGGGTGGTGGGTGCTGGAGAGCCACTGACAACTGCAGTGGAGGTGTCTGACATGGTGTGTGCCGGCACAACTGGGGGGCATGGCTCAGATGTTGTGGGTGCCGGCACGACTGCAGTGGACCCTGCAGATGGAGTGGACAGGTCCGCCACTGCAGTGCCCAAGTCAGACAGGGTGGTAGTGGACTCCACTGCAGTGCCTACCACCAGGGGAGGAGAATGGGGAACAGGCAAGGTGGGCTGGACAGAGGGGGAGGACACCCTCACCACATCAGTGGCACAGACAAGCGCAGCGGGGGGTGTTGTTCCGGGAGAGCAAGTGGCAGGGGGAGAAGGCCGGAGCCTCTTGGGGATGGTATATCTGTGGGTGGGGGAACCTGGGGCAGGGTGTGGTGGGGGCACCTGTGGAGTGGGGGCCTGAGGGATGGAGGAAGGAGACCTGGTGCTTGAGCTGCAGGGCGGCGGCGGGGTCTTGCTCTTAGCACTCTGGGGGACTTGCGGGTGGGGGCCTCAGTCTGTCTGCGCCTGGGGGAGGGTGTCCGGGGGCGAGGGGCACTCTGCTCCGTGTGGGGGGCTTCCTCTTCCCCCTGGATGCTGGGGCAGCTGGATCGGAGGGGAAGAGGCCGAGGTCACTGAGGAAGAGGCGCTGGGTCTTTGGGGTTGCAGGTGAGGCAAGGGAGGGTGCTTTGGAGGGAGAGGCAACTGAGGACTGCGCAGTGCCCGTGGATGCGTGTGTGTGTACCAGGGCCCCATCCCCTGTGAGTCTGGTTTCAGTCCCCTGACTGTGCGTGCGTGTGCGTTTAGTTTGTGGCGTGTGTGTCTGTGTGCTGGACGTGTGTGTGCTGGTGTGTGCCTGTGCCGGTGTGTGTGTGCTTGGGACGGGTAAGGTGCTGGGGAGTGTGGATGGAGCAGAGGCAGGAGGGGTGAGGGACTGTCTGAGGAGGGACACTGCTGCCGTCAGGGAGGAGTCCATGGACCTGTTGCCCCTCTGTAGGTCAGACATGCCCGATGAGATGCCCTCCATGAACGACACCAGCTGAGTCAACAGTGCGGTGTGCGCATGGAGGACACTCAGCATGGCTGTCTGCCCTACATGGAGCTGGCGAAGGAGGTACACAGACTCCTCACTCAGGGCAGCAGGGGACACAGGGGAAGGGGGTGCGGGGCCTGGGCCAAAGGAGACACGCTCCCGAACATGGGAGCCTCCACGGACCTGGGGAATGGGAGCCGATGGGAGGGCGGTGGTGGTGCTGGTGGTGGCGGGGACAGCAACACTAGCTGGGGTGTGGTGGCTGCTGACACCCGCCTCCACAAGGGAGTCATCCTCCGAGTTGCTCTGGTCCTCAGCTGAGGTGGATGGTGCTGAGGACTCCTCGGTGTGGCTCCCCTCGCCCTCCGTGCCACTGGGTCCCTCCGACCACTCCTCGGCTGCTGACCCAGTCTGGCTCTCTGGCTCCTCCTGGTCCGTGGAGCTGTCCCCTTCCGTGGCCGTGGATGTATCTGCAAACAATGGGGAAACAGACAGACATCAGTCACCTGCACCAAACGCACACACCATTGTGAGCACAGCACATTACAGAGCAAGCCCTGGCATCATTAGTTGTACATTGCTAAAAGTGCCCTAACTGAACAGGAGAAGCCAATTGTCAGTCTGATGCCAAGCATGGCACTCACATCCCACATGGCCTTGCACCCATCTGTCTGGTGTCTGTTGGATTGCAACACCCCAGTGTGGACACATGCACCAAGTACACAGTAGTTGGACAGTGCAGAGGACACGGTGTGGCATGTGGACATGCACACATCACAGCTCTTGCCACTGAGTCAGTACAGGTTTCCGGATGAAAGGGATGTCCAGAGTCAAATAGGAAATGCATGTGATGCATACCAGCGACAGACACCATGATGCACCCATGTCCTGATAGCCAGCGCCACTATGGTGTGCATGTAGCACATGTCACTCCCCTGCAGGACCACCAATAAGTTGACACATGCCATGGCAGAGGCATGACTGCTAAGTCATACATCACTGTCTCAGTGATGTATGACTTGGCAGCCAGACAACAACACTATGCACTGTGTCACAATAGTAGGTCATGGGGAATGCAAGTCCTGGAGCTGCACAAGTGCACATGTACATCCCCCACACAACACATCATCTTAACCCTCATCTGTCCAGGTCACACCTATTGGACATATGGGAGACCTGTGACACTACCCTCTGAACCTGAGCCCCTCACAATTTGCTGTGAATGGGGAACAGCTGCCTGAACTTCACATTCGCATACCCCAGTCTGCACGGGCAGCTGATCAAACACCTATGTGACACACAAGTATCGTCTCCTATGGTCACATCTCCAGGGGCATGCTGAGCCCCTACCAAGAAACACCCCAGCAGTCCTGGCAACTAATCCACAGCACACTGACACAGAGGCAGACACCTGAGGGGTCAAATCACTGTGCACAATGTGTCAGCTGATACACGGGAGTGGGAGTACAGAGTGCATTGCATGGCCTGGAGTAGGCATGACTGTCCTGCTCCACATGAATGAGGGATGTGCCCTGGACAGTGGATAGCTGGCTATGTATGTGTGACACACGTAATCTGCACACTCCTGGGGCCCAAACATTGTTCCCACCCGCTGCATGGGCGTGTGCCACATACCCCAGGCACATGTGGTGGCTCAGCTCAGCAAGTGGACCGCATATCAAAGCAACACGCAGATCACATGTCCAAACCCAGGCGTTGTGTGAACAATGGACCCACCCATGATGCCCACAACAGAGTTAGGGAAACAGATGCTGTCCCCCACCTTTAGTGAAGCAAACTGCAAGGACACAGTCCCAAGTGACACAATTCCCTGAATGTAAGGGCCACACCTGGGTATCAGATGAGCAGTGGGCAGTGCACAATAGAGGGACATGGCTCCTGGACAACATGACTGCTGCACTGTGGCAGTTGAACCAGGCCAGAGGAGGGCACAAAGCATGTAATACAGAGTTCACAGTGCAGTCTTTGACTCACCCCTCCTTGCTGCTGTCTGGCCTTCAGCTGCCCATCCAGGTCTGGAAACACCACCGCCAGGATCTGGAGCATGTGGGGGGTCAGGGTCCGTGTTCAGCCCCTCCTGCGAGGAGGCGACAGCTTCAGCTGGACCCGTGCAATCCTCCGGGTCCAGCCCCGAAGGTCCTGCCACCTCTTCTGGCAGTTGCGGATCCGGCGCTTGTAGACCCCCACGGACCGGACAGCCCGGACGATGTCCTTCCAGATTTCCTGCTTCCGATGGGCATTAACCTGTCAGGATGACAAAGTGAAAAGGCCATTACCACACATGCAACATATCTGTGCATGACACAGTTGTATATACATGTCTCAATCACAGGGGCACATGATGTACACAGGCAGTGCAAAGCTGACCATGGACAGTTTGCCAGACGTCACTACATGGTATCATTGCATGGGAAGTAAAACCATGTTCAAATGCACTGTCACTGCACCATACCTGTCCAGTGCAAGTCACTACACACTATGGGGGGTGACAACTACTCAGTGAGCCTGCTAGCCAGTGGCGTGCAGACTCTCAGCCTTGCTAGTCACACAAAATGCACATTCAGAAAGGCAGTGCACAGAACACTCACCTGCTCCCCTGGTGTCCCATACAGCTTGCTGTACTGTGGAAGTAGGCTGTCCAGCAGGGCCTGGTTCTCTTCAAGGCTGAAGGCTGGGGCTCTCTCCACAGTACGTGCCATTGCAGGGTCCAGAGGGGCAGAGACAGCAGCAGTGCAGTGGCAGATGTCGTCCTGGAGCATGTAGTGCAGGCAAGTGAGCTCTCAGGGGAACAGCCAGCAATATATATGTGCTGGAGAGGCAGATACTGTCCCTTGTGTCCAAAGTGATAGGTCCAAGTCGTTTGCATCTTCTGAATCTGGCCAATCCATGGAATAGCAGCACCAAAACACGCCCACAGCATCCTTCAAATCTTCAACTTCATGACATACATGATTTTGCAACATTGTTGTGGGTGACCAACTGAATTTACAGCAACCGACTCGTTCGAAATTCGAAAACGCGTCCGTTGCCAGGCAAGCCCATTGTCAATGGGTGCGCACCGATCGGTCCATTGCGGTACAACGCGCACAGGGGTACAACGCGTACCCGCACACATTGAATGCAATGGGCCGGCCGGAGGCACCGATCGGTCCATTGCAGTACAATGCGCACAGGGGTACAACGCGTACCCGCACACATTGAATGCAATGGGCCGGCCGGAGGCACCGATCGGTCCATTGCAGTTCAACGCGCACAGGGGTACAACGCGTACCCGCACACATTGAATGCAATGGGCCGGCCGGAGGCACCGATCGGTCCATTGCAGTTCAACGCGCACAGGGGTACAACGCGTACCCGCACACATTGAATGCAATGGGCCGGCCGGAGGCACCGATCGGTCCATTGCAGTACAACGAGCACAGGGGTACAACGCGTACCCGCACACATTGAATGCAATGGGCCGGCCGGAGGCACCGATCGGTCCATTGCAGTACAACGCATCACTGTACATGTGACTGGCATATGTCAGCATGCCTGTCTCAGATGGACATATGCCAGCCACACATAGCTCCCAGGGAGTGAGGGGCACACCTACATCACGACAGCCTGTCCAAACTTAATCATAAGGCATGTAAGGCTGCATTTCCTATTGTGTGTATGTTGGTGTACATGTTGTCCTGTGGGTGTCACCTGTGGGCAGCCACCCCCAGGCTGTGCACGTGTTCATGGGGACAGGATCCTGGGTGTTACGTGTACATGACCACTGTGATGTGCAACTGTTCATATCTGTGCATGTGCCATGGTCACATTTCACGGTGGTGTATGTGTATGTCATGTCACATACCCCGTGAGTCCCATGTGGGACGGTATGTTTGAGCCAGGGTGTCCCAGTGGCACAATAGTGATGGTCCTCCACAGTCTTTGTGCATGTAGTGTTTACAATGTCTCTGATTTCATGTGCACAATGGGAGACAGTCTCCACATCCACGTTGTGTGTGCATGGACTCTGATGTTGTGCGTGTGTGTGTCACAGACGTCCATGTCTGTCCTGCCGTGGCAAGTGGGGCCACTACCTGTGGGGGTCATGGTTGTTTTGCTGTGGTGTATACATGATACTCCATGTAATGCCAGTGTCCATGTGGCATTACAGGGTCCCTGGGAATGTACCTGTCGTTGAGCTGTGGTGCCTGGGGCACATCTGTCCTCACATGTCACTGTGGGGGGTTATTGTGACACGGCAGCAGGAGATGGGAACTGTGACACGGCCTCATGATATCCAATGGGCCAACCTGGGACTAATTGATGCCACCTGTTGGACCGTGTTGACAGATGTTGGCCATGTATGTACCATACATGTCCTTCCGGTACTGCACACTTCATGTAGTTGTGCCTCATAATGATGTATGTTGGGATCTTGAGTGTGTTCAATGCCGCATATGTGGGGTGACTGACAATCTTGCTCACTTCTCCTCTGCACTGCAGGGCTCCTGCTGTCCATCGACCATTCCCAGACCTGGCAACGATGGTGGAACAGGACAGCATCCGACGGTACCGCTTCACCAGGCAGCTGATTGAGGATTTGGCAGTGCAGTTGTCCCCACATTTGCAGCCTGGCCGGCCGTATCCTACAGCGCTGACCCCCAAGGTGAAGGTGATGGCAGCCCTACACTTCTTTGCCACTGGTACCTTCCAACATACTGTGGCGACTGCTGGTGGGATGTCACAGACCATGTTGAGCTGTGTGCTCCGCGATGTTTTGGCGGCAATGTTGCTCTTCCTGAACCGGTACATCTATTCCCCTAGACTGCGACGACTCACTGATGTGAAGAGTGACTTTTATGCCCTGGGGAGGATGCCACATGTCATTGGCTCCATTGATGGGACACATGTGGCTTTGGTACCACCACAGGCCCAGGAGCAGGCCTACAGGAACCGCAAGCACTACCACTCGGTCAATGCACTGGTGGTGTGTCTTGCAGACATGACCATCACACACGTGTGTGCCCGTTTCCCTGGTTCAGCACACGATGCCTTTGTGATGAGGAGTAGTCGCATCCCCAGGATGATGGCACAGATGCAGAACCAGCGTGCCTGGCTTGTCGGTGTGTACTGACTTTGTGCCATTGTGTGTGATCTGATCTGTAGTATTCCGCCCACTTTTCCAAGTCAGCTAATGTGCACTTGTCTGTCCGTAGGTGACTCGGGATACCCCAACATGCCGTGGTTGCTGACACCCCTCAGGAACCCTGTGACACCAGCCCAGATGCGCTACAATGAGGCACATGGTCGGACCAGGAGAGTGATTGAGCGGACCTTTGGTCTCCTGAAGAGCCGCTTCCGCTGCCTGGACAAGACCGGAGGGTCCCTCCCATATGCCCCTGCGAAAGTGTGCAAGATTGTCATCGTCTGCTGCATGCTCCACAACCTGGCAGTGCGGAAGGAGTTGCCTCTCATCCAGGATGACAATGACCAACATCCGCCACCTGTGGAGGATCCTGGCCTGGACCACGATGCCAGTGACGATGATGATGATGATGATGATGATGATGATGGTGATGTCCGCACACAGCTCATCACCAACTTCTTTAGCTGAATGTGAGTATCCTGAGGTGTCATGTCAATGATGTGAGTTGGCATGATGTGTGGGTGGTGCTCTGGTGCTGTTGGAGTGTGTCCATGGGCTACTTGACTGGATGTGTGTTGCGATGTGTGGTGACAGGTGGGCTGTACTCCCCAACAGTGTTGACATGCTAACTTGGTTCTGGGTGGGTATCTTGTAACATGTATTGTGCATGAGTTTTGCTGTTCTGTCCTGTACTCCATTGCTTTTGACTGTGTGTCATTTCTGTCCTTCACAGGGTACTTTCAGATTTGTTTGGTCAACTGTGTCCACCGACGACGTGATTGCACATCCAGGCTGGTAGCTGTTGTGTCCCTACAGGTGATGTGCGCCACACCCATGGACTTCCTTCCGTCTACAGTTGTTGACTGTGTGCCCGCTGCCAGGTGGGATTACCTTGCATCTGTAGTGGTTACGGCATGTTGCAACTGTGTAATAAACCTGTGCTTCACTTTGTGATGTGCGTTGTCTGTGGTCACACATTTGACTGCCATTTGCTTACTGCACCTGTGGGCTACTTGACTACAACTGGGAATGGGTGTGGTGTCTGTGCATTGCACAGTCTTCCCTGGCAACATCAGTGTAGGCAATGAGTCAGATGGCCTAGGTGTGTATGTGTTGTGTAGCCCTGGTGGTGTGTCTCCCTCATGTGTGTCATGTTGCCTGTACTCACATGCCTGTGTTGTCCTTGCTGTTGCAGTTCGCATACACAGTGTAATTTTGCAGTTCATCATCCCCATAACAGCACCCACGTTGGAATCACGACAGAGGCAAGTATGGTGTATTAGTGTGTTTATTGTGATACATTTGTGTTAATAGTGCATAGGATGGGTAGTGCTGTACATAAATCTTGCAATCCCAAGTTCCTAGGTGAATTGAAAGTCCTGGTAGACAGGATCCCCAGTATCGGGGCCACAGTTGTCTGACACATTGGTCCAACTTGTACTCCCCATGCAATGTGTGGGAGTAGTGTTGCCGTCAACAGGGTGAACAGTCTGTGCACAAAGGCGAACATCCAGAACAGGTTCAGGCTTCCTGGGAGTTGCGCTTGGCCATCGGCCTCTCACTTTTCCCTCCTCGGACGACCCCTTTTCTTGGGGGGCCCCTCAAGTACAGGCTGCTGCGGTGCAGGGGACTCTCCGCCAGAGTCCTCCTCCCTCCCTGTGGCAGTTGCAGTTTGTTCGGCACCAGATGTTGTTGGCACACAGGGAGGTGTGGACTGGTTGCTGTTCATCTGGCGGAGGCATTGTAAAATGTCCCTGTGCACCGCCGTCATCTCATGCAGTGCATCCCACTTGGACTCCACGCGGGACATGTGTGAGTCCACACGGGACATGTGTGACTCCACGTGGGACATGTGGGAGTCCAAGCGGGCATGATGGGCAGCCTGCTGCTGTTTCATGTCTCTGAGGAGCCCCACTACCTGGCTGAGCTCTCCGGTGCTGGACTGGTACGCATCAGCTATGCGTACCAGTTGTGGGTCATCATGCACACCAGCAACGTCTGCAAGCAGCGACCTCTGTCTCCCACCCCTCCCACCACCCCTGCTGACATGTGCAGTGTGTGCAGTGGCACGCACAGATAACCCTGGTCCACCTTGGGGGTTGGTGGTGGTGGTGGTGTCCATGGCCCCAGGTTGGTCCAGGGTCCCTGTGCTGGTGTTGCTCCTTGTTCTGTCCATGTCGGCAGGGATGGTATTCGTGGTGACAGTCGTTGGAGGGGTGGGTGCAGGGGGTGCAGCTGGTGGTCCTGCTGGTGCTGCAGCTGGTGGTCCTGCTGGTGCTGCATGTTGACTTGCACCGGATGTGCCAGGTTGTTCTTCATCGTCCGAGGAGGACAGAGGCTGTACGACGCCAGTGAGCTCGGCATCCTCTTGAGCCTGGGACTGGGACTCCTCAGCGTCTGCTGCTGTGTCCCCATCATCACCTGTTTTTGGGAGACACAAACAATGTATGTTATGTTTCTGCAGGCATCAATGGTTGACACACATGACAGTTGTGACTGTGCCTCTGGGTGCGGGCCTGTACATTGCATTGTCCTAAGTCGTCACAGTCAGGGGTTGATATTGGTGTGACACATTGTCCTGCATTATTTGGGCATTTCTATGTATTTTCTGGGGTGTGAACATGGTCTGCATTGGTTTTGTTTGGTTGACAGCCGGCCCTCCTTCCCACCCACCCAGCCAGTCAGTTATCCCACCATGGAACGTGCTTGCGTTGCAGGGAGTGTAAGTTGTCTCTCAGGATGTCACTCAGTGGTGTCCTGCTGTTTGTTGGTGCACATTTGCCAGCAGGGCCTTGTGCTCCCCACAGCAGTAGCCAGTGTCAGCCATCTTGTGAGTCCTTCTCCACTTCCTGTGATGTGAGCATGGTTCAGGGTGGTGTTGATGGGACAGTTGTGGGGGTGACCAATATCAGTGACTACGACTCCCATCATGCCATTGCCTCCACCCCACTTCCCAGCATTCCCATACTTACTTGCTTTTGTGTGGAGTTCAGTGTGTGTGGGTGTGAGAGCAATGGCAAGATGGCTGACAGTGGTGTCCTGCTGTTGGTTGGTGTGCAGTACCCAGCATGCCCTTGTGCTCCCCACGACACAGCAACAGTGTCAGACATCTTTGATGGGCCTTTCCACTCTCTGTGGGATGTGCATGCGTGAGTGTGAGCTTGCTGGGCCATGTGGTGGGGGATGTAGAGCTGTGACTACGACTCCCATCATGCTATTGCCTCCTCCCCCTTCCCAGCATGCCCATGCTTCCTTCCTTTTGACTCTGCTTCCCTGTGGGGTGGGCTGGCTGTGCTGACAGGATGGCTGGGAGTGTTGTCCTGGCAGTTGTTTGGCTAGAGGTCCCAAGAGTGTCCCTGTGCTTCACACAACATAACCCAGGGTGGTGGTTCTTTGTGGGATCTTGTGTTAGGATGGGGGGCATTGCATTCTACCAGGTGGGTTCTGTGGAGTTTGTGTTGGGGGGTGTGTGAGGGGAGGTGCTTGTGACTATGGTCAGTGCTGCAAGTCACCCTTCCCACCCAGCTAGCCAGATATCCCACCATGGAACGTGCTTGCATTGCAGGGAGTGTAAGTTGTCTCTCAGGATGTCAGTCAGTGGTGTCCTGCTGTTTGTTGGTGCACAGTTGCCAGCAGGGCCTTGTGCTCCCCACAGCAGTAGCCAGTGTCAGCCATCTTGTGAGTCCTTCTCCACTTCCTGTGATGTGAGCATGGTTCAGGGTGGTGTTGATGGGACAGTTGTGGGGGTGAGCTATGTCTGTGACTACGACTCCCATCATGCCATTGCCTCCACCCCACTTCCCAGCATTCCCATACTTACTTGCTTTTGTGTGGAGTTCAGTGTGTGTGGGTGTGAGAGCAATGGCAAGATGGCTGACAGTGGTGTCCTGCTGTTGGTTGGTGTGCAGTACCCAGCATGCCCTTGTGCTCCCCACGACACAGCAACAGTGTCAGACATCTTTGATGGGCCTTTCCACTCTCTGTGGGATGTGCATGCGTGAGTGTGAGCTTGCTGGGCCATGTGGTGGGGGATGTAGAGCTGTGACTACGACTCCCATCATGCTATTGCCTCCTCCCCCTTCCCAGCATGCCCATGCTTCCTTCCTTTGACTCTGCTTCCCTGTGGGGTGGGCTGGCTGTGCTGACAGGATGGCTGGGAGTGTTGTCCTGGCAGTTGTTTGGCTAGAGGTCCCAAGAGTGTCCCTGTGCTTCACACAACATAACCCAGGGTGGTGGTTCTTTGTGGGATCTTGTGTTAGGATGGGGGGCATTGCATTCTACCAGGTGGGTTCTGTGGAGTTTGTGTTGGGGTGTGTGTGAGGGGAGGTGCTTGTGACTATGGTCAGTGCTGCAAGTCACCCTTCCCACCCAGCTAGCCAGATATCCCACCATGGAACGTGCTTGCATTGCAGGGAGTGTAAGTTGTCTCTCAGGATGTCAGTCAGTGGTGTCCTGCTGTTTGTTGGTGCACAGTTGCCAGCAGGGCCTTGTGCTCCCCACAGCAGTAGCCAGTGTCAGCCATCTTGTGAGTCCTTCTCCACTTCATGTGATGTGAGCATGGTTCATGGTGGTGTTGATGGGACAGTTGGGGGGGGGCAATATGTGTGACTGCGACTCCCATGATGCTATTGGCTACACTGACTTGGCCAGCATACACAGAATTCCTTCCTTTGAGTGGTCTTCACTGTGTGTTGGTGTTGTTGTGGTGGCTACATGTCTGGATGTGTTTGTTAGTTCTATTTGTGCCACTGCCTAGCTGTAATTGTAGTTGTGTTTGTACATGTGTTGGCACAGTTGGATGTGACTTTTTTGATGGCATGTGTTGTGTTTATCTGACTGACATACACATTTTGGGATGATTCTGTTCTGGTTGCTGTGTAATTGCTATGAGTGCATGGTTTGACTCTCCCCTTGACAGTGATGTGTGTGTTTTGTGGCAGTATATTGTGTACATTTGTTGTGTACTCACCAGGCTCTGGGATGTCCTCTAGTCCATATACGCTCACTGGCGGAAGGATGGCCCGCACCTTCTCCTCCCAGGGCCTGAGGTATATTGGCTTGGCAGGAGGGCCACTGCCGGTGTATTGGCTGTTGATGTAGTCTTTCTTCAGCATGTCCTGTACCCTCCTGCGCACGTCATACCACCTGTTCTGGATGTCGGTCTTTGTGCGCCGACATGGTGATTGTGTGTTCACCCTGTTGATGATCCTCTCCCACATCTTGGTTTTCTGCGACATGGGGGTCTGTTGGACCAGTGTGCCAAACAGCTGTGGCTCCACCCTGAGGATCTCGTCTACCATGACTTCCAATTCACTATCTAGGAACTTGGGATTCTTCTTGGGGGGCATGGTGATGGGTGGTGATGGTGAGTGATGTGTGTGTTGGTGTGCAGGTGAGGGTGTGTGAGTGTGTGTTTTGCTGGGTGTATGTGAGGTAGGTATTTGTTGGTGTGCTGATGGTGTGTGGCTTGTGTGAGGGATGAGCTGTGGGTGTGTGGTTGCTTTCTCTTGGGTGCTGGCAGTGGAATGGCATTTGCAAAGGCTCATGGTTGTGATTTGTGTCCTTTATATAGGTGGAGTTGTGGGTGTGTCTTTGTTCTCTGTCCCCACCCCCCCAGTATTTATTGGCTTGGTAATTGCTTGTTTGGCCTTTTTTGGGTGATTTTTCCTTTGTGCTGTTTGTGTATGTTGGAAACGTTCTTGTGACCGAGTCGGACCCTGCATTAGTCTCGTACGGTGTTCTCCGTTTCGTTCACGCTGTTTGTGCAGTTTTCTATGCTGCGTACGCGTCGGTCGCGGTGTTTTGTGTTGCTTCGGCTCTGTTTTGTATGCGTGTCGGTTGTACGGCTTGTCCTCCGTCCGACTCGCTCGTGGTTTTCGCGCCTTGCATCGTACTTTGCGGTTTGGAGTTCGCGTGTACGTTTCGGTCGGATTTGTTCCGGGTGCGTGTCGGTCGGTTGGATTCGCGTGTTTTTCCGGCCGGATTGCTGTTTTCCGTGCGGCTCGGTCGGTCGACTTGGTTTAGGTACGTGTCGGTCTGATTTTTCGCGCCTTGCATCGTACTTGGCGTGTCGTGCGCCACGGGTACGTGTCGGTCGGTATTATTTCCGGATCCGAGTCGGTCGGTGCTTTTTCCGGCCCGAATCGGAATCGACCCCATAGTCATTTCCAGATTTTCCAGTTTGATAGTACAAAACAAGACACTTGGTTAATTATCAACTATTATAATAATGATTTTGGTAGGAACATGAAAGATGTGCCCACCACCTTAGAGACAGAGATTGAGAAACTTATCACTGCCAAAAGCAGGGCTAGTATTAATATCTTATGGGCGGGGGATTTTAACATTCATCTTTGTAAATTTAATGGGACAAGGGTATGTGGAGTAATAGAAACCTATGGTAATCCCCTCCCACACTTCATACATAGTGAGTACGGCGAAACCCTAAATAAACTTCTTTATAAATGGAACTTGGGCATACTAAATCATGCGAAAGAGGGCCGGCAGGGGATTACTTTTAGAAGGGGCCTTCAAGAGTCTACCATTGATTTTATCCTAGCCTCAACACATCTACAGGGTAAAGTGGCCCACACAGGAACTCGTCTTTCTTGTTATAGTGACCATGCCATCCTATGCATCCACTTAAGTATTTTATCCAGAGTTAAAGATCACAAGAAGACAGTAGAAGGCATGGCGCTGTCTAGGAAAAACGGTTATCAGCTGAAATGGTCGAAAGTTAATAAGTTAAACTTAGCCCCTGAAATATTAACCCAAGTTAAGGCAGAAATATTATCATGTATGGGAGAGAATTCATCCCCTACCTTCTTGGTCGGTCAGTTCTGTGCCCTCTTGGCGAAAATAAAGGTTGCACTTACACGTTTTAAGTCTCTAAATGCCCCTATAATTAGGGGGTGGTTTGATGCAGCCTGTTCTGCAAAAAAAAAAGCCCTTGTAAACGCACTAAACGCTTACCCCAGAGATCCCATTAAGATCTCCATGTTACGTAAAGAATATACATTAGTCAGGAGGGATAGAGAGAAGGATCTTAGGGCGCAGGCTTGGGAAGAGCTTGAGCAGGCAGCTATCTCAGGCAGCAGTGGTGATTTCTGGCGAATAGTGAATGCCCCTCACTTTAAAGACCTTAGTGACCCAACATTGGATGTACATGTGGACGAAGAGGCATGGGTCAGTCATTTTGAGAAAATATTTGGCTTAGTAAGCACCTTAGATCCCTCGAACTCAAGCCCAGAACTAGTAACTCAGATTGGGCTAACTTTTTCAATAGGGGAAGTTAGAAAGGCATTGGAGGCCTGTGTCCCCGGTAAAGCGCCGGGGCCTGATGGTGTTCCAATTGACCTTTTCCAGGACAATTACGACATGTGGGTCCCACTGCTAACAAACATCTTTAACAAAATCCAGTTAGTGGGTCCCCCTTTGTCCTGGAGCCAGAGTATAATAGTCCCTATCTATAAAAATGGGGAGAGGGGATCCCCAGCAAACTATCGCCCCATTTCCCTTCTTGATACTTCCGCCAAACTAATGGGACGGGTCCTTCTAGCAAGACTAGAAGATTGGGCTGAAACACATAATATCTTTATGAAAGCACAATATGGATTTCGTAGGAGAATGGGGACGGTCGACCAGTGTTTAAACCTATCCTTATCTATAGGGAAATATACCAAGGCAAAAGGTGGGAAGATCTATATGGCCTTTATGGATTTAACCGCAGCCTTTGATTGTGTTTCACATCAGAGGCTGTGGTCTATGATGAAGGAGATGGGTATAGATCCGTCGATAATTGGTTTTATCCATCGGTTGTATGCCAGCGCCACCTCCTGTGTCCGGTATGGTAGGAAGGGGGAGTGTACACGTTCTTTTAAAATCGAAAAAGGAGTAAGGCAGGGATGTGTTCTCGCCCCGTTTCTTTTCTCCATCTATACAAACGGGGTAGAGTCCGCCCTGACCGCCTTGCCTGCAGACGTGCCCAAATTTAATCGCACCCCCCTTCCTATCCTGGCGTACGCTGACGATGCGGTGCTGATGGCTAGAACAGGGATGGCTCTTCAACATCTAATTTCGGCCTATTCCACCTTTATGACCTCCCTTGACCTAAAAGTAAACGAATCTAAATCCTTCATAATTGTTGCAGGCGCACCTAGAGGCCAGAAACATCCCCACTTTCAGCTGGCAGGAAAGAAAATTGAGGTGGTAGACTCCTTTTCATATCTAGGAGTCCTTTTCGATAAGAATCACTCATGGTCTAATTTGGTGACTGCTAGAGTCCAAGGCATGGAAAGGAGTACAAATGCTATTAAAAGATTTGCTAAAAAGCTAGGAGGTAGTCCCCTGGACATAATCAAAAATATTTACACTGCAAAAACAAAGGCTGCAGCAACATATGGGGCAGGAGTGTGGGGGATGGTTGATCCCAAACCATTACAGCAAGTAGAAGACAGCTTTTAAAAAATCGAGTGTCCTTACCCCAATCAGCTCCAAACTATATAGTGCATCTTGAACTGGGGCTCCCTTACCTGACTGACAGTATAAGATTGGCACCAGTTCTGCTGTGGTTGTCAATATGGCAGAGGACCACAGTAGATCTGACCCAAAGTATCATAAGGGACTGCTGCAAATTGGATCATTACAAGAGGATTGGGTGGCTAAACTATGTGGAGGATCAATTGAATGCTTTGGGGATGGGAGAACTATTCCGAAACCCTCTCTCCTGTAGAAGGGTTACAAAGGGGAAAATAACGGAATTATTCACTAAGAGAGCAAATTATATTCGACGGGAAAGCAAGCGATTACAAAACTCCTCTATTGCATACGACTTGGTTCCGGCTAGACCAGGGGAAGGTTTCCACTATCTTTCTCGTATTAACAACGCGCAGCATAGTTTTATTCTACTGCGCTTACGTATGAACATGATCCCGTTACTTTTAGGGTACCCAGAAAAGAGATATAAACTGGAAGATTTGGCAGCCTGCCCCTGCAATGACCTTGCTGTGCAGTCAGACCTCCACATCTTATTATTTTGCAAAAACTACTCTGACGAAAGGAAATTATATATCCTCCCAATCCTGAGGTACCACAAATTTAAACAGTGTCGGGTGGCTATCTATTTCTTAAAGGCCCTTTTAGACCCATTTGTATGTTTTTCGGTAGCCTCATTTTTATGGGCCTGCCTTAGAAAGAGGAAAATGGCGGCAAGGCACCCCATCAGTATTTGATTAACATAAATTGGTCCCATAAATTTACTATAGTTCTAAACCTTGCCCCTAAGAGATTTTAGTATTGTTTTACCCTATTTTAACTGATTTTACATGGTTTTAATCGAATTGTTCACTATGATCATGGCAAATTTGTTTAATCGTTTTTTAAATCTTGTATACACAACTATATATTTGTGATGAAATCTGTATGATGTTTTATGCTTTTATGGTCTGTTTTATAAAAGATCGAATAAAGCTGTGTGAACTGGAACTGAACTGAAAGTGTTTCAATTTTGAAAATATGAGATTATGAATTAAACATTACTGAGGTCTGTGGAAGAGGTGGTACTCTTTTGAGTGTCTTAATCTCTTTTGTTCTTCCCTTCACACCACTTTCCTCTGAAGTTGCTTTGAGACACTTATGCCTTTTTTCTCCCTTCATCTTACTGATATCCTACATCTGAGTATCTCGCAGCTCACCTTTTATTTTCAGCACCCTCTTTTCACTCTCCTACACATACTTCCTTGCGTCTCTTTTACGTCATCACCCCCCAAAAACGCACAACGCAACGATTTACCTGTAAGCACTGCATTTTCTTTGTTTTTCACCCAAGTGAATATTCCGACAATTATGTGTCTTTTTTACACACTTTTTCATTGAATCTTAATTACAATTGGCACACATGACCATTGCCCTGTAAGACCGACAGAGAGACAAAGGATTGGATGAGCACGCACTCCGAACATTTTGATGACCCTCTGTCAGGCACAGTGAGAAACTCGAACTGGCTCCAGCCTCAACCTCAGAGCTTTGAACTGTGCCTCTCTATAAACACCCACCCTCAACCTGAACTCAGACAGACACCTGGAGGCCTCTCACAGTTCACAGAATATCAAGGGACTGCTAACTAAGAAAGTACCTAATACAAGTGTATCAGAAGCTGGCATGAAAAAATGCCACAACTGTGTTCACTGCAATAACATTATCACGGGCAAAACCATCACACATCCACAAACAGGAAAGATCATAAAATTACGTGGTTCTACAGACTGCAACTCTATGTTCGTGATTTATTGCATTAAATGCCCTTGCAGAAAAATGTACGTAGGGAAAACAGAAAGAAAAATCAAAATTAGAATCACTGAGCATAAGAGCCTCATTTGCAATAAAAATCACAATATACCACAACTGAGATTCGTAATCCTTGAGAAAATAACCTTAATCCCTGAGAGGGACATTACCAAATGGTTATCGCAAAGAGAAATATGGTGGATAAAACATCTCAACACCATGATGCCCGCCGGATTAAATGCCAAATTAGATATGAGCTGTTACCTTTAACTCCACATATTCAAATAACACCAACTAGAATGACCATACAATAGTGCGCTAGTTTTTATATTTTCTCCCACAGACAGACTTATAGGGATTATTGTTCATGCGTTCATTTAGATTCATGTGTGACATAAATTGTATTGAATATTTTGTTATATATGTTTTATACAAATGTTGTTTTATGTTATGGGATTGTTTAGGCATGTTTTAACCCACAAACACACTCGAAGTCATCACAACACAGTATAGCCAAAGACTGGGACTGCAGTATTCAGAGGGACATGTCTTACACCAAGCATTCAAAAGGCAGAGTTTGTGGGCATCCAGGTGGGTGCACAGGACTGGTAGGAGGATATCGTGTCGTATGTTGTATATATTGTCTAGGCCCAGGCAGTGGATTAAACGTAACGTGCAGTTGGAGTCATGTTTCTTCTAGCATTTCAGGTATTATGTCATTGAGATGAGCTGTATACTCGGGAGGTGGACTCAGGAATTTCGTAATCAAAACCAGAGTTTGAACATGGACACTAATAAGTTGGGACCGATTGACACTTAAGTTGTATTTATTAGATTTTTAGATTTGTGCAACTCCAGAAAGAAGACCTGAGAAACCGCCGACATACAAGAGATTATCGACTTGGGTTAGGTAGTTCAAGATGGCCGCCAGAGTGGTGGTAATTATTTGTGATGGACTTGGTAGGTCCTTTTTAGGTCTCGCCTGAGCCAGCGCATGCGCTGGTCTGGCGAGACGTTTTGTAGTGTGGGCTTGCAGAAATGCGACCACAGCTTTTTGGCTGGCATCGAGTGTGCGGTTACGCGCACAATGACGAGCAGAGGCGCCATATGGCTTTCCTCTCTCGTCATGGTGTGCGCACATCGCACACCATTTGCCAGCCTGCTTTCACTTTTGCCTTGTAGCCGTGCACGTGCACAGCTGCTGCTCGCACTCCCTCCTCCCTTCTCCCCCTCCCTTCTCGCCCAGCCCTTCTTGTCACCTCGGCTTGCACTCACCCCTCCTTTCTCCCCTTTCGGCCGCTTTGATGTTCTCAGTGAGCCGCGCGGCCAATGCTTGTTATACTTTAAAATTTAAACACGTAGTTTTCTTTCTATTGAAAAGATCATTTCGTTTTGTGCGCAGGCCTCTTCATTATTTATTTTAGCCCTGCAGCGCCACCTGTCTTATGTTGCACAGAACCGCACTTGGAGACGCCCTGGTTTCGTGCAGCAACAACTTGCATGCTGTTTTCTAGGGCCTGAACGATTAAAGCACAGGCCTTCCCTCGCAGCACTTGCGAGCCGGAGTCTTGGCCTGGGGCTGCGACTGTGGGATTTGGGTGGTGTCTGATAGTAGCGCCCAGGACACAGTCTGAGTCCTGCGATCGGACTCCAGAGAGCAGGACGGGTTTCCCTCGAGTGATTCCAAGGTACTTTATTGGGACTGCTGTCGCTTTTTCAGAAAATGCCATTTAAAAAGCTGGATGTCACCTAACCTTTATTTATGAGTGGGGTCGGAAGGGCGAGGCAAGCTGATTTTTGTATTGGCCTCTAATCGTTATGCTTTACTTACAAACATGACTCGTCTTGAAAATAGAAAAGTGTACTGTAATGCTCTGTGTTATTACAGTTAGTGCACTTGCAAGGAAAAGATGATAAGCATTATTTATTTTGGTGTGTCTCATAGAATAGTAGCTGAAAGCCTAAAATAAACAAGCATTGGCATAGCCAATAGGTCTCGCTTTTGGGACTGTATAAGTATTTAGTAATGCAGCACAATATCCTTGGTGCAACAACATTAACTGTTGCATGCTTAAACACTTATAATATCCCAAAGGCGAGACCTATTGGCTATGCCAATGCTTGTTTGATGTTGATGGCAATGCAGGGATATATGGGACAGGTAGATCCGGGAACCCACGCTTCCTGGTACAGAGACGCGAGTACGCGGAGACCGCTGGCAGAAGTTTTGAGGTGAGTGGAATGTGGTTGCGTTAGAATTGAGCTACTATGATATATAGGAAGCTAGAGCTTATGGTTATATTTCGTTATTTGTAGCGTTTCACGGAACGGCACGGACAAGTAATAGAGATTGGATACATCGAGATTATACAAGCGGAGTTACGGTGTGCTGAAAGGTAATTATTCAACCTTTTACCTTGCGCTGAGTGGCTTGAAGCACTTCTATTATTTATTTCTCTGGTGGCACATATGTTTTGTCATTCATTTCCCAGAAGACAGATCTATTTCGTGCAGGACCGGGTACGATACCGAGAGATACAGGCTTTTTGGAGTGAGTTTTTTCTTGAGTTTTTTCATTCGGTTAAATGCACCTTCAGCATGGAGGTCGGTGAAGTAATTTCAGATTGAATTATGCAGCACTGGGTGGTTCATTTTTTTCGACCGTCACACAAGCGCTTCGACGCCTAGTCAGGGGTAGTAAGCGCTATATAAATGCAATTACAATACAATACAATACATATATGCAGAGTACACTCATGGGTTTTTCACAAAACACAAGGAAAATAGCGCGCTGGTGTGGGATATCATTTCATATGTCAACATTGTAACATTTAACTACAGGAATTAGCAGTGTCTCCCTGTATGCTTAACATTGGAATTTATGTTTCATTACAGTTCCCCTGACGAAGGGATCAGTTGATCCCGAAATGCATTGGGAAACAACTACAGCTATCATCGTTTTGTTGAAAAAGACCACAATTTGTTGTTCATGTATATGATTTCATGTATATTGTTTGTACAGTATGAGCAAACCATGATATGATTGCGGAGAGTTATCCGTAATAAAAAATTCACTTTGTGGTTGCAATGTGCAGTGTAATGTATCTAAAAAGTTAGAATTGTATTGTTTAAAGTTTCAGTAAAAACTCAGCAAAGTGTTTGCACCCATAGCAGTGCAGGTAAGGGCAAGTGCACTTTTACACTTGTAATTTATGGATGTGTATCCGTGCCATATGTCTTGTGGTCTGCGTGGGGATCAGGCGCCTGTAGTAGGTGTATGTCCGTGTTGTATGTGTTTTGTGGAGTCAATGTGTTTAGTGTGCGGTTTATAGGTAACGTTTTCATGGATTTATGTACTGTATCTTCATTATGTCTATGCTGTATGTAGGTAGTATGTTCATAGATGGCATGTTTTTATCTGTATGTGGTATGTGATTCAATGTGCTCCCTGGTTGTATTTCTGCAGGCTTTGTGCAAAATAGGTATGAGTGTGCAGGCGTGTCTACATTATGTGCTTGTGTGTCTGTGTGTGTCAGTGTATGAGTCTGCGTTTGTGTCTGTGTGTTTCTTTTTCTGAGTCTTTGTTTCTGTGTTTTTGTGCTTTTGTGTCTGGGTGTGTTTGCATGCGTGTATTGTGTCAATGTGTTTATATGTGCTGGGTTTTTTCTGTGAGTGTGTGTCTGTGTATGTTTTGTATCTGTGTAATCTTGGGTCTCTTGGTGCGCCTTTGGGGGGGGAGTGTGTGTGTGAGCGTGTGCTTGTGTGCCTGTCTGGATGTGTTTGCATGTGTCATTTGTGTTGTGTGTGCATGTGTTTATATGTATTGTTTTTATCTGCAAGAGTTTGTTTTTTGTATCTGTGTAATCATAGGTATCTGGGTGTTTGTACAGTGTGTACGTCGGTCGCACTCCCAGACCCAGAGCTCCATTCCCTGACCTCCTGGGGGCTCTGTTGGAATCACCCCCACCTCGTGCGCGGAAGGAATCACCCTCAATGTGTTGGTCTCAGTTCATTAGAACGGATTAATGTAACACCGCGCGTTCTCCTGCTTCAAGCAGCGAAGTGGGGAACAGAGGAGAGAGGAGGGGGGAGGGGGGCAGGGAATACGACAAGCTCTCACAGTGGCTGTGTAAAGCAGGGCCCTGGACTGCAGTGGTAGATAGAAGACTACTAATAATTAAGTGCACACGAAACCATGGATAATATCTTTCTCTCCACTTAGAGACGATTTAATGAGCCGGTAAAGCAATTTCCCCCTCATGCAATGGTGCTTTTAATGGTGCAGTGCGGTATGTCAACGAAGTGAAGCGAGGAAGAAGAACGCCCTCTCTCGCGCGCACGCACGCGTCATCACCACCTCCTTTCCACTCCACCTGGTGCTTTGGTCGAAATTACACCTTCCCCCAGGAAATCAAGAGGCCTGGATGTCAGAATGCTCTTGTAGTCTGGTAGAAGTGGACAGGTCTGGATAAGCAGCCCTCATGCCCAGGGCGCCAATGTTCTGAGGGGCGCACGGAGCTGTGTGTATTAAGGTTATGCCAACAACAGCGCCCTTCTCATCTTGCTTCAGCCTTCTCCTTGTCCCTGCATGTTCCTTTCTTTCTGATTTGCCAGTTTAAAGTGGTTTTAGTCCTTCATTATCATACGGCGGGTGATGTTTTTAAAACCCGTTTATCCCCCTTCCTCACCCTCCCTTCACCCTCTGGCCCCTGCTGACACATCAACAAAACCATTCATCTGTGTGAGGCGGCTAAGCTATCGGTGATTTAGGTGAGCTGGGGGAGGTCCGAGGATGTTTGTGTTGCGTGGTCAGTCCCTGCTCATCCAGGTACTGACCAGTGAACTCAAAAGGGACCCCTGTGCCTCATTTAATTCACCACTATCAGGAAGGGCACCAAATTTCTCTCAGCCCACGCCCAGGGCACTATCTTAGCAAAGGCGGGCTCTGACTCTACCCCAGCCAGGAGTATCCTGGTATTGTGGTGTCTCACTCCAACCTTAAGGTACAAGACACCACTGGTTAAAGGATCCACCAGCCTGGTCTTCCTTGTTTTGCCAAAAGAGGTCGGGAGATGACGGGGGTGGGCTGTGTGGGTGACAGTGTACCCCTAGCAGCAGTGGCAGGTGCCGGATCACCTAACTTCAAGGCGCCATCTCCTGCTCTCTGCTAGACGTCCTCACGCTTCACACCATAGAAAGTAGGTCACGGCAAAGTTCTTGGCTGGTGGACTCCTTTCCCAAGCTTCATTCGCAGGTGCCCAAACTGCTCCTCAGAATCTGCTATGGGTGCTGCAGAATTCTGGGGTTGTCGAATACCAACACTGCCTAGTTTTGATTCCACCTCATGCTTCTTTCTTCCACTTCCCTAGACTTCCAGGCTCTTTATCTAACTCTTGCAGGTTCTTTTCCAATCCTACTTTCTCCCTTTGTCACTGTGTCCCTAACTTTCTCATCCTCCTGCTTTCCCCATTTTCATAACTCTCTTTTGCTCTGGGTGAAAGCCTCTGACCCCCAGTTACGTGCCCAGCATTTCATTTACCATGTGAAGTCAGCTAGGAGGCCTGGACTATCCAGGGTGCCAAGAGAACCTGATCTTACCTGGAAGTCTTTGCGGGCCTCCAGATCTCAAAACCTGAGCCACCAGGCTTATGTGATGGATATCTGCAGACAGGGATAAAAGGAACAAGAAGTGCATGCGGCTATCTCACCATTTATCAACCAGGTAAGGGGAGAGTCAATGTGGAAGGACGGTAGAGGGGTTTTGAAGTTTAAGTTAAAATATTCGAGTTCACTTGGGCCCGATTCACAAACGGCCTCTGTACTCGTGGGGCAGGCCCTGCAGTCGTGGTGGGGAGTCCTCACTCCCTGGTGGGACATCCGCGACGAGAAACTGCAGTTTGGAGGTCCCGCCACCACTGCTGCGCCCCCCCCCCACAAGTGCGGAGGACCTTTGTGAATTGGGCCCATAGAGTGTGGATGGGAGGCGGGATGCCCCAATTAGTAAGTAATAGTGCGAGAAAGGCGTTGAGAAGGCGATCAGTCTCCATTTTCCTCCCGGATCCTGTTTTCTACAACCATGGCACAAATGAAGCCTTAGGTCTACTTACTCAGTCGAAAGCAGCCAAGTGGTCAATACAGCAGGCAAGCAACGGGTCACTCACAGCGATATGAGCCAGTATCCTACGGGCTGCAATGTGATTTACAGTAGAGTTACCCAGTCTGAAACCACCTCGTCCACCCACTCTTGCAGTTCTGTAAATAAATCGCCTTGCAAACAATTGTGCATCGGTGTCGAATACACAATTAGTCGATAATTGGAAAGGATGGTAACATCACCCTTTTACAGGCTGGTCACTGCTTCAAAGTTTCTGGCCTCTGACTTTCCAAAAAATCTAAGGCTGGTTTAACTAATGTCATGAGAAGCCCATTTGTACCAGGAGCCCTCCAAGCCTTTATGCTAGCCAGACAGTCAGAAATCAAGAGCTGTAGAAGAGAGCATTGTCCAGTGACCAGCATTTTACTGGAACTACTTGAGTACGATAAATTAATTTGATCCACCCATATGCTTAGCGGAATGCTGTCACTGCATTACATGCATTCTGCCTTTTCAAATATAGTCACATGAAAGTATTTATGCGCCCTTTGATATGACTATTTCAAAAGGTTCTACCTATTTATATTTTTTTTATTAAAGTAACATTTTTCTTCCCAGACCAACAGTCCAGATTTTGACCAGGCAGAGAGTGTCAGCCATCAAATCCCCTTAGGATGACCTCAAACTCACAGTAGACAAGAATGGAGTGGCCACCACATTGCTTCTGGATTTATCAGTTGCATTTGACACTGACCACAATCACACGCTCCTACAAAGAGTCCATCATCTCGGTGTACGTGAAAATGCTCTAAAATGGGTCGCTTCTTATCTCACAGACAAAGTGTAGTTTACTTACCACCTATCACATCTCTCACACCCAACACTGCGGAGTCTCTAAAGGGTCCATCCTATCGCCTTTGTTATTCAACATCTACCTCACCCCCTTACCAAGACCAACTAAATAATTCAAACTCCCCTTTTACTGCTACGCAGATGACAACCAAATCATTGTAAAAACGGATAGCCCGGAAGACCTCTACAACTCAAAACATGATGACTGCCTTCGCACCATAAACCCATGGATGATGAATAACCACTTAAAGCTCAGCGCGGCAAAAACAGAGATGAAGACCTGTGGACAATAGCAACGACACCAATCTAACGCCATGTGGCCCACAGCACTTGCGGCCCCTCCAACAACATTAAAGGATCCTGGAGGTAACCCTGGATTTGGACCAATCCTTGATACCACATGTTAACAACATCACAAAGTTGCTTTCTACACAATGAAAACACTGTGCCACATCTTCCCACACCTTGGATACCAACTGAAACTGCAGGTGATCCTGACACTCGTAGTCTTCAAGCCTGACTATGCCAACAGCCTACACCTTGGTGAACCCGCAGTTCATCACATGCCAAATATTAATCCAAAATGCTGCTGCAAGACTTCTTCCCTACCTTCTCCGGAAGAAAGTATGACTCTTCTCTTGCAGTCACTCCGTTGACTTCCTATAGCTAGAGGGACAATGTTCAAGGCAGTCTGCATTGCCCACAGAGCCTACCAAGGAAAAGGACCACTACCCCACAAGGTAAATTCAAGCAATAAACACAAAACAGGACACTGTGCTCCGGGCTTGCACCACTTATCATCATGCCAGATTACAACAAGAATTCCATAGGAGGCACGGCTTTCTCAGTACAAGACTCCAAAGTCTTGAACTCACTATCAGCCAACATTCGAGTCATCCAGGAGCATATACACCTCTGAAGACAGTGGAAAACATGGCTATTTCCAAGATAAGCACAGATAGGGAACAACCCTACAAGCAAACTACTTTCTATATGCAGGTAAGCTAAAAAGAGTTGAGCTATGGCTCGCCTGGATATTAAATAGTTATGTAAATTCATATGTAACATTTCTATCCCACGCTAATACTAATACCATAACAATCAGTAGTTGGCACCCAGCTGTAACTTATCCCTCTAACACTCACATAAATCATATATACCACGGGACATGTCGATCACCAGTAATGTGCCAGGCAATAAACCAACCATGGTTCACTGATAGAATGTCGATATTCTAAATATCGAGTAAAAAATATCGACTGCAAAACTATCGACTCCCATACCTTAACAGGTAAGTACAAAAATATCGACTCAAAAATATCAAGGTAAAAATATAGATGTAAAAAATATTGATTTAAAAATATATATACAATAAAATAATATATATTAAATAATAATATTATTTTTAACAAAATAAATTAAATGTAATATACATTTTAACTAAATATAACAAATAAACTTAATTTAAAAAACACAAACAATAATTTATACATATACATATATTTACTTAAAAATAATTTATTAACTATTATCTTTATTCAATTTTTTAACTTTAAAATTATATAAAAATAAAATATATATATATATATATATATTTTACAATTTAAAATAACATTCTATAATAAATTAAAACATTAAACTGTTTAAAAAAATTTAAACTAACATTTCCCAATACAATAAGTGCAAAAGTAGGGAAAGTGGTGGATAGCGGAATAATTACATTTACTATTCCAACTCCAGTGAGTGCAACAGTAGGGAAAGTGTTGGATAGCGAAGGGGTAAAAATTACTATTCCCACTTCAGTGATAGCAACAGTAGGGAAAGTGTTGGATAGCGGAGGGGGAAAAAAATTACTATTCCCACTCCAGTAAGTGCAACAGTAGGGAAAGTGTTGGATAGCAGAGGGATAAAAATTACAATTCCCAATCCAGTAAGTGCAACAGTAGGGAAAGTGTTGGATAGTGGAGGGGCAAACATTACTATTCCCAATCCAGTGAGTGCAACAGTAGGGAAAGTGTTGGATAGCGGAGGGATAAAAATTACTTTTCCCACTCCAGTAAGTGCAACAGTAGGGAAAGTGTTGGATAGCGGAGGGATAAAAATTACTATTTCCACTCCAGTAAGTGCAACAGTAGGGAAAGTGTTGGATAGCGGAGGGGCAAAAATTACTATTTCCAATCCAAAGAGTACAACAGTAGGAAAAGTGTTGGATAGTGGAGGGATAAAAATTACTATTCCCACTCCAGTGAGTGCAAAAGTAGGGTAAGTGTTGGATAGTGGAGGGATTAAATTTACTATTCCAACTCCAGTGAGTGCAACAGTAGGGAAAATGTTGGATAACGAAGGGGTTAAAATTACTATTCCCACTCCAAAGAGTGCATTAGTAGGGAAAGTGTTGGATAGCGGAGGGGCAAAATTACTATTCCCACTCCAGGGAGTGCAATAGTAGGGAAAGTATCGGATAGCGGAGGGGTAAAAATTACTATTCCAACTCCAAAGAATGCAAAAGTAGACAAAGGGGCCGATTCCGATTCAGGCCGGAAATCTCTCCGACCGAGCCGGACCCGGAGAGATTTCCGACCGAATCGGACTCTGGCAGTCCGACCGAACGAGTACGATGCTCACGCATGCAATCGGACTCGAGTCGGTCGGACTCCCATTGAGTCAATGGGAGCCGGACGTACAACGCGTACGCGGGCTCCCATTGACCCAATGGGTGCGAGGCGAACAAGGGTGCCCCGTACAGCGGGTACGCCTCGAAGCGACTCGCGGCGTACATGCACAGGTAGGGGGGACCCATGGGTCCCCCCTGTGTGCGACTCGCGTGGCTATGCATACAGGGGGGTCCGACACAGACCCCCAAAGTGCGGCTCCGACTGCTCTTTCGAGCCGGACGGCGTGAGTCGGTCAGACTGCTCGCGGCCCGCACCGTACTTGCCCGGCCGGACGCACGTACGAATCGGTCGGGAAAGAGGGCTCCGAATCGGATCCGGTTAAGCCGAATCCGATTCGGTGCCCTACCGGCCGAGATCGGAATCGGCCCCTAAGTGTTGGATAGCGGAGGGGTAAAAATTACTATTCCCACTCCACTGAATAGAACAGTAGGATAAGTATTGGATAGCGGAGGGGTAAACATTTTTATTCCCACTCCAGTGAGTGCAACAGTAGGGAAAGTGTTGGATAGCGGAGGGGTAAAAATTCCTATTCCTATTCCAGTGAATGCAACAGTAGGGAAAGTGCTGG
Source organism: Calotriton arnoldi (assembly GCA_963921515.1). Taxonomy (NCBI): domain Eukaryota; kingdom Metazoa; phylum Chordata; class Amphibia; order Caudata; family Salamandridae; genus Calotriton; species Calotriton arnoldi. Next base: position 1,164,542 of record CAWUFW010004660.1, on the reverse strand, counting down.
ATAGTGAAGAGGTACAAATTACTATTCCCACTACAGTGAGTGCAACATTAGGGAAAGTGTTGGATAGCAGAGAAACAAACATTACTAATAACATTTAAACAGTTGAAAAAAAACAAAAAATACTACAAAATTTTAAAAATCATAAGAATAAAAAAACAAGATTTAAAATATATAAATTTAAATATATTAAACATAGAAAAAATATATAACAAAAAACTACAAATAATATATAAAATAAATTAATATATACATTTATAAACAATAATTATTTAAAAGTAGCAAATATTAACAAACAAAAAAATTATTTGAAACATAAATGTATTTATTTTATTTCATACCCTATAACACCACACCAATAACAAAACACTTCAACATTTTTAATTACATTTATTTCCATAATTAATTAATAATAAATTAAAAAACATCTTATCAATGAAAAAATTAAAAAAACATTAATTTAGGACACAATCTTTAACACTCTTATATCCACAACACACACCTAAATTAAACTATAAAATAATAAAACCCAATTATATATTATTGTTTAAAGAAAAACTATTACTATTAACAACTAATAATTAAATAACAAAATTTTATTTAATACCCACTTTTTACCCCTTTAAAAGTAAAAACAAAACACAAAAAAATAAACAATTTACCCAAAATAAATATTAAAAAATTAACAATAATTAACAACTATATATTAAGTAATTAAACACAAATTACTTCCCACCCTTTACTCCTATAAACACCACAACACACACATAAAATTAATTACACAATTACCATAAGTAGTTACCAATTAATTAATTAAAATTAATTAACAACTAATCATTAATTCATCAATTAAAAATAATTTACTTCCTACCCTTTACACCTATAAAAACTACCACACACAAATATAATTAATTACACAATTACCAAAAATAATTACAAATTCATTAATTAAAATTAATTAACCACCAACTATTAATTAATAAATTGAAAATAAATTTCTTCCCACCATTTACACCTATAAACACCACAACACACACCTAAAATTAATTACACAATTACCATAATTAATTACAATTAATTAATTAACAACCAATTATTAATTAATTAATAATAAATTATTTTACACATTTAACACTATAACATCTCAATTAAACAAATATTAATAAATAAACATTAATCAATAAATTAAATATAATTAAATTGCTTTCCACCCTACTCCCCTATAAACCCACAACCTGCTATGGAACTAAAAATGCAAAAATAAAATAAAAAATAATAATAAATTTAATATAATTAAATTACTTCCCACCCTATTCCCCTATAAACCCACAATCCGCTACAGGACTAAGGGCCAGATGTACGACCCTATTTTGCATGTGCAAACGGGTTTGCGACCCGTTTGCGCATGCATAAGTACACAGGGCCATGTACAATCCCTCAGACACAGTCTCAGACACAGTTGTGCATACCAATTTGCAAGTCGCAAATTGCGAGTCGCAAATGCGACACAATTTGCAATTCGCAAATTGGCGGGTTGTACATCTGGCCCTAAAAGTGCAAAATTCAAATTTAAAAAAATTAATAACTACTAAAAATTTAACACATATATTAAAAATACAAACAAATCTTATACAAAAAAACATACATCACATACATATAAAATATATACTAAAATACATAACAATAATAAAAAACAATATTTTTAACAACTATATTTTTGCAAACGTTATTAAACACTTCGATATTTTTAAAAACGATATTTCTTACCTTAAGTCGATATTCTTGACCATGATATTCTTGCTGTCGATATTCCTGACCCACGATATTAATGACTCGATATTTGTGCAACTCGATATTTTGTACACGATATTCTGTCTCTGCACCCCAACCATCACCAAATCAACAGACATGGCATACCTGCAGAGATCTGTGACATACTGCTGGCAAATTAGAGGACTTTGCTCTAGTCCACCACTGCAGGTCCAAAATAACTGCACACTATTACTGCTTCTTGATATCTTTTAAGGACACTTAGATATGAGATGTTAGTAAAAACGCCCATCCACGTAGATCTCGCCACTTGTTTTCTCTCTCGAGCCATGCCAGATCAGGGCCAAAACTATAAACAAAATGTCAGATTAGACCAGTAGCGGCTCCTGGAGGGAGTGCTGCGGGGCGGTGGGGCGGGGCGGGGGAGGGGCAGGGTGGGGGGTAGTAAACTCCGGCTTACGGCCGAACTGAGTTAAGTACATAAATAAATAAATAAAACTAATTACATTGCGCGCGCTGCATCGCATTCGGCGATGCAGCACGCCCAATGTAATTCGTTTTATTTATTTATTTATGTACTTAACTCAGTTCGGCCGTAAGCCGGAGTTTACTACCCCCCACCCTGCCCCTCCCCCGCCCCGCAGCACTTCCTCCAGGAGCCGCTACTGGATTAGACAACAGTGAAGTAGACAATGACCGTAAGAAATTCTATCAAGGGACTTGCAGAGGAGCTCAAACCAGCCAGCGTACTGCACACCCTAAACTGGGCGTCAATCCCTTACACCCCTTCATCCACCACACTGCTACGCGCTACGTCTATGAGCATTTGCATAGCATCTTCAGCCATTATTATGGGCTTTCTTAATCTTGGCGCCCTTTTCTTATGGTTACTTTGCTGAACTGCTGCGGAGAATCACAGTGCAGCAGTCGCATCCGCCAGAACACATAGCCAAAGCCAGCCAAGAGCACTGTACCTTGCAGAGTGAATGAAACATAAACAGATCGTCTGTCAAGCATATGGTTACATCTGAATGCAAAAAAAGCAGCTTTATTTATTTAGCAGAAAATCAAGGCAAGCAAGCTGTTCAACTTCAAGTCTTTTGTGCGAGGAATTAATCTACCTGGTATACCAGGAGAATAGTACAGGCAACGTGCCATTATTCTGTACTCTTTGGCAGCCTCTTCTGGCGCGTGCATAATCCAGACAAAAATCATCTGCTTACGCGCCCAAGCTGTTGCCTGTGACACTTGAGCAGGCAGCAGTTCACCAGACAATGCACTAGAGGCAGTATCAGTATTTCATCCAATGCAACGCAGTAAGACAAATCTCTGCGCTGCGTGAAAGGGAGAGAGCAGGAATGCATCATATCTATAAAGAAATAGCACATTCCTTCTCACTGTGTGTGCTGAAGCACAATGTGCTGGACACCTTCTTAGACAAAAAAAACCCTCAGAGGCTTTTTCCTCTTTCTAAGTGCGCTTCAGAAGGAAGAAACAAGGAGAAATAAAGATATTTCTCCTCGTTGCGTCTCCCCTGGGAAGGCATAGCATTTTGACGCATTCCCAGGTATACCAGTCTTGGTGAATCTGGGACTGCATCAAAATCCAAGGGTGGATGCGAGGGAACACCTGCGCTCCACCCGTGGACCACTTTCCTAAGGCCCAGTAACACAAGGCAGCAACTTGCGCTGCTTTCGCTACTCTAACTTTGACGAGCAATGTAGGGGTACACAAGGTGGCCTTATTTGCTTGATAAATCTGACTTAAGTATTGTATTCCATTGCCCTTGCAACACCACATGTGATGCAAGTGGAACACAGTACAATGAAAAGTCCATCCTGAGGCTTTTTACTCACAGATTGCCAACTTACTGGTCAAGCCATAGAAGTGGCGACCAGGCACATTTAATATTGGAATATTGAACAGTATTGTCATACTGTTCAATTAATAGCAAGGGACCCATGTCTGGGAATGCCCTGCCAACTTGGGGCGAACCAAGTAAACGCAAGGAGATGATGGACGGAGCGCTGAAACTTTTCAGACACTCACCCCCAGTCACAGATCTGGGTTGAACCCATCATCGTTCTTTAGCTCACTATATCAATTGAGAAGATGAAGGAGATTTAAAACTAGTCAGGCAGTGGATCCGCTCTACATAAGGGAATATCCGCTGGAAATATACACCATGCAAACAAATGGGAGACGGGTAAAGATATCTGATCCGGAAGAGTATGCATGCACTCCAATTAATGATCAGTTACATTTAGCAATCTCCGCATACTTCTTGTTCTGTATAGTAATCAAATAAGGTGGCATTTGTTTTTCAGAAGAGACCTAATGGTTTGTGGGAGAGTTGCCCCTCTTTCTCCACTGTTATTTCTGCATGTTTGTCTGTGTGAAGTGTTTTACACCTGACTTTGCTAAAAGGATTGAGCCAGCAGTTGTATTTGTTGCTGTCCCAATCAAAGACAAAATTGTGTATGTTATGGTACCTTTTATTGACCCAGCAAAAGCTGTACAACAAAGTCCTGTTAGCATTGAAAGCTGTAGAAGTTCTTTACTGACGTATCAGCTCTCTTGGTTGAAGTGCATTTAAACCATGTACTGTATAAGAGCAGATTGCTGAATTGAAAGATCTGCAGTCTGAGGGATTCTACAATGAACTAAGGTAAGAGTTGTTGAATAAGTGTGCTCAGACTCTGGTAGAATCACACATGAAAACACCGCAGTGCTTAGGATGCTATTTGGGGGTCAAAATATTAGGTGGGATACAATTCTGAATTCACCTTAGTGTACTATACCCTGGGCCAAGATGTTGCCTCATTCCCTGCTGGTTGTCTGACAGAATATCGAAGTGGAGAATATTGTGAGGGCAGAATATTGTGTCAAAAATATTGAGTACCAAAATATTGAGAAGGTAAGTGCACATATGTTAGTATAGATTTACTTTTCCTGTCTCCACATCTATGTACCGTGGAGATAGATATACAATCAATGTATATATATGTGGAGTTAAGCATAGTAAAACTTTGCTTTCCCTAGAAATTTACTTTCACAATATATTTGTCATCTATATTCTTGACACAATATTTTGTCCACATTATATTTTTTATATATATATTGTCCAAACACCTTCTCTGCTTAGACTGAACATTTGTAAATATAATAAATAAATTAGGGGTCAGTTTAAGTATCACCAAGGACAAAAATATTGTATGTGAGTAATACAAATAATAAAAATACTGCTAGATATATGTTCACTTGGAGATATATTTGCTTAGCATGTATAAGTGCTATAATAGTGAAGTGACAGTGAAGTGCATGTGTGTTGGAGACCGGAAATTATTCATCTCATATGAATGTATCAGACAGCATACAACGCAGCCTCAAGACCATTGGTTTTTATCAAAGAGGAGCTCTGCCCTGCTGCTTGATAGAATACAGATGTGCGTCTGCCTTTCTAACATGCTTCGACACTGCCCGTGTACAGTATGATTACACATTATACTCAGTTTCGATAGATTGATACCACCCTTATAAACTTATTTAGGCTGCTAGGTGTAAACACCCTATAATGATGAAGACCTTGTTAACTCATGGTCTTGGGGTTGAAACGTTACATCAATTGCTATATACTTTTGGATTGCACCCAATCAATTAAATTCATATGATAAGATGGAAAATTTATGTACACCAAGTTGTAAACGTATGAATTCAACTGAAACTTTGCATATGATTTGTAACTCTGTGAGTGCACCGTCACCCGTGTTATTCATGTGGATCTTTTATATCCTATGTGATTCCGTGATGACCCCAGATTCAATCAAGGTAATTACAGTTGTCTCTAAAGAGAGGCCTTGTCCCTATACCCCTTTCGATATCCAGATTCCTAAAAATACCATATTAACCCTTTTATTGCTTCCCAGATTGAAGCAGTACTGACTTGGGCTTGCTGCTATGGCAATGAAATATTGGATGTTTTTTACAGGCTGGCTTGACTTTCAGTGTGTGGGCTATGCTAAATGTGCAGAGTTATAAAGAGCGCACCTTCCTAGGAGGGTGCAGAGTCGAAATATCGCCGCAAAAATATCGCGGGACAGGAATATCGCCGCAAAAATATCGTGGAGAAGAAATATCGAGAACAAAAATATAGCTGACAAGAATATCGACTGACAGGTAAGTAATATCGATTACATAAATACCTTTGTAATAAATATCGTTTACAAAAATATAGTTTACAAAAATATCGATTTATTAATAATTTTATGTATTTTAGTGTTTTTAATGAGAATTGTTTGTTATTTTATTATATGTTTTAGAGTTTTACTAGTTATTAATTTATTTTAAGTTTAATTCTGCGTTTTTAGTTCCGTAGCGGGTTATGGGTTTATAGGGGATTAGGGTGGGAAGTAAATTAATTTTATAAGATTTATTGAATAATTAATGTGTTAATTGATTAATTAATAATAGTTTAATAATTAGTTGTTAATTAATTTCAATTAGTCAATTAATAAATAATTAGGTTAATTCCTTAATTAATTTTAGGTGTGTGTTGTGGTGTTTATATGTGTAAATTGTGTGAAGGGTGGTAAGTAATTAATTTTTTTTATTGATTAATTATTAAATACTTTTAAGTTAATTACCATCAATTAATTAGTCATTATTAATTGTAATTGTGTAATAAATTTTAGGTGTGGGTTTTGGTGTTAATATGTGTAAATGGTGTGAAAGGTGGTAAGTAATTAATGTTTTATTGATTAATTAATAAATAATAAATTAATTTTCATTAATTAATTAGTAATTATTACATTTAATTGTGTAATTAATTGTAGGTGTGTGTTGTGGATTTAATAGTGTTAAATAATGGGTAATTAATTTTTTTATTATCTTTGTTAATAATAATATATTTAAATTTATATATTAATTATGTTAATATTGGAAATTAAATTTAATAAAAATGTTGATGGTTTTATTTTTTATTGTTTTGGGATCCAGCGCTTTCCCTACTGTTGCACTCACTGGAGTGGGAATAGTAAATTTTACCCCTCCGCTATCCAGCGCTTTCCCTACTGTTGCACTCACTGGAGTGGGAATAGTAAATTTTACCCCTCCGCTATCCAGCGCTTTCCCTACTGTTGCACTCACTGGAGTGGGAATAGTAATTTTTACCCCTACGCTATCCAGCGCTTTCCCTACTGTTGCACTCACTGGAGTTATTAAATGTATGTATTATTTTTTTTAAATAGTTTAATATGTTAATTAAATATAGAATATTTTATTTTAAATTATTTATATATGTGTTTATTTTATTTTTATATAATTAAAAAAGTTTATAAATTAAATAAAGATAATAGTTAATAAAATGTATTTAAGTAAATATATGTATATGTAAATATTTTTTTGTGTTTATATTTAATAAATTAAGGGGGTCATTACGACGGCGGGCGGAAACACCACCGCCGTGCCGATGGAGGTAAAAACCGCCAGTTACCGTTCTCCAGCAACTGCCCGCACTCCCGCCAAATTAGGATGTGAAAAGTCAGGCTAATACCACCCGCAAGCCTGCGACGCCGCCCGCCATCAAAGTGCGCCCGTTTACGTTGTGGCGCCAGCCAACGGAGGCACACCGTCCGACGAAATGACGCAAATTACGATGACACAACCAAACAGCCTCATCGGCAAAGAGACACCGCACGAGAACAGGAGGCGGAAACCACATTGACGACCACAGAAACACCAACCCGGCCTACTCCGACATGAATCCTGCACTCCAGGCCATCCCAATGCTGTACCTGATGCAGCAGCTAGGAGTGAACGCGCAACGACGACGCAGGTAGGCAGACACACAACAAGGGCATGCAAATACCGCACACAATGCAAGGGCGGGAAAACTGTACATGGGCCCCCTAGACACCCCTGTGGGGACAGGATACATCCAACACTGTACCCACACATATCCCACCTGTAAAATATAATCAACCCGCAACACCCTGGGCACCCAATACCCCGGACCAGGAGGTGACTTACCCGGCACTTCACCGCAGCGCCCCGGCGATGACGCACATGCGCACAACGCAGAGGCCAACGACAGCGCCACGCATGGGCTGCACGCAAACACCGCAGGGTCACAACAACACACCACACACACCAGCCCCACCCTGAAGGCACAAGTCACGTGGTCCCCCTGCGTCAACCATGACCACAACCGACAACTCACAGTTGCCAAAACGTAGTCACACAAGTGTGCCGAACAGGGAGCAAAGTGACGTCGGAAGAGGACACACACCTGTGTGCAAAGCATGGAGAAGCACACAGCAGCTGCGACAGAACTGCACAAACAATGGACATTGCCCGCAAAGGCACGCCAGTCACAACAAACAATATCTATACTACCCTGCACGCAACAACAAGCCATGCCATGTCCAAAATAGAGAAACCCTGCTGGATGAGAACAGGTGTGCACAATCACGGCGCCCACACACAAGTCCCAATGTACAGGGGGAAAGAAGTGACCCACCCACACACGGGAGAGCAGATAGCAGTGAATGTCCTTCCATTCCCACAGCCAAATCACATTGCAACATATCCTGCAGGAGAACGGAGCCATTGGAACAACCACAACCCAAACATAGCCATGCTGAGTCAACCATCCACTGGCAGATAACGCCGAACATGAAAGAAAGATAAAACCACAAAATACAATTATACCACTGCGCCTTGTGGCTCAAATGCAAGTAATCAGGAAGGAGTCAGACACCACTGGCCTTGACCATTCATAGGAGCATGTGGGATGAGGGCCTGTGGGCGCCTCCCAAGCCATACACAAAGTCCTGCCGCCTAACATCCATTCAAGAACACACAGCATCGTCCGAGGTCGCACTCAGCAGACAGCCCAGTCAGCCGGAGCATGCCACCACAGCACCCAGCAGCAAAATGGACGGGGCACTAGTACTATAAACCTACGCTAGACAGATGCAGCTGTACAGCAATAGCTTGATACAGACAGTGGGCTGTGCAAATCTGGCCGTGCTGAATGTAAGTTATCGAGTAACTTACCGCATTGAAATGTTCAGCTGCGTCATCCCCGTTTTCTACTGTCAGAGGTGCCCGTACCACTGGCCTGTGGATCTATGTCTCTCCAACCCGGCATGTCCAATTGGGGACCTGGTACACCTGTTCTCACCCCTGGACGCCCACGACAGGAACTGTTCAGTGTATGGGGGCATGGCGTTTGTGGCTGCAATAGGACACACACTGCAATGGAACCAGTGTGCCTCCGCACAACGTATGCTGGATCACAGTTTCATCGAATGTCACCCGAGATGTCCCATCAGGATCCTACAAGGGACAACCTACGAGGAACACATTGCAACCCACCATCCGCTTCACTGGATGTCAACCACAAATACCACCAATGCGAGGGATGCACTGCAGGAAGGCATCGCATACCTGACAACCTGTCAATTCATGGGTCCCCAAATCAATACCCACAATTGAACATTCATGTGCCACACCGTAACCATGCCTGCCATCCGCACGCAGAGGCCAGTCAGATGTGCAACAACTATACCATGCACACGGAAACAGACACCTGACCATCAACACCACCGTCATGACACCTGACATTACCGGGACATGCACCCTGTCCATCACCACATCCCGTGTCCCTGCATGAACACGGGGAGGCTGAGGAATGGGACCTGTGTACAGTGACCACATGGCCAACATTGCACGAACTACATTGCCACAATATGCATGCCGCGCACCTGAACACAGGCACCTGTAAGTGCACGCTGATCTGTCTGCTGAATAACTTGAGAACTGTCATCACACCTTCTCCTGAACTTCCGTGCAAGGACATTTGCATGGACAACAAATGCAACACCCCACAACATGTCCCCGGGCATTGAGTCATGTACAGTAGCCACGATATCGCAACAACATGTGAGACTATGCTGCATGCATGTAGGCTCATGCTCTGATGCCACCTCTGACGCAGGTGTGTCGGAGTCACTATTGTCGTAAACCTGTACCATGGGACTTAGATGTACTGTGCTCATGATGTCAAGCTGTCTGGTAGGGTAAACCAATACTGTCTGTGTCACAGCCTAGGGCACCTCAGTAATGAGCTAATGTACTGTAGCATAGCAAGGGCAGGGCATTCTTAACTCTGAAGCCTCATTTCCACAATTAACGACTTATCCCATCTACCTGTACCCCCTTTAGAATGTGTAACCATGCTAAGTATAACCTCCACATGCATTACGCTGCCAGTAGTGTCCACATCCTGCATCACAGAGGAAGTAAGCTTAAATACATGCCTTAAAGCTAATATCTGACTCTGGAGTATCATTGATCGTTGACAAGTACGAATGAGAGAGGATGAGAGTGTGAGAAGTACACGGGACTCGTGAGATTACCATGTAGTCAAGTGACATTGGATGTCCGCCCCTGAGAGAGAAGCACAACTGTGGAATACACACATGTGGCATGTGAAGCGGGAGGGCCTCTTGGCACAGGTGGGTGTGTGGCACGGGTGGGTGCACACATGCAGTGTCGATACAGACTGTGTGGGGACGAACCCTGCGGGGTACATTACCACTGTTCTGGGTATGTGGAAAGACCTGCTGTCTGGGGATGAATGTGGACTAGTGTGTGCACAACAGGCGGGCACACGACCCATGCTGCATCAGGTGTGGTCGTTGGCCCTCCCTCTGGGGACATGCTGGATACTGCTGTGCGTCAGCCAGGCCCGTGCCGAGACATGTACACCCCTGGCCTTCAGGTGTACCCCTACATCGTCCACCTGCACAGGCTACCCAGGGCATGGGATGGCAGTGGAGCTTGGTGGGTGGGAGGTCATGGCACCCTGCTCCTGGTCACATCTCGCAGGCAATACATTCTCAGTGTGCAGCAGGGCACACGTCCTGACAGAAGAGGTGGTGGCACGCAGACGTCATGACAGGTAGTGACGTCACGGAAGATGGCCTGCACCATCAGACTCATCGCCTCCCCTCGCCCACCCCACTGATGCGATTGCATCATGGGAGCACGCGCGAGTGCAGCAGCACCAATCACTCCCCAGAGAGGCCAAATAGTATATGTGTGGCTCCATTCGCCCCAGTCACCGAGCTCACGGCAAAATGGGTGGTGGGATGCCGTACACCCGCATGGTACCCGGACTCGAGCCCTGGTGCGCAGGCAGAGCTACCTAATGTTCTTGCGAAGTGTGTGAGTTGCATGACACCCATTGGCGGTGGATGGCACGGAGGCTCCTCACCAGGAGGCCCATATCACACAGCATGGGTCCCTTGCCAATGGCACCGGATGCTATGACATTGCGCGCCGGGGGGTGTCGACATGTCGTCTGGGATGGCGTTTGCGGCATGGGCCGCTAGGGCAGCAACAGCTGCTGTGTGTTGCATGTGGTGTATCCGGAATCCGGAGTCAGCCATGCTTCGTCACTGTGGTCCAGGGCACGAGTCGGGGTACCATGCGGCTGTACGGCGTCCCCCCACCTATTGTACCGTGAGCTCGGTGACTGGAGCGAATGGAGCCACACATACACTATTTGGCCTCTCTGGGGAGAGATTGGAGCTGCTGCACACGCGTGTGCTCCCATGATGCAATCGCATCAGTGGGGTGGGCGAGGGGAGGCAGTGAGTCTGATGGTGCAGGCCATCTTCCGTGACGTCACTACCTGTCATGTCGTCTGCGTGCCACCACCTCTTCTGTCAGGACTCGTGCCCTGCTGTTGTCAGATGCGCCACTGTCCGGGGGGTGGGGGAAGGTCAGGTATGTCAGCCTGACAGTGGCCCAGTTCAAGGACCACCTTGACTGGGGGGACAACTATTGGACATACTGGTGTAGCCCACCCACGTGCTAATGTAGGCCCTCCATGAACTATGTCAACTGCGGACAGGTGTTGCCATGGGCAATAAAGTCATTGAGGGAGGCTGACTGACCCACGCACAGATGCCGCACATGCCCAACAGACACAGCACTGAGTGCATCAGGGGTCACAGGGGCAGCTGTGCCTGGTGTGAAAGACACTCTAACCGTCATCCTAGTGCCGACACGTGTTGCACCAGTAGAAGTAGTTGGGAGGGCGGGCATTGGCCTCCGCGTGGCTGCAGAGGAGCAAGAGTGCACGTCCCCTGTGCTAGCAGAGATGGACACATGACCTCTGTTCTCAGTTGACGCAGCAATTGTCGTATGGGCCTGTGAGACATCCAGCACACATCTGCCCCCTCCGATGCGTCGGTCACATTTGTCTCACCCAGCTCCTGTGCAGCTGCACCATCCAATGTCTCACCACTGTTGACCGTCCCCTGTCCCTCAGCACACATGGTAGTTGACACATGAGGGAGAGCGAGGTGGCCTCACTCATTTGGCATCAAATCCACATACATGTGCAAGGGAGCCAGCACAGAACATTTCCAAGTGCACATGTTGCATGATACCTGTGCAAATGTATACAGCAACCACAATCAACACGTAATGGCTGTCGTACAGGTTATGAACCCGCCAATATGTGACACATGTGTGGTGCACATGGAACAACACCCGGACTGTCACCCTGCGGCCATAGCCACTCATCGCCGTGTACACACCCACTCTCCTGATGGTGTTAAGGATGACCACTACAGAATTAGGTCAAGGACATACCTGCATGGAGCAGAATGTGTCACCACACACACTGACTGCAACATGACAGTCCACAATGGTCATGAGCCCAGGCCAGACAACTGTCCATCGCACGGCCACAACTACTGTTGCACAGTGTGCCGGATGTGTGAGTATCAGAAATATGTGGTGAGGCATTGCACACATGTGTTAAGGTCGAAATCAGAGTATGCACAGTACCACACACATACATGTGAATTGCCACTCCAGCTGACTACAGGCTGTTCCTGAGGCCTACGACTCTGAACGCATTGACTATGTGCCCAAATTACATCTTGAGCCTCAGGACACGCCTTTGCATGTGAGTTGCAGCCAGCACAGAGTACACTCACAACCCACTGCATCACACAACTAACATCACATTACCCAGAACATGGGTGGGCTGTGGACACATGCTGCCTCTCGCTGCAAAGGACACAATCCCACAGTACTGTACACCTGCCTGCTGCTGATGCCCCTACAAATGTGCATCCGCCACAGGCTGTGTGACTGTCAATAGCAGACCATTAGTGGTGACATGCAGCGCCGTGCCAACCTGTCAATACGAGGGAGCATCCCCCGATTAGTCGCCGCAACATGGCCACACATACGGCAGATGACGTCACCCTCTTCGTGGGATTGGCTGCACTGTCGGTTACACGTACACAGAAGCATCAACGTGGATGCAATGGCTCATCACAAGGCCTTGGGCTGGTGGACTTCCAACTGCAGGGATGGTACACATGAGGGTTTGAATATCACACATACTCTTCACAGCATCACCCACATCCACCAATAACAGTGGCATGATGCTGACCCATCCTCAATGAACAGAGACGTGTAACAGAGCCAAGACGGTATGGGACATGGCATAACAGCATATGTACACCACACGTGAGGAGTGTGTACACAGTACCTGTCCATCCCATTCAATCCAGGATGCCAGCACTTTGAGCAATGTGTAGTCTGCCCACATCTACTGTCCATTGTCAGGTAGACCGACACATGGCTCACAAGGCTACACATCTTTGTGGGTGGACTCACTGTGTCCAACACTGCGCAGCCCTCAACGTACTCGCCCTGTGAATGGCTCACCCTGCAATGGAGGACACAATCAGTGCCACCATCTCACACACACATCCCTATCACAAGGCCTGGAGTGTTCAATCGACAGAGCTGAGTTAGCGCATATCAGGAGAGTCGTGAAATAATGACACATGTGACCCACTGTACAGTCAGTGTAGTTTCCTACTAGGATTGGGCGATCAATGTGCAGCCCAGGTCTGCCGAGACTGAGAAGGCCAGCAGGGAGCCAGCCAGCCATTCACACAAGCAATAGCTGCCCAGAATCATGCATTGCCAAGTGTCTGCGTCACTGGGTGTCTGACATGAAAATGCCATGTACCACCACTCAAGAGGGAGATGCATGGGGAAACACCTGAGAGCCTACATGCACCTTCCACCTGTAGTTTGCATGGTAAGCGGTGCATGTTGGAACCCCACAGGCTCAGTCTCATAGTGCAGTGGATGAACAACATGTGTGTCCCCCACATGCACTCCCACACACACTGTAGCTGTCTTACACACACATGACTTTTGCCGGTATTCGCCTTGGGCAGTGTGCGTGGAGCTCGGAATCCAGGAACTGCAGCTCCTCGCCGGTGAGTGGACATGGACATGTCATCAGAGTCGTCGACATTAAGGTGGACAGGTGGCAGCAGCAGCAGGTGTTGTTGAGGGGTGGCAGTCAGCAGTCCCTGGTAGCTGTGGTTAAGCCTGTCACCCTCCCACACTGATATAACCCCCTTGGGGCTGATTCTGCGTGACCAAGCTGCTGCGATTGGTGTACCGCTCAGCCTGTGTACGTTGTGTTGTTGGTGTGTGCCATACTCACCCAGCCACGGAAGCGGTGTCAGGCACAGCACCTAGGTATATTGCCGTGGTGTGGCCGCTACCCACATATGCAGTCTGACTCCGTCATCATGCCTATCAAGCTAATATGGCCTCACTCCCCATGTGTATGCTCATGGCAATGGTATGTGTCAGTGGTCCTTGCTACTGGTAAGGGGATCTGTGTAAGAGTAATGTTGCTGTGCTGTCCCTACTTGTCAGCTGTTCGTTGATACTATTGCTTTGACAGTGATCTTTGTTTTGTGTATGTGTAAATGCCATGTTGTGTGTTGCATTGACATGTGTCCACTTCCATCTGTCCTAGGAGGAGACCAAACATACATCGCCCCCTACCAATTGCTGTCAGACATGGAGGATGTGGAGGTCATCAGGAAGTTCCGTCTGGACCGGCCCACCCTGCATCGCCTCTGTGCCATGTTGGAACCCCACCTTCGTCCTCGCAGGGTGTATCCAACTGCATTCACCACCTTGGCCAAGGTGATGGCTGCACTGCATTTCTTCGCTACCGGTTCATTCCAACACACGGTGGGCAGTGGAGGTGGGATGTCCCAGCCCATGTTCAGCAAGGTGCTACGGGATGTCCTGTCGGCTATGATGCGGTACAGGAACCGGTACATCCGATTCCCCAGGGCCTGTGATTTGCATGCGGTGAAGGGTGCTTTCTATGCACTCGGACGCATCCCCCAGGTTGTTGGTGCTATTGATTGCACCCATGTTGGCCTTGTTGCACCACAGGCCAATGAGCACATCTATAGGAACTAACCCTGGGCAAAGCACTACGCTACGCTCGCGTAGTTTGCGAAGTTTGCGCTACTTCGCACAACGCGAATTGCACGTAGCACAGTGCAAACACGCGTAGCGTAGTGCAGCGGTCATTTTTGCTTGCTCGCGGTCCTCAACGTCAAGTTGGCGACCGCGAGCAAGCAAATGACATCCCGGCGAGATTCTCAACGCAGGGAGGTCAGGTTTCTCATTGCGAGTGGTCGCGTATGCTCGCGACCGCTCGCGGTGAGAAACTACCAGTCCGCGTTGAGAAGCTGCCGCTCGAGTAAAAATCTACTCGAGCGGCAGTAAAGACAGCTCGCACTGTGCAAGATGCCGTTTTCAATGATTGCACAGTGCGGACAAGCATCCGGCACAGTGCAATCATTGCGAACAGTGCACTACGCAGTTCGTGTAGTGCTACGCGTAGTTCGCGTAGTGCGAACTGCACTTTGCGTAGCTTCGCGTAGCGCTACTTCGCGAACTACGCCCAGGCTTATTAGGAACCGGAAACATTTCCACTCCCTGAATGTGCAAGTGGTGTGCCTGGCGGACATGATTATTACACACGTGTGTGCGAAGTTTCCCGGTTCCACCCATGACTCGCACATCATGCGCCACAGCATCCTCCCACGTCTGATGACCAATCTGCAACCGGACCGTGCGTGGATTGTTGGTGACTCTGCATATCCTAATGGGCCTTGGCTGTTGAGTCCACTCCGCAATCCTCGTACACCAGCTGATGTCAGGTACAATGAGGCACATGGGAGGACCAGACGTGTGGTGGAGCGGACATTTGGACTCCTGAAATCCAGATTCAGGTGCCTGGACCGCACCGGGGGTGCACTGGCATACTCCCCACAGAAGGTGTGCCAGATTGTTGTGGCATGCTGCATGCTGCACAACCTCGCTATTTGCAGGCGGATCCCCCTGATAGAGGATGATGGTGATCAGCCAGGGCCCCCGCCTGCAGGCCAAGCCGTGTCCAGTGACGAGGACAGTGGAGAGGAGGAAGCAGTGAATGAGCGTCAGCAGCTCATCGCCCGCTACTTCACTTGACGGTGAGTGTCCATGTACGACGGCTGATGTCGCTGTAGTTGTGTATGTGTATGTGTGCATTGACAGGGCAGCCTATTGTTCACTGTGTGCTGTGTGTCAATGGTCCATGTCCAGGATAGTATGCCACTGAGAGTGGCTGTGACATTGTGCCCTGTTGCTCTGTGAGATGTGTGTACATTGCTTAGGCATGATGACAAGTACTGTGTGATGAGTGTGTGACACACACACTCAATGGACTCTTGTTCTGTTTGTCACCCATAGGTCCCTACAGCCTCTACTGGCCTATCGACAGAACACACTACTGATGGATTTCTGAACATGCAGACGTTTGTGCACCATTGATAATAAACATAGCAGATGACATAGGATGTGATTCAGGTGTATTTATTTTAAAGGTGACATGTGATTGTGCAAAAGGTGATCAAGAAGGTGGTGCATGCTGTACAATGAGTTGACGGTCCTGTCCGCGTGATGGTCAAGGTGTACCCATGTTGTCCTGGGTCCGCAGTCCAACAGACATTTGCCACTCGACTGGCAGTGTGGGGTGGGATGGTAGTCCAGGTGAATGCAGGGGGTGGCCACCATGGCTGGCTGACTCACTGGCGTTTGGAGCGTGCGAAGTCCTCCCTGGACATCTGTTTCCTCTTCGGACGGCCCCTTCCACATTTGAGGGGAGGGGGTTGTGTTTGTGGGCTGCTGGTGGTGGCTGAGGATTGCCCACTCGCTGTGGATGCAGGGGAACTGGATGTTGCACGTCCCTGCGCCCCAGCAGGTGGTGGCGCAGGTGTTGTGGTTGGCCTTGAGTGGGCCCTCACCTCCACCACTAGCTGGCCCATGAGGTCCACAAGTTGGCCCATACGGGTCACAAATTGGCCCATACGGGCGTCCATGGACCTCAACACCCCAAGGACTTCCCTCGTGTCGGAAGCTGACCTGGCCCATTGTCCCTGGGCCTCTTCATAGGCCCCAAGGACTCTGGCTATTTGCGGCAGGGCTTGGCTCCCAGGCTCTGTTGGCGTTGGCCTGACCCTGCTCCTCCCACCTGGACTTCTGCCACCGACCTGCCCACTCGCCACATTGGTCACCCGGGGCCTCCTCCTGGCTCCCAGGGTAGATGTGGAGGTTTGTGCCACCTCTTGGGATGGCTGAGTGGTCAGGGAGGCCCTGGTGGTGGTGATGGTGGTGGTGGTGGTGGTTGCGGCGGTGGTGTTGGCCGCAATGACCGTGGCAGCAGGGGCCTGGGACTGGTCACCAGCCCTGGGAGATGGGTTGGTGGTTAGGAGGGGTCCTGGTGTGCTGTTGCGCCCTGTCACGCCAGATGTGCCAGGTTGGGAGTCCTCGTCCGTAGAAGTGTCCAGGCTTTCCACATCCGTGAGTCCGTGTGGGGGGCTTGTGGACTGGCTGTGATGGCTGGTGTCTCCATCCGCAGCATCATGCTGGTCGTCACCTGTGGGGCGGAGATGAAAAGTTATTGTGTTGCACCTTGCATGGTTTGTGTTAGATGTCTGACATGCACAGTTTGTGCACAGTTGTGCACTGATTTGCCGGATGCGTGTGTATGTCTCTACAATGTGTGTGCGTGCTCAAGGCAATGGAATAGTGTGATGGGTGCATCTGGCATGGGACGGATTTGTTATGCCAATTGGTGTGTGTTGCAGTACCCCTACATTTTGTGGCTTTGGTGGGAACGGGGTACAGCCCCATGGACGGTTTAGTGTTGGAATATGGTACTGTGGTACATACAGTGACATATGGGTGCAGAAGGGGACATGTGTTTTGGCCACACGACACTACAGAGACAAAGGTGTGTGTATGTCTGACTTTGCCAGCATATCTGCTCACTGTTGTCATTTATGGGCATTCCACAGCAAGCATTGTGGTGAGTGAGTAATAGTTGTATGCCACACGACGTATTGCAGATGGTACAATTCCTTGGTGTGCGTGCTACTCTCAGCCATGTGCAGCAATGCAGTGCTCTTGGGGTGTTGACTACATTTTGTATGTTGTTACTCACAGTGTGACGTGCGCTTCAGACACAGCAGACTCATTATTGGTCATCGGCAGGACCCTTTGCTGTACTACCGTCTATGGGGCAACTGTTTAGCTGATATACCTTTCATGTCACTGGGGCTGGATGATGGGATGGATGAGATTTAGAATGTGCATTGTGTAGCTGTGTGGTTCATGGGTCCAGTGGTGTATGTGACATTACTGGTGTTCCACTATGTTTCATTTGGACGAGACAGACTTACATGGGTGATGTTGTTCTAACTCAAGGGTAGAAACAGACACGACTACATGGACAAGACTTGGATGGTGTTGCTGATGTGTGTGATGACTGACACAGTGCACGCCATGTGGGTTAGTACTCCAGTTAGACTTGTGCATGCTGACGTGACTCGTTACGTGTTTCTGCATTTGAGATGGCTCATGTGGGATATGACTCTGTAATTGATGTCCGGGTGCACATTGGTCACATGTTTGTAACAGGGAGCAGTGCTACCTGTCGCTCTGCTAGCTGACATGTCCCACATGTTAGTCGTAGTACAGTCCTCATGCCTACAGACACCCCGCCCTGTACAGTTGTCTACCCAATTGTTGGTTTTGAGGGTGGAATGCAATGGCTACCACATGGTTGTGGGAGGGAGGGGTGCTCCATCTTGCTGGTCTGTGGGTGTGGGGGCCGTGTTGTGGGTCGTGGTGATGGTTTACCATCCACAGACAGCCCTCCATGTAGGGTAACATATCTACCTGTCGGGTGTGGGTGTGCACTGCAATGGCTGGCACATGGGTGTGGGGAGTGCTCCATCTTGCTGTGCTGTAGGAGTGGGGGCCTGGGTGGGGGGGGACTTCTGCAGTCCCCCCTCCGATACTCGGAGTTCGTGGTACGGCTCCTTACCTGTTACTTGTTGGTTAGTGCAGCTATGGCTGATACATGGGTGTGGGTGTGGGAAGTGCTCCTTCCGGCACATCTGGGGTACAGAGGGTCCTGGTGGGAGTTGTGGTGCTGGCTGACTGTGCACATGCCCCCATGGTTTTGTTTGTTGGTACCTTTGGGCTGAGTGTGTGGGAGTGTCTGTTGCATGTGTGAGAGATGTCTGGTGTGTTGTGTGCTGGACATGGGGGTGTTTTGCCCTCGGTGCTATGGCATTGTGTTAGTGCATGTCTGTACATGGCGGTGTGCTGGTACACATTTGTTTGCACTTACCAGCCTCCACTCCCCCTGGTATTCCGATGAGACTCTCCGGATGTAGTATGCCTCCGCACCTTCTCCTCCCACGCCTTGAAGGTCTTGAATGGCGCGGGTGGTCCGCTGCCAGTCCTGTCAGCCAGCTCACGGTTCTTGGCCTCCTTCTTCCTGACCAGGCTTTTTATGTCCTGCCACCTCTTGGTTATTTCCCACCGGTTGCGTGGCACGTTCCCAACTGCATTCACCTGGTCTACGATCCTTTTCCACATCCTGTTTCTGCTGGATACTGATGTCTGTTGGACCTGGTTCCCATAGATTTGTGGGTACACCTTGATGACCTCGTCGACCATGACCATCAACTCTGTGGCAGTGAACTTGGGCATTCGTTGTGTTGCCATGGTGCGTAGTGTAGTTTTTGTGGTGCTGGTGTGGTGTGTTTGGTGTGTACTGTGCAGGGGGTTTGTGGTGCCGGTGTTTAGGTGGTGGTGGTGGTGGTTGTGGTGATGGTTGTGATGTGTGTGTGCGTGTGGTATACTGCTTTCCTCTGTGGCTCTCCGTGTTCTCTGCTGTGGTGTTGGCTTTGTCGTGGTGCAAGGGTTTGTGGTCTGTGAGGGGCTGCTTTTGTACTCACCTATGTGGGTGTGTCATGATGGTCTATCGTTTTCAGGTGTGTTGGGCGTGGTGTCCTGGGATTTATGCTAATTCTATATTTTGGCAGGGGGATGTGTCTTTGGGTTGGGTTCTGTGTCTGTGTATTTTGGCGTCGTTTACTGTGTGGACTTGTTGGCCGTGTTGTGTGTAATTGTTTGTGCCGCCACTGATTTCCGTGCACGGACGTGGCCGCCAGGCCTTCCGCCTTGTCAGTTATTCATTTCTGTAGTTCGCCGGTGCGGGCGGGATTTGTGTTGGTTTCCCGCCCTCATGTCGGGGGGATCATAATTTGACGGGCGGTGTGTAGTCCGTCCGCGCGGTCGTGTTTGGCTTTTTCGGGCGGTATTGCGTCCGTGGCGGACGGATTGTCTTGGACTCTGACATGGACGGGCGGTATTCTGTTATTTTTTTCCGCTGCGGGCGGTGGTTGCTTTGCGTCATCATAATTGCTCGTTCGGTATTTAAATGTTGCAGGCGGGCGGTATTTCCAGGCTATGGCGGTTGGCGGTATTTTTACCGCCGGTTATCGTAATGGGCCCCTTAGTTTATTTGTTATAATTAGGGCTCCCGGTTTTCCGTTTTTACGGATTTTTACATATAAATACTGACGGGAAACTATTTTTCCTTTGTCTGTATTTATATTTAGAAACGTCAAAATACTAGTAAAACTGTGCATGGATGAGGTCGCCTTCTGCTTTGTGCTAATCAGCAGTGAGGAAGCACACCTCGGGCGCACGTTAAGCTCCTCTGCTAAAATCTACTGGCGCCAAGTGAGTCACTCGCCTCAAAGACACTCACTTGCAGTGCACGTTATGTTAAAGGCAGACGGCCCATTGTCATTCTAAATGTGATAATCATCTGCAGTCAGAATGACAATGACTGTCCACAGCCTGTGCGAGGTCGGGGAGGGGCTGTTGCATCCCGTGGAGTTCGGAAGAGAAGTGCGAGCTGGCCCCAAGAACTTTTCAACTCCAGGGGCTTATCGCAGCTAAGCTCCCCGGGTGCTCTGATAAACACTGAACAAAGCACGGACCTTGAGAAAGCTGACACCGGCCCATTGTGCCTGCTGCCACCAGGCCCTGGTGCGGGGGTGCCAGGAGCTGCTTACACAGGAGCTGCGGCTTCACGCCTCGCCCTCACACAATGGACGGCCAGGGACGGGCATTCCTTCCTGAACTCGATGTCATGAGAGGCAGACAAGGCCCGGTCTGTTCGGGGAATTCCAGGCGTTTCCTCCCCGTGAAGAAAGGTCCCCCTGGGCTGGATCGAGACACAGAGAGTGAGGCGTTCTCCTTTCCACCCCTTGCCATGGTTCAGAGACACGGCAAACACAAGCTACAGAGATGTGTTTTCCAGCACCGAGTGAAACGTGACAACAACGTATTCATTTATATAGCGCTTGCTGTTTCAGGTTTGCAGCTTCGCAGAGCTACAAATAACTACTGCCACTAACGCCCAACTATATCTTACTCATTTTATTGCACTCAGAAGGATGAAAGCCTGAGTCTGCTCGGCCGGGATTCAAACAGTGTTGCAGCGGCTGGACTCCCCACCCCCTCCTCATTTGTGGCTCAAGCACTAATGGCTCCTCATCAGCTCCCCATTACTTTCAGGTCCATGGAAAACGTGTACACATCTGCCCAAGAGCACACTGCACCTGTTGAACTAAGGTCCCGACCTGTTTCCCCCTCACTCCTGCAGTACTTGCAGCACCTCGTCTGTGAAGGTGTTGTCACCCAGAACACATTTTTGGGGGCCTGGACTTACTTTAATCCAGAGCAAGAGAGGGACAGGCTGAAAACTGGCCCTGAATGAACTATGGCTACCAAAGCACCGGTAAGGAAACATAAAAAAAAAAAAATTACTATGAAAAATGCAGACGTTTTTACTGTGGGAATTGCAGCTAATGTATGTAGCATGGCACTCGAAAGTTGCATCAATTAATACTGTGATACTAACAAATGCAATGCATTTTTTGTATATTATAGAAGTAGTGCAGCACCAAGTTTACTCAATGCCTTCAAGTTCAAGTGTAGAAAGGCATTTTATTTTCCCTGTGTTTTCAATTTAAATAAATGTGGAAAAATACTAGATGTAGCGTCGTCTTTTGCGTGTGGCAAAAATAAATGTGGATAAATACAGAAAAAATGCCCAAAAAATAAATACAGATAAATACAGACGGAAATGGCAAAAAATAAATACCATAAAACCGGGAGCCCTAGTTATAATTAGTTTAAATATATATTAAATTTAATTAATTTTGTTAATAATTTTAATATTTTTTAATTAATTTATTTTAATTTATGTTATTTTTTTAAATCGATATTTTTACATCTATATTTTTGAGTCGATATTATTGTACTTACCTGTTTAAGTATAGCAATTCGATATTTTTGTAATCGATATTTTTACATCGATATTTTTTTCAACTATATTTTTGTAATCTATATTTTAACATGGAACCCCTAGGAGGTAGCTCAAACTGAACTCCTACTGCTGGGTGGTGTCGGAGCGCTGGTACTTTTGGTTAAAGTGAAATTGAAACCTTTTTTGTGGTTTCAGTGTATATACGTCTGAAAATGCAACCCTACAAGGACTGGATTGCTGTGATAATGCCAATTATAATCACATATAGCCATGCACTTTTGTGATTATCCTGCCTCTATGTTTTCACATTAAACATACATGCAAAATTGTTTAGGATGAAATCTGGTTTGGACCTGAAATCCAGTTTATCTATCATGCTGCTTCTCCTGTCTTCTTCTTGGGCTTGTTGCTAAGGTAAAGCCCTGGCATTTCAATTGTGTATGTTTTTCTGAAACTGAAGCAGTTTAAGGGGCTTTTTTTAAGGCCAGAGAGTATCCCTAAATGCCATTCAGTTTGAACCTATTTACAGATTTTTCTTTTCTGCCATTGCACTGTCCACGCCACGGACCCATTTGCAGAAGTGCAAGATCATCTGTTTCCATTGGACATCCGAGACACGTGGATCATATGCCCTGTGATTGGGTCACATGACTAAAGCAGGTCTTTTTCTTCCCTTTTCACAAGGTGTCTTCAAACAGTTAAGGAAACCAATGTATAGAATAAATGCTGACTCTCTATTTGACCATCTTCTGCTTTGGAGACCTGTGGGCCAAAAACTCTGGAAAGAGCCTACATAGTCCAACGAAAAAGAAGACCTGATGAACAATCATCTTCAAGTCCTGCATGAAACACCCCTCATCTGCCCTACCTTATGTGAAAGGGCTAGTAATGTAGTGCAATCATAATTGTTAGGCTCCATTTGGGGGGTTCCAAGCTACAGGGTCCAACCGTGGTGGACGGAGTCATTTGCCACCGGTGTCCTGTGGTCTGTCATGAGCTCAGAGCTCAAGAGTCAACCAACAACTCAATAAAGTAATGTCCACATAGAGTTCTTATATTTTATGTCTAAAGAAAGTATTTTAATCTGTTAGCAGAGCTAAATACTATACAATCTAATGGGTATGTCACACAGGGTTGCACTATAAGTTGGGTTTAACAGTAAGGTGCTACACTCCCTTCTTTCCAGTGCCCTTTTAGGTTGAACTTCGAGGACCTGTTGTATATAGTTTGTGGGCTTCAAGGCTGCTCATTGCTTTTCATTTGTTTGTTTCAGTATCCTTTAAAAATCCTTGCTTCCAAGTTAAACTTTCCTATTTGTCCCTCCTTTTCATGGATTGTTTACTCCTACGGATCAGCGCTGTATTACTTGTACCCTTCCACTTGTCCCCCATATTAGCATTTGTTTAGCAACTACTTTTCCCTTTATCTAAGAGCATTTCACACTAGTGCTCAATGTATTCAGTGGCTCCGAACTACAAGTTCTGTAAACATGGCTGTAATGTCACACAACACCCTCACTGCATCAGCCGTCCTCCCACCCCTTTCCTTCCCGTGTGCCGTAAATGAGCGATTGGATAATGGTGTACAAAGGCCTGTAAATATTGTTACTTTCTCACCATATTTGCATGCTGTTTTCCTATGGTGCCTGGTGTGTGATGTCAGTCCAAATTTGCCTCTGCAGCTTTGTGGGCCACTCCTGGACACAACTTTTTGGTTTTCCGAATGCGCTCAGCCGACGGCTGTAAATCATGTCCTTATCTTTTTTATTTACCGCTCCAATATTAGCCTCCACATCTTGGAAAAGCAAATGTAATGCCACACGTGTCATCAGTCAGTGGCCGATGGTTCCAAGCATTATCAGTAGTCCTAAAACGAGTCCACTATTCTATCCATACTTTCAGGCAGAAACTGCCTGAAAATGAAATGCGCTACATTCTGAGTGTGCAGACTCAGCCGCTTCCAGTCCAACGGCTTGGTCACTGCAGCAAAAGAGCACCCCCCCCCCCCCCCATGGAGCAGTTTCAAGTGGCCTGGCAAGAGCCTATGCTATCAGGAGGCAGCTATGCAATATTTTGGCTCAGTGATGAGGTACAGCTGCTGCGCTTTAAATTTGTAATTTGGACGGTGTTCACAATACTGTTAATGTAACACCCAGTGGTCAAAGTCTTATACACCTTAGAGGTTAAGTTACTACCGGTCTGTTTTTGAATGTTGCCCAGAGCAGATGGCCTTAACAAGATTGGAACTGTTTACTTTCACTTTGAGTTAAAAATGTATCTTTGGAAAGTTAAATTCAATTAGAGTAGCAATATATCATGGCAGATGCATGGTAGAACATTTGGTGACCGTGCATAAACAATTCGATGCTCGGTGCTACGGGGCACGTTTGGAAGGAAATGTACTGTTTTTACCTTTTGGCTAGAGGCAGCTGACAGAGTTGAAAAGTTGGCAGTTTAAAAAACATGCCGAGATTTGGAGACTAGTTTGGGCGACCCCGCAGTACTGCCTTTATTAAGCTTTTAATAAAATAATACTCCTGTTTCATCGCGACCCGCACAGTACTGCTGCTTATGGCCGCACAGTGCTTATCCTTCTCAATTATACCCTGCATCTCTCCACTCCTATTACATGTGCCGAAATAATCACTGACCCACAGTGGCGCTTCTTTTTGATCATAGCCCTACAGGGCTACTATTACTTTATTAGGCCCTCAGGACGCTGATCATTATTAATCCTTTCCCCATTAGCCCTACTCCTTTTTATGTCTCTTCTACAAACTCCTGCTGTGTACAATCCCAATAGTTACAGTAGCAGCGGCTTGTTCTCGAGCGTGGCCAGTACTTGTTCAGCCTCCTTCCTTCCCTCCCTCACTCCCTCCCTCCCTCCCTCTCTCTCTCCCCCTCTCGTTCCCCTCAGTGGTCACAGCATTGTATTATTATTTTTCTCGAGTGTGATCAGTACTTGTTCAGCCTCCTTCCCTCCCTCTCTCTCTCACCCTCTCACTCCCCTCAGCTGTCTGCTTCTCAGAATATTTTCCAATTTCCTCAGCTTTCGGAGTGCGGGAGCTCAGACTTGCAGCGAATGCATCATGACCCAGTGCCAGCCCCCTTCTCAGCATCCAGGCCCTCCCACCCCATGGATCACACACAGCAGCGCTTCCACCACGGCCTGCCATCAGCCTCCAGCCGCTTACTTTCCCTCCACCAATGGTGTTACCCCTTCACCTGTTTTTTAATCATGTGGGTATATTTTATGGGAAATCCGCAAGACCGGAAAAGAAAAGCTTCCAGAAGAAAGAGAGAAGTGTGAAAGTCTTACAAGCTTGGGAAACATGCTTCTTCTCCCTCGTTAGGGAGATTATTAGACTACATGTGCTTTTTAAACGAGGAGCAGAAGGAAGATGCCACGAACCTTGAACGGTCGAGCTTGCTGTATATAAAATTGCATAAAAGAAAAGGGGGGCGGGGGATACAGTCTTTCACACCGTGAGCAAACTTCCGGTACCTTTGCATGTACACATAATGACTGGCCTGTGCCGCTTGGAACATGGTATTATATTGTATTTATTTACTATCCTTATAAGGCATTGAATCACTTTACAAATGCATGGCTTGAGTGCATTGCTTGAGAGCTGCAAAGGGTGTTTATGTAATGGAACTGGTGCTCATGGAAAGTGCTCCAATAACCTTCCGGGTGAGTTTGCACTATATTTTGAAAAGTGCACAAGGATTAAAAAAAACCTTAGCGTAAGGAAAGACACATTGATACCCATTTATTGGCTTATTTGTACAAAGTGAATCCAGAAAACAGGGACGCATTGCGGCTTCCTCGCTTAAATTTTGTAATCAGGCAAATTATTTATTTCACTAAAACTCTTTTTTTCTTCATTATTGCATATGAAACCACTTCCAGATATGTGAGTTCAGACTACCACTTGTACAAAAATAGCACCTTAAATAAGTACTTTTCAATACAGTTATATAATTATATAGTTATATAACTATTAGTGTCAAAGCTTCCACATTAAAGAGCATTCAATGTTGTAGCACCCTGGATAATGTGCTGCATGGCTAAATACTCAGAAGGTCCCAAAGGCGAGACCTATTGGCTATACCAATAGCCAATAGGCTCGACCACCCAAATTTTGAAACCTCCCAAATTCAAAAAGAAAAGAACTTACAATCGTGCTTTCACTGGTCTTGCTCCAAGAATTTGGAACGCTCTTCCTCCAGAGATCAGATCCAACCCATCCACTGCATCGTTCAAGAAACAGGTCAAATGGCTAATCTTGAGTGAACACCAACAGCATTAACCTGACTTACCTTCCCTAGACTCCTCTCTATCTGGCTTTGATACTGCTTTTATACTGTTTTGTTTGAATTTTATGCTTTCTGTTTACTTGTTATCTTGTTCTATGGTCCTTCTGAAACTTTACTGGTCCCTCCAGTCTGGCTGACTCTCCTGCCCCTTGACCTTGATTGTTCCCCCCTTTGTTTGACCGTGTGATTATTTAACAAACGCATTTGTTCCATTGTGTTGTTTTATTCTTGCTTTTGCCACTTTGTACAGCGCTCTGATACCCGTAAGGGTCAAGTTCGCGCTTAATAAAACTTTTCAAATATACCAATGCTTGTTTCCCTCATGCTATGGAAGAGATTGCGTGTCTACAGTCCCCAACACACTACAGTCTTTGGCAAGGATTAGCACAGGTGCATATGACACAAATATTCTCACTGATTAGATGATTCCATGTCTTTTACACCCCTTCAGCAAAAAGCTGTAAACGGGCGCGGAAGACTAACCTGCGAACATTAGTCTCTTGCCCCCGGGTGCAGGTGAAGCCCGCTTTTTACCTCCTGGTTATTCGTTGCAGCTCACGCTGTGTGGTGGATGCAGTTTGCACTGCCGCGCTTTTGGTATTGGCTTGTCCCCTGCAGAGGCCTCAGCCTCACTCGGAAAACATTTTTATTAGGGATGCACTGGGTGAAACAGATAGGCATGGCAACACTCGTCTTATGCAGCAGGACCCTCGAATCCTCTAATGTGGGAGTTGGGGTGTCCATGCCGAGTCCCGCTCCGTGGTGTCTCTTTGGCAGTTGCAGCCTCCGGGCTGGTCAGGTCTTCCAGACTTGGTGGTAACTTGGCTTTCAGTCTCATTGTCAACAGTGGCAGCACCAGTATTTCAAGCCTGTGTCAGACTGCTGGGTGCCACAGCAATACCCCCTTCAAGGCGAGGGCCTCTCCTGGCTTGCTCTCTGGGATCATTAGCTTTATGTGGGTGCTTCTCCCACCAGGAATATGCTGGACTTCTCCTTCTTGAAACTCTCTTCTCCTGCAAGGCTAGGCACACTCCTCCCTCTCTCAGCAGGCAGGCAAAATGGCTTCCAGGCCCTTTAGGATCATTAGCTTTAGATGGGTGCTTCTCACACCAGGAATATGCTGGACTTCTCCTGGATACTCTCTCCTCTTGCAAGTTAGGCGCACTCCTTCTCTTTCTCAGCAGGCAGGCCGGCTTCTAGTATATCTAAGGTTTCAGAGCTGGTTTGCGTTGTTTCTCTTTCAAATGTTATTTCCAAGCTGCTCTCCAGACGCAGTCTTTATTCAAGGTGATGGCACAAACAGCAGGTAGCGAAGGGGCTGGCTCCAAGCAAGAGGACTTAAAACAGGGGGCACAGTGAAGTGTGAGATAAGCAGCAACCAGGGACAGGAAAAACAGTCTGAAATTCCTGGGCACTAACTCACCTCGAGCAACAGAAACTTCAGCCCTACACCTCACCCTGTTCTCTACCAATATGCAGGGCACAGGAAGGATTAATCAGCAGCCCTGTGCAAAGATGGTCATCATTCTTCATTGAATTTATAAAGGTAGATTTGTCTACATCCTCCCTCTCTTCTGGGCCTAAGTCTCCATCCTCCAGCTACTGTAATACAGGCAATACACCTTCACTGTCTGAAGGAAGCTGTTACCCATCTTCCATATTGTAACATCTAAAATGGGCCCCACTGGCACTACCACTCAGACTCACACCACACAGAGTCTTACTGCTATTAGGCCTGGACGGAGTTTGCAGAGTTCTGCTACGCGGAACTCCTCAAAGTGACCCAAAAAATTTGCTGAGTTCCTCAAGTGGCGAAGTGCGTTAAGCAGTAGTGGCTGCTACAGGGCAGTAGTGGTGGGGCGGGGAGGGAGGGGGCAGGGTTAAAAAAAGAAGAAAAAAAAGGAGGCAAAGGCAAAGAAAACAAAAAAAAAACCTTGCTGGCGGCCGCTTTCCTCCATTCTCGTCCTCTTCAGGCTGACGAACCAGGAAGCACCCAGGCTCTCGACTCCCCTGACCAATAATTGATTGGTCTGAGCACTGTGGTTCGGCGCTCAGCCAGGGAATGAGAGGCTGGCTATGTTCTCCATCGGACTGTACAACACAGCCCGGTGGAGAGCATGGCAAGTGAACATGAGGGGTTTGGCTGGCCCGAGAGGGCCGGCCAAACCCCCTCATGCGCACTTTGGAGAATGCCAGCACTCCTTCCCCTGGTCTGCGGGAAGCGCAGCCCCGCCCGCACTGGCTTTCCATAGCCAATAATGAAAAATAAAATGATAAGAACATTGTTATTATAATTTTATTTTTCTTGTGGGACGACGCTCCTCCGCCTTAGCGGAGGAGCCTCCTCTGGCGTTAGGTAGCACCATTTGCGCAGATTTGTAGCGCTGGGTGTTTGCACCACACTAGAAAATCAGTGTGAACGGCACCATGCGCAGCGCAAGAGGGTGCTGCTTCTTTCTGCTGCTCGAGTAGATGTTCTACTCAAGCGACAACTTCCTCAATGCAAACGGAAGGTTTCTCAACGCGAGCGGTCATCTGCTTCACACTCAATGCACATATATACATTCTACATGCAAATGGGATGTTGGCTCATGGTTCTGGGGTTTACATAAAAGTAACTTTACACAAGATGAGCCCATAGGCTCCCCTCTTAAGCAGAGAAAAAGATTTGCTCACG
Organism: Calotriton arnoldi; assembly: GCA_963921515.1. NCBI lineage: Eukaryota > Metazoa > Chordata > Amphibia > Caudata > Salamandridae > Calotriton > Calotriton arnoldi. The sequence goes on along the minus strand of CAWUFW010004660.1, from coordinate 1,135,174 downwards.
CTATAGATTCAACAAACACGGTACGCTACCACTTCCGGTTTATATGAAGCACCCAGGCCCTGACAGTGTTCTACTACCCAACGTGAGGGCAGTTCCACAACCCAACATGATGGCACGCTTGGTGTGCCTTTCAGGTTACCCAACAGGTTCTGAATCTCGGGTTACCAACGGCGGTGCGTTCATGAGGGCCCAGGGGCATTGACCTACTGCTGCGAGCCACTACCAGGCTCCCAGGCTCATTTGGCAATTTAAATTAGCCCCATACTTCCTCCATTAATTTTATTTCGTTATGGGGTGGGGCTACAAAGCTCTCTGCGGGTGGGGAGAGCAGATGAGGCTTAAACTGAGCAGTGCATGCCTGATTGGCTAATATTTTTGCTGTGGCCAACCTGACATGCGCAGTTCAGGCTTCCGCATTGAAGGCTGCCATGGAGCTGCGTCAGCAAAGACATAGCCCCATTGGTCTTGAATGGAGCATTGTGTTTCCATTCCCCAGCCAATGCTAGCACTGCTCTTATGCTGCTTAGTATTATATGCTGCATAAGAGCAGTGCTTGGATTGGCTGGGGAGCTTGGGCTTATTTGTCCTGGCCAGGAGGAGTCGGAGAGAGAAGTTTGACTACGCTGTGCACAAAGGCCCAGAGAAAGGAAGAGTTATTACCGACAGCTGAAGGGATGTCTCCACCCAGGACTGGGACTTAGCCAGGGCACAAGTTCTAAAAAAAGAAGTGGGGGGACTAACCTAGTTAGGCAGTATGCAAGTGACATCACGGCGCACAACATCACGGCGCGCAATATCAGGGCGCATGACATCACGGTGCACGACATCACGGCACATGACATCACACATGGCATCACAGGAATTGACATCATAGAAAGTGGCATCACAAGCCACGACTTTACAGGAAGTGGCATCACAAGAAGATACATCAGATCTAAGCCCTCACATATATGTTTAGCAGGTCTATCATGTGTACATTTGAGCGCATTGCGAGGATAATAGCACAGTGAGCTATGGAAGATGGTATGTGACGTCTACACCTTGCAATACCCCAGTTTTATGTAACACATCCTGTACATTCATTTACAAACGTATATAATTTATTGTACATGTAATATGCACATGTTGATGTAAAGCGCTCTTACACCCTGCATTGGAATTAGTAGGGCTATACGAGAAAAAATAGAGGTACTTAAATTATTTCAGCGCCTCCTCAGGGGAAGTAAGCTCTATATAAATTCAATTTGCTTTGTGTAAATACTGGGAAAGACCAACACATCTGACATTCTTACAGTGCATGCATATCTCCTAAACAGGGACTGAACAAAGTGAAAAGCTGCCTCTCTTAAGTATGTGTGAAGTGCTAACAAGGTGTGAGCCTTTGTTTCCCCTCTGCTTCATTTGCATCAGGTGTGAGGCTCCTGACTGCTCCCAGCCAAGAGACTGGAACAAAAGGAGGCCTGATGACCCCGCAAATTCGGCCTTTGTTATGGGCCCAGCAGGAGTCTAAAATAAGAAAGCCCCATCCCAGCCTGCACGTTGTTGCTAGTTGCAGATGGAAAGTAGACAACGTGCAGGCGCTGCTGAAAGTGTCTCGGTGTTTGAAAATTACACCGGGACGAGTTCAGCACATTATTCAGTGGGGCCAAAATTCTTGGCAGGATGGACGGCGTTCACCCTGTGAAAAAAGTTGGTGGACGCCGTCCACCCGCGTGTACCCCCAACTCGTGCCCTGGACTTAGCGGAGTAAAGGAATTCAGTCAGGTAAGGAAAAGGAAACTCTTGTTGTAGCAAAGTGCATATGGGGGGTGCAAATTGTGGTAATCAGCAGATCAGGAGTTTCAGAGTGAACGGCGCGGTGCTCGTTATGCTTTCATTTTTGAACCACGCAGGCGAAGTTAAAATGTGGACTTCAAAGCGAGCGGTGAATTTATTACAAATACTGAAGCTATGAAATAATAGCAGCGGTAATCTGACCGGTGTCGCATGTTATGCAAATGTTTAATCAAGCACTATTGAATAGTTTTAAGCAGAACGTGTCTACGCAATCTGGCCTCTTCAAACTGGAATAAACTGGGCTAGGTTTTAGTTTGAGCGCCTTTGTAATTATTTTGCTCATTTCTGTCTTCCCCGCCAGTCCTTCTCACAAACATCATCAACAACAATTGTTGTGGCTCAATGGTTAGAGCGGCAGACCCTGATGCAGAGATCTGGCCCGGGACCAGGGTTCAATTCCCGCCTCGGCGGGTCTTGGGCTCAATTTCCTCGGACCTGATAATTCTCGCGTCGGTGCCTATTCTAATTATGGGTCCCACTCTGCAACTCTGGGCAATAGCTTGCTTAATCTCCACAACGGCCCCAACAGCGCTGGGATGCCTGGCTTCACCCTGGGGGTGCCCAGGAGTGGACATTTCACAGGGAAAAGCCAGGAAGGGTTCCACAGCGGTATGCGTACAGCGCCAGGACACCCCTTTGGGGGTATAAGTGTGCTTTACAAGTACAAATTTCATTTCATTCATTTCATTTCAACAATCACAATAAAAAAGCAAACAGCACTTCCTAACAGACAACTTTAGTGAAAGAAAAGATCTGCAGGAGCTTTCGCTTTAGAGGTAGCTTACTTAACAGCGACAGCTCGAGCGTGCCCCCGCCAGCCTCATAGTTTGAAAAACAACATGATAATAGAACGTGTTTATTATCGTTTTATTTTTCCTCCATTGAATGAGTCTTGGGGGCAGGGCCATCGCAGGGCAAGTCACGAGGGGCAGTGCTGGGCACTGCCTTCAGTGTGCATGTGGGTTTGGCCGGCCGTCTCAGCACGGCCAAACCGACATGCACACTGAGCTGTCTCCAACCTGAGCTGCATTGCTGGGTTGGAGACTGCAGGCACAGGCTCGCAGCCTCCCTGGGAGCACAAATCCAGAGAGCTCAGGCCAATCCTGACGCTGCTCTCATGCATGAGAGCAGCATCAGGATTGGCCGCAGGGGAGGCAGGGAGCCTGTGCTGCAGCGAGGAAGAAGAAGAAGAGAGGAGTTTCGGCAGGCGGCGATGCGGCAGCTAAGTTCCTTTTTAAAACTTTTTATTTGAGTGTTTTCGTCATCCATCTTGTCTTTGGTCAGCAGGGTGTATGCTAACGCTTGGAAACTCCAGTCTGCCCAGATATCTATATCCAGTGCACTGTTCAATAGCACGGGTTGCTGTCCTGGGAAAGGTGACTCTGCACGTTGTTGGACTGCTGCTGCCTGACTGGGTGCCTTCTTGTGTGCTGAACCGCCCTTCTCCTACTAAAGTCCACCCTGATATACTATTCTGATTTTTGTGTGTCTGTGAGAAGTACGTGGGTTTTTGGCAGTTCCGGATTACCAAATAGGCAAAGTAGGCACCGGCCTATGGTCCCCACTCCTTTTAGGGGCCCGCCACAACGGATCAAAATACAATTTAAAGTACATAAACCCGAGACATCAGATTCACATGCCAGTTTGTCCCTTAAAAGCTCATCTTCTGGCAGCTGTCAGTTTGTAAAAAAAATCCGGTACATTGGGTATTAGGAGATAATTTGTATGGGGGGGGCCCGGATTTTCGACTGCCTAGGGGCCTCCACAGGGTTTAATCCGGCACTGGTTTTTGGCAGACAGTGGATGTCATTTTGAGGCTATATGGCTGCATAATGAGGGTCTGTATGAGGCTGTTTGCTACCCTTGGCTTGCCCAGTGCTGCCCCTGGCACAGTCCTTCCTACCCATGGCCTCAGGGGTCAAGAAGTCAGGGACAGGTGCCCATAGTGAAGGGTTCTTAAAGACATGTTTATCCACAGTTGTCCCCACACCTTGCCCTTCCATGCCCCAACAGCACATCCTACGCAATGCAATATGGTGTTAGTTTATGGAATCTGTCCCTAAGTGCTGATATTTAGAATTGTCATGTTGTTGCTCATAGTTTACCGTAGTAGGTCCCTCATACCTCTATGAAAAATATTAATTATGCATTTTATATTTTTCCAATTTTAATTTATAAGCAGTGAAAGAGATATATTCATTACTTAAAGAAAATATCATTTAAATTTCATACAGTTGTTGATTTTGCATTAATTGGCGTATTTCAAATCGTTGGAAAATTGCCATCCACAGGTGGCAGTCTCACTAACAGCTCTCTGGTAATTTGACCGATAAGCCTATTGTCAGTGTAACTAACCAGCACCAACATACAGCAGAGGAAGGCCATTTTCTAAAATACGCAGAAGCGGCGTGCATGCCAACGCTGCTTCGAGCCAATGATCTGATCTTCGCAAGCAGAAATAACTCAGGGGAAATACCCGAAGGGTGGATCTTACTAGAGTGAATTCTGGGCTACAGCAAAACAATAAGTAAGTTACTGCATAGAAAATGCTGACTTTATCTCTGAACTTCATTAGAAAGGTAGATGGCGCCCAGAACATGCCCAAATTGGAGCTAGCTCTGATTGTTACACCTGACCTGAGCAAACACTGGCAGTCAGCCCTGTAAGCGGAGTGCTGCTGCCTTAACTTTTACGCCCGCCACTTTCAAATGTCACTAGCCGCCACTGCACATTACTAGGGAAAGGCCTCACCCTCTGTGCACACGCTATGTTGGCATGACATCAAGGCCAAAATAAAAGTCAGCGTATACGTCTCACACGCAGTCGGACACTCAGGGCAGGAGTACACACCTGTTTACCATGCCTGGGACGTTTCTATCACAACAACTGTAGAACATGTAAATTTATGTTAAATATGTAACAAAACAACACAGACTGTCTACAATCGAGAAACATTAGTGTAACTACTCTATGCCTGCCACTCCTCTGCCTGTTTACAATTATTTGAAGGATAGTGCAGGAAAGGAGATAGCAACATCACACTTTTCCTAACAGCTCTTGTCTGGACAGGCAACATGGTGTGTTCTACCCAGTGCTAAACTTGCAAAAAAATAAGTGCCAGGGCCCTCGTCAGGATGCCACTGCAGCTAGTTGCACAACACATTGCTCCTGCCAGCGCTACCAATGACAGTAACAACACAACTGCGAACCATCACACTCCTACAAGTGTGACAGCTCAGGGTCAAGACTGATTTGCATATAACTATGTCTGAACTGGGGTGGCAAAGTGAGCTAAAGAACGATGATGGATTCAACCCAGATCTGTGACTGGGGGGTAAGTGTTTGAAAAGTTTCAACACTCTGTCCATCATCTCCTTGTGTTTGCACAGCTCAGACTATTCCAGGCCCCTAAAGCTATAAGAATGGCTTGGGCAGCAGGTACTAGTCATTTTCAATGTATATTCAATTAATAATTAACTGTTGTTGTGATCATCTCTAAATTGGCCACACAGCACCACCTTGTGGCAGATTGTCACAAGCGCCTGTGTTGACAATTAAGTGCCGGTGCCGAGCACCGGAAACCACCGGCTCAAATTAAGCACTGGTTCTACCAGACATCTTTCCAGCAAGATTAGTATAGACAGATGAATCTTAATTTCTTTCATATTTCAGTACTAGAACCACTTTCTGCAGGTGTGGGGAAGATGCTTCAGCAGCTCCTCGCTTATGTTACACATTTTAGAAAAAAAACAATCATCGCTTGCCTCTCAATGTGTACATGGCTCAGCAGCTGTTCTGCTGCCACCTACAGACCAGTAGGCTTCTCTGCAGCTCTGAATTGAGAATGAAGCAACAGTGCAAGAGAGCCCACAGTGCAACCTGATCTGATCAGGCATAAGATGAACAATTATTTTTTGTAAACTGAATTCTTTCTGTCCATTCTGTAACTCTTTTATTAAACTAAACCACTGCATGGCGGATGCAGAAGTGCGGAAGAGTTTCAGGACCACATTTCTGTTTTTCATTTGATTTATTCCTCAGAGCGCCCTCAATCTATAAGAGTCTTTCATGGAAATATATAGATTCAATACACTACTAACTGGTTAAAACAAACGTCCCTGTCCACTTTCTTTGCTGATGATCTGAAAAGAAACTGTGAGAGCTGGCACACGTGAGGTAGGGTTGCCTCATTCTTCTTAGGAAAAAAACGGGTCATTTATTCTTGTTTTGGAATTTTGCAATGGTCTGTCGGTGGTATTGGAGTAAAATGTTATGTAAACCCCCCTATACTTTTTTACTTAAGTTTGCATGCGTTTCCTTTAACTATAATTTAGCATTCGCTTATGACTCATTATTGTAGTTTATATTTAAAGTTTTAAAGAGGAAAAAATACCCGCTTTTGCTCATTTCTTTTTGCTGGCCGTAACATGTAAAATACTGGCCATGTGGCTACAATACCAGCCAGGTGGCACCCAAAGCAGAGGGTCCTGCTCTGAATGGACAGCTTGCTGCCCTCTCAAGACCTCCTGGCAAGCAGCTGATTTTTTTCATCTTTCCTGAATGAGAAAATAGGTAAAAGCGCTGGGTAAAATCACGCAAAATCTTTGCAAGTATATTGGCTAAAATAGCTCAGGCACTTAGTTGCATAGCAAAAAATACCAATTGGGTACTGAAAAGCTCAATGCATTTCAAACCTTTTCAGTTAGCTCTTTTTGTCAACTAATAGAAAGTTTCAGTCATTTCAGGCCTGTCCAGTATGCAAAAGAGAATAGAACATAGAAATACAATTAAGAGAAGTACTCACTACATCAGAGGTCTTCAAACTTTTTTAGGCCAGGCCCCCCCATCTAAACTTTTTTGGACATCGAGCCCCCCCCTCTCCCATCACCACTTGACAACAAATTCTGAAGCTGGTACTCTGCATCATCTCTAGCCATTCCCACCTGCAGAGTTCAGGTCGTATATGGCAAATAATATTAAAGTGAGAGTGTTTAGTAAGCTGCAGTTTTTATACTACCTGTGGTTAAGTGACAGATGCTTATTACAAACTTCAAATGAAAAGTCTCCAAGAAAAGTTTGCACAAAAAAATTACAATGGTGCTTTCTTTTTCACATAAAACAAAATTTTGCATAGATCAATAAACAAAATTTCAAAACTGTGACAGGTGTGCCTGTTTTTCTCCATAGAGACAGTCAATGTGTGGATGGATTCTTGCTACTGCAATCCTGAGGTTGTGCTCCACTTCCAGGGGCTTATTTAAAAGCCCCTTGCTACGCCAGTGCGACACTTTTTGTGACGCACCGGTGGCGCATTTTAGTGTTCCATAGTTACAAGGACGGGAAAAGCCACCTTGCGTGGCTTTTCCTGTCCTTGTAAATACAGCCCCTTTACACGCAGCACTTTGCGTGAAAGGGGCGTTGCATGGGCGTTGCTGTGGGTGTTCCGGCGCAACACCCATGGAACCTGACACAGTTCCAGATTTACGAGAAACCGTAAACCTGGAAATGCGTCTGAATGCTACTCCTCCCCAGGGGAGGCGTAACGAGGAGAAATGTGTTTATTTCTCCTAGTTTTTTCCCTCTTTCTATGCATGCTGCATTTTGCAGCACACAAAGAACGAGGAAATCACCTCTGGTGATTGTTTATGTGCAGGAAGGTGTCCCTTCCTGCACATAAACAATCATTAAAAAAACTACGGTTTGCAATGCAGCACACATAGAAGTTGAAAAAGGCCATTTCAGATTGTTTATGTGCAGGAAGGTGTCCCTTCCTGCACATAAATAATCATCTCCATGACGCAGGCATCCTTGCACCATGGTACAAGTGTGCCTGTATCGGCGCATGGCAGTAAATTGTGCGCCACTGCAGGAGAGAGCAAAGGGATCCGTCATATCCTTGTAGATATGACACATCCCGGTGCTTTCAAAGTGCCACAGCGTGGCGCAGCCAAAGGGCTTGCAGTGCCACGCTGCAGCACTTCCTTGTAAATGAGGACCCCAGTTTTGAGTGGTACTTAGAAACCAGAGCGCTCACAAAATTTTGTAATATATTTTTTGCAATTTTATATAGCACAAACATGACCCAAAGGTATTGGAGCGCTTTACAGGAGCATCTTTCACATTACACAAGGACACATTAATTTTTTGAAAGCATGGGGAGATTAAGTGATTTGCCCAGAATCCCGGTGAGCAGATGCTGAGAACTGAACCTGGTTCCCCAGCTCCAAAGTCTGCAGCTCTGGCTGTTGCGCCACAACATTGCCCCTAGATAAGATATCAGGAAAAGGGGTCCCGTAAAACATGTTTATGACACAATTGAAAAATCAGTGATTATGTGGAGTATGGCCAGGTGTCGCCAGTAGAAGGCATCCACAGTTTTTCAAGAAGGCCTAGGGGACATCTACCTCACACCCATATGCGATATAAGTGATTCAAGAGGATATATACCTTTCTTCTCTAGCAGCATTAAGAGCCATTCAGTTGTTAACATAACTGGCTTATAAAGAAGATAGGCTTCCAAAGAAGCAGAAACATGTCATAAGAAAGCATTTATATTTGCCCTACGAAAGACAGATGGCATATTTAATGATATTTGCTATTTCAGGCTTGTGTACTCAGCTCTAAAGTATTTGAACACTTTAAATGAGCACCAGCGACTTTAATCAAGGTCACATTTATTTTCCATATGTCACGGGTAAATCAAGGGATTTTGCCGAGGATCACATGATGTAGAGCTGATGGCAGGACTCAAACCTGGGTCCCCAAAACCAAAGTCATCAGCTCTGGCATTAATGACGCATCCTCTTCTCTTCAAAACACCCAACGTTCCCACTAGTGTTGGGAAGAAAGGCACAGGAGGGAGACTTTCAAAAAATAAAAAACTCTTCACACTTACCTGCTAGTGAAGGGAATCCTCGGGAAGAATGCATCCGTTGTCAAATCCTTGGAGCAAAAGGCAGTCGCTGCGAGGTTACAAACCATGATAACCTCGAGGGGAAGGCTTTCAAAGGCGAGGCGAAGGTCAGCAACCCGATATGAAAGTAAGCAATCAGGAGGCTAAAGGCAGCAGTGATGAAGCGCTGCTTTATCAGCAAAGTAGAAGTATTTTGCAGCTTTATGTATGCAAAATTCGCGGCACTTCCTGGCATCTGTACTGCTGTCCCTTTCTATGGAGGAACGTCAGTGTCGACTTCAGGGCTTCAGGAACTACATGCTGATTGGCTGTTTTGGATGCTCCAATCAGAGCGAGCCCTAACTCGAGATGGGGGTCTGCACACAGGCAGGAAACGTACTTCCAAAGTGGGAAGCAACAACGGAAGGTGAAATGGTGGAGTGGAGTGCGCGCCCCCCCTGAGGTGATACTGCGCCCCCCCTGGGAGATGCGCACCACACTTTGAAGACCTATGCACTACATGGTGTGATTCAGTGCTTAATTTGAGCCAGTGGTTTCCGGTGCTCGGCACAGGCACTTAATTGTCAGCATGGGCTTTGGTGACAGTCCACCACATGGTGGCGCTGTCTGTTTAATTTTGAGAGGAGCACAACAACCGTGTTTATTAAGTCAAATTGCATTGAGTATGAATAATGCGAGCCTATCACGCCATTGCTATAGCTTTGCGTGGCCTGGAATAGTCTGAATTGTCACACTTACAGTAGTGCGATAGTTAGGTGTCATGTTGGTACTGTCATTGGCAGCGCTGGCAGGGGCAATGCATGGTGCAGGCTACAGTGGCCTTCCGAGAAGGGCCCTGGCACACAACTTTTTGCAAATTAAGCGCTGGTGTATCTACTTCATAGTATTCCTCGATTAACTAAGAGCAAAGCGTTACGACATTTCTTGAAAGTACTGAGGTCTATTACCCAGATGTGTGCATGACAGAAGAACCACGACTTGGTTTCTCGTCTTTCGTAACTGTAGCTATAGTTTTGACGTGTCTCGAAATATGTCTAAAGGGCATATTCATATTCTAGAAGATCCAGGACACCTTACTGTAGGGTCACTGGAAATATTGATGCACTGCATGCAATTATGTGCTTCCCTTCAGAACTAACTTTAGAACATATAACTTTTTAAACAATGCATCTCAAAAATGTTCTAGGTTCTGGACCAAGAATTTCTCCACCCAAGGCCCCTGTGGAAAACCTGATTTACTTGCTCAGTGGCACCAGCATTTGCTACAGGGCCGGACTGGCTGTAGTGGGCACCGGGCGTTTACCAGGTGGGCTGGAGGGGTGGGAGCTGGTTTTGTGGCCGTGGGGGCCGGTTTTGCAGCAGTGCTGCAATATTGGCCCCCTGTCACAAAAGCAGGAGCAGTGCTTCTTACTAGCAGACCCCGCCCCCGGGCCCGTCGAGCAGCAATCTGCCAGGGCTGGTTGCTGTTCCCAGTCCGGCCCTGATTTGCTACCTCCTGTGACACTTGTGTGGTGTTACCAAAAACCAGTAACCCCACTCAGAAAATTGTTCCTTCCAGCACCGCTGACCCTCAGGAACTGTAATGCTTAGTGCCGTGCACCACCAAACACGTGCCAAACCTTTCGCAAGCTTTAACTTAACACCTTTCTAACTTATTCCCTACCTTAATCTAACTACCTAAATTTGAAGAATATAGCCTTATAACCCGCGGCCGAGGGCTATACTCGTTGTTAAAGGCCCTGAACCTGAGTTACAGGCTCGATATATTTCTCAGTATAAAATCTGAATTACAAAAAGGTACAACGCACAAAAGCTGAGGTACACTTGTATTCCTCCTTCCAACACGTAGGTACATGCTGATTGGCCAAACCACAACCTATATATTGCTGTGATCTAGTGAAATCCAGGACAACTCTTCATCGCAGGGCAAATGGGCATGGCTACTCTCAACAAGTCCCTCTCCAAAAACTGCATTTGATGGGGGCTTACATTTCTGGGTGTGACAACAAGACAGCAAGCAAACATCCGGAGCGGTTGACAGCCAGGGCACTAAAGGATTCAACTAACCTATGAATAAACCCACCCATAGAGTCAGTCAGAAGCTACTGCTAATGGTCACTTTGGTAACAGAAACTTCAAACCTGGTTGTAAAGCCCCAGCCAATCTCTCCATGCATTAATCACCCTGACAACCACTAAAACCAGAAACCAACTACAAACAGCACTCTAAAATTAAGCTTGGTCTATTTTAATCCCTCCGCAAGCCATTCTATGAACAGTGAATGCCGCTATCACTGAGCATATAGTGAAAGGTTGAAGTCTCCACAATTCAATATATCCAGGGTCCTAAATGAGATATCACCACTCCAGCAAATTAAAACAAACAGATAAGATAGCCATAGAACTGATTAACTAGGAATTAGCTCAGCTGAGATCGATAGGATGGGACTAACCGTGTAACTCCGCTGTAAAAAATGGAGGGATTTGAAGGACAAAATGCAGAGCAGAGCCCGTAAATAGGTTTTCTATAGGGCGGTATGCAGAAACAAAAATTGTCATTGGTTCTGTACGTATAGATGGATCAGAAGACCATGCAAGCAAGATCTGCACAATCGTGTACAAATTTACTGTGCCTGAGTACATGGCGTATGCACCTTTTTTACCAAAACAACAATGTGAAAAAACGACTAAACATCTTGCATTCGAAGATTGAAAACCTAGGTGCAGCTATCTGTTGAATCCTCTTTCAGCCCAGTCACTCACAGAAGGGTCCAGGTTTGGAATCATTGACTCCCAGGACCATGTTGTAAGTCACCCAAATGGAAGACACAATTAAAGCATCCAAAATGGCAGCCGAAGTATAACCAGTAGAGTTCCTTCAAGAATGCATCAATACCCTTACCGTGACATCATCAGAAGTGATCAATGCAGGTTGCAGACCTAATTGGAAAAAACATTTAACAATACTTTCTCTAATGAAGAGATCAGTAGCGGATCCCGATGACGAGCTGACCTTTTGAAATATATTGATTCTCCCAATCCCAAGTATGGCCATAGCAGGTGACATCATCTGTCAAACTCTGGGTTCCGACAACAGAGCAAAATGGAGGCAGCTCTGACTGATCACAACCTACTCTTGTCCTTTGAATTTGATTAATCATAAGTACCAATTCTGCTGGAATTATATATTCCCAAAAACTTTAAGATCAACTTTTCTAAAAATAACACTTCTCAATTATTAGTTCAAAAGATAAATACTTTGGAAAAGGAACACTCTCAAAAGTGTTTGTTCCCAATATATATTAAGGAAAGGAGAGTGTAAAAGGGGTGAAGTGTTAGTCGTTAAGGGTGCAGGTGTTATGTGTATGCACACTGGGGTTCAAGGATACGGGTAATTGGTTAGGTGTTTGAGGTAAAGAAGTTAGCCTTTAAGGGTTATTGGGTTAAGGGTTAGGAGTTAATGGTTAGGTGTGTAATGTTAAGAGTTTAGGATAGAGGGGCTAAGAATGTGCAATTAGGGATTAACAATATTGGGTTAATGGTTTAAGGATTTAGCATAAAGGGTTTAGCGTTTATGGTTTGGTTATAAGGTTGTGTTTGGAAGCTAGACATAACGGTAAAGGTTCATGGGTTTGGGTAAATGGTTTGAGGTTTTAGAATTAATATTACAGGGAATGGGACATAATGGTCAAAGCTTTGAGGTTAAGGGTTTTTAAATGTCTGGGGTGTAGGGGTTTGAGGCTAAGGGTCATCATGTTAAGGGTGTAGAATTAACCCATGTGACTGCATTGGTTTAGAATAGGAAATGTGTTTACTTTAAGATGTATTAATGAGTATTAAAATTATGGTTAACTTTTCCATTAGAGGAAAAAATAAATGATGCATTTCTAATAAGGAGGAAGAGTCTGCCCTATCTTTTGAAGTGGAGAAGAGTAAAGGATTTTAGACATCATTTTCGACACCACTGATGTCCTGAGTGTCTCTTTGAGTAGCACTCGCTCACTTCTCCGATTACCTTTGGTCCCATCCTCACTAAATCTGCTGGCATGCTTTGAGCCAGGGGTGTGTGTTAGCCCTAACTCTCTTTGCATTGTACTTAGTTGATCTCCCTCAAATAGTAAAGGCTACACATTTATTGTTACCTAAAATGGGGGGCTGCCACATCCCGTGCCTTCTTTAAGCGGATGACATAGTAATCTTAGTTAGAACCCCCATGGGCCTCAAAAGGAAATTACCTGAATGTAATAAATATTGTGAAAGTAATGACATAGTAATACATTTTGATAAGACCAAAATTATGGCATTTGGTAGAAAGCAAGTTGGTTACGGATGGACCATTGGGAATACGCCAGTTGAGGAAGTAGCAAAATATAAGTACCTAGGGATGACTTTTAATGGATATGTTACTTTGAGTTTTCTGATTGAAACACTAAAATCCAAAGCACGCTCAATCATTTGAAGTTTGAAAACAATTAAAAATTATTATGGTGGCCCCTCGCTTGATCCAGTCCTTTCTGCTTATAGTGCAATGGTCCCCCACAATTTTTGTATGGGGTGGAGGTCCTGGGTCTGAGTGGTCACCGAGATTGGGTAAAGACGGAAGGTGTTTGTTTACAGAATCTGCTATCCCTTCCGAAATGTCCAAGTACTCAGAATGGGATCTGGGTTGGAATCAAGGTGAGTGATCACTCTCGTTCACTCTATGGGATTTTGGGAAAAATTGACACAGTCCGAGCAACCTAAAGTAGAAACTGTAGCAACTTTATGCAGAGATGAAATAATGAAAAGTGAATTTGGATGGGCAAAAGAAGTTAAGAGGATGCTGCAAGATATGACAAAAATCTTACAAATAAACAACTATAATGTTGCACTCCCCGCAGCCCTTTGAAAGAATAAACTGATGGAGCTAGGGTGTCTGCTAGGAGAGAAAAAGACCTGGGGTACCCGAGACAAGAGCCATCAGTAGTTGATTAATGGGAATCCTGGCAACCCAATTCCTCCTTTCAGTATCTGCTTGGGTTGCCCAACAACGCGATGAGTAATGTAGATTGAAGGTTTAGAGTTGGTCTTCAGCCTCTCCAATCCCACCGTGATGGGATAGCATCTTTTAAGACCTCAAAAGGGTTATATAGTTGTAGGTTGAAAATGCAAGTAACAAAAGTTCACATTGTACTTTATTGTCTTTATTTTTTAAGTGTGTGCTGCAAATTTGTAAAACCTATTTTCTTAAAGTATAATGTAAGGGTGCGATCAGCAGCTGGGGATTTCCCTTTTCATATGCAATATATTTATGTAGCATATGTACTGGCTAGATTTGTAATGGCTTTCTTTGATTTTGTACTAATGTCAAGTGTTTGATTATTGTTTAAGATATTTTATGGTATCTCTGACTATTTTATATTCTTAAGGTCGTTGTAACATCATGTTTTTAATGAATTGTTGTTATATGGTTTAGGGCACAGTGTCCCAAATAAACTTAACTTTTGAACTGAAATGAACGACTGGCAGGAACAAGTATTGGATCAAATGTGTAACACAAAACGAATTCCCTTTTTCCTCCTAATTTATAGGTATATCTGTATGAATGTGTTTACTAAGAGGGCGAAAGAAAAAACAACTAATAACCAATCATTAATTGTTTTGGGAAACAAATGAACATACTCAAATACCTCTTTCTTTTAGTGACTGAAGATGCTTAAAATTATATATATATATATATATATATATATATATATATATATATATATAGATAGATAGATAGATAGATATAGATAGAAAGATAGAAAAATTAGGTATATAACCAGACACTGTAATTGACCTTTAATAGTGTAAAAATGCTTTATTTCATTTATAATGTATTAACTAGGATTTATTACAATAAAATGCATAACAAGGTTGAAATCATGTGTATAGTTGAATTATATCATGTACATAATTTTCATTTTATCAATATTAAAATGGATCATAACAATTGATATGAAAATTCCACAGTTTGTGTTAAAAACAGATACAAATATATCACACAAATACAAATAATACCAAGATTAAAAAGATTTTCAAAATGTCAATTCTTTTACACTATGAAGGTCAATAAAAGTGTCTGGTTATTACCTAAATTTTCAATTTTTCTATTTATATATATATATATATCTATATATATATAGATATGTATATAAAATTGTTTTAAGCATCTTCAATCACTAAAAGAAAGAGGTATTTGAGTATGCTCATTTGTTTCCTGAAAGAATTAATGATTGGTTATTAGTTGTTTTTCCTGTCGCCCCACTTAGTAAACACATACATACAGATATACCTATAAATTAGGAGGAAAAAGGGAATTCGTTTTGTGTTAGAGTTTATACTATCATGTCCCTTTTTTCTAAATAAGGGTGGCTCTCTTGTTTTTTTGAGTCTTGTATTAAATGTGACTCTAGGTCAGCCCTCTTTATATTATGGTCTGTTCAAGTGTCATTCACATGTTCCTTCCTCTGACCAAAGCATACATCATGGAGCAATGGGTCATTCTGCTTCAGACACTGACACTCTTGTCTCGGAGGGACAGCATCTTGCCAGATCCAATGTGGACGTACCCCTAAAAAGTGCACTTCACTACCATTGGTATTTCGGCAATAGTTTATGTTGTCAACTCTTTTCCTTTTCTTTATTCTTTTTTAAATGTATTTTAGTAATCCTGTGTGTTTAAGTATGTCAAACGTTACACTAATTCAAAGCCAATGGTACATTTTCTGTCTGCCAATAAGACTCAAATAATCCTGTGATGTGCATGAAAACTACAAACGAGTTTCTATTCCTGCTCTAACTGTATCTACTAGCTAGGAAGCACCCATACTGTTAAAATAATGTGTGATGGCTATGTTTTTTAATTCTGAATTTTTATTGCAAACATATGGCTGCCAGGTTTAGCACCGGCATGTTTTCTTTTTTTATGATTTTTGTGGCACATATGCTTGCAATAATAAAATAAAGAAATAACCATCTACCAGGTTGCCAAAGCGTGTATTATTGACTTTACCAATGCTTGTTTTGTTACTGTGCCAGCGGCACATTTTACCTGTTCTATTGCTAAATGCGCTGATATCTAGCTATGTAATCTGTGAGAATTATGTATCAGGGAGTTAATAGTTTCGGTGAACTATACCAGTTTATTTTTATAAAAGTGCTGCGGCAGAGGTCCCCGCCTCGCGCCGCCTTTTTCCATTCAAATGATCTTTATTCGGCATGCAGACATATAACCATAAAAGATGCAATTAATAAAAATGATAAAAACGTTGCACAATCAACGTATATAAGATATGTGTCTGTATTCATAACAATTCCATTCAGAGTTAGGCAGAAAGATATCGAATCAAAATGACCAAACATTTTATATCATAGGAAGCTCTGCAGAGACAAGTTCATTAAACAACTAAAACAGAAATATGAAAACAAAAACAAAACTTTAACACAACGCAGAAAATATGTAATAAAACCCTAGAGATTATTATAAAATCACTCTGGACCATTCGAGTAAACATAAGATACAAAGTCTCGTGCATCAAGGGAAAAATCAGTTATTGTGTATATAACCATATTCTTTTCCCACCAACTGTCTTAAGCGCACAGCCGAGGAAATATACTTATAGATAATCAAACATATATATTCCGTTTGAAGAAGCTGCAAGTAGAGTGATGCTGGCTTACATTGTCGGATATTATTCATAGCTTTCAGCAAGAGACATAAAAAACGTTTCCTCAGTGCAGAATATAAATTACTGAAAAATAAAAAGTGTAACAGCGACTGTCTCGTTTTAGAGTCACATGGGCACGGCTCTAACATAGAATCATGAAATGTACAGCATGGAGAAGAAACCAAAGAGTGCGCAATGCCGGACCTAAATCTGATGAAGTAAAAACGTTGTGCTTGAGTAAATGAAAATGTGAGCTATGGTTCCATAGTAGTGGTGGTGGTAAAAAGGGGGAGAAAATCAGCTACCCTCTTTTTCCCTTTCTCAATCTCCAACCTATGCTATTTCTTATGGCAAGAAATTCATATTTTAGTTGTTTCTTAGAGATGTTAGACAATAGTGATGGATCATGGTAGCGGTCCTCCCTCCCAATCAGGGCAAGATGCTCTTTCACATACCTCAACCAGGTAAATTTACAAGCTTTATCTAACGAATTTGCATTCATTAATTATAATCTGATTGAGAACAGTTTCCTGCTTAACCCAGATGACTCTCCACAGCATCAGAGGGGCTCATTCGACATAGTCTTCTAGCGGCACTAGACCTAGTTCCAAATGAGGGGTAGTAATAGGTAGACTGTTAGGAACCAATAACAGTCTCCATAAAAAGATACTGTCAGCTGCTTGCACATTTGAGGCATCACAGTAGCCCCAGCCTCCGGCACCATGTAGAGATACAGGCAAACATTCAGTGGATAGATCTTCACCATAACATCCAAAGATTTTCTGCCCAATTTCCTAGCAAATCTTAAAAGCGCTACAGTAGATTGTTCAAGCCTTAACCGTCTGCACTTAGCCAGTTGCATCCAAGAGCACTTTTGGTCGAAGGGGATTCCTAAATATGAGACGATAGAGACATGTAACCGTTTTTCCCCATTTATATATCGGGACTTTGGTAATCTGGAGGCTTTTCCTATGACCATGACATGGGATTTGGTGCGATTGATTTTTAGATCCAAGCCAAAAGGTGGAATCTATTTAAAGGTTTTTGCAAGCCTACCCCTGTTCTTGAAATTAAAACACAGTCGTCTGCATATAATAGGGCAGGCAACCTCCTTAGCCCAACCCTGTGTAGGTCTGCCTCAACAAGATTAAAATCTTTTTTTAAATCATTTATATAGAGGCAGAATAGATAGGAGGCTAAAGCACAGCCTTGTCTCACACCGCGATTTATATGAAAGGCCCCAGTGAGCTCTCCATTTTTTCCATACCTAACCCTCCCTGTAACTCCCACATGCATTTGGGCCACAAAATGGGCCAATGGCGGGTCCAAACCCATGTCAATCATAATGGATCACAATCTCCCTCTATCCACCCAATCAAAGGCTGCAGTGAGGTCCATAAAGCCTAGGTGTAGACGGCCATCCCTAACCGCAGTGTATTTAGAAATGATAAGATGGAGATTACGGCACTGGTCAATGCCTTGCCTGAAACAATATTGAACATCTCAGAAGCATCCCTTATTTACAACCCAAGAGTCTAACCGTTCTAGTAAAATTCTCCCCATAAGCTACGGGTGGTGTCTATCCGAGAAATTGGGCGGTCGGGAAGGCAGCGCCAGGAACGGGCTCTGTTGGTTCAAGGTCGGGGATCTCTAAGGCTCTATAATTGAGATGGCCAAAGTCCGAGTGGTTCCTCGTCCAGATCATTTAGAATGGAGTGACAAGCTGGCTCGCAATCTTTGTGTTGGCTGCCCATTTGTTGAGGAACCCTTCAAAGGGTGCTGCACTGCGCACATAGCAGCGCATGCAGCGGTGCAGTCATATGTCAGTGGTGTGCTCATTACCAACGCGTTTTCTGTGCTCTGCAGTCTGCACCATGTGCCTGTTAACTGCACACCAGTTCCAAAGATAGCACAGAGGGGCAGCACTCGCTCTGTCCTCCCTACATCTTTAGACCTCAGCCTGAACTCATTAAAAGTCTCTCAAACATCTTAAAAGTTGGCATTTCCCTGCATTAGGTTAGTCACTTAGCTTTCTAGTGGATATCCCAGCATGCATGCTTACATGTCCTTGCACCTGTGGGCCCCTTGATCAAATGCCAGGAGCCCTTGTGGTGGGCCGGGGCTGGGCTGAGGAAGGGCTTCTATTTATAGGCAGGTTTTGAACTACTTGCAGGATTGCTGAAAGGGGGGTCTGTAGGGCAGAGCCTGTAGCGAGCACTGCAACATTTTAATGATGGCTCTTTTAGTTGTACATTTTCTGGATGTTGAGCCAGGCTAGGTCTTGGCTCTGGGTGCTTCTGGGTGGCATGAGAGAGGGGGTGTGTGGTGGAAGTGACCTAGATTCTTCCGAGGGCCTCCAGATCACTTCAGCAGTGGACTCAGTGCTTAATTTGAGCCGTGGTCTCAGGTGCTTGGCACCAGAACTTAATTGCCAACACCGGCACTTATGACAGTCTGCCACATGGTAGCGCTGTTTGTTTTGTTTAGAGATGAACACAACAACAGATGTTTATTAATTGAATAAAAATTAAAAATGACTAATGCCTGCCACCCACGCCATTCATATAGCTCTAGGGGCCTGGAATAGTCTGAAGTGTCACACTTGTAGGAATGTGACGTTAGTAGGAGTGTTTGTACTATCATCGGCAGCGCTGACCTAGATAATGGATGGTGCAAGCTGCAGTGGCCTCCTTGCGAGGGGCCTGGCACTTTTTTTTTGTTGCAAATTAAGCACTGGCGGACCTTGAAAAGGGTAGGCAGCTGGTCTATATCACGTATCGGGACATAGCCCTGGTAGGCACCTTTGACTGGGTGCGCCAGGTGCTGACCGGATCAAAGTTCCCTATCACAATGAATGTGTTGTACCCATTGCAGCCATCCACACCTGCCCTGGGGGGTAACACATTAGTGAAAAGCATTCCAGCTGTTTGATGCAGCCAGTCCTCCGTTCAATGTGCATGAGGCAAACTGGCATGAATTTACAAGGGGACAGACATCACGCTACAGGCGGGTGCAGTGCCTCACTCAGGTGCAGTGCCTCACTTATCTGCAGTGAAAAAACTGGGGTGGGTCCATAAAACTGTTTACCCCCTATCCAAGGCGTGCCCACCAGTGCTTAATTTGGGCCGGTGGTTTCTGGTGCTCAGCACCGGCACTTAATTGTCAAAAATGGTGCTTATGACAGTCTGCCACATGATGGCACTGTCTGTCTAATTAAAAGATGAGCACAAAAACAGTTGTTTATTAATTCAATATACATTAAAATGACTAATACCTGCTGCCCAAGCCATTCTTATAGCTTTTAAGGCTGGAATATTCTGAATTGTAACATTTGTAGGAGTGTGATACTTAGTAGTTGTGTTTTTTTTTTTTTTATTTGAGTTTTATATAGCGCTGGCTAGACCCGGAGGTATCAGAGCGCTTTACATAGGGTTCCACAAAGTTACAAAATTACATCAGTTACATCAGTTACTAGAAAAACATTTCAAGAGCGTAAAGACAGAGATAAGTGGAGCTTAGAAGGGAGAGGGGGTAGGAGGGAAATAGGGTGGAGAGACGAGGGAGAGTCTGTCCAAAGTCCGGCTGGGTAGGTGACGGCCGAGGGGAAGTCCACAGCCCATCTCCTCTATAGCTATCAGGTAGCTCCACCGGGCATCGGCCAAATATCTAGGTCTCAACGGAAAAACATTTAAAAAGCATAGGGGACAAAACAATGGAGCACAGAGGGGGAAAGGGGGTAGGGTAAAGGGGTGGGAGGGAGAATGCGAAGGCGAGACGAAGGAAGGTCTGCCCAAAGCCCGGCTGGGTAGGTGCCGGCCAAGGGGGCCATCTCCTCTATAGCTATCAGGTAGCTCCACCGGGCATCGGCCAAAAAACTAGGTCTAGCGCTTAACATAAGGAAACATTGCGTTACAAATTACAAAAATGATCACATTAATTACAGAGAGGTTACAAATTCAATACAGGAGTTATTAGCGACCGTGAAAAACAAGATCCACAGAAAAGAGAGGGGAAAAAGAAAAAGGCCAGGGAGAGCAGGGCGTCCACGGGAGGGAGTCAGCAGCGAAGAAAGATAGGAAACATAAGTCAGAGGTCCGGCTGGGTAGGTGACGGCCATAGCGGTGTGCCAGAGCCTGTCTCCCCTATAGCTGTCAGGGCAGCTCCACCGGGAATCGGTCATACATTTCGTACTCCGCCGGATAAAAATGAGAATCAGGAAGGGACCAAGAGTCAGCAGCGGAGAAAGAGACGAGACATAAGTCCGAGGTCCAGCTGGGTAGGTGACGGTCATAGCGGTGTGCCAGAGCCTGTCTCCCCTATAGCTGTCGGGCAGCTCCACCGGGAATCGGTCATACATTTCGGACTCCGCCGGATAAAGATTAAGAGAAACAAGCTCTTTCTGCACAGCATACAGGTCTTACCTGTGTATGCCCGGACCTTTGGTGGGTAACTAAACTGCCCTATGTAGCAGTACAGAGGTCCTTCCTCCAGAATCGCCACATTAAGAAAGCCCTTCACTACAGCCTTCTACCCTCTCCGACCTGCTTGGTTCCTGAGATACTGTAATCCTGAGATACTCTAATGGCAGAATCCAACCGGACAAAAACACACCGGTAACGCACAGGAACTCAGACACAAAAGTTGGTACTGTCATTGACAGAGATGACAGAGGCAATGGGTAGTGCGAGTTGCAAAGGGCTCATGGTGAGGGCCCTGGCACGTATTTTTTTATACAAATTAAGCACAAGGGGGACACTGACTGTGCACACACCTATGCGGCACACAGTCGGTGCACCTTCGGATGTCCTCTTTACCTCTGCAGCCTTTTTGTACTAAGGTCCAGAAGCAGAGTTAAAGTATTTCCTCATTTGCATGAGGCCACGCCCACAGGCAAATAAAGGAACACCCCCTTGAGATTCTGCTGGCTATAGATGTGCGCCGGAACAATCTGTATTACAGATGGAGCTGCGCCTCTGTCTGCAGTCTTATCTGTAACACCAAAGTGCCCCAGGGGCGCACAAGTCCATTGCACCCTGCCCGCTGCTGTGGAACTCAGTGTACATTTCATGGACATAGGTGTAAAGTGATCAAATGTTTTCTGACCTTTGACCAGGTGAGCTTTGACTTTGAAGACTTCTCCAGAACAGGCTAGTGTTGAGTCAGGCAAGATGATGAGTACCATCGATGATGACGTCTGACGACCAGGAGTGTGGGACGGAAGTTACAAGAGGGTAAGTGGAGGATGATATTGCAGAGGCGGGGAGATGATATTGCACATCTTATATGCTTCTATTTAAGTGCTTGTTGAGGGTCACTTGGGAATCCATCTAAAACCAAGATATTTATTAGGGGTGGGTGGTAACCTCCGCGTGGAGTTTTGGAAAAACTCCCCCAACCGCCGCGTGGCAGAGTTTTTTCTCGCACGGGCCTCACCAACGTTAAGTTGGCTAGTGAGAAAATCGAGCGCTAAACCACCTCCCAGCGAGGTTTCTCACCGCGGGCAGTTGAAGTAGGTCCCTACCGCTCGCGTTGAGAAAGCTGTCGCTTGCGTTGTGAAAGCTGCAGATCTAGGAGAAAATCTACTTGAGCGACCGAAAAAAGCAGTGCCTTCTGGTGCACCGCGTGGTGCTGTTCGTGCTGATTTTACAACGCGGGACAAGCTCCCGGCACTATAAATCAGTGAAGAAGCACGACGTACCGAACTTCACTGCTCGCGGAGCTCCGCAGAATCTCGCGGAGTTTTAAGGTAACTTCGCTGAATTCCGCAGAGTGAAACTCTGCGAGTTCCGCCCACACATAATATTTATGCATCCTGTGACTGTACATAAGAAGCCATCACTGTTTGTGCCTGAAAACTACTCCTGAAGCAATGATGACGACAAAGTCTGCTTTGGTGGGGGTGAGTTTTCTGTAACCCAGCGATATGTAGGGCTGAACTGGGACCGGGCAGGATTTCAGTGACCATATCAGAGCTAATCACCCTGTCTGCCTAGGAAGCACCTGTGATTATGAATAAACTTGGGTTTGCACACTTTTGGGAGAGGATTGATGGGTGGCAGCCTAGCCATGGTTTAAGAGTGGCCTCTCTACTGTTAGGCCTCTTGTAACGTGTAGGGGCATATGACGTCACGCCCAGCACTGTGCAGGAATCCAGGAGAGAAGTTCAGACCCATCATACACAGGTGGTTTTCCATCTCCCCAACTAATATCTTTAAAATGTGTTTCTATTATTTGTATTTCTTTGATTTTGTATTTCGGTGAAATTGTGTTTCCATTAAATGTTTTCATTGAAATGTGTTATCGCTGAACTTCATTTCGAAGTAGAAGTCGGAAGTAAAATACTGTTGTTGATATTTGTGGTGAGTGTGGTCAAAAGATGCTAAACTTTATCAAAAGATGCCTATGGGGTGCTGCGTTGTGAGAAATGATGGTGTCACAAACAATGTTTGGGATACAGCTGCAGGACCCTCCAAGGACTCTGAAAGAGAGAAAGTGCTGCCGTCAGTGCTCCAGGCGCTAGACCTGCAGTGGGGAGTTGGCCTCCTGTACTCTTAGGATAGTCGCGGTCGAGCACTCCAGACCCGGCTCAAGAAAGATGAAGGTGGGTGAGTCTAAGCTAGGGTGACCAGACGTTCCGGTTTTCCCCGGACGGTCCCGGTTTTCGGAGCAGTGTCCCAGTGTCCCGACACTTTGCTCCACATTACAGAAATGTTCCGGTTTTTGTGCAGTGCCCGGGTTTAACAGAGAAATGTCCCGGTTTTTAAATAGTGTCTCGCACGCACTGAGACACTATTTAAAAACTGGGACATTGAGACACTATTTAAAAACTGGGACATTTCTCTGCTTACTTCGCACAGGTGCTGAGACGGGTCTCTAGCGGGCTCTCCATTTTTGCCCACAGGATGAAAAACAAATCTTACCGCTGCAGCAATACCACCCTTCACTGCCTTCAAAGAGACCCGTTATGGTACTTTCACAGTCTCATCATTCCAGAACTGAAGCCTTTTCAATGTTATGTACAACAAAGCCAAAGTTGTTGCTTATTTATCTTCTGCAGCTAACAACAAATGACAAAGCTAATAGTCCTGGCTTGTTGAAGGTGTAATGTTAGATGTTGTATTATTTATCTGAATACAATGGCAGAAGCAGCAAATTTTTCGGGTTGGACACTATGGTAAGCATAGATTTTTTTAGCTTATGTGTTTTAAGCCACACCCTTAATTATATCAGCCACACCCCATTGAGAGACCCCCCCCCCCAGTTTTTTCATCCCACTTAAAGCCTGGGTACTTCTGTCATGTCACCTGGTCTTTGTAGAGCGCTGTATGGGACTTCAGCGAGCTGCCCTGTTTGAGAGTGCTGGGAGGGCACAGGGTGCATAAGTGGTTGAAGGGAGTGTGGAGGGAATCATCGGGTATCATGCGTGAGTGTTGATGTGGTCAAGTTACCGCAGCCCTAAAGCCAGCTCGGGTAGTATTTCTACTACATTTGAAGGTTTTTAGAAAAAATAAATGTATTAATTGAGGCCAAGATTTAGCGTCAGAACTGCACCACTTGTTTGGCACAACCCCAATGTAAAATCTCAATCATTAAATCTCATAATGCGCTTAAATGTACTCATAACATACCTGATGAACATTTGTGTGAGGTCTTAATATCAGATGTTACTTCTTGTGATGTCACTTCCAGTGATGCCATGTGCGATGTCACGTGTCGTCACGTCATGCGCTGTGATTGCACGCGCCATGATGTCAAGTGCATCCTGGCTAACTTGGTTAGTCCCCCTACTGCTCTTTTTTAGGATTTGTACCTTGGAGACAGGCCTATATTCACAGTCCATCCCACACCTCAGAGGCACAGACAGGCCTTCTCTCATCCCTCCCCTCATCTCAGAGACACAGAAAGGCCTACCTCCTCAGCCCTTCCCGCATCATAGTGCCTTTTGTCTCCCTTTCTCTTCCTTCTTCCCCTTCCCCTTCCCCTTCTCAACTTCTGGCATGGGGCAAGCTTTTTAGCATTGTTCAAGCAAAAACCCAGCATCCTATAATGCACATGCTATTAGCTTAAAAATCCATTGCTGTCTGTGTCACACATCTGATTTGTCATCTGTAATTCTTCATCTGTGTCTGTGGATGCGGCTGTCATTGTAGTCCTTTTTCTATGTCTATGACAGCTGTCAAATAGTCCTACTTTTATGTCGACAGTTACTGCAAACTGTAGCCCTACTTCTATATATATGAACTGTCCCGGTTTTTTGTTTTGAGAATCTGGTCACCCTAGTCTAAGCACAATATGTCACAATTATCATAGCTGGAATATGGATGTGAGTGTCCAGCCAGAGCAGAGCGATAACACACTTTAATGATATTTTGGGATATACACAAATATATTTAAAAAAATTGCATTTTTTTTTAAAGAAAATAATACACATAATAACATGCAGCACAGAACAAAATAGCTGTGAAAGCAGGGCTTCTGGTTGTACAACAACTTACTGTTCGTAAACTATGTTCACGAAGCTCTAATGTCGCAAACCCCCAGGCACCTCTGGAATGGCACAATCAGAAGGGGTTTCAAGCAGGTAACGTTCATGGACAACGAAGAGCACAATCAGGATAGTGAGGCAAAGGACAGACAGTAATCTACCTCGTGACAATCGGGATAGTGAGGCAAAGGACAGACGCAATCTACCTCGTGACAATCGGGATAGTGTGACAGAGGAAAGACACGATCTACCTCGTGACAATCGGGATAGTGTGGCAAAGGAAAGACACAATCTACCTCGTGACAATCAGGATAGTGAGGCAAAGGACAGACGCAATCTACCTCGTGACAATCGGGATAGTGAGGCAAAGGACAGACGCAATCTACCTCGTGACAATCGGGATAGTGTAACAGAGGAAAGACACGATCTAACTCGTGACAATCGGGATAGTGTGGCAAAGGAAAGACGCAATCTACCTCATGACAATCAAGATAGTGAGGCAAAGGAAAGACACAATCTACCTCGTGACAATCAAGATAGTGAGGCAAAGGAAAGACACAATCTACCTCGTGACAATCAAGATAGTGAGGCAAAGGAAAGACACAATCTACCTCGTGACAATCAAGATAGTGAGGCAAAGGAAAGACACAATGTACCTCGTGACAATCAGGATAGTGAGGCAAAGGAAAGACACAATCTACCTCGTGACAATAAGGATAGTGAGGCAAAGGAAAGACACAATCTACCTCCTGACAATCAAGATAGTGTGGCAAAGGACAGACAGCAATCTACCTCGTGACAATCGGGATAGTGAGGCAAAGGAAAGACGCAATCTACCTCATGACAATCAGAATATTGTGGCAAAGGAAAGACACCATCTACCTCATGACAATCAAGATCGTGAGGCAAAGGAAAGACACAATCTACCTCGTGACAATCGGGATAGTGTGGCAAAGGAAAGACACAATCTACCTCGTGACAATCGGGATAGTGTGGCAAAGGAAAGACACAATCTACCTCGTGACAATCAAGATAGTGAGGCAAAGGAAAGACACAATCTACCTCGTGACAATCAAGATAGTGAGGCAAAGGAAAGACACAATCTACCTCGTGACAATCGGGATAGTGAGGCAAAGGACAGACAGCAATCTACCTCGTGACAATCAAGATAGTGAGGCAAAGGAAAGACACAATCTACCTCATGACAATCGGGATAGTGTGGCAAAGGAAAGACGCAATCTACCTCATGACAATCAAGATAGTGAGGCAAAGGAAAGACACAATCTACCTCATGACAATCGGGATAGTGAGGCAAAGGACAGGCGCGATCTACCTCATGACAATCAGGATAGTATAGGAAAGGAAAGACACTCACTACCTACCGCATGACAATCAGGATTTTGTGGCAAAGGAAAGGTGCACTCTCCTGAGAAGGTGCATCTGTCAGAACATGGTCCATTCGTCAGCATGGGTTGCACAAGAGAGGGGCTCAGTGGCACGTTGTTGCACATGAAAGGGTTTGTGTCACACAACAGGCCCTGATGCATATGGCAGACACAGCTGACCAAACAGAGAGCTGCCATGACTGACATGGAAAGCTGAAACAAGGACCCCAAGATCCCTAACTGCACCATAGACATAGTCTAGTAGCTACATGACTGACCTGGGCACCAGTGCTACCCCTGCTATTGGCATTTGACCTGCCCATTGTGTAATTCTGGGCAAATCATTATATCTGCCTCAAACTGAAAGTGTTTTGTGTTTTAAAAAGCAGCTGTACAGTTACTGTTCCAATTACAGATAACTCCTCCCCTATCACACCCTGGGGCCACACTTCATAAAGTTTTCATTGATGGGAGAAAATAGGACAAGTGTGTTCTCCACCATTTAGGACTAAGTGTATAGAAGGGAATGGAATAAAAAGGGATTGTCCAAGCCCCCTTTGAATAAATATGTTTCCACCAAGAGAATAACAAGGAAAGGAGACTGTCAAACAATTTTAAAATTATCTCCTGCAGATAAATAATTTATATTTTGAAAGCATTTTTCTTTTATCTTAAACCTAAATAGTTCGGTGCATTTTATAGCAGCCTATCTTATACTGCGTGTAATGCACATTTAAAATATTGTCCTACATATTTACAGTGCTTTCTGTCACAGGCTGGGACCTCGTAGCACTAAAAATACACAAGTAACTCTTCCCCACTGCACCAACCAGGATTGAAGTCCGTGGCTCTCTGGTTACACACAGACCTCTGCAGTGATCTCATGAAACATTAGAGGTTTCACAAGGTAAATTAGTGCATTTCTCACTGATTACTTTCATTACATGCATTTTTCATTTGACGTGTTATTTTGTATGCAGGCACCTGTACGTGAAAGGCCAACAAAATATTTACTGAATACTTTATTCTTTTTAGCCACGTCTTTGACCCCCGCACCCACACCCACTGACTGCTGTCAGGCACTGATATTTCTCACACTTGAAACTGGAGAATAAGTACTTACTGACTATCTTATGATATCACAAGCATAACATAGAAAAACATAGCTAATTCTGCTTGCTCCATGTTTCCTCTGGTGCAACAGAAGTTTGTAATATGGACTTGAGCAAACCCTGCTTGCACTGCTATATTAGTATCAGTTAATCAGTTAACATAGAACAAAAAGCATCCGCTCCATGTTTGCCCCAGTGCAAAGCAGGATCCTGGTTTCTGTCATCTATTCTCAATCAATCAATGCTTAATTTGAGCTGGTGGTTTGGGGGTGCTTGGCACTGGCACTTAATTGTCAACATCGTCACTTGTAACAGTCTGCCACAAGGTGGCGCTGTCTGGCTAATTAGAGATGACCACAGCAGCAGTTAATTATTAATTCAATATTGTTGGAAATGGCCCTTTTTGCAGGGTCACCCCTAAACTTTTTGCCTGCCTCCTGTATTTTTGCTGACCTGTTTCTGTTGGTTTTATGACTCTGGGCACTTTACCACTGCTGTTCAGTGCTAAAGTGCATATGCTCTCCCTTTGTAAATATGTCTATGTGAATTGGTATATCCCTGATTGGCTTATTTGGTTTACCTGTTAGTCCCTAGTAGTGTGGCCTATGTGTGCCCAGGGCTGGTAAACCAAATGCTGCTGGTGGGCCTGCAGCACTGATGTGTGCCACCCACAGAAGCAGCTTGTAAAGTGTGTCTCAGACCTGCCACTGCAGTGTCTGTGTGCAGTCCAGAACTGCCATCTTGGCTGTGAAGTGCACCCACTTCCCAGCCCCTGAACCTTCCCTTGGCATCTTGTAAGTCACCCCGGTAGGGTGCATTGTATGTGTAAGGTAGGACATGCCTTGGTGTGTGTAGGATGTCCTGGTAGTGAATTATGCCCCATTTCGTTTTTCACTACTGTAAGGCTACCTGTTCCTCATAGGCTAGAATGGGCAGTTTGGCTATTACATTCTATAGTCCTAACTGACCCCAGGAACATGGTAGAAAAACGAATTTAGTATGCCTGAGCTCAGAATATTAAAATACATCTTTTAGTGAAGTTTATTTTTATATTCTGTGTTTGAAAATACCACTTTTAGAAAGTAGGTATTTTCTTGCCTAAGCCTTCCAGTGTGCTCCGCTGTTATGTGTATTGGCTGTCTGGTTTTAGAGGGGCAGGGCAGGCTGAGTCAGACCTGGGTTGAATAGAGAGATCTGCATTTAGAGTGTGGGGAGGGGTGGCTCCTTGACCTGAATAGGGCTGTGCCTGGCAAGGTGAATGCTGGCTCCACCTCCTACTGTGTGTCTGCTACCAGACCCCCTCTTTCTGAAAGGAAGAATGCAGCCTGGTAAACAAAGTGCTCCAGGCCTGAGCAGAACTGGTTCTGGCTAGGTTCAGTGACTTGTAGCTTCTGAGAACAAAGACTTTTGGGGTATAAATATCTGTGCTCAAACCCCTACAATTTGTATTGCTTTTGGATCTGGAGAGGAAACTCTGTCCGTGCCACTGGAGGAATCTGCAGGAAGAGACTGTCCCTGTGCTTGTGTGTTGTTTCTTGCACTGGCCTGCAGCAGTGACCACTGGACCTTGAAGAAGAGAGAAAAGGACTTTTGAGAGAACTTTTATTTTGTTACAGCAATTACCCAAGGGCTAGGAAAAGAGCTAGCCTCCTGCTGGAGTCTCAGGCACATCTGACTCCACCACCAACCTCCTGCTTCCTCCCTGCGAGGATTGCTATCTGCTGATGAGGCTCCTGTGAGTTCCAGGGCCTCTAGTTTTGCTTCAGAGAAAAGAGTGCTGGAAATCGTCGCAAACGCACGTTTGCGAGCCGCTGCAGCCGAGAGCGCTGGAAAAATCATCGCGCTGCTGCCGCTGGGTGCTCGCAACACGAAACCATCGCTAATGCCCCTTTGCGAGCCGCTACAGCTGAGACGCGCTGGAAAAATCATCGCGCTGCTGTCGCCGAGCGCTCGCAACCCCTAAAGAAATCATCGCTTCAAGACATCGCTTGCGGACGCCATGCGTCCGCCATGTTTCATCGCATCGCACCGGATTTCGTCGCTCCCTCGCGGAGCGTCATCTCTTCGCATCGCAACACAATCGCACAGCGCAACAGGATCGTCGCATCGACTTCTCCCTCGCGGCAAGAAAGTCATCGCATCGGCGGCCTAGCGTGCAGAAGTTGGTCGCAGTGTCTCCGCACGCATCACGCAGATCGGCGCATCATCCTCCCTTGCGGCAAGGATTTCAACGCATCGCCGGCCTCGCGTGCCGAGAATCATCGCTACCACTTCTTTGCGACATTTTGTTGGTTTTGCTACTAAACCCAGGTACTTTGTGAGAGAAAGGGTCGCAGAGACCACTGCTTTGAATTTGAACCTTATTTTTGCAACCTTTGAACTATTTTTTGACAGTCCTTCAACAGCCATCCTATTTTTGACAGTCTTATGAGAGAAAGGGTCGCAGAGACCACTGCCTGGAATTTGAACCTTATTCTTGCAACCTTTGAACTATCTTTGACAGCCCTTCAACAGCTATCCTATTTTTGACAGTATTGTGGCTTTTACAGTTATTGGTCTTGTGATAAATCTGCCTTTATATAAAGATACTTATTTTTATAACTACTTGTGTGGTGTCCCTCTGTAGTGTTCCTCACTGTGTTACTGTGTATGGTCATAAATGCTTCACACCCTGCCTCTGAGATAAGCCTACCTGCTCGTGCTACGTTACCACAGGGTTGAGCAGGGGTATCAAGGAGGGTAGCCCTCTTACTCTGACTTAGGAAGAAGGGTCCCTACTTGGACAGTGGCCAGCCATTGCCAACTAGAGACCCCCATTTCTAACAAATATACATTAAGAATTACTATTACCCGCCGCCCAAGCCATTCTTATAGCTTAGAGGCCCTAAATAGTCTGAATTGTCACACTTGAGGCAGTGTGATGTATAGTAGCTGTGTTGTTACTATCATTGGCAGCATGGCAGGGGAAATGAGTGGCGCAAGCTTCAGTGGCTTCCTGACGAGAGCCCTGGCACTTATTCACAAATTAAGTGCTGCAATCAGTCAATCAATTTATGGAGCGTACAGCTGCCAAAAGGCATCCTGGCACTAGAGACACCAGAAAGGACCAAACAGCAAGATCGAATTAATCAATGTCAAAGAGCGAAGTCCTCAGTTAAGACCTAAACAGGCATTTAAGTCCTCAGTTAAGACCTAAACAGGCATTTAAGTCTTCAGTTAAGACCTAAACAGGCATTTAAGTCTTCAGTTAAGACCTAAACAGGCATTTAAGTCTTCAGTTAAGACCTAAACAGGCATTTAAGTCTTCAGTTAAGACCTAAACAGGCATTTGTTCTCAAGAAGTTGCAAAGATAGCATATTCCAAGCCTTGGATGTCAGCACAGTTAAAGATCAGCCGCCTCTAGTCTTCAGACAGAACCGAGGGCATTTTAAAAGTAGGACATGTTCACATGGTAGGACAGACCCAAGTTGGTAATGACATAGTCTATTACAAATATATTTGGGGGCCATCCAGTGAAAAGAATGAAATGCCAGAACTAATGCGCCTTTTGATGGGAAAGTAATGAAGTTCTCTCGGATGTGGATGTACCGAATGAGTTCTAGGCTGTCCTAGAATGAGTCCAGCTGCTGCATTTTGCACAATTTGGAAACAATTTAACAGATAGGATTGGTAACCCTACATGAAGTGCATTGGCGTATTCCAATGTGCAGGTGATAGATGCGTGCACAGCGGTTTTCCATGTGTCTAGAGCAGGGTTCTCCAAAATCGGTCCTGGAGTGCTGGATCCATGCCAGATTTTTGCATATCCCCATTTAGATAAATGCAGTTATCTTCAAAATCTGGAATTGGATCCGGCCCTCCAGGACCAACTTTGGAGAACCCCGGTCTAGCGGGACAAATACCAATGTTTTCTTCAGAGCCCGTATCAAAGTGAAACAAAACCCCGCCACTGTAGCAATCTGTTGGCCAAAGGAAAGAGTATTATTATCAAACTTAACCCGTAAGTTTCTCGCCACTATAGAAGGTGGGGGCAATTCCTTCGCCCACACAGTCATTGGACACTTCGGTGGCAGAATGACCAAAAATGAGACCCAAGACTCCAATGCTGTTCAATGTATAGAGCCGCGTGCTACATTAAAAATGCTCTCCATGAAGGTTGTCCTTGGAGTTAGCTTAGAGGTGGGAGAGCAGATGAAGGCTCAAGCCAGGCTCGAGCCTGAAGCCTGGCTCTGGCTCAGCTCGAGGTCCTGCTGGAACCTCGAGCCCATAATGAGCTGCGCTTTATTGTGGCCTCTGTCTGTCACCCTACCGCCAACCAGGATATGGCTTTAAGGCCAGAGTTCCTGTCTTTGGCACTGGGGAACAGGTTCGAGTCTTGGCGTTGACTCAACATCTTGTGATTCTACACAAATTACTTAATCGCCCCATATCTTCAAACAATGCCTGTGACCTTGTGCAATGCAACTGGTGCTCATGTAAAGCACTCCAATGCCTTCGGGTCGAGTTCACGCTATTAAAAATGCACAAAAAAGTAAAAACAAACTCTTAATATAAGGAAAGCCAAAAAGGTACCCATTACCTGGCTGATTCGTAAAAAGTGAAACCAAAAAATATGGAAAAATCGCAGCTTCCCTGCTTAAATTGTATGACTTTAGGCAAATATTTTATTTCACCAAAACTCTTTTTCTTCATTATTTCGCGTGAAAACACTTTCAAATATGTGAGTTCAGAAAACGAGTTGTGCAAATGCCTATTATGCTTGATTTTGATTTAATAGACTACATTGTTGCTCTCTAAGAATCTGGATTTAGATGACAATTGTCTTGCCTCTTAGTCACTAATACCTGCTACTCTTACCCCATTGGTTAAGGATCACAGCTTCCTGCGGACTCATTGTTTGAGTCACACTAAGAGAAATAGCATGGAGGGTAGAAATCTGAACAGAAGCAACAGAGGCACCTTTCAACGTGATGACGCAGGATCCGGGGATTTACAACGCACCTGCTGTCAGATTTATGCAGCTCTTACTTTAAATGCCACAGCACTCGCTATGTACGTGTGTGACTCACTGCAGACGAGAGCCTGACAAGGGCTTCAGGATCAGACTTGACTTCATGGTACTCATCATTTCATCCTTGGAAGGATGAGAGGCTGAGTGAGATGCTTGGGGCCTCATTTACAAAGAATTGGCGTAGGGCAGCTTAGCAGGTCTCTTTGCTGCGCTGCCCTGCGCCAATTCTAAAGGGCAGGAATGCACTGTATTTACAAGATACGGTGCATTCCTGTCCTTTTAGCCAGCGGCGACACACATTTTATAGCTGAACGCCAATGCAGGCACCCTTCCACCATGGTGCAAGGGTGTCTGCGTTGTTGGCGCAATCACAAGAGGCATTTCCCTCGTTCTATGTCTGCTGCAAGTCCAGTGCTTAATTTGTAAAATATTAAGTGCCAGGGCTCTGACAAGGAGGCCACTGCAGCTTGCACCACCCATTGCCCTTGTCATCGCTGCCAAAGCAACTACTAACCTTCTCTCTCGCATGTGAATGTGACAGTTCAGATTATTCCAGGTCCCCAAAGCTAAAGGAATGGCTAGGGAGGCGGGTATTAGCAATTTTAATGTATATTGTATTCCTAAACTACCATTGTTCTGCACATCTCTAAATTAGATGAGAAGCGCCACCATGTGGTAGACTGTTTTAAGTATGGTGTTGACAATTAGGTGCCAGTGCCGAGCACCGGAAACCAATTAAGTGCCGGTGCTGAGCACCGGAAAGCACCGGCTCAAATGAAGCACTGGCTGCAACACACATAGAAAGAGGAAAAAACTAGGATAAATGAAAACATTTCTCCTCGTTACGCCTGCTCTGGGGAGGTGTAAGGTTTTGGCGCTGCCCCATGTTTACATGATTTTCTAAATCTAGGGCGGCGTCAAAATCCATGGGTGTTGATAGGAACAGCCATTGCAACTCCCATGGAATACCTCCTTTACGCAGAGTAAGGCAATGCAGAGCTTTGCGCTGCCTTGCCTTACTCCATATCTTGGAGGCATGCAAAGCCACGCAGGGTGGCTTTGCATCACCTCATAGAAATGATTGAGAGGCCTGCACCATCGGAGCGTAAAAAAAAGTGACGCTCCAGCGGCGCAGGCCTCTTGTAAATGAGCCCCTTAGTTTACATAAAGTTCTCTGCTGCGGTTGCATTTGCCCACAAAGCTATCTTGTCGGCAGCGGTGGCTCCTCCGCTATGGCAGACGACCGTCACCCCCCCTGCTGGCCAGCTGAGGGAAAGGAAAAATAAAATTATAATAAAACTGTATTATTATTATTATTTTATTTTTCCTCTGGACGGAGCAGAGTCTTTGGGGGTGGGGCCATGCCATGACAGGCACAGAAGGGGAGTGGTGGGCAGCATTGCTGTCAGTGCGCATGATGGTTTGGCCGGCCGTCTTATGACGGCCAAACCGTCATGCGCATTGACATCTCCCCAACCCGAGCTGCATTGCGGGGTGGAGAGAACAGTAGGCGTAGGCTCCCAGTCCCCTTTGGAGCAGAAAACTAGCCCACTCAGGCCAATCCCAGCGCTTCTCTTATGCTGGTACCAGCTTGAGAGAGAGAAACACTGGGATTGGCCGTAGGGCGTCTGGCAGCCTCAGCACGCACGCAGCAGGAAGGAGAAGAGTGGCAGAGCGGCGATCGACAAGGAGCAAGTAAGTTCTTTTGTTTATTTTGTTGGCCGTCCCCCCGCCAAATCATAACCCTCCCCCGCCCCGCCACCCTGCCCCGGCCGAGACCAGCTGCTACTGTTTGTCAGATTAGTAAAACAAAATAAAACACATTGCAAAAACGGTCACTCAACCCAAAGCATTCCCCCTCCCACAATATCAAAAAATTACTCCTGATAGAGGAAGGGGACATTTCACCTCGGGTGCACTCAGAGCGCTCTCAGCATTAGGGCACTAGCATCTCATCACACCACTGTGTCATAGAACCTAGTACAAGGAAGGACACCCACCCAGTGCTTAATTTGAGCCGGGGCTTTCCGGTGCTAAGCACCGGCACTTAATTGGTTTCCGGTGCTCGGCACCGGCACCTAATTGTCAACACCATACATAGAACAGTCTACCACATGGTGGCACTGCTCATCTAATTTAGAGATGAGCAGAACAACGGTTGTTTTGGAATACAATATACATTAAAATTGCAAATACCTGCCTCCCCAGCCATTCCTTTAGCTTTGGGGACCTGGAATAATCTGAACTGTCGCATTTACATGCGAAAGAGATGATTAGTAGTTGTTTTGGCAGCGATGACAAGGGCGATGGATGGTGCAAGCTGCAGTGGCCTCCGGGTCAGAGCCCTGGCACTTAATATTTTACAAATTAAGCACTGCACCCACCACCCCAAAAACCTCTCCTCCCCCGTCTGCCGTTTGAATTATATAATAGTGCAAGAATCGGGGTTCAGTGGATGCCTCAGGCCTCGGACTCTGGAGCCGCTTCACCGGCTGCTCCCAGGGAAGCCACGCCCCTGCAGCACACTCACAACATCACAACACGTGCAACAGGAAGAAGCCTGTAATACCGGGACTCTCGCAAGAAAGCGACACTCAGTAATACAACCCAACAAAAGACGGACATTCACAACAGCACGTCGCAACAATCACATGTTCAGATTCTCTCAGCTTCACAATACTCACAAACTGTAAACACACACGACTCCTTCACAACACATGTGGCCTCGGGATACTTCACAACTTCACACCTTCTCAACGCCAGGACAAGCGCAACTCATGGCATCGCAACAACCATAACCTACGGAGACCTACAACATCAGGATACTCACAGTAAAACAATACTCACAAAAGGTGACACTTACAAAAGAACTCCGGTAGTGAAACAATACCACCCTTAACCTGCAGTTTTCTCTTTCTCATGCACAAAACAACATGTACTTTGTGGTGTAAGAGCTGCCCAGAATCACACGCACACACAGTTTTACACTTCTGTCTTGTACACACAACTCCACAATCTCTACTAGACATACGTGCAAATTGTTTAGTTGCACTGGGTAACTGCATGCACACAAATTCCTGAATGCACGTATGTTTTGTGGTTTGGTCAGAACCGCTCACATACACTCAAATTCTCCTGCAAGCACATGCCCTCACATACATGTACACTTGTGCACACAACAGTTCTCGTATGTAGCACATTCTACCTAATGGGTGGGCATAAATGGTGTAATTCTCTCTAGCGTAATTACTCATATTTGCCACAAAATTACTTGTAATTTATGCGTAATTGTAAGAGAAGCGTAACCCAGCATTTAGTTCTATTTTCTTACTGCAAAATGTACCCTTGTGTCCCAAATGGGCCTGAGATTAATTTAAAGCTGAGAAAAAGCACTAAATACTACGGGACACATCAGCAGTAGCCAGCAGCAACTCACTCTCTCTAAGTTCTATTTCCTGTGCTCCTGTGACTTTTAGCCCCAAATTACTCCTATCTACTCAACCTTGCTTAATTTTGGTAATTTCACATGACAAGAATTGAAACTGTTTTTTTGTGTGCTTGTGAAACTGAGTGGAAGTGTCCACCCTTTTTCGAAACAACTTAAATGGGGGTTAACGTCAAGAATTTAATGCGGCAAAACCACCAGATGAAAACTTTGCAAACTTTGATTAGTATTTAGAGTATTTACAATAGTTATCTACGTTTCACGAGAGAGCAGCTGTGCACCTGCCACACACATAGCAAAACTTGCACATCTGATTTTTCCTTGCATCCTCCTGCAGGTGTATGCACACATACCGTCTCGGCACGCACATGTGAGACACAGATTACAACAAACACAAACTTTAAGCTCATGTGAAGAAATGTCACAATAATTGACACATACAGTGATGGACTCGACCCAAAGGTATCAGCGCGCTTTACATGAGCAGCAGCAGACGTCATGGCTCGCGGGTGGCACAGGGGGGTCGCTTGGAGGGGGGTTGCGCGGGTGTCACGCATATTTAAAAAAAAATAATAATAAAATTAACTTACCGTTGTGCCGGGTCCCACGTCTCCGCTCCTGCTCTTCTCTGCTCTTCACAGCCAGGCCCCACTGACCAATCACAACACTGCAATGCAGCGTTGTGATTAGTTTTGAGCATCCTTGTTAGGACGCTCAACCAGTGAATGGGAGCCTGGGCTTGTTCTCCATGCAGGCTGTAATGCAGCCTGCATGGAGAACAGGGAAAGTGGGCACGACTGGTTTGGATGGCCCGAGAGGGCCGACCAAACAGTCATTGCGCCCTTAGGAGTGGGCAAACCACTCCCCCCTGCCCTGCTCCAAGAGCAGAGCAGCCCTGTCCACTCACCCGCCCGCAGAGCAGCAGGAAGCAGCATAAAATGATAATAATGCAAAGTTATTATCATTTTATGTTTCTGCTTCGCACTGCTTAAAAGCAGTGGGGCGCCACCACTGTACATGAGCACCAGTTGCGCTACAGACGGACACATTCATTTTGTTAGGCACTGGGAGATTAAGTGATTTGCCCAGAATCACAGGATGATGAGCGTCCCTGCTGAGACTCGAACCCGGTTCCCCAGCTTCGAGATAAGGTTCTGGCCATTAGGCCACACCCTCTCCCTTACTTACTAGAACAGGAAGCAAGACTAGTTGTCTTCTGATGGCTGCACATCAGGATAAGATATGGTGAGATGGTAGTGTGGGTTATTGCCTACTGAAGCTCTGTTTCGAATACTAGTGAGCCCAAATCGATGTTAAGTGTTTCTGAAATTGCTGAAATGAGTACCACTTTGCGAGGTTGCACTAATGTCTCGCGATACAGCGCTTTCATGTTATAGTGGAGGTTTAAACACTATTTTAAAAAATGTATTGCAGCTCATCTCTTGCTCTTCGTGGGGCCTGATGTGTAGAGTCTTAGTTACTACTTCGCCAGAGCTTCAAGGCCTGAGTGCAAGAGCCGCAGCTGGGGCTAGGGGTCTTGTGCACCAGTAGTAAAACTGTCCTCCCTCACTCATCCACTCATTCACCTAGCCAATCACACTTTATTGTATGTCCTTTGCCTCACCATACCACCTGGACATGGTGAGGCTGATGGACAGAAATGCTTTACTTACCCTGATCCTCTGGTAATTACACTGTGAGCATTCCATTTCATTGTTTTATTTTGATGCGCCATTACATTTTCTCCTTTGGGCTCCCGTCCCTCTGGTTGTTCACAAACAGATCTCTGATAGCTCAGTAGGTTTGGTTGTGTATTCAGCTGCAGCTTCAACCGGGGCAGCACTTGAAGAGCAACAGAAGAGGGATTTTGATCACATATCCCCCTCCTGGGCAAACAATGTGTCTTCTATATTACTAATTAAACTACTAAACTAACATAAACAAAATAAAATACAAATAGTCCATACAGAAGACGAATGAACAGAACATAACTGGTACATTGTGACACTTCCTGAAATATTATGTACTGATGGAAAGAAACAATACTGCTTAGTTAAAAAAATTCAATGAATTGCATCCATTGTCGTTCTATAATCCACGAAACATCAGGATGGGGAACTGAACCAACTGCTGTGATGCGACATGGTGCATTAACTGTCCCAATGTCTGCAGAGCAGCTTGATGGGTCAGTTAGAAACTTAACCTCCATCCATCTTGTTGAATGACCAACAAGTGGAATTAGATATGTCAAACACATTGGTAGCATTCGAAATGGACCTAAGAAGTCTAACCCTAACCTGTCATACTCTCACAGGTGCACGCATACCTTTCTCAGGGGTGTAAATGTTACTAAGCCCATACCGCTGGTAATACACTGTGAAGACTCACTCACAAACCTCTCTATCTCACGGCCCAGTCTAGGCCACCAGTACTCCTCTCTGATTATTCTATTGGTGAATGTTGACCCAAGATGCCCATTATGTGCCACATCCATGGTGTTTCTCACCTCGAAATAGGATTCCATTGATCTCTGGCAGTTCACCTTTGTTAGACCTGTTAGCCTGAGGGTGGTCTTCTCCCAAATGTTTTGCCTTTCTCCTCCATTTTTGCTGGCCTTAGGACTCTGTGCACTTTACCACTACTAACCAGTACTAAAGTGCTTTTGCCCCCTCCTTAAAACATGGTAAAATTGGCTTATCCCTAATTGGCATAATTAATTTACTTATAAGTCCCTAATAAAGTGGTACAACATGTATTCGGGGCATGCACATTAAATGCTGCTAGTGGGCCTGCAGCACTAACTGTGCCACCCACTTATGTAGTCCTGTAAACATGGATCAGGCCTGCCATTGCAGCCTTTGTAAGCATTTTTTAACTGTCTTTTCTTATCCTGGCAAAATAAACCTTTTGCCAGGCTCAAATCTGCCTTTTTAATACATATTAGTCACCCCTAGAGTAGGCCCTAAACAGCCCAGAGGGAAGGTGCAATGAATTTAAAAAGTAGGACATGTATTTTAAGTTTTAGATGTCCAGGTAGTGAAAAACGTTTAATTAATTTTTCAATACTGTAGGCCTGCTTCTTCCATAGAATAACATTGAAGTTACCTTATTACATTTAATAAGCTGTAACTTCCAAATAGGAACAGGTTACCAGTCCATGTTTGGTGTCTTTAGAATTGTAATGAAACCCCCTCTCTAATGGTATAGTCAGATTTTAAATTCTAATTTTGAAGATGCCCCTTTTAGTAAGTTGGCATTTTCCTGCCTTAGCCATTTAGTGCCTGCAGCCTTTCTCTGGGTCACATGACTGGGTATAGGTGGCAGTTGGGCTCCGTGTATTCCTCCTAGACAGCCACACACAATGGAGAGGATAGGTGTGTCTGGATGGGCCATCACTGGCTAGATGGGAGGGTGGAGCTGGGCATAGGCCTCCTTACACTTGAATAGACTGCGTCCTTCCTCTATACAAATGACTGCATCCCCCTGTTGTTAGTCTGGAGCTGAAGCAGGGGATGCAGAAAACCTGTGCACTTCAAACAGAAACCTCTAGAAGCCTCTCCCGCTTCAAAGGTGGCACAGGTATAAATATTGGACCTCAGGCACCAACCCTTCCGTACACTTCTGGACCTGTGGAGGACTGTACCAGGAAGTAGGACTGCTGTGCTGTTGGAAAGGCAGCCATTCTGCTGAACTGCTGCCTGCTGCCCTCTTGCCTGGGTGTGAAGGACTGGACATGAAACCTGGACCTAGGACCATCAAAGTGAGTCGAAGGGCTTGTCTCTTGTAACCCACACCTGGACTATGCTACTGTGAGTTTTACCCTGCCTAGTGGTGCCACCCCAGTCCTGGACCCTATGAAGTGGGCCTGAAAGTGCTCTGTCATCCCATCTGTGGATCCAGCAGACCCAACGAATCTTGTCTGCTGTGCACCCCAACCACGAGAAGAACTGACACATCGCCTCCACTGCAAAGATTCTCCCAGCGTGAGGACTCCGCACCAACCTCACAGCATGCATCAGAACCGCCACTGCACGATGCAACCCCAATGAAGGCCCTCACAACGCAAATCTCTCTGCGGTGAGTCTCACATCACAGCTTTGCAGCTCCTTGGAACCAACTCATCGCCTCAGCTGCGCGATGCTTCCTCAATGCCATACTTCGTATCACAAGCCCTCGTTGATGGGATCCTCGATGCCGCTGCAGGACCTCACATCGCAGCTCCTCGGAACCAACGCATCGCCTCGGCTCCGTGATGCATCCTCGGCGTATGACCTTGCAACGCTTCGCAACAAGGATTCAAGGTACTCTCGTTCAGCGGGCCTAACTGGATCCCTGTAGTCGGCCTATGCTCCATCTCCGTTGGCCTGAACTTGTGACCAAATATCCACAGTTGGCACGTTCTGCTTTTTGGCACTACTTTCACTGAAATCTTTAAATTTGCATATGTCTGGCTCTACTGATTGGATTTTTGTTGTTTTGGTCTTGTTTTATTTGTTAAAAACGATTCTATTTTTCTAATCTTATGGAGAGATCCTTTTGTGGTGCGTTTTCACTGTGTTACTGTTTTACATGTTGCACAAATAAATTACACATTGCCTCTGAGTTAGGCCTGTCTGCTCTGTGCCATGCTACCCGAGGTTTGAGGACAGGTTAATTTAGGGTTTGCTTGTGACTTCACCTTGACAATGCTTGTGGCTCCGGGCTCCATCCCCCTCCAACAGCAGCCCAATCTCTTGCAGCCTCCTAACTTCCAATAGGGCTGTATCTCCTACGATAGTTCACTCCCTAGGCCGGCCGTTCATCAAAGAGTTAAAAGCCGGTTGTATCTCCGGATCTCCTCCCACTTCCAGTCTCCATTGCTTCTCAGTCCCACAGATTGCCTCATTAAACCCACACGATGCAGTCATACACACCTCCATGTCCACAGTCGATTCATCACTCTTTCTCTCACCAGGTACCTCGGCTAAGCAATGTGCTCGAACATTTTGACATCCTAGGATATATTCTACTTACATTTTATTCCAATAGTTTTGTTGCAAACATAGCTAATCTGGCCACAAATTCTTTTTTACTCTATTACCTGATAATATGCCCAGCAGGACCTATGATCTGACTTTAAAACAAAATATCTTCCCCATACAGATGCTTTACATTTTTCCACACCCCATGTGCATGCCAATGTTTCTTTTTCTATGACTGAGTAGTGCTGTTCTGTGGGACCTAGTGTCTTAAGTGCAAAACCTGTGATGTACTCTTTGCAAACCACCATGTGGCTCAAACATTTGGCACTGGCATCTCTTTAATGTGACTTGTTCATCCGCCTGCAAATGGATGGAGAGCAGGGGCCTGTGAAACCTACTCTTTCAGAACATCTAAGGCTGTCTTGCATTCCTTGTTCCATTCAAACACATTCTCTTTCTTGAACAGGGGTATATAAACCTCTGTAATGTCCACAAAGCCTTTTACAAATTGTGTATAGAACTCACACATCCCTAGGAATGACAGTTCTTGATCTTTGTCTGTACGATAAGGCGCACCAAGTATAAACCCAACTCGTCCAGTTACTGTAAATCAACATGCACACGTGCGCTGGACTGCCCTCTACACTGCTTTGGGTGATGTGAAAAAGTGATTTAAAAATACTCACGAGAAGTTCCTTAGGAGGATTTTCAATTCGAAAAAATGCATGGTGCTGTTGTACTCTCGGTGCTGAAGACTGTATATTCATTAAGGTCACACTGGAACCACCAAAACACTGAAGGC
Source organism: Calotriton arnoldi (assembly GCA_963921515.1). Taxonomy (NCBI): domain Eukaryota; kingdom Metazoa; phylum Chordata; class Amphibia; order Caudata; family Salamandridae; genus Calotriton; species Calotriton arnoldi. The sequence goes on along the minus strand of CAWUFW010004660.1, from coordinate 1,093,536 downwards.
CTGATTCACAAAGGGCCTCCGCACTCGTGGCCGAGGCCCCTCAGTCGTGGGGGAGTCCCCGCACTCGGGCGGAATCTTCGCAGTGAGATTCACAAAGGGCCTCCGCACTCGTGGCCGAGGCCCGCAGTCGTGGGGGAGTCCCCGCACTCGGGCGGAATCTCCGCAGTGAGATTCACAAACGGCCTCCACACTCGTGGCCGAGGCCCCGCAGTCGTGGGGGAGTCCCCGCACTCGGGCGTAATCTCCGCAGTGAGATTCACAAAGGGCCTCCGCACTCGTGGCCGAGGCCCTGCAGTCGTGGGGGAGTCTCCGCTCTCAGGGCGGAATCTCCGCAATGAGAATCATTGGGGATATTCCGCCCGAGTGTGGAGACTCCCCCACTACTGGAGGCCTCCGCCACGAGTGTGGAGGCACTTTGTGAATCAGGCCCTTGGAGGTGGGCGAGCCATCAAAGTATAGACCAGCAATTGTATAGATGAGCGCACTCTTTTTAGTTGTAGTTAAACGTTTGTATAGAAGGTAAGTGGTGCAGATTGGTTAATCCTCCTGAGTATGAGGATGACAATATCTGAAAGCGCTGTCCTCACGTGCTGAGGGGCGTCTCCAACTTGCACTCAATAAAGAAAAAGTAAATGAATTGTCTGCTTTTCAATAAGTTCTTCTCAATATACTTTATTGAGTAAACAAATTTCCTTTGATTATCTCAGTCTTGATATACACATCTCAGTGAACCTCACTTGATGCCACAATATTTGTTTGACATATATTCATGTGCCCAATGCATTTCGGGCTGTGGCCCTTCATCAGGGGCTTATTTCTGCAACATAGAAGAAACTCGAGCTCAGTACTGCAAAAGGCAAGCATGCCATAACATAAAATTCGTCGAAAATATAGAAGGTGCCATGTGTAAGAAAAGTGGTACATCTTGACATCCGATAGACGCTGCTGAAGGTAAACGAGGAAATCTTATAGTGAAGTGTAACCATTAAGCTTGGCGAGTACTTACCAATAACAAGTGAAGTGAACGTGTTTCAATAAAGTTTTGATCAGAAAAAGTCCCATTAGACCGGTTTAAAAGGAGAAAAAATTAAAGAGATGGAGTATAGAAAAAGTGAAATAAACGTAAAAGATCCCAAGAATCAAAACGAACACGTGAATCGTGTCGGCTCTTAAGAACTTGTGCACGCGGTGAATTCAAAGCGCGTACGGTAGAAACATGCAAACTTACTAACGCCATGATTTCTTAAGCAATCAGTTCAGCAACGTGTGATACACTGTGGGAATTGCTGAACACGAGAAAAACAATTTAGAACCACACGCAAACCATAAAAAATCAAGTGTGTCGGTGTAAACGCGACAGAGGCTTACCCGTATGGAGATCGTGAAAGTGCGAGTGGCCATATCCGGTGTTCAAACGCGTGTAAATTACGGAAACCGCGTGAACTTTAAGAAGGTGGAACCCGGAAGTACACGAGGTTACTGATGAAACAAACTACCATGGTAATCGAAATAAAGAGAAGACGCCGCGAGTTTATGAGTGTATTGCCGAAAATAACATAAGTCAATAAAGATTAATCAAAAAGCGTTAGTTAAACAATCCAAGTGTGTGAAAACAGACATTGGGTAAACCAGAGTGAAAAAATATATAGATAAGAAAATACTAGATCTGACTACAGTCAAGATAAACAATTTTGTGTGTGAAAGATGCAAAATGTCAATGTAACCACAGGAGAAAATAGAAAGAGGTGCAGGTCTCCTGGACCTGAATAAAAGGGTACCTGATTACAACAATTCATCAACAATTATTGTGAGCAGAAAAAGTAAACAATGTAACATTTCATTGTATGCCATATACATTTCCAAGAAGTGTTCAGAATGTCCTATTGAAACAGAGTATGGTTTATAAGAAGCAACTAAGGTCCATCCGTTCATTGAGTCCTTTGGGGTTAACAGAGTTAAAAAAATTAATCCAGTATGTCTCTCTTTGTAAAAGAAATTGCGTGTTGTCTCGTCCCTGTTTTATAGGTACTTGTTCAAGAATTAAAAATCTCAGTTGGATAATACTGCGATGTAGCGAGTGAAAGTGTGCAGCAACCGTAGACTTAAGGTTCTTGGTACGTATCCATGTACGTTCAAACGTACCCTGATTTTTCGCTCAGTCTTTCCCACATATACTAGCCCGCATGGGCATTTCAACATGTATATAACATTTTGGCTGTTGCATGTGGCTGCCACTCTTAATTTGATAGTTGTTCCTCGGTTGGGATGTCGTGTGGTATTTCCTTTAATAATGGAATTACAATTGCCGCAATTCATGCAGGGAACCGTTCCACGAAAAGTTTCTTCTTTTTTATCTATGGGTTTAGTAAGTATTTGTTTCAGATTTCTGGTCCGTAAGTACGCAAATCTTGGTTGTGATTCAAAAATACCTTTAAAGTCTGATTCTGTACTCAGCATTGGCCAGTATTTTAATATGGTGTTTTTGATTTTGTAACTGCGGGTAGAGTATTTAGAGACGAACACAGATCTTTCTTCATTTTCTTTAGGGTCCGTGTGTTTTAACAGGCTTTCACTTGTCTTTTTTTCAACTTTAGTAATAGCTTCTTGCAGTATAGATTCAGGGTAACCCCTTTCTCTGAATTTTTTAATGCATGTGGTCATGCTCTCTTTGTATAGGTCATCATTGGATGAAGTTCTTTTTAGTCTGAGTAGTTGTGAATATGGAAGGTGTTTTTTGAGAGATGGTTGATGAAAACTGTGAAAATGAAGTAAATTGTTTCGATCTGTAGGTTTCGTATATACACTGGTAATTAGATGACCATTCTTGTTAATGATACAAGTGTCTAAGAAGGTAATTTGTTCATGACTTAATAAGGAAGTGAATTCAATTCTTTCGTCCCCCATATTAAGAGTCGCAATAGCTTCAGATAACTCCAAGTATGTCCCTTTCCATAGCACGAATATGTCATCAATGTACCTTTTATACAAGACGAGATGTTCCATCCATTTTTCTTGATTAAGTATGTAGTCTGATTCAAATCTGTGCATAAAAAGATTGGCGTACGCGGGCGCGGCGCAATTGCCCATAGATGTTCCTAAGGATTGAATGTAGAAATTGTTCTGCCATTTAAAATAGCTGTGGAAGAGAGTAAAATGTAGTAACTCCATTAAAAATACCTTTAGATGTTCGTCTTTCTCACAATTAATAAGAAATGATTCCACCGCAGAAATACCCAAGTTGTGTGGGATCGAGGTATATAATGATTTAACATCAATGGTGCAGAGTAGGGTATCCGAAGTTACATTGGTTTTTATGGATTCCAGAATATTCAAAAAATGTGTGGTATCTTTTATGTAAGTCGACATGCTTTGAACAAGTGGCTGAAGATGTCTGTCCAAGTATTTACCAACTGGTTCATGTATAGAATTGACAGTTGATACAATTGGTCGAAATGGAGGTCTGGTAGGGTGTTTGTGTATTTTGGGGATCATATATATGTAGGGTACAGATGGGCTGTTTTTGATGAGGTAGGTCTTGTCCTCTCTCGTGATAGTAACTTTATCCATAGCGCCATCCACAATCTTGGAGAGAATTTTGAGAAACTTATGGGTTGGATCAAAAGACAATTTCATGTAAATATTATCACATTGGACATGTTCCTCAACATTCTCCGAAATAGTAAGTGGTATCCGTGATAACCATGGCTCCTCCTTTGTCTGCTTGACAAATGGTTACCTCTGGATTGGATGCGATTTGTTCAAGTGTTTGTCTCTTTTTTTGCGTGATGTTTGAAGTTTTGGGTTTAGTTTGTCTGAAAATGGTATGCAAGTCCTTTTGTACAACTGTCTCAAATGCATCTAGCACTTTATGACTTATAGGAGCAGTAAATGTGCTTTTATTGCGTAATCCTAGTAAGGTGTTGGTGTGTAAACGAGGATTCTCATCTACAACATCTGTGAAAAAGTGCTTCAATCGCAGTGAGCGCATGAATTTATACAAGCTGATTTCCGTTTCCAATACATCAAAGTACCAGGAAGAGCCGAACCAAGGGTCAGCTCTGGCTCTAAGAGCCCATGCATGAGCCAAGCCTTGAAAATATACGCCATATTAATCATGCAACAAACATCAGGTTGGACTATGATAAGGTGTATTTCTTTAACAGGTGGAAGCGTTTCACCTCAGTATATCAGATTATATCTCTGTACTGAGAAGTATTAAGTACAAGTGAGAATTTTTAAACATGAACTGAGAAACATTCCTGCCCCTGCTCTGGTGACAATGCTGTTAGTGTCATCCCCACAGCTAGTCAGCCGAGCCAGCCAGCCGAGCCAGCCAGCCTAGCCAACCAGCCTAGCCAATGAGCCTAGCAACTCGGCCTAGCAACTCGGCCTAGCCGTCCAGCCTAGCCGTCCAGCCTAGCCATCCAGCCTAGCCAACTAGCCTAGCCAACTGGTCTACCCAGTCAGCCTAGTCTATCAGACTAGCCGGTCAGCCTAGCTGGTCAGGGTCTGCCTAGCCAGTCAGCCTAGCCTTTCAGCCTAGCCCATCAGCCTAGCCAGTCAGCCTAGCCAGTCAGCCTAGCCAGCCTGCCTAGCCGGCCGATTTAGCCAGCCAGCCTACTTAGCTCACCAGCCGGCCTTTCAGCCAGCCAGCCGGCCAGCCAGCCAGCTACAATACGTGATCTTAGCCAAAAGCCCGAGAAGCGATGCTGTTAGTGAACTAAGAGCAGGGCCACTGGAATTATGCGATTGTGCGGCTGCTGCGATTTTCGCTAAATTATAGATTTGCTGCATTTGCCACATAATCCATCATCTGTGGCATAATCTGCAGATTTTAACAAAAAAATTGTTTCTAGCTCAAATGGTTCAAAAGTTACTAAAAATGCAGCGACGTGTCGCCACGCGGTGCAAGGCCCTTTGCAAAGGTTGACTGGTCACCTCTATGTTGCTTATTGCTACATTTCAGTGTTAAACTGGCATTAATAAGGTGGAACCAATGCCCAGACAGTGTTATCAAATGTCAAAATGACGAAATAATAAAGAAATACTATTACAAAATATGCCGCATTATGACGCATAATTTGGCCTTTTGCTACATAATTTACTCAACCCTGCTGCATAATTTGGCCCTCTCCTGCTGCATAATTCCAGTGGTCCTGGCTAAGAGGCCAGTCAGCTGTCTAGTGTACCTTATACGTGGCCTAGATTCTTATTACAGATGGAACAACATTATAGGCTATTAAATGAAAAACAAGAGGTTTTTGTACAGCTCATTCCTGAACTCACAGTATTTGAAGCTGCTCTCATATGTGATGATGAATAAAAAGGAGGCTTGGAGAAATAAAGCATTTACCTAGGATCACACATTTTGGTCAAACAAAGAAGCCCGGTTTGAGCACAGATTTTCGAGTTTGTCACTCTACAGTTCAGCTCCAAGTCCTCGACGGGTATCTCTTTCTGACGTCATAGGTTGATACAGTGTTCTTAATTCTTGGAGGACGAGATTAGATGCCAGTGACTTGCAGAATATACATTTTATTTTTGACAGTTTTAGATAGCGCACACCACACAGAATACCTTATACCTTTTTTCCGACACTGGGAGCTTTGCCGAGAAGAGAACCTGGTGGCCCCTGAAGTCAGGGGCCACATTGCCTCCCATTAAAGCTCGACTTGTCTTCGGCTCCGGACCTCGAGCTGCGCAGGAGCCAGGCTTCTGGTTCGAGCTTGGCTCCTGCTTTCAGTGGCTTGCACACCTCTGAAAACCCTGCCTGCTGGGCTCGTATGCGCTCGGGCACTGTGGGCGCTATACAAAACTCTTAAATAAATAAACTGCATGCTGGAAGACACGCAAGGCAGAATCCGTAATCACGGGTGCGAACGACGGAATATCAGACTCAGACGTTTATCCTTCCCAGGTCAATAAAATAAATAAACTGGTAGGTGATAGAAGGCAAGACGGGTGCGTGGGTTCAAGCTCTGCTGCACACCGTTGTGTGTAGCCTTAGGTCACTGACTTGGCACTAGACAGGACGGACATACTCAACATTTCATCCTTTAACAATTGATAACAGAATACCATCGTGCTGGTATTAATTACCGCTTTGGATTCAATCGCTAGTAGTGATCACTTTTGAGTGGTACTGGACAGGACATATCTCTCACCTCTTTATCCTGATAGTGTGCTCAGCCTGGATAGGTCAATGGGTTGTGCGCCTACTGCAGAAATCGCCCTGTAGCCTCCAGGCAGTGGTTCTAATCCCAGCTGGACTAACCTCGCCCTTCATCCTTCTGAAGTCGGTGTAGTGGGTAGCACAGTAGTGGGTGTCTGTCACGTACTCAGGAGAGACAGCGCAGGTTCTGCTGTGTGGTCTGTGAGTACCCAGGGGGGACCAGTGGAGTCATGCCCCACCTGTGACCTGCCACGCTTTTCAACAGCGCCCGGCTACGAGGAGCACACGGCAGCGCGCATTGATCCGGCCGTCACTCATTAACGCCCATTGATCGAGGCGCACAAAGGCAACAGATTAAAAAGCGCTCAGTAGACGATCAGTCTAGGCTTGAGCGCGGACGGCGCAGCTCCAGCGGTAGTGGAAAGCGCCCAGTGGGCGTGGCGCTGGCAATACAATGTAGGCGCTCGCTCTTTTTCTGGGGAGCGCTTTCAGGGAAGGGGCTTGGGGACCCTGGAGCGAGGAACCTTGATACACGGGAGAGGGCTTACCTCGAGCTCTGAACTTGCCCTCGGCTGCTCCCCTAACTCCTTCATGACTATACGGTGTGATCTTGTGCAAATCACGTCAAGCCCATCAGTCCAAGTCAATACTTGAAGCTTTCAAAACAACGGGACCCTAAAGTTAAATGTCAGCACATGGCTGAGTGGGATATGTATCGATCTAGGAATCTGTACGTCACGCTTGGTCGACTCAGCCTTTCATCCAACTACAATGCATGTAAAGAGAGCCACTAAGCTGGGACATAATAAAAGCTGCTACGAAGGAGTCAGGGTCAGGCTGTGTTACTGCGACCGTGACTGGTGTCACTTTTGACATATGTATTGATAACGGGACAATTACGTATGACTGCTGTGGCGTTCGTGTGCTCCGCCCCCGCTAGGTTTCCACGCAACTGAACGTATTGTGTCTCTGTGAGAAACAACACAGTCCACACACGTTCGTTCCGGTGTCTTGCTTCCTGTGGGCAGGGAGGGATGTTCACGTGTCGGATCCCCGCCCCAGTTGTAGGGAAGACAAGGAACGCACCATCATTTCACTCCTTACAACTGTAGCGCCACGACGCACTCGTGTTTACACCAGCACTCGCTGGAGTGCAGAGCCGTCACGTTTAACCCGGGCAAGCGCAGTCTGAAGTGCGTCAAAACACACAAAATGCACCGCGACAATTAGAAAGAATACACACCTAGCAATGGCCTCAGAGAGGGACTCGTCTCTTTCAGGGTCTTTACGGCGAGTTAAAGGTGGGCATCTTTTATTCCAACAAAAATACAACAGGTCAGCAATTAAACTAATGTGGGGAAGATACACGCTGGACTCTATCAAGACCAGAGGACACTTGAAGCCAAGAAAAAGGTGCACTTTAAGGGGTTAACTACTTACATTTTAAAGCAGTCTTAAGGCGAATCTTATAGGGCAAGGACTCGAACGTGTTTTAGCTGTTAAAGGTAGATGGGACGGGATCTAATTTGCATAGATATTATTAATTAAACAATTCAACCATATGCTCAGAAGACAACAAAAAATCATACTTTCAACCTACAAATATTCAGTGACCTCGGAAAGGTTTGTGGTTGTGGTATAAGCAGCCAGGGATAGTCAGAGGGTTAGTGCAGCTGCGGCGGAGACGCACGCAAACCCCAAAAGGGTACCTCTGGCAGCCGTTTCTATCACACGTGTGATGCGGAGTTTTCCTGCCCACCCGTGGACTCGGCATGAAACTTGATCTCAGCGTGTACCGGAAATGGAAGGCAATGAACCTGTCTGCGGCCTTAAGCAGCATCGAGTAATCGAGTGAGGTGTTCACAACGACATTTCCTAAAGTGCGGCTCAGAGTGAAGCCAGACGCGCGTGAAGCTGCAGGGTCTGTTCCGGAATTGTGGTGCTTTTGGGGGAGTTTGTGGTTCTAGACTGAACTTACGGACTGGGCACAGGGAATGTACAGAGATCTAGACAGAGGGGTTGATTGAATAAAAAGACTTCAGAGAGGGGCTGACAGTGACAGGACAGAGGGACAGACAGAGACACATGGGTAGCTGATTGGAGAGACAGACAGGGACAGGACAGAGGGACCGACAGAGAAACATGGCGGGCGGACTGGAGAGACGGGCTGACATGGAAACATGGGCGGCGGACTGGAGAGACGGACTGACAGGGGCAGGACAGAGGGACTGACAGAAATAAGACAGGGGTGCTCAAGACATGCACTGACGGGGACTAGCCAGAGGGACAGACAGAGAAACATGACAGGCGGACTGGAGTAAATGACAGGGGCAGGACAGAGGGACCGACAGAGAAGCAAATCAGGCGGACAGGAGAGACGGACTGACAGGCACAGGACAGAGCAACCGATAGAGCAACATGACCTGCGGACTGGAGAGATGGACTGACGGACAAGACAGAGGGACGGACAGGGAAACATGAAAGGCGGACCGAAGAGACGGACTGACAGGGAATGGACAGAGCGACCGACAGAGAAACATGGTAGGCGGACTGGAAAGACGGAATGACAGGCACAGAACAGACGGATCGACAGAGACATGACAGAGGGACTGACAGGGATAGGACAGAGGGATTGGCAGGGACTGGGACTGACAGCGAAGAGGGACTGACAGAAGGGTTGACAGGTCTGAACTAAGGGATAGAATAGAGGGGATGGACAGGGGGCTTGCCAGATGGATGGGACAGAATAACGAACGGAAGGCTGGACAAGGAGACTGTGTGAAGGAACTGAACAGAGTGTGTAGACTGGTGTATGAGAATTAAAGGAAAAACAAAAACTGAGAAACCATATTGAAGGAAACCAAATCGTGGAAAGCCAGAATTAAGGAAAGACAATTTAAAGGGTATATAAAAAAATTAGAGAACTAAAGGAAACATTATAAAGGAAAGATACTTTTAGTGAAAAATGCATAATGACATTAAAATTGGATTTAGGGGTAGTGAAGAGTTATTGAGCTCTGGGTTGGGTAATAATGGGTTTTAAGGGTGAGATGGTTGAAGTTTAGGTGTAGAAAGGAGTTTTTTAGAATTCAGGGATGGGTGGAGTTTAAGGGTGGTGAGCGTTTTTTAACGATTGGGAATGGGGTGGTGAAGGGTTTTTAGAATTCACAGATGAGCGGAAATTGGGGGTGGTGAGGGTTTTTTAAGTTTTTGGTTTTTTTTGCAGTTTTTATATAGCGCTAACTCGACCCAAAGGTATTGGATCGCTTTACATGAGCACCAGTTACATTACACAAGGACACATTCATTTTTGGTAGGCACAGAGGAGATTACGTGATTTGCCCAGAATTGCAGGATGTTGAGCTGAGGCCGAGACTCGAACGCTCTGGCTGTTATGTCACATCCTCTCCAGGTTCAGGGACGAGTGGAGTGTAGGGATATTGAGATGTTTTTATGGTTCATGGATGGGCAGGTTTTATCATGGGCGAGTGGTTTTTAAGGTTTCCTGATGGATAGAGTTTTTAGGATAAGTGAGGATTTTTAGGGTTCATAGATGAGTGAAGATTAGGGTGGTGAAGGGTTTTTAAGGTTCCATGATGGATAGAGTTAGGAGTGGTGAGGGGTTTTAGGGTTCAGTAACTAACATAGTTTAGGCAATGCTTAATTTGTAAAATATTAAGTGCCAGGGCCCTTCTGGGAAAGCCATTGCAGCCTGCACCATGCATTGCCCCTGTCAGCGCTGCCAATGGCAGTTACCAACATTACCCCTAACGATCACACTCCTACAAGTGTGACAATTCAGACTATTTCAGGCCACATAAAGCTATAATAATGGCGTGAGAGGCCAATATTTTTAATTTCCAATGCCATTTGACTTAATAAACAGGTTGTTGTGCACATCTCAGACAGCGCCACCATGTGGTGGACTGCCACTAGAGTCGGTGCTGAGCACCGGAAACCACTGTCTCAAATTAAGCACTGAGTTTAGGGGTGGTGAGGGTTTTAAGGAGTTGGGAATGGGTGGAGTCTAAGGGCAGAAAGAGTTTTTGGGTCCTGAATAGGTGGAATTTAGGGTGGTGATGGGTTTTAAGAGTTCGGAATTGGGTGTAATTCAGGCATGGTAAGGGGCTTTTAGGGGGAAAATGTATTATATTTAGCATTTGTTAGGGGGGCAGGGATGGATGGGGTTCAGAGTCAGTGAATTAAAAGCATCTGAAGCAGTTGGCAACGTAAAGATAAAAAACTGAAGTAAAGTCCCCTGAAGTAGAGCACTGATTAAAATACCTCATTCCCCCCCCCAAAGTGAGACCTGCAATATTTACACCTTACAAAATACACATGCACAAGTCAATTTCGAAATAAAAGGCCTTCTATGAGTTGGTTTCTATGAAATGGTGTATGCCACTCATCCAGCAAGTTTCTATTAAAGAGCTTAGGTGAAATGGTTTCTTAGTAATGGTATTCAATGAAATCGTTTTTCTTTGAACTCACGTACAACCATGGTGGACAGACGGGCTGGACAGACAGACTTATAGAGAGACTGGAATGGCCTGGACAGAAGGGCTCAAAGGAGGGCTTGCAGAGAGGGTCTGACAGGAGCGAGACAGATGGACTGACAGAGGAACATGACTGAAGGGCTGGACAGCGGCTATGGTAGAGACAGAGCGGACTGACTGACCTGTACCAGAGACAGGAATGGAAGGGGTGGAGAGAGGGGGCCTGGGCATAAGACTGGGGCAGACGGACTAGACAGAAGGGCCGGAGAGGGACTGGACAGCGGGCCATGGCCTCCCTATACAGGTGACTCTAGACAGAGGGTCAGCATCGAGGTGATGGACAGATGCACTGGCGTAACAAAAGTTGAGGGGCCCCCCTTCAAGGTACATGAAGGGCCCCCCACTCCGTATTTAATATGGAGCTCTAAGGCCTGAGTACTGTGCTGAGGGGGCCCCCTGCAGCTGGGGCCCCCCCCCCGCACCGCGGGTGCTGCGGGGGCCTGTGTTACGGCAGTGGACAGATGTACTGGACAGATGGACTGGTCAGAAGACGAGAGAGGCGCTGTACAGAGGGAGACGGCCTCCCCATCACGGTGAATTTAACAAGAGGGCGAGGCGCAGGGTCTGCAGGGTTCCGGTGAGCTGGCTCAGCCTTTTATCAATTCCGAAGGAGATACAAGGAGTACCACCGTGTTAGGTACCCACAACACTTGTGATAGCAGCGCTACAAATGACTAATCATTCATTTATTTCAGGACGTTTCTGGGGGGCCTCGGCGTGGGGGAGACTCCTGGACAATGAGGAAGACTCGGGCGAAATGTCCTCCCCGACCTGTCCCGGGATAGGAGTGATGTATAAAACGACTTCTCCGCGATCACACACACTCAGTGAGAGTAGTACAAACCTTACCGTCCTGAGAGACGACTCCGCTGTGGCCTCGAGAACTCACTCACTCCACGTCTCCGAGCTCCGGGTTCGGAGCAACCTCCAGTGGTCCCTGCACTCTCGTGAACTCACTCACTCACTCCACAAGTCCGAGCTCCGGGTTGGGTCAGACTCCCGTGGTCCCCGCACTCTCGTTAACTCAGTCACTCACTCCACAAATCCGAGCTCCGGGTTGGGTCAGCCTCCCGTGGTCTCTGCTCCTTCGGGAACTCACTCACTCCACAAGTCCGAGTTCCGAGCCTGGAGCAATCTCCCCGTTGTGCCTGCTCCCTCGGGAACTCACTCACTCCACAAGTCCGAACTCCGGGTCTGCAGCAGCCTCCCCTGGTGCCTGCTCCCTCGAGAACTCACTCACCCCACAATTGCGAGCTTCGGGTCTGGAGCACTCTACGGGGTTTCTGCTTCCTCGGAAAATCACTCACTTGACAAGTCCAAGCTCTTGGTCTGGAGCGGACTCCTGAGGTACTTGCTTCTTCTGGAACTCGCTCACTCCATCACTCTATCAGTCCGAGCTCCGGGTCTGGAACAGCCTCCCGGGGTGCCAGCTCCCTCGAGATATCACTCACTCCATCAGTCCGAACTCCAGTCTGGAGCAGCCTCCCGTGGCGCTTGTTTCCTCGGGAACTCACTCACTCCAGGAGTCTGAGCTCCGGGCTAGTGCAGCCTCCCGGGGTGCCTGCTCCCTCGGGTACTCACCCACTCCAAAAGTGCGAGCTACGGGTCTGAGGAGCCTCCCGGGGTGCCTGCTCCCCCATCTCTGGCACCAATGAGCGAGGGAGCACCAGCAGCCGCGAATAAGAAGCCGGTCCAGCGATGAGTGAGTCCCAGTGGCTAGTCTCAGAGTTCACCTGCGGTGGCGAGTGACAGCTCCATCGACCAGTCGGTAAGTACCCTTGACCGAGGGAGCACCCCCACTGGTGAGCGAGAAACAGGTCCAGCGATAAGCCAGTCAGCACGTTTAAGTATAACTGAGGGTGCTCCTCCAGTGGCGGGTGAGTAGCAAGTCCAGAGAAGACTGAGTTTAGTTAGCTATAACCGAGGGAGCTCCTCCCGTGGCGAGTGAGTAAGAAGTCCAAAGATGAGTGCGTAACCTTAGCTATAACCGAGGGAGCTTCCCCGGTGGCGAGCAACAGGTCCAACAAGCACCCACTGAGCACCTCTAGCTATGACTGAGGGAGCTCCACCTGTGGCGAGTGAATGGCAGATCCAGCGAGCATTGAGTGAGTACCTCTAGCTATGACCGAGGGAGCGCCTCCAGTGGCGAGTAAGAAACAGATCCAGCGACGAGTGTGTGGCGACTCCAGTAATGAGTGAGTTCCTCTAGCTAAGAGCGAGTGAGCTCCTACAGGAGGAGTAGCAGACCCGGCAAAGGGTGAATAGGAAGTTCTACCTGTCACTGAGATAACACCTCCAAAAACAGCAGCAGTTCCAGCAATTAGTACATCGAGCTCTGAGTGAGTGAGCACCTCCAGTGATGAGGGAGGTAGCAGCTTTAACTGGGGGTGAACAGGCGGTCCGGAAATGAGTGAGCGACTAGGAAACTCAAAAATCAGCAAGTGAGCATCTCCAGGAATGAGTGCGTGACCAGCTCCCACAGTGAACGAGTAGCAGCTCCAGCAATGAGTGAGTCCTAGGTGGTAATGAATGAAAATCAGGTTCAAGAAAAATGCGACGAGCCAGGGAGGCGCGTGGGCTTCGAGCTGCGAGAGATGGCTAATAGCCAGCTCCAGTGACGGGTGAGAGGGGAACTCCCTACACAGCTGTGGCAGATGGGGGGCGAGCAGCTCCGGTGAGGAGAGAGGTGCTGAAGAGACGAGCCCCGGTCATGAGTGAGGGAGGAGCTCTCTCTAGAATCAGTCAGAGACAGGGAGTGAGGAACTAAGCAAGGAGTGAGGAGCGGAGCTCCGGTCATCAGTGAGGGAGGAGCTCCCTTTAGCATCAGTCAGAGACGGGGAGTGAGGAACTAAGCAAGGAGTGAGGAGCGGAGCTCCGGTCATCAATGAGGCAGGAGCTCCCTTTAGCATCAGTCAGAGACGGGGAGTGAGGAACTAAGCAAGGAGTGAGGAGCGGAGCTCCGGTCATCAGTGAGGGAGGAGCTCCCTTTAGCATCAGTCAGAGACGGGGAGTGAGGAACTAAGCAAGGAGTGAGGAGCGGAGCTCCGGTCATCAATGAGGCAGGAGCTCCCTTTAGCATCAGTCAGAGACGGGGAGTGAGGAACTAAGCAAGGAGTGAGGAGCGGAGCTCCGGTCATCAGTGAGGGAGGAGCTCCCTTTAGCATCAGTCAGAGACGGGGAGTGAGGAACTAAGCAAGGAGTGAGGAGCGGAGCTCCGGTCATCAGTGAGGGAGGAGCTCCCTTTAGCATCAGTCAGAGACGGGGAGTGAGGAACTAAGCAAGGAGCGAGGAGCGGAGCTCCGGTCATCAGTGAGGGAGGAGCTCCCTTTAGCATCAGTCAGAGACGGGGAGTGAGGAACTAAGCAAGGAGCGAGGAGTGGAGCGCCGGTCATCAGTGAGGGAGGAGCTCCTGCTAGCAGCAGTCAGAGACGGGGAGTGAAAAACTCAAGTAAGCAATGAGTGAGGAGCTGAGCTCCGGTCATCAGTGAGGGAGGAGCTCCCTTTAGCATCAGTCAGAGACGGGGAGTGAAAAACTCAAGTAAGCAAGGAGTGAGGAGCGGAGCTCCGGTCATCAGTGAGGGAGGAGCTCCCTCTAGCAGCAGTCAGAGAGCTCCAGTGATGAGTGAGGAGCTGTAGAGATGAGCTCAGTGAGTCTTGAGTGAAAGAGGAGCTCCCTCTATCATCAGAGACAGAGAGCTCCAGCGAGGAGTGAGGAGTGAGGAGCTATAGAGATGAGCTCAGTGAGTCGAGTGAGAGAGGAGCTCCCTCTATCATCAGTCAGATTCAGAGAGCTCCAGCGATGAGTGAGGAGCTGTAGAGATGAGCTCCAGTGAGTCTTGAGTGAAGGAGGAACTCCCTCTAGCGTAGGTCAGAGCCAGAGAGCTCCAGCAATGAGTGAGGAGCTGTAAGATGAGCTCAGTGAGTCTTGAGTGAAAGAGGAGCTCCCTCTATCAGCAGTCAGAGACAGAGAGCTCCAGTGATGAGTGAGGAGCTGAAGGGATGAGCTCCAGTGAGTCTTGGGTGAGAGAGGAGCTCCCTCTAGCATCAGTTAGAGAGCTCCAGTGATGAGTGAGGAGCTGTAGAGATGAGCTCAGTGAGTCTTGAGTGAAGGAGGAGCTCCCTCTAGCATCAGTCAGAGTCAGAGAGCTCCAGCGATGAGCGAGGAGCTGTAGAGATGAGCTCAGTGAGTCTCGAGTGAGAGAGGAGCTCCCTCTATCGTCAGTCAGAGAGCTCCAGTGATGAGTGAGGAGCTGTAGAGATGAGCTCAGTGAGTCTTGAGTGAAAGAGGAGCTCCTTCTATCAGCAGAGACAGAGAGCTCCAGCGATGAGTGAGGAGTGAGGAGCTATAGAGATGAGCTCAGTGAGTCGAGTGAGAGAGGAGCTCCCTCTATCATCAGTCAGAGACAGAGAGCTCCAGTGATGAGTGAGGAGCTGTAGAGATGAGCTCAGTGAGTCTTGAGTGAAAGAGGAGCTCCCTCTATCAGCAGAGACAGAGAGCTCCAGCGATGAGTGAGGAGTGAGGAGCTATAGAGATGAGCTCAGTGAGTCGAGTGAGAGAGGAGCTTCCTCTATCATCAGTCAGAGACAGAGAGCTCCAGTGATGAGTGAGGAGCTGTAGAGATGAGCTCAGTGAGTCTTGAGTGAAAGAGGAGCTCCCTCTATCAGCAGAGACAGAGAGCTCCAGCGATGAGTGAGGAGTGAGGAGCTATAGAGATGAGCTCAGTGAGTCGAGTGAGAGAGGAGCTCCCTCTATCATCAGTCAGAGTCAGAGAGCTCCAGTGATGAGTGAGGAGCTGTAGAGATGAGCTCAGTGAGTCTTCAGTGAAAGAGGAGCTCCCTCTATCAGCAGAGACAGAGAGCTCCAGCGATGAGTGAGGAGTGAGGAGCTATAGAGATGAGCTCAGTGAGTCGAGTGAGAGAGGAGCTCCCGCTATCATCAGTCAGATTCAGAGAGCTCCAGCGATTAGTGAGGAGCTGTAGAGATGATCTCCAGTGAGTCTTGAGTGAAGGAGGAACTCCCTCTAGCATCAGTCAGAGCCAGAGAGCTCCAGCAATGAGTGAGGAGCTGTAAGATGAGCTCAGTGAGTCTTGAGTGAAGGAGGAGCTCCCTCTACGAGGACTCAGAGAGCTCCAGCGGGGAATGGAGAGATGAGCTCCAGTGAGTCTTGAGTGAAAGAGGAGCTCCCTCTATCAGCAGTCAGAGTCAGAGAGCTCCAGTGATGAGTGAGGAGCTGAAGGGATGAGCTCCAGTGAGTCTTGGGTGAGAGAGGAGCTCCCTCTATCAGCAGTCAGAGAGCTCCAGCGATTAGTGAGGAGCTGTAGAGATGATCTCCAGTGAGTCTTGAGTGAAGGAGGAACTCCCTCTAGCATCAGTCAGAGCCAGAGAGCTCCAGCAATGAGTGAGGAGCTGTAAGATGAGCTCAGTGAGTCTTGAGTGAAGGAGGAGCTCCCTCTACGAGGACTCAGAGAGCTCCAGCGGGGAATGGAGAGATGAGCTCCAGTGAGTCTTGAGTGAAAGAGGAGCTCCCTCTATCAGCAGTCAGAGTCAGAGAGCTCCAGTGATGAGTGAGGAGCTGAAGGGATGAGCTCCAGTGAGTCTTGGGTGAGAGAGGAGCTCCCTCTATCAGCAGTCAGAGAGCTCCAGCGATGAGTGGGGAGCTGTAGAGATGAGCTCCAGTGAGTCTTGAGTGAAAGAGAGAAGCTCCCTCTATCAGCAGTCAGAAACAGAGAGCTCCAGCGATGAGTGAGGAGCTGTAGAGATGAGCTCCAGTGAGTCTTGAGTGAAAGAGAGAAGCTCCCTCTATCAGCAGTCAGAAACAGAGAGCTCCGGCGATGAGTGAGGAGCTGTAGAGATGAGCTCCAGTGAGTCTTCAGTGAAAGAGAGAAGCTCCCTCTATCAGCAGTTAGAAACAGAGAGCTCCGGCGATGAGTGAGGAGCTGTAGAGATGAGCTCAGTGAGTCTTGAGTGAAGGAGGAGCTCCCTCTAGCATCAGTTAGAGAACTCCAGTGATGAGTGAGGGGCTGCAGAGATGAGCTCAGTGAGTCTTGGGTGAGAGAGGAGCTCCCTCCATCAGCAGTCAGAGACAGAGAGCTCCAGCGATGAATGAGTGAGGAGCTGTAGAGATGAGCTCAGTGAGTCTTGGGTAAAAGAGGAGCTCCCTCTATCAGCAGTCAGAGAGCTCCATCGATGAGTGAGGAGCTGTAGAGATGAGCTCCAGTGAGTCTTGAATGAGAGAGGAGCCAAAGAGCTGACCTCCAGTCACGAGTGAGAGAGGAACTCCCTCTACGAGGAGTCAGAGAGCTCCAGTGATGAGTGAGGAGCGGAAGAAATGAGCTCCAGTGATTCTTGAATGAGAGAGGAGCCGAAGAGCTGACCTCCAGTCACGAGTGAGAGAGGAACTCCCTCTACGAGGAGTCAGAGAGCTCCAGTGATGAGTCAGGAGCGGAAGAGATGAGCTCCAGTGAGTCTTGAATGAGAGAGGAGCCGAAGAGCTGACCTCCAGTCACGAGTGAGAGAGGAACTCCCTCTACGAGGAGTCAGAGAGCTCCAGTGATGAGTGAGGAGCGGAAGAGATGAGCTCCAGTGAGTCTTGAATGAGAGAGGAGCCGAAGAGCTGACCTCCAGTCACGAGTGAGAGAGGAACTCCCTCTACGAGGAGTCAGATCCAGAGAGCTCCAGTGAGGAGCGGTAGAGATGAGCTCCAGTGATAAGTGAGTATGGGCTCTCTCTAGTAGCCGTCAGGGATCGGGAGTGAATAACTAAGGGATGAGTAAAGAAGAGAGCTCCAGTCATGAGTGACGAGCTCCCTCTAGGACACAGCTCCAGCGCAGGGCTCCGTACCCCAGAGCCCCCTCCTGCGATGTCCAGGCCGCGCTGTAGCGCCTCCGAGTCACTGGCGTCTTTAAGGAGCACAGGCAGGGGGCAGGGCGGGGGCAGAGCCAGCACAGCTCTCAGCGCGCAGCATCAACCACTGTCCGGACCCGACGCGGCCCTCTCTTGTAATGTACCTCCGTGCGCTGCTGAAGAGGGACCAGGCACGGACTCACTCACTCCTGAGGAGGGACCAGACACGGACTCACTCACTGCTGAGGAGGGACCAGGCACATATTCACTCACTGCTGATGAGGGGCCAGGCACGGACTCACTCACTGCCTATGAGGGACCAGGCACGGACTCACTCACTGCTGCTGAGGGACCAGGCACAGACTCACTCACTGCTGATGAGGGACCAGACACGGACTCACTCACTGCTGAGGAGGGACCAGGCACATATTCACTCACTGCTGATGAGGGGCCAGGCACGGACTCACTCACTGCCTATGAGGGACCAGGCACGGACTCACTCACTGCTCTGAGGGACCAGGCACAGACTCACTCACTGCTGATGAGGGACCAGGCACATATTCACTCACTGCCGATGAGGGACCAGGCACATATTCACTCACTGCTGATGAGGGACCTGGTACAGACTCACTCACTGCTGGTGATGGACCAGGCACAGCCTCACTCGCTGCTGCTGAGGGACCAGGCACGGACTCACTCACTGCCGATGAGGGACGAGGCACAGCCTCACTCACTGCTGATGAGGGACCAGGCACAGCCTCACTCACTGCTGGTGAGGGACCAGGCACAGACTCACTCACTGCTGATGAGGGACCAGGCACGGACTCACTCACTGCTGGTGAGGTACCAGGCACAGACTCACTCACTGCTGCTGAGGGACCAGGCACGGCCTCACTCACTGCTGCTGAGGGACCAGGCACGGACTCACTCACTGCCGATGAGGGACGAGGCACAGCCTCACTCACTGCTGCTGAGGGACCAGGCACGGACTCACTCACTGCAGATGAGGGACGAGGCACAGCCTCACTCACTGCTGGTGAGGGACCAGGCACAGACTCACTCACTGCCGATGAGGGACCATGCACAGCCTCACTCACTGCTGATGAGGGACCAGGCACAGCTCATTCACTGCCGGTGAGGGACCAGGCACGGACTCACTCACTGCAGATGAGGGACGAGGCACAGCCTCACTCACTGCAGATGAGGGACGAGGCACAGCCTCACTCACTGCTGGTGAGGGACCAGGCACAGACTCACTCACTGCCGATGAGGGACCATGCACAGCCTCACTCACTGCTGATGAGGGACCAGGCACAGCTCATTCACTGCCGGTGAGGGACCAGGCACGGACTCACTCACTGCAGATGAGGGACGAGGCACAGCCTCACTCACTGCTGGTGAGGGACCAGGCACGGACTCACTGACTGCAGATGAAGGACGAGGCACAGCCTCACTCACTGCGGGTGAGGGACCAGGCACGGACTCACTCTCTGCCGATGAGGGACGAGGCACAGCCTCACTTACTGCTGATGAGGGACCAGGCACAGCCTCACTCACTGCTGGTGAGGGACCAGGCACAGACTCACTCACTGCTCATGAGGGACCAGGCACGGACTCACTCACTGCTGGTGAGGTACCAGGCACAGACTCACTCACTGCTGCTGAGGGACCAGGCACGGCCTCACTCACTGCTGCTGAGGGACCAGGCACGGACTCACTCACTGCAGATGAGGGACCAGGCACAGCCTCACTCACTGCTGCTGAGGGACCAGGCACGGACTCACTCACTGCCGATGAGGGACCATGCACAGCCTCACTCACTGCTGATGAGGGACCAGGCACGGACTCACTCACTGCCGATGAGGGACGAGGCACAGCCTCACTCACTGCTGCTGAGGGACCAGGCACGGACTCACTCACTGCCGATGAGGGACCATGCACAGCCTCACTCACTGCTGATGAGGGACCAGGCACAGTCTCACTCACAGCTGGTGAGGGACCAGGCACAGCCTCAATCACTGCTGCTGAGGGACCAGGCACGGACTCACTCACTGCCGATGAGGGACCAGGCACAGCCTCACTCACTGCTGATGAGGGACCAGGCACAGCTCCACTCACTGCTGATGAGGGACCAGGCACAGACTCACTCACTGCCGATGAGGGACCAGGCACAGCCTCACTCACTGCAGGTGAGGGACCAGGCACAGCTTCACTCACTGCTGATGAGGGACCAGGCACGGACTCACTCACTGCTGATGAGGGACCAAGCACAGTCTCACTCACTGCTGGTGAGGGACCAGGCACGACCTCACTCAGTGCTGATGAGGAACCGTCTCATGTAACACACACCCTTTCGCACTGCTGATGAGGGAGCGTCCCATAAAATGCCAGTCTCTGGCGCTACTGATGAGGGACCGTCTTATGCAATGAAGAGCCTGTCCTACTGATGACGAGGGACCGTACGAGGAGGTTCTGTGAGGATCTAATGAGATGAGCTTCATGGACGAGTAGAGACATAGCTTCCTCTTGTAGCAGTCAGAGACAGAGAGCTCCAGTGACGCGTGAGGAAGGAGCTCTCACTAGTAGCCGTCGTCAATGCGGAGTGAGGACATTAGTGATAAATAAGGAGGTGAGCTCCAGTCATGAGTGAGGGAGGAGCTCCCTCTTGAAACTGTCGGACACACCCTCACGCACTGCTGATGAGTGACGTCCTCAAGCAATGTACAGCACCTCCTCACTTGCTGCTAAAGGACCGTCTTATGGAATGCACAGCTTCTCGTACTGATCATGAGTGACCATCTATTGCATTACACAACCTCTCGCACTGCTGATGAGAGACCATCACATGCAATGCGCAGCTTCTTGCACTGCTGAGGAGTGACCATCTCATGCAATGCGCAGCTTCTCGCACTGCTGAGGAGTGACCATCTCATGCAATGCACAGCCTCTCGCACTGCTGAGGAGTGACTATCTCATGCAATGCACAGCCTCTAGTACTACTGACGAGGGACCATATCATGCAAAGCACAGCCTCTCGTACTGCTGGTGAGTGACCATCACATGCAATGCGCAGCTTCTTGCACTGCTGAGGAGTGACCATCTCATGCAATGAACAGCCTCTCGTACTGTTGATGAGAAACCATCTGATGCAATGCACAGCCTCTCGCAATGCTGAGGAGTGACCATCTCATGCAATGAGCAGCCTCTCGCACTGCTGATGAGGGACCATCTTATGCAATGCACAGCCTCTCACACTGCTGAGGAGTGACCATCTCATGCAATGCACAGCCTCTCGCACTGCTAATGAGGGACCGTCTTATGCAATCCACAACCTCTCACACTGCTGATGAGGGACTGCCTTATGCAATGCACAACCTCTCGCACTGCTGATGAGACACTGTCACATGGAATGCGCAGCTTCTCGCACTGCTGAGGAGTGACAATCTCATGCAATGCACAGCCTCTCTCACTGCTGAGGAGTGACTATCTCATGCAATACACAGCCTCTGGTACTACTGGCGAAGGACCATCTCATGCAATGCACAGCCTCTCCACAGCTAATGATGGAGCATCTCTTGCAAAGCACTGCCACTCGTACTGCTGGTGAGGGACTGTCTCATTTTTGCATAGCCTCTCGCACTGCTGCTGAGGGACTGTCATGCATTGTACAACCTCTCGCAATGCTGACAAGTGATTGTCTCATGCTTGCACAACCTCTCGCACTGCTGTTAAGGAGCCATCACATGCAATGCACAGCCTCTCTCACTGCTGAGGAGTGACCTTCTCATGCAATGCACAACCTCTTGCACTGCTGGTGAGAAACCATCTCCTGCAGTACACAGCTTCTCCACAGCTAATGAGGGACCATCTCTTGCAATGCACTGCCACTTGTACAGCTGGTAAGGGACTGTCTCATGTAATGCACACCCTCGCGCACTGCTGATGAGTGACCGCCTCATGCAATGTACAGCACCTCCTCACTGGCTGCTAAAGGACCTTTTATGCAATGCAGAGCCTCTCGTGCTGCTGATAAGGGACCATCTCATGCAATGCACATCACCTCACATTGCTGATTAGGGACCATCACATGCATTGCACAGCCTCTCTCACTGCTGTTGAGGGACCATCTCATTTTAAGTCACAGCCTCTCATACTGCTGATGAGGGACCATCTCATGCAAAGCAGAGCCTCATTTACTGCTGGTGAGGGACCGTCTCATGCAATGCGCATTCTCTCATACTGCTGACAAGGACGCATCTCATACAATGCACAGCCTCATGGACTGGCTGCTAAAGGACCAGTTTGTGCAATGTACAACAATCTCTTGTTCTGATGAGGGACCATCTCATACATTGCACAACCTCTAGCTCTGCTGGTGAGGGACCGTCTCATGCAACGCACAGCCTCTTGCACTGCTGGTGAAGGACCGTCTCACGCAATGTACAGCCTCTTGCACTGCTGATGAGGGATCGTCTCATGCAATGCAAAGCCAGTCCTACTGCTGATGAGGGACCATCTTATGCAATGCACAGCCTCTCACACTGCTGGTGAGGGACCCACTCATGCAATGCAAGGCCTCTCGTACTGCTGACGAGGGACCATCTCATGCAATGCACAGCCTCTCTCACTGCTGAGGAGAGAGATCATCTCATGCAATGCACAGACTCTAATACTGATGATGAGGGACTGTCTCATGCAATGTACAGCCTCACTCACTGGCTGCTAAAGGGCCATTTCATGCAATGCACAGCCTCTCCACAGCTAACGAAGGGCCTTCCCATAAATTGCACAGACTCTCGCACTGCTGAGTGACAATCTCATGCAATGCACATCCTCACTCACTGGCTGCTAAAGGGCCATTTCATGCAATGCACAGCCTCTCATTCTGCTGATGAGGGACCATCTCATGCAAGGCACAGCCTCTCGCACTGCTGAGGAGGGACTGTCTCATGGAATGCACGGCCTCTCCTACTGCTGAAGAGGGACTGTCTCATGGAATGCACGGCCTCTCATTCTGCTGATGATGGACCATCTCATGCAATGCACAGCCTCTCTTACTGGCTGCTGAAGGGCCATTTCATGCAATGCACAGCCTCTCATTCTGCTGATGAGGAACCATCTCATGCAATGCACAGTCTCTCGCACTGCTGAGGAGTGACCATCTCATGCAATGCACAGCCTCTCACACTGCTGATGCGGGACCGTCTTATGCAATGCACAACCTCTCCTACCACTGATGAGGGACTGTCTCATGGAATGCACAGCCTCTCCTAACACTGATGAGGGACTGTCTCATTCTGGTGATGAGGGACCATGTTATGCAATGCACAGTCTCTTCACAGCTGATGAAGGGCCGTCCATAAAATGCACAGCCTCTCACACTGCTCAGTGACAATCTCATGCAATGCACACCTTCACTCGCCGGCTGCTAAAGGACCATCTCATGCAATGCGCAGCTTCTCGCACTGATGATGAGGGACCGTTCCATAAAATGCACTGCCTCTCGCTTTGCCGAGTGACAATCTCATGCAATGCACAGCCTCACTCACTGGCTGCTAAAAGACCATTTTATTCAATGCACAGCCTCTCGTACTGCTGATGAGGGACCATCTCATGCAATGCACAGGCTCACTCACTGGCTGCTAAAGGGCAATCTCATGCAATGGCTCTTGGACTGCTGATGAGGGACCGTCTCTTGCAATGCACTGCCACTTGTACAGCTGGTAAGGGACTGTCTCATGTAATGCACACCCTCGTGCACTGCTGATGAGTGACCGCCTCATGCAATGTACAGCACCTCCTCACTGGCTGCTAAAGGACCTTTTATGCAATGCAGAGCTTCTCGTGCTGCTGATGAGGGACCATCTTATGCAATGCACAGCCTCTTGCACTGCTTATGAGGGGCCGCTGTCTTATGCAATGCACAGCCTCTCGCACTGCTGCGAGGGACCGTCTTATGTAATGTACAGCCTCTCGGACTGCTGATGAGGGACCGTCTCATGCAATGCACATCACCTCACATTGCTGATGAGGGACCATCTCATGCATTGCACAGCCTCTCTCACTGCTGTTGAGGGACCATCTCATTTTAAGGCACAGCCTCTCATACTGCTGATGAGGGACTATCTCATGCAATGCACAGCCTCACTTACTATTGGTGAGGGACCGTCTCATGCAATGCGCATTCTCTCGTACTGCTGACAAGGACGCATCTCATGCAATGCACAGCCTCATGCACTGGCTGCTAAAGGACCAGCTCGTGTAATGTACACCACTCTCTTGTTCTGCTGAGGGACCATCTCATACATTGCACAACCTCTCGCACTGCTGGTGAGGGACTGTCTCATGCAATGCACAGCCTCTTGCACTTCTGATGAGGGACCGTCTCACGCAATTACAGCCTCTCGCACTGCTAATGAGGGACCATCTCATGCAATGCATAGCCTCTCCTACTGCTGATGATGGACCATCTCATGCAATGCACAGCATCTCACACTGCTGGTGAGGGACCCTCTCATGCAATGCACAGCCTCTCGTACTGCTGACGAGGGACCATCTCATGCAATGCACAGCCTCACTCACTGTTGGTGAGAGATTGTCTCATGCAATGCACAGACTCTAATACTGATGATGAGGGACTGTCTCATGCAATGTACAGCCTCACTCACTGGCTGCTAATGGGCCATTTCATGCAATGCACAGCCTCTCCACAGCTAACGAAGGGACTTCCCATAAATTGCACAGACTCTCGCACTGCTGAGTGACAATCTCATGCAATGCACAGCCTCACTCACTGGCTGCTAAAGGGCCATTTCATGCAATGTACAGCCTCTCATTCTGCTGATAAGGGAGCAACTCATGCAATGCACAGCCTCTCTTACTGCTGATGAGGGACCATCTCATGCAATGCACAGCCTCTCGCACTGCTCAGGAGTGACCATTTCATGCATTACCCACGCTCTCGCACTGCTGATGAGGGACTGTCTTATGCAATGCACAACCTCTCCTATTGCTGAGGAGGGACTGTCTCATGGAATGCACGGCCTCTCCTACTGCTGATGAGGGACTGTCTCATGGAATGCACGGCCTCTCATTCTGCTGATGATGGACCATCTCATGCAATGCACAGCCTCTCTTACTGGCTGCTGATGGGCCATTTCATGCAAT
This sequence comes from Calotriton arnoldi, assembly GCA_963921515.1. Classification (NCBI taxonomy): domain Eukaryota; kingdom Metazoa; phylum Chordata; class Amphibia; order Caudata; family Salamandridae; genus Calotriton; species Calotriton arnoldi. Next base: position 1,068,797 of record CAWUFW010004660.1, on the reverse strand, counting down.
GCACAGCCTCTCATTTTGCTGATGAGGGACCATCTCATGCAATGCACAGTCTCTCGCACTGCTGAGGAGTGACCATCTCATGCAATGCACAGCCTCTCACACTGCTGATGAGGGACCATCTTATGCAATGCACAACCTCTCCTACCACTGATGAGGGTCTGTCTCATGGAATGCACGGCCTCTCCTAACACTGATGAGGGACTTTTTCATTCTGCTGATGAGGGACCATGTTATGCAATGCACAGTCTCTCCACAGCTGACGAAGGGCCGTCCATAAAATGCACAGCCTCTCACACTGCTGAGTGACAATCTCATGCAATGCACACCTTCACTCGCCGGCTGCTAAAGGACCATCTCATGCAATGCGCAGCTTCTCGCACTGTTGATGAGGGACCATCTTATGCAATGCACAGCCTCTCACACTGATGATGAGGGACCGTCCCATAAAATGCACTGCCTCTCGCATTGCTGAGTGACAATCTCATGCAATGCACAGCCTCACTCACTGGCTGCTAAAAGACCATTTCATTCAATGCATAGCCTCTCGTACTGCTGATGAGGGACCATCTCATGCAATGCACAGGCTCACTCACTGGCTGCTAAAGGGCAATCTCATGCAATGGCTCTTGGACTGCTGATGAGGGACCGTCTCTTGCAATGCACTGCCACTTGTAAAGCTGGTAAGGGACTGTCTCATGTAATGCACACCCTCGCGCACTGCTGATGAGTGACCGCCTCATGCAATGTACAGCACCTCCTCACTGGCTGCTAAAGGACCTTTTATGCAATGCAGAGCTTCTCGTGCTGCTGATGAGGACCATCTTATGCAATGCACAGCCTCTTGCACTGCTTATGAGGGGCCACTGTCTTATCCAATGCACAGCCTCTCGCACTGCTAAAGAGTGACTGTCTCATGCAATGCACAACCTCTGGCACTGGTGATGAGGGACAGTCTCATGCGTTGCACAGCCTCTCGAACTGCTAATGAGTGACTGTCTCATGTGATGCACAACATCTGGCACTGCCGATGAGGGACAGTCTCATGCAATGCACAACCTCTCACACTGCTGATGAGGGACTGTCTCATGCATTGCACAACCTCTCGCACTGCTGATGAGGGACCGTCTTATGCAATGTGCAGCCCCTCGCACTGCTGATGAGGGACCATTTTATGCAATGCACAGTCACTTGCACTGCTGATGAGGGGCACCATCTCATGCAATGCACAGCCACTCCACAGCTAATGATGGAGCATCTCTTGCAAAGCACTGCCACTCGTACTGCTGGTGAGGGACTGTCTCATTCGTGCATAGCCTCTCGCACTGCTGCTGAGGGACTGTCATGCATTGTACAACCTCTCGCACTGCTGACAAGGGATTGTCTCATGCTTGCACAACCTCTCGCACTGCTGTTAAGGAGCCATCACATGCAATGCACAGCCTCTCTCACTGCTGAGGAGTGACCTTCTCATGCAATGCACAACCTCTTGCACTGCTGGTGAGAAACCATCTCATGCAGTACACAGCTTCTCCACAGCTAATGAGGGACCATCTCTTGCAATGCACTGCCACTTGTACAGCTGGTAAGGGACTGTCTCATGTAATGCACACCCTCGCGCACTGCTGATGAGTGACTGCCACATGCAATGTACAGCACCTCCTTACTGGCTGCTAAAGGACCTTTTATGCAATGCAGAACTTCTCGTGCTGCTGACGAGGGACCATCTTATGCAATGCACAGCCGCTTGCACTGATTATGAGGGGCCGCTGTCTTATCCAATGCAAAGCCTCTTGCACTGCTGCGAGGGACCGTCTTATGTAATGTACAGCCTCTCGGACTGCTGATGAGGGACCGTCTCATGCAATGCACATCACCTCACATTGCTGATTAGGGACCATCACATGCATTGCACAGCCTCTCTCACTGCTGTTGAGGGACCATCTCATTTTAAGTCACAGCCTCTCATACTGCTGATGAGGGACCATTTCATGCAATGCACAGCCTCATTTACTGCTGGTGAGGGACCGTCTCATGCAATGCGCATTCTCTCATACTGCTGACAAGGACGCATCTCATACAATGCACAGCCTCATGGACTGGCTGCTAAAGGACCAGTTTGTGCAATGTACAACAATCTCTTGTTCTGCTGAGGGACCATCTCATACATTGCACAACCTCTAGCACTGCTGGTGAGGGACCGTCTCATACAACGCACAGCCTCACTCACTGTTGGTGAGAGATCGTCTCATGATATGCACAGACTCTAATACTGATGATGAGGGACTGTCTCATGCAATGTACAGCCTCACTCACTGGCTGCTAATGTGCCATTTCATGCAATGCACAGCCTCTCCACAGCTAACGAAGGGCCTTCCCATAAATTCCACAGACTCTCGCACTGCTGAGTGACAATCTCATGTAATGCACAGCCTCACTCACTGGCTGCTAACGGGCAATTTCATGCAATGCACAGCCTCTCATTCTGCTGATGAGGGACCATCTCATGCAATGCACAGCCTCTCTTACTGCTGATGAGGGACCATCTCATGCAATGCACAGCCTCTCGCACTGCTGAGGAGTGACTATCTCATGCAATACACGGCCTCTCGCACTGCTCAGGAGTGACCATTTCATGCATTACACACCCTCTCGCACTGCTGATGAGGGACTGTCTTATGCAATGCACAACCTCTCCTACTGCTGAGGAGGGACTGTCTCATGGAATGCACAGCCTCTCGCACTGCGCAGGATTGACCATTTCATGCATTACACAGCCTCTCGCACTGCTTGTGAGGGACCGTCTTATGCAATGCACAACCTCTCCTACTTTTGAGGAGGGACTGTCTCATGGTATGCACGGCCTCTCCTACTGCTGATGAGGGACTGTCTCATGGAATGCACGACCTCTCATTCTGCTGATGAGGGACCATGTCATGCAATGCACAGCCTCTCTTACTGGCTGCTGAAGGGCCATTTCATGCAATGCACAGCCTCTCAATTCTGCTGATGAGGGACCATCTCATGCAATGCACAGTCTCTCGCACTGCTGAGGAGTGACCATCTGATGCAATGCACAGCCTCTCGCACTGCTGATGAGGGAAGTCTTATGCAATGCACAACCGCTCCTACCACTGATGAGGGACTGTCTTGTGGAATGCACTGCCTCTCATTCTGCCGATGACGGACCATGTCATGCAATGCACAGTCTCTCCACAGCTGACGAAGGGCCGTCCATAAAATGCACAGCCTCTCGCACTGCTGAGTGACAATCTCATGCAATGCACACCTTCACTCACCGGCTGCTAAAGGACCATCTCATGCAATGCGCAGCTTCTCACATTGCTGATGAGGGACCATCCTATGCAATGCACAGCCTCTCGCACTGATGATGAGGAACCGTCCCATAAAATGCACTGCCTCTCGCACTGCTGAGTGACAATCTCATGCAATGCACAGCCTCTCTCACTGGCCGCTAAAAGACCATTTCATTCAATGCATAGCCTCTCGTACTGCTGATGAGGGACCATCTCATGCAATGCACAGGCTCACTCACTGGCTGCTAAAGGGCCATCTCATGCAATGGCTCTTGGACTGCTGATGAGTGACTGTCTCATGCAATGCACTGCCTCTCCACATCTAACGAAGGACTGTCCTATAAAATGCACAGTCTCTCACACTGCTGAGTGACCATCTCATGCAATGCACAGCCTCTCGCCCTGCTGATGAGGGACCATCTCATGCAAAGCACAGCCTCTCGTACTGCTGGTGAGTGACCATCTCATGCAATGCATAGCCTCTAACACTGCTGATGTGGGACCATCTCATGCAATGCACATTAATGCTCATGTGGGACCATCTCATTCAATGCACAACACTTCCGTACTGCTTTTGAGGGACATTCTCATTCTCACACTGCTGATGAGTGAGTGCCTTATTGAATGCACCGCGCCTCCTCCCTGGCTGTTGAAGGACCATCTTACTTGATGCACAGACTCTCGCACTGCTGATGAGGGGTTTCTCATTCTATGCACTGTGCCAGTGGAAGAAAGCTGCATCCAACTGATGAGCGCCAATCAGGGTGAAACCAGTCTTGGTTGCTTGTATTCCGGTACGGATGAGACCTGGACTGGCAGTTCGGGCTGGACTTATCCTATTGAAGCAGGGTTGAGATGATTTGCATATGGTGGGTCTAATCTGAAGTGGCATGCTGGGAAAAAGAACGATGGGTTGGAACACTGTTGAAAGTGAGTGTCAGTGGTTAGACTTATTGCAAGCATTTCTCCAATCAACTTTTGCTTGTTCAAACATTCGTTGGGTCAACAAGCTCACTCATGGTGCAAATAGTCCTACGTTACCAACCAGCATCCCCACAACTGCACTCGTGACTAAACCAGTAAACAACTGCAGAGATGCACCCACACACACACACACTCACACAGACGTGCACCCACACACACACACTCATGTAGACGTGCGCACACACACAGTCACACAGATGCGCACACACACATATACACACACACACTGCGCTAAAAAGGTTAAAGTGACGTTATAGTTAGGCGAAAATTTCAGTGACAGCGTAGCGTTTTAAACTTAAAAAACATTGAAATTCACCAATTATAATTATCTGTTTCAGCTATGACTCACACCCTCACCTTGCACAGTCTTGTCATCAATGATGTTATTTCAAATGTTGCAGTCATGGTATTAATAATGTTATAGAATGCCATGAGTGATGTTATATGTGGTGTAATTAGCTCTGCATGGTGAGGGTAAGAGTTCTAGTTACCCTAGGGCACACTTTCTGGATTAAGAACTAACTTTCTGCCAAGTTTGGTGTATTTCCGTTCATCAGTTTTTGCGGTCGTGCTGCCTAAAATCTTTTATGAAAAATGCATCAGGAAATTTGGTTTTGGGATCCCCTTTTTTCTCGGCTCCCACTTCACCGATCACCCCAAAACTTTCCAGGGAGGATCTGAGGTGGACAAACACATTTAAAAAAATGTTTTGCGAAGATTATTATATATATTACTCATTGGCGGTTGCCAGTGGGTAGTCATAGATAGGACCGGGCTTCCATAGGAAAAGCATTTCTTGTTTTCCTAATAACTTTAGTGCCGTTTGGTGAATCATCACAAAACTTTCCAAGAAAATGTTTTTCCACTTCCGCTCCCTCTTGAAAGCTTGGGGGGAATTTATCAAACAATTGCCCAGAGAAAGGGGGTAGTCCCAAAACACGTTTCATCCATTCATTTTCCTTTCGAAATTTTGGACACAGTTACAGCCCGAATGGCTGGACCGATTTACACCAAATTTGGCAGAAAGCTAGGTCTTGGTCCAGAAAAAGTGGATTTTGTGATTTGTTGTAAATCTGTTCAATAGTTTTTGAGACATTAATGCTAATAAAATGGCATATTTCACACTGAGGAGTATCCGCAGGGCTGACAGATCTCATGCAGAGATCTGATTGGCTGCCACCACAACAACATCGATGTGGGGGCAGCCATCTTAAAAATAAGAGCAAAAAAGACATAATGGGGCAGCTTAGGGATACCCTGACCCCCTAAGCCTTGTGGTGGGGACCCAAAAACGTTTTTTATTTAACTTTTGCTGCAAATTTGCACTGGATCAGTAAATCTAAAGCAAAATAAAAGAAAGAAAGTGCAGGCTCCTGCACCACTTTGAAACCCCGTGAGTTAGGCCAAAATTTAGCATATTAAGCATCCCATAGGACTATTTTCTAACATGGGCAGTTGCAAGTGGTTGCAGTGAGAGGGCTGCTTCTCGAGTAGATTTGCTATTGCTTGAGCAGATTTTCTAATCCATTTGCAAATGGGCGTGCTGCTCTTGTGCAGCACATGGTGCCATTTGCGCTGTTATTTAAGCGCTGTTCGCGCTACTGGTGCTAAATTGCGGCATGAGCAGCGACACATGCATATATCTGCCCGTTGTCGAAACTCCACAGAATCTCGCAGCGTTTTTTGTGTAACTCCAAACTTAAACACATTGAGGAACAATTGAGGAACAATTGGATTTTATGGGGATCAAATTTACTATTCCAACTTAACCACATTGGGAAATTGTTGGACTTTGGGGGTTGGGGGGGGGGTCAAATATACTATTCCAACTGAAACCATAACCACATTTGGGAAAGGTTTTGACTTTGGTGGTAGAATGTACTATTCAAACGCCAAAACATTTTTTTAAACTTGTTTTATTGTTTTTACATGCAATCAACAGCACAGTACAAAGTTGGCATGTTCCAGCTTGCATACAAAAATAATATTCAAAAATATGTGCATTGTACTATAAAAATAAAGGGGCTATCATAGAGTCAAGTCAGTATAGCCATCAATACTATGTAGTGGGTAAAACGTATTGGAAATGATTCCACCAGTTCCCCCATATCTTTTTATGTTTCCTCGGACAGCCTCAGATTTTTTAAATCTATTCTTCTGCCAAGGTGCATTGGTCCATACCTCCTAACTACTATGCCATTGTAGAGGCCTTGACTGCCCCCTAATGGCGAGTGTTGACCCCTCTTTGCCGCCACTAGGTATCCGATCAAAAGTAACATCTTATCTCACCGAATTCTACCCCAATCAGTTTGCATCCCCAAGATAATGCTTTTGGACGATGGACTAGTTGGGTACCGAACACATCCTGCTACGAATGCTGAATCCAAGACCAGTAGGCGTGAATCACGGGACAGTACCATATCATATGATCCCCATTGCCATGCGACATGTCATACAGTCAGGAGTTTTGCCTCTCCCCATCAGTTAATGGATGAGAGATAATTCCCTAAAACGTAAGGCTGATAAAACTGAGGTTCTTCTTTCTGGTTGTCATCTGGTCCCCCAGTTGGTGTCTTTCTGCGTTAGGCTCTCCTCCTCTCCCATGTCAATCGTACGTTTTTTCCTGCTTTAACATCATCCGCTAACAAAGGAAATTTTTACCTTTTATCCCAGAGTCGGCACACAAAACTTTTACTGTTGCATTAGTCTCTTCCAGGTTGGATTACTGCAATGCCTTATTTCCCAACATTAAGCTGGGTTCTCTATCTCTATTACGCCTCATTCTTGACATCCCTAAATTCAGATCAGAATCCGAGGGGCTCAATAAACTGCATTGGCTCTCCATTTTGGCAAAGAAGTTCCTTTAAAGCTCTCTGTAATGCTCATCGTGCCTTGCATGGTCAGGAACCCTACTTTTTTCAGTTCAAATTTCAGTGGTATCATCTGGCTAGACCACTGCGCTCAGCCCATAGGAGACAGCTAATAATGCCTCGATCTTGCAGAGCAAGATGGGAAGGCAAGTCCCTTGTAGTTACGACTGCCAAACTTTGGAATTCTCTTCCTCATCGCATCTCAGAACTAGATGACTGCCTATCATTAATTAAAACCCTGAAGTCTTGGCTCTTTTCTCATTACGTTTGTTTTGTAGGATTCTTTGACAGCTGTGCTCTTGTTCCTCGAATGGGTTGTTTGGGGTTTTAAGCACCTTGACACTTTAGGGTTTTTGTGCGCTTTATACATTTTATTTCATTTCATTCCATGTCATTTGGTAGAACCTATCCGGGGTATAATATTTATCCTATGAAAATGTTTGAATTGAATCAGTAGATAAGAGTAGTTTAATTCAAAATTGCTGATTTCCTGGTGGCCATTTTTGCTTTCTGCCAATCGCCATCAATAGCTACCAAGCCCTAGTCCATCTCGCCAAAAGGTTAACCAAGTTTTCCAGAGTATTAATGAGGGGGGAGCGAAATAGCCTAGAGATACCTATTTTTTCAACTTTCTCCAGGTTGAGCTTGGACTCTATAAGGTTAAACTCCGAACTGGGGTTTAACATGCTTTTGTGCTTTTCTAGTGCATGCTGTAATTACAGAAAATGAAAGAACTCTGAATTATATAAATTGTATTCTGCACTCAGTTTGGCGTAGGATTTCATATGTGAACATACCCAGATAACTCCTGGTTTGGTTAGGCCTATTCTGTCCCATGCCTGGAACCCCCCAGCTTAGTCACATGAAGAATCTAATCTCCAGACCAAAGCAGTGTTTCTCTGGTCACTTTTCTCACACAGGCCGTCCCCTAAGCTTATTGTACCAACTTCCGATAGAAGTCCTTGTGATAACGGGTAGGAAATCGACTGGTTTCCTGCTTTGTACTCCAAACCGTAACCACTTTGAGGAAAGTGTTGGACTTTGAAGGGTTCAGATTTACTATTCCCACTCCAAAATTAACCACATTTGTGATAATGTTGGTAGTTGGGATGGGTCTATTGTATGTTATGTTATGTTATGTTATGTTAATTGCATTTCTTGAGGGTGTCCTGCTGCTGGCTACTGTCTATCTAAATTCCAGAATATGTATTGGCCTTAATGGTAAACAGCCAGGTTTTCAGCCCCTTCCTAAATGTCATCAGCTCCGTGGTGCTCCTGAGGTGAAACGGAAGCTCGTTCCAAGCCCGAGCGGCGCAGGTGACAAAGCTTCTGCCACCCCAGCTAGCTTTTTTAGCTAGCGGTATCACCACCCCTTTCGCTTCAGCGGAACGAAGAGCTCTTCTGGGGATGTACCATTGGAAGCGCCATTTCAGGTAGTCTGGTCCTGTTCCGTGAAGGGCTTTGAAAAACGTACACAGGGATTTGAAATGAACCAGTTGTTTCACTGGGAGCCAGTGAAGCCTTTTTATTTCTTTTTTAACAGAAACAAATTTTGGTGTCCCAGTCAGCAGTCTGGCTGCTGCATTTTGTACTAGTTGAAGCTTGTTTAGGTGTTTCCTTTGAATGTTAAGGTAAAGACTGTTACAATAGTCCACACGCGATAGGATTAGAGATGATATTACTATCCTTTGACAGTCCGCTGGTAGGAATGATTTTATTTTCCTTATCACTCTGAGAAGATGGAAACTGGCAGAGGTCACCGCGTTTACCTGGTCCCCAAAGGAGAGTTTATTGTCAACTATGACACCCAAATATTTCGCTTTCCTGGTTGGCTCCGGAAGAGTCCCCAGCTCGTCCGGCCACCAGTCCGAGGTCCAAAAGTTGGCATTGTTGCCAAAGATGAGGACCTCTGTTTTACTGGAATTTAACTTCAAACAGTTGGTCATCATCCATGACTTTATCGCTTTCATGCAATCATGGAACCTCTTCCCTTTCTCTGCCTCCTGTCCAGGGCGTATTGACACCACTATTTGCGTGTCATCAGCGTATGATGTCTGCTGAAATCCAAAGGATCTAATCACCGCCGACAGAGGTGCCACATATACTATTCCCATCCTAAACTTAACCATATTGTGGAAAGATTTGGACATTCATAGGCTCAAATTTACTATTTCAACTCCAAATGCAACCCACATTGGGAAAGTGTTGGACTTTTTGGTGGTGCAGATTTGCTATTCGCACCCCTGAAGGAAGTGACCCGAAAAGGGTCACTCACGACCACCTTCTCTGCCTTCCTACAAATGAAGAGTCGGTCAGACAGTAGAGAATACAAACCAGATTATTTATTGATTACACTGCAGCGGAGCCCAGTCTGACCAGCCTCCTGGGATGGCTGTCGAGGGACTGGACCCCGTAAGCATACAATTACATTATCTATGTTGCGGAGTCCACAAAGGCCCGCCTACTATGGAAAAACACTAGCAGGTGTCGTAATACAATGGGGGTACAGAGCATAAGTTTCGATTCTGCAGCCGGGCACAGGCTATCTGCTGCCCAAGGTCATCTGGCCTATCCTCCCCACCAGACAGGTGGGAGAAGGACTCTATCTAACGAGAAAGGCATGCACTAACGAGAGCACTTGCAATTACAGGAAGAAAAGCTCAACCTTGGAAAACGAAACTTACCAAAGACCGCTTTCTCGAAAATAACCAAGCAGCAGTTTTGATTATAATATAAAATGGCCTCCGGGTTACAAGATGGTTTTGCGAATGCTAAGATATACAGACATGAGGGCCCTTCAGTATTAACAAACACTCTGTTAACCTGAGCTAACCATCTACAGTCGGAAACCAAAGCAAAATATAAATCAATAATAAAAAACATAGCCCTTCTATGCGCATGTCATGTCGTGAACAGTAGGAAGGTGCTCTGAGAGAAGAGATGATGTTTCAAAGATACCCTCGTCTATGATCATCATTTCGTCTATTTCTTTCTGTAACATTATTGCAGCATTAGTATCATGAATCGATATCTTCCCCTTTGGAGTCAACACAGAGATACAATATGTGCAGCACATTGGAAGGCATTGAATAAGGACACAGCAAAGTATTAATATGGCAATGAGATATATTGCTTTTTCTATTAGCCAACCCCATGTTCCAAAAAGGGACCAACTCCAATTACCTGGTTCCATGCCTTTGACATTCTCAATAATGTCCAAGATATGCTTGGTGATATTCTTTTCCATATTTGTTATGCCCACTACGCACTGATCGCCAATAACTGTGCATGCACCACCATTTTTTGCTAAAATAAAATCAACTGCATATCTAGTTTGTTCAGAATAGATCCTCATACTCTCTAATTGAATGGTGATGTCACGTAATGCTGCCACTGTAGTATTGGACAATATCTGCAATTTACAACCAAATATTCCCGGGCCTTTTCAGTCCTACTCATGGCCATTCCCCCCAACGTGAAGATAGCTGACAGGATATAACCAAAAGTAATACCATTACTATAACTGTTTATCTCAATATCAGTTACTCCTTTGCAAAATTGTTTTGTGAGTGTTCGCTTCACCCATTTTACCTGTCTGTGGGCATATTTACAAGGGACCCCCAGGGGCAATACCATCCCAAGAGCTACATCATTGGTGCCATTATGGACATTTGAATACGTTCCATTAGTTAAAAAGAAGAACCCGGGATGGGCGTAGATCGGTCTGTCTTAGTTCACAGCTGAATAGCAAGAATTACCTATAATGGTGCTAGAACCTTCCGAATCTTTCAAAGGGAATGTCTCTTTGGATATGACCACCCCTGAACAATTGATATACAAAATAGTATCAGTATTATTTATGATGGGGCAACAAGCAGGTTAATAGCCAGCTTTTCGAGGAACCGTCACTTCTTTATAATGCCAACCCACCAACGTAATATTTTGCTCTTCCAGATAGAAGTTATCGCAGTACGTATTATTGTCACAGCCGGGGTAACCTGTTCCTGTGGGATTACGATGATACAAGCATGGCTCTGGGTAGCCAAACCCAAACTCCCCTTTTACCTCAACAACATTTGTCGGCTTAGAATACGTGTAATTTATCAGAGACAAAGGATAAGCAGTCCATAGGCTAGTCACAGATTCAGTGGGATAACAAGCGACACCATTACCAAAAAATCTCTTATAAGTGTCCAAAAAAACATTATTAGAAAGCATTCTCTTCCGTCTTGGTGTGAAAGGGATATCATTGTCAGGAGTAGGCGAATTACAGGCATACTCTAGCGCCCAGAGAACCCCACAAAAGATAATCATCAGCAGAATAGCAAAAAGAAGGAATATTACTCTCCGTTGTTTGATCCATGATGATTGCGGCAAACAACAAGACCCAATGGCTGTTACTCATCAATCATTGGCCTGCCAAAAAGATGCATGATAGCAGAATGAAAAGATACAATTAATATAACCTCAATGAAACCAAAGAAACAATCTTCTTTCCAGCGTCTGTTTTTCTTCTCCTTTGAACCTCGCTGGAAGGCTCCTATGGTTCATCTACGGTGGTGCTATTGAGCACTTCTCGTTGGAGCTGCGCTATTGCAGCCCTTCGTGAGCAAAATCCACTTCTCTCAGGATAGGGTACCCTCCCTCCTGGGAAGAACACCCCAAACTCATCCTGTCCAGTTTCTCGGACAATGCACCAATTTTCCTATCTCTACTCTATCGTCCCTACTCTTCACCCATGAAGTCCATCCCTACTAATCTGACTTTTCCTTTGGTGCACTGTCCCTCGGTCGAGGATGCAAATTGTACCTAACAACTCCAGGAACAGAGGGATCAAGAAACAAAGGCTCACTTTCAGAGGGACCGACTGACTCAGACACAGAGGGCCAGCCAACGGAAGCTCTTGGACAGCCTTAATCTCCGGGGGCACTGCCTCATTCAAAACTGCATCGCTCTCCTCCTCAGAGGGTGCCCATGTTACTCTGGCATCGGAGAAAGGAATGAAACGGGGAGCCTTCTCAGTCTCAGAATCCCCAATGCCTTCGAGCCTCCATTGATCATAGCACAGAGGGAGCAACACCTTCTTGCAGTGCGTTGAATGAATCCAATTTTTCCGACCATCCACCTTCACAGCTGTATGAGTTGCAAGGAGGATCTGGAAAGGCCCCTTCCACCGGGGCTCCAGGCTGTGTTTGCGCTGAAAGTGGCAAACCAGGACATAATCCCCAGGCCGGAGGTCATGGCCTAGTCCCTCTGTAGCAGATGGCAAGGCCTCTTGAATCTGCTGATGAATAGAACGCAAATTTTTAGTCAACTCACATAAATAATCTATCAACAAAGGGTGGTCTTTCTCGGAAAAGTGACGGGGTCTCGGAACGCCCCAGACATTAGCGGGCCTACCGAAAACAACTTCATAAGGGGACAACCCTATTCTAGTATGGGCTGTAAATCTTGTCGACAGCAAAGCCAATGGTAAAGCATCCGGCCACTTCAATCCTGTACTCTCCTGAATTTTGGCCATCTTTAGTTTGAGAGTACCATTGTACTTCTCAACTAAACCTGCTGACTGAGGGTGATTGGCAGCATGAAACATTTGCTGAATGTGCAGGCCATTGCACACCAACTGGATGACTTTCAAATTAAAGTGGCTGCCGTTATCACTCCAAATCAAACAGGGCAAACCAAAACGAGGGAAGTACTCCTTCAAGAGAGTCTTCACCGTCGCCAAAGCTGTATTCTCCTTGGTAGGATAAGCTTCAACCCATTTACTGAATGCACAGACCACCACTAACATACTTCAGATTATTCACCCGTTCCATCTCAATGAAGTCCATTTGAAGGACTTCGAAAGGGAAAGAAGGGGGGGCAAAGTTACCGGGAGGTGTGGGAGTACCCTTTCCAGGATTGTACAGCATACACACCATGCAATGTTTTACTAAATGGGCAGCCGTCTTTGGGATATTATCATTCTGCCATACAGGGTCTAGCAACTTACAGATTCCCCTAGCACTAATGTGGGCCGGTCCATGAGCCATAGTAACTACAGGAAGAACATATGCATCTGGCAGCATCCATCTCTGCTTCCCCGACTTATCTATCCAGCACCCATCATCATCCAATTGCGCTGTACTTTACTGCCATATTGCTAATTCCTCAACCGTCACCTCGCTTTGTATCTCCTTCACGTTATCTAGGTGTCCTCAAACATTGTAACTTCTGGCATCCATCTAGCAGGACCTGCTACAAACATCTTTTTCATCTTAGATCGGGCCGTCTCCTTAGCTGTTTGATCTGCAAAAGCATTTCCCCTTCCCACATCATCAGTAATTACTTTGTGAGCGCTACACTTCACTATTGCCAGTTTCTTGGGCAGTGTTAAAGCTGACAAAAGTCTATTTATCAAAGGGCCATGCTTAATCTTCGAACCATGGGAAGTAAGAAATCCTTTCTCGACCCCGAGCCGCCAAAAATTTTGAGCGACTCCGAAGCAGTGGTGGGCGGAATTTGCGTAGTCGCGCTACGCAAAGCTCCACGAAACGGTAAAAAATCTCCGGGAGCACGCAAAAGTTCCGCGAACACGCGGAATTGCTTGTTCTGCCCGTTCGCGATGCTTTTTTCCTGTTCGCGAACGCTGTTTGCGTGCTCGGGGAGAAATATCTCGCGAACACGCATTTTGAAAACGCGAACAAGCAAAAAATTCCGCGAAGCCGCGGATCGCGGGACTTTTTGGCAATTTCGCGTTCTCCGCGGAACGCAAAATTACCTAAATTCCGCAAATTCCGCGAGCGGAACGGAATTTACCGCCCAGGCCTACTCCGAAGGCAAACTGTCTGTCAGTGTAAATATTGACCGCCAATCCCTGACTCAACTCGCAGGCTCAAATTAGAGCTACCAACTCTACAGCTTGAGCCGACTGATAGGGAACTCGGGATGTCTCAACTATCGTGTGCAGTGTTGTGATTGCATAAGCAGCAGTTCTGGTGCCATCCAATAATTTAAAACAAGAACCATCGACATATAGTTCCCCTTGGGGGTCAGATAAGGGAACATCAGTCAAGTCTACCCGTCCCTTCGTCTCCTCTTCCGTCCGAAACATACAATGATGTATGTCTATTTCCTCACTCTCCGAAGGGAGGGGTAGTAACGTGGCAGGGTTCAGAGTGGCACATCTTTTAATCGAAATATGTGGTGCAAAAAGTGTTAGCTCATAGCCAGTCAGACGTGCACTGGTAAGGTGCTGTGTCTTTGTTCTGTTCAAAAGCGTATCCACAGCATGAGGTACCATAACTGTGAGATCAGTATCAAGAACAAGCCCTGCCGATTGTCAAATAGAGACAGCCACAGCCGCGGTCGCTCTTAAACAGCTCGGGAGGGCTTTCGCGACAGGATCAAGCACAGCAGAAAAGTACGCACATGGCCTCTGCTTACCTCCAAAGGCCTGTGTTAAGACAGAAAGCGCACAACCGGCCGACTCGTGTACGTATAACACAAACGGCTTGTTGTAATCAGGTGTGCCAAGCACAGGAGCCGAGCAAAGCGCAACCTTCAATTGCTCAAAGCTTGTTGACATTCAGGCGTCCAAGGCAAAGGTTCATGCACATCTTTAGTTCTTAGATAGTGCAATGGCTTTGTTAGTAAAGCAAAGTTCGGTGTCCAATGACGACAATAGGAAGTGATACCAATGAAGGCTCGTACATCCCTTTGGGTCTTTGGAACAGGCATGTTAACTACGGCATTAATACGCTCAGGAGTTAGTTTCCGACCCTCCTTCGACAGTAGGTGACCTAAATAGGTGACCTCCTGTCGACAATATTGAAATTTGGAAAGGGACACTTTGTGTCCATATTGAGCCAAATGTAGCAAAAATTTTACTGTAGCCTCTTTACATCCTTCCTCAGTATCGGATGCAATCAAAAGATCGTCCACATACTGTAATAATACATTACCTGGGGGAAGGGTGAGGGAATCCAACTGACCTTTCAAAGCCTGGCTATATATGCTAGGACTCTCTGTGTACCCCTGAGGAACTCGACAAAATCTAAAACTACGACCTGCCAAGGAAAATCCGAAAAGGTGCCTGCTATTTGGATGAACAGGGATACTAAAGAAGGCATTCTTCAAATCAATAACAGAAAAGAATTTAGCAGAAGATGGAATCATAGTCAGAAGAGCAGTAATGTCAGGAACCACGGGAAACTGAGGAACCACTATTTTATTAACTTCGCGCAGATCAATCACAAAACGATAGACATCAACAACATCATCAGAGGAACCCGGAGGTGGCCTCTTGAGAACAGGAAGGATGGGACTATTACACACATTTGCCGCTGTCTCCTCTACAATCCTGACTGAATCAAATCTTGTATTATGCACAACACCGCCTGTTCTCCTGCGTGCAAAATTTTATACTGAGGCATACGAGGCAATTTGGCATTTTCTTTAACCTGAATAGAGACTGGAGGTATCTGCAAAAGTCCTACATCTGTGTCACTTGTGGCCCACAACGTAGATGGGTCACCCTTAAACTCAACTGGAAGGGGCGCATCTTTACACAAACATTGCGTAGTACCAACCACACTCGGGCCCATTGTCATATAGGCACTATCCGGGGAACAGTAAATAGTAGCATGCAACTTCTTCAACAGATCTAGTCCCAACAAGTTCTCTCTGCAATTGTATGTTAATAAAAATGGAGAATCAACGGTGAAAGGGCCTATAGTCAAAGCAAGGGGTTTGGAGATGGGGCTTATTACCGGCACACCAGAAAAACCAACTGAAATATTGTTATGGCCAGACAGGGCTGCCCCAGGGACCAGTGACCTCGAAACAGAACTATTCATTGCTCCTGTATCCACCAAACATTTTGTTTTCCGAGCCCTGCAAATCCACACTAATATAAGGTCCGTGTTGCTCTTCAGGTATCGGAACTGGTCCCTTACCCTGTCCCTATCTGACCTAGCTGTAAGACATCCCTGTCACCTCATACAAATCATAATCATCATGATAATACTGTCGTCCCCGAACGCCATCAAAGTAATTTTGATCAGAACGGCCCAGTGATGTCCCAGTAGCCTGATCCCCACCCTGACTGCATGCTCCCCGGCCTCTCCCTCTCTCTCCCCGTCCTCTAGGAGCCGCAACCTTCTGCAACAAAACTGGGCACTCACTGCGCCAGTGCCCCTCCTCCTTGCAATACGCACATTGATTTGGGCCCACCGGTGCAGCATTTCGGCTCGTACGAGGAAGCTGCCTGGCCGGTCCAATACCTCGACCCCGTCACTGCCCCCTGGATGCCTGCTGCATCAGTACCTTTGTCTTCAGCTCCTTCGTCTTCTTTTCTACCTTCTCTTTCTCCTCGTTCTCTCTATGCTCATAATACTGAGCCATACTCAATATCACCGAAGGGTTAGAGGTAGTCCACGTACTCTCAGCAGCCTGCAACCGGGTTGCAATCTCTGGGAGCAAATTCGTGACAAACCTGTTCACAAACAATCAGATACCCCTTTCCAAAGACAAGTCCTGGCCGCTAAAATCCAAGAACACACCTTCAAACCAAGTAAAGAAATCAGACACATTTTCATCTTTCTTCTGATGACATGCGGCCAGCTTATCCCAGTCTACCTTCCGAGGTGGGATAAGAGAGTGCATATAGGTAATAATGCGATCTGGCAAAGCCAAGATCTCAGCCTTGGGTTTCCCCCAGGCTTCCTCTCCTTATCCCACGTCCTAATCTCGTCCCAAGTACCACCCAATTCTAGGGCATGGTCCTGGGTATGCACCTGTCGCCAGATATCCACTGGCACCAATAAACCAAAAAACATTTCAATATCTGCCAACGTCATTACCGTCGATGCAGCAGCCTCTGTCAATTCCTTGTAGTACGCAGTAGGATTCTTTCTAGGGTCAGGTAACTGAGCCTTAATTGCGAGGACTTCACTCCTTTTCCATGGAGTATAAACCCATTGTTCTTGAAAACAGGCCTCTACTCGTTGCCTAGTTACCTAATCGTGCTGATCATGTAGCTCCGGTATCTCCGGCTGGAAAATGGGGTGAACTTCCCTCATCGGGAACTGAGATATTGTCGTCGGGCATTTCTGATACAATATACCTCGATATCCAATCAATGTGGTAACACTAGCAAAAACTTCATTGGGAGCCATGCCCATGGCATACACTTGGTCTCTAATATCATAAACAACCTGAGGTGCAACACCTTTAAAACACTGTTCCCATAGTCCAATCAAAGTAGCCGACATGTGCTTGAGGGCATGCTGCTGGACAAATGGCTCATAGTCCTTTAGCACACTCCATACATCTTCAACGCCATAAATAGGATTAGGGGCCCTTTGGGCAGCCTCATTGGCCACCATCTTTTTCTCCATATCTCCCACATCAGATCGAATCAACACCCGCCCCAATCACTCCTTTGCAACTGCCCCATCCCCATCGTCCTGGCCAGGCACCGGTGTCTCGGCACCTAACAAGGGGGCAGGAGAGAGAAGAGGGGACAACACAGTAATTGAAGGGGGGGGGCACCAAGGTCAACATCGGCTGGGTAGTAGGTGTCTGTGAAGAAGAGAGTGACGCCGTAACAACAGGGGTGGCAGAAAGACTAGCAGCCATGGCGACTGTGGGGGACGGAGCCAAAGAGGAAGCTGGTGATGCGGGAACCGAAGTACTTTGATCAATACCAGAAACAGCAGGAACAGGGGGTGCAGAGGCAGATGGCAAGGGCTGTGGAACGACAGGATATATTCTATGCGGGGCATAAGGGGGAGGCGGTCTGTCTTCCAATAGTTCTTCCACAAAAATGTCTGCCTCCTCCCTAGCAACATAGGACTTATAACATTGCAATCGAAACCTCCTACCCTTCTCCACTTTCTCTTTATTATGCGCCACTGCTTTCTGAGTCAGTGTCTGTGTCCTTTCCCTCCGTTCCTCCCTTTCCGCCCTCAGCCGTCTCTGTTTAGCTTCCTTTCGCCATACCTGAAGATAATCAAACATCGTCTGCCTGCTACGTTTAGCAAACAATTTTTCCTCCAAATAATTCAATTTCTGCTCATCAAAGGTGCATGTTGACGGCCACTGCAATTCAGCATTGTCCCGCGTATATTTGTGCCATAATGTACTAAATATAATAGGGCCAAGACCGTATTTGACATACATGTCGTAATTCGGAGTACCCTTCGCAGGTGCGGGCTGCCTTTCCTCCAATCGAGCATCAGCAGAACAACAACGACACCTCACACAACACAACTTACTCCAACAAGGCATTCTGTTCACACAAAAAAACACATTCACCACACAATTACACTAAAATACACTTGTGCTTTTACCAAAGGTCACTTCCGCGGATTGCATCAATCACAAATTAACAAAATGGTACCATATTAATATTCAAAATCAAATGCAAGCGCTTGTCTAAAACTTATTCTCAAACCAACCAAAGTACCCACCAAACAAATGTCATGACGACAAAGAACCAAACAAGCTCACCTGGTGCACACAGGTCAAACGAGTTTATTCTCCACTGCCGACTCTTCGGACCAAACGGTCAGATCCAAGGGTTTCGCCATTCAGGACCCCAGTCGGGATGACCACTGGGCGAGGCACCGCCTGATCAGACAGGCGGGGCAGCTGCGAGTACAAAACTCTATCGTGCAGGGGTCCCCCGATCCGCCTATCCGACCTAATGCGGCCCCGACCTCCTCACCCATCCGCGGGCGAGGACAAGGTCACCCGATGGAGTCCCTGTTCGGGAGCCAACTGAAGGAAGTGACCCGAAAAGGGTCATTCGGGTCACTCATGACCACCTTCTCTGCCTTCCTACAAATGAAGAGTCGGTCAGACAGTAGAGAATACAAACTAGATTATTTATTGATTACACTGCAGCGAAGCCCAGTCTGACCAGCCTCCTGGGATGCTGTTGAGGGACTGGACCCCGTAAGCATACAATTACATTATGTATGTTGCGTAGTCCACAAAGGCCCGCCTACTATGGAAAAACACTAGCAGGTGTCGTAATACAATGGGGGTACAAAGTATAAGTTTCGATTCTGCAGCCGGGCACAGGCTATCTGCTGCCCAAGGTCGTTTGGCCTATCCTCCCCACCAGAAAGGTGGGAGAAGGACTCTATCTAACGAGAAAGGCATGCACTAACGAGAGCACTTGCAATTACAGGAAGAAAAGCTCAACCTTGGGAAACTAAACTTACCAAAGACCGTTTTCTCGAAAATAACCAAGCAGCAGTTTTGATTATAATATAAAATGGCGTCCGGGTTACAAGATGGTTTCGCGAATGCTAAGATATACAGACATGAGGGCCCTTCAGTATTAACACCCCACAATTAACCACTTTGGGGAAGTGCTGGTCTTTGGGGAGGGGGGTCACATTTACTATTCCTATTCCAAATTTAACTGAATTGGGGAAAGTGTTGGGCTTTGGCGTGGTGAGCCAAATTTACTATTCCAACTCAAAATGTAAGCATTTTGGGGAAAGTGTTAGACTTTGGGGGGTCAATTTATTATTTCCTCTCCAAACTTAAACTCTCTGGAGAAAGCGTTAGACTTCGAGTTTGGAGTTAGTTAATTAAATTAATTTATACATTATTTAAAAAATAAATGATCAATTAACCAAAAGCTCTTCTTCAAATCATAAAAAATGAAACTTTGAAGATAACAATAATAACACTAAATTGTAAAAACATTAAACTAAAATACATATAAAAATTGATTTTTACATAATTGAAAAACAAAAAAATATATAATTTCATTAAAAATTATTTATCACAAAATAAAAAATAAAAAAGTAAAATAATACAACAATTTTAAACATAACGAACTCAAATAATTAGAATGTTTTAATTACACCCCACCGTATTCCCCTGGAAACCCAACATCCCACCTCTAAAATTATTGAAAAAATACAAACATTAAAAAAGTCAAATATTAACACTAAAAAAACACGAAATATACTTAAACATTATATAAACTACAATATAATACACAACAATATTTTTAACAACTATACAATTTTTTTTTTTTTTTAAACTAGATATTCTTACCTGAGATATTCTGTGCTGTGATATGTTTGACATGGCAGTATTGAAGACACAATGTTTGTGTCTAACAATATTCTTTCATCCATAATTTGTCAGAACACCTAGCTGGACTATGAGCAGGGTCTCTACTAGTGAATGAAGCACCATCATGAAATCATTGTCATTCACTGAGAGTAGAACACAGCTTTGATTTCTGAAAGCTCAGATATCAAGGTTGTTTCATCAAAGATAACTGTGCATAATTGATGCCTCCAGAGTTAATGTCCTCCCATAAAATGCTCTACCAAATACTCTTGTTCTTATTTTACATTGTGATGGTCTGAATAGAATGCCTATGGGAGCCATATCCCGCTTTACAGAAAGACAAGGACCACATCATTAGCATCTTCGGCTCCATGCAGAGGTTAACAAGGGGTTCATGCACCGGTTTTGCAGAAAAACTTCAGCAACAAATCAGAAAGTCTATGAGCTACTGTATGAAAAGGAGACAGTGCAGCCCAGAACCATGAAGAGGCAGCTGCTGCTTCTTTCTCTAGCTCCCTACAGCCGGCACCCAGCGGCGGCTCCTCTGCAAGGGCGGAGGAGCGTCGCCCCACTGCCTGGCTCAGAGGCAGCAAATTAAAAATAAAATGATGTTCTACCAGCGTTTTATTTTTCATTTGCCGGCTCTGAGCCATCTTGTGCAGGGAGGGGCGGGGATTGGGGAGGAGAGTGCTAAGTACACTCCCTAAGTGTGCATATGTGTTTGGCCGGCACCACTCTTAAACCACTCTTGACAACTCTTCTGTGTTTCCTTACTTCTTATGTAATACCAGAGCCCAACGTTGAGTTGACTTAATTCATCTCTCCTAAATGTTAATTCAGTAATGCACTGTCATATTACCTTCACTGATCAAACTCCAATGTTACAACAAACCTTTTATTGATGTCTTGTTGATTCCAAAGAATGTATATCTCAGTGACTATATTACCCATATTTATTCTCAGCAGTCTCTCAGTTAAAGGACTTGTATAAAATAAACAGCATATGTCGGCAGGATTCTGCCTGCCTCTTGTACAGGAAACATCTGAGACTAACAAGATGTGACCACTACAAGCCACCCCTGACATTAAAGCTCTGATATGTTGACGTGGCTTCTGAGGTTCTTCTGAGTAGCTTCAGTCTCCAGAGACTGATCAAGGACTCCGTAGTATCAGAAGAGACGCAAAAGTGACTGATACAGGAGCGTGCTCTGCCTCAGCCGCGGTTCGTTAGTGGAGTGCGTGGCTTCAAGGTTATGCAGAGTTTGTATACTTCTTTCCCGCCCAACATGGCTACAGCTCCTGAGGTCTTCCTGGAGCTCTCATGAGATGAGCGGGGATCTCGCTAGATCTGTGGCTAGACCTCTGAGCCCAGAGAAACTGGTCCTGTAATGCTCCGCTGCTGGTTCCGCCCTTGTGGCAATGACTCTTCCTGATTCGTCTTGATCTTGGCACCACGTCTGGTCCTCTTGATGGCTCTTTAGGTGGCAGTGACAGGCCAGACTAGAGATTCTACAGTCCACTGCAACTAATGCCTGTCAGTGAAATGTGGTCATGTGACCAGAAACCTTGCCATCATGGTGCCCCCGCCTCTTCCTCTTATGTCCCCAGTCTCTACCCCAACTAAAGGTAGGTACTATAATTCAGGACCGAAGGCATACCTCTTCTGCTGCAACATTTGGCCTCCTTATGGCGAGGTTTCTCTGCCTTCATAAGGATGGGGGAGCCCTTCAGTATTCAACTCCAGTGTCATGCAAGATTGTGCCGGTGTGTGTTATTCTGCACAATATAGCTACATGTAAGGGACTTCCAAAGCAGACTGAGCAGGACAGCTCTGATGAAGAGGAAGACCACCCCACCCCAAAACACATCCCAGGATGCCACCAGAGCAGCAGATGGAAGGGAAAGATGCAGTACAGTGCCATTAATTAAGTCTAAGTTAATTGTATTTAAATTAAAACTTGCAATGTATAATGAGGGAGTCACTGTCAAAATGCTGAAAAGTAATTTTTATTTCCGTGTTTATTCAAATGAAAATGTGAAGAGTCTCAGTGGATTGCATATTTATTCATAACATTTTGAAATGCACATTATTGGTACAAAACAAATTTCTCTCTACAAAGCATACATTCAATGCCTCTTTCTTTCTTTGCTGAGAGTGGGCCTCTGTAGCTCAGTTGGCAACATACAGGCGCCACCGGGAACAGATAAGAGCGGTGGGGCTGTAGGGCGGGGCGCAGTGGGGCGGGGGGGGAGGAAGTCGACATACGACGGGATAGGGAAAATAAAACAAATAAATAAATAAGACCACTTACCTTGCGCTCGCCGCATCACCGAGTCGGCGATGCGACGAGCGCAAGGTAAGTGGTTTTATTTATTTTATTTTCCCTATCTTGTCGTATGTCGACTTTCCCCCCGCCCGCCCACCTCTCTTACCTTTACCGGTCACACCTGGCAACATATCCACTTCTAAATCAGCAGTCTGACATCGTGTATGCCTAGATCATCTGATAGACACACTACTGTGGCTAGAAGCTCCGTCACTCTCGAGAGCCCTGGGCCGGACCACTAAAAAGTGTAAAAATTCAAGGCATGATGTAATCTGCCCTGATAGTTTTGCTACATCTTTGCAACAGTGGGGCATTTCTTGCTGGATATGTGTGGTGCAACAAACGAGTATCCCTATTGCAGTTGCCAATTTTTCTATACTTTTTCCAAAATGTTGCACTTTAAATACAATGTGTCAATCTCTTATATTTTGATGTTGTGCCCCCTTAACAACGGAATCACGTCATCACCTCATTGTTTCATTTAATTTGTCAGCACTAATAATCGTAGCAGAGATGCCTTTATCCATCTTTCTTGTAAGCATGCTAACGGCTTCCGATTGCTTGGTTTGAAGCTCTAAGATTGAGTTTTCTATTTAAACAAATTCTGATCCAGATGGTGTGGCATCTGTATGAGCAGGTCCGGTTGGAAACCATGGTCGTAGTGGTAAGAATCTTTGGCTCCTGAGCCTCCTGATATAAAAGTTTTTTCTGCGTCGTCCAGTTGCCTGTACATTTTTAGAAGATCTAGGTGTCTGTCTTCTTGTACGATACAACCAACAAAATGATCCTAATGGCCAAACATACGCTGTTAATTAACATATTAATGATCTCCCTAGTGGATCTTTGCGAGAGAGAAGAGAAAGACAACAATTGTTTTTTTCAAAAAAGAATTCAATTTATATTGCAAGATTGTTCGATACCGTATAAAACATTCAGAAAGTTAATGCGGTTGTTCCAGGAAAGTGCATAGAAAAGTGTCAGTAGAATTGCTGTTGTGCGTAGAGAGAAAAGAAAAAATTATCAATGAAGAGAAGGATTTATACTTCTTCAAAATTGGACAATGGCTCAGGGGGTTCCAGAAAGCCAACGTAGAACGGCCTGCTTGAATGATAACTTATTGTCTAGGATTAGAGTCCATGATTTGAGGATGGGCGATCAACGAATCTGGGCAAATCAACCAAATGGATTTAAAGTATTTAATCCAGGCCAGAAAAATAATGTTGACGTTTAGACCCGACTAACGCCTGAAGTTAATTGTCCGACTTGGCATGCGGGTCTTCATCAGGACAAACTTAAAACCGTGGGTGAAAAGGCAACCTGAAGTAGTGTTAGCAGAAAGACTAGCGGGGTTAATATAAACCCTCAGGGTGCACTGCTCCTAGTCCTAAAAGACACATTGTACGATGTGACCAAGCTTTTAAATGGGGTCCGCGTACCATCAAAGAACCACAGTGGGTCTCTAGATACAACAGCGGCCGAATTAGTGTGAGATACACTGATCGATCAGGGTGTGCAGGGCAAACAGAGCTCCTAGCCACAACAACAACTGCTTCCTAGTGGTGACAGGACAATCCCTTATCCGCAGAGAATCACGGTGGATCTGTATAGGGGATTGCTGCGTCCGTCAGCGATACAATAATAGGATGAGCACCTGATCCACCCTTAAATCGTGGTGGGTCTCCGGACAAACCTCAATGGGACCGCCAAAAGCTTGCCTATGTGCCTATGTGCCTATGTGTCTTCTTGTAGGCAAAGTTGTTTGAGACACTATTGATGTTGGTGTGTTATCCTTTGCTTGAAGCATATTATTGCTGTTATACTCCTGACCCACTACATCATCGGCTTTGTGAGTGAGAATCATGTTCCTCTGTAATAATGTCCTCTATATCTGTACAGGATAATGTATGTGTCATTAACTATACCACATTATAGCCTTTGTTGAAGTATAAGCCTCTTATCAATCAATCAATCAATCAGGGGGTTTAAAGCGCGCTACTCACCCGTGAGGGTCTCAAGACGCTAGTGGGCGGCGGGGGGTGCAACTCCAAATCAGACGAAAAGCCAGGTCTTGAGGCACTTCCTGAAGGTGTGCAGAGTAGGGGAGCGTCTGATGTTGACTGGGAGCTCGTTCCAGGCTTTGACTGCGATGTAGGAGAAGGCTCTTCGTCCCGCTCTGATTCTGCAGATGCGCGGGGTTTCTGCTAGGGCGAGGTCGGCAGAGCGGAGGTTCCTTTTGGGTACGTGGAAGGAGACTCTTTCGTTGAGGTATTTGGGTCCGGTGTTGTGGATGGATTTGTAGGCGTGGGTGAGTAGCTTGAAGGTTACTCTCTTCTCGACGGGGAGCCAGAGGAGGTCTCGCAGGAGTTGGGTGATGTGCTCATGTCTGGGATGCCGAGGACGAGTCTTGCCGCGGTGTTCTGGATGGTCTGAAGTTTGCGTAGCAGGGATTTGTTGATTCCAGCGTAGAGGGCGTTCCCATAGTCCAGTCTCCTTGTTATGAGTGCGTGGATGATGTTATGTTATGTTAATGGTCTGTGATGCACTCATTTTTCTTTTTTTTCTTTTCAGAATCGTGGCAGTAAATATTTAAGTTATTCTATTTATTAAAGTAATTCCCTTTTGACACAATAGTAAACAGTTTATTTATCGTGACTCGTAAAACCTTTTAAACAATGGGACTGCAATTCTCATAATACAATTTCCTGAACATTAGAAATGTTAAAGTGTTGACCTGTAAAATGAGACCAAATCAAATGCAATCTGTTCACTTATGATAAAAGGACAGTTGTAATTAAAATATATTAAGATCCAATACTTGTATTTTCTTGATTAAAATAATAAATTAAAAAACCACTAATCTGTGTGTTCCTAAGGGGGCTCTGAGGTGTCGATATAAGTTAGGCCAGAAATAGCTTCTGTAGTATGGGTGCTGTCAATGGCCTCTTCCACTGATGTTGTTGGTGGCTTGGTAGAAGGTCCCCCTCCAGAACCAGTGGCTTTTTACATTCAAATGGCCAGCTTTTCTTTCATTAGTGAGCGAAGGTCGCACCATCGCTTCAGAGTTCAAGAAATATTGTATGTTGTTACCCCCACAGCATTTGTATACAGCTTCGGAACCTCTTTTTGTGGTTTCAGGGACTTTACCAAAAGGCTGATCAATGCCTGCCATTCCTGAATTGTCATTTTTGAACAAAGATGTATCTCGGAATCCAATGAATTCCTCACTGCAAGCTCCTGTACTTCAGAAAGGCAGTGCAACAATTCATTTCCTGATTGTGATGTCATCAGCATGTGTCCGGCTGCTGGTCGCAATTTGTGAACGAGTACAAATCGCTTTTAGCGAATCAGTAGCAGTGGCGGCTGATACATGTTGACAGTGGTGGCGGGTGGGTGGAGAGAGCGGGGGGGGAGGCACAGGGGTGAGCGCGGAGGTGGGAGAAAATAAATAAATAAAACTTACCTCATGCTGCTTCTGTCGCCCCGCGCCTCGGAGGTCCTCTGCTTCCTGGTCCCAGCAGACACTCGGACAGCAGCAGACTCCCCATCCAATCCCCGCGTTGCTCTCATGCTGCATGAGAGCAGCGCGTGGATTGGTCTGAGCGGGCTGCTTTGATGCTCCGCTCAGGTCAGGGAGTCTGTGCTGTTTCTCCAACCTGGCTGCACAATACAGCCAGGCTGGAAAAACCTAACTGCACATGTCTATCTGGATGGCCAAACAGACATGCAAGTTAGTAGTGCACATCACTCCGCCCCCATCCCATTGCCCAACCCCTACCCGCCCATCTCCACACATGCTGGCTTAGCCATCAGACGAAAAATAAAACAATATCGTTTTATTTTTCGGCTGCTGGCTGAGCCAGGGGGGTGACGCTCCTCCGCCATTGCGGAGGAGCCGCCGCTGATCAATAGTTTAGGAAGCAAATCCTAAGAAATCGCTATTAGGAATATAAATGCTATAGTACATTACAATTAGCAAAATGCAAATTGCAGTTTATTAAGAATTGCAAATTATGATCCGGTAAACCATAGAATAGTACCTCTGGGCCTATTTATCTAGATCTATGAATTGATATGCACCCTCACATGCATATATTGTTTTCCTAGGATATGTTCTATTTACTATGTTCCGACCAATATGCGGTGCATGTGGTATAAACAGCAAATACCCAAATAAGAAACCTTGGAATCTGAACACCTGGGTTCTAATCCTTGCTTCAGCACTTGCCTGAAAAACGTGTGATTCTGTGCAAATCACCTTCTCTTTCCAGCTGTAGTTATGTAAACATGTGAAAAAAACCAAGGCGGACCCGAGAGACCTCAAGAACTTCCGGCCCATCTCTCTGCTTCCGTTCCCAGCCAAGGTCATCGAGAAGATCGTCAACAAACAGCTAACCCAATACCTCGAAGAAAACAGCATCCTGGACCCATCCCAATCGGGGTTCCGCAGCAACCACAGCACTGAGACTGCCCTCATCGCCGCCACCGACGACATCAGGATCCTGCTGGACAATGGTGAGACCGCAGCCCTCATCCTGCTGGACCTCTCCGCCGCCTTCGACACTGTCTGCCACCGCACTCTACGCGCACGCCTCCACGACGCAGGGGATCCGAGACAAGGCCCTGGAATGGACCACCTCCTTCCTCGACGGCAGAACCCAGAGAGTCCGCCTCCCACCTTTCCGATCCGAAGCCTCCGAGATCATCTGCGGCGTACCCCAGGGATCGTCCCTCAGCCCAACACTGTTCAACATCTACATGGCCCCGCTCGCACGCATCGCCAGACAACACGACCTCAACATTATCTCCTACGCCGACGACACTCAACTGATCCTATCCCTCACCAAGGACCCCTCGCCGCCAAAGCCAATCTCCACGAAGGAATGAAGGCCGTCGCCGATTGGATGAAGATCAGCCGACTAAAGCTGAACACGGACAAAACGGAGGTCCTCATACTCGGCTCCAACCCCTCAGCCTGGGACGACTCCTGGTGGCCAACGACGCTGGGAGCAGCCCCGGCACCCACCGACCACGCACGCAACCTGGGAGTCATCCTCGACTCAACGCTCTCCATGGCCAAGCAAGTCAACGCAGTCTCCTCCTCCTGCTTCAACACCCTCCGCATGCTTCGCAAGATCTACATGTGGATCCCGACAGACACAAGAAGAACAGTCACCCAGGCCCTCGTCAGTAGCAGACTGGACTATGGGAACGCCCTCTACGCGGGAGCCCCGGCCAAGCTCATCAAGCGACTGCAACGCATACAAAACGCCTCCGCACGACTGATCCTCGACGTACCACGCCACAGCCACATCACCCCCCACTTGAGGAACCTGCACTGGCTCCCCATCGACAGGAGGATCACCTTCAAACTCCTCATCCACGCACACAAGGCACTCCACAAAACTGGCCCAGCCTACCTCAACAGACGACTCTTCTTCTACGTCCCCAACCGCCAGCTCCGCTCCGCCGACCTCTCCCTCGCCACCGTCCCTCGCATTCGAAGAACAACCACCGGCGGCAGATCCTTCTCACACCTCGCCGCCAAGACCTGGAACACCCTTCCACTAAGCCTACGACAGACCCAAGACCTGCTGACCTTCAGGAGGCTACTCAAGACCTGGCTGTTCGACCAGTAGCAGCATCCCCCCCCCTTCCCTCTCCCCAGCGCCTTGAGACCCTCGCGGGTAAGTAGTGCGCTCTACAAATTCTGTGATTGATTGATTGATTGAAAAAATAAAAACTGTACAGTGTGCTGTCCTATACAGTTTGAATTGCATGCCCCCCAACACCCTCTAGTCACATTCTTTAGTTGTGTGGCACAAATTGAACCCCCACTCAATTTTGTGCAAGCACCTATTGTTCAAGATGCTGCTACAACTAAAACCTAAAAGCGGTAAAGCGCTTCAGTGCTGTTGGATATAAAAGCACTGTATGAAATACCCATAAATTAAATACAAGCCCTAAAGTAAGCACGGTCCCTTTTATACCCGAGGCGCTGCTCGATTAGTGCAGATTAATTCTATAGACTGTGAGAGAATGTACTCCCCCCCACCCCCCCTTACGCTGCCAGTGTAATTAATGATGAAGGCTGGTCCCCCTGTGCATATCCTGAGGCACAAACACTTTGTAAACATGGTAAATGTTTTATTATTAGCTAATTGCAAATGATCCTTTCCAGTTGCCCCAGAGGAGAAGGATTCAGAATTAAAGTGGCAGGGATCAGGCTGCAACAATTTAAGTTTGTAATGATTTCCAGGCTTCCACAGGCACTGATACACAAATATGTTGCACGATTGATGCATAAATATTTCCCTTGTGTGGGTACCGAATCTCGTGCTTGCAAAGAAGTAACTGTCACAGCAGTATTGATGCTGGTGTACTGATGGTGGGTCCTGTTGCCACCTTGGGTTTTTTTTATCAGACAGGAAGTGCTAAATTAGGGCTGTGAGAAATTTGTGTAATTAGCTTTTGTGTAATTACACTAAATGAAAAATCAATCATGTTATGCTACATCTTAGAGCAAACTCGTCCTTGCATTAATTGTTGGCACGAAAATGCATTTAAACAAATAACTGCGAACAACAGCTGCCCGCGTTCTGTAGTTTGTGTGTATTACAATGAATGGCGCATTTTGTGGTACATGTTTGCAACAAATGATACATAATTATATGCAAAGTGGCGTACTGATGGAATATTGGGAAATTTGGTTATTTGAAATTCCCAGAATTACGGAAATTACACCTGCATAATTTAAATTTTGCATTGGTCTAGTACTAATGACAGGGTTTGTTATTTGTTTGTGCATCTGTCCAGAAGGACGGGGTCTGCATAAGCGCTGTGGAGTAGAAGATTGTGGAGTCAGACAGTGCTGACATGTCTCCAGTGCTTAATTTGAGCCGATGGTTTCCGGAGCTTTGCACCGGCACTTAATTGTCAACACTGGCGCTTGTGACAGTCTGCCACAAGGTGGTGCTGTGTAGCTAATTTAGAGATGACCACTAATGTTAATTATTAATTCAATATACATTAACAATGATTAACACCTGTTGCCAGTGCCATTCTTATAGCTTCGGGTGCCTGAAATAGTCAGAATTGTCACATTTGTAGGAGTGGGATGGTTAGTAGTTGTGTTGTTACTATCTTTGGCAGCATGGAATTGGCAATGTGTGGTGCAAGCTGCAGCGGCCTCCTGGCGAGAGCCCCGGCTCTCATTTTATTTTACAAATTAAGCACTGCATGCCTCTTATATCATCAAAAGAATGCTGGTATCAAGGTGAAAAGAATGAGGCTGTTGGGAGAAGGAGGCTGAAGAGACAAGAGTTCGAAGTGAAGGAGAGAAGGGTTGGAGGCCCAGAGACTGGGCAGAGCCCTGATAGAAACCTTCTGATGGGTAGAATCCTTAGTTACCCTATTTTTTCAATCACCGGGGTCACTCTCAGGCTAATCCTGCTCTAATGTGTTTCAGTGACAGAGCCTCTCTTACTCACTTGGAGAATCATAGATAGGATTAAAAACTGTGCTTAATTTGAGCCGGTGGTTTCTGTTGCTCACATCCGGCACTTAATTGACAACAGCAGCACTTATGACAGTATAACACATGGTGGCGCTGTTTTCTAATTTAAAGGTGAATACAACAGCTGTTTAATAATTCAATATACATTAAAATGACTTATCCCTGCCATCTAGGCAATTCTCATAGCTTTGAGGTCCTAGAATAGTCTGAATTGTCACACTTGTAGGAGTGTGATGGTTAGTAGTTGTGTTGGGACTGTCATCGGCAGCGCTGGCAGGGGCAGTGGGCGGTGCACGCAGCAGTGGCCTCCTGACGAGAGCTGTGTCATTAATTTTGTTACAAATTAAGCAGCAGATAAAAGTTTGAGATAGGTAGTATCTAAGGTGGCCTGGCAGGATTCCACCCAGCAAGCAGTAACAAGGGGAGAGTATAACCCCTCAGATACCTCTAAGGATATCAGTGAACTACAAGGAGTAACTGGAAGAATGGTGCAGGGTCAGTGGAGAGGGACTGATAGCAGAGACTCAAGATACATTCACTCAAAGATTCACTGCTGTCAGCAGGAAGTACATATTCTGTCAGAAGTTAAGTAGTTGCACTCACCAGAACTAGTGAAAGATGACTATTCTTCTAGTCAATGAAACCATGCAATAAGATAAACTTGAGATGGGCTATTTGTTGTTGAAGTGAATTGCAAGTAATGTCAGGGGATACACTGAATAGATGACACATACCAGAAAGAATTGTGGAGATATATCTTAAGGTAGGCCCAGCAGCGACCCTTGTGTGCCAGTTGCCTATTAAAG
Organism: Calotriton arnoldi; assembly: GCA_963921515.1. Classification (NCBI taxonomy): domain Eukaryota; kingdom Metazoa; phylum Chordata; class Amphibia; order Caudata; family Salamandridae; genus Calotriton; species Calotriton arnoldi. The sequence continues at coordinate 1,037,897 of CAWUFW010004660.1, read as the reverse complement.
CATGGGTCGCATCTAAATATCTGGTGTAGACAACTGTTTATGCATCTTGCCAAACACCTTAGGATTTCAAATGATGTCTCTGCCTGGCTTCAAAGAAAAGGGTGCAATGAGTAAAGATGAAATGAAAATGGACACAGGTCAGAGTCAGACATAAAGGAAGGGCTGGAAATAGGAACATTTAGAGTACAAAGTTTAAAGTTTTTGTATCCCTGAATGAAATAAAATTGCTTATTAGTTACCTTGCAAAACTGGTGAAGATTAAACCAGCAATCCTTTTATATGTCTGTCTTCCCCAATCACGTCCTACTAAAACGTCCACGTTTTTGAAAATAATGCAATGAGGCAAAGTTTTTTAAAATTAAGATTACTTTGGTTTAGAGTAATCTACCAGCCCTTCTTTGATTGACAGCTGCCCCCCTTCTTTCAAGACACGGCTTTTTTTCCTCCACTTACGTTGCATGAGCGGTGCTTTCAATTCTATCTACCCCAGGGACATAAATGAATTACTGGTGTGTGAGCATTACAGACAATTTCCATGACACAACACAATGCAGTGCAACACACAACCCCACACACCCCTACATAGCATTCTGCTACGTGCTGCTTTGTAATATTTCCCATTGATGTTAAATTCACTTAGGCTCGCCATTTTGCTCCATTCTGTCTCTCTCTTTGTCTCTTGTGTTTTTTTGTCTTTGTTCTTTGTCTTCCATTTCCATGTCTTCTCCTTGCCAATCTTTCTTCTTTTCTCTAACCTCTTGCTTCTTTCTATTTTTTTGCTTCTTCCTCTATCCCATCTTTCCTCTTACAACTATCTTGTTCTTTATACCTGTATACATTTTTAATACATTAAACGAGTCTTTATCGAAGCTTAATCACCCTTATTTTTGTCTTTCTTCCGTTCTTTCCTTAATTCTTTCTTTTGTTCACATGTTCTAATGCTAGTTTGACATGACATTATACTCATCACTTTGGTCAGTTCTTCAAATGTAATGTGTATTTCGATTTTAGTGGACCAGTCTACACTTTTTATATTTGAAACACTCCATTTCTATGTATTTGTATTTTGGCCTTCTTGTTCTCTTTATTCATAGCTTTACCATATTTACCCCAATCCTTATTTCATTTTTTGTTTTGCTTTCATTTGATTTTTCAGTTTTCAAATGCTTAGCGTGAATCGTGATGGTACAATTTCATTTTTTTTTAAAATTTAATTGATCTTCTTTATCAAACTTAAAGGCAATTTTTAATTTTTATACATCTTTGCATATTATTTATTTCTAAGTTTTCTTCGTTTTTTAAATTGTGAAGTCAGCTGTAACAAGTCCTACCACCGCTCCCACACTCACTAGATGCACCACCTTGACAAACCATGGTGTGGTCAGTAGTAGAAGTAGACATATCTCTTCGCTTTTGAGCTTAACACATTAACTCCAGAAACTGGGACCTTCTCACCAGCATCAGCAGTCCATCCAGCAGTCTCTTGGACCTTGAACTGCTGTGAGTGGTGGAGACTTGTTATCCTTTACAGGACACAGGAGCCTGTTTCTCACAGCAATGCAGGTTCATCCTGGATTCCAGAACAGGATCCGACTCATGGACCGGGGACCATCTCTCTTGGCACAGAACACGTCCTTGGAGAAGTCTGGTTGTCCACTCCTGCTCCTTGTCTGTCAACTGTGAAACTGAAAGGAGTGGCAGAGGACAGGGAAGTCACTGGTCCATGAGGCACCGCTGTGACTGCCTTCATCAATGTCGGCTATGAGGACGATGACAAGCGCGTCGGTCTCAGGATCCTGCAGGAGACAACGAGAAGAATGACCATGAAAGAAGAGACTGACAATGAAGACATGCAGGAGCAGAGGGGGAAGTCACAGGACAACATTCAAGGACAAGGCCACCTGGACACAACTTGTCACCTTTCCATGAAAAGGGCACTAGGCTGAGATCTCTCGTCATCAATCGTCACAGACATGGGTGGGCTTTACATTGCCCTCCAGGGTATACGTGAAGGTGGCCAACTCCTGTCAGCTTCAAGGTTGTAAATAAGAACAACCCACTGAATTCTGGACTGCTTTGGGACATTGTGCCTTATTACATATCATCTCGTATATCAGCCCACCACTCCCAGTACAAAAACCTTAGAAACTTTATGAGGTCAGCACATATGACATTTCTGTCTCTAAAATGCATTTACATTGTTTTTACTGTATTTGTGAACCTTCCTGCGTACGCTCGGCGGAGTCTATTCCATAGGTAATGCTGCCTGGATGTAACTGTGTTGCTGAAAAAGGTACTTTTTAATCAGGCATTTGCAGAAAAACTAAATTAAATGTACATGATTATTTGATGTGCTAAAATCCTAGCAGTAATGTAGCCATTTGCTGAGTGAAGTGATATATTTGCATTCACTTCAAAACGGAGGTACGCTCACTTCAGTTTACAACCCTTAAACAATGGGTGTGGCACTAGTTACGAACATGAACAGGCCACGCCTACTTAAGGTTCTGTGCATTTGATGTGACATATGCCCTATCATTATATGCAAAGAGCTTCACTTCGTAGGCGGAAGTGATGAGCCATGGACAGACATATCTCCATCCGAGAGATGCTTTACAAGGTGAAGAAGCCAGCTGTGCATTATTTAAATGAAGTTGTCATCAGGTCCCAGCAGAGACAAAAGGAAGATCGCTAGAGGGCAGTAGAGTGCGACCTACTGCTGCCAACATCAAGGTCAGGGTAGATAAAGAAACAGTCAACCATTTGAGTCGCACGTGGAAGCCAAGACAACATATCTCTCTCTCTCTCTCTCTCTCTCTCTCTATATATATATATATATATATATATATATATATATATATATATATATATATATCTCTCTCTATATATATATATATATATATATTCAAGTCCTCCAAGCAGGGTTAGTGGGATCGAGCCTGTTGTCAGTTGGTGCGTGCCGCCGGTAAACCCAAAACGGTCACTTCACGGGTTCCCTATCCTTTTCTTCCCCGGGCTCGGATGTCACTGAATCCAGATAAGGGACTTTTATGTTAACAGTAAATTTTGGAGAAAAAGTAAAAATGAAATAATGTTGAATTGTATTATTTTATAAGGAGCACTTTTAGTTGATTATTATTCAGTATCACTTTTTATTCACGAGCATTTCATATACAAAATTGTTTTTGTTAATGATTTGGGTATCACATAGAAAAGATAACAAGTATCATGTGTATTATTAACTGAATATTAATTTATGATGGACAAATTAAACGATATATAACTAAATTCATGGCATAAAACCCATTATAGGAAAAATCGGCACTAAACCGAATTAAAGTACGTAGGAACATGCTAGACAGGTGGTTGCCACTAGAGCTATGAAAGCGCCAACTTGGGCGTTACTTTATAACAGTAGACATCATGTCTAGCAATACGACTATAAGTTTTAACGTACTGTATTGGGTGACGAATGAAATATGAAATGAATTTATGTATTGTTTTGGCACTAGACCGAAATCATTCTGTTCGCCGAATATGCCGGTCATATCGTTAATATTAAGGTTACGACAGTTTCCTTTATTATAGAATGTTTGTCACTAAGTCGTGCAATATATGTTTTCATTGAATTAATAGTACTTACAGTTATAATTTGCCCATTACAAGATGTCTGCCATTTTACCATGATGCTGATAGTTACCTGAAATGTAGTCCCTTATCGATTTTCACTATTGTGGGTGTGTTTTTTACTTTATTTAAACATGCTAGAAATGCTTTTTTGTTCGTGTGATCAAGACTACGGTCGAAACGCGTAACGAGCATTAAATAGCTATCATTTGCTACCTGATCTCCGAGTGTGCGTTTATTTTGAATCGTTGTGGAGAATATATATATATATGTATAGAGAGAGAGAGAGAGATATCTATAACTATAACTATATATATATATGTTTTTCTGGCTTTTGTTATGGAAGCAGTACAGGAGTCTTCTCACTTTTGAATACAGGATACTGCACGCATTGCAGAAAAACAATTCAAAAACAAAATATTACTCCTGCAGACCCAGCGAGTCTGCTTTCTTGAGCCAGCACCAGGGGTTAGAAATTGGGCTGAAACCTCAGGTTTACAAACACATTTATTTTTTCCCAATGGCAGGCTATTGACCGCTGCTTCATACATTTTTGGATCCGTTTTTTATCCAGAAGAGCATGTTACACTTTTGTAAGAAGATTGTTTTATGTACAAACCCACAGAATACCAACTCAAGGGAAGGTATTTGTTCCTGAACTGCTGTACTGAAAGCCTTAACCGCTCTGCTAGTTTTTCAGTAATGTGTGTTAACCATCGTCATCGCAAGTGTCAGGACTTTATGTCATATCTGCGTGAATATACCTAATAAAAATATACATATATAAATGTTTTATCAAGTCAGTAAGCTTTATTTCGGCAGCCTGAGCCATAAAAGCAAATAATACAACACAATACTACTGTAATATTAACAATGATCAAAGTTAAAAATGCGTAATGAATACAAAAGAGAAACAGTCCATAGAACTGCCCCCTTGGTCCTAAGGCCATAGTAGACATACAATTAAAACCAATCAGAAGCGTCCTGTCATTTTAAAAATCAAGAACCCCAGTGGACATGCACAGTACTGTACTATATAAGCTAAGGAGGAGGAGGGGTCGTCACCCCAAAGGAAAAATAAACTGATAATAACTCCATGTTTTTATCATGTTGATTTTCGCTAGTGGCTCTGTAGGTGTGGGGTGGGGCGGGGCTAGGCTGCCCACAGAGCAGGGGGAGGAGTGGTAGGCACTTTCTAAGTGCGCATGATGGTTTGGCCAGCCGTCTTGGGCCGGCCAAACAGTAATGCTCACTTAGCATGTTCACCACCTAGCTGTATTGCACGGCCTGGGTGGAGAACATGCACAGGTTCTCAGTCCCTGTCTGAGCGCTGAACCACGCCGCTCCGACCAATCATGACACTGCTGTCAAGCTGGTGACAGCAGCCTCGTGATTGGCTTAGGGAAGTCTGGGAGCCTGTGTGCTTCCTCTTTCCTGCGTCAGACGGAGGAGAGGCAGCAGCTGGCAGGTGAGTCGATGTTTATTTTTTTTTTAACCCCTCCCTGCCTCACCACTACAACCCCGTAGCAGCCGCTACTGTATATAAGTGCAACATGTTTAACTGCTTCCTACTGCATGTATACAAAAGAATAGGCCAAAGGCCAACCCAGCCCACCTAGTGATACTAGGAATTAACAGCCCTTCTTCTTATTTGCCACATGCAGCCCAAAAATTTGGCAACAGAGCTAGCATAAAGTGGACGAGGGTCCGATCTCAGAATTCTAAGAGCCGTGCAGTCGCTACGTGTGCCCAAGTGCTTGCAAATAGGCTTGATCTATCTTCTTCATGGTTTGTTGTAACATGGACAGACAAATAAAACTTAGGCTAAAGATTTTACAGTCGCATTGCAAGCAGGGCACGACATTCCAACACTTAAGGCCCATTTATAAGTAAATGACTTCAGGGGCAATGTGCCTGACCTAAATTAAAAGTAGAGTTTCCTGTCCAGCGGAATGGTAATAATATCCCAATAGGGCTCCAAAAAGCTAGAACATTTATAATCCATGAACGCTCTAGACAATGACAAATTTTCAGCCGCTCGAACATCACTCTGTGCGAACCAAGACCAGAATTGCCTTTTCAGAGACTCTCTCGAGGGAAGAGGAAGACTGGATGGACTTTCCCAGAGCTCTCTCATACTCAGGGTGAACAGCGTGTTTTTTGATTTGCCGCAGCCAGACAATTTCATCAAACCTATCGAAGACTATGATATCCTGCAGTGCTGCGACATAGTGAATAAATTCAGCAGTAGACCAGAGCCTCCTCCAGAATTATAGGGGCTGCAATCTAGCTTTCCTTGCTATCGCCTTCCCCCCCAAATCAAGGAATAAAGGGACAAGCGGAGTGCTTATAGGAAGGTGGACTAAACTCCTCAAAAATGTATTCTCTGATCTCGTAAGGGCAGTTAGGTCAGAAAATCCCCAGAGTTTGAAGCCATATAGAACTGAACCCACAGCCTTTGCCTCATATATCTGGAGAGCTGGTGAAATCAGTTTACTGTAGGGCTCTTTTTGACACCTGTGATCTGTCTGAGTTTGAGTGTCATAGTATCAACGACGGGCTTCCATGGCATGGTCGAGGTAATGGTAATGGCCAAGTAGTTAAACAAGTTCACCCTTTCCAGTGGCAAGTCCCACAGAAATGTTTTCTCCTTAAATGATATGTGTTGATTAAAAGTCATAAACTTTGTCTTGGCTACATTAATTTCCAAACCACGTCCAGTACAGATATCTCCAAAGTGGAGCAGCAACTGTTGCAATCCCCTGGGGGTTTTGGAAATCAGTAGAGTGTCAACCGCGAATAGTAGAATAGGTGTTTTTTTTTCCCAGCCAAAGTGGGAGCGCCTGTATACAATTGACATAGAAAAGACACTATATCATTAAGAAATAGGGAGAACGGAGTGGGGGCCAGGACACAGCCCTGGCGAACGCCTTTATTAATAGCAATTTGATCAATAAGTTCACCCTGGCTGCCCCATCTGACTTGAGAAAAGTTGCCTTCGTGCAAGCGGATGACTAATGCAAGGAGCTCCAGGGGCATGCTCATGTCCCGAAGGACTTGCCACATCTTCATGTGTGGGACTAGATCAAAAGCGGCTTTAAGGTTCGACAAAGGCAACATACAGCCTGCCTCTGCCGATAACTACTGTTTTCCAATATAAGAGCAAAAAACTAAAAACCTGCCCAATTGTGCTCGTTTTCTTGCAGAACCCAGCTTGGTACGGTGAGAGAATATCGTCATTGAATATCCAAGCAGGCCCGGACGGTATACCAGCTGACATATTTCTTCATGATAGAGCCAATTGGTCTAAGTATTGTATTATTCTCACCAATGCTATTGCCCATGCGGTTCCCATTCCGGATTCCTGGAAGGGAGCTGAAGTTATGTCCATCTTCAAAGAGGGGAATAGATGCTTGCTGGGCAATTATAGACCGATCAGTCTGATCGATTGTGCCCTTAAGATTTTTTGTTGTCTTCGTTTGGGAAAAATCAGTGATACATTTTTTCTATTGCTTAACCAAATCAGAAACAGCCCTATATTAAACAGTTGAATTTAGTAAGAACTCTTATTGGTTGCTTGATTTACTTTAAAAGTCAGTCGTAATCATTAGCGGATAGGGGGTGTACATGTACGAGGTTTCCACTTTGACATTCTGATTTATCTCCCAATTACAAGAAAACTTCAGGGGCAATCACTGGAGAGACAGGTAGCTATTTATTGTTTACTGTGAGGGCTGAGCACCATGATATAGTGAACTGGGGTGGCGGAGTGAGCTAAAGAATGAAATGAACTGGGGTGGCGGAGTGAGCTAAAGAATGAAATGAACTGGGGTGGCGGAGTGAGCTAAAGAATGAAAGTGAACAGGGGTGGCGGAGTGAGCTAAAGAATGAAATGAACTGGGGTGGCGGAGTGAGCTAAAGAATTAAATGAACTGGGGTGGCGGAGTGAGCTAAAGAATGATGATGGATTAAAAACCCAGATCAGTTGACTGGGGGTGAGTGCTTGCAATGTTCAACACTCCGTCCATCATCCCCTTTCGTTTTGCTATGTTCGCCCTAAGTTGGCAGGGTATGCCCAGACGTCGGTCCCTTGCTCACTTTGCCACTGGATTCAAGATAGTCTGGCTGATGAGGGCTGTGAGCCCGAAACCGGTCCCAGGATGCTTGTTTCCGGTCCAGGGAAACCGGTTCCCTGGTTTCCGGTCCAGGGAAGATATGGCTTGGCAGTTCGGGCTGGACTGTTCCCATGAGGCACAGGGTCAGACTGATTTGCATATGGCCATGTCTGAACTGGGGTGGCGGAGTGAGCTAAAGAATGATGATGGATTAAACCCAGATCAGTTGACTGGGGGTGAGTGCTTGCAATGTTCAACACTCCGTCCTTCATCCCCTTTGGTTTTGCATTGTTCGCCCTAAGTTGGCAGGGCATGCACAGACGTGGGTCCCTTGCTCACTTTACCACTGGATTCAAGATAGCCTGGCTGATGAGGGCTGTGAGCCCGAAACCGGTCCCAGGATGCTTGTTTCCGGTCCAGGGAAGACATGGCTTGGCAGTTCGGGATAGACTGTTCCCATGAGGCACAGGGTCAGACTGATTTGCATATGGCCATGTCTGAACTGGGGTGGCGGAGTGAGCTAAAGAATGATGATGGATTAAACCCAGATCAGTTGACTGGGGGTGAGTGCTTGCAATGTTCAACACTCCGTCCATCATCCCCTTTGGTTTTGCATTGTTCGCCCTAAGTTGGCAGGGTATGCCCAGACGTGGGTCCCTTGCTCACTTTGCCACTGGATTCAAGATAGCCTGGCTGATGAGGGCTGTGAGCCCGAAACCGGTCCCAGGATGCTTGTTTCAGGTCCAGGGAAGACATGGCTTGGCAGTTCGGGCTGGACTGTTCCCATGAGGCACAGGGTCAGACTGATTTGCATATGGCCATGTCTGAACTGGGGTGGCAGAGTGAGCTAAAGAATGATGATGGATTAAACCCAGATCAGTTGACTGGGGGTGAGTGCTTGCAATGTTCAACACTCCGTCCATCATCCCCTTTGGTTTCACCTTGATATAGCCTTATAACCTGCTGCCAAGGTCTACACCAGTTGTTAAAGGCCCTGAATCTGAGTCACAACAAAGAAGAGGGCCTTTAACATACGGCAAGCCTGAGGCAGAAGGGCTATAAGGCTATTAGTACATTCCACCCACTTAGGATAGAAAGTTCTCAATTAAAAATGAAGAAACAAAACGAAAAACATTATAATGTTGCAGGAGAAGACCTACACCATCCACTATTGGCCCTGCACACTTCATTGTGTTAAATGGAGCCCCCAACATTCCAATGTCCTAATACTAGTTGCACGCCTTACAAAAGGTTTAATCGGGATAGCTGCTTCTGAGTAACACAGATCAGGAATTGACTCTTCTGAAAGCAAATCTTCTCTCTTATTATCAGGTAAGTGCTAACCCTACATACAGATTCAGGGTTACTCATTGAAAAAGGGCCCAACGCCTTCTAAAGTGTGTATTCCATCGTACAACCACACTTGTCTTGGAAGTGACCAAAAAGGAAAGGCACAAAATTTAGCTTCTCAGCTGAGTGAATGCGATTTGGTCAACATGTTCACGCTACACACGTAAAGCGTCAAATGATTGATTGATTTTTGGAAACAATCTTTGCTCTAAGAATCTGATATTCCACCATGTTGTGTGGTCTAATCACAGCACAACTCTGCTCCACTTGGTCTTCTCTTGAAAACAAATAACGGTGTGTGGTTGCAACAATAAACTGGAAAAGAAACACAAATTGTGTGATTATGACCAATCTGGAATCTCAGCTTCTCTGGACGGCTCCAGTCTCCTTATATCAAAATGTAGTTGTTCTTGAGACATTGCTTTAAATAGACAGCAATTTTTAAAAGGTAGAGTACCAGTCCTTTCCTGTTAGAAAGGCCTGTTCATTTAAAGCACTGATGCTTTAAACCTTGATGCAACTGTCCTAGTGAAAAGGCTTGTATGTGCAATCACAAAGGACCTGTGATTTTCGATTAAACTTAGGTACAAATCTAGGCACTGCAGAGTAAATGATACGCCAAAGAAAGGCAGACTTAAAAATATGGAGGAAGTTGAAATGTCACTGTAGATTACGTCAGTAGGCTGAACAATGCCGTAGGTCTTTACCAATATCAAGGATTAGGTGAAAGAAAACTGGCTTCAAATGAATAGCCAAAGAACAGAAATTAGGTTTTTTAATGTAAAGCTCTAAGGTAGAAGTTAACCATCCCTCTTCCTAATCCCCCTCATATAATTGAGCAATATAAACACGTTTATAGTTTACTTGATACATTTAGCACAAAATCACAGATAATCAAAGTTAAAAGTTATAAGCTGTATTCTTTTTTTCAATCCCTCTCTTAGAAAAACAATGAAGTTCATCAAATAAAGCTGAGAGGGATGGAGATTGGGAGGTGTTGAAATGAGATAAGAACTTAGGGGCCTATTACGATGGCGGTCGGATGTCCACCGCCGGGCCGGCGGCGGTGCCCGCCGGACCGGCGGTGGACATCCACCCGCAATCGCAAGCCAGAAAACCGCTGGTCAAATTAGGATGGCGGTGGTGACCGCGGCGGTGGGAAATGCAGCACATGTAGAAAGAGGAAAAAATGAGGAGAACTACACATTTTTCTCCACGTTACGCCTCCAATCGGGAGTCGTATGAATTTTACGCATTCCCAGGTCTCCCACTACTGGTAAATCTGGGAATGCGCCAAAATACATGTGTAGATGAATGGAAACACCCACGATCCACCCCTTTTGAATGTTTCTCTGAGGCATAGTAACACAACGCAGCGATTTGCGCTGCCTTGCCTTACTCCACATTTACCAAGCAACACAGGGCCACGCAAGGTAGCCTTGCATGGTTTGGTAAATATCGTTTAAGGATTTACGCCACCCTTGCGCCCCCTTGCATTGCACAAGGGCAACGCAAACCCATGATAAATATGGGCCAAAGTTTATGAGAGGCCAAAACATCACTTCACCCCAGCAATCATACAAAATGAAAAGGAAAAAGACACCACACACAGGCTAGAGCCTCCAGGTGGCTTCTGGTGGACATCTGCGTCCATGCCGTTTGAAGGTTCTTAAGAGCCCGAGTCATGGTCCACAGAGCCGGGCATGCACAAGGACATACCGCACCAGACGTTCTCCTCTCCTAGAGCACAGGAAGCATTGATGCACTTGCTGAACACTCAGGGACCACTAGCCAGTCATTGCCATGCCTATCACAGAGGTTGAGGTACGTGGAGGCCTCCATCCAGCTGGAGTGGACCATACCAAAGGTTAACACAACACATTCCTCAAGATCTGGGATCAGTGAGGGATCTGTTGTCACTGCAGTGCCAGGTGACACAATCTGTAATGTACCTTCAGATCCATCAATTGTGTGGCTGGCAGTGTCATACCCTTTGGTGTTTAACGGCCAATCACAGGCTGCACGACACCCTTGCAAGCTCCATCAACAACAGGTTCAGCTGCTGGAAAACAAGTGGCCGTGCTACAAGCTATGACCCGAATTCTGGCAAGGTCAAAGTGGCAGAGGAGACCTCCTACCCACTCACAATCCATCTCAAGGGACAGGAGTCCCAGTACCCAGTGCCCTCCTCCTCCCCTTCCCAGTCCTGGACTCGCCCTCTGTCTAGAAAAAGTATCTGGGTGGATGGAAGAGTCATTCTTGAAACTCAATGGATCAAAAACGGAATTAATGCTCCTAGGGAACAAAGAAAACACAAATCTTGGGCTACTTTGGCCCAGCTCCTTTGGACCTGCCCCTACTCCCAAACATAAAATTAAAAGTCTGGGCGTATGGCTCGACCAGAACTTTGATTTCAAAGTACAAGGGCAAAAATTAGCTGCTAGCTGCTACGGGATCCTACGAATGATCCGTAAAGTTCTCCCACTACTCCCTTTTCCTGCAAGAAGAGTCCTAGTTCAGGCTCTTATTTTGTCACGCCTTAACTATGCCAATGCTCTTTATCTTGGAGCCCCTTGCTCCTCGATTCGAAAGCTATAAATTGTTCAAAATTGCGCTGCGCGCATGCTCATGAACATCCCTAAGCGATCCTCCGCTAAACTAGCTTTGGCATCCCTACATTGGCTCCCTATCCGTGAGCGCATAGAGTTTAAGGCCCTTTGCATAGCCCACAGGTCACTTTCAGGGAAGGGATCCCAGGTTATCCAGTCCCTCATTTATCGATACCGTCCAAACAGAGCCCTCAGGTCAGAAACTAAACATTTACTGTCAACCCCAAGAATAACGAGAGCACGAAGTGGCGGCCGCCTCTTTTCGTATAATGTGGCTAAGATCTGGAATAATCTGCCTCTGCAGATTCGTGATCAACCTAACTACCTCATCTTCCGTAAGCAGATTAAAACATTACTCTTTCCCAAATGATTAGCTTTCAGTTTAAGGTGGAGCAGGCAATAGCGCGGGGATGCCCTTGGGTAACCAGGCGCTTTACAAATTCTGTTTCATTCATTCATTTCATTCATGTACCCCCTATGAGGCATCAAAGGAGGTCAGCATACACTGCTTCTCATACCCCCGAGCCACCTAGGAAGAAGAGGCTCCCTAGGCCTTGGTATTATTGTAATACATTGCCCATACAGAGAGCAGAGTAGCCGGGCACAGGCTGCAGTTGGGTTAGTTGGCATTGGGGTGATGCTGGGATGGGGTAACCAGGGCATAGTTGTAGCTGTACGTAGATTTGGAGGTGGAGCAGGGCAGCAGCTGGGGGGTGTAGTTTCTGTGTGTGTTGCATGGGATAGTTGGGGATGAGTAAAGAGAGGGTGAGGCAAGGGTGTGAGTCAAAAATACAAGAGCATGTTATTGTGCAGGTGCAGCCAACAGTTTCTGTTAAAGTCATTCTGCAGCAGTCCATCCCTTGTGCAGCTGCAGTGCCACCCTGCAGCTCATGGCCCCTTCTGATGTGTGCCTCTTACTCGCCCTTACTGGAGGCCTTACCAGCTTACCCTTAGCCACGCCTGCCGCGGGCAAAACATGTCTTCTGGCCACATTGTGCAGCATGAGTACAGGAGTGTAAGTTGACACCCCTGCCCTGGGGCACTATGCTCAACTCCAGATGATATCCTTGTGGTTGTTGTGCTATGTTGTGACGACTTTTGTTGACTTCAATGTCTACACAACTCGAGGACTTTTTCAGTACTGCATCCGTGACTTTGGGTGACCTCGGGATGAAAGGACCAAACCTACCACAATGCAATGGGACCTTCCTCACAGCATCCTTCCTGTGGGCACATACAAAAGGAAATCCTCTTCAGTAACACATACTTTGCACAAGCCATTGGAAGTCAAAGGGGTTGTAAACATTTGTGATCTGTGTGAATGGCCATTTCAATGTGACTTGTTGAAGCCACATCCACATGATATTTGAATGGTGTGACTGCACTGAGGCAGTGACTCTCTGCACATGTTGGGCCTGATTGAACTTAAGTTTTGGTCTTAAGTTTCACTGAGACCAAATGTCCTTAGACTTTTTTGTCTCAGTTAAACTTAAAACCAAAACTTACGTTTAACTGAGGCAAACTGTAAACTTTACTGCTCGTAAATGGCCTTTGTGAATACCGAAAGTCGTAAAGTTAGACTTTCGTCTCAGTTTACCTTTGTGAATCGGGCCCGTACCTCTGTGTCTAGGCACATCTTTGGGAGGGTTGTCATGTTGCATTGCTATTTGATGCGGCAACTCATTAGCAATACTCTAGAGCTAATCTCCAATCCACCACCTTGGGTACTAGCAGGCAGAAGATACAGTCACCACCATGCATCATGGTCACTTGCTTTCTACCCTTAATGCTTCATGTGTCATATGGCCAACATGGCACAGGGACTGACAAACACACAAACGAGGACATGGGTAGGTTGGCACTCATCCAGCACCCGTGTCCTTTGTGGATGGCATCTCTCCATGATATATGGTATCTGGCTGCTCCTGCGTTCATAGCAGCACGGGTGGGTCCCTGGAAGCCCAGTGTGTGATGATAGACCAGCATTACACACAGTTATTGTGTGCTGGAGCCTCCTACTTACACACATCTGTTAATTCTCCCTGGGTGGAAGAAGCGCGTCATGCGGGGGATCCAGGGAATCAAAGACATTTGGGAATTCACCAATGGCCTGAGAATGTGCCTTCAAGTTACTGGTTGTTTGGAGGTCCATTGGGAAAGTGATGCAGAGTCATCCCAGCATCAGGTGGATGCCATCACCCGTGGAAGCACCTCTGAGAACGTCAGCTACGTCACGGTATGCAGGCTACTCACTGCTCCCTGAAGCCGTCCATTGGCCAAACAAATGAAGCGCAGTCAACTTTCAGCGGAGAGGGGTGTCAGTCTGGATCCAGTGCTGGGCAGTAGTGTAGTGACTGCCTGCTGCCCAGCTAGGTTCACAATTATATCCATGCCCAGGTGATAGGTTCTCCGTATGGATTCCCTCTACATCATCAATGGGTTCCGGCATCTCCTGGGCATCGTTGGCCACGCCTTTTGCGTAAGGGGGTGTCAGTGCCCCCTGTTGTTCCATACTATGCTTCTAGTGCACCTTCAGTGATACTTGCGTGACCACAGGTTGTATGCGTAAGGGGGTGTCAGTGGCTTCTGTTGTTCCATACTATGCTTCTAGTGCACCTTCAGTGATACTTGCGTGACCACAGGTTGTATGCGTAAGGGGGTGTCAGTGCCCCCTGTTGTTCCATACTATGCTTCTAGTGCACCTTCAGTGATACTTGCGTGACCACAGGTTGTATGCGTAAGGGGGTGTCAGTGCCCCCTGTTGTTCCATACTATGCTTCTAGTGCACCTTCAGTGATACTTGCGTAACCACAGGTTGTATGTGTAAGGGCTGTCAGCGCCCCCTGTTGTTCCATATTATGCTGCTAGCGCACCTGAAGTGGTGCTTGCATGACCACAGGTTGTATGCGTAAGGGGGTGTCAGTGCCCCCTGTTGTTCCATACTATGCTTCTAGTGCACCTTCAGTGATACTTGCGTAACCACAGGTTGTATGTGTAAGGGCTGTCAGCGCCCCCTGTTGTTCCATATTATGCTGCTAGCGCACCTGAAGTGGTGCTTGCATGACCACAGATTGTATGTGCAAGGGGTGTCAGCGCCCTCTGTTCCCTAATATGCTGCTATTGCACCCGCAGTGGTCGTGCATGGCCACAGGTTGTAGTTCCTGAAGTTTGGAGCAGCACCTGAGCACTGCTTGGCAGCAGTGTGTGGGTGTAAAAGTGTCCCCCAGCATTCATACTGTTTGGGGTGCCAAACTGGTTTCACATCTATTCTCCACGAGGGCTCAGTTTCCATATTTGTCTAACTATTCAAATAACCCAAAGTGATGTGTGCGTTTTTTTAAATATATTTGTGTTTCCAGAAGTGGTGACAATTTCCATTTGTGTACACTTTAATTTTGTCAATAGATGTGTTTTTGTGCTGAGCTATTGGTTAGATATCCTAAAGGTGACATTTACCACCTGGACATACCTGGAGAAAAAATTAGATGGCAAGGCTGGATAGCCAGGCTGAGCAGCAGTATATATGTTTCTTTCTTCTGCGCCTGGGTTTGTCAGGTGCTTGTTGACTGTGCTCTTTCTACACCCGGAAACACAAGTCTCCCCCTGTGCGGTAACGCGCCACATTGTAATTCAGGAATTCTACTCTGCACAGCGCGTAATGAGAACTCAGTAGTACATTTTAGGCGGTAGCATAAACATGAAAAACTAAAATAATTAAACAAAATAATCCGAGAACTTTTACTATGCTAATAAAATAATTAAATGTCAATATTTGGCTCTGAATGCTTGATTTACATATTTTTAAAATGAGCAGTTCACTGAAACATATACTCGTTATATCGCCTGTATAAAAGTTTAGACTTCTATTTCCATAATTTATCATGCTTTTAAAAAGGGCTTTGCAAAATTAACAGTAGTTAAAGCTGCAAGGATTTGAAAAACATTTGAAGGTATAAGGGGGGGGCATAGCTGTGGGTTTTAAGGGTCCCAACTCCACGTGTTTTTGTGTCTTTGCCTCGCAGAAACCACACTGGAATATGGATGTAGCCAGTTATTTCTAGATGTACCAAGTCTGAGAAATCCCCTGGTTAATAAACAAATCCACTCGTCAAGATCTCCCGAGTGGCAGACAGTAATATAGGTAGTGACATTTAAAAGCATGTATATTTAAACCAAACTACTCAAATCCGAGGGAATTGAATGTTTTCTCGTGTTCCAGATGCTGCCAGCAGGGAGAATGAAACATGTATGGTTGATGTACAAACTGTTTGATCCTCGCTCCCCAGAAGAACACAGCGTTACTTGCAGTTTCACTGTGTACTGTGTTTGATTTTCACACCATTGCTTTTGAAGTTTTTTGGCGAACAACTCGTTTTATATTAATTTGCAATAGTTGCAAGAATTTTTTTTTTTTTAAAGTAGTCATTTAATTCCGTGCGCTAGCTTCCAAGCATTCGATAAATATATATTGTTGTTGTCTCCATAAAGTGATTTTCAAGAACTTCCCAAAAACGTTTGTGAATGTTTGGTAAAAAACATACATTCCCATTTTCTGAGACAGTTACAATCTGACAGACTGTTTAGCATGCAGGAGTAAGGATTTCTCGTCAGAGAGTAGATCCCTTGTGTTTGTTCAGAAAAGCTAGCTCCCCAACACCCCTAGAATTAGCAAGTTTTGTGGTGCTTGAGGTTGAATGTTTGTGTGTCTGCGAGTTGTGTAGGAGGGACAAACAAGGGAAGTGCAGATGCTTTGATTGACACTTTCAAGAGGCTGGAGTCTGAGGTGGACATTGAGATGAAGCTGTTTCCTTCTAGATGTCTGGAGCTGTTGGACTCCATAACTGAGTCAGATATCCTTGTACTCCTGGTGAAAAAGATCCTTTGTTGTTGTAAGAATGCCACAGAGGCACATTAGCAATTGGAAAACCAAGGATACAAATGTACAGCGCCTCGCTTGATGAGCGGCGCTATGGAGGTCTAGGATGGTCTCCCCTGGTAGAGAAACACCAGCCATCTCCAGCACTCGGGGGGGGGGGGGGGAGGGGCAGTAAACTTTGAAATGAAAAATGAGGTAGTTTTTCCAATGGGGTTTTTGGTGGAAAGGATGATGGTGATGTCGAAGGGGGAGGAGGTTAAAAAAAGTGCCTTATAGAAGGAAAGCATGACCGTGGCAGTCTTACAAGGAGTAGTGCAGTCCTTCAAGAGGTTGAGGAGGAGCCGGTGTACGCAGAAGGCTTTTACGTATGCCCTCCTGCAAGATTCTCTTGGGCAGCTCAGCTATGAAAAATGATGGTCAAGGAAAGTGGCTGGGTGAAGGGCAGGGTGGGACTCCCAAATACCCACCTCGAAGAGATTTAATCAATCAGGGTTTTATAAAGCGCGCTACTCACCCGTGAGGGTCTCAAGGCGCTGGGGGGGGGGGCGGAGGGGGGTGCAGCTCTGGTTCAGTCACATCATTGTTGTCCTGCGTACAAGCCTCGTAGTAGCGAGAGAGCAGCGCACGTAACCAATGAGGCGGGGGATGTGCAGGTAGCCAGCGGATCAAGGAGCCCTTGATAGAAGTCCTGAAAACCTAAGTACACAACACATCATTGTTGTCCTGCGTACAAGCCTCGTAGTAGCGAGAGAGCAGCTCGCATAACCAATGAGGCGGGGGATGTGCAGGTAGCCAGCGGCTCAAGGAGCCCTTGACAGAAGTCCTGGAAGCCTGAGTACTCAACACATCATTGTAGTCCTGCGTACAAGCCTCATAGTAGCGAGTGAGCAACGCGCACTGTCAATGAGGATGGGACCTGCAGGTAGCGAGCTCCTCAAGGAGCCCTTGACAGAAGTCCTGAAAGCATGAGTACTCAACACATCATTATTGTCCTGCGTACAAGCCTCGTAGTAGCTAGTGAGCAACACACGCTGTCAATGAGGCTGGGATCTGCAGGTAGCGAGCTCCTCAAGGAGCCCTTGACAGAAGTCCTGGAAGCCTGAGTACTCAACACATCATTGTTGTCCTGCGTACAGGCCTCGTAGTAGCGAGAGAGCAGTGCGCGCTGCCAATGAGGCGAGGGATGTGCAGGTAGCGAGCTCCTCAACGAGCCCTTGACAGAAGTCCTGAAAGCCTGAGTACTCAACACATCATTGTTGTCCTGCGTACAAGCCTCGTAGTAGCGGGAGAGCAACGCGCACTGTCAATGAGGCTGGGTTCTGCAGGTAGCGAGCTCCTCAAGGAGCCCTTGACAGAAGTCCTGGAAGCCTGAGTACTCAACACATCATTGTTGTCCTGCGTACAAGCCTCGTAGTAGCGGGAGAGCAACGCGCACTGTCAATGAGGCTGGTATCTGCAGGTAGCGAGCTCCTCAAGGAGCCCTTGACAGAAGTCCTGAAAGCCTGAGTACTCAACACATCATTGTTGTCCTGCGTACAAGCCTCGTAGTAGCGATAGAGCAACGCGCACTGTCAATGAGGTGGGCGATCTGCAGGTAGCGAGCTGCACAAGGAGCCCTTGACAGAAGTCCTGAAAGTCTGAGTACTCAACACATCATTGCTGTCCCGCGTACAAGCCTCGTAGTAGCGAGAGAGCAACGCGTGCTGTCAATGAGGCAAGAGATGCGCATGTAGTGAGCGGCACAGGAAGCCCTTGACAGAAGTCATGAAAGAGCGGGAAAGTTTTTTATTAATGATCACGTCAATGGCACGCTTCATAAATTCTCTCTATTCAAATGTGACCATTCATAAAATGAAAATGAATGAGGTGGATAAAGCCGATGAAACTCAGGCTGGTTAAGTGGGCCGTTCAATTGAATGTCACGGAGAGAGGTAATGAGCTGAATGCGATGAGAAAACACAGCGTGATCCCAGAGGGCCATCAAAGCAGAATTATATTCACAGCAAAAGAGGGAGACAAATAGACGAAACTCGCTTGCCCTAAGGCCTGTGGGCCTGATTATGAGTCGGGCGGTTAATTCCGAGCTGTTCGTAAACCCCCGTTTACGCACAGATTGGAATTCTGAGTTGTTAGGTATTTCACAAATGGAATAATTATGTGATGAGTTAAATAACTCAACCTTCATTAAATCTTGGTAGATCACACCTGCAAAAATTTAACAGAGGGAAATCATACGGTGTTGACCATATCATGCGGATTTTAGAGCGTTAAACACCAAACTCTGCATGTTATTCCTCAACAACTCGTATTACCCTGTAAGATTGTTATTTATCATGTGCGACAAATACCACCTATAGACGTAATCAGAGCTTAAGTTGGCTATCTATGGCCTGAGGCAGAGAGATCTGGATAACCTGAGGTATGTGCCTCCTACTCGAGGCCTGAGCCTTGTAAGTGCTGTGTAAATTGAGGGCCCTAGCTTAAATGCATGACCATTTAAGATCAGTATCGCCTCCAACATCAGATCTGGTAGAAGCCTTCTATTAGAAATACATATAGGCGGGTGAGCCAACAAATAACAGGGAGATCAGAGAGAGCCGAGCCAAAGGTCGGCGTCGGCTCTATGAGCTCGTGCACGAGTCGAGCCATGAAAATATTTGTCATGCAAATGATGCAAAAAACATCATGCTAGTTGATAATAATGTGTCTTCAATATTCAAAAGTGTATTACTTTAACACTTTATTTAACATCAGATTATTTGAGAAATATTTATTAAACAGCAATCCGACATCCTAACACAGAACGTTAATGCTCATCCTGCCAAAACAGACATTAAAAATTCAGCACCATGTAATTAACAAGTGATGCACTGATTGCTGCATCGCATTCTGAATTACCCTAAAGATAAATGCCTTCTGCCAACCTACTTTAAATGCTGCCAAGGTACAATCCAGCTTCCCGAGCCCAGGAAGAACACATGAGCCTGGCCAAAAAAATAAGCTTAAGGCTTTGCGTTGACCTTGCGCCACGCAAGGGGACGCACGGTGACGCAAAACCTAGAATCAGATTTATCAGGCTACACAAGGCCACCTTGTGTGGCCCTGTATGGCCTGGTAAATCTGGAGTAACGCAGGGCTGCTCAAGTTGCTGCCTTGCCTTACTCTGTGTCGTGGCGACATTACATGTTTGGAGCATGGGTGTTTCCAAGCTTCCACCCCGTGTACTCTGAAGCATTCCCAGATTTACCAACACTGGTAGACCTGGGAATGCATGAGCATTGTACGCCTCCCCACCATCGGAGCAAAAAGGAGAAATATTTGTATTTCTAGTTGTTATTTCCTCTTTCCACATGTGCTGATTTCTGCAGCACACTTAGAAAGAGAAACATGCCTCTAAGGATTGTTTATGTGCAGGAAAGTGACACTTCCTGTACAAAAAGAAATCTGCCTGTAATATAGGCACCCTTGCATCATGGTGCAAGAGTGCCTATGTTAGCGCTAGTCAGCAGATTGTGCACCAGCGCAAGGAAAGAGCAGGAGTGCGCCATATCGTGATAGACACAACACATTTCTGCTCTCTCCCTTTCATGCAGCGCAGCACGCAAGTAGTCTTGCTGCGTTGCGTCAAAAAATGTTAAATCTGGCCCTTAATTTGTGCTTCCTTGAAGCATAAGTGCTCCATAAACAAGGTGCAGCAACAATGGAGCAAGCACAGAAAGGCAACAAACTACCAACTGCAACTAATAATAAATACAATTTTATTACAAACCAGAGAAACATTTTGAAAGAAGAAAGTATGCTTTACAGCTATGACAGACATTTTTTTATAAAAACATACAAAAGTATTCAGCATTATTCCAGAGCCATATGCATATTAATTTATAGATCATGGAATATAAAAAAATCATAATGGGTTACAATTGTAATATGATCCTAGGGTGCCAGCTCGGGGTTCCGTTGATATCAACAAACCAGTTGGCCTTTGACTTGGACCACATTACACAGTTATTCATTATGCATTCTCTCTCCTTTATGAAAGTATTCCCTATGCCTTCAGCTGTGCACAACAGGGACTGGTCTTTGTTCAGCTCCTGTAGAAAGCCATTGTGGGAAGCCCATACCTGATGTACAGGTTGTCTGCCAAATAATCATAAATAAAATTAATATATTTAAATGCATTTATGATTGAATACACCTTCAAATTAATGAGTTAATGTGTTGCAACATTTTATTAGATTTAGCTCTAGGTGAAAAATAAATATTTAAATTGAATTTACATTTGTATTGGACAGTAAAATATTTCAATTTTTTTAAAGAATAGGAAACTTAAATAATATACCTTATACTTTCCCATACAAAGATCTCTGCCATAGTGGCCAAGATCTCTGTGTTCTTGTCCAACTCAACAAGTAGTAACTTTACACTTAGAATTCCTGTTATAGGAGGCCCCACCCCCTCGTTTGAAGGAATGAAAAATATCAATCTAAGTGTAAATCTACACTCGGAAATGGTGAGTAGAAAAAAAGTGCAGTTACCTCTAGGCTTAGTAATATATACAGGAGTAAATGTACATGCGTGTTAGCCCTGTCAGCCTTAGGGTGATCTCCCCCCAAATGTTTTGCCTTACCCCTCCATGTTTGCCGATCTTGCTTTTGTACGCCTTAGGACTCTGTGCTTGTACTCTCTCATTTAAACAAGAAGAAATTGGCTTACACCCAATTGCCACATTTCTTTTACTTGTAAGTCCCTAGTAAAGTGGTGCTACATGTAACCAGGGCCTGTAAATTCAATGCTACTAGTGGGCCTGCAGCACTGATTATGCCGCCCACTTCAGTAAACCTTTAAACATACCTCCGGCCTGCCATTGCAGCCTGTGTGTGCAGTTTAAACTGCTATTTAGACCTGGTAAAATAAGCATTTTGCACTGCCCAGACCTTCGTATTTAATACATATAAGTCACCCCTAGGATGCACCCTAAACAGCCCATTGAACAGGGTGCAGGGCATTTAAAAAGTTGGACATGCAGTTTTAACTTTTACATTTAATAAGTGATACCTTTCTGACCGGGAGCTGATCCCTCTGAAGCAGTGCCCCCAATATGCCCACCATCTGGCAGCACCAATTCTGTACTTAAATAAACAGAAGGTCGGAGTGGCCAGACGAGGGGAAGGGTTGTTTTGAGGGTACTGCGGGGAGGGAGACCTGTGGATGAAGAGTGGTCAATCACACATTGGTTTCGTTACTAGCAGGCTCTTACGGTTTCTCTACTTCGAGTATGCCTGCAATGCTCTTTACATTCAGCTATCCAGGTACTACGGTTTGATTCACAACAACTAGATCCCCGACTCTTTCTCCTTTAACTTACATTTTACAAGTAATTGTCCTTTGAAATGAAATTTGTACTTGTAAAGCGCACCCATACCCCCAAAGGGGTGTCCAGGCGCTGTACGCATACCGCTGTGGAACCCTTCCTGGCTTTTCCCTGTGAAATGTCCACTCCTGGGCACCCCCAGGGTGAAGCCAGGCATCCCAGCGCTGTTGGGGCCGTTGTGGAGATTAAGCAAGCTATTGCCCAGAGTTGCAGAGTGGGACCCATGATTAGAATAGGCACCGAGGCGAGAATTATCAGGTCCGAGGAAATTGAGCACAAGACCCGCCGAGGCGGGAATTGAACCCTGGTCCCGGGCCAGATCTCTGCATCAGGGTCTGCCGCTCTAACCAGTGAGCCACACTTCTCCATGTCGTGCCCGTAGCATACATTTGAATCCCTGCCGGGCCAACTCGTGATTTCATTCTTCTGAGAGCGATCAAACGAGTACCTTTGGGAAGTAATTAACGCAGGATTTAACGCTAATTAAAGGGTAGTTAACAATTACTTTTATGTTATATGCCGTATATGTGAACATTATTGGCTGAATGTTCACATACACTTCAAATATATGAAATATATTGTCCATTCAGGAGACCTGTTTTCCTTTCCTGCTCTAGAGGTGAACTGCAGCGCATTTTATTTTTGTATGTCAATCAGCAGAAATACTACGTTTGCCTGTTCAGAGGGCTGGAGCATGGAGACACAGCTCTGTTGGGCCCTATCTGACGTGTGCTCTTGTGCTGCAGCCCCCCGACCTCCCACCCCTACTCTCAGGATACTTAAGTGCCTAAGATAAAACTGGCACTGTGTGTCCTCGGGTCAGTGGTTACAGAGAGGGCTGGGCCAGCTCTCTGCACTACTCCCTTGTGGGCTGGGCAACCTTTGGTCGAGCAGGAGAAGGGGTAGATCTGCCTATTGTGGCGAGAGGGAGTAAGTTGATGATACACCCTTCCCAGGGCTGTGCAGTGTGGGGCCACCAGCTAGACTCAGCCTCAGAAACATGTCCGCTCCTTTCAGTCAGATCACTGAATGCCCGCCCACTCCCATTTGTGTAACAGACTAACATATCCACCACTCAAATTAATTTCATATTTCACTATACTAATTCACCACTAATCTTTTATGGGTTCTGGAGTAGCGTGCTACTCGCCGAAAAAGCGCTTCAACACCTTATCAGGGGTAGCAAGCACTATATAAATGCAAACCTTTTTCCCTCTTCTATCCCTCTGCTACCCTTCTCTACCCAAATAACTGAATAACATAACCACCATTGAAATTACTTTCATATTTCACTATACTAATTCAACTCTAATCCTTTATGGGTTCCAGAGTAGCGTGCTACTTGCCAAAAAAGCACTTCAACACCCCATCAGGGGTAACAAGAGCTATATAAATGCAAACCTTTTTCCCTCTTCTACCCCTCCACTATCCTTCTCAATCCAAATAACTAATATCTACCACTCAAATTACTTTCATATTTCACTATACTAATTCACCATTAATCCTTTATGGGTTCTGGAGTAGTGTGCTACTCGCCAAAAAAGCGCTTCAATACCCCATCAGGGGTAACAAGCGCTATATAAATGCAAATCTTTTTTCCTCTTCTATCCTTCTGCTATCCTTTTGAATCCAAATAACTGACTAACCTATCCACCACTCAAATTACTTTCATATTTCACTATACTAATTCAACACTAATCCTGTGCTACAATCTGCAGTGATTTTTAAATATAGAGGGACTACTCCCTCTTCCAGCCCTGTTTAAGTACCACGCAGGGCACATACCACTCGATGCCCTTACATAAGAATGCAAGGGCACCGAGGGGTATGCAGTGCACTGTAGCGCACTGCCTACCCCTCGGTGCCCTTACATATGTATGTAAGGGCACTGAGGGGTATTCACTTGAGCGGATTCCCTTGGTGCCCTTACATACTTGTGTACGGGCACCGAGGGGTATGCACTGCACATTGTGGTGCCCACTCTGCCCCTTGGCGTGTTTAAGCTAGCTACGGTTACAGTTTTTTTGTTTGATTTTAGTGGAGGTAATGAGCCTGTGTCTGTTTTTCTAGGCCAGTCCATCAAAGTACCATGGAAGGATTTTTCCACAGTGATTTCATTTGCCATTGAGTGGACAGGAGGTAAACAGATGATAGCTGTGTGCTAAGATTGTTTCTTCACCCACTTGAGATGGTGTTTGGAGGTGCAAATCATGTTTTTTTTTTGGGATTTAGTGGTCTACAGTGTTGAGTCCTGAGGAGAACCCGGAAAAGGTTAAGGGTTTGAAACGAGTTGACAAGTTGTCAACCGATGTGTGCAAAAAAATACTAGACACCAGGACCTAGGGTCGGATGTAAACTAACGAAAAAATAATTATTCTCCTGATCTCATACAGTTTGGCACCATTTGGTTGACTGGCCATTGAATGATGAGTTCACAGAAATTGGTTTAGTGAGTAACAAATTAGCACTTCCTCTTGGGCAGCTAAATTCAGAACTGTACAGTTTTGTGGTGTATTTGTTGTGATGTAGTGAATTGGTATTTAATGTGATTTGTTTGTGGTTATGTGGGGTGGGTGCAATGTAATGTAATAGATTTTTGTGATATGTTCGTATTTTTCTTTTGTGTATTGCAATTTTAATCAAATATTTTTAAAAACTGTCATGATTAATGAATTGAAAGAATAAATGGTGATCGCTGCTATTGAATACAGTGGTCACGAAGCAAAACAAAGGTGTGTAGAAGCATAGTCAGTATTGGCATCAGTGTGGTGTTTGGATTGGTAGTAACCTAGCCTTACTGACTTATATGGGCCCAACCCCTAGTATAGATGGTAAACTTTTAGAAGTTGGCATTTTCTCAACCCAGCCATTTGGTGCCCTCTAGCCTGTTCCTGAGTCACATGACTAGGTGTAGTTGGCAGTTAGTTTATGTTTATTCCTCCCAGACAGCCACACAATAGAGGGGTCAGGTGTGCCTGAATGGGCTCTCAACTGACAGGATGGGGGGTCCGAGCTGGGCACAGCCCCACTTGCAACTGAATAGGTTGTGCTCTGCCTTCACACAAAGGACTTGTCACCACTGCATTGTTAATGTAGCCAGCTTGGAACCAGGGCACGGGAGGTATGTAAATTCAAGGACTTCAAAGGGAATTCTCTAAAAACTTCCCCGACTTCTAAGTGGGCACTAGGTATATATATATATATAGGACTTTCAGACCAGGGCCGGACTTGACAGTACCAGGCACTGGGCATTTCCGTGGGAGGCTGGAAGGGTGGGGGCCGGTTTTGCAGTGTTGGGGGCCTGTTTTATTACTGGGGGCCTGTTTAGCAGCAGTGCTGCAATATCGGCCCCCAGTAACATAAGCAGCAAGCAAGAGTTTCCACCCTCCCAGGGTTAGGCAGTGCTTTTCCAGGGGCTGGTCCTAGAAAACTGACAGGGCTTTTTTGGGTTCCCAGTCCGACCCTGTTTCAGACTCAAATCCTCAGTACACCTCTGGACCTTAGGAAGGCTCAGAAGGATTGCTGTGCTGCTCTGCAAGAAGGGCTGCTACTCCTCTGCCCTGCTGCCCGAGTGAAAGGACTAGACCTGCATCTTGATCCCAGGACCACCAGAGCGACTCCAAGAGCTAGTTGGCTGGACTCCTGATCAGAACCTCGGAGACAGAAAAGGCTCCAAACATCTTGAACCCAGCACCTGAACTCTACTTTGTGTGAGTCTTGCCCTCCAAGTGGTGCCACCCCTGGGTGATCTGCCAGCCCAGCTGTGGTACTGTTCGCAGAACCGATGCAGTGAGACACATTCTTTGCAGTTGAATCAGAACTGCCGCAGCCTGATGAATCCCTGATGCCTGAGCTAATGTTGCAGCCGCAGTCTCCTTGGAACCGCCACTGCATAACACATCCTTGATACAGGCCTTCGTATCGCAAGCCCCTCATGGACGGCATCCTCGACAGCGATAGAGGACTTCGCATCGCGGACCCACAGCTTTTTCTAAACCACCAGTGTACAAATCGTCTTCGCCGCAGGATTTCACATTGCAAGCCCCTCATCAATGAAATCCTCGATGACGAAGCAGGACTCCACAGCACTGTCCTGCAGCTCCTCGGAACTGCCACTGTGTGCCGCATCCTCGATGCGGATCTTGCAATGCCCTGTAAACCAAGATTTAAGGTACATTTGAAGCAGGCCAAATTTGGTCCCTGTATCCAGCCCGCACTGCATCGCAGTCGGCCTGAACTTATTACTTTGTCCCAGCCCGGCGCTACCAGATACTCACGATTGGCGTTTTGTGCTTTGAGTCACTATTTTTACTTAAATCTTTAAAATTACATATTTGCTGTTCTAATGATTAGATTTTTGCTCTTTTGGTGTCAAATAGTTTATTAAATTTTACTCTATTTCTCTAAATTGGTGGTGCATTTTTCTTGTGTTGTATTTTCACTTTATTACTGCTTGAAGTGCTGCATAAACACTTTACACGTTGCCTCTAAGTTAAGCCTGACTGCTCTTTGCCACGCTACCGAGGGTTAAGCACAGGTTCATTTGAGGTTTGCCTATTTCTTCACACTCACAGAAATTGTGGCTGCTGCTTGAGTCGGGTTTCACCGCCCTCAGCCAGTCACCCAATTTACAAAAATGTGCAAATACACCTTTGAGACTAGACCCCTGAGTGCCTTGTTAAAATAACTGCAGCATTGCCAACAGTGAAACAAAAATAATCATAACAAAGATGGAATGTTTCTGTTTCCTCTGATTACGTTACTTTACATTTTTGTTTCCTGCTGCAGAACAAAGCCTTTCTCCCAATCCATCAAATGTGCCAATTTACACAATGTTGGCAACATGGGGCCCGATTCACAGAACTAACTTAAGACAAAATCCTAAACTTACTACCATTTTGGTATTCACAGAAGACACTTACTCCTTTTGGTATTCACAGAAGGCACTCACTCATTTTGGTATTCACAGAAGGCACTCACTCATTTTGGTATTCACAGAAGACACTTACTCATTTTGGTATTCACAGAAGACACTCACTCATTTTGGTATTCACAGAAGACACTTACTCATTTTGGTATTCACAGAAGGCACTCACTCATTTTGGTATTCACAGAAGACACTTACTCATTTTGGTATTCACAGAAGACACTTACTCATTTTGGTATTCACAGAAGGCACTCACTCCTTTTGGTATTCACAGAAGGCACTTACTCATTGATGAGTAAGTGCCTTCTGTGAATACCAAAATGGTAGTAAGTTTAGGATTTTTTCTTAAGTTAGTTCGGTGAATCGGGCCCATAGTTGCCTTCTTAAGTGCCTGATTCTATCAATGAACGTCTAAATGAGGCCAGGTGAGGCATACAAAGTGCCTGACACAGCACTTCTGTGTACAGCAATTATGATTACTTTTGCTCTTAGCTTGAATCATTTTTTTAATGCAATGATGGTGAGTATGGCAAATTAATATTTAATGAGGAAATGCCGTTGATCATATTTTTGCATATTTTTAGTGGCACATTGTTAGACCCGGCTTCTTGGGCACCAGGGCACTCAGGGGTTACTGCGCTTCAATTGCATTAACTGGAGTGTTCCCCACTGGTGTCCTTGGGCCTCAGTACTAGTGGACCCAAAACTGGATAACCAAGTACTCCTCTCCAGCACTTGACTCTCAGGGTAGTGAGACAGAGCAGTCCAAGGCATACTCCTGGAGGTGAGGTGGGGTTAGACAGTCAGAAAACAGTGCACACCGTAATACCAGCTGATAAAATCAATGTCCAGTCAGTGCTTTACTTTTTAAAATAGTAAAGTACTTTAATACACACAAGAGAATTATACTACACATAAAACTAGGATAAACAGTGAAAAGCAGATGTCACTGCAACCCTCTGGGCCAGAGTTCTGACCCCAAACAGTATTATAGCACCTAGACGCCAAGCACTATAAAAGCACAGTTAATGTGAAGACACACAATTAGCATTGCATCTTACAGACCATGTTGCACAGGGTTGCTCTCATTCTCTAGAGCCTTGATACCAATCTTTGGATTGAAAGGATATAGTTTCCACATATGATGCGAAGTCAAAGGTTCTTGATCAGCCCCAAACCCCCCACACAAAGCAACAGAAGTGCCCTCCCGTCCTGAGTGAAGACACCGCTCGAGTGGCATCAGGGATCTGATCACAGGTGCCTGATGTCTTGGCACAGTTTACTGGAGTCCCACTAGTCCAGTAGCCACTGACTAGCTGTAGGAGGGAAGTGGCTGGACAGAGTGCCAGCTCACCCTGACACCCCCAGATATCACAAAAAGAAAGGTGAGGGGGCCTGTTCCACCGGACTCAATTCCCAGCTACTGCTTGTAACTAGAAGTACCACATATGCTCCCACAGCGCAGGGGAGGGGTCTGGACAAAGTGATCTCACCTTCATGGACTGGGATTAAGCTTCCCCCTCTCTGTCTCCCTTCATGTGCTGCAAGCTTCCTTTCCTTATCTTGAGCAGCTGTCTGCCATTTCCTTGTTCAAAGCGCCAGCTACACAAGCCTCGCAGAAACAGCTGGTCCTCTCCCAATGCTGCGGATGCTCCTCGTCAAACTGGCACATTCCTTTGCAGCAGAATCCATCCGCCAAAGAGAACACTTCCTCAAGTTCCAGACGCGGTGAGCAAGCTTCTTATCTTGCCTTCACTACGCGGGTTGCGGCTGGCTTCCTTTGGACGGACCTTGTGTAGCCGCCTCCTTAGAATCATAGCCCAGTCTTGAACAACAATTGACTGCTAAGGCCAGACTTTTATCACCTCTGATTGATAGGCTGATCCAATCAGAGGGCCTGCTGCTTTTGAATCCTGATTACACCTCCAATCACAAGGCATATTTAAGGGTGTTCACTGCGTGACCAAAGCATGCAAAGGATGGCCTACTACCTTCCCTTGTACCAGCCCGGGCTATTCCCTAAATAGGAATTTTAATTAACTCCCAGACCAGGAGGCACTCACCGGGGGGGGGGGGGGGGGGGGAGGGTCCTCTTAGCAGAGTTAGTGCAGCTAAACCCAGATAAGAGCTGAGTGTCTACCCCAGCCCACAAGGCCTCTCCAATGAATTGGGAGGGGCACAGGGGAGCTGGGATGTCCAGCAGAACAGCTCACATTGCACACAATGGCTCAACTCCCCATCCCTCCCCAGTACACCCACGGCCTCTCAAACACACGTCAGGTAGACAAAGGCAACAGGACCCCAGGCAAGAGGGAGACTGCACAGACTTGATCAGGACGGTGGCTAATAACCCAACCCTCCTGACTATAGATGTATTGCTGCCACCACTGTCAGTCTACCACAGCCTGGGTAGAGAGGGCAGTAGCCACTCTCTGGAACATACGGGTGCACTAGGCCTGCCCCCTCGACCTCAGAGCCAAGCTCTAGGGTCTCAATCCACGTAAACAAGGAGACCCTCAGTGGACATGTATGATTGTTATGCTCACTGAGGAAGGTATGTGGAAACCATACAGTAACCTTTAAGTGACTTGCCTGGAGATCAGCATAAGCAGTGGCGGCTCCTCTGATATGGCGGAGGTGCGTTGCCCCACTGCTTTCAAGCAGTGCAAGAAGAGGAAACATAAAATGATAATAACTTTGCGTTATTATCATTTTATGCTTCCTGCTGTTTTGCGGGCGGGCGGGTGGGCAGGGCTGCTCTGCTCTTGGAGCAGGGCAGGGGAGGAGTGGTTTGCCCACTCCTAAGGGCGCAATGACTGTTTGGTCGGCCCTCAGGGGCCGCCCAAACCAGTCATGATCACTTTCCCCGTTCTCCATGCAGGCTGCATTACAGCCTGTGTGGAGAACATGTTCAGACCCCCATTTCCTGGTTGAGTGTCAAACCCAATCACAACGCTTCATTGCAGCGTTGTGATTGGTCAGTGGGGCCTGGCTGTGCTTCCTGTTTCTTGAGAAGAGCAGGAGCAGAGACACGGGACCCGGTGGGAAGGTAAGTTAATTTTTTAATTTTTTTATTATGCACATCCTCGCGCCCCCCGCTCCCCCCGCACCCAGCCGGCCACCAGTGAGCCATGCCGGCCACCACTGAGCATAAGGCAGGGGAAGCACTCTCTCCAGAGATATGCAGAAGACTTCCTGCCCCAACGCACGTCCACATCTGTATCACAAAGAGTGACCATGTAAGAAGTAAACCAGTGGAATTTGTGGGTGGCCGAATTTCCCCTCCAAAGAAACCTTTGAAAACATGTGACAAAATGAAACACTTCGGTCTAGCTTTAAAATAAAGCTGACTAGACAGACAAACACAGAACAAGCAAAAGCAGTGAAACCTCCTGTTGCACAGAGACCAAGAGTATTAGTGCAAGCGTGATGCAAATGTACAGGAGGTGCAGTATGATCAGCAGCAGTTCAATCACCATGCCGCATAATGGAAGGTTCAGAATATGAAGCTGTGGATCCCCCTCACACAACCCGAATGGGCACAGCATTGGCAGCTGCAGTACAATCGTTCTTCACACAGAGAGCATGTGCAATAAACACAACAGCAGTGGAAGCTTCCCTCCAGTACACAAGAAACAAGTACACATTGGGTAGCCGAGTGTAAGCTTCTCTCACGCACACACACACAGGCACAGCATTGGCAGCTGCAGTACAATATTTCTTCACAAAGAGCATGTGCAATAAACACAACAGCTGTGCAATCTTCCCTCCAGTACACAAGGAACAGGTACACATTGGGTAGCCGAGTGCAAGCTTCCCTCACACACACAAACAGGCACAGCATTGGCAGCTGCAGTACAATCTTTCTTCACAGAGAGCATGTGCTGTAAGCACGACAGCAGTGCAAGCTTCCCTCCAATACACAAGGAATAGGTACACATTGGGTAGCAGAGTGCAAGCTTCCCTCACACACACAAACAGGCACAGCATTGGCAGCTGCAGTACAATCGTTCTTCACACAGAGAGCATGTGCAATAAACACAACAGCAGTGCAAGCTTCCCTCCAGTACACAAGGAACAGGTACACATTGGGTAGCCGAGTGTAAGCTTCTCTCACGCACACACACACAGGCACACCATTGGCAGCTGCAGTACAATATTTCTTCACAAAGAGCATGTGCAATAAACACAACAGCTGTGCAATCTTCCCTCCAGTACACAAGGAACAGGTACACATTGGGTAACCGAGTGCAAGCTTCCTCACACACACAAACAGGCACAGCATTGGCAGCTGCAGTACAATCTTTCTTCACAGAGAGCATGTGCTGTAAGCACGACAGCAGTGCAAGCTTCCTCTAATACACAAGGAATAGGTACACATTGGGTAGCAGAGTGCAAGCTTCCCTCACACACACAAACAGGCACAGCATTGGCAGCTGCAGTACAATCGTTCTTCACACAGAGAGCATGTGCAATAAACACAACAGCAGTGCAAGCTTCCTCCAGTACACAAGGAACAGGTACACATTGGGTAGCCGAGTGTAAGCTTCTCTCACGCACACACACACAGGCACAGCATTGGCAGCTGCAGTACAATATTTCTTCACAAAGAGCATGTGCAATAAACACAACAGCTGTGCAATCTTCCCTCCAGTACACAAGGAACAGGTACACATTGGGTAGCCGAGTGCAAGCTTCCCTCACACACACAAACAGGCACAGCATTGGCAGCTGCAGTACAATCTTTCTTCACAGAGAGCATGTGCTGTAAGCACGACAGCAGTGCAAGCTTCCTCCAATACACAAGGAATAGGTACACATTGGGTAGCAGAGTGCAAGCTTCCCTCACACACACAAACAGGCACAGCATTGGCAGCTGCAGTACAATCGTTCTTCACACAGAGAGCATGTGCAATAAACACAACAGCAGTGCAAGCTTCCCTCCAGTACACAAGGAACAGGTACACATTGGGTAGCCGAGTTTAAGCTTCTCTCATGCACACACACACAGGCACACCATTGGCAGCTGCAGTACAATATTTCTTCACAAAGAGCATGTGCAATAAACACAACAGCTGTGCAATCTTCCCTCCAGTACACAAGGAACAGGTACACATTGGGTAGCCGAGTGCAAGCTTCCTCACACACACAAACAGGCACAGCATTGGCAGCTGCAGTACAATCTTTCTTCACAGAGAGCATGTGCGGTAAGCACGACAGCAGTGCAAGCTTCCCTCTAATACACAAGGAATAGGTACACATTGGGTAGCAGAGTGCAAGCTTCCCTCACACACACAAACAGGCACAGCATTGGCAGCTGCAGTACAATCGTTCTTCACACAGAGAGCATGTGCAATAAACACAACAGCAGTGCAAGCTTCCCTCCAGTACACAAGGAACAGGTACACATTGGGTAGCCGAGTGTAAGCTTCTCTCACGCACACACACACAGGCACAGCATTGGCAGCTGCAGTACAATATTTCTTCACAAAGAGCATGTGCAATAAACACAACAGCTGTGCAATCTTCCCTCCAGTACACAAGGAACAGGTACACATTGGGTAGCCGAGTGCAAGCTTCCCTCACACACACAAACAGGCACAGCATTGGCAGCTGCAGTACAATCTTTCTTCACAGAGAGCATGTGCTGTAAGCACGACAGCAGTGCAAGCTTCCTCCAATACACAAGGAATAGGTACACATTGGGTAGCAGAGTGCAAGCTTCCTCACACACACAAACAGGCACAGCATTGGCAGCTGCAGTACAATCGTTCTTCACACAGAGAGCATGTGCAATAAACACAACAGCAGTGCAAGCTTCCCTCCAGTACACAAGGAACAGGTACACATTGGGTAGCCGAGTTTAAGCTTCTCTCATGCACACACACACAGGCACACCATTGGCAGCTGCAGTACAATATTTCTTCACAAAGAGCATGTGCAATAAACACAACAGCTGTGCAATCTTCCCTCCAGTACACAAGGAACAGGTACACATTGGGTAGCCGAGTGCAAGCTTCCTCACACACACAAACAGGCACAGCATTGGCAGCTGCAGTACAATCTTTCTTCACAGAGAGCATGTGCTGTAAGCACGACAGCAGTGCAAGCTTCCCTCCAATACACAAGGAATAGGTACACATTGGGTAGCAGAGTGCAAGCTTCCTCACACACACAAACAGGCACAGCATTGGCAGCTGCAGTACAATCGTTCTTCACACAGAGAGCATGTGCAATAAACACAACAGCAGTGCAAGCTTCCCTCCAGTACACAAGGAACAGGTACACATTGGGTAGCCGAGTGTAAGCTTCTCTCACGCACACACACACAGGCACAGCATTGGCAGCTGCAGTACAATATTTCTTCACAAAGAGCATGTGCAATAAACACAACAGCTGTGCAATCTTCCCTCCAGTACACAAGGAACAGGTACACATTGGGTAGCCGAGTGCAAGCTTCCTCACACACACAAACAGGCACAGCATTGGCAGCTGCAGTACAATCTTTCTTCACAGAGAGCATGTGCTGTAAGCACGACAGCAGTGCAAGCTTCCTCTAATACACAAGGAATAGGTACACATTGGGTAGCAGAGTGCAAGCTTCCCTCACACACACAAACAGGCACAGCATTGGCAGCTGCAGTACAATCGTTCTTCACACAGAGAGCATGTGCAATAAACACAACAGCAGTGCAAGCTTCCCTCCAGTACACAAGGAACAGGTACACATTGGGTAGCCGAGTGTAAGCTTCTCTCACGCACACACACACAGGCACACCATTGGCAGCTGCAGTACAATATTTCTTCACAAAGAGCATGTGCAATAAACACAACAGCTGTGCAATCTTCCCTCCAGTACACAAGGAACAGGTACACATTGGGTAGCCGAGTGCAAGCTTCCCTCACACACACAAACAGGCACAGCATTGGCAGCTGCAGTACACTCTTTCTTCACAGAGAGCATGTGCTGTAAGCACGACAGCAGTGCAAGCTTCCCTCCAATACACAAGGAATAGGTACACATTGGGTAGCAGAGTGCAAGCTTCCCTCACACACACAAACAGGCACAGCATTGGCAGCTGCAGTACAATCGTTCTTCACACAGAGAGCATGTGCAATAAACACAACAGCAGTGCAAGCTTCCCTCCAGTACACAAGGAACAGGTACACATTGGGTAGCCGAGTGTAAGCTTCTCTCACGCACACACACACAGGCACGCCATTGGCAGCTGCAGTACAATATTTCTTCACAAAGAGCATGTGCAATAAACACAACAGCTGTGCCATCTTCCCTCCAGTACACAAGGAACAGGTACACATTGGGTAGCCGAGTGCAAGCTTCCCTCACACACACAAACAGGCACAGCATTGGCAGCTGCAGTACAATCTTTCTTCACAGAGAGCATGTGCTGTAAGCACGACAGCAGTGCAAGCTTCCCTCCATTACACAAGGCATAGGTACACATTGGGTAGCCGAGTGCAAGCTTCCCTCACACACACAAACAGGCACAGCATTGGCAGCTGCAGTACAATCGTTCTTCACACAGAGAGCATGTGCAATAAAC
The DNA here is from genome assembly GCA_963921515.1 of Calotriton arnoldi. NCBI lineage: Eukaryota > Metazoa > Chordata > Amphibia > Caudata > Salamandridae > Calotriton > Calotriton arnoldi. The sequence goes on along the minus strand of CAWUFW010004660.1, from coordinate 1,003,457 downwards.
ACAACAGCAGTGCAAGCTTCCCTCCAGTACACAAGGAACAGGTACACATTTTGTAGTAGCAGTGCAAGCTTCCCTCACACACACAAACCAGCACAGCATTGACAGCTGCAGTACAATATTTCTTCACAAAGAGCATGTGCAATAAACACAACAGCAGTGCAAGCTTACCTCCAGTACACAAGGAACAGGTACACATAGGGTAGCCGAGTGCAAGCTTCCCTCACTCACACAAACAGGCACAGCATTGGCAGCTGAAAGCTTCTTAAACATCACAACCAGACTTTGGAATCGTCTGCCTTACAAACTTAAAAACTCGTCGGACTTGATGTCTTTTAGGAAGGGCCTGAAGACCTGGTTATTTACTGCATATTTTCTGAATCTTCAAGCTCCAGCATTTAATTTAATCCCAGTGATGGCCTGATGTTGGTTGACAAGCGCCTAGACGCCTCAAGGTATTAGCTGCGCTATATAAATAAATAAATAAATACATAATATGCATACATTGTGTACCAAAAGTGCACGCCTCCCACACACACCAAACTGGCACTGCATTGGCAGCTGCAGCGCAGGCTGTCTGCTCACACAGAACAGGTGCAACAAGAACAGCAGAAGTGCAAGCTCCCTGCGTTATCCCCCGCCCACCAACTGACACTGCATTGGCAGCAGTAGTACAATCTTTCCTCACACAGAGAACAAGTGCAATAAGCACCATAGCAGTGCAAGCTTCCTCCAACACACAAACAATAGATACACATTGGGTAGCAGCTGTGCAAGCTTTCCTCTCACACAATCCGGACAGCATTGGTAGCTGCAGTACAATCTTTCTTCACACATAGAGCATGTGCAATAAGCACATCAGCAGTGCAAGCTTCCCTCCAGTACACAAGAAATAGGTACACATTGGGAAGCAATTGTGCAAGCTTCCCTCACACACAATCCAGACAGCATTGGTTGATGCAGTACAATATTTCTTCAGCCAGTTAACAGGTGCTATAAGCACATCAGCAGTGCAAGCTTCCTCCAATACACAAACAATAGGTACACATTGGGTAGCAGCTGTGCAAGCTTTCCTCTCACACAATCCAGACAGCATTGGTTGCTGCAGGACAAATTTTCTTCAGCCAGTGAACAGGTGCTATTAGCCTAACAGCATTGCAAGCTTCCCTCCAATACACATGCAATAGGTACACATTGGGTAGCAGTAGTGCAAGCTTCCCTCAGACACATAAACCAGCATAACATTGTCAGCTGCATTACAATCTTTCTTCACTTAAAGAACATGTGCAATAAGCCCAACAGCAGTGCAAGCTTCTCTCCAATACACATGCAATAGCTACACATTGGATAGCAGTAGTGCAAGCTTCCCTCAGACACATAAACCAGCATAGCCTTGTCAGCTGCAGTACAATCGTTCTTCACTTAGAGAACATGTGCAATAAGCACAACAGTAGTGCAAGCTTCCCTCCAATACACAAAGAATAGGTACACATTGTGAAGCAGCAATGCAAGCTTCCCGCACACACACAAAGCAGCACGGCATTGACAGTTGTGGTGCAAGCTTTCTTCAAGCAGAGAACGTGTGCAATAAGCACAACAGCAGTGCAAGCTTCCAATACACACATAATAGGAACACATTGTGTAGCAGTAATGTACACCTAAAAACACACACCGAAATGGCACTGCTTTGGCAGCTGCAGAAAAGGCTGTCTGCACACACAGAACAGGTGCAAAAAGGACAGCAGCAGTGCAAGCTTCCCACATTATCGTGCCAGTGGCGGCTTGTTGGGGACAGTGGCAGGGGAGCGGGCCGGGTTATAAAAAAATAAATAAGAACTTACCTATGGGTTGCCAGCCGCCGCCTCTCCTCCGTCTTCGCTGAATCCTGCCTCCCAAAAGCACCCAGACTCCCCTAGCCAATCACAACGCTGCCTTACAGCAGCGTCATGATTTGGTCTGAGCGCCGTGGTTCGGCGCTCAGACATGGACTTTAAGTCTGTGCATGTTCTCCATCCAGGCTGTACAATAGAGTTGGTGGAGAACATCCAAAGTGCGCATGACGGCCGGCCAAACTGTCACTTGCACTTGAAGTGCAGCAGCCCTTCCTTCTCCCTCTGGGTCACGGGAGCCCAGCCCTGCCCACTCTAACATGGAGCTTGCAGCCAGAATAAAAATACAATGATAATCATTTTCAGTTATTATCACTTTATTTTTCCTTTGCACTGCTCGTAGAGCAGTGGGGCTACGCTCCTCCGCCTTAGCGGAGGAGCCGCCGCTGTACCTCAGCTGCACCACAGGCTTTCTTGACACAGAGAACAGGTGCAACATGGACGTCAGCAATGCCGCTTACCCACATGGCACATCGGCACACATTGAATTGCAGTAGTGTGAGCTTGTGGGCAGCCCTGTGCCCACATGGGTGAGAAGGATCCAGAGTCAGAGCCCATTTTCCTGCAGGTGGTAAGGGTGGTGTGGTGCTGATGGAAGTGGCATTTATACAGTGCTTACCAACTCTGACGAGGCATTGAAGCACTTTGTGGCATGCTGCACTTTTCCTGTCATGCGCTTAGTAGTGACACACACGCAACAAGTGTGAGAGGTGGTCTGATTGCTAAATTGCCCACTCTCAAAACAGGAAAAGAAACCAGTTATCCCCGAGTACCTCGATGTTTTTGTCTGTCTGATTTACCGTGTGTGTCATCTATGTAATGCAGCCATAGAGGCTAAGAACACTGCACTTTTTGTATTGTGTGCTTTGTGTAGGGATACAATAATGAGGGTGAGTTACCTATGAGAACTTCCTGTTTACTGTTCTGTAAACTGTTCTAACTTTCTGCCTTGTTATGATAGTGATGTAACCTTTCACCAGCGGTGTCTCTAGCCAGACTTAAAAGGGGGGGGGGGGCGGGGGTGAGTGAGTTTGTGTGTATTTGTGTGTGTGTGCTCGCACACTCAAGGCCGACCCCATAACGGATCGACTGGGACAGCGCCCTGGGCAGAAGGAAAATTGATGTTTGTTTCGGCGCGGGGGTTATTGGGGTGTGACGGCAGGAGGTGTGAGGAAGATGGAAAGAGAGCAGGGGGCTGACAATTGCGCTGAGGTACGTTAAGGGCTGATTACAAAGTCTTTAAGGGGACCCGATTGAGACCAAGTGGGGTGGAGGAGCTGCTGTTTGCATGACATTAAGGGAGGCAGCTCCCGGCTGCTCCCCTCGGAATATTGGCGCCCCGGGCGTGGGCCCAGCTCGCCCATGCCCAAGGCAGGCCCTGTCTGTGTGTGTGTAAGTGTGCGCGTGCGTGTGTGTGTGCGTGTGTGTATATATATATAGACCTTTGGACTATGAGCAGAAGGCCCTCTCGTCTGCTGTCAACCCTCCTGTCAGGTCTTATTTTTATATCTCGCTAAATCACATATCTGGATGCGTTTATGGCCCCACTTTTCCTGTGTACTGAAGAGCGGCTCACAGCCCATTTCGAGAGGGCAGTGAAACCTGATGGCTAATATTTACAGACTGTCGCTGCTGGGAGACCTTTACTGCTGTGTTACTGCTCATGAATACAGCGCGGCTGCTGAATGGAACCCCCTGGACATGTTTAGGGGGTCCTTGGAGTAAAGAAACACGACTAGGGTAGGGCAAGTTTATTCCCTTAGTATGCAGAAGTGAATTGCGATGAAATTCCATACAATAAAATTCCGCTTATCACGGAAATAAAACAAGCATTGACAAAGCTAACAGTTGCAGTCTTTCAATAGAGCTGTCCAACATTTTGGTTTCGCCAATGCTTTTTGCCAATGTTGTTCTGCATCAGCAGAAAGATAAAATGCTTGATTATGGATGTGAAACAGCATTTGCAAAAACAAAAAGAAAATAGGCCCACATCAAGGTGACATAAACGTGTTCATGCCTCACCATGCATTCGTGCATATGTGTTGGATTAACAGTCCCCTAGATGCAAAGGGCAATCTTGGAGTAATACATCATAAAAACATGTGTACAAGTGCATGAAAGAGAAAGGAGCCGCTCATGGAACTTTGCAGATCCATTCCAAAACAGTTATTTACAAAAATGCATTGATAGGGGGAAAGGGGACGAATGGAGGAGGGTATTGAGGTGGTGCAGAGAGCGCAGCAGTACCAGAGGAGATGGGAGAGATTAAAAACATAAATTTAGAAAAAAAGAAAAAAACTTGGAAAATGTGTGGGAAAGCACCACCGAGGGAGAGAGCGAGAAAACACACGGACTCCCATTGGCTGCTGAAAGAAATAAGTAGTTCTCTGAATATAAGCAGTAGAAAGGTGCTACTCACCCAATCTAAAGGAGGGTAAGAAGACAACCTCTAGGGGAGGTACATTCACACAATAGTAAAGAAAGCCATTGAATAAGAGGCAAGCACATGAGACTAACAAGAAAGCCAACCAATTTTTAAGGCACCAACTGAACCAAAGCCCACAGTAAGAATTAGGCCAGGATGAAATGTAAATTACGCAAGCAAAATTTGTGTAATTTTTGGAATTTTGTATTATGCTCGTTATGCAAAACTCCCGAAGTTATGCCATTATGCCACTTCACCTTATGACGTGCCATTCGCGGGAACAAATTACAGCAAAAGTGCCATTTGAAGTATAAATTTACTGCAAACACATGGGAACAACAGATTGTGAACGGCTATTGTTCACAGGGCTCTTGTTTAATGGACTATTTTTTCCAGGCCTAAATGAGTCCTTGCATTAAAAATTAAGGCGAGGATACATTTTGTGCTAAAATATACAATGAAATGACTGCTTCACATTTTACATCATTGCATGTAATTTCACATAATGTTGCTCATATTTTGCATACTTAAGCGAAAGCAAATTTAGTGGATTTCGCAGTCATAGGAAGCACTGGTAAAGTGTACAATATGTCCAGTGGCGGTCGGCATGGTTCGCGGGTAGCGGGGCGGATGGGGGCACGCGGGAGGGATGCGGGGGGAACGGTGGGCAGTTAAAAAAAAAATAATAATTTTAAAAAAACACTTACCCTGCCGCGCCGAGTCCCGCATCTTCTCTCCTCGTCAGACAGGCACAGGAAAAGTACAGCAAGGCTCCCCTGACCAATCACAATGCTCCAATGCAGCGTTGTGATTGATTTTCCGCATCCTGGTTCAATGCTCAACCAGGGAATGGGGGCCTGGGGTTGTTCTCCACGCAGGCTGTAATGCAGCCTGCATGGAGAACGCGGAAAGTGCGCATGACTGGTTTGGGCAGCCCGAGAGGGCCGACCAAGCAGTCATTGCCCACCTAGGAGTGGGCAAACCACTCCTCCCCTACCCTGCTCCAAGAGCAGAGCAGCCCAGATCAATCCCGCCCGCCCGCAAAGAGGCAGGAAACATAAAATGATCATAACTCAAAGTTATTATAATTTTTCCTCGCACTGCTTAAAAGCAGTGGGGGCGACACTCCTGTGCCATAGCGGAGGAGCCGCCCCTGAATAGGTCTTCAACATCAGACAGCTAAGCGCTAAACAAGCTAAATGTAGGTTCCTTGTCAGTTCTGGCAATTCAAGCGGGACTCGTTGCCCTTTTGCAACTGAGTACCACATGAATGAACTTTGAGAAATGTCTGAAATCTAATGTTTCTCAGGTTTGGGTGCCTCTGTGCAGCCAAATAAAAAAAATAGCTGACTGTTTCTTATTTCATAAAAACTTTTGTTAACCCCTAAATATGAGAAAGGCGTGAGTGGTTTGCTGGCGGATGCTTCAGCCTCTCGACAAAGGCTTCGTCGTGTGTGAAAAGGGTCAGGCACTTAGCTCAAAGTGGAGAGATGGGACTAAAGCTTTCGGGTTTTCCTTGCATACACCACATGATCATGGATCTATGACTTTAGCTCTGTATGTCTATATTTCAGAGCTTAATAAGCCAATAGGTCTTGCAATGGCTTTGTTGTTTAACACCTAAATACAGCAATCGGCAACTAAAATGTGACCCTCAAACAAGCATTGTCAATGACATGTCCGGCTCATAAATAAGTGTTTCATCACTAATCAATGGGTTTAGGCATTTAATAAGTAATCACATATGATCTGTACTGGGTTACCTATTGAGCAAGGAAACAGCTTAGTGTGTGTGTTCCAGCATTAGGATTTTCTTCATACTCTGAAGCCCGCCACTATAGGCGCAGCCAAACTATTGTGAGCCCCAGTGAGCCGCAACAACTCACTGAGCGGGGAAACTGGCCAAGCAGGAAGCTCACAGCCGCGGCAGGTACAGACAGGAGCAGCACATGCCACACCCACTGGTCCGATTTAGCAATAGTAACAGAAAGAGGACATCACAAAAGAACGCTTTAAGCGAAAAAAAATAAACAACAAAACTTGGCCACTCCCAGTGAAACACAATGAAACAGTATTTGGGGTGACGCCTATGCCTGGCAATATTTGGTGAGACGATGTGCTGACTTTGGAACTGGGGAACCGGTTTCGAGTCTTGGCGTTGACTCTCCCTGTGTCTACAAGCAAAAACCAAGCAGAGACATGCAGATTGGAAAAAAATAAAATAAAAAATGGAAAGCCCAATAAAATGCATATTGGAAACAAAATATGGAACAGAAACAAAATGACAAATGCCATTACATAAGTTTATTAGCACCATGGCAATTGTTGCTGAACTCCCGTCGAGTGAATGTGTAAAGGAAGAAAAGCCGACATACACAAAAGGGCAAGCCTACAAGTAATAGGTGCATGCTCTGTGGGAGGGGTCGACACACAAAAAGGAGGGACATATAGCCAATATTGACCACAGAGAAGAAAGCCTTTGTGAAGGACGCGCAAAGCAATACATTAAAAAAGATGGGCTGGCTGTAAGCCCATAGAGTAGAAACAGCATGTCTCGAAGAGACAGCGCATGCGCTGCTAGGCGAGACCTAAAAATACCATTGAATTGTGTAACAATTTGTCCTAGCACCAGATTACTGTTATGAAAGTGTCGTTTCTATTCTGTCGCTCTAAGGAGTGTTGTGCCACGTAGCTGCCAAGAGAACGGCTGCGTGGCAACCAAAATATTAATGAAATGGTTTTGATCAAGCAACACAAATATCCAAGTGTATTATATAATTCTATTCTCAGCCTTGAGAAAGTCTCCGACGTACCTGCCACAAGGGATGAAACACGTGTTGGCTGGCCTCTGTTTACAACATTGGAGCTCTTTGAACCATGCTGAGAATAATGCCATCTTCTGCCAATACAATCTTTGTTGATAATACTTGATGTTCTTCTGACTTTACTCCCAGACTTTCATTGTGGTTTTCCCCCAAAAATGTATTACTGACATGTACTAGTGTCTAGCAACTCATGACTATTCTTAAATAAATGCGTGTGTATACAGGGTTGTTGTAACACTAGGAATTATTTCTTTGTTTCTGGATTACCTAACACTATATTTCAACATTTGTAGACCACTTGCCATTATCTTTTTAATAATATATAACAGGAGAGCCAAGTGCACGATACCTTTTCTTTTGAGACATTATTAAGCACTGAGTTGACCCATCCGGCAAACACATGGGCGCTTAGAGTCTAGTGGAAGAGATTAATAATTCCCTAGAGGAATGAAACGGAAATGTAGAGTTACTACATTATTGGGGTATTTTATGCTTACATTAGTGTCAATGATGACCCTAAACGTTCTTAACTTCCCCAAGGGTTTCTTTTGTTGCGCCAAGTGTGATGGATCCCTTAGAACTGCCCGGGTGCATGAGTCGTTGGGGGTGCCCAGCACCGTAAGCTCATTTTTTGCCTATTTGATCTGCAAATGGCCCTTTGAGATAGAAGTTAAATAGTAACCCTGGGTGTAGTTCGTGTAGTAGCACTACGCGTAGCTACGCGAAGTGCACTTCGCACTACACGAGCTACGCGTAGCACTACGCGAACTGCGTAGTGCGGTAGGAAATGCTGTTCGCAATGATTGCACAGTGCCGGATGCTTGTCCGCACTGTGCAATCATTGCAAACGGCATCTTGCACAGTGCAAGCGGTCAGTTTTCTGCCGCTCGAGTAGATTTGTACTCGAGCGGCAGTTTTCTCAACGCAGACTGGTAGTTTCTCATCGCGAGCGGTCGCGAGCATACGCGACCACTCGCAATGAGAAACCTGACCTCCCCGCGTTGAGAATCTCGCCGGGAGGTTTATTTTCCACGCTTGCGATCGGCAACTTGATGTTGCTGATCGCGAATGAGGAAAAAGTCTCGCCGGGATGTCATTTTGCTCGCTCACGGTCGCCAACTTGATGTTGAGGACCGCGAGCAAGCAAAAAATGCCCGCTACGCTACGCGTTTTTGCACTGTGCTACGTGCAATTCGCGCAGCGCGTAGTTGCGCAAACTACGCAAACTACGCGAGCGTAGCGTAGTTTTCCGCCCAGGCCTATTAAATAGTTTCCAAGACACAAGTTCATCCCAACGGACATGATGTTTGGTTTAAGAGGTTTAAGGATGATTAAGGCATCAGACTGAATATATGATCACTAGGAAGGAAGCGCTACAGAAGAGGCTCTTCACCTCACTGGAGGTCTTATGTTCTAAACATTTGTACATCAACTGGGCCAGAGCAAGGTTGAGATACCAAGACAATGGTGAGGGGGTAACAGACCTGAGGGAATAAAGAATTGAAGGAGTTTTTTCTTCTAATGTTATTTGATTATGTCATGACCATAGAGAAGAATCATCGTTGCTTGTCAGGCGCGTGACAATAGCGCCCAAATATTTCTTGCAAATGTCTACCTGCAAACCTGCACACTGTCTGCCTGCATGCCTGGAATGTAAACAATGATACTACAACATTCACCCAACAGTGAGCAAAGAAGTGAACTTTGGCAAGATCAAATAACAAAACCTTTGTCACTTGTTCTCGTGCTCCCTTCCTTGGAGTTTCTCCAGACATCCAGGGCATGGACAAGTAGGGCAAAAGCTAATCCTTCAGAAACAAGGTGCTAAAGCTGAGCACTTGTAGGAAGAGGTGTAGGATCTCACTCCTTCATGAGCAAGGGGCCCATTCTATGGGACAGAAGGGTTTTCTGTGCCTGAAGATGTAGAAGGTCAAAGAACCACATCCGACAGGGCAAAGTTGGAGTAAGCAAAGTGATAGAGCATCCAGGGCTGTCCGTTATCTATTTCAGGAACTTCAGAAACAGAGGAGTCAGAGGAATCACATACAGCAACCTTCTCCTTCTGTCTAATTCCATGCTGTCTCTAAAGGACCCCTACCACATGCTAAAACATGATATATATGTATTATAACTCTTCTACTGATTAAAAGCAAAAAACATAATACAGGATGGATGTTTCCAGGGATTAAAGATGGACTTGAGAACCTTCTGGTGCATCTCACTTTCATGAAGGGAGTTGAGATGCCTGCTCAGGCTCTCTTGGTCTGCTTTGTCAAACCCCATGATGCAGGAGACCAACAGGAATGGTCCTTGGGAGAAGGATGCTCCGCAGCTCATCATCCAGCTAGAAGAGTTTCAAATGGTGAACAGATTCTTCTTTCGCATTTAGAAATGGTCGAGGTGTTGTTATATGGACCATCACTGTGCTTGACCAGCCTGTAAAACTGATTTCAGCTCCAACTCATCTGTAAATAGAAACACATCTTATTTGTCCCACTAGGCACTGATTGAGAGATTTCCATCATCTCAAGGTTGCCATTATAGATGGCTGGTCGGGATGCGCTAAAGTGCCCACAGCAAGATGGCCACAATGTAGTGCAGCTCTGCCGGCCGTGGTGGAAAATCCGATCATAATCCTACCATCCAGCCTCTGCTCTCCCCAAAACAATGCCAGCCGTACTGCAATCATATCAGAGCTGCGCAAGCATGCAGTCAGGTCAAGGATCTGAGACCTGATGCCAGAGAAACTGACCTGCGGCCTGGAGCTGCGTGACTGGGCCTCTTCCACGAGAAGACACCGGAGCTGTGTGGGTTGCCTGCCGAGACCCTTATGCTGAGGACTGGCGAGAGTGCCTCCTGCAGCCGCGAGCCTACAGGTGGGGGTAAAGCTATTGCCACCGTAAACTGAGGTGAATTCGGCACCCAGGTGGAATCCTATGCTGTGTGCGGTGTGCTGCGCCCTGCTGTGGGCACTGATCTATGGTGCTGGGCCGCGGCTAGCCGGTGACCAGGGTGAATGAGTTACCGCTGCATGCCGTAGCTGGGGCCTCCACGAGCCGGCATGCATGCTGGAGACTGGACTGTGATAGCGGTGCGACTGTGGTGAGGAGATCCTTATCGATCGGACCCCCGGAGCTCCCGATTCTGTGCCCGGAATGGTGGTAAGAAGGGTGGCCCGGGTAGCTCGTACCTGAGTGCTAGCCTGCGAGACTGGGAGCCTCTGGGACAATCCATGCAGCTGGGCATGGTGGATTACTGGGGAGACTATGATGTAAGAGGCAGCTGGGATATTGCTGCATGAACTCATGTGTGTTGTACCACTGGCTGGAGGCCATCCTGAAGGAGTGAGGGTCCCGTCATCCACCCCCCCTTAGGCGGGCCTAGTGACTGAGAGAGCGGGTACTTGCCTGGCGACTTGCCAGCTCTGGGGCCTGCATGCTGCTGCAATGATTATTGCAGGGGAACGTGTTTTCAGTAGCGTCTGTAAGAAAACTGGGGGAGCAGTGCCGGGCTGTTAGTCATCGTGTCATCAACTAGGAGGCAACCGCGATGTGGAGTCCACATGGGCCCCCAATCCCTGTGGCGCTAAAGACGGTTGAGGCATGCCGCCTTCTTCAGGTGCTCACCAGATACGCTCCAAATAATAAGCCCTGCGACCTTCTCTGCTGTTGATTGTGAGACTGGCATGAGAGGATAAGTACATCTGGCTGCCCGATGCATCTCGACCACTGTGCCTTCCTTGTGAGTCCCACACCCGCTGGTATGCCACCCTCCTGATCTGGGCTACAGAGCTCATGATGTGGGTACCCCACGAAGAGAGGCACCGAACACTGACACCTAAGTTACCTAAGTTGGGGGGCCCTCACTGAGGGAGTAACAGAGGAACTTGGCATCGGGATCATGGGGAAAGTAGACAGAACGCAGCCGCGCCTCACCTTCACATCTACTCGCACAAAAAGGCTGGCGCTGGACACCATATCTGACCAGGTACAGGAGGCTTCTTCTCAGGGCGCGTTGACCTTGGAGGCCACTCTAGTGGCAATGTAACAAAGCAACAAAGCCTTCAGTCCATTGATGGTAAAATCGACTCACTAAACCTTCGTCTGGATCATATGTCAACAAATTTGGACATACAAGTGACGCGTATTACAGAGGCAGAGAAGAGAATCTCAACAGCAGATGAACTCCACTCAGTAAATGCGAAATGCCTCAATATGGAGAAGGTACTTGCTGTAATCCAAGCTAAAAAGGAAGACTTAAAAAGCGCGATCATGCAGAAATAACTTGCGTATCACTGGGGTCCCGGAGTCCACCAATACTGAAAAAATTGAAACTTATGAGACTCTCTTGGTAACGGTGTTTTGTTCCGACAAGTTATCACAGCTTCTGGTGCTGGAGAGAGTGCACCGAACTATGGTGCTGTGCTGTGTCCGCTGCCGGGGACCCCCCAAGACCGATAGTGGCAAGGCTCTTAAACTATCACGATCGGGACTGGCGAGGGAAATGGGCTCCATCAACTACCAGGGCAATCAGCTTGCCTTCTACCTGGATTTCACAGCGGTGGTCCAGTCAGCCCATCGAGAATTCCTACCTATTCAGAAACAGCTACAAAAAACTGGGATCTCGAATGCCATTATATACCCAGCTCGGCTAATCATCGATTTTGAGGGCAAGCAAAAAATATGTGTGACATCATGGGAGGCCAAAGACTACCTAAAAATAATCACTCAAAAGAAATATCACCAAGCTGCGAGCACGATAGAGAGCGACAAGCCCATTGGGCCACACGCATGTCTGACGATTTACACGGGCCCTAAACTATGTGCTAAAATGGCTGGATGAACTGGAGGGACTCTGATGACCCCCCCTGAAGGAATGCCCTGCAGACTGCAGATGTATGGTAACAAGTTGAATAGTGCTGTTATTACTGTATGTTCTGCCAATGTGTAAGATTTTGTATCTGAGTTATTGGGGGATAGTCTTTAGCATGGTTGGGATGTTGAAGTGGGTGGGGGGAATGTTCATTGTTATTGTTTGTGACTACATCGACACCCAAGGTTATAGTGATAAGCAGATGCCTGACATATTTTGCACTACAGTTGCTGATTCATGGTTGACACCAGATCACACCAAATGGACTGACTAGGGGCCAACTGGCCTTTCTGACCTGGAACCTCCGGGGTCTCAGTAATCCTTGCGAAACCCGCCAGGTTTTCACATACCTAGACGTCATCATATACAATTGGCTTTCCTCCAAGAAACACACCTCACCCGGCACACAGAACCTGCGGTGGGGACCTGCTCGCCAACGGGCAAATATGCTTCCTCCTATTCCTCATATTCTAGAGGGGTTATGATACTGATCAAGAAAGAAGTGCCCTTCACGGCATCACATTCGAAAGGATGATTAAGGGAGATACACAATAGTACAGGGCAATCGCTGTGGCAACCCAGTCAACATGGTCAACAATTATGGCCTCAATGTCGATGACCATGGTTATTATCTGACCATTTGGCACCACATACATGATCTTCCACCTGCAAGAGTACTATGGGGGACCTTAATGCTTATCTAGACCCTTCCATGGACCAGTCGGCAGTGATGGACTGGCAGGGCAAACAGTCCGCCAAGATAATTCGGGAAGGCATGGTGGAGCATGGCATAGTGGACATATGGAGACAGACATCTGGGGAACCGAGAGGGCACATTCCTATCATTAGTGTATGGCACCTGGTCCCACTTGGACTATTGGCTAATAACGCACGAGGCCAACACCCGGATGGTGGGGGGTCACCCATTTCCCCAAGATGCTCTCTAACCACACCCCAGACTAAATTCAAGTGGCACTTCCCGGCCACAGCTCTCCTTGACCCAGTATTTTGGGGTGATGTCCATTCTGCCATCATGGTATATTTTGAGCACAATGTCGAAATAGTGCCGAATGCGGGGACATTATGGAAGTCCTTTAAATCCACTATCTGGGGAGTTTGTATCAACACACAATCAGAAGTATTACGAGCAATACGTACCCAGATACAGAACACAGAGGCCAAGCTGCAATCCTTAGAAAGGGATTATGAAAGAGATCCCATCACTGCCACTCTAGCCCAAATACATCCACATATCACCACCTTTAATGAGCTGGCAAAGCAAAAAGTTAACTTCTTGATTAAACGGCACAGGTTTTGAACATATGGAGAGGGTGGATGTCCGGGTCGTAGCCTATTCATGAAATTGCAGTCCCCAAAGGGACAAATGCAGATAATACAAATTCGAGCCTGCCCATGTTGAGAAATCTGTCTGGAGGTGGTTTAGCGGTGGATTTAACTCGCTCAACAACAGAGCGGAGTTCACTGCCCAGGCTTATTGGCTACTCACCTGCAACCACTGCAGATTCCTAACTTGGTTCGCCCGGACCAGTCTGGATTTGTACCAACTAGGTCCACTACGCATAACCTGAGTACCCTATTTGCTCTCCTTCATCAGCATAATTTGTCAATGCAAGCAGCTGAGGTCCTACTGGACACAGCCAAAGCTTTTGATTCTATTTCATGGGAATACATGTTTCATATACTGGCCCGCATGGGATGCCCGTACCATTCCTGAGATGGATACAGTTGCTGGACACGGACCTGCTCTCCTGCGTTCACTTGAATGGTAATACATCTGGTGAATTTTCTGTGTGTAGGGAAACTGGGCAAAGATGTTCTTGTCACCAATATTATTCGCCATTGCACTAGAACCCCTGGCCTGCGTGATCAGACAGCGGCACACAGCCTCTGCTCTTAAATTCCAGTTGTGACCGCTAAGGATATCTTTGTATGCGGATGACATGATACATTATAGACCCGGACACACATCTGGCGTCAGTGGTCCATGAATATATTCGATTTGAGCGCTACTCCGGCCTGAGTATAATATGGTCGAAATCAGTGGTGTTCCCCCTGATGCTATACACGCGGGAGACTCCTTTGGAGTTTTCACTGCAGTAGAGCAAGAAACCGGTCAAATATTTGGGAATCTGGGTGCGCAAGGACCCTGAATAAGTGATACGACAAAACTATGGCAGGGCCATTTCACATTTAGAGGATCAGGCCAAGCGATGGTCTGGTTTGCCATTCTCCCTAGCGGACAGAATAGCTATCATGAAAATTATATTGTTACCAAAATTCTTATACCTCTTTACCAATACCCAATAGTCCTTCCACAACATTTTTTTAAAACACTTCTATTCCATTTGATAATGTTGGCGTGGGCTGGAAAGCAACCATGTCAGCGCAGGGAGGTCCTCACAGCACCATACACACTAGAGGGCTTCAATGCGCCTGATTTACATCTATATTATTTGTACGCTCCGGCACACTTTGCGCACTATTCATACGCCCTGTACGACTACATACCACATATAGCGGTGGAACATGATGATGCCCATGCAATCCCACTGCAAGCCATACTACCTCATAAGAGGGAGGGCATGCACACATCTGAAATCAATCTGATACACTCCACGACCTTTGCCTGGCGCGCTCTGGGGCAGAGAGTAGGGAAGAGCAACCTTTATGCCCCAGAGTTACCTTTGAAATTTCATCCTGCGTTCTCCGTCACACATGAAGACAAAGGGGCAGATTTACAAGCCCCTTGCGCTGCCAGTGCATCACTTTTTGTGACACACCAGCAGCGCATTGTACTGCCCCATATTTGCAAGGGCAGGAAAAGCCACCCTGCGTGGCTTTTCCTGTCCTTGTAAATACGGCCCCTTTACACGCAGCACTTTGCGTGAAAGGGGCGTTCCATGGGTGTTCCTACGCAGCACCTATGGAACCTGACACATTTCCAGATTTACAAGAAATCGTGAATCTGGAAATGCGTGTGAATGCTACGCCTCCCCAGGGGAGGAGTAGGGTGCTGCAATGAGGAGAAATGTATTCATTTCTCCTTGTTATTTTCCTCTTTCTATGCGTACTGCATTCTGCAGCACACATAGAAAGAGAAAATCACCTCTGGTGATTGTTTATGTACATGAAGGGGTTCCTTCCTGTACATAAACAATCCTTCGAATCACTGACGATTTACAAGTGCTATGTGTGCTATTGCAGCACACACAGAAGTTGTAAAACGCCATTTCTGATTGTTTATGTGCAGGAAGGTGCCCCTTCCTGCACATAAACAATCATCCCCGTGACGCAGGCATCCTTGCACCATGGTGCAAGGGTGCCTGCGTCGGCACATGGCAGCAGTTTGTGCGCCAGCGCAGGGGGAAGTACAGAGATGCGACATATTGTTGTAAATATGTTGCATCCCTGTGCTTCACAACTAACGCAGAGCAGCAAAATGACTTGCTGCACCGCGCTGCGTTAGTTTATAGTAAATCTGCCCCAAAGTTCTTATCCTTCTCTCGCGCACTGGGCTGCAGACGCTGGGTGACACTTACTCCAAAGGCACATTTGTGTCTTTAGATGGCATCACTTGCTCCGACTGACACACCTTCACCTACTACAGCCTCAGAGCCGCTATGAGAGAATACTTTCCCCAGTTCCCAGATGCACACACTGTGCTCTCCGAGCTGCAGACACTACTGACTAGCGACACGCTCAAGCACGTAATCACAAAGCTATATAATGCAGCACAGGTGGACAGACTGACTATGCCGGGCAAAGCACTGGAGAGGTGGGACATACCCCTAACCACCCGTATGGAGAGCAGTGACTGGTCATTTTGCTGTGCTCAGTTAAATATGCTTACATCCAATTGTAATTTACGAATAATACATTTCAAGTATCTACATCAAATGTATTATACACCTTTGCAATTCTACAAATGTGGGCTGAAACCTGATGCAAAATGCAAAAGATGTAGGGGCTTGTTTACAAGCCCTTTGCACCGCCGGTACATCACTTTTTCCCATATTAAAAGTAACGCACCAGCTGTGCAAGGGGCTTGTAAATAAGCTGCGTAGTGCGCGAGAGGCTGACTTCATGCATATGGCCTTTCTGTGTCCTAAGATAAATGAATATTGGGGTCAGATTTCAACAGTCCTCTCAAATATAGTGCTCGGGACTGTGGACAGGGCCCCTGAACTGCGTTGGCCAGGCTGGATCCAGAATTTACAGCCGACTAACAGGTGCTTCGTGGCGGGGGCTCTTCTACTGGCAAAGAGAAGGGTGGCGATACACTGGGGAGCCCGCGTTGTGCTCACGAGGAGTCAGCGGTGCACGATCTGGCACACTGCAAGGACCAGAGGGAGTTCTACGCTGAGGAGCGACCCAGACCGTCGCGGCCAAGGGACATTTGGGCCCCACTCACATGGCCTGGTACTGCCTAGTCCCCTTTTTACTTTAAGACCCAAGCCCGCCCCTTGGATGGATGGGGACTCCCTCCCTCCTCCACGGCAAGCATTTCAAACCACACTCTTTCTCTTTTTTGGATTAGGGGGTGTAACCCCCCGGTTGTATTTATTACATAATTAAAACATTGATTATTATTTACATTATGTACAATTACGCAGAAAGTCCAGATACATTGATAGATGCATGATGTCACTTGGCTAACTTTAACATGCTCTAATATATAGCCACTCCTAGCGTAATCTAAAAATGTATATACATTACTTTCTGCGTGTCCCCTCTAGAGCCTACGGCAAGGTCAATGTCTGGCAGCCCCAGATGATCCCGGTAAACTACAAATACTCCACCGGAGTAAGCTTGCGTAGGGGGCACAGCTTATCGGACGGATACTTTCCCCCGGGCCCCCCCTATGCCCTGAGCCTTAGACTCCATAACGGGGGCTGCAATTCTGCATACTTGCGACCTGATGCACATGCGCGTGTGAGGGTGGCCACCGGCCTACTGGAAAGAGTGACTCCCCCGGCCCCTGCACCCCGACAGCCTACCACCAACCGGCTGTCACTGCCCCTGGAGTTACATGGTGCTGGCCGCTAAGGACCGAAGACTATGCTTACCAATCATGACCTTACTGCCACAGGCCAGCATAGTTGCCCGACTATCTGGCCTTCCCCTCAGCTCCCTAGGAGGTCATGCCCTGCGCCTCGTGCCCTCCAACCATGCTAAAATGTCCTCCATAAATGCCTGATTCCCTTTAGCAGATAAGTGAACCCCGTCCTGCATAAAGAACTGGTCGCCCCGAATGTACCCATGTCCTATTGACTTCAGTTTAACCCCTTGACCACGATCGGAATTCCGCTCGTGTGCTGGACATTCCGATCGCGGGTGTGGTCGTGACGAGCTCAGCTCGTCATGCGCACAGCGCTACCGCGCAGCATGACGAGCTGAGCTCGTCACGAGCATCGAAGGGGTTAAGGGTTCTGAACAGCTTGTCAAACTTATTGTTGATCCGCTTTACCGCGTGATTCAACGCCCGCACTGACTCACCCCCTCTCCATTGGAACCTTGGGATCATGTGGGACCAGACAATAATAGCTTCAGGGCACCTTTTTGCCAACCATCCCACCTCTGTGAGCAATACCTTCACTAGCACCCTCCGTCCCAGGCGAGCCAAATCGTTACCCCCTAAGTGCAAGATCCAGATTGCTGGTGGTCCCTTATTTTCTCTTAAAGCGTGGTTCACCAGCCCCCTGAATTGCCCCACGCCCAGTCCACCCTGTCCATAAAACCTTATCTTTGTTCCCAACTTACGCGCCCTGGCCTCATGGGCCCCTGAAAAGAAATTTTTTAAACGACGGACATAAGAATGGCCAACAACCCACATTTCCTGTTGTTCTTGGGCCCAAGAGTGACCTTGGGCCATAACCTGTGCTGTTTGTCCGTGGACTGTTGGCCGCCGTCCCTCTGGGTGACGAGGTGACATCCTCCTGTCGCGATGGTGGACCGATGCAGACTTCTCCCCTGAGTCACAGGACAAAGAAACTGCAAGCCAATGTGAAAACAGAACATTTTTCAGTGCACTGCCCTACTGACAGGCTACAAAACATACCCAACTGCACATAGCACTATGTAACAGTGTACCGATGCAAGCTTCTCTCTGAGTCACAGGGTGAAGGCAATTGCAATTACCATGAAACGAAACCAACGGGCTAAAGCATGTGCAGCTGCACATAACGCTTGTAACAATTAGAGGACCACCTACCGATCCTCTTGACCTGCTCTTCCCTCAAACCCATGGACACTGCCTCTGTGGCCGCCCCAATCCTAAAGGAGTGGGTCCCAAAGTTAGCTGATTCCACACCAGCCGCCTGCAAGGCCAAACCCATGACTTTCTTAAACTGAAAGATAGTGAGGGGTGACCCATCCCCATGTACCAGAAATGGCCCTGTTGTGGCCCACGTCCGGTGTGCCATAAAGGCCTCCAGTCTGGCAACAGGGCAGCATGTACTACCTCCAGCCCTGTGCAGCACTATGCTCTCACCCCTTCCTCCCTGATCAGTCTTGGACCTACGTAAGGAAATCAGCATGGAGTCCCCTTTTATTTTTACATGTTCCACCTGTAGGCCCCCCTGCCAGTCCTTTTTATTCCTTGGCACCAGTTCTCCTACCCTGAAGGCACCATAGAATGCGAGGCAGAATGCTGCTTGAAACAGAGCAACCTCTCTTGGTGAGTTACAGACCCGCTGCAGGGCTCCCATCAACCTAGCTAGTGTTTCCAACCCTATGGGTCTCCTTTCATCAAGCTGCACCCCTTGCAAGCGTTGCCAGCCCTTCAAAGCCTGGCGCACTACAAAATTCCTTGTTGGATCCCCTTTTTCTTTAACCTTAGCAAAAAAGGAAATGGCCGTAATGTGACGCCTAGCCCCTGCAACCGGGCGCCCCTCCTCCCTCATAAATCTCAGGTACGCGACCACCGACCCTGGTTCGTGCCACTTTTGCTCCCAACTATCCCCCAAGAACTGACAGAATGACCAAAACACCCCTTCGTAAGCTCTCCTGGTCCTTGGTGCTAGGCTAGCTGCCACGAGGTCCGATAACTGGGGGCACCAAGCTGCTAAAGCTGTTCTGGGAAAGGTGTTGGGTGCACCGCTGCCTCTGGGAGGTGGGACCTGAATGCCTGCATTTTAAAACGAGACAATGAATCAGCAGCATGATTTAATATACCCGGCACGTGTTTGGCTCTGAAAAGTACATTTAATTTCATACACTGTAATACAATCTCCTTTAATAAACGCAGGATCAATTTGCACTTTGCCGCTTGATTGTTAATGCATTCCACGACCGCCATGTTATCGGACCAGAATATCACAGACTGGTCCCTCAAATGTTCGGGCCAAACGGACAGTGCCACCAGGATGGGGAAGAGCTCAAGGAAGCTTATGTTACTTGTGAAGCCTGAGTCTCTCCACCAGCCCGGCCAACCCTGTGCAATCCATTCTGACCCCAAAATGGCACTGAAACCTTCGCTACCTGTCGCGTCAGTCATCAGTCCCAACTCGGGACTGGACCTGGGCAGGCTAGGCCACACCACCCTACCATTGAAATCGCGCAGGAATGCCTTCCAGATGAGCATGTCCTGTTTGACCTCGCTGGAGAGTCTGGTGTGGTGGTGCTTCTGTTTGAGTCCTGACATAGCCTGTGCAATGGTGCGGGAAAACGGGCGAGCCATTGGGATTATGCGTTGTGCAAAATTCAACTGTCCCACAACTTGCTGCAATTGATGCAGAGTAACCTTTTCCTTAGTAAGGCAGTGCTGCAATGCAACCCTGAAGTCATGTACCTTATCTGCTGGTAACCTAGACACCCCTTGCACAGAATCCAGCTCAATCCCAAGGAATTCAATCTTTGTGCTAGGGCCCACTGTTTTACCTGGTGCCAACGGCACACCGAACTCATGCATGAGGGCGCAGAATTTTGTTAATGCTGTCCTGCAATCTTCTGAACCTGGTGCCCCCAAGAAGAGGAAGTCATCGAGGTAATGTAAAACCCAGTGGTGGCCCGTGTCCAGCCTGAAAACCCACTCCAAAAAAGTGCTAAACTTCTCAAAGTAGGCACAGGAGACTGAACAACCCATTGGCATACAATTGTCCACGTAATACTTTCCCTGAAATTGAAAACCCAGAAGGTGGAAATCCTGAGGGTGCACCGGCAGTAAGCGGAAAGCTGATTCAATGTCAGACTTTGCCAGCAATGTCCCTTGACCCAAACTTCTCAGCATGTCCACTGCCTGATCAAAGGATGCGTATTTTACACTGCACAATGCGTCTGAAATCGCCTCATTCACAGAATTCCCCCTGGGCGCTGAGAGATTGTGGATCAAGCGGAATTCGCCCTGTGCTTTCTTGGGCACCACCCCCAATGGTGAGCAAACAAAATCTTCCATTGGGACGTTGTCGAATGGGCCTGCCACTCTACCCAGCCTAACTTCCTTCTCAATTTTCGCTGCTGCTATACCCTCATTGGACCTGACTGAAAGTTGGTTCCTGCAGTGTGCCACCCCATTGTAGCCCTGCGCCGGTATCCTAAAGCCTGCTAGAAACCCCTCCCTGATCGTCCTTGCAGCTTCCGGGCAATTATACCTGTTTAACCAAGGGATCATGGCGCTGATGTTTATGGGGGATCTAGCTTTCTCAAGGGGCGCTCTCTCATTCTTGCTTCTTGACTCCTTTGTCTCTGGTTTTCTTAAAACACTTAGACTCGGGATGGGATGCATTACCACAGAAACCACAGGTGTGTTTGGACCTACATGTGCCTGGCGCTCTATTACAGGTTCGCTTGTTGAAGTCAAAACACACACCTTTCTTTCCTGTGCTCCCTGACTTCCCTGTGGTGCCCCCTGTGTTCCCTGCGGGGCCTGCACGAAAGGACTGGAAACGGACATTGTCTTGTGCCTGCCCCCGAGAGTTGTCAGATGGCACCTGACCCAAATGCTTCAGATGAATAAACATGTCGGTCTGACTCCATCCTAATGACAGATCCTGCGCCTTTGCCCTTCTAAACTCTTTATCGTACTCCTTCCATCCATTGCCCCCATATGTGGCCTGCGCGACAGCGATCCTGTTCTGATAGCACGCCATCTCTGACCCCATCTCTGGAAAACGCTCCAGCATGATTGCCATGAATATAGTAAAACCTTGCGTCCAGTTGGCTATATTCTCCTCCACCCTGTATTTTAAAATTAAGTTTGACCATTCCTTATGATGCGTCCACTCCTTATTTTTCTTTGCCTCCTCCCTCTCTGCCTCATCTATCAAAAGGGAAAAAATGCTAACATATGCCCCCTTCCAGATCTTTTCCTTTGTCTCCTGGGACAAATGCCGCCCCAACTGTTCTCTAGCTGAGCGCATCTCCCCCAAACCTAAAGGAGGCAGCGGTTTATTTATACCTGTTGGTGCTGCTGTGTCAGCCACCTTCGGTGCTCCTGGATCCACTGGCGCGCTTACTGGTACTACTGGACCTTCACCACCACCAACTGGTACTGCACCCAAAGGCGTTGCACCTCCCGCCGGTACTGCCGGCACCCCATTCGGCTTGGCTTTCCCCAACTGAGCCATGATTTGTCTGGCCCTTTCCATTGCATCACCCCCGCTGCCTGATGCCCCCGCTGCGGGGGACCAGTTCCCAACCGTCTCCAGCCACGGAAGTACTGCCGCCAGATTGGACACTATGTCCGGCTGGTCTGGCGTGGCCCCCCCTGGACCTCCCAACAGAGGAACCAATGGGGCCTGTGGCTGTCCCCCCACTGGCACCGAGGGCACTGGCATACTAGGCTCCCCATTACCCTGCGGGCTTGGCGTGGGAACCTGCGGTGTCGGTATCACCTCCCTAGGGGCCGGCCCTGGGCCACCCCCCGCCCCTCTCCCGGTGGACTTGGACCTGCTTCGCTTAGGCAAAGGTGGAGAGAGAGTTTTTGGAGGAACAATAGGCCGCCTGGGCCTCCCCTCCCCTCCCTCAGGCCCATCCACCTTCTCCTGCAACCGGGTTAGGGCCTGCCCCATAACCTGGACCTGCTGCATCAGAGCCTCCAACATGACTTCACTGCGCGAACGCTTCTCATTCCGCCTCACCTTAGGGGCCATTGCGGATCAGTGACGGGACCTTTCAAATACCCACAGTACAGTGGGACCCCGTGCGCAGACCCGAACCACTGCACAGACCCCTACCTGGAAGTAGCAGCAGCAACCAGCCAGCCTCTGCACCCCCGCAACCAGAGCCACGGCCCGCTAGCTAACCCAGTCGGTTCAGGTGAGTCGCCCACTCGAACCCCCGTGGCTCCTAGAAGCGGTGAAATGCTGGCTTGCCGGCGCTGCCCTCCCGATCGGTCAACAGCCTCCCCTGACGATCCTCCGCCGTCTGCTGTTGCTCTTGATAATGTAGAGGAAATGCAGCACTCAATTGTGTGGCTTGTCACGACCTGATATAGCTGCAGCTGAAAGATGAAAAAGAGATACCTCTTGTTTCGCAGCGCGCGCCCCCACCCCTGTGCCAGCAGCAGTTACCTTGATGAACTGTCCACCCAGCTCAAACGACACTCTCCCAGCTGCCCCCTTTATACTCCTCACCCAGGCACCACCATATGACTGCTATTGCCTGTGCTTTGAAACCCTAACTGACTACGACACCTCAGTGCCGTGAATAGACGAGCGCCAAATAATAGATATGGGCGCAGCAACACTTAAAAATGCCCCTACTTTCTTAATGGTACTCGCGAGCGTACCTTCACCCGCACAACACCCGCGTTTTTCAAGACAAAACAGCTGATCCTAAATGCACGCGCGTTAATTCACCGGGCCACCCTCGCGGCTTTAACGACAAACCGCTGATGTCTACGGATGCGGCACACGCAAGCGTCACACACGCGTCCTTAATACAAAACAACTTTCACAAAAGCAGCTAAACTTAAAAATTCACGAGCGCTTCCACCGCGCCACACTTGCGGCTTGAACAATAAAAAATCAGCTGATCTCGACTGATGTGGCACACGCGAGCCTCACACACGCTTCTTCAAATCAAACAACCTTTTCAAACAGCTTTTACTCCAACAGCTGATCAGAAAATGCGGCGCCGCTTGCAGCTCCTTAATCAGCCAAAAACAGCTGACCCTGTACACACGCGCTCACCTGCCCTCCTCGGCTGATCGGGCGCTCGGCTCGCTCAGCCCACACCGTTCGTAGACCGCGTTGATGCCCTCCTTCCCCAGCTCGTACGCCAGCCACAGCGTTCAGTCCAGAAAGGCCACAGCTCCTCGCCTCGACGCAGCTGACTGGCCGACCCCTTCCACCACCATTCGGATGCCGACACACGCGTCCTTCCCAAACTCCACCGCTGTTACGACTCTCATGACCTGCAACAAAAACAAAAGAAAACAAGTTACGGGCCGCTGGTGGCCCGGGTGCCGTTCTGGGGGGAGCAAAGAGAACAAGAGACTGTTCCTGCTCCCCTCGCCCCCTTTTAAAGGGGGGGCACAGGGCAGACCGGTCTAAACCGGCCTGCCCCACCGTTCGGCAATCGCGCTGAACCGGAAGCACTAAAGTGCTTCCGGTTCGCGATCCTGCCGCGCCACCTAATTGGATAAGCAGGGGAGGTGGGGGCACCGCGTCACACATGACGCGGCGACCCCTCTACCCCCCATACCCCCGGGGACCGGCGCGACCACCATAATGGCGGCGCGCGCTATTTGCACTCGGCCTTGCCCACAACCTACCCTCTCTCCTCTCAAGAGAACCCTTAGGGGAACGATGTTGATGATATAGGGGACGAGATAGTGGGATGTGCTGTGACTCTACACAAGGCACATGGTTATATGTGATTCTAATGGGTACAGCTACTACTTATGCTTTGTAATATTTACCCCAGATGGGTGATTGATTGTGTCGCTATATTGTCTGTCCATTTTGTAAGGTTTTTTTTGGGAAATGCAAATCAAAAAAACAAAGATGGTTGGTCAGAAGAGGCTTTGTCAATGCACTGCGCAGTGATGCTGCAGGGAGCATATGAGTAGCATGGCAGGGGGTCACCGCTAAACAAGAGGCATGCAGCCCCAAAATGACCCGGATCAGGGGTACACACAAACATTTTCCCTGGTGCCACAAAATTCGGTCTGTGATGTGACCAAGGGCCACATTGTTCTCAGAAGTGTGGCGGTCCGTAGGGGGGGGGTCAGTGGGTAGGGGGTAAGGTGAGTATAGGGGAAGTGAAGCATACATGTAGTAGATGAATTGCACAATGTGAAACCAGAAAACCTGGGATTAATCCCAGCATCCCCACGTTAACAAATAGTGTGATCCTAGGCAATTGTTTTATTTCAGTTTTCCTCCTTTTTCTTCATTAACACATATAAGACTAGCTCGAAATACGTGACTTCAGGATGTGTGTTGTCCAAAACCTTCTCCTGTGTTTGGTTTTTAAAAATTATAATGTTGTTCATGTAGAATAGGAACCCAGGCCACGCAAAGAGTGCACACAACGACTGACTTACATCTTAGTTTACTACAGGCATTGTTGTCAGTGTGGGGGAAGAATTAATGTTTCTAAATTCATATTTGACAACTATCACTTTGAAAAATACTTTTCAATGTACTGATGTAATCTGATGTACTAAGGTGAAATGGTTCTACATGCTAATGAAATGCACACTGTTTGATTTTTAAAGAGATTTTATCAAATCTTTACACTTTTGCTCCAAGATGTCTTTGAAAATGCTGGTGTTCCTAAAGATAAGTGGTGCAGGACTCCCTAGTTACTTCCTTTCTTCAAATGCAATTAACCTTTAAATATAGGCTTGCCTGTTAAGTCAACATCTTTTTAATGTTAGAGCTAAGTCAAGTGATCAGCAGCCTCATGACCAGGGGGCTGCATGTAAAGGTCAGGAGGGCCGCATGTGGCCCCCGTGCCGTACTTTGAGTATCACGGCTCTTGATCCACTCAGCGAATGGTCTTGTTCATGATGTATTCCCCAGTCTGATTGATGGCCACAACTCTCTCCTGGAGAGGGAAGGATTTCTAAGTCGCCAGAATGGCCACTGACAACTGAATCAATTTCCAAGCTGTCAGCAAGGATTTCTGGCCGCTCACTGAGAACCTAACATCAAACAGGATCCTAAGGGCAGGTGATAAGCCGAGGTAGTCTCTCTGACTTTGACTGATACATCATACAGAGCACTGATGGGGCAATCATTAGGGAGGGGTAGCAGTTGATGTTCTGCAGCTGCAGAAAGCTGTCACTTGCATCATGGCCCTGATGAAGAGGACCAAGGAAGCTGTGCTCAGTCAAAAGGGTAGAGCCTTGTACCGGAAACACCATTTTCCCACCCTGAATGTGAAACACTTTTTTGTGTTCCTGCTGGAAGGTGCTGAGAACGCAAGCCACTGGAATCAACTTCTTAATGGACAAATAGATTATGGAAATCAGGAAGTGTACCAGCATCTAAATTCCAAGATATTGATTTGGAAAGATAATGTATGAATTTATTAAAATTCATTAACTTAGCATGATTTATGCGCGTAAAAATGTAATCGCTATATCAAGAACTGAAGGGGGATGTGTGAGATTATCCAACCAGGGAACAGCAGAAACTCCTGGTGTCTAGTGAAGCATCTTTGAACAGTGAGCATGAGAATTTGGCCATGTGCAGTTTCTGAAGACTTTAGGTTCCTACATTAGATGAATTTGGTATCTCATTCTCATATGGATTTAAGGGAGGTTAATTTATCATTGACCCTTGTTCTACTCTGGGAGTCCTGGAGTCAACATGGGTGTTATCTTGTCACTTCGTTGACTTCCAGACAGCCTTTGATTTGACCAACAGAACAAATTCAAACTTTGAGACCTTCCTCGGGACACTCTTTCTTTCTTGCTTGTGTTACACATGTCCACTTGGGCTCAGGTGGATCTTGAATGAACATTAAACAAATACC
Organism: Calotriton arnoldi; assembly: GCA_963921515.1. NCBI lineage: Eukaryota > Metazoa > Chordata > Amphibia > Caudata > Salamandridae > Calotriton > Calotriton arnoldi. Next base: position 977,502 of record CAWUFW010004660.1, on the reverse strand, counting down.
TTACTGTGCCGAATTGTCTTTGGCAAGCATGTGTGTTAGCATCAATTCTTAAGATCAAAACTAGCATTGACGGATACCTCTTCCCCACTATTACAAGTGCATCGTATCCAATAGCACTTGTAATACTGCGCACGGAATATCCATCACGTTTGTGATGGAGTAACCCATCAGCCAAACTCTAAGTCTTATATCTCAAATGTTTCGTCTTTTTTGAGTTGGGCAGAGTCTTTTAAGTTTCTTACAACACATTAATTGGCAGTTATTACCACTGAATTCTTGAATGCTGATCTGGAGTGTGGATGCATGTCAATATCTCCGCTGTTGGGTGCCTTTCGAGAGAAAAGATGGCCGCTAGCTTCGTAAAGGGCTGACCTTATTACTTTAGATAAAAGGGTGCCATGAGATAATCTTGAGGACCGGTGTGTAAAACATAGTGTTTGTTAATGTTCCATCTCTCCCTAAGGTGGGCCATAAGGACTGATTTACAATTTATAGAATAGAATACAACTGATGGAGTGCACTTTGCAAGTTTTTATATCGTATTTTCGAGGGTGGGAAAATGAAAACTTCTTTATATTGGTACAAAGTGTCATCGATTGATATGGTTTTGTCGTGGAATGCCTTCTTCCATTAAATCTTGGAAAAACTCTATGCTCCATATTGGATTTGAGCCCTTCCCTTCTCCGTTAACTCCTAAAGAATTTGGGGTTGCTTATCAGAATATTAAGTAGGGGTGGACGGAACTGTCGAAGTTTCATTTAGGGGAAATTTGTGGAATTACATTAAAATTTCTGCGAGATTCTGCAGAATTCCACAAAGGGGCGGAGTGGGCATTTAGCCCTATTTTCTTAGCGCAAAATGCACCCTCGCATCCAAAAATGGATGTGAGGATGCATTATGTGCTAAGAAAATAGTGCAATGTTCAGTGCATACTCCTCTACATAAGTATGTAAGGCAAGCCCGGGCGGGAAACTCCGCACCACCAGCGGAGTTTACGGAGCTTTGCCTACTCCGTGCTCCGTTGCGAATACGGAGTTTATGCAAAACTCCGACTCCGTGGCGGAGCGGAGTTAGCCAGCCCCGCCACCCTCACTAATTGAATGAGGGAGTGGTGTGGCGCAGCGGGCAGGTTGGCTGACTCCAGAGCAGGAGCCTTACGGTTCGATTCCCGGCAGCAGCTCAGCCCAGCACCCTGTGGCTCTGGGCAATAGCGCGCTTAATCTCCCTGACGGCCCCCAGCGCCTTGAGACCCTTAGAGGCGATTAGTTTGCGCTTTACAAATACCGGGTTATTAATTATAATTTTTTAAAAAAGGCACTTACCTGCTGTGGCTGCCTCTTCCTCGCCATGGCTGCTCTCCTTCCTCATCCTCGCCGTCCTTGTCCATTGGAAACCTGTACGTTGTACGTCTTGCGCGTGCCTTTTTAAAAAAATTATAATTAATTAGGTAGGGGGGAGGGAGCGGAGCGGGGTTCCACAGAGTTTTTTTCCAACTCTGTGGAACTCCGCGTAGAGGCAGTACGCCAGCTCCGCCCGGGCTTAATGTAAGGGTGCCAAGGCGTTTCCACTCCAGTGCATTTCACTTAGCTCCCTTACACATTTGTATTGGCACCGATGGGTGTGCACTCTGGTACATGCCCCTCGGCACCCTTACATACTTATGTAAGGACAGCGGGGGGATGCACTGCAGTGTATACTCCTTAGTGCCGTTATTTGCGTATGTAAGAGTACAGAGGAGTATGCACTGCAGTGCATAACCCTCGGCACCCTTATATACTTATGTAAGGACAGCGGGGGGTATGCACTGCAGTGTTATTTGCGTATGTAAGAGTACAGAGGAATATGCACTGCACTGCACACCCTTCAGTGTCCTTACATAAGTAAATAAGGACACTGGGGGGGGTATGCACTGCAGTGTATACTCCTTAGTGCTGCTATTTGCGTATGTAAGGGTACAGAGGAGTATGCACTGCACTGCACTCCAGTGCACACCCTTCAGTGTCCTTACATAAGTAAATAAGGACACTGGGGGGAGGAGGGGGTATGCACTGCAGTGTATACTCCTTAGTGCTGTTATTTGCGTATGTAGGAGTACAGAGGAGAATGCACTGCAGTGCATAACCCTCGGCACCCTTATATACTTATGTAAGGACAGCGGGGGGTATGCACTGCAGTGTTATTTGCGTATGTAAGAGTACAGAGGAATATGCACTGCACTGCACACCCTTCAGTGTCCTTACATAAGTAAATAAGGACACTGGGGGGGGGTATGCACTGCAGTGTATACTCCTTAGTGCTGCTATTTGCGTATGTAAGGGTACAGAGGAGTATGCACTGCACTCCAGTGCACACCCTTCAGTGTCCTTACATAAGTAAATAAGGACACTGGGGGGAGGAGGGGGTATGCACTGCAGTGTATACTCCTTAGTGCTGTTATTTGCGTATGTAGGAGTACAGAGGAGTATGCACTGCAGTGCATAACCCTCGGCACCCTTATATACTTATGTAAGGACAGCGGGGGGTATGCACTGCAGTGTTATTTGCGTATGTAAGAGTACAGAGGAATATGCACTGCACTGCACACCCTTCAGTGTCCTCACATAAGTAAATAAGGACACTGGGGGGAGGAGGGGGTATGCACTGCAGTGTATACTCCTTAGTGCTGCTATTTGCGTATGTAAGGGTACAGAGGAATATGCACTGCACTGCACACCCTTCAGTGTCCTCACATAAGTAAATAAGGACACTGGGGGGAGGAGGGGGTATGCACTGCAGTGTATACTCCTTAGTGCTGCTATTTGCGTATGTAAGGGTACAGAGGAGTATGCACTGCACTGCACACCCTTCAGTGTCCTCACATAAGTAAATAAGGACACTGGGGGGAGGAGGGGGTATGCACTGCAGTGTATACTCCTTAGTGCTGCTATTTGCGTATGTAAGGGTACAGAGGAGTATGCACTGCACTGCACACCCTCCAGTGTCCTCACATAAGTAAATAAGGGCACCGAGGGGTTATGCACTGCAGTGCATAACCCTCGGCGCCCTTACATAAGTATGTTAGGGCGCCGAGGGGTCGGACCTGCTGTGAAGTGGTTTAAACAGGGCTGGAAGAGGGAACAGGACCCTTCTATGTTTAAAAACCACTGTAGAATAAACCTTATCTGCAGTGGTTATTACATTAAAATTCCACCCCCCCCCTGATAATAATCAGATGGTGCTGGGATCAAGCTTGCTCCTTTATTAGCTGTTATCAACCAAATTATTTCTAGAGCACTGATGGAGGCTTCAGGCGATGACTTCAAATAAACTTTATCACTGTAGGGATCCAGGGTTATAATTTCCTTTGGGAGCACATCAGAAGCAGTCTTTGCATCCCTGTGCGTCACCCACGTCACCATGGACCATCCTTCGGTGCAGGATGCTGTCACAACTGACACGGGGGCAGCTTCCCTCCAGCTTAAGCCTTTTATTTGCATTCAAACATTTGCTCTCAATGACAATCTGATAACATTCTGTGGATTAGGGAAAATGTGAATGGCATGTTTCATAATACAGTCCCCCCTATATTGTACTATCTCTTCAGTGAGCTATAAGCTAGAAGTGTTGCTTCCTTCCTGGTGGGATTTTACCTTGAAACATCTTTTAATTGACTTGATGATGGGGATCTCCTCAAAGGTGATGCTGAAGGTGTTGCCATGGGAACCACTAATGGCACATTGTAGAACTGGGCACCTTCACTATAAAAGGGGTGGCCCTGGAGGGAGTCCACGCTGTTTACATTTCTATATCCAGTGAGTGGAACCCGAGGACAGCCTCTGACCTTCTTTTCCGAGTTCCTTTTTTGCCTATGGTCGTGTATTTTGTGTTGTAGATGTGTGTTCACGAGCCACATCATGGTACACACCACACAACAAACTTTACATTTCGAAGCCAAGGGGTTAGGTTTCATGGGTCTGGACGGTGGCTGGAGCCGGGCTAAGCAGAAAGCTGGTTTGTGTCTTGTAACTTGGGCTCCCTGTTTTATGGTATTTTTTTTTAACATTTCCATCTGTATTTATCCATATTTACTTTTTGGCCATTTTATCTGTATTCATCCATATTTATTTTGTGTTTTGTGAATAAATGAAGCAGTAACTTGTATTTATCCACATTTATTTAACCAATCAATGTGACTCATGCTTTGATGCCTGTCCAATTTTAGCACATTTAGCAGGCAAATATAATAAAACTATAAAGCCATATGAAAATATTTGCTTAATAGCACAAACATATGTTAAGATATGCAGTTATTTAAGGAAACGTAATGTGTTTTTGGCCCCACATGCTCTCAATCTACACAACTACGGTCTGGGAATTCAAGATGAGCAACAAGGAGAGTCACTGAGAAGATTCTACATTTTCTATATTTTTCCACTTTTAAAACTAAATACAGACTGGAAACACATTGTTTTCTGGCTGTATTTATCTGTACAAATAAGTTAAAACGGAAAACAGGGAGCCTTACTTATGACTTTATGTCCAGACGAGGCAAGGGCGATTTCAGTTGATGGTCCCTGAACTTTTTACACTTGTAAATTTTGTGACACTTATATGACTTTGGTGGCTCTTCCCCATCTGTCGGGGTTGAAATTCCGCCTGTTGCATGGGTTCGTAGCGGCTTATTCACAAAGCTATTGTCATCCATAAACATGAGTATAAGGGCACACATTTCTCATGCATGCATGTCAGAAATTCATGGTCGGGATAAATGCATTTATTACTGTGTGATCTTTGTGCCTCCAGCAAAGCCGCCACCATGGCCACCCCTCCTCCGAACGTGTCTTTCTTTTCCACTGTTTAGGTCTCGCCTACGCAGCGCGCATGCGCTGCATAGAGGAGACCTTTAGCCATCGGTTCCCTTTTTCCCCCAAAAACGTGCACGCGTTCCATTGCCTTCAATGGCAACGCGTGCACATGTGGCGATTGCCTTGCGGGAGCGAGCGGCAGCGCCATATGGTGTCAATTATCGCCGCTGGCTCCCGCAAGGGAATCGGCAGGCCCCCCTCCCGCCTCGTGAGGCGCGCTTTTGCTTGGACTGATCGTAACCAGTGCCCTCCCGCTGCAGTGTCAGTGACTCCTAATATGTACAGATGTGCTGCTTGAACCACCGCATAAATATCTTGGTAAAACATTCAGCAAGCTGAGGCCATGGCTCCTGGGAAGAATGAGATCAAAGAGACTGACTTACTGATGGATGAAAGTAATGAAAACTAATGTTCAAGTAGTTTGAGAAATTAATTGTTCTATTATCAGTGCTTAATTTGTAAAAGTAGAAGTGCTGGCGCCCAAAATGTTTTCTGAAGAGGGTGCAGCCCACTTTCACTAGTGGCACAGCCCACTTCCCTCTCCTTCTCACTTGCCACCTATTTAGGTGACAAGTAAAGCAGGCCCCTCCTCGAGGAAGTCACGTTTCCGTACATTTTCGCGGATTTCCTTCTGCAGCCTCTCTAAGATCTTCTTGCAAACATATGTTTTGCCGTTTGATGACGTAGGAGTCCCTCTGATGGACAGATGCCGTCCCCTTGACCCGGAACAGATGGATAAAGTGAAGCACGTGCGGTTCCGAGGGATTCCCATGAACCTTACATTATTTTTTGCTTTGTGCTTTGGCCTCTCCTGTACTCTTCATCCGGTAACGGAAAGTTCTGCTCTTCTGACACAGCTTTCCAGTAACACGAGCTGACCTCGTATTTTGTGAAGAATAAAATCTGTATAAATAGCAATGAATCCAGATGCGCGTTAATAGATTTGAGATCGGTAGTGAAGCAGGAGGCCGGTGACAGCTCTGTAGATTTTTAGCGTGCAACCAGGATGTCACCATGTTTGACATCCTTTTACGCTCTTATTTTAAAACTGATAAAAATTCTCCCTATTTTATTGTTCCATTGTGAAAGTGCATACAGGGCATAGCTTGGTCAGAAAGCCTGGGGGTAGGGGTTCTAATTTCCCAACAATCACGCTTGGCATGGTAAATAAAACACATTATTTGAGAAGGGTGTGTGGAAGGGAAAGCAGTGCGGATTGTTTGGGTTACTTAAAGGACTATATGTTGTAAAATAACTAACAGTTTTAAAAACTTTAAAACAGAGAGGCTAGAGAGAAAAAGTTTTTGTTTTTCTTTGTGTGTGTTTGTAAAAATCCTAGGTGAAATCCGACAGCCACTTCACCACACTCCACTGAAAGCACCTGTACCAAACTATTTACTACATAATCCATTTATTAGGAGGGTGTGTAACACCCCAAACACCCCCTGAAGCTACTGATGTTACTTTTACTGTCGTGCCGTGCCTCGCGGCTGAGCGCGCGGTTCATTTATTGATTGGACGGCAGTCACGTGACGCCATTTTAACTGTCAATGTTTTGTCATTGAGCCCTTTCATACGTCGAATCATCTCTCTTTAGTATTTAACAAAAGTGAACATTTAATACGTTCAACAGCTGCATTTAGGCAATAAGTAATACCAATTTTAGTCAAATAAGTTTGAAAATCGCCTTTTTTATCTGCTACTCCAGGTTCATTTGTGAATTCCATGTTTAGTTATTCAGCCATGACGGGTTAGGATATGCTGCAGCTGGTTCGTTTTAACAGATCAGAACAATACAGATGACAAGCATTGGCATAGCCAATAGGTCTCGCTTTTGGGACCTTACAAGTATTTAGTTATGCAACTGTTGCATGGCTAAACACTTATAAGGTCCCAAACGCGAGACCTATTGGCTATGCCAATGCTTGTTTTTAGTTGGACGCACGCCAAACACTTCTGCTTTCGACAAATTTCCAAAATAATTCACAGAATTGGGGATTTTTTCTGAAAAACGAAAAGCGAATGACCACCACTCTCTGGGAGTTTCCTCCCAGGGCGTGGGGGACATTGTTTTTTTTTCTGTCCCTGGCTGCCAGGTTTTTCCTAGTGGTGATGGACCGACAAAAAAAATATATCAGACTGTCCACTCTGAATAGGCCGGGCAGTCTGATGGTCATACTCCTGAAAAAAGAACAGTTAATGGACGAAATGCTGAACAATGTCAAACCCTCACCCCCAGCTTCAGAGATCTGGGCCTAAATCTATCGCTATTTTGCTCAGCACGCCATCCCAGTTTGGGCCCAGCCATATGCAAATCAGTGCTGACCCTGCTCTTCATGGTAACAGCCCAACCCGAACCACCAGGCCAGCTCCTCCCTGGACCGTATACTAGCATCCTCAGACTGGTTTCGAGGTATGACTCCTCATCAGACAGGATAGCCTGAATCTAGTGGCATGGCAAGCTTGGAACCCACGTCTGGGCTTACACCTTCCCACTCAGGGTGACAAATGCAAAAACAACAATCGAAGGACAAAATGCTTAACAACGTCAAACATTCACCCCCAGTACAGAGATCTGGGCCTAAATCCATCGTTTTTTTGCTCACTATGCCATTCCAGTTTGAACCCAGCCATATGCAAATCAGTTTTGACCCTGTGCCTCTTGGGAACAGTCCAGCCCGAACTGCCAGGACAGGTCCTCCCTGGACTGGAAACAAGCATCCTAGGACCGGTTTCGGGGTTTCACCCCTCTTCAGCCAGGATAGCTTGATTCCAGTGGCATGGAGAGCACGGGACCCACGTCTGGGCATACCCGTCCCACTCGGGGTGACAAATGCAAAAACAACAGTTGATGGACAGAATGCAGAACAATGTCATACATTCACCCCAGTACAGAGATCTGGGCCTAAATCCATCGTTTTTTTGCTCACCATGCCATTCCAGTTTGAACCTGGCCATATGCAAATCAGTTTTGACCCTGCACCCAATGGGAACAGTCCAGCCCGAACTGCCAAGCCAGGTCCTCCCTGGACCGAAAACAAGCATCCTAAGGCTATCGATTGTTCTACTTGCATTTGTCACCCTTAGTAGGACGGGTATGCCCAGACGTGGGTCCCGGGCACACTGTGCTACTGGATTCAGGCTGTCCTGGCTGATGAAGAGTGGGACTACGAAACCAGTCCTAGGATGCTTGTTTCCGGTCCAGGGAGGACCTGGCCTGGCAGCTGGGGCTGTACTGGTCCCGTGGGGAGCAGAGTCAAGACTGATTTGCATATGGGTGGGTCCGAACTGGAATGGTGTTGTGAGCCAAAAAACGATGGATTTAGGCCCAGATTTCTGTACGGGGGGTGAGTATTTGGCATTGTTCAGCATTCCGTCCATCAATTGTTCTTTTTGCCTGATGTCCATTCTCCGACAGCCCCTAGTTAGTTAGCCCATCAAAGTAAGTTTTCAGATGTCGGAGCCAGCGGGTGTACTGCTGTTGGAAAACTGATTGTATAGCTGACTCAGAATATGACTGAGGGTTTGGCGAACAGGGTACTCATCACATTTGTAACGGAGTGTTGGGTCCTCAAAAATCTAAATCAAGCACTAGGGGGCATATTTACAAGGGGTTATAGCCACCAGAACGTCACTTTTTCTGACGTTCTGGTGGCGATAACCCCTTCATCTTATTTACAAGGGGGCATTAAGCCACTTAACGTGGCTTAACGCCGCCTTGTAAATAATGCCCCTATTCACGCAGCACTTAGGTTGAAAGGGGCTGGCAATGGGTGTTGCAGTGGGCGTTCCGCCGCAACACCCATTGCTTTTTGACGCTGTCCCCTATTTACAAGGCTGGCGTAAATATGGGGCAGCGCCAAAAATAAGATGGGGAAAATCCTGGTCTTAAACTGGCGGAACGAGGAGAAATGATTCATTTCTCCTCGTTTTTGCTATTTCTATGTGTGCTATATTCTGCAGCACACATAGAGGTTACAATTCGCCATTAGTGATTGTTTAAGGGACACCTTCCTGCACATGAACAATCATTCCCTACCACACAGGCACCCTTGTACTGTAGTGCAAGGGAGTCTGCATTGGCGCTAGGCAGCTACATTTAGTGGCAGCGTTATGGGAAATGCAGGGGTGTGACGTATTATTGTAAATGCGGCGCATCCCTGCGTTTTTAGAATGCCAGAGCGTGTCGTTACCGATTGTGGCGTAACATCGCGCTCCGCCATTCTTTTGTGAATATGCCCCTATGTTTTGTCTTTGAGGCATCGTTAATCAAAATGTGATGCACACTTAAATAAATTGAACAAAAAGCAGTCCTGTGTTGCAGAAGTGTCAGGGATCAACTTGCGCACAAGAATAACGAGGGGTGCACACGCAGCTGTGTTCACTTCAATGGAAAAACACCCTGGAGGCCAAATGATATATAATAGCTCTTAAAAGTGTAGTAACCCATGCGAAATGATTAATAGCTGCAACATTAGACCAATAATGCATCCATGGGCAACATAAAAATGCATTTTAATTGGAATTACAGCTGCTTTACTATTTTTCCCATTTTTAACATAAACATTTAAAATTCTTGTTTTTGTTCCCAGCACTTAAAACCTTTTCTGTAAATGTACTTTACTAAGGCGCCTTCAGGGTTATCCTCTGACCTAGGTACTCTCTCGTATCATTATGTCCAGCACTCAAGATCGCTCTGTTAATCGCTCACCGCTGCCACCTGTTGTTATCAGCAGGCCACACATTCAAATCCCAGGATAGTAAGCTCCGCCCTCCATCTTTTCTTACGTCGGTAGATTGAACACTATTAAAGTGAGCAGCAGCAACATTTGTTATTTATAGCAGTTAAAAATGGCAGAAGTGCAGAATGAAGCGCTATATAAAAAAACATACTATTATGAGACATAGGAGCAGTGTTTTACTGAAAAATGCTCTTTTCCTTGGTGTGTCCTTGTAAAAAAGGTCACATTTTCTGTAATTGTACCAAACCATCTTTTACACCAGTGGATTCCTTTGTTGGGTTTCGAGTCCTCCAAAATGTCACTTTTATTTTACATTTTTTTTAAATTGTATCTGCCAATATCTGGAGCATTTGTAACGTGTCGTTATTCTTCTTCGTATACGGTGGCCCAAACTGAACCCAATATTTGAGGAAATCTCCTCCCTTCTCAATCCAATCAGATATAAGAGGAAAACTGACCTCCTTTATTCTGCGGGTGAATCCGGGGCCCCCTGAATTCTGCAGGTTCTGCAAATACCACAAGCTGGGGGGCGCTCTCACTGTCCATCATCCACTGATGTCAGCAAAAATATATTTTCATTTCCTTGGGTACGTTTTTGACATTTATCTTTGTCTGATTCCTTTCTTCGAGTGTGTTCTTTATTTTATTCCGGTTTGTGAAAGAAAATTTATTATAGACAAGAATGGGCAGGAGGGAAGAGTAATAAACTGCAAAGGGGTTAATGAGGTAGAAAATAGACATAGCAGCCCAGTAACCATAATTAATGTACCAGTTCTTTAGGTGTGACAGGCGAGCTGGTGAATAAATTCAAATATTTAGAAAGGTAATGAAAATGCTAAATATTTTAATGCCCATTATCAAAACCAGCCTGCTCTAAAAGAAGAATCTACGATTCCTCCGACATTTCTAACAATTGGCGTGTAAAGCTCACACTTAAGGCCTGTAATAAACAAATAACGTAAAGTAGTAACAGCAGAATAAAAAACACGTCTATTACCGAGTAAAGCAAAGTCACATTTTTGGGGGGAAGTAAATGATGTAATGATCTCTGCAGATCTTACCACATCACGAGGATTCACCTCATTAAAGACAGGTTCGTTGGCATTTAGGTCTGGCCTGGAGAGAGCGTTACCTGTCTGTAGTAAAGAGACAAAAGTTAAGCTCCCCTCAGCCACTGATTTTTAGCCAGAGCAGCCATTGGGTGAATTGTCATTCATGATTTATATGAGCTTTGCTTGTGCACATCTTAGTGATATCTGCGGTGGAGCAGTGAAATCAGTGCAAGGAGCGCTTCCACTGCAATGCAAGGGCAGTGAAGAGGCCATGCATTGCAATGTAGGGTGCACTGATACCATGCATGTAAATGGTGCTCCAAATGGCTTTCTCTGCCTTCCGTAGGGAGTTTGAGCATTATGTGTTACATGAAATAAGGCAGGAGTTGTGGCCGGAAGTGAGGCTACAGCTACTTTTTAGGTCTCGCCTACGCAGCGCGCATGCGCTGCTTAGGAAAAAGACCTATAGAAATCGCTCAGCTTTTCAGCCAAAACGTGCACGCATTGCATTGCTTTCAATGGCAATGCCTGCACGTTAGCGATTCCCTTGCGGGAGCGAGCTTTGGCAACATATGTTTGCTCGCTCCCGCAAGGGAATCGCTGTGTGTTCTCTCGCACTCCCCCCACCCCTCCCACTTGTTAGCCCAGTACTGCCGCACTCCCCCCCACCCCCTGCTTGCGCGAGGCGCGCGTGCTTGTTTTTTTTTGAGCTTGGGAAAAAGTAATACATAATAACATTAACTTCACACTTGATTTTTTCCCCGGTGTATGTGTGTGTCTTGACGTAGTCTGCGCGGAGAGCGTGTAGAGAAAGACTTTCATAAACGCCCCTACAGAGCTTATAAAAGGAGCCTTGTTACCATCCTCCTGCACAAACGAAAAATGTAAAGAATGCACACTTCTTCCTCCCCTTAGTTGCAGCTTCGCATTCCTATGCAAGTTTGCCTTAATTAATGTGCGGCAGGTATTCGCTGGTGATTTTGTGCTCTGGGTTGTCGATAGACTCTGATTGCCATAGTGTACAGTTGAAGGCAAGTGACTACAAGCTCGCTTTCTTTCCTTGTGCCATGTCGGATTATTACTATTCTTTTCTCAATCTTGGGTCCTTGGCTCACCTTCTCTGCTCTGATATTAAACGACTCTCCACAGTTACTAGCACAGTACATGGAGCCGCAGCACACATCCAGATTAAGAGCTTCTGCAAGACATTCGAAAGAGCTGAGCAAGTTATTTAAAATAAAGCGGGTAAGTGCCGCTTTCACTTTAGGCTGCTATTTTTTTTTTGCACTGCACATTTTAGTTGGTGCATAGTTCTCATGTTGTCCTGTGTCAGAGACCTGAGTAGCTTAATCAATCTAATACTTGTAATGTTGCGATTCCAAATATAGATGCTGGACCAAAAACACTAGGACTCAAAGAAAACAAGCATTGATAAAGCCAGTTGGTCTCGATCTGCATTAGTTACCTTGCCAAATGCTTGTAAAATTACACCGGCAGTAGCAAAACCAATAGCGGACACTGGCCATCTTGGAATGGTATTTTTTTAGGTGCCGCATGGCAGGTATTTTGGAAGTATAGAAAATAAAGTTGATCCATCTTGGAACACTATCTTCTGTATTTTTCTGATGGCTTCCATGTTGCCATTCACAGTTTGATGACCATCTTAGAATTATAGGAAATAATGTGGAAACTAAGAGAAATAATATTCCAAGATAGCTGGACATTATTTTTTGTACTTATAATATGGTTGCCACACTGCATCTCTGCAATTTGACAGCCATGTTGGAAGTATAGAAAATATCATTGCAAGATGGTGGCCGTCGCTATTGACTTTTCCAAGCCAGGGCAATTTTACAAGAATTAAGAAGGCAATAGCAGCAAGCGCTGTATGTTGGGTGGTGACAAGAGAGACTGTGAAAGAGAGGGAGGGAGAGTGAGAGAGACAGAGACGCTGAGTTGCAGCAGTGTTTAGTTTTGGAGGGCGAGGTAGAGGAATACTGAGGCACTGGTGGATCAGAGCATATATGGGGCAGGAAGAGATAGATGGGGGGGAACAAGGAAAAAAAGAAAAAGCGAGCATGCCAGGCAAAGAGAAAAGAGAGGGAGGAAGGTGTGGCATCTTATGAAGTGCTAAACCACAATTCCAATAGAAAACAGAAAGACAGCTTAGATTTTGCCATACTCTTTTCCCCTGATGATTCATTTTTGAGCCCAGGAAGAATGCTGAGTCCTAGGTGAAGCATAGTGGCTTGTTAATACCTGAAGGTAGCCAGGATCAATGAACCTGTATGTTTGATGCATAATGCAGATTCTTCAAATATTGGTACTTAATTTAACTGCGAGCTAGTGGAGATCTTTCAGTGCTGATTTAATATCGTCTAAGTCTGCCATTGTCCAAGACCTTTTGATTTTTGTAAAACGAGATATAATATATTAATAAGGACTTTGAGCCAGTCCACTTTGTCTAATGGTCAGTTGTTGTGCCATTCACACTTATCTTTCGTCCACAACAGCATACAGCATGGTGCAATGAGACAGCTCACTTCAGCTATTGGCTAACTTCAGAGTGTGCGTGACAGCATTCTGCTCTTTCACAATGAGAGCATCCACACACAAAGTAGTTCCCTTTAGTAATTACTAATTTGCTTTTAGCAATTTTTTTTGGTATTATTTTGGCGAGTGTCCGACAACTCCCCCAGCAAGAAGGTTTTACAAAAACCATGACAAAAGAAAAATTACATTGACAAATCCGAAAGGCTGCCAGTGAAGTCCAGACCTATTGGCTCTGCCAGTGATTGTAAGTTCAAGCATATTTTGGCTATCCAATTTTGTGTATTTCGGGGAAGACTCCATAGACTGCTTGCAGTAGTTTAAATGAGTTACACTACTACCATGAGTTGGCTCTGTTTGGTACTTTGTTTTTTTGGCTAATTTGTAGGTGTGGGACGATTTTACGAAAGGCATAGAATTCGAAGTTTCCTCGATGAGTGTGTTGCTTTGTGGGTGCAGTTGAGGTTCGAATGCATATCTCTGACCACTTGAGAGATGATATGAAGAATGTGCAAATTACAAGGCCATTCGCATGTGAGTTTCTGAACTGACTCCATCTACTTTTAGTATCTTAGCCTTTGTTTAAACAGAGAAATAGTCCTTCATCCAAAATTAAACATAATAAAGGCACTTCGGTGTGCTATTATACTTCTCTGCTCTGTTCTCTAGTCTGGGCATTTCCCACCTACATTTGGTATTTTTCCTGATGACAATCTAGCACTCGTGCCACAGGGAGAATTAAAGAGTAGAGGGGAGACCAAGGGCAACTGAGGAACTCTGCATTGCCATGTGAACATTTATTGGCTTCAGTTTTAGAAGAATGTTTGAATCTATTCAGTCTCCACTTCTGATACTCCAGCCAATTTCTTAATCCTCAACATCATAGAATGGTCCCCTACCATAATCTGCAAGTCCAAAAGGATCAGATCTGCTTGTTTCCCTAATCTAGGGAGACAAGAAAGCCATCTCAAATATTTGTTAGTGGTGGTCCTTGGTCTTAAAGGTCTCAATCCAGAATAGCAATTAATCAGGATAAAGTTGTGCTCAACATATTTTTGCAGTTTTTTGGTGGCTTCTTTTTTCTAACGTTTTGCAGGGGTATTATCGATTTAAGAACAGACAGCACTTGGGGTTCTGCTGTCGGTGTCTGTCGGGACAAGTGATGCTTGCTTGTTTTAGAGAGCCATGGACGGTTTGAGGCCTTATATGCCTTAAATTTGCAACAAGACCTCTAATACAACCATGTCCTATATGCCAGTGTACTGAAACTGCTCTTGTGGAACCTTTTGAGATTTTACCCATGGTTGACATTAATTCACTTCATATTAATTTTCAGTAAATCTCCTTTGGCCTCAAACACTGGTCTACATCCCACTGTTATTAATAGAGTAGCAAGCTCGAGCTTATAATAGGCCCACAAAACCCTTTGTAACCAAAAAGAGTGCTTGAGCCCTTTGATCTGAGTCCCCACCAGATGTCCCATTATCTTTTTCTTTGCCCCTTCTCAATATATACATGATTATGCTCATACCATTTTTCAACCTGGACATTTTCACTTGCATGCCAGTTAGAGCCAAAATTACTTAAAGGATAAGTACCCACAGAGCTATTCCAACTGCCCTACTAAGATGTTGAAATCCAGCAAAGAATGATGTTTTACTGCCTCATCGTCCTAAATAATTGTCTGTGTGACCTTGGAATACCTAACTAGTTCTGGTCCCCTTACCTTTTCAAATTATAGCTTCCCACTTCATCATCCAAGCCCTTTTAGGATGCCAGTCTCCATCTTCTGTCCACCTTTTCTTTAACTTAATTTGTTAGAGGCACTTCTGCTTGCAACCCCCTTATTTAGAACAAACTAGTTAACCACATTAAAATGATCACTGCGTTAACCTCCTTAACCCCTTAAGTGCTGAGGCTCCCTCCCCCTGCATTGAGACAATTTTTTTTATGTTTGGGGCTGTTCGTGTTTAAGCCTTCATATCTTTTTTTCCCACACAGGCCAAATTTCCGTCCTTTTTCCCCACATATTGGGGATTTTAAAGGTAACTGTGATTTGTGGATTCCTCTGGAAGGAACAAAGAAAATCGCCAAAATATATATTGCAAGCATTTTTGGTACATAAATGGATAAAAAGTACTGTGTAAAAAAGTGTGTTTTTATTTCTAAAAATCGCATCAACAAAAGGTTTGCTTTATTAGGCTCACCATCTTTCCAGCTTTCAGGAACAGGCTAAGTTGAAAAATATATTTTTTTATCACAATTTGTGCAGTTTTTAGGTCTCGCCTGAGCCAGCGCATGCGCTGCTCTGGCGAGACATTTAGTGAGTGGGCTTTAAAAAGCCGACCACAGCTTTTTGTGTGGCCTAGAGCGTGCGGTTACGCGCACAGTTACGAGCAGAGGCGCCATCTGGCTTTCCTCTCTCGTCATGGCTCATTAAGTGCATCGCTCGCGGGCACCCTTACAGCCCGCGATCGCGATCACTTTCACTTTGACGGCCGCGCGGCCACGTCACTTAAACGGCCGCGCGGCCAATGCTTGTGCTTCTAGTTCCTTACCTTTCCCCTTTTAGGCCCTCTACCCGTTCGGCCACCCAGGTGTTTCATCTGGTTTGAACGTTGTTGGTGGTATCTTTCTGCGAATCTCGGCTTTTTACGGGACGTGGTTTGAGAGGTATGTTTTTCGGGTTGTTGGTTTAGTTTAGCTTAGTTTTCGCAGCTTGTATTTCGAGAGTGAAAGTATTATAATGCAGGACTGTGTTATCTGCGCTGGTTACGTTTTTGAGCAGTGCTGGGGCTATTTTTAGTAGCAGTGGTTGCTTCGTACTTTTATAAAATGCCGTTGTAATGATGTTTCGTAGGTTGCTTCTCCTTTTCGCCCTTCTGTCTTTTCTAACCGCACCTAATAATATACTTCCTGTGATGTATTTTTATGGTGGTTTATATTTTGGCTGTTATGATTAGCATTGAATCTGTTGAGAAAGTATTGGGTTTGTATTTGTTGGGGGTATTCGCTGTATATTTGTAGCTGTATGATGCATTTACTAGGTAAGTTGTGTGCTGTTGCGTTTCTTGCAGGCGTTGCGTTGTTTTGACTTACAATATTTTTTGGTCGGGTTCCTTTGTTTTTGAGGGGCTGCACATGTTGTTGCTTGTGGTGTGTTTCTTATATTTTTTTATAGTGAAGAGCGTCATCCATTTAAAGTCAGGAGCTTTCTCCTGAGCTTAATAGGGTGGCGCTCTTCACTATAAGTAAAATGTACACCTGTCCTCTTAAAACAGTTCAGCATCATTCTTTTTTTGTGGCAGAACCGGTGTAGAAGTTCTGGGGTTATGAGTATTGGCGATCATCTCCCTGCAAGACTGGCCGTGCCAGTATGGATCAAGGTAGAACAGCCTGGAATCTTCGTTTTGACGCTCTGCATCCCACCCCTGTATTGCAATTCTTGAAATCAGCCGTGTTCCGACGAGCTGTCTTTCCCTTTCGGTTCAGCCGAAGTTTCACATTGAGTGAAAAGAGCCTCAATGAGATTATCGGGTTCACTTCTTCTTTTGGCTCATAATAATTTCCAAAATAACAGAAATTGTAGAACAGTATTGGCTCTAATAGACATGCTATCTCTCTGGGGTAGGTTTTCTCTAGACAGACTGTGTACCCTTCAGGCCTGTTTCGTGAGCCATGAATGAACGTGTTTACGAGCTGGTTAATTGTGAGAGACGATGCAGATACAGGCACACTGACTCCTACATGACTAGGCTCGTTCTTGTGACCAGTCATGGCTGGCTGGCGCTGTTACAGTTAAGTTGGCTCTTGTGACAGTCATGAGGCTGTTACAGGCATTCTAGCTCTTGTGACGTTCCTGGTGACTATAGAGACTGGCCACGTCCATGACTCTGTTAGACACAACCTGGCTCTTGTTGCAGACCATACCTCTGTAACAGACTGGCTCTCCTATTCTTGGCTGCTGAATGTCAGTTCTGTGCCTGATCAGGACAGTCTCCCCACCCCCCAGTTTCCCCCTGGGAATCTTATTTACACATTTTTTTAATTAGAGTTGTTTATATACAGTTAAGTACTCGAAAGTCAACACATGTAAAAAGGAGGCTTTTGATTTTGGGTAATACAAAGTGTATGTTAGCTTCACTTCGTAATCTCTCCATGTCCTCTGATGGAAAAGTAGTTTATGACCTTCCCTAAGAGAGAACCAACTTCCCTTGCCTGTGAATCTCCCGATGTGATTCCTCCCTCCCAGCTTATGTGAAGTTGCGCTTCCTCTGAGCTCGGCGAGTAAGTAGCCAGATCCCAAACCATGAATGCATGGTTCATTTTCCGGTACATAGATGGAACTAATTGTCCCAAAGATCCCTTACCTACAGAAGTCACCAAGACCACTACGCCCCATTACTGTGGTGCGGTTGCCAGTAGCAGGTGAATCTACAACAGCCTTAAACCTCTTCAGTCTGTGCTGAGAAGCATGAGGCAGACACTTGACCTGGCCGATTACCTCTCTTCCGTTATAGCATAGCCAATAGGTCTCGCTTTTGGGACCTTATAAGTATTTAGTTATGCAGCACAATATCCTTGGTGCAACAACATCAACTGTTGCATGGCTAAACACTTATAAGGTCCCAAAGGCGAGACCAATTGGCTATGCCAATGCTTGTTTTGTTTTTGTTTTATGTGCGCGAACTAGACTCGAAGGTATCAGAGCGTTTTACATGAGCACCAGTTGTGTTAATGACCGACAAATAATTTTTTTTTTTTAGGCACGGAGAGATTAAGGGCCCAATTCACAAAGGTAAAGTTAGATCAAAGTCTAACTTTATGACTTTCGGTATTCACAAAGGGCACCTCTGTGAATACCAAACGTCGAACTTAACAACTTTCAGTATTCAAAAGGGCATTTACAAGTAGTAAATACCCTTTGTGAATACCGAAAGTCATAAAGTTAGACTTTCGTCTCACTTTACCTTTGTGAATCGGGCCCATTGTGAGTTGCCCAGAATCACAGGGTGTTGAGCATCCCTGCCAAGACTCGAACCCAGTTCCTCAGCTCCAAGGTCGACCGCTCTAGCCCTAAGGCCACATCCTCACATGCTGGTGGTGTGAGGATTATGGCAGTCTGAGCTGGAGTGTGTCAGGGGTCTGAGTGCATGCTGGGATGGGAGACAGGCTGAGGTAGCATTCCAAGAGTGTCAGCCCACACAGAACATGTATATTGGCCACTGGAAGATAGAAGGACGCAGACGCTGATGAATAGTGTGAGGCTACTAAAGTCTGGATATTAGTGTGAGGTGTCTTTGAATGCTGCACAGGACGTTGAGATGACACGGGCTTCCCGCACACCCGCCCTCCATGGATATTCTGTGTGAAGAAGAGGTGGTGAGGCCAGAGACGTCGCTGAGTCCCTGCATTGGGGCTATCATGGACGCTGGTAGCATTTGCCTCACTCTAATTCCGAGTACCACCCAGGCTGTACCTGTCCATGCACGGCATCGCTGCCTCCCAAGCTCAGGGGCTACCTGGGTACTCCATTGTGGAGTTGAGCACTTCTCCCCTTCATTGGATCCTCAACTTCCCTGTAAACCATCTGCCAAAACCATTTGCTCTCCGAACAGCATATCCCGGCTGTGAGCATAGCACTGCCTATATAGGTCTACTCTTTCTGCTCCCCATAGCAATGGTGAATCTGTCGGTCCAAAAGCCAGCCCCAAAATTGCATCCCTGACCCATTTTATGGAAGCGTTTTTGTATTTTCTGTGCAGACCTTCCTTTTCCGGAGTGGTGGCGGGGTGGAAGGGTGGCGTGTTAGTCATGTTGAGCCCCGCGGCGCCCAAGAGTTTCACTTCTTTGACTGGAGATGGAGGCAGGGCTTCTAGGACTGAAGGGAGTCATCAACCTCCCTGCACGGCCACAGAGGGGTAGTTTATCTAGACTGGTTGGAGAGGTGGATGGCAGCTGTGGCGGCGTGGGGTGGTGCGGAGTGTCATAGTCATGTTGAGCCCCACGGCGGCCAAGAGTTTCCCTTCATTGACTGGAGATGGAGCAGGGTTACTAGGACTGACGGGGAGCCAACAGCTGCAGAGGGGTCATTTATCTAGATTGGTTGGAGAGGTGGATGGCGGCAGTGGTGGCGTGGGGTGGTGCGGAGTGTCATAGTCATGTTGAGCCCTTCGGAGGCCAAGAGTTTCCCTTCATTGACTGAAGATGGAGCAGGGTTACTAGGACTGAAGGGAGTCCACGGCCACAGAGGGGTAGTTTATCTAGACTGGTTGGAGAGGTGGATGACAGCCATGGTGGCGTGAGGTGGTGCGGAGTGTCATAGTCATGTTGAGCCCCGCGGCTGCCACGAGTTTCCCTTCATTGACTGGAGATGGAGCCCTGGCTACTAGGACTGAAGGGAGTCCACAGCCACAGAGGGGTAGTTGATCTAGATGGGTTGGAGAGGTGGATGGCGGCAGTGGTGGCGTGGGGTGGTGCGGAGTGTCATAGTCATGTTGAGCCCCGCGGCTGCCACGAGTTCCCCTTCATTGACTGGAGATGGAGCAGGGTTACTAGGACTGAAGGGAGCCAACAGCTGCAGAGGGGTAGTTGATCTAAACTGGTTGGAGAGGTGGTTGTCAGCTGTGGTGGTGTGGGGTGGTGCAGAGTGTCATAGTCATGTTGAGCCCTTCGGAGGCCAAGAACTTCCCTTCATTGACTGAAGATGGGGCATGGCTACTAGGACTGAAGGGAGTCCACAGCCACAGAGGGGTAGTTTCTGTAGGCTGATTGGAGAGGTGGATGGCAACTGTGTTGGCGTGGAGTGCTGATGAGTGGCTGCTTGGAAGTGAGAAGAGGATTTGTCCGGTTTTTTTGTGAATATATTGGAAGAAATACCAGTAGGTCTGGGTGAAACTATGGTAGAGACTGAGTGTAGCAGAAGAGTTACTGCCAGGCCTGACCAGCAGCTCCATGAGGCACTTTGGAGGCATGTTTTGAGGTGCTGGTCCAGCATAAACTCACACATGTGCTTGAGGGAGTCATGCATGAATGGCCTACTTAGAAATGCTAACATATGGTGGGCTCTACCTGAGGTGAGAGGCCCATAAAAGATGAACCGGGTGTACTTTCAATCATGTTGCTTGGTTCCCTTTTCCTTGGCTCCCTCTTCCCCTCTACCTGGCTCATCTGGCTCCTTCCTGGTTCTTCACCCCATCTCTGTGCCTTGGCTTCTCCACTGTCGCCTTCCCCTCTGCCTTTCAACCCAGTCTTGCTGCCATATTCACTGCTGCCGTTGGCCTCTTCATTGAGCCAGGTGCCCCCCTTTCTCTGGGTTCTCTACTCCTCTTCCTTCGCTCTGGTGCCCATGTTTACAACATTGAGAGATGTGTTAAGAGCAGGGAGTTCACTTCAGTAACATATTGTGGCGATGGAGGAGTTGAAAGATACCCAAGAGAGGATTTGGGCATCCGAGTCGTGTGAAGGCAGGCGACCCTAGTGGATGAGGTGGGCGGAAGAGCAGGGCTGACCATAGGACATGAATGAAGGGGTCATGCTGCGAGAGGCCCTACTGGTCTGGATCCGCTGTGAGGTGTCAGTGAGTACTACACAGAAAGAAGCCAAAGGAACGGCAGCTCAGGAGGTTGGGGTGCAAACGCAATAGCCAAATGCCTCAGCTGCATGTCTTTGTGTTTGGGAGTGTCCTTCGGCCATCCATGGTCAAAGTGTGGGGATAAATATCTGGTGGAACATCCATCTATAGCAATAAACATTTAGACCAACCTGTGAGACTGAGGCTGGCCTCTTACAGGGGAGTGATGGTAATATTTGCATGTGAAGTCCATTCCTAAGATTGCAAAATATTGTACACTTTAACTAGTTGCTATTTCTTAAATTAGAGCACTTGTCTGTTGATCTGAGGTGAAAGTCTCTCTTTGAACCAAATTTCAATACTGGGTTGGAATTGACAATGGTGGCTGCAGCCCACGCTTGTGAGTTGTGGTTAGGTGCCAGAGACTGGGTTTACACATAACTAAAAGGCAAGTAATACTCTAAACTGCCTCTCCACTGTGGTGAAGGCCTCCCTCAGTGTTAGGTATTGGCTTTCAAATATTGAGATGAAATCAACGCCATTGGATGCTGTACACCCTTAAGAGCTGTTGCTAAATTCAAAGAAAATTGTGCACATAGTGTATGTATTACTGTGTCAATGTGTACGTTGTGTACATACTGAGGTGTACCTTTATGGATGTTGTCCTCTTGTACAGCTACATATATCACACAACGTACAGCTGTTACACCAGAGAACACCTTAATCTAATGTACTCCGGATCTATTAGCTTTGGCTTTACTAATGCTTGTTTCAATTCGGCATACATGAAAACAATGACTGTTCTACTGTCCCAATTCTTTGTCTGGAGTGGTAAGAGAAGGTGATATTCACTCCTCGGTACAAGCATGTCATTGCCAGCCAAACCCTTGGGATGCTGCATACAGGAGGCACAAGGGCTGACGCTTTTCTGGGACAGTCTTTGAGTCTTTTTGTCTCTAGACACAATTACCGAACCTTGACATGAAGAACTCCCTCCCCTGATGTGAGAAGAGTGTTAGCTATGTGCTCAGCAAGAAGGGCCCTGTCTATGGTCACTCTGTCTGTCCCTGAAGCCAGGACTGTATGTGGCATCGGAAGGTATCTACGACTATAGCCAAATAGAAGGGAGTGAGATATCAGATCCATCACCAGCAGTGGCGAGATAGTATCCAAAAGAGTCTGTCTGTAGTATAGGAAAGATCGGGTCTCTAACCAGTAGCTCGTGAGCTACTGTAGCTCTCCAGCTACCTCTGAGTAGCTCACCTGTGTGCAGTCCAGCTTATTCAATTAGAAAGCTTTTGCTTGGTTGAATTAATATACATACAAAAAAAACTTTGATTTTACAGCACTAATAATTTTAGTAGCTCTCAATGCGTTTTATTGGACATAAGTAGCTCTCAGGACAGAAAAGGTTGGAGACCCCTAACTCCATTGATGAAAGAGGCATGAATAGCCACGTGTGCCACAATCCACTGGATCCAAGGTCTCAGAAGGATCACCAATTCTTTGCTCTAAAGGTTTGATGTTGGATCTAGCATTTCTTGCTGGTGGCAGATTTCCAGATTACGGCTTAGCTCCGTATATCCCTTGGGTACCTGTGGCACCTCACAGAACTGTAGAGGATCCAGGGGTTATGAACATTCACTAGGTTCTTTGTTGTGCACCTTCACCCTTTACCAAACCATGGCATACCACTCTTCGGAGCCCCCGACTATTATACCAGGTATGGTTGGCCAAACTCAAGAAAGCCCTTCAGATTACAGCTTGATTGTTTTACAGGAAAAAAGTTGTAGATGGATCTAAGATTCCCTACTAAGGTTGTACAATTCCAATAAGAAACACATTTAATTTAAATGTAGCAAACTATTGTAGAAGTAAGGAGTCCCTCTTAATGTCTTGAAGTCAGTGCTTGGTATTTCTTAAAGGCACACCCTATCAGTAGGTGCCACAACGTGTGAGAGTCAGGTGTACAGCTTCTCACTAACTTTGGAAGAGCTTTCATGGAAGTCAGGCTTACAGGCGGACTGCCCTTCTCTTTGTAGACATTCTGAACTTCAGTAATATTGAGCCAGGTCCAAGTAAAGTTTTGTTAAATCTATAAGCCAGTATTGCAAGGATCTGTTATCCTCCATAAGAGCTTTAGTGATTTCAAATAGTGTTTTACACTGTAGGAGCAGATTTTCATATTATAAATATTGTGCCTAATTTAGGTTGGCTTTAGCTAGCATGACTAGGCCTCATTAGGGTGCAGCATTTAAAAGGAGCTTGCTTATTTGTGTGCACGAGCCCTGCATGTTCATATTTTTATTCTGTTTCAGAAAATCATTTAAATTCAGCTGCAGTTTATGTTGTCTTTCTCTCAGCCTCTAATTCTAAGTTACTTCCCCAGTCAAGGAAGAAAGCTTTGCAACATACAAGGTTAGGTCCACTGTTATGAAAGGTGTAGAAGCAGCTTATTGTGTGAAGTTTCAAATTCATGTTTATTTCCGCTGTGCACCCACAACGTGTGGACCTATTGTCCAATAGAAATCACATGGAATTAGGTGTTAATACAATTAATAGTTTGACTGGTTGTTATGCAAGTAACCTTTCAGCACTGCCGATTTATGTAATATGCTATGAAAATTGTGGGGCATGTTATCAAGGGCTTTATCGCCGCTTTAGCGGCACTTTTTGCCGCTAAAGCGGCGATAATTTTATCGCCCTATCAGCAAGCTGTCGCTAACAGGCGTTAGCGACAGCTTTCATGCGTTAGCGGCCGGTTTTACCATCGCCTTGCATGCCAGCGATAAATATCGCTAATGACATGCAAGGTAGGCGTTCCCCACTAATAGCGACTGAAAACAGTCGCTAACACAACTAACCCCTATTAACAAGGCAGGCGAAGCGATAAAATAAATCGCGCTAAGCGCGTTTATCGCTAGATTTTAACACCTGCTACTGAGTATGACTTACCTGTTTAAAGTATAGGAGGTGGATTGTCAGGCTAAATCCATCCTTGCGTTAATGCGAGAATATCGCTGCTTTTCCAGCGATATTCTCACATTTTGCCACTATCGCTGGAAATTTTATCGCTATGGAGATAAACCTTGTTAATAGGGTGTTATCTCAGCGATATTTTCCAGCGATAGGCGGCGTTAAAACAATTCGCGCTAAGCGCGGTTAGCGATAAATATCGCTATTCCTTGATAATATGCCCCTGTATTCTTTCTTTGTCTAAAACATTATATTTGAGGAAAAGCCAATACTTTTATGCATTTTACTTTTAGCTTTAGAGGAGTGAGGGTTGAAGCTTAGATACAACCATACTTAGCTTTGGACCTTGAATGAGGCAGACCTTATGTCAGTCTGCCTGACACGTAGAGATGGATAGCTTATGCCTTTGCTTATGATTTGATTATGCTAATTCCCTTGATTGATTTACTAACCTTTTTTGCTTTCTGTAATCAATATTTTTATATTTGAATACATTAACAGAACTGTGGTTAGTTTCTCAAGCCCTTTCCTTAATGTTATTGATTGAATATATGATAACAGGATTCTCCCTTTCCCGAGACTTGACCCCATACAATTAATTTTACTCGGAGAACAAGAATACCATGGGATATTGCTTAGGGCTCCAAAAACGAGCACTCTGCATGCAAAGTTCTAGTGGAAATAAGATTACAAATTGATTGAAAATCTCAGTCACACAGGCCCGGTATCTCACCAGTTTATTACTGGATTCAAGATTGACTTAAATCCAGATGTAGAGTCGCACAAATGCCTCTTAGGCCTCCGGGCTATTGAGATGTGTGTGGCAGGTGAGTAGCCACCCTTGCTAGGCTCGGTGTGCTCTAAGGCCATCATTACTAGTTGTCCAGAGCGATACCCCAAGGCGAAGGACACAACTCTGAGCAACTGCAAGTTTTCTGGTGCCTCCAAGACGAGGATTGTCAACCCCACAAACTCTGTACCCGATAGTCCCAGACCTGGAGTCTACTGTGCAGCTACAGAGGCTTCTAGAAGTTGCTGAAACAAAACCCCACCAACCCTCATCCAACCAGGAGCCCTGGAAGTAGGGGATGCGGGAAGTGCTGCAGCGCCCCCAAAATAACCCCTCAGGAGGTCAGTAGAAGAATAAGTGTTAAAACCTTTGTTTTTATCATGTTGCAGGTGCTTTTCTGCAAAGACAGAGGTCAAATACCAGGTAAAGTCTCCTGACAAACTTCTGCTTTATGGTTTTTTTTTAACACGGGGGTTACTTTTTCTTCCTCTAACTCAAGGTGAAGGAGATTTGAAACGTGAACCAAGTGACAATCCTCATGGGGTACAAGGAGCTTGAAAGGAAAGGCTATGGGATGTCAAATGTTTCTTAACACAATCGAATTTAAATAGTTGAAATTGAACTATACAATTCTTTCCAAATACATCAGCAGTAAGGAAAGTACAAATGGGGTATGTTGGGGATTTTTATAATTCTGAAGTGTGATGCAAACAAATATGTTAACAGGATCAAAGCATACCTGACACTTTACTTCTATGTTGAGCGGATTATAAATGTACGCTAAAGCCTGATTTCCACAAGTTATCGTTGCATCATATATGTTGAACATTGTGGATCTTAGTTATGAAGCCTTGCTGCGCCTTTGCGTCACTTTTCAGTGATCCTGCAGCGGCGTAATCAATGCGCCGTACTGCACCCTATTTACAAAGTGACGCATCTGGACAGATGCGTCACTTTGTAAAGGCCTGCACCACATTATACCTGTGTCAGGTATAGCATATGCAGGGTGGGCGCTACACCGTAAAAAAACCTTGTTGAAGTGGCGCACGGAGGGACGCAGGGCTTTTCACATGAAACTTGCCCATGTGTAATGACACATTGCTGAAGTTGCGTCAGCTATCCAACACTCCAGCAATGTGTCATTACGGCACCACCAGATACGCCAGGATTCCTGACATATCTGTTAAATCCTTGCACCATGGAGCTCTGTCGTGTAAATACGGCACATCCATGGTGTCTCAAGGATGGCACTATGAAAAGTGTTGCATCACTGTTTTTGCCCAGTGATGTGCCACTTTTCATAAATGAGGTCTGGTGGGGCTTATTTACAAACCCAGTGCACTGCCGGAACGTCACTTTTTAGGTCGAGCATTCGAGACCTCTTGTATATACTTTAGTATATACTTATATGTGTATGTACTTTGTGGGCTCTGGAGATCAGCCCAAGGACTTGTCTGCTTCCGCTTAGGAACTTTTTTTTCAGTTCAACTGCCTCTATTTACCTGTCTTGATAGAAAAGGACCAGTAGAGGTCAGTAAAATACCAGAATTGCTTTCTGCTTGTTCAACTGCATCTATTTAACTGTCTTGATAGAAAACGACCAGTAAAGGTCAGTAAAATACCAGAATTGCTTTCTGCTTAGGGACTTTCTTTTTTTAGGTTGAGCCCTGAGCCAGCGCGCAAGCGCTGCTCTGGGGTTGATCTGTGGTAGTAGAGTACGGGAAAGAAGCCACGCCCACTCCCCCGTCTATCTTTTTCATTGGCTTGTGTCTTTGTCATTCCTAAATGCTGCCTTCCAATTGGTTTATAGGCTTGTTAGTCCCTCCTTATGATGGCCATGTCGCCATTTGTATCCTTCCAAGGCTACTGGCCCCTTTACTTCGAGTGTTGCACGGTATGTGTTATTTAGATTGTGAGCACAATTTTCTTCCCGTGCCTTTTACAACCCCCCTCCCGCAGTCCATGCCTTCTCGCTGCCCGCCCACACTCCCGCTGTCCGTGCCTTATGGCCCCCTGCCCACACTCCCGTTTGCTATGCAATAGGTCTCGCGTAAATGCGAGTCCTATTGCATTGCAAATGCTTGTTCTTTCTATGATGCAGTAGTGAGAACTACCCAACCCCGCGCGTGCCGGGAGGTGAGGCCGGATGTACGCCTGCGCGGCACTTCCTGTTTCCCTGCAGCTTAGTCTTGGTTTAGGGTGGTGGCTGCTTCAGTCTGCGATCTGTCTTTGGGAACGCCTGCGGCCGAGGTCGGATTAGGAGGGTTGCTAACCCGCTCGAGCGCCGGTGTCAGCAGCGTCCTCTAGAGCAGGGCCGCTGCAGCCACCATGCAGGCCATCAAGAGTGTGGTGGTCGGAGACGGGTGAGTGACGGCGGACTCCGCGCCCTGCGTGCATGGACGCACCCCTCCTAACCACTAGGAGTCCCATTAGGTCTGAGACCCCCAAAGCCACACCTTTCTTGTGCGCACAGCACCCTCGGCCTGTGCCCGCGACCCAACCGTTATTTCACCCCCTCCTTCTTCAGAGCCACATATTCACCCATTCTTGTCTATCACACTGTATTCCTCGGCTAGTATGTTTTCCTGTGCTTCGTTTCTTTTTTTTCTCTACTCTAACCCTATTCACACTTCATAACAAGCTTATTAAAAAAAAACAATCCCCTTACGCCAATACTAAGCATATCTCCTCCAAGATTTTAGTGGGGTGGCCTTTGAGGTCTTGTTTGCTCTGGATGATGTGCCTGTGGGTTTCCTTAAGAGCATCGCGACCTTATTTTTGTAGGTTTGTTACGGGTTTTTGCAGTAACACATTCATGGGAAGTTTTAGTATTGGAAAGGACACTTTATTCTCATATTGTGTTTTTTTTTATCAATCATGGCGATGGGGTTGAAGTAAAATTCTACTATTTAGAAATACTCGTCGGTATACATATAGGTTTGCTGTTAACTTCATTTCTGCATCGATCCATGTAGAGCAGATCGAAGCGGGTAAACTCATCTAGCATCGATAACACCTTTACACGAAACCACACGTTTGAGGTTTTAAGGGAAGTGCTCGCCATCGCTGAAATAGGTGCCTCTCAAGGGTGCATCCTGTCCCTCCCACGCCTCGGGTCGTACTGGGTGCATCAAGCTTTTCCTGAAATGTCTACCACTGGTCACTCGGACCTCTCTGGAAAATTACCATCTGGAAATTATTTTCAGTTGAGGAATCCCTCCCACCTTTCCACTCCTTGTGTCCAGGAAAAGCCCTTTGCACGGAGCTGTATGTCGAGATCCATGTTTAGTCGCCAGTTTTCCTATTGTTACTAATTTTTTTGCTCTACCAGCTAGTTTCTCGACATACCAATATTTAGAGCACTCTACAAAAACACGTGTAGTATATGGTAGAAGGCTTAGGAACCCACTTGAAACATTACGTGTGGTCGTGTGTCGGCAAAAATGCATCATAACTAACTAAAGGAATATTATTTTTCATTCAGCCAGATGTAATTTTTGCTGAGAGGCTGCGCGCAGAAAGGTGGTTTAGTAGCTCTCTTTCGGCAGGATTTTTATTGCTTACCGACAACTTCGAAGTTTTATGTGTGCCTTCTTTTTCTGTGTTTTTTTATTGCTGGAAAGGCTATAGGATATACATTTGTTGTACGCTCCTGTAGGATAGTGGAGAATGTGGCTGCCCGCGGCTCACGCAGTGGGCCACCTAAAAGGGCGGCCCCCTTAGTGCCACTTAGGCACACCAGCACCCCTTTCAGTCGGGGGACCCGGGGAGGAGTCCCTCAGCCTGGCACGCGGGCCGCGTCATTTCCGGTGCATAGAGGGTTGGGGGAAGGTACTTATACCTCCCCTTGCCTTTATAGTGCCCTCTTTGCGCCAGGCACGCCGTCTCCCGCCCTACCGCTTAGCTGGCCTGAGTTACAGGGCGATCTGGAGGCAGAAGGGTACCTCCTCAGGAGCACAATAGGGGTGCCAGTGCCAATTCCCAGGAGTCCTCATGGCAGGTCCCTGGAAGAGCACCGTCGGCGCCCCGCTAGTCCTGAGGGCGGTTGTAAGCCTGAACAATCGGGGGCTTGCCTTGCAACGCTCCGCTCTGAAAGGGGCGTGAGTAAGATGGTGGTCCCGTGGTCCACGTGATCCTAGGGAGGAGGATCACACCATAATTGGTAGCACTGATTGGGTTGGCCACAGTGCAATTTGACTCATCAGGTTGGCAGGGCAGTGTAGGTTAGTCACCGCTGCCTGCCCTTGGATCGCCCGTAAGATAACCCACCATGTTGCATACTTTTGTATGGAATAAACCTGCAGCAATATTTTCCCAAAACAAAAAATTGTGTTGTGTAATTATTTATTCCATCATGCATGCTATGTCGCAGTGGGTGGGGAGTGTTGCCTATATAGGCACTATGTTTATTTCTTTGGGGAAAGCTGCTAACGTCCCCCTTAAACTGATCACCCCCATCGATGAATCATTGCATCTGTACAGGTG
The DNA here is from genome assembly GCA_963921515.1 of Calotriton arnoldi. NCBI lineage: Eukaryota > Metazoa > Chordata > Amphibia > Caudata > Salamandridae > Calotriton > Calotriton arnoldi. Next base: position 948,490 of record CAWUFW010004660.1, on the reverse strand, counting down.
GGTGTGCGCGCCCGCTGCAGAGCAGGCACCGAAATGTGAGTCCATGCGTGCGCCGCGGTGAACATGTTGGTGGGTTTAAGTCGTTGTGAATGCGTCTGGCAGTGTGTGTGTGTGTCCCTTGTGAATATGTTGCCGAGTCTGCATTCCGGTGAATGTGTTGGCTAATGTGTTACTGTAGACCAAGAAGTACCGCAGCAGGGCAGTAACTCCGCCCCCGAGGAGCTGGGAGGTCCCAAGCCTTCAGGGGGCCCCACCCAGCCCAAGGCCAATGAATATCTGTGGTGTATGGTCGACCCAGGGGGTCCTCAGCACATTCTACAGGGGTCCCGTCATTTTGATTTACGCCACGGCACCTCAATGTTTCTGTACTCCAGCACTGTTGATAACAGGTATTCTTGTTACCTAACTTAACTGGCACAGTGTTGCATAATGTAGTGCTAAGTGGGCACCCTGGTGAATGGTGACTATGTTGGCGAGTGTGTACCAGCGGGTATATAGTTAGGTAAGTGCAATTTTGAATGTATTTCTGAGTGTGCACACTGGCAACTGAGCACTTTGGGGAGTGTGCTGGTGGGCATACACGCAGGTAAATTTGTTGAAGCTTGTTTACCCCAGCGAATATGCCGGAGGTGTGCACTCTGGTGAATGTGTTGCAAGTGTGAAAGATGAAAATGTTGATAAATGTGCACTCTGGTGAATGTGCTGGTAAGTCGTCACTATGCTGAAATTATTGATGATTGCCCACTCGAGTGACTGTGCACTCTAGTGAATGTGTTGTAAGTGTGTACTGGGATAAAAACGTTGGAAATTGCGCACTCTGATGGTTATGTTGGTAAGTATCAATACAAAAGGTATGCAGTTCCTAACTGATAGAAGGGGACAGAGGAGTGTATTCGGTCATGAGATACAGAAGGAACGGGGGTTCCTCCTCTTGGAATTAGGGCCCTCACACACCCAAAGAGCCCCTCATAGGGAGCCCGTCAGGTATTGCAGCGCCGACCTGACGAGGAGCAAAGCCCTATGATGAAGCATGACACCCAGCCAGGTGTGTGAGGGCCCGAATTCCAACAGGAGGAACCCCCGTTCCTTCTGTATCTCATGACCGAATACACTCCTCTGTCCCCTACTATCAGTTAGGAACTGCATACCTTTTGTATTGATTATAGTTGGAGCACGTATGCTGGACCTTCTCAAAAAGCCCCCAGTCCCTCTTCTTTGATTTATGTTGGTAAGTATTCACTATGCTGAAATACTTGATGATTGCCCATTCCAGTGACTGTTTAGTAACAGGTGCAACAGCTCTCTGGTGAATATGTTGGTAATTGTGCATTCTGATGATTGTGCTAGTAAGCAGTCACTATGCTGAAATTGTTTATGATTGCCCATTCCAGTGACTGTATTAGTGACCGGCACATCACAACTCTGGTGAATATGTTGGTAATTGTGCATTCTGATGATTGTGCTAGTAAGTATTCACAATGCTGAAATTGTTCATGATTGCCAATTCCAGTTATTGTATTAGTGACCCGCACTGTGGTGAATGTATTGGTAATTGTTGACTCTGATGATTGTGCTAGTAAGCATTAACAATGCTGAAATTGTTGATGATTGGCCATTCTAGTGATTGTATTAGTGACCGGCACTGTGGTGAATGTATTGGTAATTGTGCACTCTGATGATTGTACTAGTAAGCATTCACTATGCTGAAATTGTTGATGATTTCCCATCCCAGTGATGGTATTAGTGACCGGCACTCTGGTTAATTTGTTGCCGAGTTTGCAGTCCGGATACTGCATTGCGGAGTGGGCACACAAGTGAATCATATTGTGGCGTATGTGCACTCGAGTGAATGCTTGTTCGAGCTTTCAGTATGGTGAATGTATAATCTGGTAAATATGTCGGCGAGTGTGCACTTTGTTGAATCTGCTACTGAGTGTGCAACGGGTAGATTTTGCTGTTGAGTGTCCTTTCCGGTGCATGTGTTGAAATATACACTCAGGCCAATATGTAAGAATTGCAAATGACAATGCTTTTTATTTTTGTTTTCGTTTTTAAAACATAACTAAAAGGCATTGTCATTTAAAATGCCAGTAGCTTAAACTTGCGTAAATGCGAGCCCTATTGCATTGCAAATGCTTGTTATGACGTTCCGGCAGCGCACTAAGCTTACCCATGTCTACGAGACCACACGTAAAACCCCCTGCTTGGCTTTTCATGGCCTCGTAGATATGGTGTGAGGCAACGTGACGCAAGTCGCTGCGTTGCATCACGCTGCGACCGGGAGGCGTGCCATGGGCGTTACGGTGGGTGTTCCCAAGTAACACCCATGGCATTTGACACGTTCCCAGATTTACAACATGCTGTAAACCTGGCAATGCGTCAAAAGCCTACGCCTCCCCAGGAGTGGCGTAAGGGTTGTTTCTGTGAAGGAAGATGTCCCTTCCCCCCACAAAAACAACCTGATTTCAACGCAGACACCCTTGCACCATGGTGCAAAGATGTGTGCGTTGGCGCACGGCAGCCATTTGTGCATCAGCGCTGTGAAAGAAGACAGGAATGTGCACATTCCTTCCCTTTTTTTTGATGCAGGGCAGCACAGCAGGAAGGCTTGCGTTGTTGACCTATGCCAAAAATTTGAAAATGAGGCCCTAATACTGCATGTCTTATGCAAATGTAGTGGCCATTTCGAGTGTCCATTTCAATCGAAAAAGTGCTCTTTGTGAATGGCAATGACCAGCTAAGCCATGGTTTGGTCCTATGTACTGCACATACTGCTCCCCTGTGACGTAACATCGATTACCCCTCCCCCCAACAACCCAAGGAAAGAGCCCCCGCACCATTCACCACCTGCTGCAATCAGGTGGTTAATGTGGGCGGATTTGGGCCCACTATTACCTCCAGAAGGGTAAACAGATTTGGAACTGAACATTGTCATGCCAGGGCTAGGTGTTATTCCCCATTCCATGGGAAATAACTCATAATCCCCTTTTACTTGTTAATTCCGACCCCAGTATCTCACCGGGGATTTCACAGTGGACTCCTAACGAGGGCCCACGTGCCTCTGGCAGAGTTTACACACTGTTCCCCACTCTGCTGTGTGGATGGATGTGCCTAGAAGGGAAGGAACAGTAGAAGCACTAGAGTGGGCAATTAAATGATAGGGGACAAGGCATAATACCTACAGCAGGAGTGAAATAGCACAATCGTGGGCACTACACAATTATAGAAAGAGTGCCTGTAAACAGTAAACAATGCAGAACAAAAACACACTTATTGAATTTAAATACCCCTTGCAACTGGGGAGAAACGGCTAGGAAACACACTGGAGACTGCCTCCCGTGTCTTTTCTTTTCCTTTTAGGCACTGACGGTTTTCTTTCATCTTCCATTTGTTAGCGAAGCTAAGATTTACTGTATTTTTAATCTCTTCGTCTTCATGCCCTGATTATTGCTGTTTTCTCTGGACTTACAACTAACACATTTTTTTTTTTGTCAATTGTACGTAACTTAAACAATGGCACCTTTCCCTATACCTTTCCAGCTAATGCTAATTCCCCCCAAAAAATTACGGGGCATATTACTAAGGTCCGGCGATAATTATCGCTCAGCGCGCTTAGCGCGAGGATAATTATCGCCTGACTAACGCTGAATTTTATCACTGAGATGGCGTGCTATCAGCAACGCTCATCTCAACAGTGATAAAATTGCAAGCGCTAACTGCCAAATGTGCGATTATCGCTGGAAATCCAGCGATAATCACACAACCTTTTGGCGATAGCTTGCTGATAGGGCAGGACAGACTCAGCCATGATATCCACCTTCCATTGGATATCATGGCTAAGTCATACTTGAGAGCAGGCGTTAGAAAAGTAGCGCTAACCGCGGTTAGCGCTACTTTCTAATCGCTCTGCATGTTCGCCTGCAGCTTGATAATAGGAGAAATGTTGGTAGCGACATTTCTCCTGTTATCCTAGGGAAGGAACGCCACCTTGCATCTCATTAGAGATGCAGAGCGAGGCGTGGGAAAAGCAGGTGCTAACATGCGTTAATGCATGTTAGCACCCGCCTTGGTAATAGGGCGCTAATATTATCTCCGCTTTTTTGGCTCTTAAAGCCAAAGACGCGGAGATAATGGCCCTTGCTAATATGCCCCTACATTTATTTATACATTTTTTTTTTTTGTTGTTGAGTTCAGTTTCTTATGTGTCATATTTGTTTTGGGCCCTCGATTTTACCTTTCATACCAGTGCTTTTAAAACTTTTTCGAAACACGTACATGGGCCGTTTTTTAAAGCGTCTTGAGTTAATCACCTGCTTTTTGACGAGGTTTTTATGAGATACGAAAAACTGCGTAATTTACCACCTCCAAAATGCAATAATGCCAAATTGTCATAAGTTCATTTGTTCTTTGAATGTGAAATCTATTCCCTTACTCCACGTGCATGCTCCCTAGCTGCTTCTGTAAGCGTGGGCGGTCCAACCAGCCTGCTGGCAAGGATGCTGCTTGGTGACCTATGACCCTGTACACTCCCTGGGGATTAACCGAGAGCCCTGGGGCAGGCCTCATTAGCTCACTCACACGCTTCCCTCTCTGCAGTTTATCAGCCTTGCCAAGGAACCGCTTTAAGCAAGTTGACACAAGCTGACCCCGCAGCCGGTGGGGGGATGTGGGGAGTCATCGTTTCTGCTGCCATGGATTCTGAGGGGTTCTGTACTGCTTGTGCCAGGGGACAGTCATGCATTAAGGCCTCCTCAGCCTTTTCTGTATCATCACAAATGGCTACAATGGAGCTCCAAATTGCAATTAGGGTTGGGCGATACATTTCGCTCCGCAGGCGGAGTTGGTGGAGTTTTGGCCACTCCGCGTTACGCATGTAACGTAGCGTTCTGGCCAAAGTCCTGTAAACGCAGCGTGGCAGAGTTTTTTCTCATGCGCAGCTCGCTAATGGTAAGTTGGTTAGCGCAAGCAAGATTTGGCTTCCCGTAGTGCGATTTTTGGACGCAAGGAGGGCACCTGGCGAGATTTCCCCAACGTGCGGTCGCGGGCAGTCATGACGTTTGCGATCAGAAGACTGCTGCGCAAGTAGAAAACCTACTCAAGTGGCAGCAAATTCAACTCGACAAGTAGAAACCTCTGGCACGCCGTGTGGTGTGGTTGCGCTGATTTTTCAGCGCTGAACGAGCTCCCGGCACTAAAAAATCAGCACGCCATGCCTAATTTCACCCGTTCACAGAACTCCATGGAATTTCGGGGAGTTTTCATGTAACTCGATGAGTTCTGCCCACTCCTAATAAAAATGCAAAAAACATTTTTTGCTCCTAGACGAAAGGGAGCACCCAAACAGCAAATATCATTTCATGGGTTTGTTCTCCTCCACTCCCTTCTGTCCAGTCCTTGCTTACCTCTGCACTCCTTCTTGGTGTTGCTTACACTTCTTGCTCATGTGGTTACATAGCTCTCCTTCAGTGGAACATCTTTTCAGTACAGCCATACTATTTTCTGTTCCACCTGGACATAAACAAGGCAAAACGAGCTTGTAATTGGCAAACATCCTTCAGCAATGCCTGTCTTTAAATAACAAAGTAGGGTGAACCGTTATGCATCCATTTTCCATCTTGTGCTAGGAACTCACAGCATGCTTGCCAACATTTAGAAACAGGAAAGAAGGAGCTATTGAAAACAAAATCGGGGAATTTGTTTTCCTCATTGGTTAACCTTGAAAATTGAGACAGGGGCAATGTTAGGTGGGAGATAGCTAATATAAAGCAATTTTGGCTTTAAAAATTGGGAGTCTCCTAACTAAACTGGGTATGGTGGCATGTATGTCATAGCGCTAACACATTCTAGGTGCTATAATGATGCCTTTACACAACTCACTGAAATCACCTCACTTTGCCCTTCACCTAAAACATGCAAGTCCACACCTTATCTCTCTAAGATGAATACAGTACATGTAATGAGTACTTGCAAAAGCAGCCTAATGCCTCAAAGGGGCCATCCAGTGATGAATGTCACCATAGATCTCAGAACAGCAACTGACATCATCAAACAGCGCAACATTCTAGAATGCCTATTTGTGGTGATTATTAGAGATGCAGGACTGGATAGTCCCTTTAAAGTGAAGTATGTCAGTCCTTACCCAGGCTAAATAGGTAGATGATCTAAAGTGAAGTACGCCAGTCCTTACCCAGTCTAAGTAAGCAGATCATCTAAAGTGAAGTATGTCATTCCTTACCTAGTCTAAGTAGGTAGATCATCTAAAGTGCAGTGTGTCAGTCCTTACCCAGTCTAAGTAGGCTGATCATCTAAAGTGCAGTATGTCAGTCCTTACCCAGTCTAAGGAGGTCGATCATCTAAGGTGAAGTGTATCAGTCCTTACCCAGTCTAAGTAGGTAGATCATCTAAAGTGAAGTACGTCAGTCCTTACCCAGTCTAAGTAGGTTGATCATATAAAGTGAAGTATGTCAGTCCTTACCCAGTCTAAGTAGGTAGATCATCTAAAGTGAAGTACGTCAGTCCTTACCCAGTCTAAGTAGGTAGATCATCTAAAGTGAAGTACGTCAGTCCTTACCCAGTCTAAGTAGGTAGATCATCTAAAGTGAAGAATGTCAGTCCTAACCTAGTCTAAATAGGTAGATCATCTAAAGTGCAGTGTGTCAGACCTTACCCAGTCTAAGTAGGCTGATCATCTAGAGTGAAGTGTGTCAGTTCTTACCCAGTCTAAGTAGGTAGATCATCTAAAGTAAAGTCTGTCAGTCCTTACCCAGTCTAAGTAGGTAGATTATCTAAAGTGAAGTACATCAGTCTTTACCCAGTCTAAGTAGGTAGATCATCTAAAGTAAAGTCTGTCAGTCCTTACCCAGTCTAAGTAAGCAGATCATCTAAAGTGAAGTATGTCATTCCTTACCTAGTCTAAGTAGGTAGATCATCTAAAGTGCAGTGTGTCAGTCCTTACCCAGTCTAAGTAGGCTGATCATCTAAAGTGCAGTATGTCAGTCCTTACCCAGTCTAAGGAGGTCGATCATCTAAGGTGAAGTGTATCAGTCCTTACCCAGTCTAAGTAGGTAGATCATCTAAAGTGAAGTAAGTCAGTCCTTACCCAGTCTAAGTAGGTTGATCATCTAGTCAGTCCTTACCCAGTCTAAGTAGGTTGATCATATAAAGTGAAGTATGTCAGTCCTTACCCAGTCTAAGTAGGTAGATCATCTAAAGTGAAGTACGTCAGTCCTTACCCAGTCTAAGTAGGTAGATCATCTAAAGTGAAGTACGTCAGTCCTTACCCAGTCTAAGTAGGTAGATCATCTAAAGTGAAGTATGTCAGTCCTAACCTAGTCTAAATAGGTAGATCATCTAAAGTGCAGTGTGTCAGTCCTTACCCAGTCTAAGTAGGCTGATCATCTAGAGTGAAGTGTGTCAGTTCTTACCCAGTCTAAGTAGGTAGATCATCTAAAGTAAAGTCTGTCAGTCCTTACCCAGTCTAAGTAGGTAGATTATCTAAAGTGAAGTACATCAGTCTTTACCCAGTCTAAGTAGGTAGATCATCTAAAGTAAAGTCTGTCAGTCCTTACCCGGTCTGAGCAGGTAGATTATCAAAAGTGAAGTACGTCAGTCTTTATCCACTCTAAGTAGGTAGATCATCTAAAGTGAAGTATGTCAGTCCTTACCCAGTCTAAGTAGGTAGATTATCTAAAGTGAAGTACGTCAGTCTTTACCCAGTCTAAGTAGGTAGATCATCTAAAGTAAAGTCTGTCAGTCCTTACCCAGTCTAAGTAGGTAGATTATCTAAACTGAAGTACGTCAGTCCTTACCCATTCTAAGTAGGTAGATCATCTAAAGTGAAGTATGTCAGTCCTTACCCAGTCTAAGTAGGTAGATTATCTAAAGTGAAGTCTGTCAGTCCTTACCCAGTCTAAGTAGGTAGATTATCTAAAGTGAAGTCTGTCAGTCCTTACCCAGTCTAAGTAGGTAGATTATCTAAAGTGAAGTCTGTCAGTCCTTACCCAGTCTAAGTAGGTAGATTATCTAAAGTGAAGTACGTCAGTATTTACCCAGTCTAAGTAGGCAGATCATCTACCACAGTGACCAGGGCCCACTGACCTCCTCTGAAGCAAGAATGTGTACCATCACCGATGCCAGAGGACTGGCAATGCAGCAGCAGTTGGCGAGCACATGGACTTCAAAACCCACGTTTTTCAGGAGTGGACCTAGCAGCGACGGCTAGTGTCAGGGCTGAGTGGCGGGGCGGCAGGGCGGTGGGTGGGGGGGCACGACAACAACGGACTAAACAAAAAAAGTAATAAAAAAGAAGAACTTACCTTCCGCCAGCCACATCGCGCTCTCTCCTGCTCCTCTGCAGACAGGCTCTCAGAATTCCCCACGGCCAATCCTGACGCTGCTCTCACAGCATGAGAGCAGTGTTATGATTGACGTGAGCGCTCTCGATTTGCACTCCCAGGGAGACTGGGAGTCTGTGCCTGCTTTCTCCAACCCAGCAACGTAGCTCGGGTTGGAGTCATGTTCACTGCGCATGACGATCATTCGCGGTGAAGGCAGAGCATACCACTCCCCCTCAGTGCCTGTCCTCCCACTGGTCCCACCCCCAAGACTCGGCACACTGGAGAAAAATAAAAAAATAATAAAACGGGTTGAAAACCTTTTTTATTATCTTTTTATTTTTCACGTTTTTAGAAGGGTGCCTGAGAGGGGGCGGGGCGACGCTCCTCCGCCATAGGGGAGGATCCGCCGGTGGGACCTAGTGGTACCTTTTTAATAAGATATGAATATCTCCTCTAAGAAAGAATCTGAAGATCTTTACAATTCACAAAGCAAGCCAGGCTTCCAAAACTCCCACTCTAGAAACATTAAAAATAGGAGTCAGGGAGATCAAGTTCCTGCCAGTTGTAAGTGCAAGGATGGTGGGACAAAGACGAGGCTGATTTAATAAAGAAAAGGATTTGTCTGTGAGTCCATGGGTTCTGTCACAAGCAGAACTGGGCTCAAAGCATTGGTAAATCATCTTTTTTATGTATGATTCCAAAGCAGTGTGTGGTGCCAGGACGACAGAGGCATGTCTGGACATTTTATATAAAAGTGTCATCTTTTGAAGAGAAAATCGTGATGTATTTTAATCCGAACATTTGACTTTACATCTTAAAGTAAAATCAGAAAATTGGAATACATGAAATATGTAGTATCCTGTATCATAGCTAACACTGATATGTGTTGTAAACCAGTGTTAGCTGGACTAGAATGTCGGAACAGTGTTCTGGTTGTTCTTAGTGATAGAATGTTTGCACTTGAAGTGGAGGCAGTTGAGAGAACCTGACCTGGCCTGACGGTGGCTGCGCTACTGAGGCTGAAGTGTTGACTATCCAACTTAATAAAGCATCCATAACCTGAACTTGCCTACTGCCTCCAACATCATTTCATTGGCGACGACTTGGAGTAGAGCGGATCCATCCTGGATGACAACACTTCAACTCAAATATCTTTTCTACACATCGGACACTTCGTTTTCTATTTACCACCCTGCATTGTAATTGATCCTGCTTCCGGACCCCGGACCAACATATACTTCTGAACAAGAGAACATACGACCTGCCGTGAGTTCAAGACTCTTTTTACTCACCCTCCACGGAGCAGCTTCCAAGCTTCAAGGCGCCCGTTCAAGTAAGGAGGATCTGTGGTTGGTTTGAGACCTTCCTTTTCATTCCTGTGTCCCTTTTTCGCCTCATTTTGCATTTGGATGCTGGCGGTACCAAGGGGTCCAGTTTCTGAGCGCGTGAGGGCCCCAAAGCCACGCGCTACGCCTTGCAATGATCTCCTCGGCCCGTGCGCAAGGACCTCATTGTCCGCGCACTCATCTTCAGGCTGCGTTACTAAGCGCGAGGAGACTTGACGCTCTCTCCATGTCATGCCGTTACGTAACGTGTGGCCATTTTGAAGACGCCTCCCAAGTTGTTAACTCTTGGTTACCTAGCAACTTGGACCAACTCCCGTGTATTGCGTGCAGCTGATTCCTTGATCGCTGATACGCACAGCCTTCCTGGTTTATTTAATACTTGCGTACAGCTGATGTAGCTGTTTCTTACCCAGCATCTTGGTCCGTCTTTCTACTTTTGTGTGCAGCTCATTATTTGACCGCTGATGCGCACAGCCTTCCTGGTCTATGTAATACGTGCGTGCAGCTCATCCATGTGCACATAATATTTGCGGTTCGCTGATGCGCACAGCCTTTTATTTTTAATACGTGTGTGCAGCTTGCTCTCACACCCTTCTTGGTCTATGTAATATGTGCGTGCAGCTCATCCATGTGCACATAATATTTGCTGTTCGCTGTTGCACAGAGCCATTTCTATTTACTACATGTGTGCAGCTTGTTCTTGTGCACCAGTTGATGGGGCCTCTGTTTCTATGTTGTTCGATTCCGGTGCGAAGATAACATTAATTCCTAAAGTTTTCTTTGAAAACAATTTAGTACATAAAGTCAAATTGTTCAAACCAGATATATCTCCTAAAGATTATGGTGGTCAACCCATTAAACTAGTAGGATATTTTAATGGGTCGATTCTTTTTAAGGATAGAATCACTGCAGGAAAAATTTATGTTTCTGTGAGGGGTGATTCCCTTATTAGCTGGTATCATCAGAAATAACTTGGTGTATATCTAGACCCCAATGAGAATCCCCCAGTTAAATTGAGGCAAACTATTCAAGTAAACAATGTAGATTCCAGTAAACCTGATTTTGAAAAAGAGTTTCCCAAATTTTTTGACACAAAACTTGGCTGTATTAAAAAATATGTTCACAAAATAAGAATTAAAGAAGGGGCTAGTCCAGTTGTAAGTAAGGTCAGAGGGGTACCTTTGCTTGTTAAAGAGAAGATGAAGGCTGAGTTAGATAAATTAAAGAGCAATGGTATCATAGAAGAAGTAGAAGCAACAGAATGGTTGGCTTCGGTGGTCATGGTGAAGAAGGCTAATGGTGAAGTTCGCCTTTGTGTAGATTTGCGTGAGTTATATAAGAATGTCATTGTGGATCATTATCCCCTGCCAAATATTAATGAAATGCTTTCTATGTTAAAAGGAGCAAATGTTTTACGACTGTAGATCTCACTTCCGCATACCACCAAGCTAGACTTCACCATGAGTCTCAAGATCTAACAGCGTTTGTAACCCCGTTTGGCACATTTAAATTTGTGCGCATGCCTTTCGGATTAATATCTGCTGCTGCTGTTTTCCAGCGGGTTATGGAAAAGATGTTGGGAGGAATTTCGGGAATTAAGATATATCAGGATGATGTTCTTGTGTATGGTGAGGACGTCAGTGTGCATAACCAAAGGGTGCATGAAGTGCTACAAAGATTCAAAGAGAATGGTGTAACATTAAAAGCAAGCAAATGCAAATTTAATTTGGATCAAATTGATTATCTTGGTCACAAAATAACACCAGATGGTATTGAACCAAAAAGTGAACTTGTTGAGACTATAAACAATTTAGTCAGTACGTCAGCTAAAGAGAAAGTGATAACATTTTTGGGCATGACTGAATACTATAATAAGTTCATTTTAAATTTTGCAGAGAAGACTAAGAATTTGAGATCTCTACTAAAGAAAGGCATTCCTTTTGTGTGGAATGATGCATGTGAGTTGGAATTTTGTTCAATAAAGAAAATGCTAAGAGGGGCATCTTGTCTACAGAGTTTCGAGCGCGGGGATGAATCCATAGTAATGTCTGATGCCAGTTCTAAAGGACTTGGAGCAGTTCTTTTACAAAGACATAATGGTTTAGAGAGAACTACTTTGTTCATCTCCAGGAGCTTGAGAGGGCGGAACTGAATTATTCAGTTATAGAGAAAGAAGCCTTAGCTGTGTCTTGGGCTGTGCAAAAGCTTAGAAAGTATGTGTGGGGGAGCAAGTTTGTAGTCAAAACTGACCATAAGCCACTCAAGGAGATTTTTGAAAGGAAAGGTTTAGATGCAGTCTCTGCTAGAATCAGGCGCTGGGTAATCGGTTTGCAAGAGTTTCATTTCAATGTGGAGTATGTACCTGGTACTAGAAATTGGGTTGCTGACTGCTGTTCCCGCCTAGTCAATATATCTGATGTGAGTGGGAATGTAGTTGATAAAGATGAGAATTTGGATGTTTGTTTGATAAGAGAGGGAGTCATTAGAGAAGATGAGTGGTTGGTTGAAGTTAATGAAGATCCCATTTTACAAAAGGTGGCGGAAAAGATTGGAAGTGTGTGGTCCAATTCTGATAAAAGTAATGAGATTTTACAAACCTTTTGGAGAGTTAAAGATGAATTATCTGTTCAAGGTGGTTTTGTGTTTAGGGGCACTAGATTAATTCCCCCGGTATCATTGAGAGAGGGGTTGATTTCTCTTGCCCATGAGAGTCATCCAGGCATATCAAAGACAAAAGAGAGATTGAGACTTATGTATTGGTGGCCTGGAATGGATATCCAGGTTGAAAGAGTGGTGAGAGATTGTGGTGAATGTTGTAATGCAGACAAAACATTTGAATGTAGAGTACAGCCTTTGATGATAAAGGGATATACCGAAAGAACCCTGGAAGGAGGTTGCCTTTGATATCTTAGGTCTCATTCGTTGTCGCGAGTGCTGATAAGTATGTGTTAGTACTTATTGGCATGTTTTCCAGGTGGCCAGAAGTTGCCATTACCAATTCTATTGAGTCACGTGATATTATTGTATTTTTGGAGCAAGTTTTTGAGAGGGAAGGTTTTCCAGATTCTTTGTTAACCGATAATGGGGTACCGTTAGTCTCTCGCGAGATGGAAGAATTCTTGAAAGAAAGAGGCATCAGGCACAAGAAATCAGCTTTGTATCATCCCGAGACCAATGGCATGGTTGAAAGATTGAACAAAGTTTTGAAGGAAGCCATACAACGTGCCATTACGAACAATTTGTGTTGGAAGCAAGAGTTGTTTTGTAAAGTGAAGAACTACAGAATAACTTCCCATTCTAGCACAGGTTTCTCCCCTTTTGAGTTGTTCAAAAGAAGAAAAGCAAATACTTTAGTCTGTCCTTCGTGGGTTAATGACTTGGTGAACGATGATTTGTCTGTAAAACAAAAGGAAGAGTTAAAAAAAGTAAAGGAACATGAGTTAGCTTCTAATAGAAAAGAGTTATTTGACTCTCGCAAAGCTACGAAGAAAACTGTTGTTCAGGTTGGTGATCTAATTAGAGTCAAAAATCCTCGTGGTGGTGTGTTCAGTACAGGATCGAAATTTTCATCTCCCATGAAAGTTATCAAGGTTTTCGAATATGCTGTAAGAACAGAAGACCATCACATCTGGAATTTGGGTCGAAAGTATTTGGGTGAAAGTATTTATGAGAAATGAAAATGAACTTTGTAATGAAGATTCTGATAAGAGCACTTTTGCCAACAAATCTGAATTGAGGAAAGCTCGGATTATCTAAGGGAGTATGTATGATTTCATTGTGTATTTCACTTGTTATTTGCATTTGTTTCTTTTTGTTAATGGGAAAGGAGGGAGGTGTGTAGTATCCTGTATCATAGCTAATACTGATATGTGTTGTTAATCAGAGTTAGCTGGACTAGAATGTTGGGACAGTGTTCTGGTTGTTCTTAGTGATAGAATGTTTGTACTTGAAGTGGAGGCAGTTGAGAGAACCTGACCTGGCCTGACGGTGGCTGCGCTACTGAGGCTGAAGTGTTGACTGTCCAACTTAATAAAGCATCCACAACCTGAACTTGCCTACTGCCTCCAACATCATTTCAAAATACTTTGGAAAAACACAAATGAAAAATATTATTTGAAGTCTACAAGGGAATCAATCAGCACACTAACCACTAACCTTGGGTCTCGGAGTAGCGTGCTACTCGCTGTAAAGCGCTCTGACGCCTCGTCAGGGGTAATAAGTGCCATATAAATCCAATTGCAATACAATACATACACAAAAAATGCAAGGACAAACTCCATTGGATAGATGTGGCACCACTGAAATGGGCTCCAGAATGCATAAAGCCCAGAGTGGGTAAGCCCATAATGATGCTCTTTGCACTCCGCGATCAACCTCTCAGGCACAGTGTAAACTATTTAAACACCTAAGAAAGATCAAACATACACATATTTGGAAAGCAGTTACTTGTTGAACAATCATTGGGAAAGCCAATAGGTCTTGCCTATATGAGATTTCTTGGCTTTGCTAATATTTTTAGCTTTGTTGCTGATGGGGCCGGGTTCTCTTTTGTCAATGTACTCTGGAACCCTTGGTCCATGGACCGTTTGTATCTGCTTGGAAGTGTGGAGGGGAGAAATCACTCTTTAGATCAGGCTCACAAGTTCAAAGAATCATGACTCGGAAGAATCACAGACTCCAGGTTCTAAGTTAGTGGGTTTATTACAAAGCCAAAAGACTTCCTAAGAAGTGCACTCACGTTGAATGGGTCAAGTAGCATAAAGCTGCGAAGCTCGTTCTAAGATGCTCCTTCTCTCTCCATCGATCTCCTCTCCTAACTCAACCCCCGGGGCACTGTCCCTAATTCAAACACCAAAACCATAAACCACGCCCATTTCACATCATCCGATCGCCTCATCCTGCTGGACACCTCCCCGTAGGTGTTTTTCCATTTAGTTTCGATACTCCCAGCTCCTGGCTCGATGACCTTGATTCCCAGGCCTTCTCCAGTGAAAAAGAACACCGTCTCACATTATCAGCACTCCTTGTACAATTGTATCCTCTCCTCCCTGAGCCTAACTCTTAAACCAAAAAACGTTATTCTAACTAACAAAGATGACTTTCTCCACCTGCAACAAAATGTGACAAAGAACAAATTCAACATGCACATGAAATTCAACTACCGAGTCTAATATGAGAGCTTCCAGGGAAAATGCATTTCAGGCTTGCTTAAATCGGCCAACATAAGAAAATAGCACATAGGCCTCATAAAACCACATATAAATGAACATTTTACTAAACATTTCTGAATCAATACGTTATGGGAACACATCAAATACATGAATGACTGTAGGCAACCTACACGAATTCTACACGTTAAAGTTTTCGTTAAACACGCATATGTGCAGACATTAATATGGTGCACATTTAAATCAAGACACCACATTTCAATAAATGAACTTCATTAGTCAGTTATAAACGAATACTAGGATTTACGCTATTCAGAATGCAACTGCCACGTTAATTTGTTTCACCTTTATATGTTATTACATTTCACATTCTAATGAGCAAATGTTAACACAACAAGATAAATGCAGATGCAAGCGACCCGTGATTATGATTAGGGCTCCCGGTTTTATGGTATTTATTTTTTTCACATTTCCGTCTGTATTTATCCATATTTATTTTTTGGTCGTTTTATCTGTATTTATCCACATTTATTTTTGACGTAACAAAAAAAACGCTAAAGCTAGTATCTTTCCACATTTATTTAAATTGACAGGCACACTTGCACTAGTTTGTTATAGCTGTTTTTTAAATTGGAGCCTATGCTAAGTGCACTTTACATATTGGGAGCAAATTTCTTCCCTGTCCTCTAAGAAAAGATGCGTGAATTAGTGATTTTGATTAGGTCTCATTTGCGCAGCTGTCTTGCAAAATGTCAATGCATTACTAACTCTTTTACTCACATTTAATCAGCCATCTCCAGAGAGTGTCTGCTCTTAGAATATCAGATCATTCTTAGTGTGCACTAGAAGACGACCTACCCCACTAGAGGCATTGTAAATCGCCAAAATATCGAAAGAATCCTGCATCTTCATCTGTACAGAATAGTGCTTTGATATGGACACTATGGAGAAAATGTAGAGCACAAGTGGTGCAAGTCATTTCTCTTCTTGTTTTTATTTTTATTTAAGTAGCACTTAAATAAACATTAAATAGAAAAATGAAGTCATGCTAACTGACTTGCTCACCTCTCACTCAGCCTCACTGCCCAACAGCGTGCATAGTCACGGAGAGATGCAGCCAGGCCTCATGCTAATAGTTGTTGGAGGCATTTCTGCCCCCCTCCCCCCTGCCCTGCCACAACAACCTCCTTTACCCTCCCACACAACAAGAAACAAATGGTTGCTGGAGCAGCAGCCGATGTCCTGGGGTGTTTTCACACCTCTTAATGGACATCGGCTGCTTGCACTGCTCCAGCAATTATCTTGCGAAAACTACCGCTGTGAGAGGTGCTGGAGTGTCTCTGCAGACACAGTGCTCACAGTTCCCCCGTCTCTGGAGCAGTTTTGGGTCAGCAGTTTCCCGTTTCTTTTGGCCGCCCCTGTGCACCTCTGACTCGGATTTTACAGAGGAGCACAGAGGCAGGAGGAGCATTTGTTTTATAAGTATTTTCCCGTTTTTATATATAAATACAGAGAAAAACCAAAATGTTTTCCGTCTGTATTTATATGTAAAAATCCGTTTAAACGGAAAACCGGGAGCCTTAATTATGATGCACCCCTACAAATGAAAAAGAGCACAATCGCGCTCTATCATTGCAAATGACTGAAAGTAATGTAAAAAGCTGTGACAGTCATTGTTATTCGCGTTACAATGCTTCTTTTTATTATTTTTAGTTATGCTGCACTGAAGCTGCTCTGCTGTATAATATGGCTAAAAAACATTGACAAAGCCAATAGAACTTGCATAGGTGAGAGCTATTGGCTGTGCCAATGCTTGGTATGGAATGCCATATGGTAAGTTATAAGTATTTATATAGTGTTTACAACGGCTGAAGTGCTGATGTTATAGAATGGAGAATGCCCTTACCAAGGTGTTAATGTGTCCAGATTTAGAAGCATTTTAGGACCATACAAAAACTGTGAAAATGTGCCATATAAATGCGCTGAACGTAACATAAGTTGTAGGTAGACAGAAAAGTCCAATACGTTACAGCTTTCATTACAGTGATTATGCGTTACTTTGAGTGCAATGGTTACAAAATAACCAAACAAAATACTCCTGACTGCTTGTTTAGTAGTAAAATATAGCATAATCGGTGTTCAGTGGGAGTCCTAGACCTTTTGGCCGCCGTGCGACTGCACCTGCTGCACCATCCAAATGATGGTCTTAGTGCCTGCTAGGTAATTGTGCTTCCGACTGCTGGCTTAGTGGTAACATATAGTGAAAGTCGGTGCTCAGTGGCTTTCCCAGACCCTTTGGCCCCTGTGCCTGCAAGGTAACTGCGTTTGTGACTGCTTGCTTAATGGCCCCTGTGCCACTGCACCTGCTGCATCATGCAAATGATGGCCGTTGTCCCAGCAAGGTAACTGCGCTTGTGACTGCTGGCTTAGTGGTAACATATAGTGAAAGTCAGTGCCCGGTGGCTTACCCACACCCTTTGGCCCCTGTGCCACTGCACCTGTGGCACCATGCAAATCATGGCCCTGGCGCCTGCAAGGTAACTGTGCTTATCACTGCTTGTCTAGCAGCTCCTGTGCCACTGCACTGCTAGTGCCTACAAGATAACATGAGTAAATTGTTTACGTCCAGTAATGTATGTGTTCTGAAAAAGGCACATTTGCAGAGGGAATACATAATTATTGTGTAGGTAAAAACAAACAAAAGAACCTTCAGAAAAAGTCCCTTTGAACATATCCAACTCTCCAAAATGAGCTGCCACTGATGTCATAAATAAAACATATGCTTTACATGTCAAAGTGAAAACCAAGCATTGTTAAATTGTGTTACAATGCACCTGTCTGTTTCCTGTGAAAAGATGTTATCCTGTGCTTGGCAGTGAATGGGCCATAAACAGTGCAAATTGCCAAACATCACCATATGTTAAGCTGACACTGAGACTGAAATGCAGTTTTGTACTTCGTTGCTAAAAAGGCAGTTTCACAAATTAAATGGAATCACCAAAGAAGAGGAATTTTGCAAAAAACGTGCAAATATTTTGTGCAGATAAAGAACGAGATGCCTTTTAAGATGGCTATGCCTAAAATAAAAAAAAAATTTTTTAAAAAGGACACAAGCAGGGTCCATGGATAAAGTACACTACATTCCTTTTTCCTATAAATGCTCTCACTTTGAAGTCAGCCAAAAGAAAAATAACCAGGCTCCCATGAAAACACACATTCCTCGGTCTTTGAATGCCCAGCAAATGATTTAAAGGGCTGTTGACAGAAGCGAGTTTGTGGAAGACTACAGTGAACACGACTTTCTCATTGGGTGTGATGAACTGAACCTGGGCAGGCTAAAGCAAATAAAGCTAGCAAATGGGAAGCAAGAAAACGTGAGTTACGAACCACAAAGCCAATGGCAAGCGACGGGCAGAATGCATTCCAGTTCAACTTTCTCAAACTCCCCAAGACGTCTTTCTCATATCACACAGCTGCGCTGTATGGTAGGCTGCGACCTAAAAAGCACCAGCCATTTGGTCACCTTCCAATAAGATAAGTCTGAACAACTCGGGACTATAGCAACCATTTTCCCATAATGGTTGTGCAGCAACCTGTGGGAAACTTATGGAACAGCAAGAGTTGCCTCAATTGATAGTCTCCTAACATGCACAATTTATTGTAACTCACAACTGCTTCTCATTTGGAAAGCACATCTATCATTCGAAAAGGGAAACAGTAATAGGAACAAGGTTAGCACCAATATATGCACATAATAATTATGTTACAGCCACAGTTCCCTGTAAGCGGCGCGCCTGGGCAGCCGCGCAGGTTGCATTTTCTCTCTGCGCAGGAGGTCCGTCTGGAGCGCGCATAACAGAAGGGTCGTGCTGCTGTGATAAGTGGAGCTCGAGCACACAAATCAAGGCATCCGACATCTGCAACATCTACGGAAAGCGCTTGCTTCTTGCAAAATGCTATTTTCAAGCTGCGCTTACACTCTGCAGTCACATTGCTTTACAGCCCCTATACTCTTCTCAGTCAGCCCCAACAGTGGAGGTTCTTTGATGGTTTTACCTTGTTTTGGTCATTTAAATTAATAAGATGTGTGGTCTGTCTCTAGCCCTGAAACAAACATCTGGCTCAGAATGCTTTTACAAGAAAGCAGGCTCAGTGGGATTACTTTACATGTTGTTTTGCTAATGTATACATTCAGGTGCCAAACCACTTCTCCTATCAGTCTGTTTAAATCCGGGTGATTTGAATACAAAACATAGTCTACTTTCCTTTGGAATTAACTTTGTTCTTTAGAAAGACTTCTTATGTCAAGTTAATTTAACATGTTAGGTTCTGAACACATACTTATTGATTTGCTGTAAAAAAAAAAAAAAAAAAAGCTTTTTCTTTCTGGTCAAAATGAAGAGCAAAAAAGACATTCAGGCAAAAGCTGAATAGCAAAATGTCTGAAAATAAAAGATGAGGCCAAATTCTAGCTTCCCTGCTTGACCTGTGATCTTTGGCAAATCGCTTTGCTTCACTGATCCTCATTTTTCATGACCACCAAATCTGATGACACCTTTAAGTGATTCAGTTCATGATATATGCAATAGAAAAACCTCACATGTATGGTTTAATAAAAAATAACATTACTGCATACATAAAACAATGCTTTGTGTACATAGAGGGTGAATGACTGACTGACGTGTCTCCTTCTCCACTAATGGCATCATCATAGTTGCATGGAGGACTTTGAGAATGTTTTTAAGTACATGTTTGGAAACTAATACTTTTAATGTCACTTAGTGCCTCACTATGATTTAATGTACCTAGTGCTGGACTGGAAATCGAAAGCAGCCCCGGAAATATTGTTTCATACAAGTCCTGAATTTTACCAGGTCAACGTAATGAGCAAGACTAACATTCTCCAAGGATTAGAGATAAAGAGCCTCTTCCCAAGAAGTTTTGGAAAAAAAACAGTAGGAAAATATGATGAATTTTATAGCACAATTTTCTAAATATATGGTTTAAAAAACAATGGGTTTCAGGCAGTTCTGAGAGGAAAGTGATGAAATTTTACATTATTTCAAGAGCTGCAACAAAGCAGGCAAAATTCACCACTGCCAAAAATGATGTGTCTGTAAAGAAGCTGTGTACTAATTAAAAAAACCTGTATGCATCATCAGGTATAAATGCGTGCTGCAGGAAAAGCAGTGTCTATTATATACAGGGTGGTCCTCTTTGGAAAAAAACACCTCCAAATAATCTATGCCAAGAGGAATGACCCTAGTGGTTTTCACATATCCAAGGATGTGACCACATTTATTAGGGTGCTAGATAAGTATTATTGCTTCCGTCCAATATGTCACCAATCAGGTGCACTCATTCATACTCAGGGCATTGCTGCTCATTGTGCCAGGCCCCAATAGCTGTTAATGTTGCCAACAGCCGTTGATGATTATTGATGGTTTTCCGCACCACACAGAAGTATCACCCCCCAGGTTGCGTTAGTGCCATGATGCTAGTGTCCGCATTATCCTTTGCCATGCCAATTTCCCCGTTGCACCCATGTATAAAGCACCATAAGCAAGGCAGTTTCCACTATTCCAAAGTGTTTGAAGCACCATGACGATGCTTAAATTCACAATGACCCAGTATGTGAAGCATCACCATAATCGGGTCAATTTCTGTAATGGACCAGAATGTACAGCACCACAGCCCGGCCAGTGAGTCCATGCATGTAAAGCACCACAGCCCGGCCAGTGAGTCTACACATGTAAAGCACCACAGTCCGGCCAGTGAGTCCACGCATGTAAAGAACCACAGCCCGGCCAGTGAGTCTACACATGTAAAGCACTGCAGCCCGGCTAGTGAGCCCATGCATGTAAAGCACTGCAGCCAGGACAGTGAGTCCATGCATGTAAAGCACCAAATTCCGGCCCGTGAGTTCATGCATGTAAAGCACTGCAGCCAGGCCACAGAGTCCATGCATGTAAAGCACTGCAGCCCGGCTAGTGAGCCCATGCATGTAAAGCACTGCAGCCAGGACAGTGAGTCCATGCATGTAAAGCACTGTAACCAGGCCACTGAGTCCATGCATGTAAAGCACCAAATTCCGGCCCGTGAGTTCATGCATGTAAAGCACTGCAGCCAGGCCACTGAGTCCATGCATGTAAAGCACTGCAGCCCGGCTAGTGAGCCCATGCATGTAAAGCACTGCAGTCAGGACAGTGAGTCCATGCATGTAAAGCACTGCAGCCCGCCCAGTGAGTCCATGTATGTAAAGCACCAAATTCCGGCCAGTGAGTCTACACATGTAAAGCACTGTAACCAGGCCAGTGAGTCCATGCATGTAAAGCACCACAGCCCAGCCAGTGAGTCCACGCATGTAAAGAACAACAGTCCGGCCAGTGAGTCTACACATGTAAAGCACTGTAACCAGGCCAGTGAGTCCATGCATGTAAAGCACCGCAGCCCGGCCAGTGAGTCCATGCATGTAAAGCACTGCAGCCAGGCCAGTGAGTCCATGCATGTAAAGCACCACAGCCCGGCAAGTGAGTCCATCCATGTAAAGCACCACAGCCCGGCCTGTGAGTCCACGCATGTAAAGCACTGCAGCCCGGCCTGTGAGTCCACGCATGTAAAGCAATGTAACCAGGCCAGTGAGTCCATGCATGTAAAGCACTGTAACCAGGCCAGTGGGTCTACGCATGTAAAGCACTGCAGCCCGGCCTGTGAGTCCACGCATGTAAAGCAATGTAACCAGGCCAGTGAGTCCATGCATGTAAAGCACTGTAACCAGGTCAGTGGGTCCATGCATGTAAAGCACTGTAACCAGGCCAGTGAGTCCATGCATGTAAAGCACTGTAACCAGGCCAGTGAGTCAATGCATGTAAAGCACTGTAACCAGGCCAGTGAGTCCATGCATGTAAAGCACTGTAACCAGGCCAGTGAGTCCATGCATGTAAAGCACTGTAACCAGGCCAGTGAGTCAATGCATGTAAAGCACTGTAACCAGGTCAGTGAGTCCATGCATGTAAAGCACTGTAACCAGGCCAGTGAGTCCATGCATGTAAAGCACTGCAGCCCGGCCAGTGAGTCTACACATGTAAAGCACTGTAACCAGGATGGTGAGTCCATGCATGTAAAGCACTGCAGCCCGGCCAGTGAACCCATGCATGTAAAGCACTGCAGCCAGGCCAGTGAGTCCATGCATGTAAAGCACTGCAGCCAGGCCAGTGAGTCTACACATGTAGAGCACTTTAACCAGGCCAGTGAGTCCATGCATGTAAAGCACTGCAGCCCAGCCAGTGAGTCCACACATGTAAAGCACTTTAACCAGGCCAGTGAGTCCATGCATGTAAAGCACTGCAGCCCAGCCAGTGAGTCTACACATGTAAAGCAATGTAACCAGGCCAGTGAGTCCATGCATGTAAAGCACTGTAACCAGGCCAGTGAGTCCATGCATGTAAAGCACTGCAGCCCGGCCAGTGAGTCTACACATGTAAAGCACTTTAAGCAGGCCACTGAGTCCATGCATGTAAAGCACTGTAACCAGGCCAGTGAGTCCATGCATGTAAAGCACTGCAGCCAGGCCAGTGAGTCTACACATGTAAAGCACTTTAACCAGGCCAGTGAGTCCATGCATGTAAAGCACTGCAGCCCAGCCAGTGAGTCTACACATGTAAAGCAATGTAACCAGGTCAGTGAGTCCATGCATGTAAAGCACTGTAACCAGGCCAGTGAGTCCATGCATGTAAAGCACTGCAGCCCGGCCAGTGAGTCTACACATGTAAAGCACTTTAACCAGGCCAATGAGTGCATGCATGTAAAGCACTGTAACCAGGCCAGTGAGTCCATGCATGTAAAGCACTGTAACCAGGCCAGTGAGTCCATGCATGTAAAGCACTGTAACCAGGCCAGTAAGTCCATGCATGTAAAGCACTGCAGCCCGGCCAGTGAGTCTACACATGTAAAGCACTGTAACCAGGCCAGTGAGTCCATGCATGTAAAGCACTGCAGCCCGGCCAGTGAGTCTACACATGTAAAGCACTGTAACCAGGATGGTGAGTCCATGCATGTAAAGCACTGCAGCCCGGCCAGTGAACCCATGCATGTAAAGCACTGCAGCCAGGCCAGTGAGTCCATGCATGTAAAGCACTGCAGCCAGGCCAGTGAGTCTACACATGTAAAGCACTTTAACCAGGCCAGTGAGTCCATGCATGTAAAGCACTGCAGCCCAGCCAGTGAGTCCACACATGTAAAGCACTTTAACCAGGCCAGTGAGTCCATGCATGTAAAGCACTGCAGCCCAGCCAGTGAGTCTACACATGTAAAGCAATGTAACCAGGCCAGTGAGTCCATGCATGTAAAGCACTGTAACCAGGCCAGTGAGTCCATGCATGTAAAGCACTGCAGCCCGGCCAGTGAGTCTACACATGTAAAGCACTTTAACCAGGCCACTGAGTCCATGCATGTAAAGCACTGTAACCAGGCCAGTGAGTCCATGCATGTAAAGCACTGCAGCCCAGCCAGTGAGTCTACACATGTAAAGCACTTTAACCAGGCCAGTGAGTCCATGCATGTAAAGCACTGCAGCCCAGCCAGTGAGTCTACACATGTAAAGCAATGTAACCAGGTCAGTGAGTCCATGCATGTAAAGCACTGTAACCAGGCCAGTGAGTCCATGCATGTAAAGCACTGCAGCCCGGCCAGTGAGTCTACACATGTAAAGCACTTTAACCGGGCCAATGAGTGCATGAATGTAAAGCACTGTAACCAGGCCAGTGAGTCCATGCATGTAAAGCACTGTAACCAGGCCAGTGAGTCCATGCATGTAAAGCACTGTAACCAGGCCAGTGAGTCCATGCATGTAAAGCACTGCAGCCCGGCCAGTGAGTCTACACATGTAAAGAACTTTGACCAGGCCAGTAAGTCCATGCATGTAAAGCACTGCTGCCCGGCCAGTGAATCCACACATGTAAAGTACCGCAGCCCGGCCAGTGAGTCCATGCATGTAAAGCACTGCAGCCAGGCCAGTAAGTCCATGCATGTAAAGCACTGCTGCCCGGCCAGTGAATCCACACATGTAAAGTACCGCAGCCAGGCCAGTGAGTCCATGCATGTAAAGCACCACAGCCCGGCAAGTGAGTCCATCCATGTAAAGCACCACAGCCCGGCCAGTGAGTCCATGCATGTAAGCACCGCAGCCAGGCCAGTAAGTCCATGCATGTAAAGCACTGCAGCCCGGCAAGTGAGTCCATCCATGTAAAGCACCACAGCCCGGCCAGTGAGTCCATGCATGTAAAGCACTGCAGCCAGGCCAGTGAGTCCATGCATTTAAAGCACCACAGCCCGGCCAGTGAGTCTACACATGTAAAGCACTGTAACCAGGCCAGTGAGTCCATGCATGTAAAGCACTGCAGCCCGGCCAGTGAGTCTACACATGTAAAGCACTGTAACCAGGATGGTGAGTCCATGCATGTAAAGCACTGCAGCCCGGCCAGTGAACCCATGCATGTAAAGCACTGCAGCCAGGCCAGTGAGTCCATGCATGTAAAGCACTGCAGCCAGGCCAGTGAGTCTACACATGTAAAGCACTTTAACCAGGCCAGTGAGTCCATGCATGTAAAGCACTGCAGCCCAGCCAGTGAGTCCACACATGTAAAGCACTTTAACCAGGCCAGTGAGTCCATGCATGTAAAGCACTGCAGCCCAGCCAGTGAGTCTACACATGTAAAGCAATGTAACCAGGCCAGTGAGTCCATGCATGTAAAGCACTGTAACCAGGCCAGTGAGTCCATGCATGTAAAGCACTGCAGCCCGGCCAGTGAGTCTACACATGTAAAGCACTTTAACCAGGCCACTGAGTCCATGCATGTAAAGCACTGTAACCAGGCCAGTGAGTCCATGCATGTAAAGCACTGCAGCCCGGCCAGTGAGTCTACACATGTAAAGCACTTTAACCAGGCCAGTGAGTCCATGCATGTAAAGCACTGCAGCCCAGCCAGTGAGTCTACACATGTAAAGCAATATAACCAGGTCAGTGAGTCCATGCATGTAAAGCACTGTAACCAGGCCAGTGAGTCCATGCATGTAAAGCACTGCAGCCCGGCCAGTGAGTCTACACATGTAAAGCACTTTAACCGGGCCAATGAGTGCATGCATGTAAAGCACTGTAACCAGGCCAGTGAGTCCATGCATGTAAAGCACTGTAACCAGGCCAGTGAGTCCATGCATGTAAAGCACTGCAGCCCGGCCAGTGAGTCTACACATGTAAAGAACTTTGACCAGGCCAGTAAGTCCATGCATGTAAAGCACTGCAGGCCGGCCGGTGAGTCTACACATGTAAAGCACTTTTACCATGCCAGTGAGTCCATGCATGTAAAGCACTGCAGCCCAGCCAGTGAGTCTACACATATAAAGCACTGTAACCAGGCCAGTGAGTCCATGCATGTAAAGCACTGCAGCCCAGCCAGTGAGTCTACACATGTAAAGCAATGTAACCAGGCCAGTGAGTCCATGCATGTAAAGCACTGTAACCAGGCCAGTGAGTCCATGCATGTAAAGCACTGCAGCCCGGCCAGTGAGTCTACACATGTAAAGCACTTTAACCAGGCCACTGAGTCCATGCATGTAAAGCACTGTAACCAGGCCAGTGAGTCCATGCATGTAAAGCACTGCAGCCCGGCCAGTGAGTCTACACATGTAAAGCACTTTAACCAGGCCAGTGAGTCCATGCATGTAAAGCACTGCAGCCCAGCCAGTGAGTCTACACATGTAAAGCAATGTAACCAGGTCAGTGAGTCCATGCATGTAAAGCACTGTAACCAGGCCAGTGAGTCCATGCATGTAAAGCACTGCAGCCCGGCCAGTGAGTCTACACATGTAAAGCACTTTAACCGGGCCAATGAGTGCATGCATGTAAAGCACTGTAACCAGGCCAGTGAGTCCATGCATGTAAAGCACTGTAACCAGGCCAGTGAGTCCATGCATGTAAAGCACTGTAACCAGGCCAGTGAGTCCATGCATGTAAAGCACTGCAGCCCAGCCAGTGAGTCTACACATGTAAAGAACTTTGACCAGGCCAGTAAGTCCATGCATGTAAAGCACTGCAGGCCGGCCGGTGAGTCTACACATGTAAAGAACTTTGACCAGGCCAGTAAGTCCATGCATGTAAAGCACTGCTGCCCGGCCAGTGAATCCACACATGTAAAGTACCGCAGCCCGGCCTGTGAGTCCATGCATGTAAAGCACTGCAGCCAGGCCAGTAAGTCCATGCATGTAAAGCACTGCTGCCCGGCCAGTGAATCCACACATGTAAAGTACCGCAGCCAGGCCAGTGAGTCCATGCATGTAAAGCACCACAGCCCGGCAAGTGAGTCCATCCATGTAAAGCACCACAGCCCGGCCAGTGAGTCCATGCATGTAAAGCACCGCAGCCAGGCCAGTAAGTCCATGCATGTAAAGCACCGCAGCCCGGCAAGTGAGTCCATCCATGTAAAGCACCACAGCCCGGCCAGTGAGTCCATGCATGTAAAGCACTGCAGCCAGGCCAGTGAGTCCATGCATGTAAAGCACCACAGCCCGGCAAGTGAGTCCATCCATGTAAAGCACCACAGCCCGGCCAGTGAGTCCATGCATGTAAAGCACTGCAGCCCGGCCAGAGAGTCCATCCATGTAAAGCACTGCAGCCCGGCAAGTGAGTCCATCCATGTAAAGCACCACAGCCTGGCCAGTGAGTCCCTGCATGTAAAGCACCGCAGCCCGGCCAGTGAGTTCATGCATGTAAAGCACTGCAGCCGGCAAGTGAGTCCATCCATGTAAAGCACCACAGCCCGGACAGTGAGTCCATGCATGTAAAGCATCGCAGCCAGGCCAGTGAGTCCACGCATGTAAAGCACTGCAGCCAGGTCAGTGAATCCACGCATGTAAAGCGCTGCAGCATGGCCAGTGAGTCCTTGGATGTAAAGCACTGCAACCAGGCCAATGAGTCCACGCATGTAAAGCACTGTAGCCCGGCCAGTGAGAAAATGGATGTAAATCACTGCAGCCAGGCCAGTATTAAGCCAAAAGGTAAAGCACCACGCCGAGGACAGTTTCTGTAACCTGCTCTATCTGTAAATCGCCGCAGCCTTGCCTATACTTTCCCCGTATGTGAAGCACCAGAGCCTGGCCAAAGATGGTCCAGTATTTGAAGCACTACAGTGTGGCAGTTAATTACATTGCATGTGTATGTAACGCATTCCAGTCCGTCCAGAACTTCCTCAGGATCCGAAGCACCATAGTCAGAATATAATGTAAAACATGACTGCCAGACCAATAACATCATTGTCCAGGTATTCTAACACTATAGCCCAGTCACACTTCCCGGTGCCACTGTTTTTATAGAACCACAACCGGCCCAGTATTCCACGATGGTTCAAGAACCAAAAACTCAGATAACCACACTGCATCTACATCTGGGATACAGTAGACCGCTCTCTTGTGGTACAAGAAAGGAACGTGTCTCTATCAAATTAACAATGTCATCAACCAGATTAACCTGTAAAGGTAAAAGGGGTGGAGCCTTGGGTGCTGCTCAACAGGTAGAGTCTACCGTTGTCTGGTAGCTCCTCAGAACTGTCACATAGGGGGACTAAGAGAAAAAAAGCAGATGCCATAAATCAACAGTTTAAAAAGCATTAAGTCACAGAACAGTACAACTGTGACAGGGAGCACTGTACTCTCATCGCTATAGGTAATGGTTAAATTTACCTTGGAATTTTGATGAGAAGCTGAGGCAGCCCATTAAGGTATTTCAACCCACGGCCAGCGTTTTGCAAAGCACATTCCTACAGCAGATGCATTAACCCCAGGAGCTATGACAGCATGTATGAAGGGTTGGTTTAATTCATGAGCCCTGCATCTCCCTACACCACTCTCTCTACAAATGATGGCTTTAGAGCAAATGTAGTAGGAATGAAAATATTTACGGCCTGCTTTAGATTTCGGCGGACGGGTTACTCAGTCACTATGGTGACGGATATCCCGTCCGCTGAATTATAAATCCCATAATATCCTATGGGATGTATATATCGTCGGATGGGATATCCATCACAGTTGTGACGGAGTAACCTGACTGCCGAAATCTAAATCAGGCCCTCAAATTTTACCTTAACCCTATTTCTTTAAAAAATGTAACAGATATGTTGCCTCTCAGTGCCGGAGAACTAGCACACTCATGTGCATAGTGGCTCATGGTAGGTGTCAGTTGCGAACACCACTCAGAATAGAGTGCTCACAAACATTGAATTGTCGCACACCATGAAAAATAGAGGGAACATTGGTTACAACTGAGTTATGCTACCTTACTGCTTGCCACACAAAACCTCCATCTTATACTATAAATCTGTACTGCCACTCAACAGTACCACATACAGGTTCAAAACAATTTGATTAAATTCTTCTAATAAGAAAATAAGAGCCTGATTTGGATCTTGGCCGTCCGACCGCCGGACCGTGGCGGCGGCGGTCTTTGAAATACTGTTGAGCTGATGGCAGTCTGCCCACCCTATCTAGATGTATACGAGACAGATAGAAGACCACTGCGGTGGCGGTCTTCTATGCTGGCGAACCACCCGCCATTGCCGTCCTGACAGCGGGGTCCCGCCGAGGAGAACTGGATCTTCCCATTGGCCTGGCGGTGTCCTGTTGGTGGAGTACTGATGGGGGGACCCTGGCATTGGGGAGACAGGTATGTGACTTTTTTTTTTAAACGTAAATCACATAAAGGTTGTTTAGGTGTACATATGTGTCTGTGGGATATGTTTTATGAGCATTATGTGTACGTTCTTCACTGTACCCCTCCAACATACACACACCATGCAATGTATACCTCACACACCACCAACACTTACCTTCCAGTCCATCAAAACAGTGTGCTGGTCTGTCGCAGTCAAGGTGCAGCAGGACAGGGGGGGACCTGGACAAAGAAGAGCAGGAAACCGCAGCCTGAACCCCAAAAAAGGTGAGTATTCACCACTTTTGGTCCATTTCAGCCGACTTGAAGTAGGAGGGATTCCTGTTCGAATTCCCTCCAAAACAAGCCAGAACCAAATACCAACAGCAGTAATCCTGGCAAGAGTCCCGCCGCAGCCTCCTACAGTCCATGCTGACGAAGGGACGGAGAGCAAAGTCCTGGTGGAGTCGGCAGCTCCGCAGCGGTCTTTTCGGCCATTCCAATGCAGCATCTAAATCGGGCGGGTGGACTACAAGGTAGGCAGGCGAGAAGACCACCAATAAAGCCCACTCCGTCAAAGGTCCCGCCAACATCTAAATCAGGCACTAAGTGTTGGACACTAGCATCAGCATAATGTATAGAAAACAGCAGACACTAATTTATCAGAAACCCAAGGATTGCCAAAGCAACCTACAGCATGGAAGCTTCAATCTGACGCAAACAAAACATGCCACCATCATTAGTCAATGTATATGTGTTAGGCCCAGCTTCCTAGGCACCAGGGCACTCAGGGGATACTGTGCTCCAATCGAATCAACTGGAGTGTTCCCCACTGGTGTCCTGGGGCCTTAGTACTAGTGGACCCAAAACTGGATAACCAAGTACTCCTCTCCAGCACTCGACTCTCTCAGGGTAGCGAGACAGAGCAGTCTAAGGCATACTCAAGGAGGTGAGGTGGGGTTGGACATTCAGAATCCAGTGCACACCGTACTACCAGCTGATAAAATCAATGACCAGTCAGTGCTTTACTTTTTATAAAAGAAAAGCACTTTAATACACACAAGAGAATTATACTACACATAAAACTAGGATAAACAGAGAGAACCAGATGTCTCTACAACCCTCTGGGCCAGAGTTCTGACCCCAAACTGTATTATAGTACCTAGACGCTAAGCACTATAAAAACACAGTTAACGTGAAGACACACAATTGGCATTGCATCTTACAGACCATGTTGCACAGGGTTGCTCTCATGCCCAGCACCATGATACCAATCCTTGTATTGAAATGAGGTAATGTCAGCATTTGATGTGAAGTCAAATGTTCTTGATCAGCCCCATAACCCCCACCCAAAGAAACAGAAGTGCCCTCCCGTCCTGAGTGAGGACACTGCTCTAGTGGCGTCAGGGATCTGATCACAGGTGCCTGATGTCTTGGCACAGTTTACTGGAGTCCCACTAGTAGCCACTGGCTAGCTGTAGGAGGGTAGTGCTGGACAGAGTGCCAGTTCACCCTGATACCCCGAGATATCACAAAAAGAAAGGTGGGGACCTGTCCCACCGACTCTATTCCCCAGCTACCCTTGACCGGTCTGTCGCCATGAAATTCGTTTTATTTATTTATTTGTTTACTTTCCTCTGTTCGGCCGTAGTTTACTACACCCCACCCTGCTCCTCCTCCACCCCGCCTCACCGCCCTGCAGCACTCCCACCACGAGCCGCTACTGAATCCTGGCAAGAGTCCCGCCGCAACCGCCTACAGTCCATCCTGCCGAAGGGACGGAGAGCAAAGCCCTGGTGGAGTCGGCAGCTCCGCAGTGGTCTTTTCGGCCATTGCAATGCGGCATCTAAATCGGGCGGGTGAACTACCAGGTAGGCGGGCGATATTATAGTGCCTAGACGCTAAGCACTATAAAAACACAGTTAACGTGAAGACACACAATTAGCATTGCATCTCACAGACCATGTTGCACAGGGTTGCTCTCATTCGCTAGCACTATTATACTAATCCTTGTATTGAAATGAGGCAGTGTCAGCATTTGATGTGAAGTCAAATGTTCTTGATCAGCCCCATAAACCCCCACCCAAAGAAACAGAAATGCCCTCCCGTCCTGAGTGAGGACACCACTCTAGTGGTGTCAGGGATCTGATCACAGGTGCCTGATGTCTTGGCACAGTTTACTGGAGTCCCACTAGTAGCCACTGGCTAGCTGTAGGAGAGTAGTGGTGGACAGAGTGCCAGTTCACCTTGATACCCCCAGATATCACAAAAAGAAAGGTGGGGACCTGTCCCACTGGACTCTATTCCCAGCTACCGCTTTTAACTGGAAGTACCACTTAAGCACCCACAGTACAGAGGAGGGGTCTGGGCAAAGCAATCTCACCTTCAAGGACTGGGATCAAGCTTCCCGATCTCCCTCTGTCTCTGTCGATGTGCTGCAAGCTTCCTTATCTTGACCAGCTGCAAGCCTCACAGGAACCACTGGTCCTTTCCCTATGCTGCTGATGCTCCTCATCAAACTGGCACATTCCTTTGCAGCAGAATCCATCAGTCATAGAGGAAACTTCCTCAAGTTCCAGACGCGGTGAGCAAGCTTCTTATCTTGCCTTCACACCGTGGGTCTGCCGCTGGCTTCCTTGGACTGACTCGGTGTTAGCTGCCTCCTCAGCATCGTAGACCAGTCTTGAATAACAACTGACCGCTAAGGCCAAACTTTTATCACCTCTGACTGATAGGCTGATCCAATCAGAGGGTCTGCTCCTTTTGAATCCTGGGTGCTCCTTGAATCACAAGGCACATTTATTGCATGTCCACTGTGTGTGCAAAGCATGCAAAGGATGATCTACTGTCTTCCCTTTTACCAGCTTGGGCTATTCCTCAGAGGGGAGTTTTAATTAACTCCAGACCTTGGGGGCTTGGCCATCTCCCAACAGAAAGGGTCCCTTCTAGCAGGTTTGGGCAGCTGAATACAGATAAGAGCGAGTGTCTACTCCCAGCCTACCAGACCTATCCAAGGAATTGGGAGGGGCACGGGGAGCTGGAATGTCTAGCAGAACACCTCACATAACACACAATGGCTCAACTCGCCATCCTTCCCCAGCACACCCACGGGCTGTCAAACACATCCCAGGTACACAAATACAACAGAACCACAGGCAAGAGAGACTGCACAGACTTGATCAGAAGGGTGGCTAGTCGTCCTTCCTTGTCAGAATGCAGGGATACAGATATCACTGACTACAGAATTATTGCTGCCACCACTGTCAGTCTACCACAGCCTGGGTCGAGAGGGCAGTAGCCACTCTCGGTGAAATAGGGGTGCACTAGTCATGCACCCTCGACCTCAGAGCCAAGCTCTAGGGTCTCAATCCATGTAAACAGGGAGACCCTCAGTAGACAAGTATGATCGTCATGCTCACTGAGGAAGTTATCTAGGAGCCATACAGAAACTTTTGAGTGACTTGCTTGGAGATCAGCATAAGGCAGGGGAAGCACCCTCTCCAGAGACATGCAGAAGACTTCTGTCCCAAAATATTGTTACTTGTGCATTTACTCTGTTCTACAAGGTATGGACCATTGAGAAATATACTTAAGTGAGAGTTTGGAAATTGTGGCTACAGTCTAAGATTGTCTATTTGATTTGACCAGGATTCACAGAGGGCACAAAGGCCCATGGGCCTCAAGGCACTGTAGTTTAGCACAAAGGCAGTGGGCAAATAGGATACAGAAGATATAGCGCCTATTTAAAGGGTAAACAGCCAGGTTTTTTGTGCTTTCCTAAAAGGTAAATGCCTTTCCAAGGATGTAAGACAGAGGGGTGAGTATTCCAGAGCCTTGCGCTGCAAATGAGACTTAATCCACAGATTACTACAAATAGCAAGAGCCATACATCTGGAATACATACATAAACTGTGCAGCGACTGCATCTGCTATGCAGTCACCTACAATTCTTAGTTGGAAGTTCAGCAAATGAATAAGGGGAAACTGCGATTGATTCCTGGATAAGAAGTAAGGTCAGGAGAAGCACTCCCAGAAAATCCTCTTCTGGTTTTCGGCCAACCAAGTAAAATAACACAAAAGATGATCAAAAAGCAGCATTAAATTTAAAAAAGAGAGTATAGAACAGACTTATGTCAACACACCCACACAGAAAGACCTACAACTGTGCAATCGGAATCGAGACTGACTGTCCTTCCCCTGAGGACACTATTCTGAAGGTCATTCTCTGAGCTGATGTAGCTTGACCGCACTGAACTTTTCTGAGACTTGACCTTCTGTATCACCGTCTATTATAAGCAGAACCGAGGGCACATTTGCAATTCCTGTTGAGAAAGGACCATCAGTAGCTGGACCCAATTGTTCTTGTGAGCTGTCACATACTTTACACTTAATGCCACACATCCCCCTCCTTGGACCTTGGCTACCTTGTCATAATCTCTCTGAGAGCAAACTATCACCCAAGTACTTGAAGATTCATACACAAAGGTCAGAATACTGAAGAGAAGGAACTCCAGTGCCCTCATTAAAGCATTTCCAAGGAGTCACCTGCGCTTTGAATATCCTACGCATTGCTATTTCTAGGTGCTCAAAAAGCAGCTATTACCACCCAATTCAAGGAATTCAATTTCACCGTCTAGCCTCCTGGCCAAGATTGAAGGAGAGGTGACCCACAGCCTCGCCAACGTGGCACTTTAATGTATTGCAGTCACTATCTTATGTTATCCATTTTAGTAACAATCCTGAGACAACCATCTCTTCAAGATTAGTACAAAGTATGCAGTGATGATCTAAAAACAGCAGTGACATTACCGTTGTCTACTAATCTATGCATGTCGTTCAATATAGAACTCAGCCTCCAAGCTGATGGCTTTTGTGATGTTAACAATTATGGCCTAGAAGAAATCAGAGACATTGTCACAAAGGTTATCAGGTGGGGTGGTGAATTGCATAGAATGTGGTAACTGAAGTTGACCTACAATCTGAAAGAGATTGGTTGTGGTCAGAAGAAATGTGATGTGAGGAGTAACCTCCTGGCCTTACGTTGCCCATTGTTATTTTTCTTTTACACTAACCAACATATGTTTATAATTTCCTTGTAGGGTTGTTTCTGGAGATCAGTTAGCCAAAAAGGATAGCTGACACATTGTGTAGGTTATGCATCGGTATAACACACAAAGAAAAAAATGTAAAATCAATTCTTAAATTTTGTTAACCCTTATTTTTGAATCAAAGAAGCATGATTTTGAAGGACGAATACATTTAGTCATATTTACCAATTGAAGTGACTAAAATGCTATTACAAGATCACTAATAATACATTTACAAACTGGCAAAATGATTTTGCTGAAAAATGATCCTTGGGGTGATTCTGTGCTTGCTGAAATATGATATGACCAAGATTGGCCAGGTCTAAAACTAGCTTGCTCAGTGGGTAACAATTGTTTACTTTTATCCCATTCTTCGAGTTCTCCTAGCACCAGAAATGAGCAAATAGTTTAAATCACACATAAAGTAGAGAGATTAACTTGTAAGTGGCCAGTCGTCTGGCTTTCCCGTCTTAAAGAGGGATTTAATCAGCAATCCCTTTCAGCTGGAAGGGATAAAGAAGTGAATGTCAAATGTTATGCTGCCTATTTTAAGAATAAGCCATTACTTTGCAGTAATTACATCAGAAGTGCTTTATAGTCAACTTTTTGGATTATGTATAAATATGTATTTTTATATACACATGTGTAGATATATTAAGCAATTTAAATTATTGTCTATTTTCTAAATCTCAACGTTAATCTAAAATTATGTTTTTATATCAAATACTTTCTTTTGTTATTTTACTGTTACATTCTCTATCTATCTCTCTCTCTCTCTCTATATATATATATATTTTTTTTTCACTGTAAAAACCAAAGCTTACAAGGACGTTATAGTTAGGCTCAGATTTCACTCGTACAAAACCATAGAAATTCAGCAGTAATAGTTACCAGAGCTAACTATAACTTATGCCCCCGCAATACACTTCTTATGACCTCATGGTTTTGTGCAAGTGAAATCTGAGCCTAACTATGACGTCCCTGTAACCTTTGTTTTTTTAAGTGAATTTCTAAGGTTTTTCAAATTCTATTTCCTAACTATAAAGTCCCTGTTACCTTTGTTTTTTTTAAGTGAATTTCTGTAGTGCTCCAAGAGGCGCGTTTGCAGAGTGGTGGAGAAAGGGGGCTGGGCCTCCGACCAGCTCACAGCAATTCCGCTGTGTGGGACTTACTGGAGGTAACAGGAGGGGTTCTTGGACCCCAAGGACCCTCAGCATCCAAGAGGACTTCATACCTCAACCACTAGTGCGCTAGGAGGTGGGTTTGCAGAGTGGTGGAGAAAGGGGGCATGGGCTCCGAAGCCCTCTTAGCAATCCCACATTGTGGAACTTATTGGAGGTAGCAGGAGGGGTAGTTGGTGTCCAAGGACTTCAGCAGCCAAGGGGACATCATCCCCCAACCAGCAGTGCGCCAGGAGGCACATTTGCAGAGTGATGGAGAAAGGGGGCATGGCCTCTGATGCCCTCTCAGCAATCCCCATGTGTGGGATTTATTGGAGGTAACAGGAGGGGCTGTTGGCCCTCAAGGGCTCTCTGCAGCCAAGGGGACTTCATCCCCCAACCACTTGTACGCCAGGAGGCACGTTTGCAGAGTGGTGGTGAAAGGGGGGGGCCTCTGGCGACTTGCCGGTCTGTTTTTTTTTTTCATTTATTAAGGGAGGGGAGCTGTGTGGCCCTCTACCCCTGGGCCAATTTCGGCTCCGGGGACCCCTTGCCCCAGGTCCAGGCCTTTTTTTAATAGGGAAGAGGGCCGTGTTGCCCCCCTTCCCATCCCCTGGGGCCTGGCCTTTTTGACATTTTTTATTTTTAAATAAAAGCGTTGGGGGCCATGGGGGGTTTGAGTGCCCCCCCCAGCATTAATTGAAACTAAACCCCCATGGAGGTGGCAGTACCCGGGGCTGCAGGGGGGTTTGCATGGCCCCCCCAGCATTAATTTAAAGTTAAGCCTTGGGGAGGTGGTGGCTCCCAGGGCTGCGGGAGGGGCCGTGCAGCCCCCCCACATTTTTTCAGTTAAAGCACCGGCGAGGTGGCAGTCCTGGGGGCTGGAGGAGTCTGAGAGCCCCCCAATAAAAAGTACATATTAAAAAAACATGCCCCCAGGACTTGGTCCACCTGGGAGACAATAATTAATGTAGTGCGCGATACCACGATTTATTTATAAAACATTTTTTTTAAATGCTTTTTTGGCCCTGCAGGGTCCCCCTAGGACCCCCAATAGGCCTGTTTTTAAATGTTTTTTCTGCGACTCGGCTCAAGCCGATTCCCAGGATGGCTGCCAACACTTCCTGGTTTGAAGTGTTGGCAGTCAATCATATCTCAGCACGAGATCGGAAGGGGTCGCAGATCCTCCGCGTCCCTATATATCCAAATTTGGATTTTATTTAATATTTCAAAAACGACTGAACGGATTTACACCAAATTACAAAAAGGTAGCTTTCTGGACCAACAGCTACCTTTCGGTGCAATTCTGTTTGGCTAGTCGCAGGGTCCAGTGAAGTCGCTCCCTCAGGACTCTCGTCTGTCTCCAGGGAGGTCGGTTTAGTCCGGGCCGGGGGGGAAAAGGGTGTGGGGCAAATAGCACCAGGCAGCCGCTCTGTTGTTGGGTGGGTAATGGACTACATCCGTCTCAGGCAGGAGCCTGCACGCTGTTCCCTCTTGCAGTCCGGGTCTTTCAAACCTCCACAACTCCTTACCGCACTGCACAATGGGGAGTCAAGGGGTCCCCCTCTTTATTCCGATGCCGGGTGGTTCCTCCAGGGAGCTGCTGAATGGACAACTCTTGCTACATCGCACAGTGGCAATAGCCATGCGCATTCACTGGAGAACCGGGACTACAGAACCCCTGGCACACCAATGTAGCAACACCCTCTGTATCACGGAGGGTAAAACACATGCAATTACTCTCCTATTTCGAGCACTCAGGGCACATTTCAACAAATCTCTGGAAGAACTGCACCTGAAATGGGAGGAAGACGTGGCAATCCCGATTACAGATATGCACTGGGCCACGATCTTCGCCAACATCTACACGTTTCCTGCAACGCTAGATTTAAATTAATTAATTATTACTTCTTGCACAGGAAGTACCTTACACCGGGGAAAATCAAGAGAACATATGGC
Organism: Calotriton arnoldi; assembly: GCA_963921515.1. Taxonomy (NCBI): domain Eukaryota; kingdom Metazoa; phylum Chordata; class Amphibia; order Caudata; family Salamandridae; genus Calotriton; species Calotriton arnoldi. Next base: position 911,738 of record CAWUFW010004660.1, on the reverse strand, counting down.
GCACAGGCAGTGGGATGCTTCAAGTGTGGGGAATGAGGGGCTGAGATGCTCCATGTAATGTGGAACTGCCCTGGTATGCAAGATAATTGGGAGGGAGTAGTTGCTTGTCTTAACAAGGTCACGAACAGAACTCTTCCCGGCACTTTACTGGTTTGCCTCCTGGGGGGGGGTTCCCTCGACCTGCCAAGTATATGGTGACAACTAGATTTGTAGATTTAACACTAGTACTAGCAAAACGTGAGATCACAATGAAGTGGAAGGCCACTGCAAGCCCCCAGATACACAAATGGAAAGAGACCCTCATTCTACGGGCAGAATACGTAGGAGCAGTACCGTTCCAAGAGGTGAGGAGGGGCCTCAGCACTATAGACAAGGCTAGGGCCTGGGACACCTTAGTGGAGTGCCTAGAAGAGCCCGATATGGGTTCCCCTGACAGCTCCCAGCTTCCTGATCCAGGCCCAGATGTAACATGCAAGTTGTGGGAGTGGAGTGCAGACGGGGGGGGCTCTAAATGATAGTCTTCATAGCGTAAATGTTGGAGGCAGCTTACCGCTGGGCGAGCAGGCGGGACAGTTCACACTTTGTTGTTTTCAGGCAGGGGATAGGGTAGGGAGGGAATTGGGTTAGGGATCAGTTGGCCTGTTCAATATGCAGGCATCGAGTTGACCACCGATCAATATATTGTACGACCTAATGTGATTGGACACAACTGAATATATATCACTTGATATATGTGCACAACAATTGTTTACCTCTTGATTGCAGTTCGTATTGTACTGCATGTGGTTTTCTAAAAGCAATAAAAATCTGTTTAAAAAAAACAAAAAACGAATGAACCACAACAAGACAGTTACAAAAACAATATAACAATCAATTATCTTTAAAAATTGATATATAGTATCTAAATAAATGCTAGTCTTGCTTTTGCTTTTTGTCCTATCATACCTTTGACACCACGATATTCTTGACACAATATTTGTGTCTCACAATATTTTAGAAAAAATAATATCTAAGGTATTTGGTGCTAAGAGATCAGATAACAAGAATCCGTGATTAGGTATATAAGCAGAAAATAGGATTAATGACCACAGTAAATGGAATTTCTGCAGAGAAATTTGTATAGGTACAGCAATTTAAGTTCCATCACATCACATCATGATAGATTATGCAAGGTAAATGTTAAATGCAGAGGATCAGTTATATAAACAAGTGGTAGGCATGGCAACATTGATACCTTATCTATTAACAAATGAAGCATAATACAACGAAATAATAAAATTGTTTGATTAAAAGTGGGACACGTGTTGGATGTACAATAATCTCTTCTGTACATATAGGACAACAAAGGAAGAAAAATGAAGGATAAACCATATCCCAAGATATATTTGAATATTTGCTATTTGATCTAAGAAACTCCCAGGAGTTTTAAAAGCAGCTTTGGTGTGTACAATCATGTGCATTAGATAGACAGGGGCTTTTAAAAATAATAAAATAGGTGTTTCCGATAGGGAAGACACCTGGGAGTTTGCAGAGGTACTTCTACCTTCAGTGGGGGTGGGTGTAACTCGCATAATTCCGTGTAGGGTAATCACACAGAATTCTCCCAAAAATTCTGTGAGATTACACAGAATTATGCGAGAAGAGTAATTCTGCATTTGACGCAGAGGCATTTTGTGCTAAGAAATAGTACTAAATGCATCAGGACAAGCATAGCGATTTCATGCAGCTGCTCATGCTCACTAAATGTACATTTGGTATGCTTACTCCAAGCATTTAGCTCTAGTTTCTTAGCGCAAAATGCGCATCCCAAAATGGACTCGAGGATGCATTTTGCGCTTAGAAAATCGCCGTAGATGCAACAGAACATAAACAGCAGAGTGAGCAGCTGCTCGTGCTCTCTAAATGTGCTCTTGCAGTAGGATCTTTCTCCCAACTTACTCTTAATTACAGGAGTAGGCGAAATTGCGTTATTAATGGTAATTCAGCATCAAAGAGTAATGCAGAATTATTGAAAGTACTCTGATTATCCTGTCATAATTGAAATTCCACCCAGCCCTAACCCTAAGGTCATGGGGCACCCAACACAATTCCTAAAAGAGACACTTTTCCAAGCAGTGCCGTTTGATTGGGATACCCTTTTCATACCCCCAACTGTCTTGTTCAGTTTTACTTTACCTGCTAGAGGAAGGTAGCATCTTTAAATCCAGCCTCTAAAAACACACATCAGCTCAATAAAGACACATTCCTTGCAAGAGCTCATTTTTTAAAGTTTTTCTGTTGGCTAACGCGGTTCCTAAAGCCCTAACTGTTCCCAGAGTGTTGTGATGCAGCGTTTTGAAATGCAAAGTTTAAGAGTCAGGAACAGCAGATCATCAGCCAGCCCACAAGAATAGGAAAACAGCGATGCAGCTCTCTCCTCTCGCAAAGTTTGGAATACGCCGCCTAACCTCACCTACTTATTAGGTATAATTATACCCCAATTTCACACTAATCCAGCCCCTACTCTATCCATCCCACCTAACTAAAGATTCTAATTGGCTAAAACAAGGGGTGTCTTGGTCACACCACTCCAAGCAAGTTCCGTTTTTCAAACACACTATTGTCCAAATTCAACACGTCATTTTCAGAATTCTATATCTTTCTCTTCCGCAGCATGTTCATATTTCCTTCACGTTTTTTGTAACTTTTTCTGTCCGCTTGTCCGCTTCCAGAGGAACTCGCTTTTCAGAAGCTCATTGTTTCCTCCGTAACCTTGGTCATCACCGAAGACACACGGAAAACTGATTAAGCACTCTCCCTTCCTCACACCATGGTTTAGTATTTCAAGCTAGATTTCCTGAGGCCTTTCACGCCAGCACAGAAAAAGTCATTTTCTAGGAAAAGACAAATACAACGTGAATATCATATCTTTTGTAAAAGTTTATTCTCTAAAAGTGTTTTGCTTAGCAATATTAATGGTTTGCACAAGATTCAAAAGCATTGGTATAAACATTAATCTTGCAGCCCTTTAGTCAGTAATTTCTGCATTAGTCATGTGCAGGCTTGCGGCCTACCCCAGATTTTCTTTAAACGCGTTCACATTTACGCATGCGCATTATTAAATTCAAACTCGATTAATAGCACACAGTTAACTTTTTAATGATTCTTTTGCAAAATGAGAGGTTCAATCCGAGCAGGTTTTGTTTCGCGAAAACCCTGCTCCATCAATCCATCCTTTGATGGCGATTTGAGCCATCAAAAACTAACCCAAAAATCTGATTGTCATCGTATTTTATTTAAAAGCTGTAGTTTTCTTTTGTTTCATTCTTATTTCATCTATATCTTTTACTATTTCATAGTAATTTCTCTTTCTATCTTCTAGTTCAATATCTTCTCTTTTTCTTTTCTTAGCTCATCGTCTAATGTCTAATGTTCCTTTCTTGCATCTGCAACATTTATATATCATTATCAATATTAGGATTCCTGTTGCCACCGCAATTATTGGTGTTAATATTTTCCCCAACAAGCTGTTACTAAAATTAGAAACCCAACTACCTACTAAGGAGAAACCCTTACCAAGTTTCTCCCAAGCACGTCAACCTTCAGTTCAGCTAAATCCTTATGCAAATCAGTCATATTATTAATATATCCCTCTAGATTCTTTCTTTTGTCTGGGTATAGGTACAACACTGTTGAAATTTCAGAATAGTACAGACTCCGCCCTCTTTTGCCAATATTACATCAAGAGCAAATCTATTCTGCAAAACCATAGACCTTATAGCAACCATTTCAGTATCAATCATTAAGAATCCTCCAGCAGTATCCGTTGATAAACGATCAACCACTGTGGACAATTTTCTAATTTTGTGTGAATTAAGGATAACACCAACTGAAGGTATCAATGCTCCGAATATATCACCTAAAATTTTGGTAAAAGTAGCTCCCCTTTTATTCCGTGTTAGTCCACCCATTTTTCCATTGGTTCCATGATTTTTGTCTGTATGGTACACCTTTGGAAAGACAATTCCCATGTAACAACACCCATACCAATGTGCAGGCAATCTATAATAGGCATTTTACCACACACATAATAAATTCCTGGAAAGATTGGGTCGGTACCACCCTTTAATCCCCATCCACCAGTGATTAGGAAAACATGATCACATTCACTAGAACCAAAGAAATAATTATTAAAATCTGTTTTCTGTCTAAGTAAGCAAAGCTTTCCCTTGTGATTCCAATCCAGCGTCATTGCAGCATATGTCTCACCTTTCTTATAATTTCCTTCCCTAAAAGCCCATGGAGGTATATGAGACTTTTGGTTGGCAGCCTTTTCTTTAAAACTTTGTCTCCTATCTTCAACTAGATCTATGAATTCAATCTCTTCATGACGTAATCTACATGTTAAATTATTTCTATGTGCATATACCTTGCCAATTGTATTAGTTGTATGGAAGAAATCCCCAAAATACTCTGCATCTTTTGCACTACTCACTCTATTCATATTCTTTCTAATAGGTACTTCAGAAAATACTAAATCATAGTTAGAGTAACAGTACTGTAAACTACCCTTCTCATAAAAGAGACTTGTTAAGACACTACATGAGACACCATACGTTAGAGGTAAGTGATGATAAGTCACTCCCTCGGACACAGATGAAGGTAATTGCATGCACACATAACAGTCTCTTGCATCCATTATGTCTACGTATTCGTACAGTAATTTAGTCAAAACATTTAACGAAAAGTTAATACATGCTATCATCTGTTAGTTTCTCTATGTTAGTTTGTGGTTCTTCTTTAAGATTTCCCACATCTATCTTTTCATTAACTCCATCATTAGTTATATTACCTTTAGTAGGATACATAAAATAAGGCACTACAATAGTCAGTGTTAACCAGACAAACATTAGTAGTAAGATACTTATGAAACAAGCCTTAGCACATCTATGTTTACAACCCTGATTTTGATATCCAGTCTCATGATGTTTTATTTCTACCATTTAGGAAAAAATGTAAAAACTAAACAAAAAAATCAAGAAATTCAAAATTTTGAAAATATAGTATATCCAAGCACTACTTAGGCCTGCTTCTTCACCCCCCCTTTTTTTTCTTTTATTTCACAGCTCTTGACTTCAGTTCCAGTTCAATTTTCTACGCCCTTTTAGAGTGTTCTTTTTAAACTTCTGCACCCTTAATTTGTTTAACAGTTCATTTAGGGTGGCTCATAAGAATGCTCACAACTTGAACCTGCTACAACTTCTTCTTTGCTTTGATTCTTTTGCTCGATCTTTTCAGTCACCACATATGTCCATTCAGGTGCTGTGTACTTTTTGTTCAGTACTTTTACTCTCTTTGTTCTCTGAACTGTCTCGTCCTCTGAATCACTCTGTTCTGTTTGGCTCGATACTTCTATTATTGGATTTGGAGCCCTCTTTTTCAGAGTATATTTTAGTCTTTTTACTCCTTTTGGCCATACATCTCCTTTTCTTGCCTTTTTTCACTTGCACAGAATCACCAGATTCAAGACAATTCTCAAAACTTCTTTTGATCGATTCTTTCTTTTGAACTTTTCCTTGAACTGGAGTTAGTTCTCCTTCTTCTTTGGCAACATTCTCAACAGCTTCTTGGGACCCAGTAGCTGTTGCCCACTCTATTCGATCGCCTTCAGACTCTCCGTTATTTTCAGCCTGTTCTTGGTCTCTTTCATCCGTTTCTAGTGGACTTGGGACTCTTCTTGTGTGGCTTGCATGAATCCAATTTGGTAAGCCACCACACTTCACTGCTGTTGTTGTCACCAGTATCACTTGATATGGCCCATGCCAACGTGGTTCCAAACACGACTTCCTCACATGTTTCTTCACCAGGATCCACTCACCTGGACTTAGGTCATGTGCTTGTTCTTGCTGTGTTATGATTGCAACTTCTCCAACCTGATGAACACAGAACGTACCACATCAGCTAGTCCTTTGCAATAATCAAGCACTAGATCATCAGTTATTGTCATTAATTGATTCGCTGGAACTAATGGCTGTCTCATTGCTCTCCCCATAAGCACTTCATGAGGGGATAATCCAGTTTTCTTAATAGGAATACTTCTCAGTCTCATCAGAACTAAGGGTAAAGCATCTGGCCATTTGAGTGCTGTGGATGCACATACTATTGCCAATCTGGATTTGATAGTGCCATTAATCTGTTCGACGACACCTGAGGCTTCTGATCGATAGGCACAATGTAATTTTTGTTCAATTTGCAAAGCTGCACAGATCATCCAAATTATTTCATTTTTAAAGTGTGTCCCTCTATCTGTTTCTAAAGAGACTGGAAATCCAAATCTTGGTATTATCTCTCTCAGGAGTAATTTAGCCACTATTAGACTATCATTTCGTCTTGTTGGGTGAGCCTCCACCCAACGAGAGAACAGACAAACCAACAAATATTTTAGTCCATTACAAGGGGGTAGTTCAATGAAGTTAGCCTGTAATCTGGTAAATGGACCTGCTGCTTTTCCAATTCGTCCCCAACTGACAACTGTTTTTCTACCTGCATTTTGTTGTTGACCCGTCATGCACCTTTGGCAAAGACTCTCTGCAATGACCCTGAATTTCGGATTATACCATGTCTGCTTAAAAAGTCTGATCATGGCATCCCTACCTATGTGTGTTATGCCATGATATATTCTTGCCATCTGTGACAGCAAGCTATCTGGCATTATTGGTCTTCCATCACTGCATACCCACACCTCGTATTCTTCCCTACGTGTGCAACCTGACTTAATCCATAATTCTTTTTCTTCATCACTAGCTTCTTCCTGCAATTGTCTAATTTCGTCCCAAGTTTCAACAGAAGAAAACATTAGATGACAATTTGCATCAGATTTTTTAATACTTTTGTTTATTGAAGACGAAGTTTGTGCACAGAATTGTGCAACCTGGTCAGCATATTTATTACTAACCGTAATGTAATCATTTCCAGATGTATGTGCAGAGCATTTTACCACTCCAATTTCTTTGGGCAACTGTAATTCAACCAGTTAATCCTTTACAAAGTTACTATTCCGAATTGGTGAGCCTGCTGAAGTTAAAAATCCAAAGTCCAAAGTCATGGACAACCCCAAAACCATATTGACTATCAGTGAATATGGTTACTCTTAGATTTTTCCCAATTATACATCCTCTGGTTAGCGCTACAAGCTCTGAAATTTGCGCTGAAACTGTTCTCTTCATGCATGAAGCTTCAAGAACCATTGCCACTGTGCAAACTGCATATGCAGCACGCAAGGAACCCTTTTCATCTCTTATGCATGATCCATCCACAAACATCACACAATCTGATTCAGATAAAGGTGTATCCTTAATATCTGGCGTTGGTTTTGTACACAATTCAGTCACATCCAGGCGATCATGTTCTGCTTCATCCACTGCTTCTTCACAACTTGGACTCGGTAATAGCGTGGCTGGATTTAGGTTTGTACATCTTGTCACTGTTATGTTTTCCGCACCCAGAATCCCTCTCTCATACTTAGTCAGATGACTACTAGTGAGATGCTGTGTTCGAGTTCTGGTCAACAAAATCTCCACAGAATGAGGCACATACACTCTTAAAGGATAGCCCATAACAATGGACTCACTCTGCTCCAAGCTCACACATGTAGCAGCTACTGCTTTCAGACAACCTGGCAATGCTGCTGACACAGCATCCAATGTAGCAGAAAAATATGCCACTGGTCTGCATATTGTTCCATGTGTTCGCGTCAAAACTGAAAGTGCGCAACCATCTCTTTCACAGCAGAATAATGCAAACTTTTTGCTGTAATCAGGCATTCCTAATGCAGGTGCTCGACAAAGACTGTCTCGCAACTCAATAAATGACTTCATGCATTCTTCATCTAAATCAATTGGATCGATCACATCTATGTGTGTCAATCTTTGTAAGGGCTTGGCAATCAGTGAAAAACCACTGATCCATTGTCTGCAATATCCAACCATGCCCAGAAACATTTGAATTTCTCTCTATGTTCTGGGAGGACTCATTTGCAAGATCACGTTTATTCGATCTTGTGATACTTTCCTGACTCCTTTTTCAATTTTGTGTCCCAAATACAATACTTCTTTTTTTACAGAATTGTAATTTAGCTGGTGACACCTTATGCCCGCCTACTGCCAAATGGTTCAGTAGAGCAATAGTATCTGTCACACAAGCTTCCTTCGTTTTTGATGCAACAAGCAAGTCATCTATATATTGCACCAATACCGAATCTTTTGGCATTACCAATGACTCCAAACAATTTTTCAATATCTGATTGAAAATTGAGGGACTCTCTGTATACCCTTGAGGAACTCGGCACCATGCCAAAACACGGTCTCCGAACCGGAAAGCAAACAAATATTGACTATCCGGATGTAAGGGTATCGAGAAAAATGCTTGACACAAATCAATCACAGTGAACCATTCCGCATCACATGGGATTTGATAAAGTATCACTGCTGGGTTTGGTACAATTGGACAACCAGGTATAACTATTTTGTTCACCTGCCTCAAATCTTGTACAATCCTATATTTTCCGCTCGTTTTTTTAATACCCATAATAGGTGAATTACAAGGACTTCCCAATATTTCTTTTAAAATGCCTTGTTCAATCATTTGGTCAATTACTGGCATCACTCCTGCAATCGTCTCAGGACTCATTTTGTATTGTGGGATTTTTTGAAATTCTGCTCCTTGTTTCACTGAAATTTGAATTGGATCAACTCCTTTCATCAGCCCAATATCTTGTCCTGTAAAATCCCACACATCCATCATCACTCTGTCTCTCAATTCAACTGGCAAATCTTTCACAGTAAACAAAGGGAATTCATCATTCACTTCTGACTCTTGTCTTGCCAACATTAATTTAAAAGCAAAATCTTCATCTGGGGTCTGAAATGCTATTCCATCTGGCGTACAATAGATGGTGCAATTAATTTTTCAAAGCAAGTCTCTACCTAACAAATTTACTGGACTCGAATCACACACCACAAAACGATGCGAGTCTCGAAAATCTCCAATGTGTACCTTCATTGGTTTTGTCACCGGAGTTTTAATAAGCTGATTAGATACACCAACAACCTGTATTGTTTCTCCCGAGAGGGGTAGGTTTGGAATTTCCGCAGTTCTCACTGTGGATCGGGTAGCACCAGTGTCTACAAGGAATGTTACTGCATTACCTTCTACTTCTCCATCCACAAAGGGACCACACTGATCTACCTCAAGAGATGCGCCAAGCACACGCTCCTCCTCCCCTCTCAGGCACCGTCATTGAGATGTATCTGAATCACTCTCCTGACACTGCAGCCAATACTGTGAAGACATTTGTACATTTTGATTATTTCCATTCTGTCCACCTGAATGAAAAACAACATTTGCACTGTATTTCTGCACTTGAGCATTCACATTACCTGGCATCGGAGCTTGTGGTATCTGTGCCTGTGTCACTACTTGCTGTTGCTGATGTTGGTGCTGCTGATTATTATTCACTACACTTTGCATCTGCTCATTAAAATTCTGATCCATTCCATTGTTTTCCAGAAGAAGCCGACACTCACGCCTCCAATGCCCAAACTTACCACACACATGACAAGGATATTTCTTTTTCAAATCTTCCTTATTACCTCTACCTCTGCCTTTCACCTGTGTTTGAACACCTCCATTCATCACAACACCACCCATGGTAGAAAACTGTCCATTTTGAGTATTCTGATTCTGACCTTTTCCCTGAAAACCTGTCTGAGTACCATCTACCAAATTCCCACTTTTCTGTGCTGCTTTCATTTGTGCCCACATCAGGTTCTCTTTTAATTTCTTGTGCCTTGAGTCAATGTTGTCGCTACAATATTTTGCATAACGAAGTATCTCATCTATACCTTTGCTCTGCCAACATATCAAATGCTGCTGAATCATATTGCTAATTTCTGATTTCAATCCAAATACAAACCTATACACACAATGTCCCATCTCTTTATCAGTGATATTCTCCATACCACTATATTGGTTAAACACCTGTAAAAGCCTCTCATAATATGCATGCACTGTTTCTTTTGACTCTTGAGTTGTCCTGTCTATTTTAACCCAATCTGTCTCTTTTGGTGAGATTTTTCCCTTTAAATATGTAATGACCTGATTATATTTTTTCATTACTTCATCTGATGGTGCTCCTGTTTTTGGATCTCTAGGGTATTCTTCTTTAGGCCAAGCTGTTGCAATCTTGCACTCAACCCACAAATCTGCTGGAACCACAATATCAAATAAGCCATCCAAATCTTTTAGCAAAACTTTTGATACTTTTACAAATCTTTCCACTTGTCTATACCATTCAACTGTTTTTTCCCCCAATTTTGGAAAGTCATCGTAAAAGACAACATATCCTGTCTATTCCATGGCACATGAACATATCCATCACCTTGTACTTCTCACGTTGGATATATCATTTCAGTCGTCACTGACTCTTTATCTGTTTCCCTTACTGGCTACATTGATGATGTTGCTCCTACATTTGCAAGCATCTCTTCTTTCTTTTTAGCCCATCTGCCCTTCCATCGTTCTAACTCACCCCAGCGCTTTGATGTATTAATTAGCTCCTTAATTTGCAATTGTTTCCCTGAAGCATTCAAACTCTCTAAATCTTTATCACTAAAGTCCAAACGATATGTCTTTTGCAAAGCCTTTGACTTCTCAATATCCAATCCATATGTCTGTGCTACTTCAGTAAATTTCTCATGAAGAGCTTTAGCTCTCATTGTGTATATTCTTACACAAAAATAACAACTCTTCTTCCCGATATTTACTCAATCTTTCTGGACTTATCGTACCTAGAATCATTTCTTCCAAATCCGCTTTTAATCTACATACATCCACGTTGACATTCACTCTCTTTGACGCCATTCCTCTAATCAATTCATCTAACTCTTCTGGAGATGGTCCTATTGAACCCCCCCGACGTTGGTGTTGCTTCTCCCAAATTCTGTAACAATCTCCTTGGTGCTATCTGCGTATTACACTTTGGGGTTTCTACAGGTCTCTCTGAAATGTCAATCAAAGGTTCCACTACACTCGCTCCAGCACTTCTACAAGCTCTGTTATCATTAACTGGCACCGTCAAGGCATGCACTTGAGATATATTTTGACCTTCACTATACAACGGAACTATTGGACCAATTGTCACTGGTACCAATAAAGCTTTTGCATTCAAATTTAATTGATTAATCTCTTGTGCCAAATCATTTTTTACCTGCTTTGAGTTATCAACATTTCTTATTTGAGAGGACTGAGAAACTTCAACTTCAATTAATGGTGCACTAGAAGTAACCCTCTCTTGCTCTTCCTGATATGGTGGAGGTCTATTTAATAGAAGCTAATCCCAAAATTCCTCATCAATTTCATTGGAATTTGATTCTGCACTTTCTACATTCTTCTTTTTCTCTTTACATTTTCCTGTTGTCTGATCTTCCGCTACCATAACCGGATATAAACCTTCACTTTCTCTCACATCTCTCCTCCATCTCTTCATTTGTGCATCCCATTTCGCCTCAGAATATTTATTCATTGTATTTCTGTATCTATTCTCTGTCCTGTTTCTCTCTCTCTGATATGCTTCATGTTCCCATGCCTCAAGCGCCTCATACTGTATCGGCCTAGGATTAGGTCTCAACTTGTTCATTTGATACCTTAAATTTTCTAAAATTCTCACATTAAATGTACCATTCTCTGGAAAAGCCAAATCACCATCTTCTTCGGTATATTTCATCCAGTTCTCTAACCATGTGCACGTATAATAACCATGTTCCAAAGTCATGAAAGCAGCTGGTGTACCATCTTTCGGTACTGGGACTCCTGTTCTAATTTCAATTGGTTCATCCTTTCTGAATAATGTCCTCATCATTTTTAACAATTTAATTTATTTTCAACTCACTACGCTAATTCTAATAAACAAACACAAAATTCTTCGTAAATCTTCAGATGCTATTCGTACACTACAACCAATACCAGCACCCCTCTCACCTGCCAACCAATAGTTGCGCGACACTTCCTGTGACGTTTCACTCTAGCTGTCCAATGCCAGCGCGACACACGATGACACTTCACACTAGCTAACCAATACCAGTGTTCCCTCCACACTGTATGAGTTTATTTATTTATTTATGAGATTTGTAAAGCGCTCAATTACCCATGGGTGTCTCGGCGCTAAGGACAGCAGGCAAATACCATATACCGGAGGAGCTTACTGATTAAACAGCCAGGTCTTTGTCATTTTCCTAAAGGTTAGCAAAGATTGGGAAGATCTGATCTTTAGTGGAAGAGAATTCCAAAGTTTTGCAGTGGCGACTATAAAACGTTTATCGCCCCATGAGGCTGTTTTAGTGCGTGGGACCCTAAGCAAAAAAGCAGTGGATGAGCGAAGGGCTCGGACCGGAATGTAGGTCGCTAGCTCCCTGATTAGAAACTGAGGTCCTGTGTTACGAGAGGCTTTATAAGCAATACACAAGGCCTTAAACTTTATACGGTTCTTCACAGAAAGCCAGTGATACTTCTGAATAACATGAGAGATTGGCTTGTATTTAGGGGTTCCTGATAGCATCCTGGCGGCTGCGTTTTGGACTGACTGTAGCTTATGAATGACTTTGTTCTGGGCATTTACAAGGAGCCCGTTACAGTAGTCAATAGTAGACATAACTAGTGTACTAACCAGAGTTTTCCCTGCAGTCAGCAGCAGAAATGGTAAAATCTTTTTTATCATACGTAACTTGTGGAATGAGGCTGAGACCACTGAGTTAGCATGAGGCAGAAAAGTCAATTTGTCATCGTATAGTCCAAACTTACCAACTTATGTATCACCTCTAAATGATTAATCTTTTTAAGAAGGCAGGGATTTGGTAAATAATAATTGGAATTTACACTGTGAATCAATATCATACCATAATAACAACAGACACCCTTCCGTTAATAACAATAATATTTATCTAAATAATGTGATGCTCATCAAGTACAAATACAGCACAAATCAGGGGAATTCACACAAAGAACATTCAGTTTTCAATCAAACAGTATACATCTCATAAACAGCGCCATAAGGGAGTGGATAGGTAGAGAGACAGAAGAAGAGTAAACATTTGCAAATAATTATGCAAACCAGAGATTGAGTATAGTTAACTATCATTGACGTTTTAAGATTAGAAATGCTACCCTCTGGCCATGAGAGTACGCAGGGCACTTCAAAGAAGATTTTGAAATGCAAAGTTTAAGAGTCAGGAACAGCAGATCATCAGCCAGCCCACAAGAATAGGAAAACAGCGATACAGCTCTCTCCTCTCGCAAAGTTAGGAATACGTCACCTAACCTCACCTACTTACTAGGTATAATTTTACCCCGAATTTTCACGAATCCAGCCCCTACTCTATCCATCCCACCTAACTAAAGATTCTAATTGGCTAAAACAAGGGGTGTCTTGGTCACACCACTCCAAGCAAGTTCCGTTTTTCAAACACACTATTGTCCAAATTCAACACGTCATTTTCAGAATTCTATATCTTTCTCTTCCGCAGCATGTTCATATTTCCTTCACGTTTTTTGTACCTTTTTCTGTCCGCTTGTCCGCTTCCAGAGGAACTCGCTTTTCAGAAGCTCATTGTTTCCTCCGTAACCTTGGTCATCACCGAAGACACACGGAAAACTGATTAAGCACTCTCCCTTCCTCACACCATGGTTTAGTATTTCAAGCTAGATTTCCTGAGGCCTTTCACGCCAGCACAGAAAAAGCCATTTTCTAGGGAAAGACAAATACAACGTGAATATCATATCTTTTGTAAAAGTTTATTCTCTAAAAGTGTTTTGCTTACCAATATTAATGGTTTGCACAAGATTCAAAAGCATTGGTATAAACATTAATCTTGCAGCCCTTTAGTCATTAATTTCTGCATTAGTCATGTGCAGGCTTGCGGCCTACCCCAGAATTTCTCTAAACGCGTTCACATTTATGCATGCGCATTATTAAATTCAAACTCGATTAATAGCACACAGTTAACTTTTTAATGATTATTTTGCAAAATGAGAGGTTCAATCCGAGCAGGTTTTGTTTCGCGGAAACCCTGCTCCATCAGTTGTAAGCAGCATCAAGGCTTCTCGTGAAAGAATGCCTTTGACGTTGGCAATGTGCCCTGATTGGGAGCTGTCCACAGCAGAAGTCCTGATTCCAAGTTCCCCCAGGGGTCCCGGATACCTGTACAGATTGCCGCCCTGGGCAGAGATATAATTGGCTACGGCAAGAGCTGGAACGTGCCAGAGCCGTCACTTCCGCCAGGTATCCCCAACACACCTTAGTCTGCTTCCATTGCAAAGATCCAAACCATGGGGCTTTAAAGGGGCCATCCAATGAGTGATGTCACAAACCCAAGCAGACGTCATCAAAGGAAGCAACACTCTAGAATGCCTATTGTTGGTGATTGTCAGCGATGCAAAGCTTAGAAACGACAACTGTTTCTTTTGTTCTTGTCCCTGGGTAACCCCTTTTAATGGACAAGAGGGGGCCTTTAAAAGAGTTTGGGGTGCGCTTCATCTTTTCTCTCTTTGAAGAAGGGCCTTGGAGCTCCTCCACCTACTTGACTCACAGACAGACTGGGCTAGTGGAGACTTGCTAGATTGTCTAACAGGTCAGTGGACCTATAAAGGAGATAGGGCCGGCGCGGAGTCAGTCACAACGGGGTTGCTCGCATGTGACTGAAACTTCAACATTCCTCCTATGCGTTGGGCTCTTTGTCATGACATCTCCCATAATCATCTTCACATGTGACTGTTGCTTTGCAGCAATACAGGCTTTTAGTGTGCACCACGTGCCAGTGAATCAACTGCAAACACGTGTCTAGGGTTATCCCTTCTTGTCATAAGAATACCACATTTCCAGTCTTGAGGTTTCGTTTGCAAACTAATGCATTCTGGGATTTGTAGTCCTGGTTTGCTTATATTGAACCAAGAGAACGAACTCACCTGATAATGTCTTGTAACAGATACACCCAGGTCTCAAAACATCGGACTCAATTCACTCGATTCATTCAAGACTATGGGGCAGATTTACAAGCCCCTTGCGACACTTTTGCGCCACCATTGCGTCACTTTTTGTGACGCAGCGGCGGCGTAAACAATGTGCCACGTTGCGGCCCATTTACAACGTGACGCATCTAGGGAGATGGGTCACATTGTAAAGCCCTGCGCCACATTATACCTGCATCAGTTATATGTATGCAGGGTGGGCGTTTCCACGCAGGAAAGCCTCGTAGAAGTGACACAGTGAAATCTGCAAGATTTCACTGCGCCACTTCTAGGACGCCACTGCGTCAAAACCCTATGCCTGCTTGGAGCAGGTATAAGGAGTGATGCAGTGTATTGGGAAAAGGCCTCCCCATGCATTGCTGGATATGCGTCGTGAATGCGACACAACTCCAGCAATGCGTGACTTTTGCGCCAACAGATGCATCAGCATTTCTTATGCATCTGTCAATCCTTGCGCCATGGTGCGCAATATTGTAAATATGGCGCACCCATGGTGGCGCAAGGGTTTCGCATGGAGGTGCAGGGAAACTGGCGCATCTGTACAGATGCGTTTGTAAATCTGCCCCTATATGTTCAGCCTATGTGTGAAAATGATTACATGATTTACAAGAGGAGGTGCACGTTTGTAATTCACAAACTGGATGTTCGCACACAAAATGAAACTTTGCGGCTCCGGACACAAAACAACTATAGGGCAATCAGTGTGGATCCAACTCATATCACCGGCCTTCTGTTTTGCACAAAAAAACAAAAAATGTACCCACATATCATAAGATGGTCACTGTATCTAGTCAGAAAATTCATCTTATTGCTGTGTTTCCTCTAAAAAAGCTTGATTTTTTAGACACTGGTTCACTGGTATTTGTGGCGTCTGGTGACCACTAAAAGTGGTGAGGCATAATTATTGACTTGAATTCCAGTGAACGAGCCTGACTCAGTTACTCAGAGGGTTTTGGGGGGGTGTTGCTCACACTCGCTTGAACTCAGTCTCACTCTCTCCCTTATCCTCACTTGCCTCATTCACTTAGTCTCATTCGCAGTTGCACTCACCATAACTTACTCATGCTCACTCAGTCTCACTGACTCACTCATTCTCACTCTGACCCACACAGTCTCACTCATTCTCAGTTACTCTCACTCAGTCCCACTCATTCTTACTCCTTCTGATTCACTCAATCTCACTCTGACTCACTCAGTCCCACTTAGTCTCACTCTGGCTCATTCATTCCCGCTCAGTCTCACTCATTCTCATCTAATTTCCCTGAGTCTCCCCATGTCTCACCCGTTCTCCCGGATTCATTAATTCCCACTGATTCCAAGTCACTCAGTCTCATAGTGGCTCACTCACACTCAATCAGCCTTGCGCATTCTCACTCCGCTCCATTCAGTCTCACTCATTCTGACTCACTCAATTCCACTCCGACTCAGTCTCGCTGGGATTTTGACATCTAGACAGTCAAGGTTTATTAAAGAGCTCCCAACATCACATACATTTTCATAAAATTGAAAATCGTTTTTCGCAAATACATAAGATATTTGACTTTTTGACAAGAGACATGTAATGTGTACAGAGTTGATACCAGCTTCCTAAAATTCAAACTCTAAATATAAGCATGGAGTGATGATGGCTTTTCTTACATTGAGAGCCAAAACTATAATTTAAGCTTAAAATCGGCCCTTTAGCTGCAGAGTCTATGCCTATCTTTTCACACGTAAATGTAAATCTGTTTTTCCATTTGCAAGGACAGACTTACCACTTTGGAAGTCAGGTATAAGCAGTGCTTGAAATGGAAAAATAGAAGTGCAGGTACTCTGTACCAGAGGACCTGCTTGTTTCTATACCCGGCCTACGCTAGATTATACCCGGGTATATTATGGCCTGGGCCAATTTATACGCTGGGGTATATTATGGCCTAGGCCAAACCATACCCCTCTAGGCCAAATTATACCCCCATAATATCAATAGTGTTGAGCGATATACACATGAATTACTAAATTTTTCAACATTTTATTTCAAACTGTAATACATAGAATTTGATTGCTTCAACCAGAAAAACTTTAATCAGAAAAAATAATAAACTTCCACAAAGATCAAAGATTAGTACAATACTTCTCAGTAGTGTTAATACATTAAAATAAAAGCACATATCTAACACGCTATAATGCTTGCTCTAGTATAAATGTTCAAAGTTCAACACTGATAACAACATCAAAATGATCATGCTTGTTTTCAAGATAAACTGCATGTTCTGTTGTTGAATGCAGATTGAAGCTTGCGGGATAAGTCAACCAATCCATGGAGTCACCGACTTTTGTGTGGATGACGATGTCACAACTCAATAGATTCGCTGTGCGCATGATCTCAGCATCTGTTGCCCAGACTCTATCACGAGAGATGGCAGAGGTGTTTACATATTCATTCAAATCTTGGTTCAAGTAGTCCCGGGTTTAATCTAGCCTGGTGGGGTATGGTCTGGCCCAGACTATTTTAAACCCTGGGTATAGTTTAGCCTAGGACACTTTATCCCCCCGGGTATAGTCTGGCCTGGGCCAAACTGTACCCGGGTTTAATCTGGGCAGGGGAATTTTTGGCCTGCTACACCGGTACTCTCCAATTAAATGTATTCCATTTCTCTTGAGAAGTGCCGGTACTCACTCTCTCTCAAAATAAAGAAGTGCTGGAATGCAGTACTGGACAGTACCGCCCCATTTAAAACTCTGGGTATAAGTGTGCATTAAAAAAGCCACATTTGTAGAAAATGCAGTGTAAAAGTGACATGCTGACTTAAGATTCTTTCCACTGACTTCTGTTAGGAAGTTGCTACAAATGCCATTTTCACAGATTGTTGATAATATAGATCATTAGACACATTTAGACACATTTGAATTTAATTACCTTAGTTACTAAAATACCTTCTGTAAAGTTATCATTTAGACAGCCCAGAAGTTGACCACTCAGGGCTGGTGGCTTACTCCATTGCCTCTAACTGATTCTTCTGTGGTTCAAAAGTAATTGCTGTTTTTCAAAAGCTTTCTTGTCAGTAGAACCCAGACCAACAATAAATACAATCAATAGTTTCTATGGCACTTGTTTCCACTGAGAGGAAAAGACTTTGCAAACATGGAGGGCCCCTTATACCTGTGAGTAGGCCTGGGCGGTGAACTCCGCTCTGCTCGCGGAGTTTGCGGAGTTTTCGGAACTCCGCGTTACGTGGAGCTCGCGGAGATCTGAAAAACTCTGCCCCGCATAGCGTAGCAGAGTTTTTTTCCTCACTCGCGTTCGTCAACTTCAAGTTGGCGAGCGCGAGCGAGGAAAATCCACCTCCCGGCGAGATTTTTCCTCATTCACGATCATTAACATCAAGTTGGCAAGCGCGAGCGTGGAAAATAAACCTCCCGGCGAGATTTCTCAACGCGGGGGGTCAGGTTTCTCATTGCGAGTGGTCACGTATGCTCGCGACCGCTCATGTTGAGAAACTGCCCGTTTGCGTTGAGAAAGCTGCCGCTCGAGTAAAAATGTACTCGAGCGGCAGAAAGGAAAGCAGCGCCCGCTTGCGCTGTGCATGGTGCCGTTCGCGATGATTGCACAGTGCGGACAAGCATCCGGCACTGAAAATCACTGCGAACAGCATTTTTCTATCGCACTTCGACGCTTGCAGAGCTCCACGTAGCGCGGCAGAGTTTTTTTTCCACTCAGCGGAGTTTCGCGTAGAGCAACTCCGCGAACTCCACCCAGGGTTACCCGTGAGGTGAAGGCAGGTGAGTCCAGCAGGAGAGGGATTTTTATTTTCCTTCCTGAGGGCTGAAAACGGCTGACTTTCTGAACATTTGAGAGAAAGAGAGAATTCTAAGCCAGGCTTAAAGCGGCCATTTTAGAACAATGTAGTTCATGGCACTGTGGGATTTTCTATGCAGTCAGGTACCTCACTGAGACAGGGACAGCTTCACAGTGTAGTAAAAGCTAGATGGAGAATGTGGAAGAACTTTAGTTGGATTTGCTTAAGGACATTCATCCATGAAAACTGGTTTTAATCTATATAAACTGTCACAGCAACTCTTTGGAAAAAGCTGAACAGGACAGAGAAAGAAACAGAATATGATTTGCTGTTTGCTAACAATCATTCATTCTATCAATCAATCAATCACTCATTAGATTCGTACAGCACTACTTGTCACCCGTGAGGGTATCCAGGCGCTGGCAGGGTCCAGGTGATTAGCCAAATAGCCAGGTCTTTAGATACTTGTGGAATTCTGGAAGAGATGGGGAGGTCCGTAGATGAAAGAGTAGCTCATTCCATGTCTTCGCTGCTAGGTAGGAGAAGGAGTGACCTCCGCATCTGCTACGCCGGATACTGAGGTGGGGGTTAGAGAAAGGGACGCAGAGTGGAGGTGTCTGGTGGGCTGATGGAAGTTCAGGAGGTGGTTCAAGTAGGCAGTTCAGTAGTTGTTTAGGGCCTTGTATGCATGGGTCAAGAGCTTGAACTGGCATCTTTTCTGTACAGGGAGTCAGTGGAGTTCCCTGAAACAGGGGGTGATGTGGGTTTGTCTAGGGAGATCCAGGACGAGTCTTGCTGCGGGGTTCTGTATGGTCTGTAGTCATCGGAGGAGGTAAGCTGCAATCCCTGCAAAGAGGGCATTGCCATATTCCAGTCGGCTGAAGATGAGGGCCTGGGTGATGATGCGTCTTGAGCTTTGGGGTAGCCGTTTGAACATCTTACGAAGCATGCGGAGGATGAAGAAGCAGGAGGAGGAGACAGAGTTGACCTGTGTCCTCATGGTTAGCTGGTTGTCCAGAATGATGCCTAGGTTTCTAGCATGGTCAGTGGGGGCAGAAGTGGGTCCGAGTTTTGAAGGTCACCAAGATGCGTCCCATGGGGGACCTTTTGTTTCCAAAAATCTGTACCACTGTCTTGTCTGTGTTGAGCTTCAGGCAGTTGTCCTTCATCCAGTTGGTGACGTCTGTCATGCAGTTGTGGAAGTTGGTCTTGGTGGTGTCTTCGGAGAGGGAGAGGATTGTCGTGTAGTTCCTATAGTACCCATGCAGGATCTGCGCATTTGGACAACATAAACCGTGGGCTTGGTGTTAGACTGATTCTGTGCACTCCCACCGCGTATGTTAGCCGGATTTGCATTAGCTAGCTCACAGTGCCACTACAATCTCCTCTTATCGGGGAAAGATTAGTTTCTGGCAACCTGAGACCATGACAACCCTAATCCCTCAGAATCGTGGAAACAATGTACTACTTTTCGCTCAGTCACTCGGGCTTACTTATTCGGTTTGTCTCAAAGAGTTACACAAAATAAACAGTCTGGGGGTTTCAATAAGTATTTATTGAACAGTTGTTATTCTAGTGTAAAATGTATGTGCTGCAGTAACCAGCAGACATTAGCAGAGATATATTATCAGCAGTACGATAAAAGTGAATGGATATAACAGTTCTACCATGTTGCAATAATCATGAATACATACATGAATATAAAAGCATTATAAAAGTGCGCATACTCCTACGATGCCTAACTAGATGTACCTGAGTGTACCTAGCATATGTGTAGGTCTAAAAGCCTAAGAGCCAAGAATCCTTCTAGGATTTAGTCGAACCCCCATACCTGAATAGAGAGAGTGTGGGACCCCGTCCTGGTCTCGAGTTGGACACCCCGCAAGGGCTGTGTTAGACCGCTGTCAGCTGGAGCGACTGCGTCTCTGGTCAGTGCGCCAGCATGGAAGTCTCGGTTCCCTCTATCTTACCGGGGTAAGATGTGGTGTATTTATACCCTGAAGAATCTAGTTGCTTCGTATGGTTTGTATTGGGCCTTGTTAGACTTGAGGAAGACGTCAGGGGTGAACTTTGTACATACATATTATGCAGGTGGTGTATTCCTAGAGAGTCATGCATAATTTATGAGTACAGTGTGGGCCTGTGTTTGGGAAAAATCCTGCTGTATTCAAAACCACAGGCGAGATAACGTTCAGCCCACAGAGCTCGTTGTGTACTAGCAAGGACCAATGTAGGTGAAAGATCATGCCTATATAAGGAGCCATGACTATAATAGGACATGTACAGTTATGACTGTAATAGGGCATATGCTGCTTTGACCATAATAGGGCAAGTACGAATATGACCGTATTAGGGCAAATATGAATACGTCCATTTTAGGGCATGTATCAACGGGTCTACATTAGGGCCTCTATACGGGACATAACACCCACTCCTCTTCCGAATAGGATGACAATGACCATACTTAAAATCTGGACAATTTAAAACCATTTTAAAAGCAAGTAAAAACATGGTTTTAAAATAGTTTAAAAAAAAATCAAAAATGTTAAAATTCAGCTATTTTCAATTGCCACTAAAAAATGTCTATTTTGTTTCTCTATATAAGTTGCTTCACTCAAAGCGGAAGAAGGCCATGCTTTTCTCAAGTGAAAGTGTCAATTAAGGAAATGTTCCAAATTTACTCTTTTATTATGAAGACGAGTGGAGAAGCCGAATTCTTTCCCAGGACGCGATGAGCCAATTCGAGATTAGGTGTCCTGGCTGGGAAGCACAACATTATCGGTGTTAGCTACTGCAGATGACAAATCCAACGCCTCACAGAGAACGTCAATCGCACATAGATGGTATGTAGCACTGCCAACAGTCGGTGCTGCGGCAGCTTGTGCGGCAGTTGTTACCTGGGTGCCTGAGGAGGAGTCACCTAACCCAGCAGGAGCAAATGGCACCTGTGGATTCTCTAGGAATGCATTCATCAGAATCGGAAGCCGCTGGGGACAACGCAGAGCGTGGGCCTTTATGGGGTCCAGCATTGCATCCGTGTCCGGAGGCGCATCTGATGGAAATGTTAGACAAAGATCCAACGTGCATTCTTCTCCGCAAAACAGGCATCGAAGAACAAGTAAGATGCAGTCTACCCAGACTGGTCGAAAGGATAGAAACCAGGAGGTATTGAGTTCTCGTAGGCAAGAAATGCCCAGACGTTGTACCATGCGTTCACGGTATTTCCGCTCCAGAAGCATGTTCGCCATTCCCTCGGGAATTGGGCCATCCATTGCGTAGCAGTAGTATTATAAATAGGACCCCTGCAATCAGGATTAGGATAAGCGGGAGTCCTCCAAATACACTTCCCAATACGGAGTGTATAAAATTTGGGATTACTCCGAGGACTGTCTGAAAGGTGCTTAACAGTCCTGACCCTATGGTCTTAAATAGGTGTACAATACCGCTCGTATCAGACATATTGAAGATACGACCCACCATTTCTGTGAAATGAATGGGGCAGTTTGTACGTATGAGCGCCTGTATCTCACTCGAGGTCCTTGCCACTTGAAGTTCATAGGTTTCTCGAGCAGAGGTTAAGGGCACGGGTTGCTGTAAAAGCATGGCTTGCAGTCTGCTCAGAGTATCAAATTGTATGAAAGAAACGTTCAGTGAAGGCCATAGTGGCGCCTCCCTGACTGTGTTCAGTGGTGGAAACAATACTTGCATACAGCAAGTAACCCTGGAGTTAACGGTGACCAGATACGCGACGCCCGGAAGCATCCCACAGCAACCTTGATCATTTAGCATCAAGTAACTCCCATTCGAGAGCAGCTCGAAAACCGGCGTGATCACTGCAGCTGGGGTCCCAGTCATGTGACATGATAAGTTTGCTACTGAACCGCTACAGGCTCCGTGTAGAGAAATATCCTGACACATGAGAGAACCGCTTAAAGCGTTCTTGCAGTTTGCACCGCTCAGAAATACTTCTCGATCCCCATTCCGGCATCGATATCTATATGGTAACTCCCAAGTTTCCTTAATGTATCCCTTACCCATTTTTTCATATTTGCCTGCCTGCCTTTGCTCAAGGCAATATTGAAACTGAAACGTAGTGACCGGCAGAGTGATTTGGCCATGAATTAGCCATTCGGTTGATGGTAATTCTGCTACAGTGAATGGTAATCTTTCCAGTTTCTCAATACGCAGCATTGTATATTTGGCTCCCCTTTGTGCCATTTCTGTCTGTTTATCAGTTAGATTGTATTCTGAAAACAGAGCCGTGGTGTTTATAAAACGCCAGGGCACATAGCCTGCATGCAAAGATTGCAGCGTCCAGCTTAGCATCATAATAGAACGTAGCTGAAATTGCCCGTGTTGTAACAAGGCCAGATCTTGTTCTAATATGTCAATTGCCGAAGATACAATGTTGCCTAAGGAGTAAATCCTGGAGGTCAAAGTTGTTAACCCATTATCCAATACAGCTAATGCCTTCTCTAGGTTAATACGGTCTATTTCCCGTATTCTTTCTGCAGCCTCCTGTTGTGATATTTTCCAGTTTTCATTATAGTATGCATAAATGCCAGCATATATGAAATGTTTCTGACGTGTTTTCCTTGGGCCTAGTAAAAAATCTCTAAGATCTACATCAGGTGTGAGTAAGGTCAAGTGTTGTTTTACTTCTGTGAGTGTTGAGGTCTCTAGCCAGTCAAGGCACAACTTCCAAACACTATAGGATGTCACTACCCCTGGGTGTTGTCTTTGTACATAGCGTGTATCTGGCCTATGGATAAACCCTTCGGTTGTATTCATAAATCTCTGTTGACAGGTGTTTGTGTCAATGGGCCAAATCAGCCATTTCGTCCAATCAGGATCTGATCTGTTGTACTGGAGAATGTCATCTAATCCTACCCCCTGTGTAGTTGAATTCTGCCCCCCACCCATCTGTGATGGTGTTGGAAACCCGGGTGAGTTCAGTTCCTTGTTCTTGGCTAGTCCAAGACAGGATGTCTGTTGCACAGTTTCATTCAGAAATATAATCTGCTGTGGAATGAGGCATGCTCTAAATAGCGCTTCTGTTCCCTGGACTTGCCAGTACGTAGAACCCCAGATTGATTTTAAATCTATAGTGTCCTTCCATAGGTCGAAACCCTGTGTAGACAACTGTGCCAAAAAGGAAGCAGAGTAAATCTGTTTGGTGTTAGTCAACATAATTTTCTGTGCTGATGTCTTTGCCACTTTGTAATAAAATGACTTCGGGTCAGATGTATTAAACCCTGAAAAGTATGTGAATTTCTGTGCAAAAGTTTGCGAACTTCCTTTAGGAGGTGTTTGGGCAGTGTTCCCACTGGTGGTATTCTAATACATTTCTAGGTGTTATAGATTTGTGTAAGAAATGATGACCATAATGTTGGTAACAGTACAATGTATCATAGTCTGAAGTACCTTCTAACATTTCATTGTTCGGAAATGCAGCAGTTTTTTCTAAATCAGACATCATAGCATTTACAGTTTCAGTGTCCCAATCCTCAGATAATGTACTGGAGGTAATGATATCACTTAAAGAAATTTTAAATACATGTTTAAGCTTTAAAAGTTCAGTCGGACCGAATATATCAAAATCAATCTTGTCCCATACTATACCGTCTGGTATAGGAACTGCTGTGATGTTCACTGAAGACAAGTCTCATGGTTCACGATGTGAAGACTGGTGTGGTTTTAAAATCAAATTGACTCTTTGGGCTGTAGAGCTCTTCTGAATATATCGTCCATTAATAAGCATACTAAAAGTTATAATTAAACCTAGCCAGAAAAGAATAAATAGAATCCCAGTGATATACCATAGTTCTATCCAAGGTGACACCAGGTAAGACTTTCTAAAAAAGTTCAAAAAGTCAATGAGTTTCTGTTTGTGTGATTTTTTGGCTGGCGTCGTTTCCGGCTCTCTTGGATCCAGTGAAAACGTATCAAAGTTCATGAAATAGCCAGAAGCAGTTCGATCAATTGTTGGAATTGCATCGGGATTTGTTGAAATTGGATTTTGCTCTTGACGAGGAATGTTGACGTAGATGTCTGTAGTCGGTCTTAATGCAACTTGGTTGTTAAGTTGAGTTTCTTCTTGTTGAAGTGGAACGAGTTCCATAGCATTGTTGCTTAGTCCTTCATTCTGTACAGGTGGCTCTTCAAACGTGATGAGTCTTTCTGTTTGAACTTCTTGGATTGTAGCGAGAGGAGGGCGTCTGCTACTGTGGAGTCCACGAGGCCTACTGTTTAGTATCGACCACATAGTGTGGTTTGATTAAGTCGATTGAGACAAACCTTTTCTCCTTTTTCCCGGCAAGAGGTGGCAGAAGTACAGTTCTTGTGCCTCGGATTGCTAGGACCGGTACAGGCTTTCTGTAGGATGGCACAAATTCTTTCTTGTCTGCAATCTTTTCTCTGACCAGATCCCCGACTTTTGGGATCCAGACAGGTCTTGCCGTTACTGCCTTGACTTCCTCAGTGGCGGTCTGTTTTAAGTGGACGTTGCTTTGTTGTGTCCTGGATTCATTTAGATCCTGTAAAACAGCCAAACGATCATGGATATCAAACGGTTTTTCATCCGCCACTGTGCCTTCACAATCAAGATCAGGTACCCACATTCTTGTCCCAAATAGGACCTCGTAAGGAGTGACACCCCCTAGAGAGCTTCTTTGCTGATTGTTTATTGCTCTTTGGACCCCATAAAGATGATCGACCCATCTACCGCCCTTGCCTAATACCCTAGCTGTTAAAGATTGCTTTAAGTCACGGTTTTTCCTCTCCACAACAGAATTTCCCTCAGGATGGTATGGAGAGGAGTACCGCAATGCTACGCCCATTCCTTCCATGGCCTCTTTGTAAGCCCGAGAGCTAAACGCCGGGCCACGGTCAGAATGTAACGTGCCAACTGCGTATGCGCCGATAAAGACTCGCAAATCTTTTATAACAGTTTGAGCGTCAGCACAGCGCTGAGGCCAAACCCATAGGAATCTAGAGCAGGAATCCACTGCAACCATGATATATTTCCTGGCCCCATCTGATTGTATGGGTCCGCAGTGGTCCAAATATACACATGCAAGAGGTTTGTCTGATTTTAGTAATGGTGTCTGCGCTGGGCGTGTTACAGTGGAGCCCTTCATCTGCTGGCAGATGTCGCACTTTAAGACATAGTCTTTGATCTGCTTTGTTAACCCTGGCCACCAATAGCGCTGTTTCAGTAAAGAAATAGACGCTGTAACGCCTGTATGCGCAGAGCCCAAACCCTCGTGTGCTGCTAGAATTAAGCCTTGCCTACGATCATATTTGGTATTACTCTATCCCCCACTCCAGGAATCTGAGCATATGGAATGTTTTGTGCATCTAACTTGTAGGAGTACTTGAGTGGAAATTGTTTAGGTACTGCTGTGCTGCCTTTGCGTGAAGCATTGACAGCTACCATAATCTCGCCGTCTATTCTCGTTTTTGAACGAGTAACTGCAGCTACCGAAGCCGTGCGAACAGCCCCCTTTGCGGCTTCATCAGCCAATGAATTCCCTTCAATGTGAACGCCATCACGCTGATGACTCAGTGTATGTATCACGTGAGCCCTTGGTAGTTCGTTTCTCAACTCCACTACCTGTTCCCATAGCATTTTATGCTTAATTGTGCCACCTTTTGCGTCTTTAAACCCATTTTGTTCCCAATGATGTAAATATTCATTGTACAACTGTACACAGTAAAAGGAATCACACACAATTAGTGTGGGGAATTTGTGTTCCGTATTTACAAGTGCCAGTATCAGTGCTTTTAATTCTGCTAACTGAGCCGTGCAGTCTCCTAGAGATTGCGTTTTAGTGCAACTTGGATGGAACTTTCCATCGCGCATGCGACCTTTAACGAATGCACACGCTGCACTGTAAGCTTGCTTACTCCCTATGGCCGGTTGAGCAGATCCGTCAGTGTAAATAATGTATTCATACTGATCTAGAGGCAAAATCTCATTTGGTAGAGGATATTCTTGTTCGTATTGCAGAAATGCTTGTGTTTTTAAACTTGGATCAAATCTGTATTCAACATCCGTTGCAGTAAGAGAATTAGCCCATTGTATCCATCTGGGATGTAATGCTTTCGCATTTGGAATGCTAGCCTTTGTAACAGCCTCTAAAGCCGGTACTGGGGTTATGACAATTATGCATTTCCCCTGAGCCAGAGCTCTTTCTCTTGCTACAGCGGTCTGCACTGCTGTCAGGATTTTTTCTGTTGAAGTGAAGCGCATCTCTGCGTTCGTGTACAGGTGTGATTTATATGCGATTGGTACTGTTTCTCCTTCATTGAAGGTCAAATAAGTGTACCCGCATTGACCCGCTATTACTCGGATCACCAAATTGTGTGCGTTTACGCGTGTCTGTAAATGTTTTGAAGCTATCATGTCTTCCTGTAGTGAACGTAGGATGTTTGTATGTTCCTGGGTCCAATGTCTAACTGAAAAGACAGGTTTTATTAAGTCGTAGAAAGGTTTTACTCTTTCTGCGTAGTCCAAAATAGATGTTCGACCAAAATTTAGGAATCCCAGAATTGATTGTAAATTCTTTAATGATTTTGGAGGTTGGAGCAGCGCACACTTTTCTAAAACGTTAGCTGCTAGGCTTTTTCCTTCACTTGACAGCTCGTATTCTAAAAATAGGACACTGAGGTGGGCAATTTTTGATTTTTTTAAATTAAATTTATAGCCTTCAGAGGCGAATCCCATAATAATGGTGCTCACCCTGGTCAAGTGCCTCGGTAAGTCATCGTCCGTCAGATAAATATCATCTACATAGGACAATGCTTCTTCATCCAAATTTTGTAGTAACTCTGTTACCCTTGCTGAAAATACCCCCGGGCTGTTCTTATACCCTTGGGGGAGTCGACAAAATTGCCGTTGTGACCCTAGCGCTGAGAATGCAGTCAGATACCTGCTTTCAGGCGCTATATTTTGGCAGAAAAATCCATTTGAGATATCTAGTGTTGTTTTGTATTTTTGTTAGACAATGTTATTCATTAATGCGGCACTGTGTGCATTTTGAACTGCAAATGTCTTTGTGCAGGTGTTTAAATGTCTGTAATCTAAAACTAGACGATATGTGTTGTCAGGTTTGGCTACGGGGAACAAAGTATTGTTCATAGGTGAATTACAATTTTCAATCACCCCCTGGTATTCAAGTTGATCTAGGATCTCCCTGACTTGTTTTTTAGCTTCCTGCTTTATAGGGTATTGCCTTTGAGCATTTGGGGAAACTTTTAACGGGATCACGTGGTGGGTTGAATCCTCATCCCAACCAGCATGATTTTTGTACAATGCTGGAGCTAGAGCAACCGCCCACTCCTGCGCATATGCATGTTTTAAATGTATGGGAACGAGGTCGGAGAAGGCTGGAAAAATTATAGTTTCTCCCCTAGGGCACTCCATGACGAATGCTGGAGAACAGTCTTGCTCTGCTAATAGGATGTCATATCCAGATGACAGATTTTTCCAAAATAGACCCTTAATTTTTCTGGGCTTGTCCCCCTCCATCCGGAGTGTTATCTCATGTAACTTATGTGGGACACTTACCCGAGTATCAGGTGTTTCCACCGTGATATTCTCACTCAACTCCGCTGTCACCAGAAATTCCTTCAGGTTCTGGCGAGCTATAGTTACTTCTGCCGCGCTGTCTAGCATCGTCAGACCCCATTCCCCGTTCAGAAGCTGTGTCCTCAGAATTCTGGGCATGTCTGATCTTGAGACCTACTACCTTCTTCTTTTTGAACTGAGGTTTTGATTTTTGTTTATCTTCTTTTTTAGGTGCATAGTCCGCAGTGCGTTGCGTGTCTCTGGACTTTGTACGCTCCTCTTGTCCGTGTTCTGACCGTCCTTCCCTCTCGGAGTTTTTTGATGAACCCTGAAAGGAACGAGAGGAACGTGTATCAGTATCCTGATACCTGTCAGGTTTTTTAATATTATCCCTATTCCTGAGGTTATACCTCCTTTCAGAGGGCTCCTGTTGAGGAGACCTACCTCTGGATTGAGATCTGCTGTCTTTAGACTTTTGTTGTTTTTTGTTTTCCCACTTCTTTTTAGAAGAAGTAGGTGTCTGCTTTGTAGTGTCCTTTTCAGGACTGCCCACCAATTGTGGCTTTAATGCTTTCCCACCTAGACTGTCTCTGCCTAGTTCTGCATATGCAGTTTCAATTATTTTGGGTAGTTTGTGTTGTTGATCTACTTGACTGAACTCCCTTAGGCGTTGGCGGATCGCCACTGAAGCTGCTTCCCCTTAATGTTAGCTAGTATTATGGCTGATACCTGGTCAAAGTTATTTAGTAACTTCATCCCTAAGTTTAGGGCAGGTTCTGCTCCGTACTCATTTTGTATCTGTCTTAATATGTCAGGTACTACTGCTAATGACGGGATACCATGTGTTCTGGTATATATGGCAGCAAAGACTGAACCCCAAGAGGTGCAGTCCTCTATTTGTGGTGTGATCCCCATGGGCAAGCAGATTGTTAGTATTCTGTGTTTATCACAGGTGGTAGTATTCGGGAATACTGCCTCAAGCTGAGTTATTTTCTGAGCTATCCAGAATGGTATTTGTTAGCGTTTTGCAGGCATTTTGCCCATTACCGCGTGTAATGTTTGAGGAGTAATTTTAGTTGCTGTACCCTGGAATTGGGTCCCATTTGTTGCAACTGTTGTTGGTTGAACTGTGAGAGTTCTCATGACGAATTATGTCAGGTTTCTGTAGATTTTAATTAAATCTCTGTGTTGTATGAGTAATTCTGGCTGTGGCATTGTTCCAATTTCAGGATGCGGTGTGTAAGCCGCTAGTATTGGCCATGTGGCTCCGCCTCCTCCGAGCGGGCCTAATCTTACTCTTGTTTTTAAGTGGGGTAGGGCGCCTTTAAACCAGTATAAGTGTTCCTGGTAAGTGAGTGGAATCTCTATGTCATCGAATGGACAATATTCCTCTGGTGCATCTCCTTCTATGTAGTAGTGAAATATCTTTGTTACAGCATCTGCTGCTGGGAATGTAACCCATGAATAGAATACCTCTGTTTTATTTGATTTGTGTGCCTAAATCACGAGAGCTACTACGCCACCCCTTGGTGGTAAACCATTTTTAATAGTTTCATGGTGAGCGTATGTCTGAATTTGGGTGCAATTTCAATTGCATTTTCGGGTGGTTCTCCGGCTCAGAGATGCAGATCTACTCTTTCTTCCTCGCTCTCAGTCATTTTTTTAAAAGAAAATCTTTTCCAAGAGAACTAAGATAAAGGTTTTATGCACAATTTTAGGAACTAAATATCCTTCAAGCTTGATTACCCAACAGCCAATAAATAGTATTTTCGTACTACTCAGCTGTGGCGGATTTTGTGCCCACCCACTTCAGACGTCTCTGGGGTTTTGTGAGTAGGTTCTCTGAGAATAGCACGTCTGAACTACTCAGATTCTACAGTTAAATAAGTACCCAACCAACGTTGGTGGTGCCATGTCGTGTAGTTCCTATAGTACCCATGCAGGATCTGCGCGTTTGGATAACATAAACTGTGGGCTTGCTGTTAGACTGATTCTGTGCACCCCCACCGCGTATGTTAGCCTGATTTGCATTAGCTAGCTCACAGTGCCACTAGAATCTCCTCTTATCGGGGAAAGATTAGTTTCTGGCAACCTTAGACCATGACAACCCTGATCCCTCAGAATCGTTGAAACAATGTACTACTTTGCGCTCAGTCACTCGTGCTTACTTATTCGGTTTGTCTCAGAGAGTTACACAGAATAAACAGTCTGGGCGTTTCAATAAGTATTTATTGAACAGTTGTTATTCTAGTGTAAAATATATGTGCTGCAGTAACCAGCAGACAATAGCAGAGATATATTATCAGCAGTACGATAAAAGTGAATGGATATAACAGTTCTACCATGTTGCAATAATCATGAATACATACATGAATATAAAAGCATTATAAAAGTGCGCATACTCCTACGATGCCTAACTAGATGTACCTGAGTGTACCTAGCATATGTGTAGGTCTAAAAGCCTAAGAGCCAAGAATCCTTCTAGGATTTAGTCGAACCCCCATACCTGAATAGAGAGAGTGTGGGACCCGTCCTGGTCTCGAGTTGGACACCCCGCAAGGGCTG
This sequence comes from Calotriton arnoldi, assembly GCA_963921515.1. NCBI lineage: Eukaryota > Metazoa > Chordata > Amphibia > Caudata > Salamandridae > Calotriton > Calotriton arnoldi. The sequence goes on along the minus strand of CAWUFW010004660.1, from coordinate 880,769 downwards.
TGTTAGACCGCTGTCAGCTGGAGTGACTGCATGCAGGAGCCTCAGCGTCTCTGGTCAGTGTGTTAGCATGGAAGTCTCGGTTCCCTCTGTCTTACCGGGGTAAGATGTGGTGTATTTATACCCTGAAGACTCTAGTTGCTTCGTATGGTTTGTATTGGGCCTTGTTAGACTTGAGGAAGACGTCAGGGGTGAACTTTGTACCTACATATTATGCAGGTGGTGTATTCCTAGAGAGTCATGCATAATTGATGAGTACAGTGTGGGCCTGTGTTTTGGAAAAACCCTGCTGTATTCAAAACCACAGGCGAGATAACGTTCAGCCCACAGAGCTCGTTGTGTACTAGCGAGGACCAATGTAGGTGAAAGATCATGCCTATATAAGGAATCATGACTATAATAGGACATGTACAGTTATGACCGTAATAGGGCAAGCGTACATGCAATATGACTGTATTAGGGCAAATATGAATACGTCCATTTTAGGGCATGCATGAACAGGTCTACATTAGGGCCTCTATACGGGACATAACAGGATAAGTTGTGTGTTGTCCGCGTAGGATATGAAGTTGAGTCTGTGGGTTTTGGCGATGCTGGCCAGAGGGGTTATATAATTGTTGAAGAGGTTGGGGCTGAGCGAGGATCCTTGGGGTACTCCACAGATGATTTCCTTAGTTACTAAAATAACTTCTGTAAAGTTATTATTTAGACTGCCTAGAAGTTGACCAGTCAGGGTGACAAATGCAAAAAGAACAATTGATGGAGGGAATGCTGAACAATGTCAAACCTTCACCCTCTTTGGAAAAAGCTGAACAGGACAGGGAAAGAAACAGAAAACGATTTGGTGTTTGCTGACAGAATTCCCATCTGCTTAGCAAAGGATTGTGGAGAAGTGTCTCCGGCTTTCCTGTGAGTCTCTGGGCCTAGAAGCTTTTACGAGGGCTAGCGAATCAGCATCTTGCTGGCCCACAAGGGCAAAGGGTTGTAGGTACTGATTAGGGGAACCTGCCTGTTCAACTTCTCTCCTGAGGCTGGAAGGGAACAAAAAGTGTATCTCGGGTAATATGTTACTGTCCAGGAATTGCATATCAGCAAGCAAAACCAGGTAAACAAAACACAATGGGACTTATTTACAAGCCCCTTACGCCACTGGTACGTCACTTTTTCCCATATTAAAATGGCCCCGGCACCTCTAGGGGATTATAAATAAGCCCCAATGTATTTTTAGTGAAAAAAAGTTGCTCTAATGGAATGATTAAGGTATTTGTGGTAACATAACCTCTTCCAATTTCCAGCAGATGTGGTAAATCCACCCTGTCTGCTACCAAAATCATTACTAACAGTATTAGCGTTGCCACAATGTGGCGGTGGCAATTCACCTTCAGTCACTTCTCTGACTCCAAATTTAGCTCCTCCACTAGAAATCAGCAGATTCCTTATTCTTCCAATCTCTACATCAGAACCACTGTGGTACTAAGGCCCTTATAACAAGTTGGACAGAATAGGGTGCTGTGTTTAGCACATCCAATAAATGCCACTGCCTTGGGGTGAGGTATTCCCCTGTGAGGTACATACCACCTATTCTGAGTTTTCAACTTGGAAATGAGGCATAACATGCAGAACCAGTATTTAAACAGCAAATTCTGCAGGTTTTGACATTTTCCCTGATACTTTTTGGCAGGTCTGACCTGCTGAAATCTATCAGCTGAAAACTGGGAAGGTGTGATAATTAACACACAGCTTGGGATTCTGACCCCTGTGGAAGCTTCTGTTTGCAGAAGGATCAGAATTGATCCCTGGACCTGTAATCAGGGTTTTTGCACTCAATTATGCGTGCCCCAGGGTCAGTTAAGACAATTATCGCATTGATTGAAACCTGACACTGAGGTGATCAGAATTTATTGGATGCGATAATCATCACCTATCCCGACTTCTGCCCTAAAAATGGGGCATGACATATGGATTTTAGTGCTTACCATACCAAAATCCATATGGTCTTTTCTCTGTCTTTTTCACCTTTTAAATTCGACATTTAAATGCTTGGTGCAGTATACATCGCACTACTTGTAAATTTGGTTCCCTGCGCAAATAGGTGTTTGCCCAGGGATCCCGTTTTATGAGGCTGCTCATAATGTTATGTTAAAAGTCACTTTTATAGCGCCTAATTACCAATGGTCTCTTAGCACTCCAAGGGGGAGATTTTCCAAAATTTTGCGCTGGTTTAGCGTCACAAAAGTGACGCTAACCAGCGCAAATTTCTTTTTTGCTATTTTCTTTCCAGGAAAGCACTCTTTAAGTAGCGCAAAGCAGCGCGAAGCACTGCTTTGCGTTACTTTGCGCCGAGGGGGCGTTACATGGGTGGTACATGGGCGTTCCCATGCAACCACCCATGCCTTTTGATGCAAAATCATATTTACAAATATTTGTAAACATGGTTTTGCGCCAAAAGTTAACGCCCCTTCAAAGGAGGCGCTAGCAGGAGAAATGCTTTCATTTCTCTGTGCTTTTCCTACTTTCTATGCGTGCTGCACTGTGCAGCACGTATGCTAAGTGGGAAAAGCTTTGCATCATGCCTTGCATAGTATTTAGTGCAGGAAGAGTACCCTTCCTGTACAAAACCTATGCTACACTCATGCACACACCCTAGCGCTGCGGCGCTAAGGTGTGTGCATGGCGCACGGCAGATTAAATCAGCGCTGGCGCAAGGGAAAGGGGAGGAGAGAGCCATATCTCTGAAGATATGGCGCTCTCCTGCTCTCTCCCTTTCGCGGCGCAGCCTCGCGGGGGGCTGCGCTGCATTGCGCGACTTTTTGAAAATCTCCCCCTAAATGTATGTTTTACTGTAAAACTAATCCCTCTAAATGAACCCTATTCCTCTTTTAATACTGACAAACATAGTGCTTTAAATGGGCAGGTACTGTCCGGTACTGAGTACCTGCACTTCATCAATTTTAAAGAGAGACTACCTGCACTTTTTTGTTGTGCTGCAATACATTTAATGGAAGAGGACCTGCACTTCTCAGGAACAAACAAGCACTCCGAATAGTGAGTACCAGCACTTCTGTATTTCCATTTAAAGCACTGGCAAAAACAATTTTGCAAACTTTGCAGCTTCATGACAAAGCATTGCAACTTCGTGACTTTTTCAAACTTTTCCATTAAACTCTGAAAAACTTCTAAAAGTAAAGTTCTGGAACTTCGCACATCCCTACCCAATGCTTAGTTCCCAGGGAGATGAAATGATTAAATCCCAAAATATGGAAAATGAGGCCTTTAGTTCTCTGAAATTGTCTGCTTTGTAGCCTTAGAAATATCACAGGCTGTTTTTTTTTTCTTACTCCAGTCACTGTTTCTCTATTATCTTTGAAAGTGCTGCCTTCAGGGACAGCATTTCCATTGCAGTCAGTTGCATTCTCGATTGCCAGCAGCGCTATCTGTCTTGTTTTTGAAATTGTTTGTATTGTAAACCGGATCTTGCCGCTATGTGGAGTACGACCGAATCAGAGCCTACTGGGAAGCTGTCGCTGCAAAGGAACCATGGGAGATGAGTGGGTGTTCCATTACCGATTGGAATGAATGGTTCTTTTAGTAAGCTCATCACGCACCTCGCGTCTCCCCCTAACACCCCCCTACTGTCTCTGACGCTTGGGCCGCAGTCCGCTACTTCCGGGCAGCGTTGGGGGGTGATGCGCTTCTTGCAACCTCAAGCGCACCCCAGTTGTACGTGCAATAACGTATTTCTAAAAAATAAAGAAAGGGCTACAGACTAAGGAGCTGGTTTGAAGTCTGGCCAGCGTCATCTTAAGGATTTTGGGGGCCCGGGCAGAGCATATTTTGGGGGCCTCGTTACGGAATAAATTCAAATTTGACTGCCCATTCACGCTAATTAAAGCCTGCATGATGCCAAATATTACTAAATGTCAACTTTGCCCTCACATTAAAACGTCTCTCAGTCTGCCAGGCAGGTAACTGCGTCACAAACGTGACTTATATCCCATCCACCTTATTACAAGTGCTTTATGAAATAATCAGCGCTTTAAATGGGGAAAAATAAGTGCAGGTACTCATTACATTGAGCTAGGGGCGTGGCTAGTGGGCGGGGTTAGAGGCGAGTGAGACAAGATGATACAAAACACTTCTATTGAGTATTCATGTTGCCCTTGCGTTGCCCTGGATAGTGGTCTCAGACTTTCCATCTGCCCAGATTAACAGCTAAAACCCTGAATGAGCCAATACAAGCCATCAACAGTACTATTAGCACTTTCAGGCTAATAATCAATGTCTAGGACGGGAGAGACTCTGGCACTTACACTGGTTGCAGGACAGAACAAAACATGTGAGAAATGTATCCGTATAAACAAAATGTGCTTGTTACCCAGAATGAGGGCCAAACAACAAATGTTCATGTTTCTTTGTTTTGTAATATTTGCAGCTTCTTCATATCATAATCATTCTAATCTTCCTACTTTCTTGCATTTGGCGCAATCCTTATATATAAGCATTCCACACATTTCTTTTCAAATACCTGCTGATTCTCTTCCTGTCTGGTTTTGTTTGTCTCTCACAGACAAACGTACACTCTCTATCTGTCTTCACATCTCTAACCTCTCGATCCCTCCAACACTCGCTTCTCTCCCGTTTGTGGCTAATTCTGCGCCCCTCTCTTTACCCCAATTGTATCTTATCACTCTCTCTACCATCACTCTTTCTATTTCTAATCTGCCGTCTCTGCGCCTCTCTTCTGCTTTCCATAGCCGTCTGGATCTCTTCCCTATCCCTTCCTCATCTGGCCACCAAGGGGGCAGCTTAGGCCATCTTCACCACCTCATCCCCGCCCATCATGGACTCAATGTCCCAGCAGGCGGGCGGGGTGGGGGTGGATTTGAAGGGCCAAGTGAGTCAGGAGAAAGACAGTCAGACTCAGTGGGAGGCCAAGGGGTGAAAATGGCCCTTTTTACCTGGGCTCCTCCACGGCCACTCAGGCACAGGCCCTCGCAAATGACCCAAACGTTAACAAAACAACCCAGCATCCACGCCTGGCAGGGGGGTGGTGAGGACAATGAGAGCTTCCATTTGGGTAGAAACGGAGCTGAGTCCCTCTCCCCTCTGCGGCAGGCCTCCAATAGGCCGTTCAGGCCCCATCGTGCAGCTTGCCACAGCTGAATAATATAGACAGACGGCAAACAGCCAACATGCTGCCAAAAAAAGGGCACGCAGCTGGCCCTCCGGCCTCGGGCACCAGTCTAGTGCCCAACTCATCAATCTAACCCTGAGTACCGGTACTCTCCTTGATAGTGGAGAAGTGCTGGTACTCGGCTTGGAAAAAATAAGAAGTGCCGGTACTCCGTACCGGTGAGTACCGGCCCATTTAAAGCACTGGAAATAATGTATGTGTAATAAGGCAGAGTACCCGTCTGCCAAACTCTAAATCAGACCTTAAGGGGATAATGAAAGCACTGGGAAATGGAGAATTGACAGCCAATGGGTGGATATTCCACAACCTCAAATTTATGGCTTCTCTGCCTCATTTAGAGGGGTAATTGGCTAGATTCCTGATTTGGGCGCGTCAGCTAGCTCCGCCATCTGAAAACTGTAACCGGTGGCCCGTCCAGCTCGGGACTGCTGGCAAATGTTGCATCCGGCACGCTTCCTATTGGGTAGACAAGCAAGGCAACGTGAACAATGAGCAACAGCCTACAGGCAAACAAAGAAACTTGCATGCAGTGTCATGTTAAAGATAATGTGAGTCCCTGGGCAAGACACAACGTTAAATGTATATTTATCATTATTATTTATTGGGCTTCACAACAAACATGTACTCAACTACATTTGCCATAAGGTCAGGTAACATGCAATAACACTAAGGCATGCTATTCGAGAAGTAACAGGTGACGTAGGCTTTGCCCCACTCTTCAACCAATTGATCTTATAGTTAGTAAAAGCAGAGAAGTGGTTAATAATCTACATCAACGCAGGTATAGAAGTGGTGAGGGGCATCAATGTCATGAGCATCTCATCTGTGTATATCATTCATTTTAAGCTTCCCGCCAATGGACTAATGCGCTATATATCTGGCGTCTGGCATATAGCAGTGGCCAGCGGTTCCAGGGTGAGTAGAAAGAGGAACGGTGATAGGAGAAACCCTGCCTAGTACCTCTCTGGATTTTGATAGGTTTGGATAGAAAGCCGTTGCAATTGATCACTACCATTGGGGTATGGTGGAGCCACTGGGTCAGTTTCAAAAACGTGGAATCTACTCCCATCCTCTTCCTTGTGCGGAGCGGGTAGCCATGCTACACCCAATCGAAGGCTTTCGCAGCGTTGAGGAAGAGCGACAGTTGCTCAGTTCCACTCTGTCCAGCATTCTATGGAAGGTGAGACAGCGTACGGAGATGATTGCTGGAGGAGTGTCCAGGAGCAAACTCCACTTAATTCTTGTGGACCAGTAATGGAATATATTTCTTTAATTTATTGGATTACATTTTTGCCAGGATCTTTACCTCTGAGGTGATCAGAGAGATGAGTCTAGTTTTCGCACCTTGTATAATCCCTTCCTTTTTAGGATTAAGGGAGGCGTGTGCTTGATTGCATTCCGGAAGTGGGACAACCATAGAGATGGCTTCACAGAACACTTTCCTTAGCAAAGAGATTGAATATTTTGCAGTGATCCTGTACATTTCTATAGGGAACTGTCTCCTCCAGGCGCCTTACCGGTCAGCATGTCTTGGATAGCTTCTGCTATTTGCTCGTCTGTTCTGTCACTGTCCAGCTCTGCTCCACTCCCTGGTGTGATACACTGGATTGGAAGGTCCTTGAAGAATTGTTGTTCTGCGCTGGTGTAGTTTGGCACCTTTGAGGTACATAGAGTGGTATAATTCTGCCACAATGTTCCTCAGACAACTAAGAAGGGCGCCATCGCTGTTGAAGAAGGCCGTAATAGCAGATTGCACTGTTCTTTGAGTTGAAAAGCAAGGAGTCGGCCAGCTTTTTCTCCAAGTTCGAATTGGCACCCTTTGATATGATGGAGGGCCTTTTCTGCATGCATTGTGAACATGCTATTAAGTTCATACTATTTTGCCTAAGGAGGTTAAGTTTGTCGTTGAGGGATTGAGGAGATATAAATCAGTACTACACTTTCTTTAAAAGATTTAGTATAGAGGCAGCAGTGAGGCAGGAACAGAGAGATGAGGCTGATAAAGTGAAGGTGAGGATGAGATAGAGAGCAATGAGGCAGGGAGCGAGAAAGAGTGGTGGGGTAGAAAGTCATATGTGGGGCTTGTGTCTGTTCTAAAACATTGCTAGCTAGCTGCCATGAAATGGTGGCAATCTAGCATTTCATTTTTTAGGTCTTGCCTGAGACAGCATAAGTGTTGTTGAGGGATTTTAATAACCAAAAGGGTCTTGGAGTCCGCCCATTGCTTATCAGTCATTGGCTTCATTATCACTCTTAACTGCTGGCTCCTCATAGGTCAGCTCGTGCCAGTTTCACTTTCTCTTTGTTTCTTTCTCCCTTCAGTGGAGCATTGACCAAGTACTGATTGCTCTTTTTTAAAATTAGTTTCCTTCCACTGCTTGCGCTGGGATTGAGAGACTTTTTTTTTCTTCTTCCCATCTTTGTTGTTGTCGCTTGTTGCCCTCATCCCCCATTGTTGCTTCCCCCTCCTGCGTCATTGCTTGTCTGTTAGTTGTCCTTGCCCCGTGCCCTCCCCACACCCACACACCTCTGCTTCTGTGTCGTTGGTTGGCCTTTCGTTGCGCGCAATGGATTTATTTTTCAACACTCAACCGAACAATCTTCAGAACTCTGCAATAATAGCCAGATGTGTATATTTTAGGTTGCCTCCCTTGGAATCAATTGCCTATGCACCAATTGCAAGGTAGCATGAGTAAAGTATGCCCAGGTGTATGTTTCACAAGGTGACAAAGAAGGCGGCTGAGACGGTGGGGAGGAGAGGGAAACACTTGAAATGGCTCTGTGGTTTTTCCCCATTAGCTTCTTCAATCTCACCAGCTATTTAATTCTCAACAATCCAGTCACACAGCTGACTTGGCATTATCAAATAATTTCTAAATGAACACGCAAGGCGAGCGACGAATGGGCCTCGTGTGAGGGCATTTGCCTCTCTGTTAGTCATGTTAGCATCAAAGGACTGAAGAAGGGTGGTCAGGAGCTGTTTTTATGTCAAACGCCCTTTCTTTTGTCGCTTCTCTCTCCTTTGATCGATTACTTTACTCGCTCTTCCCCTCCGAGTCTGCTTCTAAAGGCCAGAAGGTACCATTGTCTCTTTCAGGATGTCATTTTACAATCTCAGGTCCAATTAGCCATAGAAAACCCAGCAGATACCAATTCCATATTACACGGTGGTAAAGTAAACGAGAAGAGCCAATCTAAAGGCCACGTATTTTGCGGAATTTCCGATGATAAAATGTGGATGTTTCCCAGTGAGAATCTGCAAGCCCATAGCATCTGCCTCTGTCTTGATCCTGAAGATGGGCGATGGAATTAGGGGTGCGTGGGGTGCTGCAGCACCCCCAGAAATAACCACGCTGGAGTTGGAAGATGAACGAGCAATAAAGCTGCCTTGAAATCTTGTCTTTATCTTGTCCCATTTGCTGTGCAGTAAAAGCCAGAGGTCAAATGCCAGGCTATGTCTTTTGACAAATTACTGCTTATTCTTTTGACATGGAGATTGGTGTTTACCTTTCGTCTTATGACTGCAACGTGTGAGGATTTTGTAAAGTGAACTATATGGCATTCTTGCACAAGTACAAGAAGTATGAAATAAAGGCTGTAGGATGCCATTTTTTCCCAACACTATAAAATTTAAGTATGTGTAAATATGTATTGTACAAATATTTCGAAATATACCAGCAGTTAAGAAAGAACCATTGTCGTGTAGTTCCTACCAATCCGTAGGACCTGCACATTGTTTGGACAACATAAACTAAGGGCTTCGAGCCTAGACTGATTCCGGACACCCCGCAGGATATGTCGGCCTATAGACCAGCTAGCTCACAGTGCCACCGTAAGCCCCTTAACCTATTAGGGAGCGAATAGTTTCTGGCAACCACTGAACACGACGACCCTGACCTCTCAGGGATCGTGGAAACAGTACAGAACCTTTCGCTCAGTCACTCGTGCTTACTTATTCTCAGAGAAATATACAGAGAATACACAGTGGGACGTTTTCAATAATATTTATTGAACCAACGTTATTCTTGCATAAAATACGTGTGCTGCAATGATTAGTAGACAAAAGCAGATAAACGTGATTTCAAGCACCAAGAGAGTAACTAGTAGATACAGTTCTACCATGGTGCTAAAACAATGTATATATGCAGGCATATAAACAAGGCAGTAATCTAGCGTACTCTTACTATGCGTACCCTACTCTAAGTGTACCTAAAGTGTGTGTAGGTGTAGAGCCAAGAATCCCCCTAAGGGACAATACAACACCATTACCTGATGGGATAGGGTGAAGGACCCCGTCTTGGTCACGAACTAAACACCCCTGACGAAATGTCAGACCGCGGCGTGGTGTTTTTTTAGCGTACAGGGACCCTCGGCGTCAGCAGAAGTGCCTCCTCTACCAATCTATCGGGATGCTCATCATTTATAATAGAAAGCAGCCTTGCGATGTACGCATAGATTAGTGATGTTATGGATATGTAGATAGCCCTGTCGCCCCGTGGATGAAGATAGTGATGACATTTGTACGTAGTGCGAAACGAGACCTTGTACATGATGTTCAGATAATATTGTGTGAAGCTAGATGTAAAAACAAGTTTTGTTTCAGAGAAACTAATCCAACATTGTCCTGCATGCAAATCTGTGCCAAAGGTCACAGCTGGAAATGTTATTTGTGAGGACAATGTAAGAAATAAGCTGCTTCACTACATGGGCCTAACCCGGGAATATAACACCATTGAAGCACTGTTTGTTGTAATTCTAAAGTGTGATGGATTAAAACAAATCATGATACTCTACTTAGTGATGCGTATATGATAATTAGTCGCTGAAACCTTACTTCCACACGTTGCCGTTTGTGCGTTATAGTTTTATGAGGAAAACTGCATGTCTGTGAAAATCTAGTGGCCATTTCAATGAAAAATGCTTTGCCTGTAAATGACAGCGAGCTACCATGCCATGCGGTATTGAAATGGCGACGACAGTGCCCCAAAATGCACCATCGGCTACACACCACACTCTTACTACTTTCCTGCTCAATTGGAGTGGCTCACTTACTACACCTTTTCTTTGTGTGACTCTAGGATTTTTCAAAATCCCTATGACTTCGGTGATGTAACAGAAGTGGCGACTGGCATCTACGGGGGTCTTAAGACAGCTGGGTTAGAGATGTTCAAAGTGCGCATGTGTGGCTGGATGTTGCAAGACGGTCGGCCAAAGAGACATGCGCAGTTTAAACATTGCAATACCAGTCCACCCTCCTCCCTGGTGCTGTCACTTAGCAGTGGCCTCGCCCCTGTCCTGACGCTCGCCTTGGGACGAGGGATGAAAAATAAAACGGTAATGAATTTCTATTTTATTTTTCACCTCTGGGGCTTTGGGGGGATTCTTAAGGGGGAAGACGCTCCTCCGCTGAAACGGAGATTTGCCCCTGTGTAACAGTGATGGCACCACCCCCGCTCTGAAAATTGTTCCTGCACCACTGCATAAAATTCATCAACATATTTCTGCAGAAGGTGAGGATGTGGTGCGTAGGTTTTCAGGGCCAATTTGCATTTTCTAAAAACTGTCAGGGACACATGCAGCTCGGTATTTTATTCACGCTCTATCTAGGAGTGGATTCAAAAAGCAGAGGGTCACACTCTCTTGGCAGATCTGGGCGCCCCTTACATCTCATAAATTGAAATTGAGCCATGTTGAATAGTTGAGCTATTTGGCTTTGTCACATGTTTTTTTGCCATGTTGTACAGCAGCTGCTGTGCAGCATGGTTACATTTTAAAGAAAAAAAGCACCATGACATGGCCAGCATTCATGACTTAATAGCGCTTTTTTTTCAGCTGTGTTGCTGTACAACATGGCTAAAAGCATTGATAAAGCCAATAGATCTTGCATAGGCGAGACCTATTGGCTTTGCCAATGCTTGTTGCTTTTGTCAGACGGGTCCTTGGCAAACCAGCAGTGACATTTAATTTTAAGTAGCTGACAAACTCAGGATGTTCCACTCAGAAGACTTCATGATGCTGCAGCATGCAGGTGACTGGGGTGTCGGGATGGGCTTGGAGGTCATTATTTTTCATTAAAGTCCCACTTTTGGTCACATATCATGATAGCACATTTGGCGACGCACCCACTGCAAAGATTTGTTTGTAACCCAAAAGTCAAAATTTCAAAACCACAGAAAGCCAAACTCTGGCTTTCATTCTCATGTAGTTAATAAAATGCGTACCAGTAACATTAGTTTTGTGGTGTTCAATTTATATGAGAATTAACAGCCTACTGTCAGTTAGCATTACCAGACCCCCGTTTTCTACCAAGTCTTTTTTAGGTCTCATGTTAGCCAAGACCTTTTGATTTTTCAAAAATTGTACATATAATATACCTATTTAAAGGGCTGTTCAACCACCTCTCTTCATCCATTGGTCTCTTGTTGTGTCATTCACATTTTGATTCCTCCCACTACATCGTACATGGAGCAATGGGTCAGTCTACTTCAGCCACTGGCTAACTTCACTTTGAGTGAATGCATTTCGCTCTTTCACAAGGAGCACATCCGCACACAAGGTAGCTCCCCTCAGTGCCAGTGTTTTTGTTTTTATTTTATAGTTAATACTTTAGTATTGACTTTGTGTTCAGAGCCTGATGTGTTAGCAGGATGCTTTTCATGTGATGTGAGCACAGGGCACATTCTAGCTTTATCAGATCCCATCTCCTGCTAATGCTGTTGGAAATTCCTTTTGGAGTGACCTTGTTTATCTGACTGCTTTTATTTCATTTCAGCTCACAGGAACTCCCGGAATGTAAGCTTAGCAGTGTGCTCTATCAATCTTGCCAACCCTAACCGGTTTTCTTTCTTTTTTTTCTTTTATTTATTCTTGCTTTCTTTCTTGTCTTAGTTCTCTTTTGCCTTCTCTCTTTCCTACTTTTTTGTTTCTTTCCTTCTTCCTTTCTTTTCTTCTTTCTTTTTCTTTCTTTCTTTCTCTCTTTCTTTCTTTATTCTTTCTTTCTTTCTTTCTTTCTTTCCTTCATTCTTTTTTCTTTCAGTCCTTCCTTCTTACCTTCCTTCATTCCTTATTGCATTCTCTTTCTTTCCTTCTTTCTTTCTTGCTTTCTTCCAGTCTTCTTTATTTCTTGCCTTCTTTCTCATATTTTCTTTCTTTCATTCTATCTTTCTTTCTTTCTTTCTTTCTTTCTTTCTTTCTTGTCTTAGTTCTTACTTTCTTTCTTTCCTTCCTTCTTTCTCCCATTCTTTTTCTTAATTTGATTGGATTTGATTTGTAATTTATAAAGCTCAAACTCTTGCCCGAGGGCGTCTTGGCGCTATAGAATCAGTTATAACTGCAGAGCTGATGGGAGTTCTTGCTGATACCCCGATATCTCCTAGTCCTGGGAGAAGAGCCAGGTCTTCAGGGCCTTTCTGAAAGCAAATAAAGAGGAGGCGGCTTTTAGTGTCAGTGGTAGGCCATTCCAGAGGACAGCTGTAGTCCTGAAAAAGCTCTTCCCTTCCCAGGTCGTCCTCTTAAAAGGGGGGATTGTCAGGATCATAGCAGAGCCTGAGCGAAGCGTCCTCCCTGGGATATACCATTTGAGCTTCTCCCTGAAACGGACTGGCCCCAGTCCATGCAGTGATTTGTAGGCCAGGCAAAGAGCCTTACACCTGACACGTTGTCTGACTGGTAGCCAGTGGAGTTTCCGGATGACTCTGCTGGCTAATTCATATATAGGAGTTTTAAAAAGAAAGCGTGCAGCTGCATTCTGCAGTGTTAGAAATGGGAGTGTCTAGTTGGCAGAGGTAGGTACCTTTGTCCAAGTAGGGACCCTTCTTCCTAGTCAGGGTAAGGGGATTACACTTCTAAAATAAGCCCTGCTCTCCCCCTTGGTAGCTTGGCACGAGCAGACAGGCTTATCTCAGAGGCAGTGTGTAAAGCATTTGTGAACACATACAGTAATATAGTGAAAACACTACAAATGGACACCACACCAGTTTCGAAAAAGAAGTAATCTTTATCTAAACCAAAAAGACCAAGAATGACAAAAATCTAACATACAATACTCTCAAAAATAGTTACTGTGCAAAATAACCTTTACATTGCAGGAAAAAGGTGAAAATACAGTTCCTCCGACTCGGTAGCTCCGTCTGGGGCAACCGCGATACTGAATACGACAGAGTCTAACAATTCCAGCCAACCGTGTCGATACAGGTTAGCAAAAGCGTCGACAGACTCGGAGACAATACCTTTTGTTGTTGCGGCCAACACGATGGTACAAGCCAGTCCAGTTGCGGTTGGGTTGTGAGATAGAAGAGTTGCAGCGTGTGGTGTCCTCATGGCTCGGTGCAGGCAACGGCTCGTTGACGGAGTCGGTGAGACCAAGGCTTGCGTTGCAGGGTGATACAATGCTCGATGCGTTGCTGGCAGGTCACGATGTGGCGACGGAGCCGGTCCATGTTCGTGTCGGGTAGCGACAGCGTCTATGATGTCCGGGCAGCGTGTAACGAAACGTTGCAGAGTGCGATGCCCCCGGGACGCGGTGGAAGCAGCGGCTCATTGACGGAGTCGGTGAGACCAGCGTTGCATTGCGAAATGAGGCGGTGCTCTCTATGGTGCTTTCAGGACACGGAATCCTGCGACGGACTCGATGACAGAGTCGGTTACCCTTTTTTTCTCCAGGTAACTGAAACCAGCGGTTCCAGAGACGGTGCCCAGAAGTTTGGTGAGGTCTTTGATGTTCCTGAGACCTTGTGAACTCGGGGCAAGCTCAATTCAAGCCCTTGGAGATCTTCCTCAAGCAGGGGACACAGCAAACTCCTTATCTCCTTTCCTTGGCAGCAAGCAGCCACTGCAGGCCAACCCTAGACAGCAAACAGCACAGGGGCAGTATTCCTCCTCAGCTTCTCCAGCTCTTTTCCTTGGCAAAGGTTCCTCTTGATTCCCAGAAGTTATCTAAAAGTCTGGGGTCTGGGCCCCAATATTTAGATCCCAAAATCCTTTGTTCTGTGGTGGCAGAAAAGCCCTGTGCTTGGTCAAAACCGGTACTGTCCTCTCTGGTGCAGCTTCCTGGCAGGAGGTGGAGACAGCATTGTCCTTGGCAGACCAGGCCCATTCAGATGAAAGGAAATCTCCTCCCCCTACTCTAAATGCAGCCCAGGTCTATTCAGTCCAGCCCTGACTGATCAGGCTCTCTGGAGCCACTGCTCCTCCCCAGCCCCTGTCATCCAAAAGCCAGACATGCATTACACAAGCCAGGCAGAGGCATACTGGATGGCTAAGCAAGAAAATACATACTTTCTAAAAGTGGTATTTTCAAACACAGAGGGGCCGATTCCGATTCGGGCAGGAAATCTCTCCGACCGAGCCGGACCCGGAGAGATTTCCGACCGAATCGGACTCTAGCAGTCCGATCGGACGAGTATGATGCGTACGTAGGCTATCGGACTCGATTCGGTCGGACTCCCATTGAAGTCAATGGGAGCCGGTCGTACAACGCGTACGCGGGCTCCCATTGACTCAATGGGTGCGAGGCGAACAAGGGCGCCCCCTACAGCGGGTACGCGGCGAAGCGACTCGCGCCGCAGATGCACAGGTAGGGGGGACCCATGGGTCCCCCCTGTGTGCGACTCGCGCGGCTACGCGTACAGTGGGGGTCCGACACGGACCCCCAAAGTCCGGCTCCGACTGCTCTTTGGAGCCGGACTGCGCGACTCGGTCGGCCTGCTCGCGGTGCGCATCGTACTTACCTGGCCGGGGAACGTCTCCATTGCGCGGTGCAAGTCGTGTCCGCGCGAGTCGGTCGGAGCGGTCGGCTTTCGCGGACGAGTCGGTCGGTGCGGTTGGGTCTCGCGAACGAGTCGGTCGGAGAATTCGCATCGTACTCGCTCGCCCGGATGCACGTACGAGTCGGTCGGGAAACAGGGCTCCGAATCGGATCCGGTGAAGCCGAATCCGATTCGGAGCCCTACCGGCCGAGATCGGAATCGGCCCCAGAGTGTAAAAATCACCCTCACTAAAAGATGCATTTTAACATTCTGAGCTCAGGCATACTAAACTTTATTTTCCTACCTTGTTCCCAGGGGTAGTTATGTTTATAAGATGTTATAAACAAACTCCCCATTCCATCCTATGGGAACAGGTAGCCTTTCAATAGTCAAAAACGAAATTGGCAGTAATTCACTATCAGGACATGCCACACACACCAGGGCATGTCCTACCTTTCACATACACTGCACCCTGCCAACAGGGGGACCTTGGGCCTACCTTAGGGGTGACTAATATGTAAGAAAAGGGAAGGTTAGGGCCTGGCAAGTAGGTACACTTGCCAAGTCGACATGGAAGTACCAGACTGCACACAGGCTCTGCAATGGCAGGCCAGAGTTACATTTACAGGCTGCTTCTGTGGGTGGCACAATCAGTGCTGCAAGCCCACTATAAGCATTTGATTTACAGGCCCTAGGCACACACAGTGCACTGTACTAGGGCCTGACTAGTAAATCAAATAGCTAATCATGGAAACACCAATCCATAACAGTAATTTACAATAGGGAGCACTTGCACTTTGGCACTGAACAGCAGTGGCAAAGTGCCCAAAGCATCTAAACCAGCAAAATGGAGTCCAATACACAGCAAAAATACAGGAGGCAAAAGCAAAAAAATGCAGGGGAGACCCACGCCAATGGTGCCAGGTCTAACACGCAGGCTCTGAAACCTTTTCAGGGGACCTACGGCAAGACTGAGATAAAGGCTATTACAGTAGTCGATCCTGGAAAGTACTAGTGTGATGACTATGTTTTCAAAAGCTCAGGTGGCAAGAATTTTTCAATCTTTTTTACAAGCCTCAAGGAGCAAAATGAAGCGGATGTAATTTTATTCACTTGGTCTTTCAGCTTCATCTCTTTGTCTAACAGGAAACCAAGATTTTTTACTTTGTTAGTTGGTTCAGGAAGGAGGCCCAGCTCTGGCGGCCACCACTCCGGCATCCAGAAAGAAGGATTATTGCCGAAAATAATGACCTCAGTTTTAGTGGCATTTAATTTAAGACAGTTGTTGTCCATCCAATTGCTTACATTGCTCATGTAGGTCCTGAAAACAGAACCTGAGTTATTTTCAGATTTTGCTAATGACACCACGATTTGAGTGTCATCTGCATAAGATGTTAAGGAGAAGCCCGATTTCTTGATAAGTGTTGCCAACTGTGTGGTATAAAGGTTGAACAGTGATGGGCTTAAGGCTGAGCCCTGAGGGACTCCACAGGGTAGGGAGATAGGCCTGGATGTAAAATTGCCCAGCGCCACACTTTGTTGTCTATTGGCTAGAAAGGATTGGCGGAGATCTAGTGCTGTATCCTCTATCCCCAGGCTCCGCAGACAGTCTCCCAGAATCTCATGGTTGACCGTTTCAAACGCCGCAGAGAGATCAAGCAAAATTAAAGCTGCCGTCCCTCCCTTGTCTAGCATTTCATGGATGTCTTTGGTGGCTAACACCAAAGCGGATTCAGTGCTGTGTTTTTTTCTGAACCTGTGTTGTGTGTCATCCAATAGCTAGTTTTCTTCTATACATTCTGCTAGTTGTTAATTCATTACCTTCTCCACTAGCTTTGCGGCAAAAGGAAGTCTAGAGATAGGGCGATAGTTGTATTTATCCATGGCATTTAGGTTGTCCTTTTTCAGCAA
Source organism: Calotriton arnoldi (assembly GCA_963921515.1). Lineage (NCBI taxonomy): Eukaryota > Metazoa > Chordata > Amphibia > Caudata > Salamandridae > Calotriton > Calotriton arnoldi. The sequence continues at coordinate 863,921 of CAWUFW010004660.1, read as the reverse complement.
AGGCAGAACGGAAGCAGACTTCCATGGCGTAGGGAAGACTCCCCCCGCAAACATATTATTGAAGATTTGCCCCAGATGTTGTGCCACTTGTGCTGGAATCATGTGCATTATTTTTGAGGGGCAGGGGTCTTGTGGAGCACCAGATTTAATGACTGGAATTAGTTTAATGAGTTGTTCTTCTGAGGGAACCTTGAAGGTAGAGAATTTGGCTGATGTGGGTTTTAGAGATTGTCCATCCATATGTATCGCTGTCCTGCCCGCTGTAAGTTTATTGAAGATGTTGGCTACTTTTTCTTGAAAAAAGTCGGCCAGAGCATCACAGAATTTTTGATTTGTTATGGCAGTGTTGGGGCTGGCTAGTATCACCAGCTTTTTTATGACTTGGAATAGAGTTTTGTTAGCGTCGCAAGCTAACTTTATTTGCTCCGAATAGTAGGAGGTTTTTGCAGCTAAAATGCATTTATTATGTTCTGCTAACTTATTTTTATAGATAGTTTTCTCTTCAACCTCATAATTTTTTCTCCATTTCTGTTCTTGCCTGCGGCACTCCTGCCTTGATGTCCTAAGGGTTTCGATGTACCATGGCTGGGAGACTTTCTTAGCTACAGTTTTTAGTCTGACCGGGGCTAAAATGTCTAGAGCAGAGTTTAGCCAGAGTGAGAAGTTTTCAACACTCTGCTCCAGGTTGTCAACTGGTTGCCAGGGTATCATCGTGAGGGTGTCTCTCAGTTCGGCCGGCTGTACTTTATGCCGGGCTCTACTTGGAATTTGTTGCGTTAGATGTCTTTGCACAGAGGTTTTCTGAATCTTTATCTGCCAGTTGATTGCCCAGTGATCGGACCAGGTAGGAGGGAGGGATGGTAGAATATTAATAGATGGATGGTTGAGAAAATCTCATCTAGCATATGCCCTGCCCTATGCGTCAGACCTCTAGTGATTAGGGATAGTCCAAGCGCATTCATTGCTTCGATCAACTTTATGGAGTCTGAATCGGCCTCATTTTCCAGATGGAAATTAAAATCACCTAACACCGAGAAATTAGCATCGAGAATAGAAGTTTTGAGGGTCATGCTAATCTCATCAACAAAGCCACATCTTGGTCCTGGTGGACGATAAATTAGCATACCCTTAAAAGGCTGCATGTCGGGCGGTTGTACCGAGAATGCTAAAGCTTCAGAGCCAGGAGATGCTAATGGTTCAAAGTTGTTTTGAGATGATTCTGATAAAACACAGCCAGCCCCCCTCTTTTTTTTATTTGCCTACCTAGGCAAAACCGGGGGCGGGGGGGGGGGGTGGCCGCGACAATTTCTGGGCCGGAGAATAAATCTGCCCATGTTTCAGTTACAAACACCACATCCGGTTGTTGTGCTTGTACTAGATCAGAAAACTCTGAGTGATGCTTCACTAGGGACCTTGTGTTTAGATACATGTAATGCTTGAGAGTGCAGGGCTGATATTTTCCCTTTTTTGCTGATCAAATACCCCAGTGTGTGCTGAGTGCCTAACTGATCTGGGTCTTAGACCCCTACCCTGGTTGGGACAAGAGTTTTAGGGTGGGGTTATAAAAGGGGTATTGGGATTAGTAAGATGAGGGTCTTCACCATGGGGTCTCAGTGATAAAAATCCTCCTGTGAGTACCTGGTAGTACTAACTGAATCTGATGTTATCCGGCCAGGGGGGCAGGCGCTGGGCGCGGTCCAGGTACGGACAGGCACAGATGGGCTTGCCTTTGGCGTGGCGCGCCCGCTGCGCGCATCCACTGCGCGTCAGCACCATCCTCCGTTTTTATGTTTGGAGGCAAAAAATCTTAGGAGGGAGACTAGATCGTCTCACTCCCAAGATGGCGCCTGAGAAATGGCACAGTGGAAGAGAGTGCAGCCTACCAGTCCTCCCTCCACTCAATCAGCATGCAGGTTCTGCGGTGAACCGGGGAGGAGTGAAGGCAAAATGGCAGATCCTTTACACAGCGCGATCCAGGGGAAGTGAGTGAGTAACCCCTATAATGCTAGTTATTGCAGCCTAAATATGTATCCACAATAATTTGCCCAATAGCTAAAAGCGAAAATAAAAGTTAAAATCAGTTAGTTTTAAAAGCAAGATTAATAGCAATTACAAGATTTTCCTAGGGAGAGTCTCAGGGCAAGTACCTTCTTCGCAGCTTAATCTTGCCTTCCTTCTGTCTTTCTTTTGCCTTTCTTTATATATTTCTTTCTTTCTTGCCTTCTTCTTTCTTTCTTTTGTGCCTTCCTTCTCTCTTTCTTGGATTCCTTTCTTTCTTTCTTTCCTTCTTTCTTTCTTTCTTTCTTTCTTTCCTTCTTTTCATCTTTATTTCTTTTCTTCTTGCCTTCTTTCTACCCTTCTTTCCTTCCTTTCTTTCTTGCCTGCCTCCTATCTTCCTTTCTTTCTTGCCTGCCTCCTATCTTTCTTTCTTTCTTTCTTGTTTTCTATCCTTCTTTTCATCTTCATTTCTTTTCTTCTTGCCTTCTTTCTACCCTTCTTTCCTTCCTTTCTTTCTTGCCTGCCTCCTATCTTTCTTTCTTTCTTGCCTTCTTTCTCAAAGGCAAGAGGCTAGCAGCCAATGCTAGACCAATTGGCTTTTTTAGGTCTGTGTTAGCCAAGACTTTTAGATTTTACTAAAATGGTTTTCCGTCAGACTTTATCCATTACTCTCTGGTTACGTCATTCACTATTTTCTTCCACCCACTCCAGCAAGCATCAAAGGGCAATGTGCCAGCTCACTGTAGCCATTGGCCAACTACACTATAATTCATGGCATGCTACCCTTTCACAAGGAGCACATCTACCCACAACGTAGCTTCCTTCAGTGCTAGGGGGTTCTACAGGAATGCCTGCTTTTATCAGACCCCAAAAACATTTTTGCCTTTAGCCAATATATTTTTTTGATTGATGTGGGCCCTGCAGTTTCTTGAACAAAAAAGTTTAGCAAAAACCATGACAAAACAAGAATTGCCAAAAGGCTGGCGGCCAACGCCTGGCCTATTGGCTTTACCCATGCTGATGCCTGATGATGGCTGAATTTAATAATTCAAACGACAGCCAGGGGGCTCATTACCTTCCTTGACAGGCCACCACAGACACCACAGGCACCTCAGTATGTTTCTCATGCAGTGGCGGCTCGCAGAGGGAGTGCTGCGGGGCGGGGGGGTAGTGGACTCGAACATACGACGAAACGGACTAAAGGAAGTAAATAAATAAATAAAACTATTTACCTTGCGCGCGCTGCATCGCCAACTCGGCGAGCCGCCACTGTTCTCATGTGTATCTCCTCATCTTTATGAGCTATGAGTTACTGTTAGAATTCCACTTCATGACACTAATTTTAATTGACTGCCCTTTTCTTTATTATGCTGTAGATCAGATGTGATTGGATTCCGTCTGATCAAAATTCTGGGACTATAGAGGCAGAAATGATGGTTGAATAGTCTACTCATATCATTAGAAAACCTAAATGTCTGTTCGACAAATTGCTTCCTTGAGATTGCCCTGCTCGGGCCTAGATGCGACTTAGATTGTGGTGGGCGCTACAAAACTTGTAGCGAAATATACATCTGTATCACATGTTTGGCTATTGCTATTTCAAAAGCTTAGAACAGGTAGTAGTGGTTTTCTGGACCGCACCTCTTCTGTCAAGTGCCAAACCTGTAAGACAATATCAAAAATTATCAAGTTGGTGCTATCTTGGTGTACATGCACCCTACTGCCATGGATGCATGAAACACATTAGTTCAAGTTCCTCCGTGCAGACATGAGAACCCATAGTACCAAAGCACTCCCAATGACAGTCAGAAAAGGACAGTTTCATGTCTTCATATAATTTCATATTCACATGATTATTCAGTCTACAATTGAAGACAAGAGCCAGATGGTTGTCGAGGGCAGCCTGTATTAAAACCAGGAAAACCAGCCGACAGGTGTTTCGTCACGCAGTGACTTCTTCAAGGCTAGATTAACAGTCGAGTAGACATAGGATACGCCCTTCACAATGTGTCCCTCATTTCTCATTTAGGCAGTGGTGGCTCGCATCTACGGGGGGGGGTGCACAAATTATATATTTTTAAAAAGCATGCAAGAATATATATATAAAAAATAAACTTACCTGACAGGAACAGAACGTCCTCCGACCAGGAACCAGATGCAGCAACTCCCTTGGCCAATCCTACCGCTGCTCTCACCAGCATGAAAGCAGTAGTATTGGAGGGAGCGGCCTCACTCGGCACTCCACAGCGCTCTGGAGGATTTATGGGTTAGAGATGTTTAAAGGCTTGTATGACTGAACAACTACTGCCTAAACCACGAATTCCTTAACCACGAAGGCTAAACAACGAGCAATATCTAACAACTACTTTCTTTACAACGAATTCATAAACCACGAAAATACCCTTTAATTTGCTGATTACCCATTCACATTAATATGTTCATTTAAATGCGCTTTTTTAACATTTATAATAAAAGAAACATATTATGAAATGATTTTTAAAAAACGATTTTCAGTGAAGAATAATTATTATTAATAACATAAAACCAAGCATTACCACCAATTTCTAAAATCATAAGACCTAAAAGTATAATTTAAGTTTAAAGGTTCATTAAAAAAATAAAAAAGGCCTACCTGAGCATTCCCAAAGACGCAGATCCATCCTCGTGCAACCATGCAGAATGAAAACTTGCTGCTTCCCCACACTCCTTAAAATTCGCTGGGCAGGAAACACTACAAGCATTCCAAATGTATATGAGGGGTAGGGGGCGATGAGTAGTGACTTGCCACATGTCATGGCCTTGGCAGTCCAAGTTGATTACATCACTGCCGTTTAAAAAAAGTGAGGGGCGAAGAAGAATGACGAAAACATAGAGCTCCTACTGCCTGCCAAAGAGCATAATGCACATGGAAACATCAATATCAGGAAAGCGGAGAAGAGTATGTAAAAGGAAGTCCATGATCACTTCTCCTCTCTCAGACTAAGCACGCCTGCTGCATTCTAGCCCCTCTCTCTCACTCACTAGACTTCCGGCACTCTGTCTATTCTCCAGCCCTACTTCACAAGCCATGTGTGATGCCCGAATCATGATGCCCTGTACTAAAACCTTTGTCTTCCCCCCTCACCTGTAACCAGTCAATATCCCTGACGCCCACCTCTCCTGCACCCTGGCGCTTTCACGACACTACACCTCTCCTGCACCCTGGCGCTTTCACTACACCCGACCAGTAACCAGTCAATACCCCTGACGCCCACCTCTCCTGCACCCTAGCGCTTTCACTACACCCGACCAGTAACCAGTCAATACCCCTGACGCCCACCTCTCCTGCACCCTGGCGCTTTCACTACACCCGACCAGTAACCAGTCAATACCCCTGACGCCCACCTCTGCTGCACCCTGCGCTTTCACGACACTACACCTCTCCTGCACCCTGGCGCTTTCACTACAACCGACCAGTAACCAGTCAATACCCCTGACGCCCACCTCTCCTGCACCCTGGCGCTTTCACTACCCCGACCAGTAACCAGTCAATACCCCTGACGCCCACCTCTCCTGCACCCTGCACTTTTACGACACTACACCTCTCCTGCACCCTGCGCTTTCACGACACTACACCTCTCCTGCACCCTGGCGCTTTCACTACACCCGACCAGTAACCAGTCAATACCCCTGACGCCCACCTCTCCTGCACCCTGCGCTTTCACAACACTACACCTCTCCTGCACCCTGGCGCTTTCACTACACCCGACCAGTAACCAGTCAATACCCCTGACGCCCACCTCTCCTGCACCCTGGCGCTTTCACTACACCCGACCAGTAACCAGTCAATACCCCTGACGCCCACCTCTCCTGCACCCTGGCGCTTTCACGACACTACACCTCTCCTGCACCCTGGCGCTTTCACTACACCCGACCAGTAACCAGTCAATACCCCTGACGCCCACCTCTCCTGCACCCTGCGCTTTCACAACACTACACCTCTCCTGCACCCTGGCGCTTTCACTACACCCGACCAGTAACCAGTCAATACCCCTGACGCCCACCTCTCCTGCACCCTGGCGCTTTCACTACACCCGACCAGTAACCAGTCAATACCCCTGACGCCCACCTCTCCTGCACCCTGGCGCTTTCACGACACTACACCTCTCCTGCTCCCTGGCGCTTTCACTACACCCGACCAGTAACCAGTCAATACCCCTGACGCCCACCTCTCCTGCACCCTGCGCTTTCACAACACTACACCTCTCCTGCACCCTGGCGCTTTCACTACACCCGACCAGTAACCAGTCAATACCCCTGACGCCCACCTCTCCTGCACCCTGGCGCTTTCACTACACCCGACCAGTAACCAGTCAATACCCCTGACGCCCACCTCTCCTGCACCCTGGCGCTTTCACTACACCCGACCAGTAACCAGTCAATACCCCTGACGCCCACCTCTCCTGCACCCTGCGCTTTCACGACACTACACCTCTCCTGCACCCTGGCGCTTTCACTACACCCGACCAGTAACCAGTCATTACCCCCAGGTCCCTTATGTCCTCGTCCCATTCATTACTATGTGGAGATAACCATCTCCCGACAGAAAAAAACAAAAGGCATGCTAGGACCCTAATACTGCCCCTCCCACCGGGAGTACATAAGCAGTACTTACCCAGCATCCCGCCTGTTCTTTTTTTCTGTCTGTCGACAGATTGGACTTGGCTGTGCTGGTGCTGCTCCTGCTGGGCTGGAGTGACAGTGCTTTTCTTCTCCCCCCGCCCGGCTGCCTGGCTGTGCGGGCGCGGGGTCCCTGGACTGTCTCCTGGCCTGCTGGGCTTGCTGGGAGTCAGTCGCTGTTGGAGCCGGTGCCCTTCTTCCTCTACATGTCCTCCCGGCCCTTTGCGGCTGGGGCTGGATTGCCCGGTTTCTTCCGGGTCGCGGGCTCGCCTTCCTGTTCTTGGCCGGGTGAGGCGTGCTGCGCTGGATGGGCTCCTGCCGGTCTCCTGGTGTGTTGGCGTTTGGTGTGGGGGCCTTGTTCCTGGGGTTGGCCCCCACTCCGGGTGAGTACCGCTTGCCGGTTTCCTTGCTTCTCTTCACCTGTCTGTTTCCCTGCTGTTGCTGCCCCCTGTGGCCGCGCTCCTGTGGCGTTGACGCCTCAGCCGCTGCAGGATTTCCATTGTGGCTGGCATACCATAAACTGTTCACTTGTTAAGGGGGTTTCACTGCCCCCTCGGCGAGGCTCTGACGGCTGCTTGTAGGTAGCCCTGAGTACGATCGGGAACTGGATACCGATGTTGCGTGTTTGCAGTTCTACGGAAGGGTCGCCTCTTTGACACACTTAACCCCACATTGCAAGCTTTTAAACTGTTCTGCGGTGCTTCGGCGCTGCTGGGGTGTGTGCTGCGGGGCTTTGATGTGTAAGTGCTGTGCACTGGCGGTGGGGGCCTTGTTGTCTGGTGGCCCCCATTTCCGCTTGGCGGCTTCCTCCCCCGGCCTGCTGTGGCCGTTGCTTCCTCTTTTCCAGTGCTTGGTTGCTACGAGGGGACTGGCTCATCTGTCTTTTGGCGCTGTGGGGCCCGGTTCGGGCCTGTGTTTCATGGACCTTTTGCCATCCCCTGGGACTGCTGCCGCGGCCCCCCGGGAGGGGGGCGCGCTCCGCGGTTTGGGTCGCGGTCCTTTACGGGTTCCTCCCGGCGGTGCTCTCCCCTAACGTGCCCTCTGGTGGTATCGCCGGGGTTCCTGTGCCCGTCCGGCGGGCCCCTGTTGGTGCGGGCTGTCGTGCGCTGCTCCCGCCTGCTGTGGGACTTTGCCCCTTTTTTTGTGCTGGCTATGGTGTTTTTCCGTCGCTGTTTTGTTTTCGGCGTCCGGTTGCCCTGCTGGTGGTGCTCCGTGGTGTGGCGGTGTGCCCCGCTTTCTCTGAGGTTGGGGTGCGGCTCACTGTCCTGTCCTCCCTTGTTTCTTGCGGGGGGGGTTGGTGTCTCCATCTCCTGGCGCGGACTTCTGTCCTTGTGCGCTCACTGGGCGTTGTTTCCTTTCCCGCCTGGCCTCCCTTGTTCTCCTTTTTTGACTGCGAGCGGCCTGTTCCTTGTGTCCCCCTGGGAGTGGGGCTTTGTGCCTTGCTTCTCTGCTGGATTCTTCTCGGCGTGGTCCTTGTGGGTGCTTCCTTTTGGGAGTGCTCCGGGGGGCTGTGCACTGTGCTGGGGTCCTGGTGCTGTGGACTGTGCTCCCTTGGGCGGCTCTGGCTCGTGGGGGTGCGGGTGTTGTCCCTGGGCCTCGTGCCTTGTGTTCTGCCACCTGCTGCTTGGCGTTCCCGGGTGCGTCCTCTTGGGGTGCTTTTCTGGCCCTCCCTGCTCCGGGCTCCTTCGCGGCTCCCTGCCCCCTGCTGGGGGGGTCTGTGTTCCTGCTCCTTTGGCTGCTATGTGGGGGTCCTGTTGGCTCCCCTGGGTTCTTGTTGCCCGGCCGGGGTCTGCCCCGTTTTTCTTTGCTGCCTCGCTTTCTTTGCTACCCCTGTGCGTCCCTGTTTCTCGGGGTGTGGCGGGTGCGGGTGTTGTGGCCTGGCCTTGGATATGCTGGGTCCGTCTGTCTGGCCCGCCCTTTCTCGGGCATCCTTGCCTCCGCTGCGGGCAGCCTGTTCGGTTGTGGCTTCTGCTCCGCTTGGGTGTGCGTGTGTTCGCTTCCTGGCTTCTGCTTGGCTGGTCGGGGTTGGTGGTCGGGGGCTCCTGGTTCTTGGCTTGGACCCTCCCGTCCCTTGGCTCTGCCTGGTTCCTCTTGGGGGCTTCCTGGTGTCGTGCCTGGTGGTCTCTGCGGCGCTCTGCCCCTGCTGCCTGTGGGTCCTGTTTGCCTTTTTGTTTTGCCCGCTTCCGTCCCGTTTTGTGGGTTGGCCTGCGTTGCGCGTGCTGCCTCGTGTGCGGCTGTTCTGTTCTCCTTTGCTCCGGTCTGGGTCTTCGGGTGTTTGTCCCGGGACCTTCTGTGGGCTTGGGTTGCTTCGGGGGTCTGGCTGGTTGGTTCTGTCTCTGGCTGCTTGCCTCCTCCTTGCTGGTGCTTCTGTCTTTGGTTGCTCCTGCTCTGGCGCTCCCTGTGCTTGCCTTTGGCTCTCTTCGGTGGGTCCTGGCCGCCCCTCCTGGCTCTGCCGACGGCTGCTGTTTGGGCCTGGCTGTCTTTCGCGGCTGCCGTGTCCTGGGCGTGGCGCCTTTTCCCCTCTTCTGCGGTTTTCCCGGTTGGGGGTCCGTCTGGGCTCTGGGTACTTTTGCTCCCTGTGGGATCCTGGTCTCGTCTGGTTCCTGTCGTGGTTGGCTGGCTGGGTGTCTGCTGGGGCTTTTCCGGCTCCTGCGGGTTTTGTGCACCTGTTGGTCTTCTTTTCGGCTCTGGGTCCTTGCCTGTGCTCTCTTTGTGTGTCCTGGCTGGGCGCCCTGCTGGTTTGTGGCCGTGTCCTGGTGGGTCCTCCTGGGCCTGCTCCTGCCGCGGGTCTCTTCCCGGGCTTGGTTCGCCTCTGGTTGGGTGTCCGGTTTCCGTTGGGTGCTGTTGGGCTTCGGGTTTCCCTTTGCCCCGGTGCTCCTTCCTCGTTGGCCCTTCCTCCTGGCGTGCCTCTGTTGGGTCCTGCTTGCCTCCTGTTGCTCCAGGTCTCCAGGCTTCCTGCTGGTTCCGGGTGGCCTGGGGCTGTGCCTCCTTGGCTTGCTGGCTGTGCTGTTGCTTTTGGCCGGCTCTGGGGTGTGTTTTGATGGGCGTTCCTGGTGCTTTCCTGGTTCTGGTGTCCTGGCTCGCTCCTGTCTTCTTGTGCTTCCCCGGGCTCTGTTGCCGGTGTGTGTCTGTTTGAGGGCCTTCCCCCCCCCCTTCTCTGGTTGGTGTGCGGTTCTGTGGTGTTCCTCTTGCCTCTGTGGGGTCTGCCCTCCTGGCTGCGGGTTGTCTGGGGTTTTGCTGCTGCTTTGCCCTCTGCCTTCTCTGCTTCCTTCGGTTTCCGCTTTGGCGGTTTCCCTGTTTCTTTTTCCGGCCTTAGGTGTGTGGTCCGGTGGTGGTGTGCTGGGGGTCCCTGCTCCTCCCTGCCCTTTGCTTTGGCCTGGGCGCTGCGTGGGCTCCTTCCGGGGTTGGTTGGGCCTGCGGGTCCTCCTGCTTTGGTGGGTTGCTTGGCTCTGCTCCTGGCTTCCTGGTTCCTTTTGCGTTTGTTGCCTGGTTTGTGCTGTTTTCTTGGTTCCTCTCCGGCGTTGCTGGGGTCGGGCCTTGTGGGCTTTTGGTCTGGGTGCTGTGCGCCCTGGGGCTGTTTTTTTCCGCTGCTCCTGCCCTTGCTGTGTGCTTGGCCTGGGTATGGGGTTCCTGTGCGGTCCTCCGACCTGTTGGCCCCGGTTTTTTTCTGCCCTCTGTGGTTCGCTGGTTTCCTGCCTGGTTGTTTCCTGGGTTGGGGGCTGCTGGGAGTTCCTGGTTGCTCTGGGCTCCCGTCCTGCCTTGTTTTCCCCCCCCCTTTTGGAGTTGGGGTTTTTTGGGGGTTGTGGCCGGGGGCCCTGTCCCCTCTCTTGTTGGGCTTGTTCGTGTTGGTTTCCGGTCTTTTTGTTGGCCTCTCCTTTGTTGGTCGGCTTTTGGCTGGTTCTTTCTGGGGGCATCTCTGGCCTGTGGTCTTTGGGTTGGCCTCCTCTGCCCCTGCTGTTCTGGGTTTGGTGGGCTTCCTGGTTTAGTTTGTGGCCTCCTTCCCTGTGGGGTTTTTTGGCCTCCTGGGGTTTCGGGTCTCTGTCTCCTTCCCTGTCCTTCTCGGTTTGGTTGGGGTCTCGTTCCTGTTCGGCCCCTGGGCTCTTGCTGCGGCTCCTCCCTCTGGGCTGGGTGCTTGTCGTTTGGTGGCCCTGGGGGTGCTGTCTTTTCTTTCCTGGTTCCTGGGCCTCCCCGGCAGGGTTTGGTTGGCTTTCTCCTCTGGGCTCTCTGGGGCCGGGTCGTTCGGTTTGGTGGGCGATTTCTGGCCTGTGCTTTCCTCCTTCCTTGTTGGACTTGGTGCTTGTGCCTGCGCTCTGTTGGCCGGTTTTGGCTTCTTTCTTTGGCCTTCTTCGGGGCGGTCGGGGTTCGCTCTGTGTCTGTGTGGCTGCCGGGTCCTGAGTGCCTTCTTGGTGGTTCTGGGCTGGGCGGCCTTGTCCGGTGGGTTTCTTGGCCGTGTCCTTTGGTGGCGGCCTCCTTTTCGGGCCCTGGTCTTCTGTTTTCTTCTTGGTTGTCTCCGGTCCTTGTTTGGTCCCTGCTGTCCTGTTCTGGGTTGCGGGCCGGTTGCTTCCTGCGGTCCCCCTTCTCCTCCCTTCTCGGTGCTCCCTTGGGTTGCTGCTTTGGTGGTGGTTTCCTGGGTGTGCTTGTGGGTTCGGAAGGCCGGTTTTCTGCTTTGGTATTCTCCACATAGTAATGAATGGGACGAGGACATAAGGGACCTGGGGCTAATGCTCTATTACTTACCGGTAATCTTCATTACTCCGGGTCCCGTTGTCCTCGTCCCATTCATACGCCCCTCCCTCCCTCCCGGGCGGCCGGCCTTCCTGTCTGGGCTTGGTTGTACAGGCGGGATGCTGGGTAAGTACTGCTTATGTACTCCCGGTGGGAGGGGCAGTATTAAGGTCCCAGCATGCCTTTTGTTTTTTTCTGTCGGGAGATGGTTATCTCCACATAGTAATGAATGGGACGAGGACAACGGGACCCGGAGTAATGAAGATTACCGGTAAGTAATAGAGCAATACCCCTGACGCCCACCTCTCCTGCACCCTGGCGCTTTCACTACACCCGACCAGTAACCAGTCAATACCCCTGACGCCCACCTCTCCTGCACCCTGGCGCTTTCACGACACTACACCTCTCCTGCACCCTGGCGCGTTCATTACACCCGACCTGTAACCAGTCTCTACCCCTGACGCCCACCTCTCCTGCACCCTGGCGCTTTCACAAAACTACACCTCTCCTGCACCCTGCGCTTTCACGACACTACACCTCTCCTGCACCCTGGCGCTTTCACTACACCCGACCTGTAACCAGTCAATACCCCTGACGCCCACCTCTCCTGCACCCTGGCGCTTTCACAAAACTACACCTCTCCTGCACCCTGGCGCTTTCACTACACCCGACCAGTAACCAGTCAATACCCCTGACGCCCACCTCTCCTGCACCCTGGCGCTTTCACGAATTACAGCACATATTTTCAATTACACTACACCTCTCCTGCACCCTGGCGCTTTCACTACACCCGACCTGTAACCAGTCTCTACCCCTGACGCCCACCTCTCCTGCACCCTGGCGCTTTCACAAAGCTACACCTCTCCTGCACCCTGGCGCTTTCACAAAACTACACATCTTCTGCACCCTGGCGCTTTCACTACACCCGACCTGTAACCAGTCTCGAACCCTGACGCCCACCTCTCCTGCACCCTGGAACTTTCACAAAACTACACCTCTCCTGCACCCTGGCGCTTTCATTACAACCGACCTGTAACCAGTCTCTACCCCAGACGCCCACCTCTCCTGCACCCTGGCGCTTTCACTACACCCGACCAGTAACCAGTCAATACCCCTGACGCCCACCTCTCCTGCACCCTGGCGCTTTCACGAATTACAGCACATATTTTCAATTACACTACACCTCTCCTGCACCCTGGCGCTTTCACTACACCCGACCTGTAACCAGTCTCTACCCCTGACGCCCACCTCTCCTGCACCCTGGCACTTTCACTACACCCGACCTGTAACCAGTCTCTACCCCTGACGCCCACCTCTCCTGCACCCTGGCGCTTTCACAATACTACACCTCTCCTGCACCCTGGTGCTTTCACAAAACTACACCTCTCCTGCACCCTGGAGCTTTCACTACACCCGACCTGTAACCAGTCTCTACCCCTGACGCCCACCTCTCCTGCACCCTGGCGCTTTCACAAAACTACACCTCTCCTGCACCCTGGCGCTTTCATTACACCCGACCTGTAACCAGTCTCTACCCCTGACGCCCACCTCTCCTGCACCCTGGCGCTTTCACTACACCCGACCAGTAACCAGTCAATACCCCTGACGCCCACCTCTCCTGCACCCTGGCGCTTTCACGAATTACAGCACATATTTTCAATTACACTACACCTCTCCTGCACCCTAGCGCTTTCACTACACCCGACCTGTAACCAGTCTCTACCCCTGACGCCCACCACTACTGCACCCTGGCGCTTTCATTACACCCGACCTGTAACCAGTCTCTACCCCTGACGCCCACCTCTCCTGCTCCCTGGCGCTTTCACTACACCCGACCAGTAACCAGTCAATACCCCTGACGCCCACCTCTCCTGCACCCTGGCGCTTTCACGAATTACAGCACATATTTTCAATTACACTACACCTCTCCTGCACCCTGGCGCTTTCACTACACCCGACCTGTAACCAGTCTCTACCCCTGACGCCCACCTCTCCTGCAACCTGGCGCTTTCACTACACCCGACCAGTAACCAGTCAATACCCCTGACGCCCACCTCTCCTCCACCCTGGCGCTTTCACGAAATACAGCACATATTTTCAATTACATTACACCTCTCCTGCACCCTGGCGCTTTCACTACACCCGACCTGTAACCAGTCGCTACCCCTGACGCCCACCTCTACTGCACCCTGGCGCTTTCACGACACTACACCTCTCCTGCGCCCTGGCGCTTTCACGACACTACACCCAACCCTTTATCAACCAGTATAAATGCGCCGGACTCAAAAATTCCAAATAAAAATGAGGGGTAGGGGGCGGTGAGCAGTGTCGTGCCACATGTCATAGCCTTGACAGACCACATAATATACATGCGGAGAAGAATATGTAAAAAGCAGTCCACTTTCTTTTTTCATGACATTGCTGCCGTTTGAAAGGGAGAGAGGGGCGGTAAATGCGCTGGACAAAAGCATTCCAAATAAAAATGAGGAGTAGGAGGCGGTTAACATTGACGTGCCAGAAGTCGTAGCCTTGACAGTCCACATTCTATACATCAATGCCGTTTCCAGGGGAGTAAGGTGCAGTAAATGCGCCGGACACAAGCTTTCCAAAAAAAAAAAGAAGGGTAGGGGCGGTGAACATTGACATGCCACATGTTGTGGACTGTCAGGGCTATAAATCAATGCCGTTCTCAAAGAATGCTGCGAATTCAATACAATGAATGCAATAATGCGAAGAATGCAGTCCACTTTCAATTTTCATGACATCGCTGCCGTTTCCAAGGGAGAGAGGGGCGGAGAAAAATGACGTGCAACTCATTGTTCCAAGCGTTGTTCTAGTCGTGGTTAAGGACTTCGTTGTTCAAGAAAGTCGTGGTTAAGGACTTCGTTGTTCGAGATAAGTAGTTGTTCAGACCTCGTTGTTCAGGTAAGTCGTAATTAAAACTTCGTGGTTTAGGATGTTTAACAGTGCGCATGTGTGGCTGGCTATCGCAACACAGCCAGCCAAAAAGACATGCGCACTTTAAACGGTGCACAGCCAGCCCACCCTCCTCCCTGCTGAGTGACGTGCTGCTGTCACCCAGCAGCGGCACCACCCCCACCCTGACACTCTGTCCAGGATGGGGCATAAAAAATAAAATGGTAATAAATTACCATTTTATTTTTCATTTCTGGGGCGTTGGGGGGTTTAAGTGGGGCGACGCTCCTCCGCTTCAATGGACAGGGGTTGTAAGAATGCATTGATGCTCCAGGCCTCCAGCTCTGTTTTCACAACTGGTCACAAGGATTCACAGGTGGAACCCTGTCCTCGTGAATGTTGATGAGACAGGATTTCCACAGATCCTAGGGAGCAGCTTCCGAGTGCTGTGCTGAAGCGCCACCTTGACAGAGCGCCAAGACTGGTGCAAACAGTCCTGGAGAGTGATGCATCTGGCCACGTCAACTGGTTTGGCAACGTCATGTGGCTCAAGCAATGGAGTGTACCACTGGGAAAGATTTTAGGTCCAAGACAGAAGGTTTTTGAAACTCACCCGCTTCTTCACCGGATGGGAGAGTAGCGCCATCTGGGCACCTGAGACTGTCTCCCCTCGCGATGTCTATGAAGAGATGACAGCCCCAGTGTGCTCCGGCTGGAATCTCTTTCAGACTTTGCTTGAAAAAGAATGTCTATGTTAAAAGTCCTCATCAAATCACACCTTAAATTTCAGAAACTATCCATATTTAGGTAGTCAACAGGAACAGACTAGCTCATTAGATCTTCGCAGCTTTTGAGATTAACATTTTGATTCCGGAGGTCCTAGGTTTCTGACGCGAATCCATGAACCGGAAGTGCGCATCACCACTGCCTGGACAGGTGCGGTCTGTGAGGAACTGCCCCTTAGCAGAAGTATGTGTCCACACCTGAGGGTGCCCCCCCTCACACGCAATGTCTTTGAAGAGATGACAGCCCAGCACTCCATTTGAGAATGACTCAAAATGAGTTGCCTTGCAATATGGTACCTTTGTAGAACTCATGATACAGACGTCGCATGTGCATTTTTATGACTACTTGTCCAATTTCCCTTTGATTCAAATGAATATGTTTCATGTACTCTGACTGCGAGCTATTTTCCATCTCGTGCATTTCCTTTCCAGGAAACAGAAATGGGCCAATCGTGTTGCTGAGGGGCTGAACTGGGCCAAACTCCACGCAGCATTCAAGCGAAAGGACTCAAGGAAATTCTGGGGCTTAGTAAATAAGCTCGCACAAACCAACAGGCCTAGGGGTTGTAACCTCGCCCCTAAGCAATGGTCGGCCCACATAAAGCAATTGTACCTCACGATACCGAGGATAACCCCTCCAATCTTGCCAATTGGAAAGCCAAACAAGCATGGGAGTCTGGCAACACAAATCCCCCGCCTTGCAGACGAGTCAGGCCTATCAAGCGGATCGAAGGCAGTAAGCAAAACACAGAAGCCCCCCAGTGATAATGTATGGCCGAATGAAGTACAGGTGGGAAAGGCAGTTAGGGTCATGAGGGCAGCAGGCTCACCAGGACCGAAGGGCCTACCCGTGGCCCATTTAAAAGCAGATCTAACCCTCTGGATGCCCATTTCAAAGCCCCTCTTTTCAGAATGCTATTTCTCTGGTATAGTCCTGAAGAGCTGGAGGGGTTCGATGTTGGTGCCCATACACAAGAAGGGAAGTAGATTGTGGCCCACAAACTATAGAATGATAGCATTGCTGGATGTTGATGGGAAGTGCTATGCAAGATTACTGAAAAGTGAGTTGGAAACCTGGGCGAAAGAGCAGCTATTGATCCCATGGATCCAGACTGGTTTTCAGAGACACTATAATATTGAAGATAATCTCCTTACCCTGACCTGCTTAATTGAGGAAGCCTTGCTCCCCAACACTCAGCCACTTAATGCTGCCTTCATTGATTTCACAAAAGCCTTCAATGGCATCCCAAGAGGCCATCTCTGGGCCAAGCTAAGTAGTTGGGGGATCCCATCGCCCCTCTTGAAGGCTATCGAGTCACTGTACAGTAACAAGTGGGTAAAAATTAAACTATCAGCCAACTGGATAACCTCTGAAAAAATATTCCCAAATAAGGGATTAAAACAAGGCTGCATTATTGCCCCTCTGCTTTTTAATCTATATATGGCAGACATGGAAAGCCATCTAGGTTCCCCTAGGATCTGCCCGCCTCGCTTGGCGAAGAAAAAAGTGCAAATTTTAGAATACGCAGATGATACAGTTGTACTGGATTGCACCCAAGTTGGATTACAGAGGTCGCTTGACGCGCTTGCACGATACATTGTAGCAAATGACATAGTAATTAATCTACCAAAGACAAAAACAATGATTCTTAGCAGATCTCTGATAAAAAAGGGTGCCTAATTTATCGGAGGAAAAAGTTGCAGGCTTTAAACATCTTGGCGTGACACTAGATGAAAGAGGTGGCAGGAGAGCGCAGTCCGGCGCCCTGAATATGACAACGAAGCACTTGATGCTCAGGATGGGCCAACTCAAGAGAAACCTCTCATGCCAAAATACCAACGCCCAACTGACGGGGGTTGCAAGCAAGCGGAAGCCAATCATCTTGTAAGGAGCAATGGTGTGTAAGGACCAACTCCACGAATGGTTAGATAAACAATAATGCATCCACTATCATCGCTTATTTACTCTCCCAGATTGCACCAGCCAAGAACAAACCAGACTGGAATTTAAAATAATAAAGCAGGATCCAGGGGCGTGGCTTCTGGGGGGGAGGGGGACGGGGGTGTTACACCCACCTAAGAAATGTATTGTGTAGTAAATAGTTGGGTGCGAGGGCTTTCAGTCTGGTATAAGGAAATGTCTGTCAGATTTCGACTGGGATTTTTACATGCCAACACTGACAAAACACACACACACACACACACACACTCCCGCTGTCTCTCTTTTGAAGGCCTTGAAAATGTTTATTAGTTTGAAAAATATTGTGTTTTAAGTGCCTCTAACAATGCGCCCTCCTCCCTCTTTCCACTGTCCCTTACCCCCCTCATGTCCTATTTCTCACATATTTGTGTTTAACAAGATATCCCAGTGTGATTGTTGGGAAATCTGAATCTCACCCCCCCCCCCGTCTTACTGACCAAGTTACTTCCCCAGCAGGACCTGGCCCAGAGGGTCAAAGTTGTTTCGTACTGGCAGAAATTGAAAACAGGGCCAAGTGGCTCTACAAAACTACTCCTTCATCATCGGAGCCACGGGCCGGCTGTTTTCCACCCGCAAGGGAGTAGCTTTGAGGAAAGTCTGACTATAAGCTTCCCATGCCCGTTTGAGCTCAGGAGTCCCTATTATGGCATAACACATATCTAAAAAGAAAACACTACCGATTGGGTATTGTATTGTCTATATATTTTCTTGGCATTTATTAAGGAGACTTATTTTGAGACGCGCACTAATAGGAGTGGTACTAGGGATCATTTGGTGGTCCTGACGAAAAGCCTTGGGGTAACAGCTTGAAACATGTAGACCCTGAGATGCATACACATAAACGCATGCCTTTCAATTTCCCCTTTTTTTACCATACCAGCCAGAGGTCTGAATAAAACATTTGTTCCTACTTAGCCAGGTATTTTTAACTTTAGATAAGACCTTCTCACTCTTATATCACCCAACTCTTCATAGTATATGACAGAAAGTGCTCCTGCGTATCCGTCAGGTCGTAGCACGCCCCATTCCGCAGCGGGACCGGAAGAACCCTATGATAAAGCATGCCACCAAGGGAAATCTTGGTGGGTGAGGGTTATTTTAAGAAAACTTTCTGTTTTCTACCCGAATAAAAGAGTGGAAAGATAGTCCAAACAGCACGGACGGACTCCCTTTGATTGTTCCATATTTTGATATAACACTTTTAATCCGTATGTGCGCTGAGATGAATGATTTTAATTAATTGAACATCAATACATTTTTAATTCCCATGCATTTAGTTTAAGTGGAATTCATGTTTTGCTGCGTTTCCTTACTTTCCAGGGGCGTCGAAGCTCTCACTCATCAGGGCAGACTTGCCCTCCTCCCTACAACCCACCTGCCACTTGCTCGTCCTCTTCCAGTTGCCTAACCTACCTTTCCCGTTTCTGCCCGGTTTCTTTGCCTTTCAGGGTGGATTTTCATTTCTCGACCATCACTTTATGCTTTCTTCTCTGTTTTCAAGCTCCCGTCTTCACCCCCATCCATGGCGTGCCTCTCCTCCCCTTCAGGCAGTGGCGTAGCTAGGGGGGGGCGATGGGGGCGGATCGCCCCAGGCGGCACGAGTTTTGGGGCGGCAGCCGGCCCCCCTTCCCCCGCTTTTACCTGCGGCCGTTTCGGCCGCAAGAATCGGCCGCGGCCGCTACCCCCCCCTCTATCATTTTGCCGAGGGCGGCAAATGCAGGGGCCGCCACGGGCAGCCTAAGGCCTAGCTACGCCCCTGCCTTCAGGCTCATCTGCCCTACCTCACCTGACTCAGACACAGGGAAAAGTGGAGAGACTGCTACCATCTGAACTAAAAGCATTTGAAATGCTATCAATCAATCAAACAGCATTTGTAGAGCGCAGCACTGTCATCCCTAGGGGTATCTGGGCGCTGTGTCGCCACCGAAAAGACAGGTCTTGAGTCTGCCAGCGAGGGGGCTGTACGGAGTTGGAGGGGAAGGTTGTTCCCCTCAGCATATTTGTCAGCTTTTTAATTTTAATCCTTTTGTTTACCTAATGGAATATGGCGTATAATATTATCAGATCGTTTTTTAAACATAATTGATGGCTATTTAAATTAAGGCTAAATGCACCCGTGGAATTGTTATATGTCACTGATAATGCCGGGCAGGCCTACAGGGACATCAGGCCGTGCCAGAAAGGCTGCTCTGGCGCTTCCGTGTGTGGGCTGGTTTCTACGTTGTTTGTGAGCCGGTTTTATGGTCTGCTGGTCCAATTTTTACTGTTGATTTCTCTGCTATTACCACAAACATTGCCTGCAGCAAGCACACGTATGCCTTGCAAAATATGCACACAGCTTCTCCTTAAATGATTTAAAGTACCCTGATTTGCAATCGAGGCCACTTTTGAGCTATCTGATTCGCTAATGGGGGCCACTTTTATTTTGGTGCTTAAACTTACCCTGGTCAAGAATCAGACTCAGCTGTGGACAGTTTAAGGAAGGTGCCCTGGGTGTTTCTTAGCACTGATCTGGGCATAGGTGCTGGCGCATACCTGGTTGTGTAGTCATATCACGAGAGGAGGTGAACAATGTTCTCTCTAATTATTTTTCTTGGTGTGCGGCAATGCAGTGTTCGTAAGCACTCTATTCTGAGTGGCGTGCGCATGACACATGCCACGAGTCACTATTCGCGTGAGTGTGATACTTCCCCGGCACTGAGAGGCAACATATCTATTACATTTTATTGAAAGAAATGGGTTTAAGATAAAATTTCAGGGCCTGATTTAGATTTCGGCGGGCGGGTTACTCCGACACAACTGTGACGGATATCCCGTCCGACGAAATATAAATCCCAAAGGATATTATGGAATTTATAATTCAGACAGATGGGATGTCCGTCACTGTTGTGATGGAGTAAGCAGTCAACCGAAATACAAATCAGGCACGAAATCTTTTTATTCCTACTACATTATTAATGCATCTGCTGTAGGAATGCGCTTTGCAAAATCTGGCCAAGAGTTGAAATACCTTAATGGGCTGCCTCAGCTTCGTAACCTTCTAAGGTAAATTTAACTATAACCTATAAGGATGAAAGTACAGTGCTCCCTATCACAGTTGTACTGTCCTGTGACATTATGCTTTTTAAATTGTTGATTTATGGCGTCTGCATATTTTCTCCTGCCCACCCCCTACATGACAGTTGTACGATGCTACCAGACAACGTAGACTCTACCTGTTGAGCAGCACCCAAAGTGCTCCTCCTTTTAACTTCACAGGTTAATCTCGTTGATGACAGTATTGATTTGATAGGGACACAACCCTTTCTTATACCACGAGAAAGAGGTCTACCCTATCCCAGATGTAGATGCAGTGTGGTTATCCGAGTATTTGGTTCTTGACCCATCGTGCATTACTGGGCTGGCTGTGGTTCTATATAAACAGTGGCACTGGGAAGCGTGACCGGGCTATAGTGTTAGAATACTGGGATGATGATGTTATCGGTCGGCCATTCTTGCTTTACGTTGTAGTCAGACTGTAGTGCTTCGATACTGAAGATGTACTGGACTGTCTGGAATGCGTTACATACACATGCAAAGCAGATAATTGCCATATCGTAGTGCTTCATGTACTGGACCATTATCGGCCTGACTCTGCCGCTTCACATACGGGGAAAGTACAGGCCAGGCTGTGACAATTTACAGATAGAGCAGGTTATGGAAACTGTCCTCGGTGTGCTGCTTCACCCTGTGGCTTAATACTGGCCTGACTGCAGTGCTTTACATGAATGGACTCACTGGCCGGGCTGCAGCCCTTTACATGCGTTGACTCACTAGTCGGGCTGCAGTGCTTTACATGCGTGGGCTCACTGGCCGGGCTGCAGAGCTTTACATGTGTAGACTCACTGGCCTGGCTGCAGTGCTTTACATGCGTGGACTCACTGGCCTGCTGCAGTGCTTTACATGCGTGGACTCACTGGCCTGCTGCAGTGCTGCACATGTGTGGTGGACTCACTGGCATGGCTGCAGTGCTTTACATAAAAGGACTCACTAGCCAGGCTGCAGTGCTTTACATGCATTGACTCACTGGCCTGGTTGCAGTGCTTTACATGCATGGACTCACTGGCCTGGCTGCAATGCTTTACATGCGTGAACTCACTGGCATGAATGCAGTGCTTTACATGCATGGACTCACTGGCCTGATTGCAGTGCTTTACATGCGTAGACTCACTGGGCTGGCTGCATTGCTTTACATGCGTAGACTCACTGGCCTGGCTGCATTGCTTTACGTGCGTGGACTCACTGGCCTGGCTGCAGTGATTTACATCCATGGACTCACTGGCCTGGTTGCAGTGCTTTACATGCGTGGACTCACTGGCCTGGCTGCAGTGCTTTACGTGCATGGACTCACTGGCCTGGTTGCAGTGCTTTACATGCGTGGACTCACTGGCCTGGTTAAAGTGCTTTACATGAATGGACTCACTGGCCTGGCTGCAGTGCTTTACATGCATGGACATACTGGCCTGGCTGCAGTGCTTTACATGCGTGGACTCACTGGCCTGCTGCAGTGCTTTACATGCGTGGACTCACTGGCCTGCTGCAGTGCTGCACATGTGTGGTGGACTCACTGGCATGGCTGCAGTGCTTTACATAAAAGGACTCACTGGCCAGGCTGCAGTGCTTTACATGCATTGACTCACTGGCCTGGTTAGAGTGCTTTACATGCGTGGACTCACTGGCCTGGCTGCAGTGCTTTACGCGCGTGGACTCACTGGCCTGGCTGCAGTGCTTTACATGCATGGACTCACTATCCTGGCTGCAGTGCTTTACATGCATGGACTCACTGGCCTAGCTGCAGTGCTATACATGCATGGACTCACTGGCCTGGCTGCAATGCTTTACATGCGTGAACTCACTGGCATGAATGCAGTGCTTTACATGCATGGACTCACTGGCCTTATTGCAGTGCTTTACATGCGTAGACTCACTGGCCTGGCTGCATTTTAAATGCGTAGACTCACTGGCCTGGCTGCATTGCTTTACGTGCGTGGACTCACTGGCCTGGCTGCAGTGATTTACATCCATGGACTCACTGGCCTGGTTGCAGTGCTTTACATGCATGGACTCACTGGCCTGGCTGCAGTGCTTTACGTGCGTGGACTCACTGGCCTGGCTTTAGTGATTTACATCCGTGGACTCACTGGCCTGGTTGCAGTGCTTTACATGCGTGGACTCACTGGCCTGGTTAAAGTGCTCTCCATGAATGGACTCACTGGCCTGGCTGCAGTGCTTTACATGCATG
The DNA here is from genome assembly GCA_963921515.1 of Calotriton arnoldi. Lineage (NCBI taxonomy): Eukaryota > Metazoa > Chordata > Amphibia > Caudata > Salamandridae > Calotriton > Calotriton arnoldi. Next base: position 841,576 of record CAWUFW010004660.1, on the reverse strand, counting down.
GACTTACTGGCCTGGCTGCAGTGATTTACATCCATGGACTCACTGGCCTGGTTGCAGTGCTTTACATGCATGGACTCACTGGCTGCGCTTCAGTGCTTTACATTCATAGACTCACTGGCCGGGCTGCAGTGCTTTACATGCATGGACTCACTGGCCTGGCTGCAGTGCTTTACATGCATGGACTCACTGGCCTGGCTGCAGTGCTTTACATGCATGGACTCACTGGCCTGACTGCAGTGCTTTACATGTGTGGACTCCCTGGCCTGGCTGCAGTGCTTTACATGCGTAGACTCACTGGAATGGCTGCAGTGCTTTACATGCATAGACTCACTGGCCTGGCTGCATTGCTTTACGTGCATGGATTCACTGGCCTGGCTGCAGTGATTTACATCCATGGACTCACTGGCCTGGTTGCAGTGCTTTACATTCGTGAACTAACTGGCTGCGCTGCAGTGCTTTACATTCATAGACTCACTGGCTGGGCTGCAGTGCTTTACATGCATGGACTCACTGGCCTGGCTGCAGTGCTTTACATGCATGGACTCACTGGCCTGGCTGCAGTGCTTTACATGCATGGACTTACTGGCCTGGCTGCAGTGCTTTACGTGCGTGGACTCACTGGCCTGGCTGCAGTGATTTACATCCATGGACTCACTGGCCTGGTTGCAGTGCTTTACATGCGTGGACTCACTGGCCTGGTTAAAGTGCTTTACATGAATGGACTCACTGGCCTGGCTGCAGTGCTTTACATGCATTCACTTACTGGCCTGGCTGCAGTGCTTTACGTGCGTGGACTCACTGGCCTGGCTGCAGTGATTTACATCCATGGACTCAATGGCCTGGTTGCAGTGCTTTACATGCGTGGACTCACTGGCTGCGCTGCAGTGCTTTACATTCATAGACTCACTGGCCGGGCTGCAGTTCTTTACATGCATGGACTCACTGGCCTGGCTGCAGTGCTTTACATGCATGGACTCACTGGCCTGGCTGCAGTGCTTTACATGCATGGACTCACTGGCCTGACTGCAGTGCTTTACATGCGTGGACTCACTGGCCTGGCTGCAGTGCTTTACATGCGTAGACTCACTGGCCTGGCTGCAGTGCTTTACATGCGTAGACTCACTGGCCTGGCTGCATTGATTTACGTGCGTGGACTCACTGGCCTGGCTGCAGTGTTTTACATGCATTGACTCACTGGCCTGGCTGCAGTGCTTTACATGCATTGACTCACTGGCCTGGCTGCAGTGCTTTACATGCATGGACTCACTATCCTGGCTGCAGTGCTTTACATGCATGGACTCACTATCCTGGCTTTAGTGCTTTACATGCATGGACTCACTGGCCTGATTGCAGTGCTTTGCGTGCGTGGACTCACAGGCCTGGCTGCAGTGTTTTACATGCATTGACTCACTGGCCTGGCTACAGTACTTTACATGCGTGGACTCACTGGCCTGGCTGCAGTGCTTTACATGCGTGGACTCACAAGCCTGGCTGCAGCGCTTTACATATGTGTACTCACTGGCCTGGCTGCAGTGCTGTACATGCATGGACTCACTGACCAGGCTGAAGTGCTTTACATGCATGGACTCACTGGCCGGGCTGTAAAGCTTTACATGCGTGGACTCACTGGCCTGGCTGCAGTGCTATACATGCATGGACTGAGTGGCCGGGCTGCAGTCCTTTACATGCATGGACTCACAGGACTGGATGCAGTGCTTTACATGTGTGGACTCACTGGCCAGGCTTTGCTGCTTTACATGCATGGACTCACTGGCCTGGTTAAGGTGCTTTACATACATGGACTCACTGGCCTGGCTGCCGTGCTTTACATGCGTGGACTTACTGGCCTGGCTGCAGTGCTTTACATGCATGGACTCACTGGCCTGGCTGCAGTGCTTTACATGCATGGACTCACTGGCCTGGCTGCAGTGCTTTACATGCGTGAACTCACTGGCCGGGCTGCAGTGCTTTACATACGTGGACTCACTGGCCGGGCTTTGGTGCTTTATGTGCATGTACTCACTGGCTTGAATTTGGTGCTTTACATGCATGGACTCACTGGCCGGGCTGCAGTGCTTTATATGCATAGGCTCACTGGCTGGGCTTTGGTGCTTTACATACAAGGACTCACTGGCCGGTATTTGGTGCTTTACATGCATGGACTCACTGGCAGGGCTGCAGTGCTTTAGATGCATGGACTCACTGGCCTGGGTGCAGTGTTTTACATGCATGGGCTCACTGGCTGGACTTTGGTGCTTTACATGCATGGACTCACTGGCCGGAATTTGGTGCTTTACATGCATGAACTCACTGGCCGGGCTGCAGTGCTTTACATGCATGGACTCACTGGCCTGGCTGCAGTGCTTTACATGCATGGGCTCACTAGCTGGGCTGCAGTGCTTTACATGCATGGACTCACTGACCTGGTTACAGTGCTTTACATGCATGGGCTCACTAGCCGGGCTGCAGTGCTTTACATGCGTAGACTCACTGGCATGGCTGCATTGCTTTACGTGCGTGGACTCACAGGCCTGGCTGCAGTGCTTTATATGCATGAACTCACTGGCCTGATTGCAGTGCTTTACGTGCATGGACTCACTGGCCTGGCTGCAGTGTTTTACATCCATTGACTCACTGGCCTGGCTGCAGTGCTTTACATGTGTGGATTCACTGGCCTGGTTGCAGTGCTTTATATGCATGAACTCACTGGCCTGATTGCAGTGCTTTACGTGCGTGGACTCACTGTCCTAGCTGCAGTGTTTTACATCCATTGACTCACTAGCCTGGCTGCAGTGCTTTACATGTGTGGATTCACTGGTCTGGCTGAAGTGCTTTCCATGCATGGACTCACTGGCCGGGCTGTAATGCTTTACACGCGTGGACTCACTGGCCTGGCTGCAGTGCTATACATGCATGGACTGAGTGGCCGGGCTACAGTGCTTTACATGCATGGACTCACTGGCCTGGATGCAGTGTTTTACATGCGTGGACTCACTGGCCAGGCTTTGGTACTTTACATGCATGGAATCACTGGCCTGGCTGAAGTGCTTTACATGCATGGACTCACTGACCTGGCTGCAGTGCTTTACATGCATGGACTCACTGGCCTGGTTACAGTGCTTTACATGCATGGACTCATTGGCCTGACTGCAGTGCTTTACATGCGTGGACTCACTGGCCTGGCTGCAGTGCTTTACATGCATGGACTCACTGGCCTGGCTGCAGTGCTTTACATGCATAGACTCATTGGCCTGGCTGCATTCCTTTACGTGCGTGGACTCACTGGCCTGGCTGCAGTGCTTTACATGCATTGACTCACTGGCCTGGCTGCAGTGCTTTACATGCATTGACTCACTGGCCTGGCTGCAGTGCTTTACAAAACACACAAGATGATGGACGGAATGCTGCACATTGGCAAACATTCACCCCCAGTCACAGATCTGGGTTTAATCCATCGTTATTTTGCTTCACCACGCCACCCCAGTTCAGACATAGCCATATGCAAATCAGTCTTGACCCTGTGCCTCATGGGAACAGTCCAGACCGAACTGCCAAGCCATGTCTTCCCTGGACCGGAATCAAGCATCCTAGGACCGGTTTCTGGCTATCAGCCTTCATCATCCAGGATAGCTTGACTCCAGTGGCGTAGTGAGCACGGGACCCACGTCTGGGCATAGCCTTCCCACATAGGGCGAAATGCAAAACACACAAGATGATGGACGGAATGCTGCACATTGGCAAACATTCACCCCCAGTCACAGATCTGGGTTTAATCCATCGTTATTTTGCTTCACCACGCCACCCCAGTTCAGACATAGCCATATGCAAATCAGTCTTGACCCTGTGCCTCATGGGAACAGTCCAGACCGAACTGCCAAGCCATGTCTTCCCTGGACCGAAATCAAGCATCCTAGGACCGGTTTCTGGCTATCAGCCTTCATCAGCCAGGATAGCTTGACTCCAGTGGCGTAGTGAGCACGGGACCCACGTCTGGGCATACCCTTCCCACATAGGGCGAAATGCAAAACACACAAGATGATGGACGGAATGCTGCACATTGGCAAACATTCACCCCCAGTCACAGATCTGGGTTTAATCCATCGTTATTTTGCTTCACCACGCCACCCCAGTTCAGACATAGCCATATGCAAATCAGTCTTGACCCTGTGCCTCATGGGAACAGTCCAGACCGAACTGCCAAGCCATGTCTTCCCTGGACCGGAATCAAGCATCCTAGGACCGGTTTCTGGCTATCAGCCTTCATCAGCCAGGATAGCTTGACTCCAGTGGCGTAGTGAGCACGGGACCCACGTCTGGGCATACCCTTCCCACATAGGGCGAAATGCAAAACACACAAGATGATGGACGGAATGCTGCACATTGGCAAACATTCACCCCCAGTCACAGATCTGGGTTTAATCCATCGTTATTTTGCTTCACCACGCCACCCCAGTTCAGACATAGCCATATGCAAATCAGTCTTGACCCTGTGCCTCATGGGAACAGTCCAGACCGAACTGCCAAGCCATGTCTTCCCTGGACCGGAATCAAGCATCCTAGGACCGGTTTCTGGCTATCAGCCTTCATCAGCCAGGATAGCTTGACTCCAGTGGCGTAGTGAGCACGGGACCCACGTCTGGGCATACCCTTCCCACATAGGGCGAAATGCAAAACACACAAGATGATGGACGGAATGCTGCACATTGGCAAACATTCACCCCCAGTCACAGATCTGGGTTTAATCCATCGTTATTTTGCTTCACCACGCCACCCCAGTTCAGACATATCCATATGCAAATCAGTCTTGACCCTGTGCCTCATGGGAACAGTCCAGACCGAACTGCCAAGCCATGTCTTCCCTGGACCGGAATGAAGCATCCTAGGACCGGTTTCTGGCTATCAGCCTTCATCAGCCAGGATAGCTTGACTCCAGTGGTGTAGTGAGCACGGGACCCACGTCTGGGCATAACCTTCCCACATAGGGCGAAATGCAAAACACACAAGATGATGGACAGAATGCTGCACATTGGCAAACATTCAACCCCAGTCACAGATCTGGGTTTAATCCATCGTTATTTTGCTTCACCACGCCACCCCAGTTCAGACATAGCCATATGCAAATCAGTCTTGACCCTGTGCCTCATGGGAACAGTCCAGACCGAACTGCCAAGCCATGTCTTCCCTGGACCGGAATCAAGCATCCTAGGACCGGTTTCTGGCTATCAGCCTTCATCAGCCAGGATAGCTTGACTCCAGTGGCGTAGTGAGCACGGGACCCACGTCTGGGGATACCCTTCCCACATAGGGCGAAATGAAAAACACACAAGATGAAGGACGGAATGCTGCACATTGGCAAACATTCACCCCCAGTCACAGATCTGGGTTTAATCCATCGTTATTTTGCTTCACCACGCCACCCCAGTTCAGACATAGCCATATGCAAATCAGTCTTGACCCTGGGCCTCATGGGAACAGTCCAGACCGAACTGCCAAGCCATGTCTTCCCTGGACCGGAATCAAGCATCCTAGGACCGGTTTCTGGCTATCAGCCTTCATCAGCCAGGATAGCTTGACTCCAGTGGCGTAGTGAGCACGGGACCCACGTCTGGGCATACCCTTCCCACATAGGGCGAAATGCAAAACACACAAGATGATGGACGGAATGCTGCACATTGGCAAACATTCACCCCCAGTCACAGATCTGGGTTTAATCCATCGTTATTTTGCTTCGCCACGCCACCCCAGTTCAGACATAGCCATATGCAAATCAGTCTTGACCCTGGGCCTCATGGGAACAGTCCAGACCGAACTGCCAAGCCATGTCTTCCCTGGACCGGAATCAAGCATCCTAGGACCGGTTTCTGGCTATCAGCCTTCATCAGCCAGGATAGCTTGACTCCAGTGGCGTAGTGAGCACGGGACCCACGTCTGGGCATACCCTTCCCACATAGGGCGAAATGCAAAACACACAAGATGATGGGCGGAATGCTGCACATTGGCAAACATTCACCCCCAGTCGCAGATCTGGGTTTAATCCATCGTTATTTTGCTTCACCACGCCTCCCCAGTTCAGACATAGCCATATGCAAATCAGTCTTGACCCTGTGCCTCATGGGAACAGTCCAGACCGAACTGCCAAGCCATGTCTTCCCTGGACCGGAATCAAGCATCCTAGGACCGGTTTCTGGCTATCAGCCTTCATCAGCCAGGATAGCTTGACTCCAGTGGCGTAGTGAGCACGGGACCCACGTCTGGGCATACCCTTCCCACATAGGGCGAAATGCAAAACACACAAGATGATGGACGGAATGCTGCACATTGGCAACATTCACCCCCAGTCACAGATCTGGGTTTAATCCATCGTTATTTTGCTTCACCACGCCACCCCAGTTCAGATATAGCCATATGCAAATCAGTCTTGACCCTGTGCCTCATGGGAACAGTCCAGACCGAACTGCCAAGCCATGTCTTCCCTGGACCGGAATCAAGCATCCTAGGACCGGTTTCTGGCTATCAGACTTCATCAGCCAGGATAGCTTGACTCCAGTGGCGTAGTGAGCACGGGACCCACGTCTGGGCATACCCTTCCCACATAGGGCGAAATGCAAAACACACAAGATGATGGACGGAATGCTGCATATTGGCAAACATTCACCCCCAGTCACAGATCTGGGTTTAATCCATCGTTATTTTGCTTCACCACGCCACCCCAGTTCAGACATAGCCATATGCAAATCAGTCTTGACCCTGTGCCGCATGGGAACAGTCCAGACCGAACTGCCAAGCCATGTCTTCCCTGGACCGGAATCAAGCATCCTAGGACCGGTTTCAGGCTATCAGCCTTCATCAGCCAGGATAGCTTGACTCCAGTGGCGTAGTGAGCACGGGACCCACGTCTGGGCATACCCTTCCCACATAGGGCGAAATGCAAAACACACAAGATGATGGACGGAATGCTGCACATTGGCAAACATTCACCCCCAGTCACAGATCTGGGTTTAATCCATCGTTATTTTGCTTCACCACGCCACCCCAGTTCAGACATAGCCATATGCAAATCAGTCTTGACCCTGTGCCTCATGGGAACAGTCCAGACCGAACTGCCAAGCCATGTCTTCCCTGGACCGGAATCAAGCATCCTAGGACCGGTTTCTGGCTATCAGCCTTCATCAGCCAGGATAGCTTGACTCCAGTGGCGTAGTGAGCACGGGACCCCGTCTGGGCATACCCTTCCCACATAGGGCGAAATGCAAAACACACAAGATGATGGACGGAATGCTGCACATTGGCAAACATTCACCCCCAGTCACAGATCTGGGTTTAATCCATCGTTATTTTGCTTCACCACGCCACCCCAGTTCAGACATAGCCATATGCAAATCAGTCTTGCCCCTGTGCCTCATTGGAACAGTCCAGTCCGAACTGCCAAGCCATGTCTTCCCTGAACCGGAATCAAGCATCCTAGGACCGGTTTCTGGCTATCAGCCTTCATCAGCCAGGATAGCTTGACTCCAGTGGCGTAGTGAGCACAGGACCCACGTCTGGGCATACCCTTACCACATAGGGCGAAATGCAAAACACACAAGATGATGGACGGAATGCTGCACATTGGCAAACATTCACCCCCAGTCACAGATCTGGGTTTAATCCATTGTTATTTTGCTTCACCACGCCACCCCAGTTCAGACATAGCCATATGCAAATCAGTCTTGACCCTGTGCCTCATGGAACAGTCCAGACCGAACTGCCAAGCCATGTCTTCCCTGGACCGGAATCAAGCATCATAGGACCGGTTTCTGGCTATCAGCCTTCATCAGCCAGGATAGCATGACTCCAGTGGCGTAGTGAGCACGGGACCCACGTCTGGGCATACCCTTCCCACATAGGGCGAAATGCAAAACACACAAGATGATGGGCGGAATGCTGCACATTGGCAAACATTCACCCCCAGTCACAGATCTGGGTTTAATCCATCGTTATTTTGCTTCACCACGCCACCCCAGTTCAGACATAGCCATATGCAAATCAGTCTTGACCCTGTGCCTCATGGGAACAGTCCAGACCGAACTGCCAAGCCATGTCTTCCCTGGACCGGAATCAAGCATCCTAGGACCGGTTTCTGGCTATCTGCCTTCATCAGCCAGGATAGCTTGACTCCAGTGGCGTAGTGAGCACGGGACCCACGTCTGGGCATACCCTTCCCACATAGGGTGAAATGCAAAACACACAAGATGATGGACGGAATGCTGCACATTGGCAAACATTCACCCCCAGTCACAGATCTGGGTTTAATCCATCGTTATTTTGCTTCACCACGCCACTCCCAGTTCAGACATAGCCATATGCAAATCAGTCTTGACCCTGTGCCTCATGGGAACAGTCCAGACCGAACTGCCAAGCCATGTCTTCCCTGGACCGGAATCAAGCATCCTAGGACCGGTTTCTGGCTATCAGCCTTCATCAGCCAGGATAGCTTGACTCCAGTGGCGTAGTGAGCACGGGACCCACTTCTGGGCATACCGTTCCCACATAGGGCGAAATGCAAAACACACAAGATGATGGACGGAATGCTGCACATTGGCAAACATTCACCCCCAGTCACAGATCTGGGTTTAATCCATCGTTATTTTGCTTCACCACGCCACCCCAGTTCAGACATAGCCATATGCAAATCAGTCTTGACCCTGTGCCTCATGGGAACAGTCCAGACCGAACTGCCAAGCCATGTCTTCCATGGACCGGAATCAAGCATCCTAGGACCGGTTTCTGGCTATCAGCCTTCATCAGCCAGGATAGCTTGACTCCAGTGGCGTAGTGAGCACGGGACCCACGTCTGGGCATACCCTTCCCACATAGGGCGAAATGCAAAACACACAAGATGATGGACGGAATGCTGCACATTGGCAAACATTCACCCCCAGTCACAGATCTGGGTTTAATCCATCGTTATTTTGCTTCACCACGCCACCCCAGTTCAGACATAGCCATATGCAAATCAGTCTTGACCCTGTGCCTCATGGGAACAGTCCAGACCGAACTGCCAAGCCATGTCTTCCCTGGACCGGAATCAAGCATCCTAGGACCGGTTTCTGGCTATCAGCCTTCATCAGCCAGGATAGCTTGACTCCAGTGGCGTAGTGAGCACGGGACCCACGTCTGGGCATACCCTTCCCACATAGGGCGAAAAGCAAAACACACAAGATGATGGACGGAATGCTGCACCTTGGCAAACATTCACCCCCAGTCACAGATCTGGGTTTAATCCATCGTTATTTTGCTTCACCACGCCACCCCAGTTCAGACATAGCCATATGCGAATCAGTCTTGACCCTGTGCCTCATGGGAACAGTCCAGACCGAACTGCCAAGCCATGTCTTCCCTGGACCGGAATCAAGCATCCTAGGACCGGTTTCTGGCTATCAGCCTTCATCAGCCAGGATAGCTTGACTCCAGTGGCGTAGTGAGCACGGGACCCACGTCTGGGCATACCCTTCCCACATAGGGCGAAATGCAAAACACACAAGATGATGGACGGAATGCTGCACATTGGCAAACATTCACCCCCAGTCACAGATCTTGGTTTAATCCATCGTTATTTTGCTTCACCACGCCACCCCAGTTCAGACATAGCCATATGCAAATCAGTCTTGACCCTGTGCCTCATGGGAACAGTCCAGACCGAACTGCCAAGCCATGTCTTCCCTGGACCGGAATCAAGCATCCTAGGACCGGTTTCTGGCTATCAGCCTTCATCAGCCAGGATAGCTTGACTCCAGTGGCGTAGTGAGCACGGGACCCACGTCTGGGCATACCCTTCCCACATAGGGCGAAATGCAAAACACACAAGATGATGGACGGAATGCTGCACATTGGCAAACATTCACCCCCAGTCACAGATCTGGGTTTACATGCATGGACTCACTATCCTGGCTGCAGTGCTTTACATGCATGGACTCACTGGCCTGATTGCAGTGCTTTGCGTGCGTGAACTCACTGGCCTGGCTGCAGTGTTTTACATGCATTGACTCACTGGCCTGGCTGCAGTACTTTACATGCGTGGACTCACTGGCCTGGCTGCAGTGCTTTACATGCGTGGACTCACTAGCCTGGCTACAGCGCTTTACATATGTGTACTCACTGGCCTGGCTGCAGTGCTGTACATGCATGGACTCACTGGCCAGGCTGAAGTGCTTTACATGCATGGACTCACTGGCTGGGCTGTAATGCTTTACACGCGTGGACTCACTGGCCTGGCTGCAGCGCTATACATGCATGGACTGAGTGGCCGGGCTGCAGTCCTTTACATGCATGGACTCACTGGCCTGGATGCAGTGCTTTACAAGCGTGGAATCACTGGCCGGGCTTTGGTGCTTAACATGCATGGACTCACTGGCCTGGCTGCAGGGCTTTACATGTGTGGACTCACTGGCCAGGCTGTGCTGCTTTACATGCATGGACTCACTGACCTGGCTGCAGTGCTTTACATGCGTGGACTTACTGGCCTGGCTGCAGTGTTTTACATGCATGGACTCACTGGCCTGGCTGCAGTGCTTTACATGCATGGACTCACTGGCCTGGCTGCAGTGCTTTACATGCGTGAACTCACTGGCCGGGCTGCAGTGCTTTACATACGTGGACTCACTGGCCGGGCTTTGATGCTTTACGTGCATGTACTCACTGGCTGGAATTTGGTGCTTTACATTCATGGACTCACTGGCCGGGCTGCAGTGCTTTACATGCATGGACTCACTGGCCTGGCTGCAGTGCTTTACATGCATGGACTCACTGGCCTGGTTACAGTGCTTTACACGCAATGGGCTCACTAGCCGGGCTGCAGTGCTTTACATGCGTAGACTCACTGGCATGGCTGCATTGCTTTACGTGCGTGGACTCACTGGCCTGGCTGCAGTGCTTTACAATCATTGACTCACTGGCCTGGCTGCAGTGCTTTACATGCATGGACTCACTGGCCTGGCTGCAGTGCTTTACATGCGTGAACTCACTGGCCTGATTGCAGTGTTTTACATGCATTGACTCACTGGCCTGGCTGCAGGGCTTTACATGTGTGGACTCACTGGCCAGGCTGTGCTGCTTTACATGCATGGACTCACTGACCTGGCTGCAGTGCTTTACATGCATGGACTCACTGGCCTGGCTGCAGTGCTTCACATGCATGAACTCACTGGCCGGGCTGCAGTACTTTACATACGTGGACTCACTGGCCGGGCTTTGGTGCTTTACGTACATGGACTCACTGGCCGGAATTTGGTGCTTTACATGCATGGACTCACTGGCCCTGCTGCAGTGCTTTAGATGCATGGACTCACTGGCCTGGCTGCAGTGTTATACATGCATGGGCTCACTGGCTGGGCTTTGGTGCTTTACATGCATGGACTCACAGGCCGGAATTTGGTGCTTTACATGCATGAACTCACTGGCCGGGCTGCAGTGCTTTACATGCATGGACTCACTGGCCGGGCTGCAGTGCTTTAGATGCATGGACTCACTGGCCTGGCTGCAGTGTTTTACATGCATGGGCTCACTGGCTGGGCTTTGGTGCTTTACATGCATGGACTCACTGGCCGGAATTTGATGCTTTACATGCATGAACTCACTGGCCTGGCTGCAGTGCTTTACATGCATGGGCTCACTGGCCTGGCTGCAGTGCTTTACATGCATTGACTCACTAGCCGGGCTGCAGTGCTTTACATGCATTGACTCACTGGCCTGGTTAAAGAGCTTTACATGTGTAGACTCACTGGCCGGGCTGCAGTGCTTTATATTCATGGACTCACTGGCCAGGCTGAAGTGCTTTACATGCATGGACTCACTGGCTGGGCTGTAATGCTTTACACGCGTGGACTCAGTGGCCTGGCTGCAGTGCTATACATGCATGGACTGAGTGGCCGGGCTGCAGTCCTTTACATGCATGGACTCACTGGCCTGGATGCAGTGCTTTACATGCGTGGACTCACTGGCCAGGCTGTGCTGCTTTACATGCATGGACTCACTGACCTGGTTGCAGTGCTTTACATGCATGGACTCACTGGCCTGGTTACAGTGCTTTACATGCATGGACTCTCTGGCCTGGCTGACGTGCTTTACATGCGTGGACTTACTGGCCTGGCTGCAGTGTTTTACATGCATGGACTCACTGGCCTGGCTGCAGTGCTTTACATGCATGGACTCACTGGCCTGGCTGCAGTGCTTTACATGCGTGAACTCACTGGCCGGGCTGCAGTGCTTTACATACGTGGACTCACTGGCCGGGCTTTGATGCTTTACGTGCATGTACTCACTGGCTGGAATTTGGTGCTTTACATGCATGGACTCACTGGCCGGGCTGCAGTGCTTTACATGCATGGACTCACTGGCCTGGCTGCAGTGCTTTACATGCATACGCTCACTGGCTGGGCTTTGGTGCTTAACATGCATGGACTCACTGGCCGGTATTTGGTGCTTTACATGCATGGACTCACCGGCCGGGCTGCATTGCTTTAGATGCATGGACTCACTGGCCTGGCTGCAGTGTTTTACATGCATGGGCTCACTGGCTGGGCTTTGGTGCTTTACATGCATGGACTCACTGGCCGGAATTTGGTGCTTTACATGCATGAACTCACTGGCTGGGCTGCAGTGCTTTACATGCATGGACTCACTGGCCTGGCTGCAGTGCTTTACATGCATGGGCTCACTAGCCGGGCTGCAGTGCTTTACATGCATGGACTCACTGGCCTGGTTACAGTGCTTTACATGCATGGGCTCACTAGCCGGGCTGCAGTGCTTTACATGCGTAGACTCACTGGCATGGCTGCATTGCTTTACGTGCGTGGACTCACTGGCCTGGCTGCAGTGCTTTACAATCATTGACTCACTGGCCTGGCTGCAGTGCTTTACATGCATGGACTCACTGGCCTGGCTGCAGTGCTTTACATGCGTGAACTCACTGGCCTGATTGCAGTGCTTTACGTGTGTGGACTCACTGGCCTGGCTGCAGTGTTTTACATGCATTGACTCACTGGCCTGGCTGCAGTGCTTTACATGTGTGGATTCACTGGCCTGGCTGCAGTGCTTTACATGCGTGGACTCACTAGCCTGGCTGTAGCGCTTTACATATGTGGACTCACTGGCTTGGCTGTAGTGCTGTACATGCATGGACTCACTGGCCTGGCTGAAGTGCTTTACATGCATGGACTCACTGGCCGGGCTGTAATGCTTTACACGCGTGGACTCACTGGCCTGGCTGCAGTGCTATACATGCATGGACTGAGTGGCTGGGCTACAGTGCTTTACATGCATTTACTCACTGGCCTGGATGCAGTGCTTTACATGCGTGGACTCACTGGCCGGGCTTTGGTACTTTACATGCATGGAATCACTGGCCTGGCTGCAGTGCTTTACATGCGTGGACTCACTGGCCAGGCTGTGCTGCTTTACATGCATGGACTCACTGACCTGGCTGCAGTGCTTTACATGCATGGACTCACTGGCCTGGTTACAGTGCTTTACATGCATGGACTCACTGGCCTGGCTGCCGTGCTTTACATGCGTGGACCTACTGGCCTGGCTGCAGTGCTTTACATGCATGGACTCACTGGCCTGGCTGCAGTGCTTTACATGCATGGACTCACTGGCCTGACTGCAGTGCTTTACATGCGTGGACTCACTGGCCTGACTGCAGTGCTTTACATGCGTGGACTCACTGGCCTGGCTGCAGTGCTTTACATGCGTAGACTCACTGGCCTGGCTGCAGTGCTTTACGTGTGTGGACTTACTGGCCTGGGTGCAGTGCTTTACCTGCATGGACTCACTGGCCTGGCTGCAGTGCTTTACATGCATGGACTCACTGGCCTGACTGCAGTGCTTTACATGAGTGGACTCACTGGCCTGGCTGCATTGCTTTATGTGCGTGGACTCACTGGCCTGGCTGCAGTGCTTTACATGCATTGACTCACTGGCCTGGCCGCAGTGCTTTACATGCATGGACTCACTATCCTGGCTGCAGTGCTCTACATGCGTGGACTTACTGGCCTGATTGCAGTGCTTTGCGTGCGTTGACTCACTGGCCTGGCTGCAGTGCTTTACATGCATGGGCTCACTAGCCAGGCTGCAGTGCTTTACATGCGTAGACTCACTGTCATGGCTGCATTGCTTTACGTGCGTGGACTCACTGGCCTGGCTGCAGTGCTTTACATGCATTGACTCACTGGCCTGGCTGCAGTGCTTTACATGCATGGACTCACTATCCTGGCTGCAGTGCTTTACATGCATGGACTCACTGGCCTGATTGCAGTGCTTTGCGTGCGTGGACTCACTGGCCTGGCTGCAGTGTTTTACATGCATTGACTCACTGGCCTGCCTGCAGTGCTTTACATGCGTGGACTCACTGGCCTGGCTGCAGTGCTTTACATGCGTGGACTCACTGGCCTGGCTGCAGTGCTTTACATGCCTGGACTCACTAGCCTGGCTTCAGCGCTTTACATATGTGTACTCACTGGCCTGGCTGCAGTGCTGTACATGCATGGACTCACTGGCCAGGCTGCAGTGCTTTACATGCATGGACTCACTGGCCGGGCTGTAATGCTTTACACGCGTGGACTCACTGGCCTGGCTGCAGTGCTATACATGCATGGACTGAGTGGCCGGGCTGCAGTCCTTTACATGCATGGACTCACTGTCCTGGATGCAGTGCTTTACATGCGTGGACTCACTGGCCGGGCTTTGGTGCTTAACATGCATGGACTCACTGGCCTGGCTGCAAGGCTTTACATGTGTGGACTCACTGGCCAGGCTGTGCTGCTTTACATGCATGGACTCACTGACCTGGCTGCAGTGCTTTACATGCATGGACTCACTGGCCTGGCTGCCGTGCTTTACATGCGTGGACTTATTGGCCTGGCTGCAGTGCTTTACATGCATGGACTCACTGGCCTGGCTGCAGTGCTTTACATGCATGGACTCACTGGCCTGGCTGCAGTGCTTCACAAGTGTGAACTTACTGGCCCGGCTGCAGTGCTTTACATACGTGGACTCACTGGCCGGGCTTTGGTGCTTTACGTACATGTACTCACTGGCAGGAATTTGGTGCTTTACATGCATGGACTCACTGGCCGGGCTGCAGTGCTTTACATGCATGGACTCACTGGCCTGGCTGCAGTGCTTTACATGCATAGGCTCACTGGCTGGGCTTTGGTGCTTTACATGCATGGACTCACTGGCCGGAATTTGGTGCTTTACATGCATGGACTCACTGGCCGGGCTGCAGTGCTTTAGATGCATGGACTCACTGGCCTGTCTGCAGTGTTTTACATGCATGGGCTCACTGGCTGGGCTTTGGTGCTTTAAATGCATGGACTCGCTGGCCGGAATTTGGTGCTTTACATGCATGAACTCACTGGCCGGGCTGCAGTGCTTTACATGCATGGACTCACTGGCCTGGCTGCAGTGCTTTACATGCATGGGCTCACAAGCCGGGCTGCAGTGCTTTACATGCATTGACTCACTGGCCTGGTTAAAGTGCTTTACATGTGTAGATTCACTGACCAGGCTGCAGTGCTTTACATGCATGGACTCACTGGCCTGGCTGCAGTGCTTTACATGCGTGGGCTCACTAGCCGGGCTGCAGTGCTTTACATGCGTAGACTCACTGGCATGGCTGCATTGCTTTACGTGCGTGGACTCACTGGCCTGGCTGCAGTGCTTTACATGCATGGATTCACTGGCCTGGCTGCAGTGCTTTACATGCGTGAACTCACTGGCCTGATTGCAGTGCTTTACGGGCGTGGACTCACTGGCCTGGCTGCAGTGTTTTACATGCATTGACTCACTGGCCTGGCTGCAGTGCTTTACATGTGTGGATTCACTGGCCTGGCTGCAGTGCTTTACATTCGTGGACTCACTAGCCTGGCTGCAGCGCTTTACATAGGTGGACTCACTGGCCTGGCTGTAGTGCTGTACATGCATGGACTCACTGGCCTGGCTGAAGTGCTTTACATGCATGGACTCACTGGCCGGGCTGTAATGCTTTACACGCATGGACTCACTGGCCTGGCTGCAGTGCTATACATGCATGGACTGAGTTGCCGGGCTACAGTGCTTTACATGCATGGACTCACTGGCCTGGATGCAGTGCTTTACATGCGTGGACTCACTGGCCGGGCTTTGGTACTTTACATGCATGGAATCACTGGCCTGGCTGCAGTGCTTTACATACGTGGACTCACTGGCCAGGTTGTGCTGCTTTACATGCATGGACTCACTGACTTGGCTGCAGTGCTTTACATGCATGGACTCACTGGCCTGGTTACAGTGCTTTACATGCATGGACTCACTGGCCTGGCTGCTGTGCTTTACATGCGTGGACTTACTGGCCTGGCTGCATTGCTTTACAAGCATGGACTCACTGGCCTGGCTGCAGTGCTTTACATGCATGGACTCACTGGCCTGACTGCAGTGCTTTACATGCGTGGACTCACTGACCGGGCTGCAGTGCTTTACATACGTGGACTCACTGGCCAGGCTTTGGTGCTTTACGTGCATGTACTCACTGGCTGGAATTTGGTGCTTTACATGCATGGACTCACTGGCCGGGCTGCAGTGCTTTACATGCATGGACTCACTGGCCTGGCTGCAGTGCCTTACATGCATGGGCTCACTGGCTGGGCTTTGGTGCTTTACATGCATGGACTCACTGACCGGAATTTGGTGCTTTACATGCATGGACTCACTGGCCGGGCTGCAGTGCTTTACATGCATGGACTCACTGGCCTGTCTGCAGTGCTTTACATGCATGGGCTCACTGGCTGGGATTTGGTGCTTTACATGCATGGACTCACTGGCCGGAATTTGGTACTTTACATGCATGGACTCACTGGCCGGGCTGCAGTGCTTTACATGCATGGACTCACTGGCCTGGTTACAGTGCTTTACATGTGTAGACTTACTGGCCGGACTGTGGTGCTTTACATGCGTGGACTCAGTGGCCGGGCTGTGGTGCTGTAGATTCTGGTCCATTACAGAAATTGACCCGATTATGGTGATGCTTCACATACTGGGTCATTGTGAATTTAAGCATCGTCATGGTGCTTCAAACACTTTGGAATAGTGGAAACTGCCTTGCTTATGGTGCTTTATACATGGGTGCAACAGGGAAATTGGCATCACAAAGGATAATGCGGACACTGGCATCATGGCACTAACGCAACCTGTAGGGGAATTCTTCTGTGTGGTGCCCAATTCATGAAAACCAGCAATCTGCAGGAACTGAATGACCGAAACTATCCTCAGCAACAGCCATTAGCATAATTAACAGCTACTGGGGCCTGGCACAAAACCCCTCCCCAGCTCAATGAGCAGCAATGCCCTGAGTTTGAATGATTGTGCCTGATTGGTGAAGGAAGTGAAACGAATAGGGTCACTCGGGTCACTCACTACCACCTCTCAGCCTTCCAAACAAATGAAGAGTCGGTCAGACAGTAGAGAATGCAAACCAAAGTTATTTATAAGTCATACACTCGAGCGGAGTCCAGTCTGACCAGCCTCCTTGGATTGCTGCAGAGGGACTGACCCCGCCAACATGGAGAATACATGATAAACATTTCCAGTACCCCTAAAGACACGCCCAGACTGGAATTTTCCAGTTAGAAGCTGGTGAACAAAGGAGACACAGAAGGATGTGCTACAATTTTAAGACCGGGTACATGCTATCTCAGTTCCAAGGTTATTCTGCCCTTGCCCGCCACTCTAACGATGGGAACAGGCCTATCTAACGGGAAAGGTATGCAATGGCTAGACAGTCTATTCATTAGTGCAGCGAAGCTCAACCTTGGAGAAATAAAAAAAAACATTGAGGCTGCTTTCTGCTGAAGCAAACAGAATGAGACAGAAGCTTGGTTTCGGTCATGGTACAAAATGGCGGCTGAATACAAAATGGTGCCGCAAATGCTAACTTAAATCGTACAATGCAAGGGGAAGTCGACGAAAAACATTTTCCATTCCAACAGACCCTCCTTTTAGCATTTGCTAACATTTTGCTACTGTTTAGAAGCAAATAACTTCTTGTATGTCATGAAAACTACTGCTCCAAGTTAATACACACATTATCAATATTCAAAAATGCCTTCATCTATTGACATCAGGTCATTGTTATCCTTCATCATCATCATCACGGCAGTTGTCTTAGGGTCATGTACTGGAACCTTTGGCTTGGGTGTCAGTGTTTTTACACAGTAAGCACAGCAAGCAGGAAGACAGTGTATGCACAAGCAATAGGTGAAAAGTATACCAGCAATTGCAACTAGGAAGATAAGAATCTTCCAACCCCAGGATGTGAATAGACCTCAGCACCATCCAGAGAGAGACCATGTACCATTTTCTTGGTGGATGTCAGATGAGAGCCTATGCAGCTTCTGAATGGCAGCATATACATTACGGGCGTGGTCTAGGATGTATACACAACAACTGCTGCCAATGACGCAACAGGCCCCTCCCCGGTCAGCAAGGATGACGTCTAACACCATCCTGTTTTGTAAAGTAACGAGTCTCGTGGCTTGCAGCTCAGCAGTTATATTTGTCAGTATGCCCGCTGTTGTATTTATAACCCCTTCAACAACTCTTGTGAGCCGACGAATGTTAAGGCTATTGGACATGGGGCCCCAAAAGGGTATAATACCCTTCATGGCGTCTGTAAACTGCTGCAAAGTGGTGTCTGTCTGATCTATATCTTCTGCGTTAATAACCCTCCTGATTCGGGATAGGTATATACTCCTGCGCTGCAATCGATGGTCCTTATGGTAACTGGACAGAGCTATATATACAGGTGGTAAGAGATAAGAGAGATAACACCTGCCCGACCATCCCTCAGGGAGCCAAACATAACCTTGGGATCCACAAACAAAATAGACATTAGGGGGTGGTATCAGAGGTGGACTATCTGTTGTTCCCAGCTTATATGTGGTGTTGCACCTGCTCTCCCCTACCTCCATCTTCCCACTCCCCTGGACACAGAAAGTAGCTGTGGTGTTAACCACTGACAGTGGTATTGGCTTATCCTCAGTAACATTACGAGCCTGAAAGGACTGGAAATATTCTGACGCGTTGAATCCCAGGAAATCATCTATTTCCGTATTAGACCATGTTCCATTTCTCATCCCTTTGTATGGATGCATGCAAGAACTTAAGAACAATCTACCGAACCACTCTCGACCTGTAGGGGCACCAGGAGGTACTCTATGCAGGAAGCGTACATTTTGTATCATAGTGCGGGGACCAATACTCTTTCTTTCAAATGTATAAAACTGGGGAGGTGGGCGTATCATACTAAGCAATGCAAATCACCCCTCACAGCTACTAATATAGGACAATGGCATGGACAATAAGTTCTCACTTTTATGGGTCACTGAGGGATGTAGTCCACACACCCAACAGTTTTTTATGTTAGACACATTTTGTGTCTGAGGCAGCGTTTGTATAAACACATTATCCTTATAAGACTTTTGGTGCTCCCCATTGTGAGGTGCCAAAGTGACAACTATATGCTCAGGGGGAACAGGCGTCGTACCAACCAGGGAATGCACTGGATATTTCTTCTCCAGGAACCATGCTATACTAAGGACTGTTATTAGGGAAATCACGACAATTGTGACAAAAACTATTTTACTTTTTGTGGACCAACTAGACCAACCAGATCCATACCGCTCTAAATGCGGTGCCGCAAATGGCTGCTCTTCCCCAGTAATGGGTCGACCAAATGGGTACATTTTAATCAGAGGAAAGGAAATGCAATAGGGCCAATGGCAAAAAGACAAAAAGGGGCAAATGTTCCCAGTGTCCGTCAGAGCCTCACTGGTAGACTCCTATTGTTCATCAACGTTGGCGCTGTTGAGTACCGGTGGTGGAGCTATCGGACCAGCTCTTGAAGAAATCCCACGTTGCTCAGGATAAGGTACCCCCTCCAGGGGAGCACGTTCGGTCTATCCTGTCCAGTGTCAGAACAATGCACCAATCTCGTCTCTCCCTATGCTACTGTTGCCTGACTTATCGAGTCCATCCCTGCTAATCTGACTTTTCCTTTGGTGCACTGAACTCCGTCGGGGGCGCAGATTGTACCTAGCTACTCCAGGCACAGTAGGGTCAGGAAAAAAGGGGCTCAGGGGGGTCAGACACAGAGGGGCCAATAGACTGGGACTCAAGCACAGATGGGCCAGTAGAACCGGGCTCCTGAATGGCCCTGACCTCAAGGGGCACTTCCGCATTCAACACTGCATCATTCTCCTCCTCCGTTTGGGTCCACGTTAGCTGGGCATTGGAGAAGGGGACAAAGCGGGGCACCTGCTCCCACTCGGAATCCCCAATGCCGTCGAGGACCCACTGGTCGTAAGGCAGAGGAAGAGGCACTTTCCAGCAGTGTTGGCAGTGGATCCAATTCTTTAGGCCAGCAACCTTGACCGTGGTGCGGATGGCAAGGAGCACCTGGACCGGCCCCTTCCACTGCCGGCTCCAATCTTTCTTTCCTTTGAAAGTTACGCATCATGATATAATCCCCAGGCCGAATGTTATGCCCGGGCCCCTCAGGTGCTGGTGGAAGTGTGTCCTGGATCTGTTGGTGAATAGAACACAGACTTTTAGTTAACTCATACAAATAATCTATTAACAGAGGTTATTCAATCTCAGAAAATTTCTGAGGACGCGGGACGCCTCAGACATTTGCCGGGCACCCGAACACGACCTCATAGGGTGACAATCCTACTCTAGAATGAGCAGTTGTTCTTGTAGACAAGAGGGCTAATGTTAAAGCATCTGGCCACTGCAACCCTGTGCTCTCCTGAATCTTTGCCAATTTCAGTTTGAGAGTACCATTGTACTTCTCAACTAGACCCTTTGACTGGGGGTGATTCGCAGCATGAAACATTTGTTTTGATGTGGAGTCCTTCGCAAACCAGGTGTATGACTCTCGAGTTGAAGTGACTTCCATTGTCACTCCAAATCAAACGGGGCAAGCCGAAGTGAGGAAAAAACCCCTTCATGAGTACCCTTGCAGTTGCTATGCCCGTATTTTCTTTAGTGGGGTAAGCCTCAACCCATTTACTGAATGCACAAACAACCACTAACACATATTTCAAATTGTTGACTCGATCCCTCTCTATGTAATCTAACTGGAGGACCTCAAAAGGGAAAGTAGGGGGTGCAAAATTGCCAGGTGGTGCAGGGGTACCATTCCCAGGATTGTGCATCATACACACTATACAATATTTGACCAAATGGGCGGCCGTCTTTGGGATATTGTCATTGTGCCACACAGGATCTAACAATTTACAGATACCTTTTGCACTGATATGGGCTGGACCGTGCACCATAGTGACTACGGGGAGAACGTATGCATCTGGTAACATCCCCCTCTGTTTCCCTTACTTATCCGTCCAACACCCTTCCTCATCCAAACGTGCTGTGCTTTCCTGCCATACTGCTAACTCCTCAATCGTTGCCTCGCTCTGAATCTCCTTGACATTTGCCAACGTATCCTCAAACATGGTAACCTCAGGCACCCACCTAGCTGGACCTGCTACAAACATCCTTTTCATCTTTGTTCGGGCTGTCTCCTTAGCTGTTTGGTCTGCAAATGCATTCCTTCTACCCACATCATCAGTTATTGCCTTGTGAGCGCTACATTTTATTATCGCCAATTTCTTGGGGAGTGTCAGAGCCGACAAAAGCCTATGTATAAGAGGGCCATTCTGTATTTTCATCCCATCGGAAGTGAGAAACCCCCTCTCTGCCCAGAGTCGCCCAAAGTTATGGGCGACTCCGAAAGAGTACTGGCTGTCAGTATAAATATTGACAGTCAGTCCCTCGCTTAACTCACAGGCTCGTATAAGGGCAACGAGTTCCGCTGCTTGGGCTGACTGATAGGGAACTCGTGACGTCTCAACTACCGTGTGCAGTGTTGTGATCGTATATGCAGCAGTTGTAGTGCCATCTGGTAACTTAAAACAAGAGCCATCGATGTATAGTTTCCCTTGGGGGTCAGATAAGGGAACATCAGTCAGGTCTACCCGTCCCTTTGTTTCTTCCTCTGTCCGAAAAATGCAATCATGTATATCAATGTCCTCACTCTCGGAAGGGAGGGGTAGCAACGTGGCTGGGTTTAGAGTGGCACATCTTTTAATCGTGACATGCGGTGCAAAGAGGGTCAAGTCATAACCGGTCAGACGTGCACTGGTGAGGTGCTGTGTCTTGGTTTTATTCAAAAGTGTATCCACAGCATGGGGTACCATGACTGTGAGGTCGGTATCAAATACGAGCCCAGCCGATTGCCTTATAGAGATGGCCACTGCCGCGACCGCTCTTAGACAGCTCAGGAGGGCTCTTGCGACAGGATCAAAAAGAGCAGAAAAATAAGCACACAGCGGTTGCTTACCTCCAAAGGCCTGTGTTAAGACAGAAAGCGCACAACCGGCCGTCTCGTGTACATACAGCACAAACGTCTTCATGTAGTCAGGTGTACCAAGCACAGGTGCAGAGCAAAGCGCAACTTTTAATTGCTCAAAAGACTGCTGACATTCAGGCGTCCAAGGCAGGGGTTCATGCACATCTTTAGTGGTTAGCGCGAGCAGGAGTTTTGTTAGTAACGAATAATTAGGGATCCAATGTCGACAGTAGGAAGTGATGTCAATAAAAGCGTGCACATCCCTCTGAGTTTTAGGGATAGGCATTTTAACAATGGTGCTGATGTGCTCAGGGGTCAATCTCCTACCCTCCTATGACAGTAGGGGACCTAAATAGGTAACCTCCTGTTGACAATATTGAAATTTAGAAAGGGACACTTTATGTCCGTGGTGAGCCAAATGCAGCAACAACTTAACCGTACTGTCTTTTCATCCCTTTTCAGTGTCAGAAGCAATGAGGATATCGTCCACATATTGGAGCAATACATAACTGAGGGAAGCATGAGGGAGTCCAATTGGGCCTTCAAGGCTTGACTAAATATGCTAGGACTCTCAGTATAGCCCTGAGGAGCTCGACAGAATCTGAAGCTTCTGCCAGCTAGAGTAAAACCGAACAAGTGCCTGCTGTCGGGATGGATCGGGATACTAAAGAATGCATTTTTCAAATCAATGACAGAAAAGAATTTATCAGAGGAAGGAATCATCGTCAGGAGGGCAGTAATGTCAGGGACCACCGGGAACTGAGGAACCATTATTTTATTAACTGTGCGCAAGTCAATCACAAATCGATAAACATCTGGGTGATCATCAGAGGAGTCTGAAGGGAAGAATAGGGCTATTACACAAATTTGCTGTCGTCTCTTCAACAACTCCGGCTCAATCAGATCCTGTATAATCTGCAACAAAGCTTGCTCCCTGCCTCTGGTATTTTGTACTGGGGAATACGAGGCAAGATGGCATTGTCTTTAACTTTAATGGAAACCGGGGGAATTTGCAATAGTCCTACATCCGTGTCACCTGCTGCCCACAACGTGGGCGGCACATCCTTAAATTCAGCAGGGAGGGGTGCATCTTTGGATAGACACTGCTTAGAGCTGACCACATTCGGACCCATTGTCATGTAAACACCTTCCGGAGAACAATAAATTGTCGCATGCAGCTTCTTTAATAATCTAAGCCCATCAAATTCTCTCCGCAATTAGAAGTCAACAAAAATGGCGAATCCACAGTAAAAGGACCTATAGTCAATGTGAGAGGTTTGGAAATGGGGCTTACAACCGGTAAACCATAAACTCCTACAGAAACATTATTATGGCCAGATAGAGCAGCCCGGGCTATTCATAGCACCTGTATCCACCAAAAATTCCTTAGCTGAGCCGTGCAAATCTGCAGTAACGTAAGGACCGCACTGATCTACAGGTATCTGAACTGGTCCCTCACCCTGTCCCTAGCTGTCCTAGCTGTGAGACATCCCTGTCACCTCATCCAGATCGTAGTCATCGTGGTAGTACTGTTTGCCCCTAGGGTCGTCAAAATAGTTCTGGTCAGTGTGGCCCTTTGATGTCCCAACAGCCTGAACCCTGTCCTGGCCACTGTCTCCGTGACCCCGTCCACGAGACCCTCGTCCCCTCGGGACCACCACCTTTTGCAAAAGCACATGACACTCACTGCACCAGTGTCCCTCCTCTTTACAGTATGCACACTGATTCGGTCCTACAGTCGTAGTGTTCCTGCTAGCACGCGGAAGCTGTCGGTCCGGAACACCACGTCCTCTACCATTCCCTCGAGAAGCCTGTTGCAATAACACCTTGGTCTTCAATTCTTTGTGCTTTTTCTCCACCTTCTCCTTCTCCTCATTTTCCCTGTGTTCATAATACTGTGCCATACTCAATATTACAGAAGGTGAGGAGGTAGTCCAAGTGCTCTCCGAAGCCTGCAACCGAGTCGCGATCTCAGGAAGCAAGTTCGTAACAAATCTATCAACGAACAATCGGGCACCTCCCTCCACCGACAAGTCCTGTCTGCTAAAATCCCAAAACACACCTTCAAATCGAGTGAAAAAATCAGACACACTTTCATCTTTTTTCTGACGACATGCCATTAACTTGTCCCAATCTACCCTTCTTGGTGGAATAAGAGAAAGCATAGAGGTAATAAACCGGCCAGGCAAAGCTAGTATCTTGGCCTTAGGCTTCTCACCAGGCTTCCTCTCCTGGTCCCACGCCTTAATCTGATCCCAAGTACCACTCAATTCTGCAACATGGTACTGTGTGTGTACCTGCCTCCAAATATCAATGGGTACCAGTAAACCAAAGGACATTTCAATATCTGCAAGCGTCATCACTGTTGATGAAGCGGCCTCTGTCAATTCCTTATAATATGCAGTAGGATTCTTCCTAGGGTCAGGTAACTGAGTCTTAAGGGAAAAAACCTCACTCCTCATCCATGGAGTATAAACTCATTGTTCCTGGAACCGGGCTTCTACCCGGGGCCTAGTAACATTGTTATGCTGATCCCGTAGCTCTGGTATCTCAGGGTGATATATGGGGTGGACTTCCCTCATCGGGAATTGGGACACTGTCTTCGGGCTCTTCTCAAGCAGGCTACCTCATTGTGCTACTCAGTACCGTCGGGGAATGAAGGTAAAGGGAAGGAGTAGTAACAGAGGGAACGGGCACCAATGTCGCCAATAGCTGTGTCTTAGGTGTAAGAGTTGGAGAGAGAGATGCCGAAACAATAGGCGTAGCAGGAAGACTCGCGGTCATCGCAGGCGCAGAAGGCGAAGCCAAAGAAAGGACAGAAGGCGCGGTGGCCAAAGCAGCTGGATCAATGACAGAAGAAACAGAAACAGCAGAAGAGACGGGCGATTGTGGCAGTGGGATGGCAGGATATATTTTCTGCGGCGTATGGGGGTGGAGGTCGCGCATCTAACAATTCCTCCACAAATGTATCATTTTCTTCTCGAGCAACATAAGACTTTTCACATTGCAATCGAAACTTCCTATCAGCACACTCTATCCTGTTCTCTGTTGTCTCTCTATCATACACTACAGCTTTCTGAGTCACCACCTGCATTTTTCCCTTCCGGGCCTCCTTCTCTGCTTTCATTCGTCTCTGTCTAGCTTCCTTTGGCATGTTCTGAGGGAATCAAACATCGACTGTCTACTTCTTTCGCAAACAATTTATCCTGCAAAAAATGAAGTTTCTGTTCATCGAAAGTGCCCATCAACAGCCACTGCAACTCGGCATTGTCCCTCGTATATTTGTGCCAAAACGTACTAAACATAATAGGGCCAAGGCCATGTTTGACATACATGTCAAAATTAGGGGTGCCTTCTGGTGGCGCTGGCTGACTTTCTTCCAATCGAGCATCAGTAGAACAACAACGACAGCCCAAACAAAACATTTAACTAACACACGGCATCTTTCAAAATGAAAACAAGTTCACTATTGATGCCGAGCAGATATTTGCAAATATCTTACCAAAAACTGGTCCTCAGACCTCATCAGATAGAGACCAAAGTTGTACCATGTTCACAAAGAACTCAAACAAATTCAATCGCTTGCCCAAAAACGGTCCTCAGACCGTACCAAACACAAACCAAAATGGCGCCATAGCCACAAAGAACCAAAGCAATCTCACCTGGTGTACACAGGCCAAACAAATTTATTCTCCACTGCCGACTCTTCGGACCAAACGGTCAGAACCAAGGGTTTCGCCATTCAGGACCCCAGCTGAGATGACCACTGGGCGAGGCACCACTCAGTCAGACAGACGGGGCAGCTGCAAGTACCAGACTCTCTCGTGCAGGGATCCCCGATCCGCCCGTCTGACCCGACGCAGCCCCGACCTCCTCACCCGTCTGTGGGCGAGAAAGGGCCACACCCGATGGGGTCCCTGTTTGGGCATCAACTGAAGGAAGTGACCCGAATAGGGTCACTCGGGTCACTCGCGACCACCTCTCAGCCTTCCAAACAAATGAAGAGTCGGTCAGAAGGTAGAAAATACAAACCAAAGTTATTTATTAGTCATACACTCGAGCGGAGTCCAGTCTGACCAGCCTCCTTGGATTGCTGCAGAGGGACTGACCCCCGCCAACATGGAGATACATGATATACATTTCCAGTACCCTTAAAGACACGCCCAGACTGGAATTTTCCAGTTAGTAGCTGGTGAACAAAAGAGACACAGAATGATGAGCTACAATCCTAAGACCGGGTACATGCTATCTCATTTCCAAGGTTATTCTGCCCGTGCCCGCCACTCTAAGGGTGAGAACAGGCCTATCTAACGGGAAAGGTATGCAATGGCTAGACAGTCTATTAATTAGTACAGCGAAGCTCAACCTTGGAGAAATAAAAAAAACATTGAGGCTGCTTTCTGCTGAGGCAAACAGAATGAGACAGAAGCTTGGTTTCGGTCATGGTACAAAATGGCGGCTAAATACAAAATGGTGCCGCAAATGCTAACTTAAATCGTACAATGCAAGGGGAAGGCGACTAAAAACATTTTCCATTCCAACATTGGTTACATATAGGACAGAAGCAATAATACTTATCTCGCACCCTTATAAATGTGGTCACATTCTTGAATATTTAAGAACCACTGGTGTCATTTCTCTTAGCATAGACTATTTGAAGGTGTCTTTTCCAAAGAGGACCACCCTGCATATAATAGGCACTGCTTTCCCTGCAGCACGCATTTATACCTGATTGTGCATACAGTGTGTTTTTTTAATGAGTGCACAGCTTCTTTATAGACACATCATTTTCGGCAGTGGTGAAGTTTGCCTGCTTTGTTTTGTTGCAGCTCTTGAAATAATGTAATATTTCTTTACCTGCCCCTCAGAACTGTCTGAAACCCATTGTTTTCAGGGCTGGTATAAACGAATATTTCTAGGGCCGCTTTGCATTTCCAGTCCAGCACTAAGTGACAGTTAAAGTATTAGTTTCCAAACATGAAGTTAAAAACATTCTGAAAGTCCTCCATACAGTTATGATCATGCCATTAATGAACATTGAGACACAGCGGTCCGTCATTCACACTCTATGAACACAAAACATTGTTTTTATGTATGGAGTAATGTTATTTTTCATTAAACCATACATGTGAGGTTTTTGTATTGCATACATCGTGAACTGAAATAGTCGAAGGTGTCATCACATTTGATGATCATGAAAAAAGAGGATCAGAGAAGCGAAGAAATTTGCCTAAGATCACAGGTCAAGCAGGGAAGCTGGGCATTGGCTCCATGTTTTCTTTTCAGACATTGTGCTATTCAGCTTTTGCCTGAATATATTCTTTTCTTTTCCTTTTCACACGAATGAAAAAGCTTGGATTTCGTTTTTTTCCAGGAAATAAAAGAGTATGTGTTTAGAATCTCACATATTAAATTAATTTGACATAAGAAGTCTTTCCAAAGAACAAAGTTAATTCCAAAGGAAAGTAGACTGCGTTTTGTATTTAAATCACCCAGATTTAAACAGACTGATAGGAGAAGTGGTTTGGCACCGGAATGTATACATTAGCAAAACAACATGTAAAGTAATCCCACTGAGCCTGCTTTCTTGTAAAAAGCATTCTGAGCCATAAGTTTGTTTCAGGGCTAGAGAGAGACCACACATCTTCTTAATTTAAATGATCAAAACAAGGTAAACCATCAAAGAACCTCTACTGTTGGGGCTGACTGAGAAGAGTATAGGGGCTGTAAAGCAATGTGACTGCAGAGTGTAAGCACAGCTTGAAAATAGCATTTTCCAAGAAGCAAGAGCTTTCTGTAGATGATGCAGATGTCGGATGCCTTGATTCTTTGATTGATTTGTGGGCTCGAGCTCCACTTAGCACAGCAGCATGACCCTTTTGTTATGCGCGCTCCAGACAGGCCTCCTGCCTGGAGCGAAAATGCAACGTGCGCGGTCGCCCAGGCGCGCCGCTTACAGGAAACTGTGCTCATGAAGAGACCCCATCATCTGCTACGTCTGAGGACTTCACTGGTTGCCTTGGCCAAGAGAATTATCTTTAAAGGATTCTGCATGAGCTATCCACTTCTCTTAGGACTCTAGTCTTCAATGTAATTTCCCTGATACCCATCCTTCAGCCTTCTGTGGAATCTACTCTCAATCCATTCTACTTAGTGGGGGGCTCCATTGCAACAGACAATGTGTTGGAAGGAATGTTTGAATTAATCTCACCCCTGGTGATCACTCAAGAATCATCATTATTCACCCACTATGCCACTCTGGACAGGGACCAACCATATGAAACTCAGTCTTGGTCTTGCTCTAGTAGGGACAGTTCAGCTTGAGCTGTGCGGCCGAGTCACCTCTAGACAGGGACACAAGAAACCCCAGACAAACCCCAGACAGTCTCTGGCCATTTTAGCCGTGCCAGTAAGGTCCAGTTTGTGTCCTCTGGCACAGTGAGGATGAGACCCAATTCTTGGCAGACCAGTCTCCCACAGGGGTGTCTGTTGCAACAAACAACAAGGTGAGGGGAGGAATGACTGAATTAAACTAAGGCAATGGTGATCACTTGAGCCTCGTCTCAATCCTTGCCCCCCCCCCCGTGCCACTCTAGACAGAGACTGGCAATATGCAAATCAGTCGTGGTCCTGCTCCAATGGGAGCCATCCAGTCTGAAATACCAGACCAAATTCCTTGCAAATGGAAAAGCAAGCAACCCCAGCTGGTTTCGGCCTTCTTTGACCTCATCAGTGCGGTGTAGCATTCGGGTGCATCCGGTGGCACAGTGAGTCCTCCTACCATGTCCACAGTGCCTGCCTTCAGGAGGCTTATATGGGTTTGATAAGAGTTGTAGAGTTCTGAAGAAATCTCCAACAATACATCAAAATGTCAAGGAAACTCTGGACTCGGAGATATTCTGTGGGGACCTGGCAGTCTTGATAACACACTCCTTTTTCGGGTCAGAAGCTACACCTTCTGAAGAGAATCAATACCCAAAAGAATTCTATTTCGGACAGTATCAATTCACATTTTTGCTTATTCAGAGTGAGGCCGTTGTCCTGCATTTGCTTCAGCATAGATCGTAGTCACCACATATGGTCCTTGACTGTGGCGGCATGGATCAGAACGTCATCGCTGACAGTCAGCACTCCTTGTAGTCCCAGAAGCACCCTCAGAGATGTT
Organism: Calotriton arnoldi; assembly: GCA_963921515.1. Taxonomy (NCBI): domain Eukaryota; kingdom Metazoa; phylum Chordata; class Amphibia; order Caudata; family Salamandridae; genus Calotriton; species Calotriton arnoldi. The sequence continues at coordinate 811,988 of CAWUFW010004660.1, read as the reverse complement.
ACTGGAAAACCTCCACTTTGCTTGAGATGCCAAAACTGAGGCAACACACTTCTCAATCCGACTTAGGTAAAGAATGGGGTGATAAACCAAGAGTCTTAATGGAATTTCAGCACCCCTTCTAGTTCCAAAACATCCCCTAGAGCGTTCCTGAAAAGCAAATCATTTCATGAAAGTATAATAAAGTTTAATGAAATGATCTGCTTTGCCACATGTTGAGCAGGATTTTCCTTTTGCTGAGCATGCTGTGTCCATGTAGGGTGAATTCCCACACTACTCACACGTTCAACTTGGTATTTTCAGCATCAGTTTTTAAACCGCCCTGCCCACTACCAATACAGATTCAGCTGGTTAGGTTTTGACGGTGCAAGATGTCAGAGAAGCAAACATGTGGGCTGTGCATGCTTCTGCCAGTTCATGTGACCTTTCATATGCATGGCAGCCTTCTATTAACTGAGCCTAAATTCAGTGGTGGCTGTCACAGATCGGGGGTGGTAGAGGGCGAAGGGGAGGGGTAATGAAAAAGAAAATAAACTTACCTCCTCGCCGCGTCTCTCCTCTGTCGTCGTCTATTCTGGCCGGAACAGGAAGCACCTAGGCTCCCATAAGCCAATCACAATGCTGCAATGTCGCATTGTGACTGGTCTGAGCATCGTGGTTTGGCGCCCAGATGGGGACTGGGAGCCTGGGCATGTTCTCCACCCAGGCTGTAATGCAAAGTGCGCATGACTGTTTGGCCGGCCAAAGACGGCCAAGACGGCCAAACATTCATGAGCACTTACAGAGTGCCCACCACTCCTCCCCCTGTTCTGTGAGCAGAGCAGCCCCACCCCCACCCCGTAAAGCTGCCACAGCAGGAAAAAATAAAATGATAATAACGACGAGTTATTATCATTTTATTTTTTCTTTATTTACACTGCTGAAAAGCAGTGGGGCGACGCTCCTCTGCCTTAATGGAGGAGCCGCCACTGCCTAAAGTTCTTCATTGGTGTTGTCTAGTTCACAGGTGCTGGTGAGCCTCGGGGCAAGCTTAACATGTCATAGAGATGATGGATCTACTGCATGACCGTGCTCCGGACCTTCTGTTTCTTACAAAAGAATGGCTAAACCCACCCTCGGGACTGGACATCGCTACAGCCATCCCCACCATCTACAAGATCAACAGGCAAGACCAACAGTACAAGCCTGGAGGTGGAGTCACCATCATATTTAAAGATACCATCAGCTGTACCACCTACACAGACACCCCCACAAGCTACATGGACCACCACACTTTCAAGAGACACTTTACAGCCAACTTCTCCCTGGGCAGAACCTTTGTGTAGAGACCAGCAGAACCTTGCACAAATTTTGCCACTAACATCACAGACTCCATCACACCCCTCATCATCAACACCAGCACCTTCATTCTCCTTGGATACCTTAACTGTCACATAGAACACCACACCAACCCAAACTCTATGGCCCTTGTAGAAAACTTCAGAAACCTTGGCCTCACCCAGCACAATATTGAGCCCACCCACACTGCCAGACACCCATTGGACAAGATTTTCTCCTCCATCAACAATATCACAGTTGACAAGCCATTAACCAGGACCTGGACGGACCATTGCCTCGTCAGCTTCAGCATACCCATTCCACACCACCAAAGACCTACCACCACCGGACCCACCCACCACAGCTGGAAAAGCATCTCAGAAGAGGAGTGGGCTCATCCTGCCACAAACTGGCCCGAGCACACCCACAACTTGCCGAAAGCCATCAAGAACCTCAACAGCTGAAGCTCCGCATGCACAGACACCTTGGCTCCACTTAAGCATAACCCAACGGCAAGAGTCCAACCACAGGCCAGTTGGTACACAGAGGAACTCAGGCTGACAAAACACCACTGCAAACAACTGGAGCACAAATGGAGAACAAGTCAAGACACCGCAGATAAAGGCATATTCAAATCAGCCCTAAGACACTACCACAAGCAGATACGGAAAGCCAAGCACACAGCTCTTGTAGATTGTATCAACGCCAGCACTAACAGCAGCAAGGAAACCATCACCATCATCAAGGATTTCACCGCGCCTCCTGCCGCCTCCAGCAATGTCACCCCCTCAGAAGACCTTTGCACAACCTCTTGGAATTCTTCTGAAACAAAATCACCTCCATATACCGCAACTTCGACCCTCAACCAGACCCCGTCACTGTCGCAATTCAACTTCCCATCACAGCCAATGAACGAACCCTGACCTTGTGCCCTGCTAACACCACTGTCAATCTCTTTCACCATGAAGACCATCCATCTGCCCCTTGCCCCTACCACGCTTTCACCAAAGGACTCCTACCAATCAGCCAAGCACTAACACCCATCCTCAAGACCTCGGTCGACTCAGACACTTTCCTGGACACCTGGAAACATGGCACCATCATGCCTCTGCTCAAGAAACTATCTGCTGACCCAGCCACGCTTTCCAACAACAAATCCTTCTCGCTCCTACCATATCCAGCAAAAGTCTTAGAGAAACTAATCAACAGTTGCCTCATCGACCACCTCAGCAATCATCAACTCCTTGATGCCATGCAGTCCCGATTCAGGCCCAACCACAGTACAGAAGCAGCACTCATCGCCACCACAGACGACATCTGCTTTGTCCTTGACAGAAGAGACATGGCAGCCCTCATTCTCCTGGAACTCTCTGCATTATTTGAGATGGTCACACACCCCATCCTCATCAGGCACCTGCACTAGATTGGCATCCAAGGACCAGCTCCCTGCTGGATTTGCTCCTCCTTAACAGATAGAACACAAACTGTCAGCCTGGCACCTTACTCCTTGGAAGCCTACAAACTTATCTTTGAGTGCCTCAAGGTTTCATGACTCAGCCCACCCTCTTCAATGCATATGACATGATCCCTCTGGTCAACGTCATTCATGCACACAACATTAATATCCTTTCCTACGCAGACGACATGTAGCTCATACTCTCCCTCTCCCTCTTTGACTAGACCCCCAACACATGAAACAAGTTCACCGACTGTATGACTGAAGTCGCTAGCTGGATGAAAACCAGCTTTCTCAAGCTCAACACCAGCAAGACAGAAGAAGTGAACACCTCACCATGGAACTCCAAATGGTGGCTGGCAGAATTCGGACCCATCCCCACACCCAGCACCCATGCCAGGAATCTTGGAATAATCGTCAACAGCAAACTAGAGGTGATCACACAAGTCAACTCCGTTACTGCATCCTGCTTCCACACCTTGAAGATGCCGAGAAGGATCTTCAATGGGCTCTCAAGCAACACAAGAAAAACTGTCACTCATGCCCTAGTCACCAGCAAGTTGGATCATGAGAACACCCTCTATGCTCAGATCACCAGGCAACTCACTAGAAGACTACAAACCATCCAGAACTCGGCAGCCAGACTCATCCTCAAAGTCTCACACAGCACTCACATCACACCACACCTGAGGGAACTCCACTGACTCCCGATACACAAATGCACTCAATTCAAACTCCTCACTCACATTTAAGGCACTACACAACTCAGGCCCACCTACCTGAACAGCTGCATCTCCTTCCACCAATCACTCAGATACCTCTGCTCAGCAGGACTCCTACTCGCACACATCCCGCTCATACACAGAACCAGATTCGGAGGACAGACATTGCCTTCCATCGCTCCTAAAGCGTGGAACGGCCTCCCACTTCACATCAGAGCCTCCTCCTGTCTTCGTGAATTTGCAAAAAGCAGAAGACCTGGCTTTTCAATGAACCCACCAGTCATAGACAGGGCTCGGCACACACACCAACTCAGCACCAGGATACCCGCGTGGGTGATAGTGCTTCTTACAAATGCACATAATATAACATAACACAGTGCCTTAAAGTGGTACAAATATGTATATAATGGTCAATATATATTATAATGTAGTTCACAGGATCATCTAGTGCAGGCTTGTGTAGTCCCTAAAACCTCCCGTGCCTCACCATGTCTTGTCTTAAAACCTCTATAGACGACCACCCTGTCAGCCCCCATGTCTCACCCTTGAGCTCCAAACGCTTTCCCATCAGCCCCTGCGTAGCTCCCATGTTTCACACTTCTCCATAACAGCCCCAAAGCCCAATGTCTCCCTCTCAGCCCCTGATGCCTCTGTAACCACCGCCTCCCTCTCCATTACTCCCCTGCAGACTGCCAAGTCTCCCCAGCACCCACAATGTATCCCGGTTGACTTTCCAATATCACCTAATGGAATCTATGTCCCGCTAGTAGCCCCTTCTAAACACAAGTCTATGTTATTATGTATGATCAGCTGTAGCAAAGCAAACAGAAATTCACGAGTAAAAACATTGAGGATAGTAGTACAAAAATCACTTGCAAAACATCTATAGTGTACATAAATTAATACAAAACGCAATATATGTGAAATATTCGATGCAGTCCATGGATGCTGTGTGCCCCCATAGTGCACACAGCCGTGTGCCTTAGAACTGTACATTACCCGGTGCATCCCTGGTGCACATCACTCAGTGCTCACCTCATGCACAGCACCGAGCGCTCCTCTGAATTAGAACATTCTGTGCTCTCAAGAGGGACGTCACACACTGCTCCCCTAAGGGATATCTCCCTTACTTCCATGCAGGGCACCACCTAAAATTGGGCTTTATATAAATGAGTGTCCGCAAGCGTGATGGTCTGCATGCATGGGTGCACGTGTAACCGGATGCTGCGTTTCTCGGTGTGCATGCATCAGAATGAATAACCCTTTGGCCATGCCAATGCTTGTTTGAAAGGCAACGAATCACAATCAGATTAATAAGTAGGTCTTGAATTTGAAGCCATGCTACATAAAATGGATCCAACCTCATGAATCTAAACCTCGTGAAAGGTCTCACTGTTCACAAGAAGAGGTGTGGCGTCGCGGCCAGGGCGACTGACGCTGGAATCTGGGGCTCACGGTTCGATCCCCGGCGGCAGGTCAGCCCAGCACCATGTGACTCTGGGCAATAGCTTGCTTAATCTTCCCGACGGCCCCCAGCGCCGGGATGCCTTCGGGTAGCTGTTCACGCTTTACAAATACTAGATTTACATTTACAAGTGGACACTGAGCACTACTGACTAACCAGGCTCCAAAATGTTCACTAGAGATCTGATTCACAAAAAATATGCAAATCAATGCACCCCGCGTCACAGACGGGTGCCTAATTTACTGAATCCTGAGGAAATGTAGGCAAATTGTGCAAAATCCACTGGAGTGCAGAAGGCAAAAATGAAGAGGCATGCATTTTATTGTACAAGTTCTTTTCCTTGGCAGTGAAACATTGCTTCTGGGGTGAACACCCCCCTCATTGTGGTGTCCCCATTCCTTTCCCAGACTGGAAACAACTCCTTGTTTCATCCTCTTTGTATAAGTAACTTTCTGAGAAATGACAGGAATTGCTCAAAGATGAGTTTTCTGGTGTTCACAGACTTCTAGCTGAAAAACTGCCCAAGAGTACCTCCTTCCTTATCCGCGGACAGTGCTTAATTTGAGCCGGTGCTCAGCACTTAATTGGCAACACCGGGGCTTGTAACAGTCTGCCACATGGTGGTGCTGTCTGTTTCTTTAAAGATGAGAAGGACAACAGTTGTTTATTAGTTCAATTTACATTAAAAATGACTTTTACCTGCTGCCCAAATCATTCTTATAGCTTTGGGGGCCTGGAATAGTCTGAATTGTCACACTTATAAGGTGTGATGATTAGTAATTAAGTTGGCACTGCCATTGGCAGCGCTGTTCGGGTCAATGGGTGGTGCAAACTGCAGTGGCCTCCTGACGAGGGCCCTGGCATTAATTTTATTTACAAATTAAGCACTTCCCGGTGACATACTGAAACAGAAACTGCAGAAGTGGAGTACTGTCTGCAGAAGTAACCACAATCTTCGGGTAGAAGTGTCCACCGCTCTAGAGTTGGTGGATTACTTACACTGGAAGACATCATGTGAGCATGGTATTGTGAAATACATGTATGTGCAGAAGAGTTTATGAACCTGGCTTCCAATAATTAAATGTATCCCTAATGGTATACAATTGTAACCAACTATCAAAAGGCGACATGAGTTACCAGTTACTTCAACTTTATTATATCAACACTTGTAAACTTTATGGCAAGATAACAAAGTAATTAAATGCTGACCCCAGTAGACACTGACCTTTAAGATCTGCAGCGTAAGCAGTGCTTTGTACGCGAAACCTCTAAGATCCACCAAGAGGAATTTATAGAAGCGATGCTGGGAAAAACACCAAAGGCGGACAATTCTCTCTAATTACCTGCTGAGAGGAGTTAGTTACTATAGAGCCCCTGGCGACAGCCAAGAGTTAATTATAGCCTCCCAGGTAGTTATAGGTTACTGTTACTAAATGTTTCTCTTGTTGCACAGAGATCCAATTAGTGTATTTCCTGAACATAAAAGTTCAACTGTGTCTACCCTCAGGGTCTTAAAGTTACAGTACTTTTAATTCCTTTAAAATACTAACAAGCAAGGCTGCTATGCTGGGGGGGAGGAGGGGGACAACAAACTTCCTCCAGCAACCCGGCACCAGGAGGAGAGTGGAATCCTGCCCTATGGTCTTCCTGAGAACCACAGAGGTAGCAGGAGGGAGAGGGGGTGCACGAGGCATCAACACCGGGGTCACCAAGACAAACATGTGGCTACCTGGGGAAAGTACAATTCCCAAAAATTGACCTACGGATCAATGTGGAGACACAAACAAGAGAGGAACCCCTCACACCATGAATTGAGACACACTAATGTTGGGGAACATGTGTTAGTTGTGCCCCTATCTGAGGAATCTGGCTTAGGTATTACTTATTAATAGAAGAAATAGTAATTTTTATCATGTATTTTAAGACTGATTTTGAGGAATGATTTTTCTATTTATGTTTACAGATAAAGTATACTTTCTAGAATTGAATATAGATTCAAATTTTCAATGCTGACAGAATACTTCTTCATAATGACTTGAAATAATACACATGAAACACACAGGTAATTAGAAGATTTTGCAGAATGGAGGAATCTGTTATTTATAGACAGCAGATAGTACATACAAATAGTATCTTGGAATGGGGTTTGTAACCTTGTGGCAGGTGTAATAGCCCCTTCGGAAATTATGATTGTATAATGGGGCAGTTGTATAAATGCATCTAATTGGTTCTGTTCATTTGTAGGACTTTGGGATTAAGAATGGCGATTCTTGGACAAAGTCTTTTATACAGGTCCAACCGCGCTCTCTGGGGATTTTGTTTTTACATATATGTTGACCATCCTCCTTGTTTTCTGTGGTCTTTTGGGTGTGTTTTGACCCTAGAGACAGATTCTTGGGTCTTCATCAGGGCTGGAGTAGAAACTAGGGGTGGGCAGAATTTGCGTAGTTGCGCTACGCAAAGCTCCGCGAAACGGTAAAAAATCTCTGCGAGCACGCAAAAGTTCCGCGAACACGCGGAATTGCTTGTTCAGCCCATTCGCGATGCTTTTTTCCTGTTCGCAAATGCTGTTTGCGTGCTCGGGGAGAAATATCTCGCGAACACGCATTTTGAAAGCGCGAACAAGCAAAAAATTCCGCAAAGCTGCGGATCGCAGAATTTTTGGCAATTTCACGTTCTCTGCGGAACGCAAAATTACCCAAATTCCGCAAATTCCGCGAGCGGAACGGAATTTACCGCCCAGGCCTAGTAGAAACCCTTCCTATATGTTGCGTGGTGTACTTGATTCTTGGAGGTTTGTTGGGTTCTTAATAAATGGCATTGCTGCAGTGATGATTGCTGCTTCATGTGGCACAAGTGGGAATGGGGAAACTTGTGTAAGCTGGGGCAGTGCTACTGAGACTTCCGTTATATTACTTTACAGAGGGTGTATCAAAGTATTGCAGATTCAGTGCCCCCTGGGACGCTTTCGCCATTGTCTTTCCAGTTGCAGGGCCTTTTTAAACTTTTTAGAAGGGCTCTGGTGTGCCCCGGTGTGCTGTTTCTTGCTATTTTTCTATTCATACAAGTAATGTTTGGTGTCTGACACCAGTGTGGAGACTAGACGAGGCCTTGGACAATCTATAACCACATGACATTCCTTAACACAACAATAGTATGGGGCAGGTATCGCTCAATTGTGTACTTAGGGAAAGTATGCATCTTTGTAGCAGGAGTAGAATACCTGGCCAGTGTTCTTGGCCTTCAGTCTTCTGCCAGAGTTTGGGCACCCTAGGCTAAAATAAACTTTGCTGCCCCTTCCTCTGGGCAATGAGGTCATATGTGATGTTCTAGATGCTGCTATGACCCTAAGGGTTGCCTACTTACGACAATTCACTAAAGAAACAATACAAAACAGAGATCAGACTTTACCATAATGAAATTAAAATCGCTCAAGCCAATCACTTGCAGGAGAAAATTGAGGCAGCCACTAACTCCTCGAGAGAACTTTTCAAAATTGTAAAATCCCTCACAACATTAGCACCGGAGGCTGGTAACAGAAAAATTGAAGGGCATTCTAGACCTGGGGGGCGAGGCCGCTATCCTTCTGCTAGACCTGAGCGCAGCGTTCGATACTGTGGACCATACGACGCTCGCAACCAGGCTTGAAAGGGCAGGGATTCAAGGTCAGGCCCTAAAATGGATCGTATCTTTTCTGAATGACCGGTCCTTCCAAACCACCGAAGGAGGATTGCTATCAGATAACTTCAAAGTCACATGTGGGGTTCCCCAGGGCTCTTCCCTGAGCCCCACACTGTTTAACCTATATATGCAGCCACTGGCTGACATTGTCCAGGAATTTGGACTGTCAATAATTACCTACGCAGATGACACCTAACTGGTAATTTCTGTGGCAAAGGATGCCGAATCAAAAAACAACTCGGTAGCCCCGTGCATGGAAAAAATAGCCAGCTGGATGACCTACAGCAGGCTAAAACTTAATGGGGACAAGACAGAACTTATGTTTTTGGGCAACAAAATTAATCCACAAATTTCCGTGAACTGGCCAGAAGAACTAGGGCACCCACCAAGACATAAAAACTCCATAAAAAACCTGGGAGTATGGTTAGATTACCACCTCACAATGGAAACTCAAGCCAGCAAACTGGCGGCCACCTGTTTCGGAATCCTGAGGATGCTCCGAAAAATCTTGGACCTCATCCCAGAGAAAGCACAGAGAACCGTGGTTCAGGCACTGGTGGTGTCCCGCCTGAACTATGGGAACATTCTCTTCCTAAATATGATCTTAACAGACTGCAGGTGGTACAAAACTCGGCAGTCAGACTTCTCCGAAATATTCCTCGGCATGAATCCACTAAGTCAGCTCTGAAATCATTACACTGGCTGCCCGTGCATGCAAGGATCAAGTTTAAAGCGCTATGTATAGCACATAGGGTCCTAAAGGGAAAAGGCCCAACCCTACTGAAAACCTTGATCACTCCATACATACCAGACAGAACTCTGAGATCCTCCTCGGAACATCTTGCCACAACAACCAGAATAAGGAGATCCAGATGGGGGGGAAGATCCTTCTCATATCTGGCACCGAAATTATGGAACTCAATGCCATTAGAGCTAAGAGTGACCACGGAGGAACGAACTTTCAGAAAGAAACTAAAGACCTGGCTATTCCCAGGCTGAGAGGCATCCGCACTTACTCCTGTTCCGCAGCGCTGGGAGGCCCATGGGCAGCTATGCGCTCTACAAAATCCATAAACATAAACATACTATAGCCTTGAAAAAGGGCCTTCTTCAGGGCTTTGCCCCAGGTTTGTTGAGCCATGCCCAAGTGGTCTGCTATACACCCAGGATAGGGTTCAATTAAAGTATGGGGGGGCCTTGTAGGTAGGTGCTGTAGGCACCAATGATAGTCCTTTCATTTATGGTCACCGTGCACACCCTACCACAAGCTGAAGCTGCCCCACACTTTAAAATGTAAGTTTAAGAATGTGGAGGTGAAGAAGCTCCCGGGTGAGTAAGAACTATACTGCGGATAGGTAATGAAGAAAAAGAACCAGAAAAAAAAAGTAAGCAACAAAAGACTTCCTAAAGAATAATTTTACAGAACGACTCAAGTATATAAATATACCTTCTGAACTTTTTATTGCTATACCAGTGACCAGCTCCTGTTTATCACAAAAAGGCCATAATACGCATTAACAATTAACAACACCATCACATAGAGAGTTTCAGTCTTATGCAGTGGCTGGATTTTATCACTTTGTTCCACTGCCCAGACCTCAGCTCACCGCGGCCAATATCAATCACCCAAAAGTGGGTCCAGGCAGCAATCCAAGCAAATCAGACCCAGAAAGCTTCAGGATGATGTGTGGTGCTACAAAGACACTCAAGAACTCAAAGAGAAGGTTCACATACTTCATACTGAATGGATTCCCTGGGACCTTCACTACTGATTAACAAAGCATGAAGATTGTAGATACCAAATCTCCCATTCTTCAAACTTGTTGTGAAGCAAAACAAGATATATTCTTGTCAGAGCTCACCTTGGCAAAGGACTTGCACATTTGATGTCACAAGCACCTCCCCTACCCGCAGAATACATCAAATATATATTTACACTAGTGATACATCCGTGATCCATGTAAGCATCAGAACCTTATTACTTTAGATCTAAAAACTAGGTGGGGCCTAAACTGACGTTATTCTGTCCCGCGCAATTACTTGCAATTATTGCAAAATGACTCGTAAATATGGGTAAGCATGTGAGAAGATTAATCCATCATTTAGCGCTATTTTCATAGTGCAAAATGCACCCTTGCATCCAAAATGGACCAGGGGATGCATTTTGTACTAAAAAAAAGCACTAAATGCTACAGAAGACAAATAGCAGTAGTCAGCAGCCGCTCGCTCTCTCTTAGTTCATTGTTCCTGTGCTCCTGCGGTAGGAGTTTTGCCCCAAATTCCTCTTTAAAAACTCAAGCTGGAGTAATTGTATTATTTCTTTATTTTGCATCACAAGAGTAATGCATAATCACTGAAATTACTCCGGGGTAATTAAAATTTCATCCAGGCCTACTAAAACTTGCCAGGGTCAGAAACCGTCGCCCAACAATGTCACTCGCACAGCAAAACCTGACGAACTAGCACCATTGCTCCATAGCCGCATAAGGTTGGAAAAGCCACCATCCAGTGGTCTTGTCCACCTTCAATTCAATGGATTCCTATCAACTGAAATGTTACTATGCGCTTGTTTACCTCTCAAAACTAGGAGGAATATTTATCAAGGTTTTGCGTTGCATGTGCGCCACGCAAGGGCGATGCAAAACCTAAATGAGATTTATCAAGCCACACAAGGCCACCTTGTGTGGCCTCGAGTGGCTTGAGAAATCCAGAGTAGCGCAAGGCAGCGCAAATTGCTGCTTTGTGTTAATCTGCGTCAGGGTGGCGTGCTGTGGGTGGAGCGTGGGTGTTCCCACGCATCCACCCATGCATTCTGACACATTCACAGATTTACCAACATTGAGACACCTGGGAATGCGCAATGAGGAGAAATATGCATATTTCTCCTTGTTGTTTCCTCTTTCTTCACAGAGGAAAATGCCTCTGAGGATTGTTTTTGTGCAGGAAGGTATCCCTTCCTACACAAAAAAACAATCCTGCCTGCAACACAGGCACCCTTGCAGCACAAGGGAGCCTGCATTGGCGGTAGGCAGCCAAAAGTGCATCTGCACTAGGAAAGGACAGGAATGCACCGTATAATGGTAAATACAGCACATTCCTGCCCTTTCCCTTTCACACAGTGCAGCAAAGTGACATGCTGCATTGCATGCATTTTTGCTATATATGGCCCTATATATGCCATGGCCGCTAAACTCATAAGGACTCAAAAGTGAGCCCCATACAAAACCCCCCTACCTTATACTACCTCGATCTATGAGGTCTAAATAATCCTCTACCTCCCTACCTGAGCTGCAAACCCTCTTAAAGATACATCTCATCAACACACACTCAGTCGACAAACGTTCTGATGAAGACCCAGTTTGGACGCAACTCAGACAATGTCTACAACAAATTCTAATTATTAAAATCTTAGAATCTAATAGAGAGGCCTGGTAGGTCATAAAGTATTACAAAGAACTAACCTTCATTAAAATGAGTAGTATGAATATGTGGCTAATAAATATGTACTACTCCTTCCTCATGGTGGTTATCCTCAAACCACCAGATCGCAACACCAGACTCCTGAGCAAAACAAATGAAATGGCCTTCCACCTGCCGGCTGTTTCCGACTAATCTTAATCTTAGGAGGCAATAGTCCATAAGAGCATCATTCTGTCAGAGCGGCAGTAACGGAGTTGAAAAAGAACAAGATCACCTTTGGATTTAACTAGGGGTGTGCAAAATTTGCATAATTTGCTTATGTGTAATTGCACGAATTGCAAATCCCTCATTTTGTGTTGTATTTTAGTGCAAATTGCATCCTCATGTCAATTTTTGGTGCAAACGCTCATTTCAACAAAAGCACAGTGAGCAACAGCCACTCACATCCTGCTGCTCATGTGTGTTAAGTTTACAGCGAATGGCCACATTTGTAGTAAATGTTTACAGGAAATCGGCCGTAATTACACAAAGTGGCGTAATGGCATAATTTCAGGAATTTCGTGTAACACAAATAACTCAAAATGTCTAAAATTATATGAAATATGCCAGCATAATTTCAAATTCGCCCAGGCCATGTTTTAACCATGAAGTAAGTGTCTGTATTCACAATGCTGATCCATATCTATACGTGCTCTCACACAACGTCAAAACGGATAACCTAACATTGCAACCTGATGTGTGGCAACTCATTAACCGTCTTTCTCCACATTAACTGCTGTATCAACCTAGCCTTACTGTAAATACAAAAGTGAAACACAGACAAATCAGTCATTTGGCAAAAAAGCTAAGAAAGGTTTGACAAGGTCTACAAAGCAGCAGGTCCGGAGTCAATGAACACTTCAAACTCAGAGGCCCAGATAGAACATCTGGACATCTTTGTGGCTAAATATTAAACACTGGTGACAAGCTGGTTCCCCACTGCCTGAGGACACTACAGCACTTGAGCACATCTGTCAACAAATGGTATAACAGTGAGCTGGCTGGAATGAAATGGAACAGACAGAACCTGAACCACCACAGGCACAAACTAATGTCTTCTGGCATGAACGCTAGCTCAGACTCTTCCCACTTGATCCACCAAAGACAAAGACATGGAGACAAAGCACTGTATGTGCAAGGCCCCTCTCTCAGGATCAGCCTAACCCTATTGACTTGTGGCTGATCCTCCTCACTATCCTTACTCCTGGAGACTCCTGGAAACTGAGTGTGACTTTCAACTAAGTCATGAATGTCTTATGTGGCGTGTCTGAGGAATGTTCGATAGAAGACTACTCCGGGCATCCACCTACACTGCAACTCTTTGCCACCATTATTTTGTTCTTCATGTATTCTATTGCTCAGCTAAGCCCTTCGAAGTGATGTGATATTCCCGGCATTTGAAATCTCGGCAATAACCCATAAATAGAGAGCAAAACTTTTGCATTTGTAGATGGTACACCATCATCAATTTCATCATCGTCATCTTCATCGCCATCATCATTATCATCATCATCACCACCATCATCAACATCATCATCTTCATCATCATTATCATCATTATCATCGTCATCACCATCATCAACATCATCATCGTCACCATCATCACCATCATCAACATCATCATCTTCATCAACATCATCATCTTCATCAGTATCATCATCATCACCATCATCAACATCATCATCTTCATCAGCATCATCATTATCATCATCATCATCATCATCTTCATCAGTATCATCATCATCACCATCATCAACATCATCATCTTCATCAGCATCATCATTATCATCATCATCAACATCATCATCATCATTTTTATTTCCGATTCAAAGTATCTATAAAAGCTGTGCATAACAACAATAAGAGTAACCATCACAATAAAAGCAGAGGAGAAAACTTCAATACGCGAAAATTAAAAGCCTGAAGCGAGTTCTTTCTCATCACCAATAGCTGAACTACTTAACACATCCTGATTAAAAGTGCAATCAAATTTAACAGTGTTCTGGTCAATTTAAAATGACTTCATCAAAGCGCCATAATTTGCCTTATCCTAACTGCCTCTTTCAGAAAATGTACAATAGAACAGTAAATTAGTTATTTAACATTTTCTAAAATAACAGAGCAGGAGATGTTTAATAATTAATAAAATGTAGACTTGGTTGCCTATAAAACTTACAGGACATTAACAAATGAAGGATATCTTGAGGAGACACAAGGTCGCAGCCACAGGCACCGAAGACAATGTAACAGGCTCAGCTGAGCCTAATTAGCACATAACGACGATCGCTATTTGTTACAATTGTGAAGTAAGGTTCGGATGACGGCTCTGTCTTCAACAAAATATACCCAAAAACTGGATTCTTAGACAAGATAGAGGGGCATATTTATGACAAAATGTCAGAGTGCGGAGCTGCGCCAAATTTGGCAGTGCCACACTCCAAAAAGCAGGAATGCGCTGTATTTACAACAATGCGGCTCACCCCTGTGCTTTCCCTAGCACTGGCGCTAAAAATAGCTGCCTAGCGCCAATGCAGGCACCCTTGTACCATAGTGCAAGGATGCCTGCGTTGCAGGGAATGATTGTTTTTGTGCAGGAAGGGGCACCTTCCTGCACATAAACAATCATTAATGGCATTTTGCTCTTTCTGTGTGTGCTATCTGGGGCAGCGTCAAAAAGCAATGGGTGCTGCGGTGGAACACCCACAGCAACACCCATTGCACGCTTCTTTCAAGCAAAGTGATGCGTGTAAAGGGGCTGTGTTTACAAGGTGGCGTTAAGCCACAAAATGTGGCTTAATACCGCTTTGTAAATTTGGAGAAGGGCATAGCGCCATCAGAACATCGCTAAAAGTGACGTTCTGGTGGCTCTATCCCCTTGTAAATATACCCCAGAGTATTCCCTTTCCCTCTCTCTAAATACAAGAAAAGCCTTTCTTGTCCACTCGATATCTTTCTTGACTAAAGTAGCTACTAAACATCTCTGGGTCGACCTACGTTACTAAAGGCATCCTTTACATATTTAATCCAGGGAATATTCACAGCCTAATCCAATTTTAAACAATCCTCAATAATTGTCCGATTAAGTTTAGGCTCTGATTACCACAGATCGAGATCCATCTAGCCAGTGCCCGCACAGCCAACACAGTCTGACTCCTGGTGTGTGATATATGCAGGAACAAAATTCGAAAGGCACAATAAGTGATGTGTTAATAGATTTTCCACCAATTGGAGACAGTGAAGGTCCCTATTCTTCAAAATCTCAAATAAGCCGCAGCTAACACACGCGTAGCCTGGTAGATCTTTATCGTGGCTTTCACAGGCTTGCTCCCTAGTTTGGTGGCAAAGCCAAAGACACTCTCAAGAATTGTTCTTGTTAGCTAAGAATGGGGCCCGGGAACCTGAGGAATCAAACAAAATGCCTAAATAGAGGAATGCATCCACCCTCAAGAGAGTTCTTCCTTGCACACTGAATTGCCTGGTCTTAGAAGATCTTAGCCCAGCCACCATGATTTAGGATTTAGAGTAGTTAGACCCTAACTCCAGTGAGTCCATAAACTTAATAACGCAATCCAGCTGCTGTTAGAGTCCTCGGGCAGTTCTGGACAACAAGACCGCATCATCCGCAAACAATGATGCAGGAACATAATGACTTCCCCACCCAAGGAAGATAAACACTGCCCTGTAAAAGAACAGATTCCAATTTGTTGATATATAGAGTGAATATAAAGGAGCTAAGATACAGCCCTACCTATCCCCTCCCCCCCTTTATGGAAAAAGACTCACTGAAAGAGCCATCCTTGTTGTACCTCACTTCCGCCCATAGAAAGATCAGTGTGTAGGTCTCGCAGGAAAATGAATATACCCTGTTCAGCCAGGGGCAACAGGATGGACCATAATATGTCTCTCTCCACACGATCAAAGCCTGAGGTGAGGTTCATAAATGCCGTATGAATGGAGCCTGATTTACATACCATATACTTATTCGGCAGGAAATACAAATTGAAACATTTGCCAAGTTGGGGTCTAAAACCATATTGTCGGCAAGGACATGATTGTCATCAGCCCAGACCATGAGTCTATTCAAAAGAATCCTCCCAATCGCTTTGACAACAGAGTCAATCAAAGAAATTGGTGTATAACAACCATGGTCAGACCTAGCACTTTAAAAAAAAAAAAACTGGTAGTAAAACCTTAATTTGCAACAAGGTAGGGGATGACCTCCTTTTACTTGATGCATTAATAACCTGCTTGAGGAGAGGTGTCCAAACCTGAGGTCCTGAAACCAAGAAATCAGTTGGGATCCCATCATGTCCCGGAGCTTTACACTTCGACAGCTGACAAAATTGGCACCTCACCTCCTCAAGAACAAAAATGATGTTCATGGCACCGATTAACTGTAAGGTATGTTCAGGAATGCACCGATCTATTCTACATGGCTCTAAAATGCTTGACCCAGGCCATTGGAGGAATATGACAAGACAGCGAGCCCTCTCCAGACTGAGCATAAAAATGGGCGATTGACAATTACACGGAATACAGAGCTATTACACAGGCAACTAGCTCGGAAGAGCTGAAACCAAGCATCGCCTTTAAGGGTTTTCTGACAAGTTTTAACCTTCGCCTTGTAGTTACGTCATCAGAAGGAGACCATAGTTTGGTCCCTAGGGGAAGCTTTATGTGTATTCATTCGCTCATGGGGTGCCCTAGAACCTTTTGAATCAAACCACCTACATAACAGAGCAATCACTGGCTTACTCTGTCAACAGGGCAGCAACATCAGCGTTCTCCCTAGAAATTAATATAAAAGAACTAATAATATTTAAATCAGATGAGTCCTCACTCGGGGCCTGATTTAGACGTCGGCAAAGGGAATACAAACATGGCGGATATCGTGTCCACCGTATTACGATCCCCATAGGCTAGAATGGGATCGTAATACGGCGGACGGGATATCCGTCACATTTGTGACGGAGTGTTCTCCTCCACGGACTTCTAAATCAGGCCCTAAGACATTTAGTGAAATCGAGAGCCCTGGAGGAAAAAGGTTGACATTAAAAGAAGGCACTTCTGCTTAAGCCCATTTCAAACGCAAACCCTATACGTGGTTATTAAACAACCCGTTCTCTGACGAGGCGGGATAATGACCTTTTTTTAGGCCAGTCCAATGTACCCAATATGGGAGTGTGGTCACTAAAGAGTAGGCAACGCATTTCAATAGACTTCACAACGTTTCTGAAGGAGGCACATAAAGTGGTTTGACATGACTGACTGACAAAGCTACCGTTTTGGCTCAGCTACAAGCTGTGCTTAATTTGTAAAAAATTAAGTGCTGGGCCAAACGCATTTCACAGGAGTCCCCTCCACCTGGCACCACTCACAGCTTCTGCCACTGCTGGTGAATGACAGTGCCAGCATGAGCTGCTAACAATCTCACTCAAACAAGTGTGATATTGTGGGACGATCTAGGTCACCCCAAACCGTAGAGATGGCCTGGAAGTGCTAGTTTTATTTTTTTATTTTAAAGTTTATGAAATTGTTAAGTGCTACACTAACGGACTGTACTGGAAAGTATACACACAGCATCAACGTGTTGGACTTTCCTAAATATGTGCTGATGTTTAGAATTAGCACCGGTAAACACCGGCACAAATTAAGCATTGGCTACAAGGACAGAGTAGCAACTTTGCACATCCTTGATTTAAATGATGCCTTTAGTTTTGTTGAGATTGAGGGAACAGGTTGTAGTACTCTGAATGCTACAAGGAGACAGCAGGAGTGTTTCATCGCTCACATGATGGCGTAGCAAAAGCGCAATGGGCCCCAATGCAAGGAAGGAAACTGGGGCCCCATCTCCTGGTTTGGTAGTAAAAAACAGCTACTGTGATTGGCTGAAGTAGGCCCCTGGCACCCATGGGCCACTCCACCTACTGCACTATTGATACCTACGCCCCTGCACTCACTCCTTCTTAGGGAGGGAGTCCAGGACTCATTTCTTTGCTCCTCTGTTGAGATGACTTTCTATCAGAAATGAACCAAGCAGAGAAGTTGTTATGCTTCCTGAAATGCAGACACAGCCTACTCCTGTGTGGACCTGAGGCTATTGCCTCTCTGATTGCCTGGTCTTCCGGTTATCCCCTCTCTTTACAGCCTCATTAATCTATGCCTGGGAGGAAGGATACAGAACATGGCAACAGGCTGTAAACAGCACATCCGCCTGGCCCACTGGCATTACTCATAGGAGAGACAGGGCTGACACCCTGAGCGATACTTCACTCCCACGACAGGCGCTGTAATGAGAGGTGAGGGGCACAGCCATAAATCCCTGTCCCTTCGTCCCACAGCTGCAGACAGTGAGAGATGGGGCAGCCTGCACCTGCATCCCTGGCAGGGCCAGCCCCTGTGGCACAGGGAAGGTTGTGCTGCTCAGAGAGTTCTTAAGTCTGGGTGAAGTTCCTGAGAAGGATCTGTGCAGGGGTCCCCACACAGGCCCTATAAGTGGGTCAGAGGATCTTGCCAATCACCTTCCTTGAAAAAAAGGAAAACCATAGCACTCAATAAGTAGTCCGAGAAAACATGTAAGGTCCAAACAGTAAGGACTTGTGTTGCGTAAGAAGTCTTCTTTATTGTGGAAATACGTAGTTTAAGTATTCATCGGTACATTCATGTTTCACAAAATTCATATACTTCAGTCCTCAATACTGGATAACAGCCGACACGTGTTTCGTCGCGCAGTGACTTTTTCAAGGCTTAATTTGTATTGAGACTCCTGGCACTAGGAAAGTATGCTGAACCAAGTAGCAACATGTGTTTATTTTATTTCGGAGGGCAGCACTTTGGTGGATGGCACTAGGCTGCTGTGATGCAAGACTTACTGAAGAATGCGTAAACTACGTATTTCCACAATGAAGAAAACTTCTTACGCACCACAAGTCCTTATTGTTTGGACCTTACATGTTTTCGTTGATTACTTATTGAGTACTATGGTTTTTCTTTTTTTTCATGTTGACACATTGGATCTAAGATCACAGATATATGCCTGAAGAAGAGACAGCAAAAATGATCTCAACGTGCTAACAAGGGGATGCTTCATCATCTGGGATTCTCCTCTTGACAGAATATCTTTAGGTCCTGACGAAAGCCGCGACACCTTACAGGGTCCTTGAGGCTGAAACATGTAGACCTGTTCACGTCCACCACACGCAGTTATTATTTCAAACTGCAGGTGCACTGTTTTTAATCCTGACACCAGGAACAAACTAATAAAGTCCATATTGCTCTTGGTAGTTAGTTTTAATATCACTCACTCACATTTTTTCTGTCTTTAAGTTTCGCACTGCGCCTGTCACCCAACCCATTCAGTTGTCTTCTCGTCCAAAGGATTTATGATATCCTAAATAGTGTAGGAATAAAAAACATCGCTGCGCTCCTCCCTCACAGTGAAGGGGTAGTAGCCCTTGGCGGGGCTAGGGTTCCCCGTCAAGAGGAGAATCCCAGATGATGAAGCATGCCACCTCGGTGGGTGATGGGATTACGTCCTAATTAAGGGATCCCCTTGTTAGCACGTTGAGATCATCTTTGCTGTCTCTTCTTCAGGCATATATCTGTGTTCTTAGAGCCGAGGATTTCGTGTATTGAATCGCTATTGTATAGGGATCCAATCCTCGCTGGTCTCTAAATTCCCTAGGACCCCCCCTTAACTGTGTTGTTTTTTTGACACATTGGATCACCTGGTCCAACGTGTACTCACACCTTTGGTAGTAGGGTGTGGGATAACCTCAAAAGCACACAGAGTCACACAGTACCTTTGATTCATCGGCAACGCGAGCGTGTTGAGTGTTGTTGGAGTAAGTAATTCTAGTCCCTTTTGGGCACAGAAAGCATGTGTGGTAGAGGTTTGATACTGATGGATACTTTTTTACTTTGCAGAGTAACTCATTAACTTGATATTTCGAGTCATGTGATGACCGTGTAGGTGTCGATTGGTTTAAGATGCTCGGTTTAAAACAGCACACGTGTGTTGAGTTGTGAAATGGTGGCGCTTTGAACAGCGTTGCATGTCTATTCAGGCACTTTGGGGCAGATTTACAAGGCCCTTGCGCCACTTTTGCGTCATTTTTAACATGGGAAAAGTGACGCAAAAGTGGCGCAAGGGGCTTGTAAATCTGCCCCTTTATGCTTTATGGGACGATTGGTGCACTCTTTGGGCATACATCTGTGCCGGACTTTTCTAAACACACAAACTATACATTTTAACAGCGTACACACATGCTCTTCAGCAACAGCATGAACTAATAGAATCAACTTAGCGGTGATGGAATAGCTTGAACAGTTCTTGTACTTTCTGTTATTATAGTATGGCTAAATACATGTATTTGTTATTTGTAGAGTTCCCCTGACCAAGGGATTCCCGAAATGCATTGGGAACACGGCATTGGAAACTTCATGTTGAATTCACGAAAAGCATAATGTTATGATCAAATTACAATATGTACATTACATAAGACACGAGAAATGTGTCAATGAGAACCTTTTTCTGTTGTTGTTATTACTGTGAATATTTTTTTGATGCACTAGGCAACCAGTGAAGTTGAAAAGAAATTGTATGGAAAATCATATAAAATAGTTTGATTTAATCATTGCACCATATGGGCATGAGTAGTGCACCTTGACGCATGTGACAGAGTCTGTACACATCTATTAGTGGATAGGATAAATGTTCCTGGCGGGAGCGGGTCAGGTCTCAAGGTAGCACATGACAGATCACATAGTAGAATCACAGATTACCTTTCTACATTGAGTACGAAGGTGTGCAGGATATATCTACAGGTTGAAATAACCTAAAAAGCAGCATCCCAAATCAATTTTCTGTGTCTTTCATATTTACTTTATGCCCACTACAATTTGTACATCATTTTGAGGTGCGATTTTTAGCCCACTACTTCTTTATAATATTAATCCCCTTCCTTTTTCAGGGGGGTGCTGCTCCATTAGAGCCCTGGTTCATAGCCTCGATGGTCCCATACCAGGAGCTGAGGTCACCCAGAAGTGAGGATAGAGGTATTTCCTCCCAGCTGCATCTTCCTTGCCCCCATTACTCTGATCTTGGTACACTTAGGGCAGGAAAGAGTCATGAACAGAGAAGCAAGACTAAGAAATGAACTGCACCTGGTACACAGCTTCATACTAGGGCCAAGGTCATAACTGGAGGACTTTGTCCAGGGTAAAAAGACTGGAATGGTAGAAACACAAATTCCTGCTTATTATTCAACATCTTATTAGGGGCTTTAGGGAATCAAGATGCAATCTTGTAAAATACCAGACTCTGATATTCCCTATACACCCGGTATGGGTAATGTCAAGTCCTGATATTCCCTATACACCCTGTATGTGTAATGACGGGTCCTGATATTCCCTATACACCCGGTATGGGTAATGCAGGGTCCTGATATTCCCTACACACCCGGTATGGGTAATGCCGGGTCCTGATATTCCCTATACACCCTGTATGTGTAATGACGGGTCCTGATATTCCCTATACACCCGGTATGGGTAATGCCGGGTCCTTATATTCCCTATACACCCGGTATGGGTAATGTCGAGTCCTGATATTCCCTATTCACCCGGTATGGGGAATGCCGGGTCCAGATATTCCCTATACACCCGGTATGTGTAATGCTGGGTCCTGATATTCCCTATACACCCGGTATGGGTAATGCCGGATCCTGATATTCCCTAAACACCCGGTATGGGTAATGCCGGGTCCTGATATTCCCTACACACCCGGTATGGGTAATGCCGGGTCCTGATATTCCGTATACACCCGGTATGGGGAATGCTGGGTCCAGATATTCCCTATACACCCGGTATGTGTAATGTTGGGTCCTGATATTCCCTGTACACCCAGTATGGGTAATGCCGGGTCCTGATATTCTCTATACACCCGGTATGGGTAATGCCAGCTCGTGATATTCCCTATACACCCGGTATGGGTAATGCCGGGTCCTGATATTCCCTATACACCCGGTATGGGTAATGCCGAGCCCTGATATTCCCTATGAACCCGGTATGGGTAATGCCGGGTCCTGATATTCCCTATACACCCGATATGGGTAATGCCGGGTCCTGATATTCCCTATACACCCGGTATGGGTAATGCCGGGTCCTGATATTCCCTATACACCCGGCATGGGTAATGCCGGGTCCTGATATTCCTTATTCACCAGGTATGGGTAATGCAGTGTCCTGATATTCCCTATACACCCAGTATGGGTAATGCTGGTTCCTGATATTCCCTATACACCCGGTATGGTTAACACCGGGTCCTTGCAGTACCAACTCATTAACTCCAGACCACTCAGAATAAGGGCCTAAATAGGGCAACGAAAGACAGTCCTGAGACCTCCTGTCCAGATGTGTGCAGGAGGGTACACACACTAGAGGGAACAGTATTCTGAAGCTTCAAGGGACTGCTTAAAGTGTTCCTCTTTTCTTTCTGTTTCCTGAGTCTTACTTTGGCATTATTTTATTAGCATCTTAACCTTCTAACAAGTTTCTTTTTTTCGTTTTTTTTATTTATATATAAATTTGTTTTTATTGAGGTTTAACAAGATGGAATGAAAAGAAAAAAAAGTAACAGAAAAATTGAAATTCCCGGTAATAGTGTGCCAGTCAGGTCACATATACTTCAATTTTCTTAGCAGTGGTATCAACTTTTTAGATCTTCTCAGGCCCACCCACAAATTAACTGGCATTAACTCAACCCCCGCAACTTTAATGTATCAGATCAGATAATTTCCAGCAAATTATTTCGTCATTCAGTTCAGTTATGATTGCCAGTCCCGGTTCCACCCATATTAGCTCGTCAGCGTACATCGCTTCTTATGGCATTAATCTCCTGTCGGTGACGTGGACTATTTCGTCTCTCCTCCAACGTCCCCATCCCCTGTGTAATTTTTTGGGGTGTGTAGGTGTTTAAGATTCCCTCCTCTCTGTTGCTCATGTACCTATGGATTCCCTTTTTGCCTCACGAAGGCCTGGTTCCTAGTGGGTATGAGATATCCTGTATCATTTATGCCCACACCATCAGGTCATCTATCAGTTGGTCGTCCCGCCGTACTAGTCTCATGTGTGACTCTTCCGCAGCCTCCCATTCTAGCAGGTCTCTCTTCCAGGCCCTACCAGTAGGCTCTCCCGGGCTCGCCCAGTGTAAGACTATGCGTCTCTTGGCCAGCATTGTGCCCAATGTGAAAACCCTTAATCTTAATGCATTTGTGTGTTTTTTTCCCTAGGAAGGATATTTAGTATGTAGCTTTTTAGTGTGGGGGTACTACCTCTTTTTGTACATTTGCCTTTTCTAGGACCACCTCCTGCCAGAAAGCTTGCACCGCTCTCCAATGCCAGATCATGTGCAGGAAGCCTGCCTCTCACTGTCCACAACTTCCGCAGGTCGCTGGGATATTCGGATAGATTTTGTGTAATTTTGCCAGAGTCTACTCTGTCATGTGAACATAATTGTATTGTATAAGCTTGAATCGTGCATTGATAGACACCGCCCGCATCCCCCAACATAGCTCCCACCATTCTTTGTCTGTCAGCTCACCCCCCCACCTTGTTGCGATATGTGTTCTGAGCTTTTAGTGCACTGACTGGTTTGTCTGCCCGCAAGGTCCGGTATAAGTAAGAGATGAAGTACCAGCATTGTGGAAGAACAAGCAGCATCACCATCTTGTTGGACTGTGGGGAGCCTCTGGGAAGGAGGTCCTTTTCCCCTTGGCCCTATAAGTCAATTTTGCATACTGGAGAAACTGCCCTGCGTTTGGCCAAATTGTCATCCGGACCTCGTCAAATCCAATAAATTTGCCACTAGGTATAAGTCGCCACTGTTAAGCATCTTACGACGTTCCAAATCGGCATATTCAGCACAAAGGGTGGGTGTTTGAGTACCTTTGTAATAGCCCTTTCCCACATGTGACTGATGTAACAGATTATGTAGGGAAGATCGTGTGGTATTCCTCGTCCCTTCATTAGTAATGTGGGCAAAGATTCCCCTTCATGTGTACCCTCCAGTAATCTCTTCTCTCAGTTGTCCCCATCGTCCATCCACTGGACCGCATGTTGTAGTTGGGTGGCTTTGTAGTACAGTTCTAGATCTGCAACTTCCTTGACCCCCTTTTCCAACTCACACTTTAGCATTTCTAGCCAAACTCTGCTTCTTTTACCACCCAGATCTAGTTTGTTAGTGTTAGAAATGGGGGTCTCTAGTTGGCAGAGGTAGGTACCTTTGTCCAAATAGGGACCCTTGCTTCTAGTCAGGGAAAGGGGGATACACACTTTAGATAACTCCTGCTCACCCCCTGGGTAGCTTGGCACAAGCAGACAGGCCTATCCCAAAGGCAATGTGTAAAATATTTGTACCAACACACACAGTAACACAGTGAAAACACCACAAAAGGACACCACACCAGTTTAGAAAAATAAAATATCTTTATCTAAACTAAACAAGACCAAAACGACAAACATCCAACATACACAGTTAAACAATATGACTTTCAAAAGGTTTCAAGAACTTGTACCATAGAATACTATGGATGCGTGACTTTTACACAAAGTACCTGTAGTTGCGTCAAAATTAACAAGGCCAAATAACCGCAGAGCCGGAAACAAAGAGATGCGTCAACTCCTGAGACCTTGGGGAGGCGATGCGACAGTCCTGCTGCACGCAGAGGAAGG
Source organism: Calotriton arnoldi (assembly GCA_963921515.1). Taxonomy (NCBI): domain Eukaryota; kingdom Metazoa; phylum Chordata; class Amphibia; order Caudata; family Salamandridae; genus Calotriton; species Calotriton arnoldi. The sequence continues at coordinate 787,162 of CAWUFW010004660.1, read as the reverse complement.
GTTGCATCGATTCCGGTCCGTATGGGAAGTGATGCGTCGATTCTTCATGACGGTTCTTCTCCGCAGGTGATGCGTTTGGAAAACTTGCAGCACAGGTGCGATGCGCGGAATTCCGGGATGCGTCGGCAGTCGATGCGGTGGCATCGAGCGATGCTGCATCGGTTTTCTTCGGCCGCGATCCCTCGGTGCGTCGATTCTTGCAGCGGCGACAGGCGCTGTGTCGGTTTTTGCAGGGGCACGGCGATGCGTGGAAATTCTTCTCACGCCATGGAGATGCGTCGGAAAAACATCCGCATGAAGAGCGATGCGTCGATTTTTGCAGTTCTTCTTTCTTCCAGCTCCCAAACAGCAACAACAACCTCCAGAGACCCAAAACTGGCACATGCACCCTCTGGCAGGTCAGAACTCACAGCAGCAGAGTGCAGGGGAGCTGGGGGTGAAGTCTTTGTGTCCTTGAGACTTCAGAACAGGAGGCCAGCACACACAGGCCCTTGGAGATCTCCTTCAAGCAGGGGACACAGCACACAGCAAAGTCCTTCTCCTTTCCTTGGCAGAAACAGCTGCTGCAGGCCAACCCCACACAACACACAGCAAAGGGACTGTACTTCTCCTCAGTCTCTCCAGCTCTTCTCCTTGGCAAAGGTTCCTCTTGAATTCGAGGAATGATCTAAAATTCTGGGGTTTTAGGTCTCATACGTATACCCCAAAATGTCTTTGATGCCTTTGTGTAGAGGGGCTCAGAGCCCATTCCAAACCAGTTCTGTCCTGCTGGTGTAGCTTCCTGGCAGGAGGTGGAGACATTGTTCAAGGGAGACAGGCCATATTCAGGTGTAAGGCACATCCCCTCCCACCTCTCTATATGCAGCCAAGGTCTGTTCAGCTCAGGGCTGAGTCATCCAGGAAGAGCCAGGCACACCTCAACCCCCCCAGTGGCTGTCTATAGAGAATGCACATCCTCTGTCTCTGCCACTCCAAACCCAGACAGTCAATCCACAAACAGGCAGAGGCACACAGAATGGTTAAACAAGAAAATGCCTACTTTCCAAAAGTGGCATTTTCAAACACACAATTTTAAAACCATCTTTACTAAAAGATGTGTTATTAAATTCTGAGTTCAGAGAGCCTAAACTTTATTTCTGTATCTTGTTCCCATAGAAGTTACATTTATAAGATGTTATAAATAAACTCCTATTCTATTCTATGGGGCAAGATAGCCTTTCAATAGTGAAAGACGAAATTGGCAGTATTTTACTATCAGGACATGTCACACACACAAGTACATGTCCTACCTTTCACACACACTGCACCCTGCCCGGGGGGTACCTTGGGCCTACCATAGGAGTGGCACATGTACGAAAAGGGAAGGTTAGGGCCTGGCAAGTGGGTGCACTTGCCAAGTCGACATGGCAGTTAACAACTGCTCACAGACACTGCATTGGCAGGCCTGATTACCTTTTCAGAGCTACTCATGTGGGTGGCACAATCAGTGCTGCAGGCCCACTAGTAGCATTTGATTTACAGGCCCTGGCACACTTCAGTGCACTTTAATAGGGGCTTACCAGTAAATCAAATATGCCAATCAGGGAGAACCAATTATAACAATAATTTACACAGGGAGCACTTGCACTTTGACGCTGATCAAAAGTGGCAAAGTGCCCAAAGCATCTATGCCAGCAAAAACGAAATCCAGTGCAACATCAACAAGCATTGGCATAGCCAATAGGTCTCGCCTTTGGGACCTTATAAGTGTTTAGCCATGCAACAGTTGATGTTGTTGCACGAAGGATATTGTGCTGCATAACTAAATACTTATAAGGCCCCAAAGGCGAGACCTATTGGCTATGCCAATGCTTGTTTAATTTTGAAGCGACTTTATCATATTTTACGTGATATGTGGTGTGTCATTCAAATAGCAAACGTTTTCAGGGCCTGGTTGGTGAAAGGGCTCCAAGATCCGAGCCAGCCCCTACGCTCGGCTCTGATTCAGCTCTCCCTGATAATTTATTGGCTCGCCACCTCTCTCTGTAGCGGTATGTGGAGCATGCCTTGGGCTGCTACACAACACGAGGAGTGTGTGGGGAAAGGAGATATTAAGTCTAGCAGGTCAGGAGAGAGCAGCAAACAGAGAGCCGCGCGCGCAGATCAATAGAGAAGAGAGGAAAATAGGAAGGGGGAGGAGTCAGGCGAGTCTACAATGTGAACAGTGAAAAAAGGGAAAGCCAATACAAGCGGGTGCTTTGGCGCCTCTCAAATAGAAGACCTGGCCGTGCTCTATTGGCAGTGGAAGCACAGCGACTAGTAAATCTGCCATGGACTCTGGGTTTTAAAATGCAAGAGATCCCTTGCACCCTACAAACTCATCATTGTGGCAGCACTAACAGCAGACTCTTCTGACTCTACTGATAATTCCCAGCAGGACTGGTATATTTTAATTGGCTTAGTGCTACAACTTCTTAACAAGGTTTCTGTCCTTTAAGCATGGCAACTTCTTGGTAATCTTGGCAGAGAGGCCAGTGATTGAATGGGCACGTGGCGAAAAGAACCTCTCCTGCAGAGCATATGTGATCAGCAGTGGTATTGTGCGCAAAAGGCTTCTCTCAAGACCTCTCATCAGTCTATCGTGGTGGATACTGCTCCAGAATTAGCCTTTCATAATTAGGCTGCATATAGGGTAGAAGTTTTGCACGCCTTGCTCACTCTGCCGTAAATAACTGATCCTTTCCAAAAGAAATGCATTTATGTAGCAACCCATGAGCAGTCTACCAGTACCATGAGTCATAGCAATGTAAGGAATTGAAAAAACAAAAAATCCCCAAGTGAGAAGCACAAAATATGTGAAAAATGACAGAAAATAGCTAAGTTGCCCCATTTTAGGCGCACAGAACATGCAAGGCAAGGCTCCTCAATAAATACGTCGCGTTCAGTGTGAGTGTCAGCAGGACTTGCAAAAGTCATACACAGGTACACAAAACAAGATATTCATCCCTCACACACATAACTTTTTTTTATGCAGTTTTATATAGCGCGAACTCGACCCGAAGGTATTGGAGCGCTTTACATGAGCACCGGTTACGTTACACAAGGACACATTCAGGTACGGGGAGATTGAGTGATTTGCCCAGAATCATAAGATGTGGACGCGACCCCGAGGCTCGAACCTTGGTTACCAGCACCAAAGTCGGCAATCTAGCCGACGGACCACATCCTCTCCCCATAGCTAGCGTCATGTATATCATGCGAGCAGCAGCAGTGCATGCTTTACTATTCCCCAGATGGATTCAGCACTGCTGCCGTTAGCATGAGCTTCCCTCACAGGCAGAAGAGAGACAAACCGGGAAGTGTGCGTGTATGCACCACTGACATGCAAAACAGGCATGGTATGGGTAGCAGCAGTGCAATTTGCAAACACTCATAGACAGCACAGGGGCCAGGGGCTCAGCTAGTAATAGTGGAGCAGGTGGGGGTGGCGCCTGCGTCCGGGGGTCTGAGTGGCACTACGGACTCGAGGTATGGCTACTAAAGTGTGGGGGTAGGGGCCATTTTCATTGCATGCATTAGGACTCCTGGCAGCCTCGCCACACCAATCAATGGTACCTCCACTCACGAGCCAGAAAAATATAAAAATAGAAGAATCCAGGCGCATGCGCCTCGCATACTCCCTGGGACCACCGCTGGTTACGAAAAATCTCTGCCGTCAGCAGTGATAGGTTCTGCCAACAAAATCTTCCAAAACACGTATTTTTATAAAGATGACATGTTCTTTACATTTGACGTCAAACCATTTTCGAAATGCACCCTGTCTAGGTAAGTATGAATAGGGGCTTCTATATATATATATTTAAAGAATTTAAAGCGATACGTCTTGCAGACAGCAGTGCTGTTAAGCCAGATGTAAACAAGCATTGGCCGCGTGGCCGTGCGAGACGCGCTCTGTGGTGGGGGAGGGGGGAGGAGCGGGAGAGCAAGTGACGCGCGGCCGTGAGAGTGACACGGCCGCGCGGCCCCGAGAAGCGCTCTGTGGTGGGGGAGGGGAGGAGCAAGTGAGAGGAAAGACATATGGCACCTGGAGCATGCGAGGAATGCGCGTTACTGTGCGCGTACTCGAATGCTCTAGGCCAGCCAAAAGTTGTGGTCGCATTTCTGCAAGCCCACTACAAAATGTCTCGCCCAGAGCCAGCGCTGAAGCGCTGGCTTTCAGGGCGAGACCTAAAAATACAGGAGGTAGAGGCAAAAAAATCAGGGGAAACCATGCCAAGGATGCCAGGTCTAACAGTTAGAGTATGGTTAAGGAGTGTAAAGACCTGTCTCGGGATCGGTTAAGTGGCTTCCTGTAGGACTTACAGGCATCTGGGCAAGACTACCATTTTGTCCACCGCTACCCTATCCATGATTGCCTGAGGGAACATTGTTCCACAATTTGATTGATTCCTGGAGGCCGTTCACATATTCAGTCTATGGCTATTTGCTTCATCGAGTGTGAGCTGGATGTCCAAGGATCTGAAATCGGAAGTCACCCAAAGTATGTCCAATTTGGGTAGTTCGGCAACCCCCAGCTTTCTCAGGCCTCTGATAGGAAAGAGTTATATTTAGCAGTTTATTCCTGAGACTTCCCAATATGTGGTTATTGCATGCAGCAACATCAGTACCAAATTAGTCGGGTGCTAGATGTAGACAAATGTGTCTTCCGCTTACATGGACCCTATGTGCACAAAGTTTCCGACTTTAATTCCTCAGGGGCCTAGTGCTGACCTGAGCCTGCAGGCCAGCGGCTCCATTGCTAGAGCAAACAGAAACGACGACAATGGGCAGCCCTGCCTCAGCCCACGACTCTTGTCAAATTATTCAAAGATTATGTGTGTGCTCTCTTTTGTTTTTAATAGACACCACAGGCTCCATAGTTTGTCAAGGTCCCAGGGTTATAGGAAAAAAATCATCAGTGGGCAGGTTTTAGGACATTACACATTTGCACACTCCAAGTTACCACTCACAAAGGATCATGGGAATAAAAATGCAAAGAGCATATGATGCTTGATCTCTCAGAGCACAACACGTAAGGTGTAAGCTTTAGCTAACCCTAAACCACCAGTAATGCCTTGCAAATGTCTTTCTAAAGCATGGCAGAAAGAAACCAACCTTATGCTAATTAGGGCTTTGGCATTTAAAGAAAGTGTTTGCCAGCTTCAGTTGATGCAAAGCTGATGTAGTTTAATTTAATACATTTTTGATAGCAGGCCATGCATAGGGGCCAACCTGACAAACTGAATTATGTAGTATGTGAAGTAGTACTACAGTAGTAATACTCATGTACTACAAAATGCTATTCACTAACTCACACGCGGAGACCTCTTCCTTCACCACTGCTATGTTTTCCGTGCGGTGGTCCCCTCACACAAAGATCTACGTTTTAATAGCAATTGTAGGAGGAACCCGGGGAGGGGGTGCCTATAAAATGGGGAATACTTACACCTAAATGGGAAGGGTTTAGGGAGATGGAAGGAAGGGTTTCGGGAGGCACATGTACATACAAACACAAACTGGGTCTGGATGATATTTAAATTACGCCAGTGTAATTCATGTAATTTCAGGGATTTTGCATTGACCTAGTACACAAAATTCCCCAAATTATACCATTACACCACTTTGCGTAATTATGCGCCATTTGGAGTAAAAATGTACACAAATGTCAAATTTTCATATTAATTCATAATAAAAATTGACCACAAACACACTGCGAACAACATAACACAAGCTACATGTAAGCAGTGCTCCTTCTAAATGCATCCTTGAGCCAAAAAGTGATACAAGGGTGCATTTCACTCTAAAATATAGCACACAATTACAGATTTGCATTTTGCGTAATTTAGAGACATTTTGAGCTAAATTAGCATAATTAGGTGAAAGCAGATTAAGCGCATTTCACACACCACTAATGCAAACACCCACCCACCAAAGAGTAAACCCACTGCTATTCATAAACAACACTTCCATAGTTACTAGCTATAAGGTCTAAAAAACAATTGTAAAGGTACTCCAACTCAGCCTTGGAGTAAGGCAGCTCACAGGTACTGCCACAAACTCCCCATGCAGTACAACAGAGGCAGGGACCTAATGTAACACCATATAGGAAATAAGTGTGTATGCTTTTAATGGAATTAGCCCACATCTCATCCTCAAAAGTGTCTTTTGAAGGGCCGGGTTCATGGTGTATGATAGATATCAGGTTTTTTTCTCATCCTGATAAAACGACATGCAGAGGTCTGCGTGGGCATTTTATGCTAATTCTTTTCTGTCTTCTTCCAATTATATTAATTTTGCATTTTTGACTAGCGTCATGGATATTAGGTTTTGCGGCAGCTTTTGTGTGAGAATACTCTGGGCTCCTAAACGTTCAGTTGCAGTGGCCACGAAGGGATCCCATTGGAATTTCATTTCCTGAAGGCTACGCCTTATTAGATCTTTGAGGGATCCTTTAGGGGGCACCATGAGCTTAACAATGCTCAAGAATCGAGCGTTCATCATTACTGCTTTTTTGTTCAGTCCAAATTCTAATCGTACTTGGGACGAAGGCGTGGCAGTGGGGAGAAGGAACAGGTTTGTCTGGCCTGTTTGTGTTTTAGAGGTTTGGTACCAATATTCTTTTTTTTATTTAAAAGAAACTCATTGTGGTGTATTTACTACAACATGCACAACAAGTAGAGAGGTGCTCAAGAAGATGAGGTGTCACTGAGTTAGTAAGATAGAGAACTCTACTTGGGTAAGAAGTGTACAATAGCAAAGAGGAGGTGGTTAGTAAAGGGGGCCCCAATATGAGGCAGAAGATAGGCTTCATGAGGGTAGAATGTAGCCTTGAAAACTAGCAGGTCTGTTCTAGTGAGGGAGGATGGACGGGCGTGTGCAAAGGCGGTGTTATTTAGTGAGAGACAGTAGGTAATCTTGCGAAAGGGGGTGTGTAGTCCAGCTCCAGAGGGTGAATGGTCTAGTGAGAGAGTGGTTGGTATGGTGAAAAATTTAGTGTAGTGAGCAACAGTGGGCAAACCTTTGAAAGGGGACCGTGTAGTCTAATGAGCAAGGGTGGGTTGTCTGGAGAAAGAAGCGGTGAAGTTTATTGAACGTGGCTAGTTGGTTTTGTAAAAAGAGGAGGTCAAGTTTAGTGTGTGCGGGTGGTTGGTTTTGTAAAACGAGATGGTTAAGTTTAGTGCGCACGGGTGGTTGGTTTTGTAAAACGAGGAGGTGAAGTCCAGTGACAGAGGGTGGGTGGTGTTGAGAAAGGGGAGAGTTATTCCAGTGAAAAAGGGTAGTTGGTGCTTTGAAAGGGAAGGTGTAGTGTAGTGAGAGGGTTGGTTGTTTTGTGAAAGTGACAGTGTAGCCGTGTGAGAGTGTGGGGAGTCTTGTGAAAGGGGAGGACTGTTCTAGTGATCTAGGAAGGGTGGTCTTGTGATAGGTGATGGGTGCTCTGGCTAAAAAGGTTGGGTACTCTTGAGAAGGAGGGACATGTTCCAGTTAGAAAGGAGGGATTAAATGATGAGGGGTGAAGTGTTGTGTAATACGGGGGGTGTATTTTGGGAGTACCCATATTCAAATAAGGCAGTGACTCTAACCTCTTCCCTTTTAGTACCTCATAAAATAACCAACAAACACTATCTATGGAAACGTTTATTGGCCCAAATTTTTTTATTGCAGGGAGCACAATTCATTTTTTAAGTCCTCATCACCTTCAGATGTAATCCCACTATATTTTTCACCATGTTAGGCGAGGTCGAGATGCCACAACAAGGGAGAGAATTTCTCATAACTTTGTCCATGAGGTCAGTAGGACAATATGCAACCAGGCCAGCAAATCCCACATGTTCCAAAAGTTAACTGGTGTAATCATCCGACTTTATTGACAACACAGGGCCTCATTATGATGTCGGGCAGAAAGCCGTTCGACAGCTCATCGGAGGCTTTCCGCCCGACATCATAGATTTCCGTCCGACCGCCGTATTATGATACTGGCAGTCGGAGGGAAACCCACGGGGGGAATTTCGCTCTGCTTCCGACGGCTCACGGAGCCTGTCGGGGCTGCGGGTGGAATTGTATTCCCAAAATGGTAGCGGAGCCTGCCCTTTTATAGCGGTCCGACTGCCATGACAAGGCAGGCAGAAAGTGACTTTGTGGGCCCCTAGCAGGGCCCTCTTCCCCCCTGGCCCTCCACTATGGGGCCTGGGGGGCACCATATCCCTGCAGGGATGTTTGAAAACATAAATTATTCTATTGCAGCTTGTGCGCTGCGGCCCTTTTCCGGCCGCAGCACAAGCTGCAATGGAAAAATGGATGTTTATGACCGCCCATAGGGCGGGCGCATCCTAATACTGCGGGTGGAACCGCTGACTAATAGTCAGGCAGATTCCATCCCACTACGGTGTCGGTCGGACGCTCGTCTGACCTACATCGTAATACGCCCCATAGTAGTATACTTTATTAATGAATCAGACAAGCACAGGAAGTCAGAACCGCACCTTTTTTCTGATGTTCATTTCATATCCCACCTACAAGTTGTATTCACATCCCTTCTGCATTCTGTTCTTGAGGGGGTTTTATATCAATCCACCTCCTACATATTACCTGTCTACAAGTCCAGATCTAAGAGAAGATTAGCTTCTGCTGTTCCACATTATAAAGCCTGCTTCCATCTTGTCTTATATCAAACAGTATGAATGCTGGGCTTGCCTAACATTCGTCAGCGAGCATTTTCAATATTACTTCAGTCCTCCCACTCCCAAAATAGAGCTGGACAATTTGCAACCATGCTCGTCATCAACACTTGCTGAACCACATTTCTTGCACACAGCCTCTTGTGTCCTTCTCATTTTGGCTAGCCTGGATGGAGTCCAATAGGATGTGTAAAGTAAATAGATGGTTCCTCCTAAAAATGCAATATTAAGTGTTAAGAAAGACTTGGCATACATTTCCATCTCTTGATTCAGTAAGCATCCTTCCCATATACTATGCAAGGGGACCATCCTATCTTCCTCTGCATCCCATAACACTTCATCATACCATTTAGAAATGTCTTTCTTCTTTGCTCCAGGACCTTGTAATGCCTCCTCCAGCTTTGCCAAGTCATTTTCCCCCTCCTTGTGCCACATGCCAGGCCAAAAGCTGCATGTATTTAAATCTAGATATTTTCCCTTTTGTCCCACCCGAGAAGTAAGCCCATGTTCTCAACTTTGTTTCGTCTATTGACTCTCTCCATCCTACAAAGCCTGCTGCTGGTCTTTCAGACATTCTGGTGTTCCAGGTGAATCTGAGATGGGGGCACACTCACAATAGCAGGAGACCCCCCATCTAAACCCCCTGTTGTACCAAATTGCGTCACTAGCTTGTGATACTTATAATCTCACCTATATGAACTACCTTGGGGCATCAAATATGGAACATAATCCAGTTACAGATAAATTATTGTCAAGAACATGTCTTTATAAAGAACTGTTATACTTCTACAAAATAGCGAATGAAGTCGCGTGCACTAAACACCACTCATGATATCACTCTAAAAAAGTAACTTACTTTGAGTACCACTAGGACTGAGATATGTGGCCCCACATACTCTACTCATGGCTCAGTCGAATGTCTGATCATCAATGTTAAACAATGAAAAGAAACTTCTGGAATGATCTGCTAGCCGAGAAGACCACAAAGACGGTGATTTCTAGGAATCAGTCGGCATGCACAAGGGATTCATGGAGCTTCACATGTAGACATGGACACGGCTTCCAGGAAAAATGCTCCTCGCGCTGCGCTTTCACGGATGGCCGACTAGGGCTTGCAAATGGAGATAGCCACCAGCTGCTTCTTCCTTCTGTTTTAATTAATACTAATCAGTTTACCCAGCTGGAATGCCTTCGAAGAATCCAAAACTAAATAAATGTTGTTGTTTATTGGAACCACACCGAGATCCCAAAGATGATTTCTTTCTGCAACAGATGGGTAAAGGGGTATACACAGTAGCGGCCCGTGGTGGGAGTGCTGCCGTGCGGTGACGTGGGGCAGGGGAGGGGCAGGGTGGGGAGTAGTAAACTACGGAATACGGCGGCACAGAGGTAAGTAAACAAAAAAATAAATAAAATGAATTTCGTTGTGCGTGCTGCATCGCATTTGGCGATGCAGCGCGCACAACGAAATTGTGGGCAGCACTCCACCACGGGCCGCTACTGGGTATACATGCAAGTGAGGGAAGTATTGGCTCTCAGTTCCAGATCTGACTGGCACTATATAAAAATTGTCCTGCCCAAGAGCAACAGATGTCGGGGTAATCTGTCGAACTTTAGAATTCAGTGTGACAGAGTGGCAGGGAAACATCCATTCCCACGCAGTCTTTGCCACGCATTGCACTTACCACGCAGCCATTACAACGCATATGCCTTTACGGCACATGTCATTACTATGCATATACCTTTACGACAAATGTCTTTACCACACATACCTTTACCACACTATATATATATATATATATATATGGGACACTGAACACCACCGAAGATTTATACACCTGCTTGTAAATAGACCATTAAATGACAACCCTTTACCACCATTTTTTACTAACACTTTTAATTGAGATATTTGTCATATGGTTTTCAATTTATAGTATATTTAAAATTTAAATTGTTATATCTATTTGATGGATTACCATATTGACGTCACCAGGCAAACCAGCGACAAATGTAAATTTTGAAGATATCTTGACAAACCTCTGCTGCTGCACAAATGAATAATATTTTTTAAAAATCACATAGCACTTGGGCACTTTATAGTAAAACTATAGATTACGTTGGGGTGGTCGCACATTTTGCACTTTATATTGTAGTCACTTTTATGCAACATTATAGATAGAGCTAGACTTTCAGGTATTTTACCAGGATCTCTTGTATAGTATATTACTATATAGCCCCCCTCACCCCCGGTCCCCCTGGGACCCCGCCATGGTATAAAATCTTCTTTTAAAAAAAAATTTGCTGTGATATCGCGATATTCACAATTTTGCTGCAATTTAAAAATAAAAGCAAGTGTCGGCTCCCGCGCTTGCTTTTAAATAACCCCGGCGTGGGCCAGGTCCCGGAGGTGTATAATAAATATAGGAGGGGGGCAAACGGGGCACCCTTTCTAGGGCTTATCAAAGCGTCAGGGACTGCCACCTCAGCACTTTTTATTACGTTCAACTGGGCCCGCCCGCAGCCCTGGGGACTTCCACCTCCCTGGGACTAATTACAATAATATAGGGGGGGCCTTGCGGACCCCCCTGCCCATGGGACCACCACCTCCCGGGGGCTTTTTATATTTGGCTTGGGGGGCCTCACAGACCCCCCCGGGCCCCGAGGACCACCACCTTCCCGGGGCCAAACTCTAAAATAGGAGGGGGCCGCATAGCCCCCTCCTCCCAGGCCGTTCTCAGCCCTGGGGACCACCACCTCCCCGGGGCAGGCCCTTAAAAAAGAAAGGAGGGGGGCCGCGTACCCCCCCTCCTGAGCCATAGATGGCCCTGGGGACCGCCACCCCCAGGGCCGGCTCCAGCAATGTCCTTGGGTGCCCAGCCAAGGGACATTGGTGCTCCCGCCAAGCCATAGCAAAAACTCTGCTTACAGCAAGCAAGAGCAGAAAAACCTCTTGCTAGCTCAAAGCAGCGCATGTCTGTTTCCCAGCCCGCTGTCAAGCGAGCAGGGAAACAGGCATATTGCTTTGAGATCCAGGAAGCTGCATGTTAGCAGGAGGCGGGGAACTGGCAGGGACTGCGGGGGCCTTCAGGCTCCCCTTGCAGTCCCCAACCTGAAAACACTGGATGTCGTGAGTGGGACCAGGGCACCCAGTACTGAGGCCAGGCAACAGGGGATGGGGTCCCCGGGCCAAAATCGGTCTCGAGCGGGGGCTGGGGTCCTTGGTGCCAAAATTGGCCCAGGGAAGTGCGGCCCGCCCTTCCAGTATTTAAAAAAAAGAAAGGCTGGGCCCTGGGAGATGGGAGATGGGGCCCCCAGGGCCGAAGTCTGCCCGGGGCGACGGGGAGGCACGTGGCCTCCTTCCCTTCTTAAAATGCCTGGCTCCGGGGGATGGAGACCCTGGGGCCGAAATCAGCCCATGGGAGGGGGGCTGCGCATCCCCCTTCTTTTAGAAAAAGAAAAAAAGCCTGGCAACTCGCTCGAGGCCCCGCCCCCTTTCTCCATCTCTCTGCAAATGCACCTCCTGGCATGCTGCTGGTTGGGGGATGAAGTCCCTTTGGCTGCTGACGGTCCTTAGGGGTAAAGAAGACGTCCTGGTACCTCCAGTAAGCCCCAAACAGTGAGATTGCTGAGAGGTGGTCCGAGGCCGTGCCTCCTTTCTACACCACTCTGCAAACGTGCCTCTCGGCGCACTGCTGGTGGGGGGGATGACGTTCCCATGCCTCCTGAGGGCCTCAGGACTAAAGTGGACTTCTTTCCCCAAGCAGTGTATTAGTGCACGCACCCTCCTGTGCCCTCCCCCCCCCTCCGTTCAGCAGGGCAAAAAGGAGGCCGCCTGCTCCAGACACTCCTGCTCACAAGAACCAATTTGAAAAGCGCTGCGCCCCTGGGCGCCTTAATTCACAACAAAAGTCAATGGAGCTCAAAAAGCAGAAATAAAATACCAAGTCATAAAAAAGATTTACTCCTCCCAAGAGATAAATGAGAAGCCAGGAACAGCCAGATCACAATGCAAAGCAGAGAAATGCAAGGCCAGCATCCCGACAGCAGAGCAGGAACAGAGCAGCAGAAAATATAGTCAACGCCAACACTAAAACACTCATAACTGTATATAATGCTACAGTGAAACCGATTGAGAACCATTCATGAATAATGAGCAGTGGAAAAGAAATACAACATACTGTAAAGCATTGTCTAGAGTGGTGTTTAAGGCTAGGAATAGAGCAGACTACTGCCTTGTAAAAACAGTTTTCTGAAACTATTTAACTGCTTCATGCCCTGGAAATTGTGTATGTTGTTTCCAGTTTTGACTTTGAGACTGGTCGGGTATAAAAAAAAATAGTTCATCCTTTTGTGTGCTGCCACATTCTTGTGCTGAGGCAACAAATGATGGACGGAATCCTGAATAAAGCAAACATTCACCCCCAGTCATAAGATCTGGGTTAAATCCATTGTTTTTTTGCTCACCACGCCACCCCAGTTTGGACCCAGCCATATGCAAATCAGTCTTGACCCTGCGCCCAATGGGAACAGTTCAGCCCGAACTGCCAAGCTGGGTCCTCCCTGGGCCAGGAACAAACATTGTGGGACCAGTTTCGGGGTATCACCGCTCATCAGCCAGGCTAGCTTGAATCCAGTGGCGCAGTGAACATGGGACCCATGTCTGGACTTACCCTTCCCACTTAGGGCAAAAAGTGCTGCCGCAACAAATGATGGACGGAATGCTGAATAAATCAACATTTGCCTCCAGTCAAGAGATATGGGTTAAATCTGACTGGGGGTGAATGTTTGATTTGTTCAGCATTCCGTCCATCACCTGTTCTTTTTGCATTTGTCGCCCTAAGTAGGAAGGGTATGCCCAGACGTGGCTCCCGTGCTCCCCTTTGCCACCAGATTCAAGCTAGCCTGGCTAATGAGTGGTAATACCCTGAAACCGGTCTCAGGATGCTTTTTTCTGGTCCAGGGAGGACCTGTTCTGGCAGTTCGGGCTGGTGTGTTCCCATGGCTAGTAGGGTCAAGACTGATTTGCATATGGCTGGGTCCAAACTGGAATGGCGTGGCGTGCAAACACATGATCTATTTAACCCATATCTGTGACTGGGGGTGAATGTTTGATTTGTTCAGCGCTTTGTCCATCACCTGTTCTTTTTGCATTTGGCAGTTTCTTGTAAGCAGCCCCCTACTCCAGCATTCCGTAAACCCCATGTACAGATCTGCAAACTCCTTAACCAGGCGTAAAGTCATAAACTCCTCATTCTTGGTGCCAACCTCCACTTCCGGGCTCCTCGAGGACCGACTCCTACTTCTGCGATAGCTTAACGTTACTACAACTTCACTATTTTCACAAATCCTCCCATGGATTAAAAATTTTCTAAACCATACCACAAGGTCTACAGTCACTTTCAACCCACCCAGTTCCGCAAAGGTCTAACTTTCACCCCGGTTCTATGCTTTTCCAAGGCCTACCTTAAGATTCAGTCTTCTTAACTTCATCCAACTCCAAAATCTTCTAGGCCCCAACATCTTATCCCAAATCTCTGTCAACCCATCTCAGTTCCACATTTATCTAATCCACGCCGCCTGATCCAAAATCCCTTGCACCCCATCTCCATCTTCTAGCCCTGCCCCAAGTTCCCTTGACCCCTCACTTCTAATTCCACAGTCTTCTGTGCTCAAACCCCAGTTCTTTGCTTTTCTGAACCTCGCCCCTCGTGTCACAATCTCATTCACCAGAACCAATTTCACTACCTTACATGGTCCACCTGAATGCTATGCTTTCAAAGCCTCGCACCAGATTCAGGACTCTCTTTAATCTTGGAAAAAGAGGGAAGGTGTCTTCAGAAGTGACCTGGACCATGTATACCACCACATCAGTGCGTGAAGGATTGGTGCTGTGGGCAGGTATCGATGAGCCTTCATCAGCAGGAAGCCCCACATGACCAACCTAAAACAACTTCCACAGAGTCATCAATCAGAATTCCATAGGACAAACCTGACCAGAAGAAATCCAAATATCTAGGCTTACTGCTTCCACCATGAAGGAGAACATGAGAGGATCCAGCAATTCATGGTCCTCTATCCAAGATATAACCTTGTAAAAAGGAAGCATGTAAACAGAAGACTCGTGCAAATGCATAATAGCGCGGTTAACACAGCTCTATCACACATATTGCTGGGTGCCTTTAGTGACGTAACAAGAGGGAGACAACATTCCGACGGAGGCATGAGACCTACTATGCAAGACACTGTAAACAAATGGCAGAGGTTGCCATGTGACCTTCCAATGACCAGGCTTGTGACAGATTCATAAGAACCTATCAGAAGTCTGGTACAAAGGAAGGGGCACAGCAGCATCCAAAGTTTCTGGATGCCTTGCATGAAAGGGAGAGAGGAGGATAGCGCCATATTCACTATGTTATAGTGCTTCATTTCTCTCCTCCTGCACCCAGGCACTTTAGGCTGGCTTGCACCAAAGCATACACCCATCTACTGAGGGCATTAGGTGTGGTGGGTCTTGCCAGGTCTTAGACCGAGCAGTAATTAGAAACCGACTTTAAACTGTGTTCCTGTCCCGCTCTATTTTCATGCCCTGAATTTTACTGTCAAAAATAATAAATAATTTATTAACTAAGACTGTAAAAGCCCTTAAGGTATCCCAAGTGTGCAATACAATCCTTGCTTACCTTTCACATGTTTTACTTTGCTTTGCATGCCCTGAAAATATTTGCTTTTTCAAGATGTCTTGTTTCTATAGTTTATCTTCATGACACCTACGACTCATGTATACTGCATACTTTGACGTGGTTGTATGATGATACAACGCATGCCTGAACAACGCATGCCTGTACCACGCGGTCTCAACCACGACTGCATCTTTACCACGCATGCCTTTACCACGCAATTTCGTGGTAAAGACATGATGGGTAAAGAGACATCCATGCTAAACATCATACCCCTGCCCTGTAAACTGGCCCTTTTCCCCCTGTTCTGAGCCCTAAAAATAAACCCCACGCCCCAAAAACGACACCGACCCCAGCCTTCCCCGCCTTGAGCCCTTAAAACTGTCCCCTGACCCTGCCCTCCCGCCCTGAGGCCTAAAACTGCCCCCTGCCCTGTAAACTGTCCCTTCTCCCCCTGCCTGAGTCCTAAAAATTAACCCCTCGCCCCACAAACTACCCCAACCAAGCCCCCCCCCCGACCTGAGGCCTAAAACTGCCCCCTGCCCTGTAAACTGTCCCTTCTTCCCCTGCCCTGAGCCATAAAAAGGATTGACTTAGCAAATTTTGCAACAATTATGCACTATTAGTAGGAATTTTGTGAAATGAAATTAGTGTTACCTTGCATGAATATTGAATTGGGGCAGGATCCACTCTTCAGCCGCTGAAAAAACATTGTGAAGAATTGTATGAAATTATGTAGCCATAAAATTCACCAAATGTCACGAATTTCAACGACGTAGTATAAAAGTGGCACATCCTACTATTGTGGTGCATCCTTTTTCTTGGTAGTAGTGCACCACAGCAGATACCCTGCCTTTATCTGAATCACAGCAGCAGGACATTTAAATCAGGGGATGTGAAATTGGCCCCCAGTTCTCCCCTTCTCTCTTAAAAATCCCTTTTTCATTTTCCTTCTCTTTAAGTGGTTATTTAAGGAATGTTCTTAACATTTCATATGTATTTTAACTGAGATATATATATATATATATATATATATATAGTATAAGGTTTGATTGACGAAAAAGGCTAATAAAATTGAATCACATCTTCATAACAACCACCCCTTTAGGGGAAGCCAGAAGGGCACCATAACTGTCTGCTCTGGACATACAGTAATGGTTTCCTTCATAAAAGCTTCAATTACATCTTTTACTGGAACATGCTGTTAAAGGGCAGCGGGGTCTCAATCGCTCAGTTTTCACTGCTGGTGGCAGAGAGATGCCAGCACAAAGCTGCCTCCCGTGGCAGTAACGTCATAAATTCTCATAGTGCGTTTAGTGCCTGACTGTAAAAGGGCAAATTGACCAAACTGTACTTTTTCAACAGAGAGATGTTTCTCAGTAGCAATGCCGGAGGTAGTGTTAGGGTCACTTCAACCCTGAAGGCAGACCTGTCAACTCACACAGTGGCGCTCACGCCTCATCACGTGGCGACCAGTGACGGTTCACTAACATGTGGTGTGCTGGAAACCCTTTCATAGAATTGGTTTCTAACTCAGGTGTGAATGCTCTGCACAGCGGGCCTCCATTTAAAGCCTCTTCAATACATGAGAGATAGGGGGTGTGTGTGTGTGTGCGTGCGTGTGTGTGTGTGTGTGTGTGTGCGCGCGCGCGCGTTCGTGCCAACCTTTGAGGACCGGTCCCTGGCAGAACCAGACAAACACTATCTTTGTCAGAACCGGTGCATTATGAGGACTGAACCCCGTAGTGTGTTTAGGTACTTTTGAGCGAGTGTATCAAAAAACTAAAAGTGCAGTTATATTTTTAAAGGAGCAGGGCATGCCAAGCAATCTTTTAGACATTTTAATTAGATTACATTCATCGAACACTGCACAGGTGAGATGGGGCCTGAATAACCAAGTCACAGATCCGTTCCCAGTTCAGTGTGGAGTAACACAGGGCTGTGTCTTAGCCCCCACACTTTTTATTCTTTTTATTAATGATGTTCTTAATTTTTTAGATAGAGATGGGTGTGATGCCCCAAAAATTGGCAATAAGAGAGTGCCCGCCCTTCTCTTTGCCGATGACACGCTCTTAGGCTCAAAATCGCCGCAGGGATTGCAGCAGCTTTTAAATGATTTTATTAAATTCTGCGATGGGCGAGGGCTGGTGCTAAATGAATCTAAATCCAAATATATGATTTTTAGAAAAGGAGCGGCAAACCCCACTAAAAGACCTGTGCTAGCTGGCAGTACCAACTTGGAGCGAGTTGATGCCTTTGATTATCTAGGCATTCGCCTAACACCAACAATTAATTGGGCAACACATATCGAGAAAGTTAAAATGCAACTTATACACCAGACTGCCAACATTACTAAAATACACAGGAAAACTTTGTCAAAACAACTTGCACCGGCTCTGGAAATTTATAACACGAAAGTCTTAGGTGGGGCACTTTATGGAGCCGAACTGTGGGGCACTGGGACGACAAGCTGTTTGTCCACAACCGAGAATCGTTTTATTAGATCTCTGGTAGATTTACCTGCAAGTACCCCACTGCTGCCATTATACCTGGATCTTGCACAAAGGCAGCTAGCACATAAGCTACGCTATAAACTTCTCATGTTCTGGCATAGGCTGTGGACTGTGGACGAACTCTTGCCATATAGGGAGCCTCTTTTTGAGCTATTGAAGACATCATCAATAACCTCGATCCCCTGGTTCAGATCACTAAGGGCTACATGCATCAAGAAATGCTTTTGCGAGTCCTTAATTGCGATTATTAAGGAATCGCAATTAGGGACTCTCAAAAGCCTATGCATGTAGAAATCGCTATTAAAATAGCGATTTCTAAACATTCCTTAATTGCGACTCACAAATTGCGAGTTGCAATTAAGGAATGGCTTCCCATTCATTCCTATGGGCCTACAGGCCCATAGGAATGAATGGGAATAGCATGCGCAATTTGCGAGTACCAATAGGTACTCGCAAATTGCGCATGTAATTTCAAGGGTGCAAAGGTGTCAAAATGACACCCTGTTGCACCCCTGAAATTGTGATGTGCACCCATGTTGCGTACACACATGCCCCAAGGGCATGTGTGTGTGTAACCTGAAACCTTGAAAAATGCACTTTAGTGCATTTTTCAAGGTTTTGCAAAATACAGACCAGAGTAATTTCTCTGTATTTTGCGGCTCCAAATAGCGAATTCGCTATTTCTAAGTGCTTCTAGCATTGTATTTAAGGAATCGCAAATTGCGATTCCTTAAATGCAATCGCAATTTAAGAAATCGCAATAAATTGCGATTTCTTAAGTTGCGAGTGCCTAACACTTTAATGCATCACAAAAGGCCTTTTTGCAGGTGCAAACGGCCGATTTTTGCGAATCGCACCGTTTGCGCTCGCAAAAACTGTTGATGCATGTGCCTGTAAGAGAGTTATTGGTGAGACTTGGGATGGAGGGCTTTTGGATTGACCCAGACAGTTTGGTCGATATATCTCGAAAGAGCCTCAAAGAAAAGTTCTGGGAAGTAACATCATTGCAAATCTTGGCTAAAGCAGAGGGCCGATTGACTACTGAATTTTTAAATTTTAAATCGGTTCCCTATTATGAGGAAACACTAGATGAAATTGTCCTCACTTTGGCTCGTAAATTATTCTTCCAGTTTCGATATAAGACTATACCCACTAAATTTTTAGCAAAAAGTGGTGAAATGATGTCCCTATGGATGATCTCTGTCAGGCATGTGATGCTACCCCTGAATCTATTGTTCATCTTTTATTTTTCTATCCTAACTATAAACTTATTAGGAAAAAATGGATATTACCACTTTGCAAACTAGTTGGCAGGGGCCACTATCTAGAAGTCCTGAGAATTCTGTGTACTGATCCTCGTAGAGTTGTGGTTTTTAGGTCTATCTAGATTATGGCAGGCACTATGGATAAAGCGTTTGAAATGCACTTTATGACGCACTGCACTTTCTCAAATCTATGTGATCTTAAATACAGTTTGGACATGCTCCGTGATTTTGGCCCCGAAAAGCACTTTATGATGTATTCTGTTTTTTTAACTTATGTGATTTTATCTTAACTTGTTTATATGATGTTTTTACTTATTTATGTTTAATTGTCTGCCTCTTATTGTATACTGTGCTGTGTTCTTTTATGATCCTTTGTGATCGAAATAAAGCAATGAATGAAAAAAAAAAAAGTGCAGATATATATTTCTTGGCAGCTTTATAACCTATCCTACTAACAAAGCGCGCGTGGAGTTAGAATTGTAATTACACACTTCATTATGGCCAATGGCCAGTCCTCATAATAATAGGTATTTTATGGGGGGGGGGGTGGTTTGGTGTGTGTGTGAGTGGGTGGGTGGGTGTGTGTGTTTACAGCGTCATAAGGAGAAACGGAAGTGGGGGTTGGTGGGTGGGGCTGTTTAGACAGAGTAGGGCATCCAAAAACCCACACGCCTTGGTCTGCTCCCTTTGCCACGCCATGCCCCTCCTCTGTACGATCACACAGTGAAAATGATCTTAATGTTGGTACGTCTGTTATGGGCAGATGGCCAGCCCACCAGCTCATCAGAGGCCACGATCTCCAATCCCTTGGGGAGGGCCACGCACCCACCGCATTTAGATTCTGATGAACCCTACAATTCTAGCTCTCCACAAGCCCAATCTATGAAAATTCACACAAATACATATGAAAGTCAATCATGATGGATTTTGGTGGAATTGGCAATATCCTACCATTTGATCATTTCACACCACTCGGCTCACTGCTACACCGATTGATGTAGGTTTTGATTTGTAGTGTCAGGGTAATTGCCACTTACTGAACATTTTTACTGCTGCTCCAGGAGTTAGATGTCCAGCCGAGGGTATACATCGTATATCCAGACTGGGCGGATCCAGGTCATATTTTCGGGATATTAGCAATAGATAAGATTTGTAAACAAGGAATTTCTGTGCAACTAATTTACGTAGCCAAAGGCTCATCCTTACAATCTGACATAGACCAGCTCTTCTGGGATCACCGTTCAACAACCCTGATCTAAACTTTGAGAAGGGTCATGGTACTTTAACTATTATAGGAGCTGCAACAATGTGTGTGTTCCTGGAGATGTAAGTCTGAACACTTTCCACAGTGAAAACAGAAATCAGCTAACACTTGGATGGGGAGATAAAAGAGAAGCAAAAATGTCACTAGAGATTGAAGCTGAAGGCTCTCGAAGGAGAACCACTGCCATGAAGCAACTGCTCAAGTGCCCAGTTTCGCACATCGGTCCCACCTACAGATGATGCGTGCAAAAGCTTGCACATGATATGGGGTTCACAGCTTGAAAAACAAATCTCTTGCAACCTTCAGTAGACAGCCCATGAAGGTGCTTTCCACAAACCTTTTTGTGTTCTTCAGTTTCTTTTTTTTTCCGGAGTTTTTATATAGCGCAAACTTGACCCAAAGGTATCGGGCATCACAGCGCTTTACACGAGCACCAGTTGCGTTTACATGAGGACACATTCATTTTTAGGTCTCGCCTACGCAGCGCGCATGCGCTGCTTAGGAGGGCCTTTAGCCGTCGCTCTGCTCATTTTCAAGCACTGCACTCATGCTTGTGGCGGCATCCACCTTGCGGGAGCGAGCAGGGGCGCGCCACAAGCACGAGTGCAGTGCTTGAAAATGAGCAGACTGCTTGCGCTTTCACTTTCGTTCGCTCTATCAACCCCCCCCCCTTCCGCCCCCAACCGTTGCTCACCTCATGGCTTCACGCGCCACCAAGCGTACTCTGGCCTCCGTTGCAGCGCCGACCCCGCAGCTCCCCGTCTTTCACCGGCACCCTTTTTTCCAACCAAGCATTTCTTTACGCTACTACAATCAATTCACGCCCCTCTCTCTAATCGTTTAAATGCCCTGCATCGTCCCTGCCAAAATTCACTTCTGCACGTCGTTTATCTATGTCTTCCCTCTTCTACTGTATTCTCCCGCCCTCATCGCGCTCTATCAACCCCCCCTTCCCTCTTGTGTCTCAAACAAGTGGATGTGAAAAGAGGGAGGATAGTCACATCGAAAGATTCCAGCTGATGTGTGTACTTCACATGGCAATGGCAAAGTGTGCCCCTCGCGTGCGCACACACACACACACATTCGATCCTCGCGACCCCTACTTCAGGCTTTTTGTCTGCGTCGCCACGGGATGATGCAACTCCCCCGTCCTCTGTCTCCATGCGTCGCAGGTGCCACCTGGCGGGCTCGCTTTGACGGTAAATTATACTCTGCCAGGGCTGCCAAACTTCAGAAGAGCTTCTTTGTGCTCTTCGTAAGATTCCCTTATTATTACATTTCAGGAAAGCCTCGAAAAACTACCTGGGTTTTTAAGAGCAAAGTCTCTTTTCTGTCATTCTGAGCTCTGCTTAGCACCGGAGACGCCTCTCGAGGTATTTGTTGCACTTAAGACATTGTATAACATACCATAACTCACCCCGAGTATACAAGGGCAGCTTTCCTATTGGCTCCATCATTCATGTCTCCCTCAGTCAAGGATCGTGGCCTTTTGCCACCACTTCCTTCATTCATGTCCTGGTCCCCATGCCTCGGTGCTTAATTTGAGCCGGGGTTTCTGGTGCTCGGCACCAGCAATTGATCGTCAACACTGGCACTTATGGCAGTCTGCCATATGGTGGCGCTGTGTTTCTAAATTAGCACAATGACAGTTTATTATTAATACAATGTACATTAAAATAGCTAATACCTGGCAGCCCCCCCCCCCCAATCCACTCATAGCTTTGGGGGCCTGGAATAGTCTGAATTGTCGCACTTGTTGGAGTGTGATGGTTAGTACTGTCATTTGCATCACTGGCAGACACAATGGGTGGAGCAAGCTGCTGTGGCCTCCTGACGAGCGCCCTGGCACTTGTTTTTTTTTTTTTTTTTACAAATTAAGCACTGACATGGCTCCATCTGTTATCGTGGTCAAGTCTTCTTTTACCACTGTAGCTTGGTTACACTTGTTTACTGTTTTTGTATGTTATGTCTGCATTAACGTGTTAACATTTCTGGTCATTTGGACAGTGTCAGCCGACTGCATTGGAGTCAATAAAACACCTGCTTCATTCCATACACAAGTCGATGCACATGCATTCGCACTTACGTTTTCAAAACCACTTTCTTTGTACAGGGCTGCGAAACAGCAGCATGATTTTCCCACTCAATGTAATCCATCGATACTCATAGTACGCCCTGACCTTTACATGAAGCCCCCAGTTGAACAGCAGCACTAGGCTGCTGTTTGGTTTACAAAGCACTAATAGTCATAAATATATAAAATAAACAGCAAGCATTTATTTACAGACAAATTGAAGTGAAATTGGGAACTTGAAAGGCATGCAATTAGAAAACAAGCATTGGCATAGCCAATAGGTCTCGCCTTTGCGACCTTATAAGTGTTTAGCCATGCAACAGTTGCTGTTGTTGCAACAAGGATATTTTGCTGCATAACTAAATACTTATAAGGTCCCAAAAGCGAGACCAATTGGCTAAGCCAATGCTTGTTTGGCACGGGGAGATTAAGTGATTTGCCCAGAATCACAGGATGTTGCGCGTCCTTGCCAAGGCTCGAACACGGTTCCCCAGATTTAAGGTCAACCGCCCTAGACATTAGGCCAACTCCTCTCCCCAACTTCAGTTCTACGGCTACAAATTCTTCATCAAACAAGGAAATCTGTTCCATTTTATTCTTTACTTGCTTTGCCGAGGGCAAGTCTAGTGGAATGCCTACATTAATCTGGACTGCAGCCTGAGTAATTTCCAGTGGCTGAGATTAATTCAAGCATTACTTCCATCCCTTGTTTTTTGTGGGCGTAGGTGCTCCAAGTACAATGGGTCTACCTCTCAGAGGAGACCTCACCTGGCAGTTCAGGTTGGACTGTTCCTGTTGGAGCAGGAACAGGGCTGATCTGCATATTGCTGGGTCCTCTCTGAGGTGGTGGACAAAAAATGATGGATTAGAATGCAGCCCGAGAAATAAACAAGCATTTCACCCACCATCTTTTAGTTTTTTTCAGTTCTACAAAGTTTTCATCAGACAAGGGGAGTCTGTTCTATTTCATTCTGTACCTGCTCATCCCAGGAACAGCCTGGTTCAGTTTCAGTCCCGCAGCTGAAGTAATTCATTATTCTACTGTGATTGGTAGCCCAGATTGAAGTTTCTAGTATAATTATTTCTTTGATTTGCGTGAAAGACAGATAAATTACTGATGCAAGTAAAACGTTGTGCCTTGTATTCTTTACCGAGTAAATTTATGAGTGCACAAAAATGGCTTATTGCATGGACATTTTGCAATTCCAGGGCAAATTTTCCTTTAAAATCGCTTTAAGGTCGTTTACTGAAAGTTTAATTGTTTACAATAATTCCATGATTTGGTGATTGGTTTATTCAATCTAGTGATCGTGATATTAATGCAAATTTAGATTGCACATGAAAGCTCCATGGTGGCATTTAAAGGGGCAGCCTGTTTTTTTGCTGGCCTCCACAGAGAAACTCTGGCCAATAAAAGCTGCGGTGGTACTAACAGGCGTGGATAATTGTGTTAATCCATATGTTATCTGCATGATGTTAAGTTGTTATCTTTAGTATTGGCATGTTCTGGGGCTTACTACGAATGTTCTGTTGTCTCCCAGGTAACTGTACGAGCCCGACGTACGCACTGCAGCAGTTGCTTTGAGCTGGCGCAGGAAGGAAGACGTCTGTGTTAAATACATCTATTTATAAAGCCTACTTTGGGTACAGAGCCTCCCTACAACAATTTTCTCCATGTACGAAAAGCAGAATCATGACTTTTTTAAATATGGAAATACCACTTTTTCTAAAAGAAAAACGGGCAGAAATAAATTGTTGACACTTACTACCTTCTGTAGTTCACCCCAGTATAATTGGAATGGACCGATGGATCATCGCGAGCTGGAGGCTTTGGGGGGAGGACTAAGCTTGCCCTCTCTCCCCCTCCATTATTTTTTAATACTCATTCCTTGCTGTTTTTCTTCTCTGTATTGTAAATAATTCTACTGGTGTTAGTAGTTTCTTTCCCTCGCCCCGAATGTTTTCTGCCTCTCCTGCTCCTTTGCTTCCACTTCAATCTCCCCCGGTGTAGTTTCTCTGGCATCCACAGATGCTTTTTGTAATAAAATGCAATTTGAAGGTTTTTATGTTTAAATTTTGTTTAAAGTACTACTCGGAAGAAGTTCCTCTGATGACCCATGAGGTTTGTGCAGCTCAAGAAACCTTGTTTTGCTGATCACAAGGAACATTTTAATGAAATAAAGGGCATATATTTTGAATTCTTTCAGAAAATAAATGTTTTTCAAAAGAAACCATCAGCACATCCCTTCTGGCAGGAGAATATTAGCAGCACCGGCTAGAAATGTCAGCACCAACACATCAAATCAAGGTTACAAGACTGTTACGGGGTCATAGTGGTAGCATATGTCTATAGGACTGTAGTGTATGTTTTTACATGGGTGGGAATTGTCATAATTGAAGTACTGTGATTGGCAGGGAATCAAGATTTCTGCAGGTATTGAATATTCTTACAGCAACACTGTCAGGGTCACTTCAGGAATTGAATTGTATTGTAGTGTAGTGTAGTGGCACTTGAATAGTGGTTCATACCCCTGACGTTGCGGAAAAAGTTATGCCAAAACAGGGATGGACTAGTAGCGGGCTAGTCTGTCAGTCGCACTTCGTTGAAACTGTGTGGGGTTGTAGTGTTGCCTTTGTAGGAAGGGTGTCACTGATGTAGATGATGACCAGAGAGGACCTCTTATTGTTTCACTTGGAGCTGTGCTTGAGTGTGTAGGGGAGAGAAAAAGAGCATGAAAAAGTATACGTCAACATAAATAGCACAACTGTGATTGGTTGGAATCTTGTGGGTTGTAAGTGTGGCCCTTGTTGGAGGAGTCTTGGTATCAGTCATGAGCAGCAAAGGTTTGCTTTTGCTGTAGCAGTGGATATATCGACAAAATCAAGAAGAACTAGCACTCACTAAGGAAGCTAAATGTTCATGTTCTGGAAAAACCATTTGTTTTTTATGAAAACCCTCACCCACCAACCTAGTTGGTGGCATGCTTCATCATCGGGTCCCACCCAAGGTGCCGAGTGCACCCCGGGTGTGCTACAACGCCTGTATTACAGCGGAGCTGGTTTTTCAGTGTGGTGATAGTGCAGTGAAGTGAACTGGCGTGTGTTAAAAAACTGTCCACAGGGTCCCTTAAAATGAAGTTTATTTATTTAATACTGGGCCCTCTGGCAGTGCTTAAAAATCGGTGGATAAGTGTAGAGGTAAATTATGTCTCTAATATCCATTAGTATAAAATCAGGTCTACATGTTTCAGCCAGGCTACACCGTATGCTGGCTTTCGTCAGGACCTATATGTGAGAATTAAGGTGGTGAATGTAAAGGTCAAGAGAGATTATGGTGACCTTTGGTGATGTCGCACTCGCTAAGGTGCGCGTTAAGGAGGGAGATATCCTCCCGTTGTTGCTAAAACCTGTAAAGAAAGAGACAAAACAGGACAAACATACACATGAACATATAATAACTCCAAAAAACGAGCTTCTCATTTAGCGCACATTGTGGTAAGTGATTTGTTACGACTTTATTAGAACGGGCAATATGCGGAAAAAGGTAGCATGAGAACGTGGTGCTGCGCTAGTGCGTGACCGTGCCGAATTACTGAACAATATGCGGTATAGTGAAAATACCCGGTACTGTGGCGGTCTCACGTAAGTTGGTAAGATTAGAATGCTTACGATGAGTTTTTCATCGGTGGCAACATGAATCCCGCAGGGAGGGCAGGACCTGTAGTCACACTCTTTATGTGTGATGGGAGGAAAAGAAAGGGAAGAAGTTCAGAGGTAACTGTTCCCCGAGCTCATAGGGATGCTTAATACCCCTCACATGCGTCACAACGTTCAATACGGCCTCCAACAGAGTAACCAAAATCATCCGCAAAAACTGGAGGATCCTCAATACAGGCAAACTACGGTGGGAACCCCCGATGTTTTCCTATAAAAGAGCAGGCAGCCTGAAAGATAGACTCGTCTCCACACGCCCAAGACCGTTACTTACAACAAGGGAGATTACGGTCCTTAACTCATGGGGCCTACCCAACATAATTGATTATAACAGATTATTGTCCAATCGACTGTACAGTCCAGATTGGACTACTGCAATGGGCTCTTACTCGGCGCGAATAAAGCCGTGACCAAAAGACTCCAGCGTGCACAGAACGCAGCTGCACGGTTGCTTTTTGCACTACCTAAGCACTGTCATACCTCTGACTTGCTGCGCCGGCTCCACTGGCTGCCGATAGAACAGAGAATCTATTTTAAAACCCTCTGTACTACACATAAGATCTTACATGACCAAGGTCCGCAAATCTTGAACGGGCTATGCTCGCCGTATGTTCCGTCTCGTACCCTGCGCTCTGCGGATTTGCATCTTGCCATGGTCCCCAGAATACGCAGGTCAAGAGCAGGTGGGCGCTCTTTCAGGGCCTTGGCACCAACCTTATGGAACTCTATTCCTCTTGCTGCACGGAATACGCAAGACCACTGGGCTTTCCGAAAAACAATCAAAACATGGCTTTTCTCAAACCTCTAGGCGAAATCACCCCTTGCCGCACCTGTCAGTTTCAGCGCTGGGACGCCCCGTTGCTGGGGCAGCCATGCGCTTTATAAGAATCCATAACATAACATAACGCACACAGACCCAATTACAAACTACATATAATGTCACATCTGCAAGCTAACATAGGAACTACTTTATGTGTTTAATTATCAAAACCTAATGGTAGCTCATAAGGGATGATGTAACCTTTCATGTCCTTTTTAGACAGCCTGTCCAAGCAATGGCAAAGCATGAAAAACACATAAGAACCAATAGCTGAGTGGGGCGGACTCAAAGCCCCGTCTCTTGCTCTCTGTTCTTCTTCCTGTACACTTTTGAAGAATTGGACTTGAAGTCTTCTAACTAGCCAAAGCTCTCAGTAGACTAGCAACACATGGCATGTGTTGCATTGCACCATTAAGCTACAATGGGGTAACCCTGTATTCCTCAGAACCTGTCTTGCGTTGCAGCAGTATAATTCTGCCCAGACTTGAACAGTTCACCCGTGCAAAAGAAACCAAAAGTTTTGGAAAGGTCTGAGTGACCAATAAATTATGGAAAACTGAAGGAGGACCAGTGATGCTCTACATTTAGAAGTCAAGATTGTCTATAGCAGGGCCTAATTGGTCTTCATCTTTATTCCTCCTTGGGCAGAAACATTTTGATCACAAACCAGACACACAAGCAGGGGCGGCTCCTCCATTATGGCGGAGGAGCATCGCCCCACTGCTGGAACCAGCAGATCAAAACGTAGAATAAAATGAAAATAAAGCAATCAATAAAACTGCTTTATTATCATGTTATTTTACTTGTAGAAGTCACAGCTGAGTCTTGAGGGCGTGGTCATCAGCAGCAGGAGGAGTGGTGGGCAGAGGGCACTGCCAGTGCGCATGTCGGTTTGGCCGGCCGTCTTACGACAGCCAAACCAACATGCCCACTTGGATATCTCCAGGCTGTTGGGGGGGGGGAGATATCAGAAGGGCTCAGGAGCACAGGCTCCCAGTCCCTACTGGAGTGTGAAACCAGCCCACTCCATCCAATCCCAGGGCTTCTTTCATGCTGGGTAATACCAGCATAAGAGCAGCGTCTGGATTGGTGCAGGGGAGTCTGGGAGCCTGTGTGTCTGTGTGCACCGGGGCTTGGGAGCTGAAGAGCACAGTGAGGTGGCAGGTAAGTTCTATTTATGAGCCCTCCCTCCCCATCACATTTTCCTGCTAGCGAGTGCTACTGCACGCAAGCTCCCAAAAGCACACAACAGAATACTGCTTGAACACCCAGCACAGGCACAACAAAGCAGAGCTATGCAAATCCCTGTTGACATAACATAACCTATCACCATGCTGCTGACATCACATCCTCCTTTACAGAAGATTGCACACACAGCCTACACAGGGGTGTAGCCTGCGTTGTCAAGTTATATAAATGTCCTGGTGCTGTTGCACATGAGTGCTTCGAGGTCCTAGGGAAATCACCAAGAGCTCGTTCAACTGGAGGGAATTTATTGCTCAAAACACTGTATAAAATAATGGCTAATTTACAGATGTTTGTGCATGTTTTATGATGTTAGACCACTGGGATTAAAATACCACTTAGTACAGAGGCTTGAGTGACCCTTAAGCATTTTATTAGGCTGTGCCACATACATTGGAGCAAAGTACATAAAATGTTCATGTTCTCATAAAGAAAGAGAGGTCCCTCAACTGGACTGGTATTAATGGCTCCTTCTGAAATCTTCTGATGAATAATTTGTTTGCACAAATGCATGCCTGCAGTCGGTAATTGCCCTGCACAGCAAGTGGCAGGACTCAAAGTTCAGCTTCAACTTCATGTATTTATGTGGACTTTATTTCATGGCTACAGGATTCATCTGATGCTTGCTTGGCTCAGCTAAACGCAACACTGTTGCTTTTGTTGAGCTAGCTGCCAACAGACTGTTTGGTGCACATTTTTCACATTCCCATCTGCCTGCTCATTTTAAGAAACACCGTTGTTTTCCTGCACTGGTACTAAAAGACCTTTCATTGATATGGTCTGCTCTATTTCATGTTTAAACACATCTTTGCCAATCAATCCAGCCCTGGTTTGAATGGAGAATGTATATTTTGCTATTCCTTCTTTTTAACTTTCTCTACATGATATTGCAAATCTGCCTCTCCTGACACTTCCATTACAAAAGGCACACACAGATCTTGCACTAACATATGGCAGCTTTTTGTCAATTTCAAGCCAAAAATAATCAGTATACAGAATACTAGGGGTTGGCAGAACTGGTGGAGTTTCACTCCGCGGAATTCTGCGGAGTTATATAAGAACTACGCAAGATTCCACAGAGTTCCGCGAGCGGGCCGAATTAGGCACGTCGCACTGCTTGCGCTGATTTTTGGCACCTGGAGCTTGTTCCACGTGGTAAAATCAGCACGAAGGGCACCATGTGGGACGCCAGAGGGTGCTGCTTCTTCCTGCCACTCAAATAGATTTTCTACTCGAGTGGCAGCTTCCTCAAAATGAACAGTCACGACCTGCCACGACAGCCCGCGTTGAGAAATCTCGCCAGAAGGCATTGTAGCGCCAGAAAAACAGGCTATGGGAAGCAAATTCTCGCTCGCGCTCGGCATCTTAACGTTGGCGGGCCGCGTTGAGATAAAAACTCCACCATGCGGCGGTTGGCGGAGTTTTGCAGGGATTGTGGGCAAAACTCTGCAAAAGTCCGCTGGGAAAGACCGGAATTATTTGCCACCCCTACAGAATATAAGACTAGCAAACAATTACAGAGCTCTATTAAAGTACCAAAGACTGCACACAAAAAGCGTGTAAAATATGACACCTTAAGTTAATATCCTTCAAGAGAAAATCTTAAAAATAAAAGAATAAAAACAGAGGCTTTGATGTACTTACTGAACCAAAAAAGCTACTTGTTGTGAAGCCCCTACTACAACCGTACTAATACTTGACAAACTTCAATGTGGAAAAACAATCTATAGACCAGCTCATGACAAATAGAGAGGAAACAAAATTTAGACTCTTATCGCACTACGGGAATCAGGATATTTCAATAAACTAACAAGCGCCTGTTTGGCACCTCCGTTCTAAAATAAACTTGTCATTTGATTCCAAAGAGTATTCTGTATTTACTCAACTCTCTGAGGCTACCTTTAAAGAGAGCCATTGGATTATAATGCACAGATCAATCAATCAATCTTGATTTGTAAAGCGCGGCTAATCACCCGTGAGGGTATTCAGGCGCAGGTTCTGCTTACTTCACCTAGATCAGTGCTAATATAAGCAGTGTTCCAAATAAAACTATCTTTTGCTGTCACTGCACTTCCCATCCACTAAGAAAATGACACTTTAAGCTGTTTTCTTGTAATATGGTCTCTTTATGGCCACCATAAGGCGGATCACTTGATGAGACCTATAGATGTCGCAAACACAACAAGATGATGGACAGAGTGCTGAAACTTTTCAAACACAAACCCCAAGTCAAGAGATCTGGCTTAGATCCATTGTTCTTTTGCTCACCGTGCCAGCCCAGTTTGAACCCAGTTTGGACCCAGCCATATGCAAATAAGGGGTGGCAAAGTGAGCAAAAGAACGATGTCCGCACTAAGTGGCCAAGGGTATGCCCAGACGTGAGTCCCGTGCTCGCTGTGCCACTGGATTCAAGCTAGCCTGTCTGATGAGGGATGATACCCGAAACCGGTCCTAGGATGCTTATTTCTGGTCCCGGGAGGACCCGGCTTGGCAATTTCGGGCTAGACTGTTCCCATGAGGAGCAGGGCCAAGACTGATTTGCATATGGCTGGGTCCAAACTGGGGTGGCGAAGTGAGCAAACGAATGATGGATTAAACGCAGATCTCTTGACTTGGGGTGAGTGGCTGAAAAGTTACAGCACTCCGTCGATCATCTTGTGTTTGCTAAGACCTTTACATGTGCCAGATCTGAACATGGCATCTTAATCCACCAGCAATTCTGATAGTATCCCCTTCTATTGCGTACATTTATCCATTTATCAGCTGCCCTTTAAAGGCCTGCATTGTGCTTTACAATATGTTAAATAGGATTTTTCAGATTATCCGCATACGCATTGAAATGACGTGATAATGTGTAATATTACCACTTTGAGCAATGGAAATAAATAAGGATATAGCGCTAAAACTAAAAGCTGTCGAAAAAAGACATGCAGAGAACAAGGGAAAATGCAATGCGCATGCCTGAACCTGTCTCTCTTACTCCTCTCTTACTTACTCCTACAAGCGCTGCTGTCACCACTCCTCAAGCAGATCCATGCAGGCCCCTTATACACCCGGCAGCTGACATATAAGATCTCACCAGCATGACAAAGCACAGTACATAAAAACAAACTGATATACCTCCAAGTGTGAAGGATTTCTAAAGAGAAGACCCTGGCAAGAGCCATGTCAGTCAAAACCCCACTCCTGGCTTTTTTTAGTAAACTGCTTGTGTATTCCCAAAAGTTTCAATACTCTTTTCACATTGTGAAAATGCCCTAACAAATGTAGAGAGTAAGGTGTTTTTGCCTAAAATAAAAATTCCAGGAATGATTGAAGATGTCACACGTGGAACAGAGCTACTTCACCAGTAAGAACGCCCTCAATTTGCAGTGATTTTGTGCATGAGATTTTGCACCAGGTCACCAGATGCAGAACCCAAAACAAAGCAGGCCAGCATCTCACCACCCAGATAAATCTTCCATATACATGTTGTCCTATGGGAGCATACAAGTGTGTCATTTAATTCCTCTATTAACTGGCATCGGAGTAAAGGAAGCTCTAAGAGGGAGAAAAATAATATAATGTTTAGCTAGACAATGGGGAGTCTACCCTCTAAAATGGGAGTGTTTTTATGCGTAATGAGTGATATCAAATTGAACACCAGAAAAAACTAATAAAAAAGTTTTAAAAAATCAGAAGTAAAGGAGTGTTTTGAACACCAAATTGATATACTTCACTTCAAAATACTTTATTTCGGTCATACGAACCTTAAAAGTAGCAGATAAAAACATGACAAAATTCATTCGATTTCTAAAAGCAATAACATAGTCACAAAATTTGTAAGATAGATCCAAGACATAGTTAATTCGATCAAATCATGTATAACAACCGATAAAACAAATTCAGTAATAAATACTATAAAATCAGTCCAAAAACCCACCTAACAATTTGACACAGAAAGCTAGATCTTAGATGGTTACCACATTATTGCCTACATCCAAATTGTTAAACACAAATTATTCATGATTGACTTTCTGTGATGGTACTGAAACATTCCTGTACTGAAAAATGAAATTATGCATTATCAAACAAACCCTGGGGATCGTGCACATGGTGGAAAATCAAAAATATACCTTAGAGGAGTGGCTTCGAGGCTTACAGAGAGCAGGACTTCCACACAGCACTGAGAATGGAAAGTGAAACTGAGTGACTGTAGACCCTCCGCTGACTCACACTGGGCCACATGTACAACCATTTCATTTTGCGACTCACAAATTATAATTTTTTGCGACTTGCAATCAACAAGTTGCAAAATTAAATGTACAACAGTGTCTAAGGTACTGCGATTCCCAAATGGGTAGCAAGGGACCTGCCTCGTTAATATTCATGAGGCAGGTCACAATTTGCAACTCATTGGGAATGGCTGGCACTCACAGGGAGGGTGGCGGGCTGGGGTCAGCAGACCACTGTGTCTGGGACTGCTTTTTCAATAAAGCAGTTTTTTCTGAAATGCAGCCAGTTTTCCTTAAAGGAAAATGGGATGCATTTAAAAAAGAAAAATGAAACGTTTCTGTTTCATTTTTTAGGAGTAGGCAGTGGTCCAGGAGACCAGCCAGAGTCCCAGGGAAAGAGGATATTCAGGGCTGCAATCATGAAAAAAGGCGCATCGCTGGGCAAAACCCGGAGTGAGAGGCAGAGGTGCTGTGGAGTTGATGGGCCGTGGCAGTAGACATTGAGGCGTCGGTGATTGTCCTTACCTGGTGGTGAAGTCTGGCAGGTCGCATTGAGACACGTTGATGACCTTTGTGAGAAGACCGCCCGGCACCCCTTGGAACTGTGAACGGTAGAGGCGGTCCTGTGCACCAACGTAGGGAGGTCTGCATCGCATACCACGAGACAACAATACACCGGGGTGCACAGAGGAGATTACCAATGGTGGTCTGCGCCTCTCTGCATCACAGGCCAGAGGATGTGGTGCTGTCCGGACGCTGTGGAGGGTGAGGCCCCTGGGCTCTGCCGAACTTGTGTGGCGGGAGCGCTGCAACTTCACGCCTAAGGTTGCCCTGTAGCATCACCTGCATTGGGAGGTTCCCCAGCGGACTTGGCACTGACTGCTGTACCTAGGCTTGTGAAATCCCACCTGGCTTAGGCTCCTGCTGGCTGAGTCACAGATTTGGAGATAGTGGAGTGCATTGAGCCCCGGTGTCAATGTCCAGGTGAGGAGAAGGTGGGACGCATAGCGGAGGAGGCCCGGGAGTCGAGTCGGGCCCAGGCCTAGCGCCTGTGGGTGATGCACATCATGCCCTGAGCAATCCCTGTGCTGCGGCTGACCTACATCACCGAAGGCACTGCACAAGAGTAGTGGGGGACTCCACTAACTAGCTCAAGTCACTTAGATCGGCCATTGGTGGCAGTGGGTGCCCTGGGCA
The DNA here is from genome assembly GCA_963921515.1 of Calotriton arnoldi. Taxonomy (NCBI): domain Eukaryota; kingdom Metazoa; phylum Chordata; class Amphibia; order Caudata; family Salamandridae; genus Calotriton; species Calotriton arnoldi. The sequence continues at coordinate 753,486 of CAWUFW010004660.1, read as the reverse complement.
CATGGGCCAGTTCTGGCCCAGGCCCTTGGGTATGCAGCTTGATCCGCCGTTACGTGCTGGGGAACTTGGGAACACGGAATCTGATCGCCACTGTCAGATCAGAAGAGGCAACCGGGTGGTGCTGCCTTTCCTTGCCCCCTGCTAGTTTGCTTTTGGGTATACGGGGGACTAACCCTTAGTGGACTTCCTCTTCCCACAGCGCTGCGCCGTCTGGTTGCTGCTGCTGCTATCCCCATCTGCTGCTGCTTGTTCCTCTGGCCCAGAGATCAGGTGTTTGAGTCCCTCCTCCACCCGCAGGCTCCTACCTGCGCCTCATCCCTAGTGGTCCAGGGGTAGAGCGTCACTGCTCTGCAGCTTGACTGCCCTCCTGCCCCTCTTCTCTGCTGTTCCTGTTCATCTTTCCGCTCTTCTCCGTTGCTTTCCTACCGTTTTCATTTTTTTTTATCTTTGCTTTTTTTGGCTTGGTTTTTCCTGTCCTTTTTTGCAGGTCCTTTATACCTATCCTCTCCCTTGTTGCCGCTGCGATCACCCCCGTCCCCACCCCTCCAGTGTCCTTTCCCACTTTTTCTGCCTCCCAGATGTCCAGTCCCCCTGAAGCACTACTTAATGGCGGGCGCTGTGCGGCCATGCGCAGCGGGTGTGCCGCAGGTGCACCGAAGGGAAGCCAAAGGCAAGCCCGTCTGTGTCCATCTGCCCCTGTATCGTGCCCAGCAGCAGGGACCTTGCCTCTCGGACACTCCACCGCTACAATGCCAGCACCCTCCTCGCCCTCGCCGCCTGCCATCTAGCATCACCAAAGAATACCCTTTCACCCTGTGCCTGCCGAAACTGCTAACGCATCTCCTGCCACATCAGCACACCAGCGCCTCTTGCCGCCCAGCCGACCAACAGCGCACCCCAGCGGCTCAACTGCATCTTCCTCAACATGCGGTCCCTCCACAAATATGCCACAGACATCTGGGACCTCCTCGGCGCCACCTCTTCAGACATCGCCTTCTTCAAGGAAACCTGGACCAACCTCTGCTCCGGACCGGACATTGCCATCGCCATTCACGACGCCTACAAATTCACCCGCACGGACCACCCCGACCGTCCAGGAGGAGGCATTGCCATCGTCTACAAAAGCACACTACGACTGACCACGCACTCTAATGACCCAACGGTGACCATGGAACACCTCCACTTCCAGATCCGGACCAACCCCAACACCACCCTCCGCTGCACCCTCATCTACAGGACCCCCGGGCCTTGAACCCCCATTCACCGATGCCATTGTAGACCTCATTGCACCCCAGGCTCTCCCATCCCCTTACTACATCCTACTCAGAGACCTCAAGTTCCACCTGGACAACTCCAGTGACCAGAACACCACCCCCCTCCTGGGGAACCTCTCCAACATCGGACTCAGGCAGCTAGTCACTGCACCAACCCACATAGCTGGACACACGCTCGAGCCCGTCTTCTCCGCCAGCGGGAGCTTCAACTACAGCCACACTACTGAACTCTCCTGGACCGACCATCATTGTATACATCACGCCTTCACCATGCCCACCGTACACCACTGCCATCATCGCGTCCCCTCCTGTCGCAGCTGGATCACGGCCACCGAAGAACTTCTCCTCAACTCCCTCAGCACCACCACTCCGCCAACGCTTACAGACGACAACACCGCATCGTGCAACCTCCACCGATGGATCTCCAACTGCGCCAACACCCTGGCACCCCTCAAGAAAAGACCAGGCAAACAACACTCCAAGAAGACCAACTGGTTCACTCCCGCCCTCCACTACTCCAGACGCACCTGCATATGTCTCGAGAAGAGATGGAGCCACAACAATACCCCTGAAACTCACACAACCTTCAAATCCACCGTCAACGCTCACCACACAGAGGAAGAGGAAATCCCCTGCATTGATAGGTTTTGTGCAGGTAGTTGTCCCTTCCTGTACAACATCAATCAACTCCACAACACCATGGCGCAAGGGTGCCTGCGTTGGCGCATGGCAGCCATTGTGCATCAATATAGGGGAAAAGTACATGGGGGCTCATTCATGAGCCCCTTCCGACAGTTTAAAGCCGCCAGTGCATCATTTTCTTGACGTACTTGCAGCGTCAATTTTGCATCACATTGCGCCGTATTTACAAAGTGACGCATCTAGGAATATGCGTGACCTTGTGAAGCCCTGTGACACATTATACCTGCATCAGGCATGATGTATGCAAGGTGGGCATTCCCACGCAACCAAGCCTCATAGGAGTGGTGCAGTGTAATCCATCAGATTTCACTGTGACATTTCTAGGACGCCACTGCGTCAGAACCTTACGCCTGCCTCAAGGCAGGCATAAGGGTGGTGCAGTGCCACAGGGATAAGCTGGCCCCATGCATTGCTGGCGTTGCACCATGCTTGTGACACAACTGCAGCAATGCGTGACTTTAGCGCTGACAGATACGTCAGGATTCCAGACTTATCTGTCATTAATTGCGACATGGAGCGCCGTACACTGAATACAGCGCATCCATGGTGTCGCAAGAAGGGTGCAGTGAAAAGTGTTGCAAAGCTGTTTTGTCGCAGCGCTGCAACACTTTTCATGGATGAGGTCCAGGAATGCACCCTATCTGATTGATAGTGAGCATTCCTGCCCTTTTGTTTTGGCGCAGGGCAGCACGGCAACATTCCTTGCAGCGCTGTCCAGCACCAAAACCTTCTGAAATGAGGCCCCAAGTGTTTGCACCAATTTTAAGACCTGCTATTTTCTGGTCTTAAAAAAAACTGCCTCTAACTGAAGTTAGAGGCAGTTTTTGGGGTTTTGCACCACACAAGGAATTCCTTGTAAATATCGCAAAGTGGGGCTAGCGGCAGTTTTTGCACAGGAACGCCCACCCTGCATCTCATTTTCGTTAAGTCCTGCTAACAGAAGTGGCAATCTTGTAAATACAGCGATAATAAAAAAAGCTGCCGTAACATCAAAAAATTGACGATACAGTGGCGTTAAGTCCTTGTACATAAGCCCCTTTGTGTCTACAAGTTTACCTTTTGATGAGTATAGTGGTGTCGTGCAAGGCAGCAACACTAACTCTTACGCAAAGTATATCTAATTTAGTGCCATTTTTTAGTGTTGTTAAATAAGGACATTCGTGACACATCTTATCGCAAAAGTCACGTTATTTACACAAATCTGGCAAATTGAAAAACTTTGCAACCTTTACCATGCCGCAAAGCTTTACCTAGATGCAACTCTCATGAACACAAGAAGGACAGTTATGGCACTTGCTGCAGGACTACAGTACTGTGACTTGGAGGGTAATGGCCTTTCCTGCACTTGACAGGTCCTGCGAGAGGACTCCTTGCATGTAATCTTCATTTTAGACCTTCCTGCTAATGATTCCTGCTCTGGCCCTGATTATGAGTGGATTGGAGTTTTCTGACCCGTTTTCAGAGGGGTGATTTCTGAGCTGTGTTTTATTTTTACTGCACGCTGTAATTACTGGGGGCAATAAAGACCTCCCCCTTCGTTAAATTTTGGAATGTCAAACCTGCTTGAATTTAAAAGAGGAAAAGTATACACTATTTTCTGTAACATGGATTTTTGCAGTGGTAAACACCAAAATCTTAATGTCTTTCCCTAAGAAGTAGGAAGATGCGACGACCTTCACATCTGATAAATTCTGAACACGTCAGAGACGGATATTTTTTTTTTTTAGAGTTTTATATAGCGCAAACTCGACCCGAAGATATCAGGTATCAGAGCTATTTACATGAGCACCAGTTTCATTACAGATGGACACATTCATTTTTAGGTCTCGCCTAGCGTTGCAGCGCATGCGCTGTCGCGCTCTGGCGAGATCTATTGTCGCTGTGTTTCTGTCCGGGTTTCTTTGGAAGTGGGGTAGGTGACCGCCCTGTCTCCCTTAGGCCCCGTCCACCCGGGATGCGTGCTGCATCTGGACTCCTCATCTGATGCTCGTCATACACGCTGCGTCTCTTCACTTCTTCCCTTCTCACTTTTATTGGCAGTGCAGCTACTTTGTTCCCTCCCTGTCTCTGTGGGTGTGCTCCTAGCTTCTTTTATTTGCAGCGCGGTCCTCTTTTACTTTAGGGACCGCGCTTGTTTATTTAATTATTTTGAAGTTTATTTAATTTTTGGGCCGCGTGAGCCTGCGTCCGCGCTTCCCGTTTATTTCATTATTTTGCCCGCGAGCCGCTTTCACTTTCTTTCACGCCTGTGAACACGGGGGATGCGCGGTAAAGATGTTTATTTAATTATTTTCCCGTGCGAGCCGCTTTCACTTTCTTTCACGCCTGTGAACACGGGGGATACGCGGTAAAGATGTTTTCGTTGTGGACTTGATGTCACACTTTCAGTAAGGACTATAAAATAGGGATGTATATATGTATTGTGCATGAGCGGGACTTGTTACTTTTAGTGGCGAGTACAGCCAGGACCGGAGTCTATTTACACCTCTGCATCCACTTCCTCAGTCCTCGCTCCTCGGTTCTCTTCAGCTGCTTTGCTGGGACGGCCTAAGGGGCGGGGCTTCTCCTTACCTCACACACTCTAACCTCCCCTGCCCGGAAATCCGTTCTCTGGAGCGGACTATACCTCTGTGGCCATCCACTTTTGAAAACAACAAACAACGTGGCTACTTCAAGTTCTCAAACCAGGAAGGATCGTGATTCTGCTGGGACCCTTAACAGCTAGGTAAGGGGGTACGTACCGACTTCCACTGTGCTGTGGTCTACTCCCATTGTATAGTGTTATTGCAGTTTTTTACTTATTTCTTTAAATCGGACAGGTACTGTTCATGGTTGGTATTACACATAGCGCTGCAACGGGAATTGTGCGCTATCGCGAGCAGCACCATCTCCAGTCTGTTCTCTTGGGGGTATCAATGCTCTAGAAGCCGTCTCAAGTTCCTAGCTGCATGAACTAGTGGCATATCCAGTCAACTTTTGCTTTGCATTTTGTGACTTGTGGTCTTGACTACATAACGTGATGAACAGGTCTATAAGTTCCATAAAAGAAGTAACGCTGGAATTTGGGGTGTCAGTGCGGGAGTGGGCTGCACCACCCCATAAATAATCTCAAAGGCGTTTAAAAGGAAAAAGAGCAAGAAATATGCCTTTCAATTTTATGCTTTTCTCTAGAGGTCACAGGTCGCCTTCCCCACTAACAGATCGTTGCGTATTCATTTTAACATGGATCTATGTTTACTTTCCCTTTCTCACTTTTGTATGTGGATCCTAACTAGAGTCCGGCGTGTTTACAGGGTGTGTGAAACTAGACTACACGGCCTCATTTGCTTTTGGAAATACTTGTAAATTAAGTTTACAAGTATTTCAAAAATATCAGCAGCAGTTCAAATGAGGCATGTTTATTAAATATCTAGAGTGTGATTCAAATAACTTTTAATGAAAGGGAAGCATACCGTGACACTCTATGTTAAGGCGGATGGACACCTTTGGCACTTTTAATTATATGTCAAATAAATATGATTAACTGCACAGATCGTCAGTGAGGATTTAATGTATAGATGAATAAGTGAGCGCATGGATGGAAACATCCAGGCACTATGAATGATAGGCCACTGGCTTTGGCAGTGTTTGACGTTGTGGAGCAGGGCCATCTTTGAAGATGGAGTCAATGAGGAATGTTTCATATGAAGCCCCCCTCAGTATGTACATGGCAACACATCAAATCTCTAAACTATTTCCTAGTAAAATAAAAAGTGCATATATAACGTTTATTGTGCTGGTCTCTTTCAAATAACATGTCCCGCCTGCCCCCACCATTCAACATTATATAACTCTAGTCCACTACCGGCAATTCCTGTCTATTGTGCCTTTTAAAGCAATCTGTGTATTTTTCATGTATGCCTCATCCCCAAATGATCTCAGTTGCTCTCCTGGGCGCTGAAAGAAACCACATGCGTTTACAAACGCGAGTAGATAATATTAGGATGGGAAAATGCCTGATGAGTGTCTGTATTGGGCAAAGTGATGCCCTATTTCTCTTCTTAAAAAATAAAAAAACACCAAAGTTTAAGCCGCATAAAAAGTAAACACCAGCTTTCTCCTGCCTTGAACATAAGGTGGATTCTTTACATGCACACGGTCTGCCTCTAATTGAAGGCACCAGGTTTCTCTTGATAATTTGTTTTTATTTAGTTAGCTGCCCTGAGGCAGCTTTTTTCCCAAAGCAGCACCTTGGAATAAGTCTCATAACTTGTCTTCTTTATGTTCAATTTAAAAACATGGAATAGTGTTTAAAAAGGGTTTGGTCTGCATTCAGCCATATGTGGCCATTGCTCTTAATATACAGTTTAATATACAGTACTACCATAGTCGCTGTAAAGATGCCACTCCATAACACAAAATACCATTCCACATAATTACAGTCCATAACATACAATTCCACTGCACATTATTCCAGTACACTCAAAACCACATAATTACTATCCACATAATTCGACAGCACACCATGCCACATAATTCCACTACACAAATCCACTTAACACCATACAAATTCCACAACCAAGTAATCAAATACAACCCACATAATTACACTACACAACAAATGCATACACTCCGTAAAACATGGGTAAAACACATTGCCATTTACAATGACAATACCTCTAACTCAAACAAATGCGAGACCTATTGCATTTCCAATGCTTGTTTTTGTTAGGTGCAGGGAGATTAAGTGATTTGCCCAGAATCACCGGATGTTGAGCGTCCCTGCCGAGATTCGAACGCGGTTCACCAGCTTTGAGGTTGACCGCTCTAGCCGTAAGGCTACATCCTCTTCCCTATTTATATTTATTTATCAGATGCCAGAATTATCTCATCCGACTCTGGCCACTCATAATCAGACCTTTCGACTGGATCTGTGGTCCTGCTGTATCCTCTGGCTATTTTCCCTTCCACATCTCTGAGCCATCTACTGAAGTTTGGACCCTCTGAGGCCCATTTGCAGCAACCGCTGTTTACTTTCTGGACAAAAACTTAAAACATTTGTCTTTTCCTGCAGGGAACATGCCACAGCCTTAAGTAATTGGGTCAACTTTTGTATCCCCGGCTGCAAACTGTGCTAGGTACCAGAGATTGCTTTCTGCCCAGTGGTGCCCCGGGGGTCGGATTTGATTTTGCGAAATAAACAGTAGACGGTATGACCGCCCGGCAGGCGCTGTAAAATCATGGCCCAGCCGCCAACGCTTCCATCGTTAAAGACCACAGAACTATTTTATTACAGACGCTGCCTCCCCTTGCTCTCATAACTTCCGGGAAGTGTATCCAACTGAAGCCTGAAGCACAGCCTCCATGTGTCCAATGAGCACCAGTCACAGAAGGCCAGGTGAACAGCAGTGCTTGATCAAAAGGTATTTCAAGTCAACATGTAGAGTCTCAAACTATTTCCCCAGTGTAACTGATGCGTATGAGCTGGCAAACCGTCAAAACTCCTCTCCAGGTAGGGCTGTTCCACCAGAGAACATTTTGAAAAAAGAAATGTCAAATGGCGCCTTTTGGCCAAATCTAAGCTTCCAAAGTTCTGAAGCCTCACTTTTGAGAAGGTTAATAGTTCAGGGACAGCTGTATGAGTCTGTCCATGACCAGCATAGACAACAGACAAGCAATTCTATGAGATGGTCTTTGGCTCCACCCATGTCTTAAATACCTTGAGTTCAGCATTGGATTGAGTGGAAATTGTGTCCTTCCACTGAAAAAGAGTGCTCGTAGTTCAGTTTGGCGGCAACTGATGCTTAATACAGCAGGGCTGAGTTGGTTATGGTGACAAGTCAATGATCAAGACGATAGGCCAGATCTTTTTATTATGAAAAGCCTTCACACAGACAGCAGGCTTGACAAATTTCTAGTAAAAAGCATTTAAAGCCAATATATATTTAAGGTGGATTGCTATTACACTGTGTTGAAGCCTGTAGAAAGGTACTATGTTACAGGTGTGTGTGTGTGTGACAGCAGGAGGTGGGCGGGAGCGGAAGCAACATGAGGGACAGTGGAAGGAGGCAAGAGGCAGCAAGCAACACCACGGCCACAGGGAGGAGGGAAGGAGGGGGCAAGCAACACCATGGAGAGCATGAGCCTCTGCAGAAGCGTCAAAGCATGGGAAGGGGCTGGGAGTGGATGAGAGAAACAACACAAGGGAGTGTCAGGCGACGCGATGCAATCTCAACAAACTTACCACTCAGAGATACAAGTGCACCGCCATGAAACAACCAGATTTGTTTGAAACTCTTCTGAGAGCCGACTAAACCGAGTAGGAAACCAAAGGGCAGGCAATATAAAAAGGACAAGGAGCAGTGCGAACATGTTCATTGTCTGAAGTCTATGGTCCTGGACATGGAGCGTTGCATGTGGAGTTTGTCCTTAGGTTTCTGCAACTGGTTGTGGTTGGCGAACCAATATTGAACCACAGTTTGAATTCAATAAGAAACATTTCTGCTTTTCCAAGAATTGAAAGATAGTATTTACCAGTTTCGAGGATGTGGATTTTCATGCAACAGTTTATCCTTTTGCTCAGTTTGGAACTTTCCTTTTGATATTTGTATTTGTGTAGGGTTTCCAAAATGGGGGTCCTCAGTTATGTTTCTGGAGAAAAAACTCTCCTATCACTGTTGCATGACTGTAGGCACATGTCTTTATATTAGCCTTAGAGCCCACCATAGCGGGCTCTACCGGCTATTAAGCCACGCTCCAGCGTTAACGGCCCGAGCCGAAGGCAAGGGGCTTTAACAAGGGAGCAGGCCTTTAACGGCCAGTAGAGCCCGCTTCGGCGAGCTCCAAGGCTATTAGAACATTCGGCCCCTAGAGGGCAGAATGCTCTAATTTGGAAAACAAAGGCATCACGGAGCTCAAGGGGATGAAATCCCCTCCGGCTCCGTGAGGCCTTTTGTTCAAAGCAACAGCAGTGAACAAAGACAAACATTGGACTTTTGTAGCTCCGGGCTTCTACCGGCCATTAGAAGCCTGGAGCACTCCGTTGTTTTTAATAGAGCTCCCAACATTACAATGTTCTAATTGTGATTAAATTTCTCACCAGTACCTTTCTGACATTGTTTCTGCCCAAAACGCTCTTGTACAGATTCTTGTATAGTTACCTTTTACAGAAGTCTCTCAGAGAGCATTTGAACAAAGAATGCGAGTAATACGATATTCAAAGGTATTTACGTTTTGATACAAAACAGACAACTGAATCCATGACGCAAAAACATTTAATGACAAGCTTATGTATACATTTCTCTCTTTACCAGTGAAATTTATTTTATGCTAAGTTATCTCAACTCTCCTGTATCATACTCCAATATACTGAAACAGGTGATGACTTTAATTCGGGGGTTGCAAATTCTAGCTTGGATATTTTTGCTATTAACAATGAAGTAAAATACATCTTTTGAAACAACAGGTAACTCCAAGTAAACATGAAGCATCTGAATTAACCCAAATAAATCCCAAGAGACAATATCAGTATCCGGTGTCTTTTTCTCTTTTCCGTCCAATTCCCCTTTCCCAGTTACCTGAGATTGCTCCTCAGTATTTTCACCACCAAGAGCATCTGTGCAGGCGCTGTAGAAGGGGGTAGATTAGCTTCTTGGAATCTGTGTTGCCTCCTCCAAGAACTATTTTTTTTTATAGAATAATGACACTAGTCCTTACAGGGAGGAATGGAGCAACAGGAACAGTGCATGAGGGGGTGGGGCAAGCGACAACAACAGGGCAAACAACGACAACAGCAAGCAAAGGCAATGGAACAAGCTACTGAACTAAAAAAAAGTACAGCGGAACTCGCGAGCAGTGGAAGGACACACAGTGGAGCAACAAAGCAGTACATGGGGCCAAGTGGGACCAAGCTCCAGGGGAGGGGCAAGCACACAAAAAGTAAGTGAAGCCAGCACATGCTGACCAACAAGAAGCAAGGAAATGAGAGTGAAGATGAAGCCAACCAACGGAAAGCAATGGGCGGGCTCTAAGCCCCCTTTAAGCTAACATAAAGTCTTGCAAGCAACAGCATGTGCCATGTCTTGGGTGAGACCTAAAAACGGTCTTTCACAGTGAAAAGGTGTGTTAAGGTTTCCTGACAAGTCAATAGCCATCCCGTCGGCAGGTATCCTTTCCGACAGAGAACTGCTAGGAACGTAGGCAGCACGCTGTCTCTCCGTGTCATTCCGGGCAGCCTTCTTAAAAGAAGGATGAGAATTCCCAAAAGTTGTAAATCTTCTCTCCTGAAAAGTAGTAGTTCTGTGGATACAAACTTATGACTTTGACTGTGAAGCAGACCCAAGGAAACAAAAGTTTGTTAGCAGGGGAGGAAAGCCACACCATTAAAGCTGTAGCCTACATCATCTACCAAGTAAATATCAGAAGATTACAAAATTATATGGATTTTTCCTGAGTTAGGCAGATAAACACACCTCTAAAGGACTGTGTGCTTGTTTCATAAAGCCAAGTGCAGCTCTAAAACTGACTAACACGAGCAAAGGCTTTAATTTGAAACCGAAAGCAATTCACAAATCTGGAATTGTGCTTGTATATTTTCATTTTCCATAAACAAACCTCCCAAAGGAGAGTGCCGTTTTTTGAGAATTTTTAATCAGTATACCTGTGCATTGAGTGTGGCGGTCCCTGAGCAGAAAAACATGGCGGACAAGGCATTGGAAGAACCGCCTTAAATAGGGAGGGGCTTCCAACACTGTGTCCGCTGCTGAATGCTGGCCATTGCCTCGATTTAGTGGTATTTTTAAAAGCTTAGCCGACATTATCTCTGATATCAGAGACACAGCAGTGCCCCCACTTCTAAGAGGAACAAAGAACTTGGCGGATGTCCTGTTACCGCCCACCTCTAAACGAGGCCATTACACTTCTGCCAGGTGAATGTGCAGATGACGTCACACAACACAACAGAATTCTGTACAGGCCCAAGGAACCACAAGGGTAGCCTATTCACAGGATGACTTGAAGGTCACCTCCCTATTATGGGTCTCACAATGCTATACGCATCACATCGCTGATTGCCACAAATAGGCGCTGAGCGCTATCGTTGTACGTACGTAGGTGGTTGGTGAGTCAGTGAGAGTCAAGCGCTTCCTTCGATGAAATTGTTGATTTTCAGCAGTGGGGATGATCATAAGTGCAAGTAAATGCTATCGAAGGATAAAGGGGGCTGAGGTGTGCGCGCTTCCAAAGGCGAATATATTCAAAGCAATGTATTCAACTTGCACCAACGCAGCGCAGCCACCTTGGATGTGACTAGCATCCCACAGAGGAACACATTCAAGCATGTGCAGTAAACATCTGTCCAAGGGCTTAAGGATAATAGGACAGTGTATCTTTTTACTGGTCCTCTGCCATATAAGCAGGCAAAATTGGACTGGTATAGAGCAAAACTGCTGTGTTATCTAACTCGCTGATTGTTCTGAAATGATAGTAGATACAGTACCCTGAAGAATGGAAAGTCTCCTTGTAAAGTACAAATGAGCTACTGTAGTGAAAATGAACTGATTTTTAAGGTATTTCTAGACAGTAATGAATGGTGTGTGAATGGCATTCAAATGTAAAATGGCGGTGTCGCTGCCATTTTAAGGCATCTGCCAACAGATGGTGGATAGGGAGGTATGAAATAGGCTTTCTGGCTGTCTGATTGGCTGAATCGATAGAAAAGAAGGTCAGCTGATTGGTTAGAATGAGTGAGGAGCGCGACATACAATGAGCATTCCCATTGACACAGTTGGGCACTTGAGAAAGGTCTGACGCGACCTGATGATTGAGTTACTACCTTTTTAGACCTGAGGCCTATTATGGTGGATTAGGCCTGTGTCAGGATGGCGTAACCCCAAAGTTTCTACTGGTACCTCTTCTCTTAACCAGATGTAGAGGCTTTGAGGAGCTCCTGGCCATGGTTATGGCAGAGCAGCTTCCAGTAATGACGGTCAGACAGACTACTTTCAGGCCATCTACTATGACAGATACCTGTGGGGGATTGCATATCAGAGATGGGCAGTGCTCAATTTGCAAAACAATAAGTGCAATGACTCTCATCAGGAGACCACTGTACTTGCACCACACATTGCCCCTGCTATGGTATCAATGATAGTAACAACACAAGTACTAACCATCACACTCCTACAGGTGTGACAATTCAGACTATTTCAGGCCCCTAAAGCTATAAGAATGGTTTGGGTGGCAGGTAATAGTCATTGTTAATATATATTGAATTATTAAGTAACTGTTGTTGTGGTCATCTCTAAACTAACCAGACAGCGCCACCTTTTGGCAGACAAACTGTCACATGCGCCTGTGTTGACAATTGAGTGCCGGTGCTGAGCACTGGAAACCACCCGCTCAAATTAAGCACTAGAAATGGGGGAAAGTCATCGTTTGGCAGAGTGCAAGAGGACGCTGAAAGAATCCATCCTAATGTAATTTGACTGTTAATGCCAATAAAACTTCTATCATATATCAAAGCCAGTGGTGCTGGAACTATTTTCAGAGAAGGGATGCTGCCATTAATATTACATTACTGTACTCATAGGGTTCTGAAAATCTAAGAATCACACAAAGAACAAGTGTTGAAAATGAGCCATGCCCATTCAGAAAAGTGGTAAGGGTGTCAATATGTAGCTGGTGTTGCATTTTGGAGTACACTGTCACAAATGTATTACTAAAGCGTGGTGTGATTGCTCTGTCATTTATAGACAGCACAATCTTCATTCAATTGACCGCCAAATTTGCATAGACATACAGTTGTATTGATAAAACTATATAGTGCACAAATGTGTGTCAGTGAATATTTATAATTTGTGCATCACCAAGAGATTTGTTTTGATCCTATAAAAATCTTTGTTTCATCATACTTTAAAATTATGAAAAATACCTCCATTTGTGCTTTCCTAAATGTTTATTTATTTTGAAATGTTTGTGCAGTTCATTTATTGGTATTTAAATGTTGTTGTGTGTCAGAAAAAACACGTCCTGCAACACTTTTTTTCACACCAGCAAGATTGTCACATAGTGCACTTTACAAAACCCTCTCACTTTGCAGTCAGTGAAAGAAATGTAAACCCCAATCTCCATGTTAAAAGAGTAAGTAGCAATTTGTCAGAATACTTGCCTGGCATTTGGACTCTGTCTATGAAGGGACAGATAAGATAAAAACAAAGTTTAAACTCATCTTTAACATTCTTTCGCTTTCAGAAATCCAGCATGATTATTTTAGGGATGCTGGAGCACCCCCCCTCCCCCACCAATACCCCTCCTTCCAGCGCCTATGATCTTAGGTGTGTTCCTGTTATCAGTGTGGGCAATGGACACAGCAGTGTCCATCCCATGGATGCGCCTCGGGTGACCAGGGAAGGAGGTGGTTGTGTGTGCTTGGGGTGGCGAGGGGGAATGTGGAAGGATGGAGATAGGGTGACTGGTGTACCTCAACAGTGAGATGCAGGGTATGATAGGTGTGCCTTGGTCAACAGGTGAGGGGGAGAATGGCCCTTGAGAGCTTGGGGGAGCTTGGGGGAGATGGCAGATGGGTGTGCCTGTCTCAGGGGCAGAGACGTTTTAAGGTATGGGCAAAGGGGGCCCCTGGCAAAGAGAACTTTCTCTCTAGCTCACTTCTGTGTATTTTTCGGTCTCAGCCTTTTATGTATAATTCAATATTGTTAGGAAACATAGGGCTTGACTCGGTAGCAAATGGTAATAAAGTTAAAAGTTGTTATTGACAGTGGCCCCCAAAATATGTATTGCCCAGGGCCCCCAAAATCCTTAAGATGTGTCTGCTCAGGGACCAGGGTAGGTTGGTGACTTCTTCGGTGTTTCTGCAGAGGGATTCCTTTTTCCTCCTCATGCCGCATATGCTAACAGAGTGACTCTCATTTACCTTCGCGATTCAAGGGAAGGGTCTTTCCGTGCATGGCACCCGTACCTCGTTTTCAGAGCAATGACATGTGACAGCTTGAAAAGTGCTTGTTTTCAGGGACAAAAACTATACATTTCAAAACTAAAAAATAGCAAAGGCACGGGACTGCAGGGCGTAGTGCCTGTCAAGGGTGTGTATCCCGCCCCCCACCCCCGATAGGGGTGGGAAAAAACAGGGGCAACGTTCTATTGCGTTTAGGGCTCCCCCTGGAGAGCAGATATAAAGTGTTGTTCAAACATAAGAGGGTAATGTAGTATATGTTATTACTCAGGGTCCTTGTGGAGCTGTACAGAGGTCTATAGTAGCAGTTTGATGTACAGTACCCTCTGATTGCATCACTAGTTACAGACTGCGTCATTAGTGGCTAACTGAACTAACAGCAGTGACGGCCGGTGCAGGTAAGAGCGGTGTGGCAGGGTGGGGGGGTCGACAGACGACAACGAGGGAAAGTAAAATTTAAAAAAAGAAAATCACTTACCTTGCGCTCGCCAAGTTGGCGATGAGGCGAGCGCAAGGTAAGTGGTTTTCTTTTTTTTAAATTGTATTTTCCCTCGTCGTTGTCTGTCAACTCCCCCCCCCCCTGCCCTACCGCTCTCACCTGTTGCGGCCGTCACTAATTAACAGAGGATACTAATTAATGGTGTCTATGGCCAAAGGTTCAGCCCAGCATACTGGTGGCAGTAATGCCACTGAATATCAGGAGGTTGGGTGAATATGCTGGTTACAGTTAAGTCTGATCGGAGCGGGAAGAAGTGGTACCTTGAAGCCATCTGCACAGAGTGCCTTTCAGAGAGTAGCCATCATCACAGCATGTTGGCGATGGATGGGTTCAGATACTCATGCCAAGAGAACGCACTGCGCGGCTGTGCATCGGCAGTCAACTACTTTCCCATGTCGGCCGTGCGCTCTCAAGTCTCCAGAGAGACGGCGGCCATCTTGGATCTTCGGGTATAGTTACAATTCTGCTCCATGTTACAATGACAAGTCAGATCCATTGCAACCTGCAGACCTCTGTGATCGCAGAAGTGATGAGGCAGCTTGAGGACCACTGTGCTCCTGTTATCTTCCATATCCTGATGTTATTGGTGGAGACTGTGAAAGAACGTTGCTTCTGTTGAATCTTGTGCACAAGGTTAGCGCAAACCTGACGCTGAATAACTTCAGTGATGTCATAAATATTACGAATGTTAATGGGATATGTGACTACAGATGGTATAAACAATGTTATTGTATTTGTGATACATAGCAAAACCAAAGGGGATGATGGACGGAGTGTTGAACATTGCAAGCACTCACCCCCAGTCAACTGATCTGGGTTTAATCCATCATCATTCTTTAGCTCACTCCGCCACACCAGTTCAGACATGGCCATATGCAAATCAGTCTGACCCTGTGCCTCATGGGAACAGTCCAGCCCGAACTGCCAAGCCATGTCTTCCCTGGACCGGAAACAAGCATCCTGGGACCGGTTTCAGGCTAACAGCCCTGATCAGCCAGGCTATCTTGAATCCAGTGGCAAAGTGAGCAAGGGACCCACGTCTGGGCATACCCTGCCAACTTAGGACGAACATAGCAAAACCAAAGGTCATATGGCCATGTCTGAACTGGGGTGGCGGAGTGAGCTAAAGAATGATGATGGATTAAACCCAGATCAGTTGACTGGAGGTGAGTGCTTGCAATGTTCAACACTGCGTCCATCATCCCCTTTGGTTTTGCTATGTTCGTCCTAAGTTGGCAGGGTATGCCCAGACGTGGGTCCCTTGCTCACTTTGCCACTGGATTCAAGCAAGCCTGGCTGATGACGGCTGTAAGCCAGAAACCGGTCCCAGGATGCTTGTTTCCGGTCCAGGGAAGACATGGCTTGGCAGTTTGGGCTGGACTGTTCCCATGAGGCACAGGGTCAGACTGATTTGCATATGGCCATGTCTGAACTGGGGTGGCGGAGTGAGCTAAAGAATGATGATGGATTAAACCCAGATCAGTTGACTGGGGGTGAGTGCTTGCAATGTTCAACACTCCGTCCATCATCCCCTTTGGTTTTGCTATTGTATTTGTGATGTCATCCATGACAATATATAATGTGCACTGGAGGGAGTATTAAGGCTTCAATGCTTACTGTAGCGTATTCCCCAGCCCGGGTACCCGTCAATGATTACTCCACAAACGGAGTTTAGTATTACACGTCTTTATTCTTCTGCTTGTAACAGCGAACTCAGCATTCTAAATCAGCCTTCATTGCATTCTGCTCTAACACTTACGTCACAGCTGTACGGAGTCCATACAGAGCCAAAAGTGTTCCGTCATTGCTAACTCGCGAGACACTACACTTACCATAATCACCAAACTACAGGTGCCACCCATTACAAAACGGCAGCCGTGAAAACCTACAGCAGCTTCTTCTGCACCTACACAAACTGTAACCAGGATCAGCGAGTAGCCTCAGTAGTAAATGTGGAACTAGATGCATTATATTATATCTCAAAAGCTACTGAACGGATTTACACCAAACTACCTAAGAGACTTTAGTTGGCAAAAGTGCCACCATTTTATGAAGTAAGTGTAATTCCTTTCAAAAGTTTTTGCTGGAGCGGAAAGTAAAAATTTATATGGCACTTAAAATGAGACATGCCACTTTCAGATCACTGCACGTAACTTTGTCTAACGTTTGCCGATCCTAATGAAATATTAAAATGTAGAACATGAGCTGTGCATGTCAAGGATCAGCCATGTTCCTCAAATGGTGCCAAAGTACCATATAAAAAAAAAGCAATTTTCAAAGGGAGTCCAAACTTAACAATTATAGAGCTGCTACACAAATGCGATATATACATACGTCGAGAATTATTTTATAGTTATCAGTAAGTTGATATCCCACAGGAAATGACACACAATTGATGGACAGAATGCAGAACAAATCAAAACATTCACCCCTAATCAAGAGATCTGGGTTAAATCCATCATTCTTTTGCTCACCATGCCACCCCAGTTTAGACCTGGCAATGTACAAATCAGTCTTGACCCTGTGCCTCATGGTAACAGTCCAGCCCGAACTACCAAGCCAGGTACTCCCTGGACCAGAAACAAGCATCGTAGGACCGGTTTCAGGGTTTCACCCCTCATCAGCCAGGATAGCTTGAATCCAGTGGCACAGTGAGCCCGGGACCCACGTCTGGGCATACCCGGCGCACTTAGAGCAAGAAAGCAAAAGACACACAATTGATGGACGGAATGCAGAACAAATCCATGCCACTGGAGTCAAGCTATCCTGGCTGATGAGGGGTTGAAACCCCAAAACCGGTCCTAGGATGCTTGTTTCCAGTCCAGGGAGGACCTGGCCTGGCAGTTCGTGCTGGACTGTTCACATTGGGCGCAGGGTCAAGACTGATTTGCATATGGCTGGGTTCAAACTGGAATTGCACGAGGAGCAAAAAAACAATGGATTTAGGCCCAGATCTCTGTAATGGGGTGAATGTATGACATTGTTCTGCATTCTGTCCATCAATTGTTCTTTTTGCATTTGTCACCCCGAGTGGGACGGGTATGCCCATACGTGTGTC
This sequence comes from Calotriton arnoldi, assembly GCA_963921515.1. Lineage (NCBI taxonomy): Eukaryota > Metazoa > Chordata > Amphibia > Caudata > Salamandridae > Calotriton > Calotriton arnoldi. Next base: position 736,006 of record CAWUFW010004660.1, on the reverse strand, counting down.
CCGTGCTCTCCATGCCACTGGAGTCAAGCTATCCTGGCTGATGAGGGGTGAAACCCCGAAACCGGTCCTAGGATGCTTGTTTCCAGTCCAGGGAGGACCTGGCCTGGCAGTTCGGGCTGGACTGTTCCCATTGGGGCAGGGTCAAGACTGATTTGCATATGGCTGGGTTCAAACTGGAATGGCATGGGGAGCAAAAAAACGATGGATTTAGGCCCAGACCTCTGTACTGGGGTGACTGCATGACATTGTTCTTCATTCTGTCCATCAATTGTTCTTTTTGCATTTGTCACCCAGAGTGGGATGGGTATGCCCAGACGTGGGTCCAGTGCTCTCCATGACACTGGAGTCAAGCTATCCTGGTTGATGAGGGGTGAAACCCCGAAACAGGTCCTAGGATGCTTGTTTCCAGTCCAGGAAGGACCTGGCCTGGTAGTTCGGGATGGACTGTTCCCATTGGGCGCAGGGTCAAGACTAATTTGCATATAGCTGGGTTCAAACTGGAAAGACATGGGGAGCAAAAAAACGATGGATTTAGGCCAAGATCTCTGTACTAGGGTGAATGCATGACATTGTTCTGAAATCCGTCCATCAATTGTTCTTTTTGCATTTGTCGCCTCGAGTGAGACGAGCATGCCCAGACGTGGGTCCCATGCTCTCCATGCCACTGGAGTCAAGCTATCCTGGCTGATGAGGGGTGAAACCCCGAAACCGGTCCTAGGATGCTTGTTTCCAGTCCAGGGAGGACCTGGCCTGGCAGTTCGGGCTGGACTGTTCCCATTGGGCTCAGGGTCTAGACTGATTTGCATATGGCTGGGTTCAAACTGGAATGGCATGGGGAGCAAAAAAACGATGGATTTAGGCCCAGATCTCTGTACTGGGGTGAATGTATGACATTGTTCTGCATTCTGTCCATCGATTGTTCTTTTTGCATCCCAAGGAAATATCATGTTTCAAAATGTTAATCGTTTTGCAGTAGCACTTGCTTCACTCATGTCCATGAAATTAATTTTGAGGGAGTTTAATAATAAGGCACATTGAATAGTGGGTCCAAAAACGGGTTTCTCTCTAAGTCCACTTCCAGAGAAGGAAAGCATTGTGCCGCTAGTGCAAAAAAGGTTGGATGGGTTTGCATAAAAGTTGGGAGGGGTGAACCCACTTGGTCCAACTGATAATCCATGTTAGATTTGGTGAAAATCCGTCCAATGTTTTTTTTAAACAAAATACATTGGACAAAAGGGGTGAACAAAATTTCGCCTGACCTGCCCAAGGCCCGCACCGAGAGCCTGCTGCGGACAGTCTGGTTTTTGGGTTCTGGTTCTCAGAGACACCCAGATTCATTGCCTATGGTGAACGTTCGTACACAGCAGTTTCCTGCTTTGCCAAAGGGCACAGGGCATCATGATAAAATCCGAAATATTCTTTTAAGAAACATTGTTAAATGGAAGGTCCGGTTCTTTGCTGATAAGGGGAAACAACACTGCACATGTGGCATCACACATCACATCACCACAGAGAACTAATAGTTAAAAAAAAAAAAAAAACAATGTTTGTATTATTTTATTAATCTTTCTTATTGTTTGTGAATACCTGGAGAGATTAGAAGGAACATGGAAACTTTGTTAAGGATGCGGAACTGTGCCACGCTGGCAATTGTGAGGTAGTTTGGAATTCTTAATGGTGTTTGCATTTTTCTTGTAACTCTCTTGTGTTAGACTTGTTAAATATTATCTGTGGTTGAAGGAGTTGGTTGGGAGGTAAAGTTACACTACTACCTTACATGGTGAATTAGATGACTTTTTACCCATAGAGTTCTATAATCTGTAGTCCCTCGTCAATCTCAACTAAACTTTAAAACTTTATGTAGACGCTAAGCATCACATAACCACTTCAGGACAATGCAGGTACCTGTAGAAGGCCAATGCGGCGTGTACGGAGTAAGAAACGTGTTGACATTGCTTCACGGACTGGAATCTCTAAGTGGGTATTCTGACCCCTACTCAAAAACTGATGATGCAATTGTGCTCTCTCCAATCGAAATACTGGGAGGTACAGTATGCAATTACTGCACAATTATGAGATTCAGACATTGGAATGGGAGGCAAACATTAATCACGTGTGTTTTTCCAAATTCTGAGGCGCACAATCCCATCTTTGCTCAATTTGCCCGCATGATTTCCGCCAGGTTTTACCTTGTGAAAACTGTATGGGAAATAGCGGAAGAGGTGGTAATCAGCGGTGAACTAGGGTTTACACCTAAACCTAGGGGTAATCTACAGGTCATGCAGTATCTGGGATTTGCACCCTTATGAAAATGAAGGCGTAAACGTCTGTACTCATGTACTGACGCAGTAAGAAATCAATATTTACAGGCAACCTTATTCCTTTGCATGGGGCGTGGGACTGGAGGAAACCCAATCAGATTGGTTGGCAGGTCTGGTCCTTGGGATGGTCACCAGTAAACCATATCTTGTGATTTCGGAAAGGCTGGCATCACTTGCAGTAGTGAGTCACATGAAGACATTTGCCTGCAACCGGTGGGGTCTGGAGGGCTGGTTCGGTGAGGAAGAGTCAGTCATTCAAATGTGGTTACTGGTAGACACAGATTAACACTGGGAAGGATAGGAGCTCATTTAGAGTCTGGTGCAACAGGAGCATTGCCAAAAACTTGAGGTGTTACAAGAACTCTAGCAAACGTTTAGTTCAGCCGCTTCACTTAGATCCCGGGAGTTGCAGAGTTTCTGACAGGAGTGCCTCAGCTTGGTCCATAGTTGGAATTCTTTGATCTTGAGGCTCATGTGCCCCTGGGCAGGTGGTCTTGGATTCCCTGGGTGAAGTCTGCTCACCCAGCAGGGAGACTATCAGGCCTTGGCCCCCCCATTCCTGGTCCCAGGCAGACGTCTTGCAGAGCTTCCCCTCTTCAGACAACCCACCAGGCTGCATGGTGGATGACAACTTTTGGGCTCTCAACCTCCCCTCCTTATAGTCCATTTCCAGGCACCAAATGTAATTTGGGCTCTGGGCCTTTGAAGTTTTATGTTGGGGTTCTGGTTCTTTTGAAGTGCACCATTCCTTCAAAGTGTCTCTGTCACAGCAGGAGATACTCCAAAGCTGATAGCCTCCTGAGATGTTTCCAGGCCCCTTCCTTGTGACCTTTCACTGAATCAAAGAGCACCCTTTGAAGTGTACAGGGGAGTCTCTCTCCCTTCCCCAGTGTGTCTCACTCTGCTCACAGGAATGCAGCAATACACAAACCCGTCTGGGGGGATTCCTCTACTCCTTATATCCTCAACAGGCAGGCCTGGGCACCCAAAATGGAACCCAGGGTCTTACACTTAATGTACCATTAAAGGCACATTTGCACTCAGTGTATAGACACAGCACACACTCTGTCCAATACTGTTACCTTCATGTATTGTGCCACACCAGAATCACATACATTCAGCCCACACATTCAATCTGCACGCACTGTTCAGTACTGCAGCCTTTCTGTATTGTGCACATGGTGCATTCTCACAAAAACACACACTGCTGGCACACACATTCACCATTGGTGTGCTGCACAACACTTCACAATTCATGAAGTGTACTTTGCACAAGCACACTTAAATCCAGCACTCGCTTGCATGATGCATGCGCTGCACAGCACTACATCTGTATGTAATGTATCCCTCACAGGTATCCATCCACCCAGCACAAGCACTCACCATGCATGCACTGCACAGCCTGTACTGTACCCTTACCAGTCGCACAAATATCCAGAGAGAGTCACTACTCTTGCGCTGCGCAGCACTCTACATCCAACCAATGTAGGCTATGGGGTGAGTTAAGTACACAGCTGCGGAACTTTAAAAGGGTGAGTGAGCTGGCAGTCCTCACTCCAGTAACACAGGTTAAAGAGGACCTGTTCACACCTACTGATCACTACACGGTAAGCTGCCACCACCTCACTCGTGCTGATTAACTTCTGGTGAAGGCAAAAGTCTTCCACCGCTATGAGGGTAGCGCTTTGGTCCAACAAGACAGCAATGTGTGGGAAAGGCCAATGACATGGTGCACACGCATGATCCGTGTTTGCCTATGACAACAAAAATCAGCATTAGGGACCCAGACAACAGTACAGTTGGGCACTTAGGACAGGGGTGCACATCCATTGCCATGGAGAGGACTTTTCGGACCCAATAGTAGGTGTTTGGGTTTGGTAATCTAAAAGCATCTAAACTGCAGTGGAAGCCACCCATGCAGAGCCTTTGCTTGATAAACTGTAGGCCATATGAACTATGATAAATGATAAAAAACAGGGTTTTTAATAATAATTATGTAACCTGGTTTCTTAATGATAAAATAGAAACTCACATTTGAGTCATAAATTCAGGACGTCCTTTGTTAGGTAGAGATCCTGGGTTCAAGTGTCTTCTGAAGGTCATGATAGCTGGTAAGGTAGCTCAGAAAGTTAAGGCAACTGCTGTCAAGATGTGCCCACTTGTCTGAGGCAATCAGTTGTGCGCATATCTGGGCATCTGTACCAATGTCCACTGTTCATTGCCCACTCACCAATTTCTACCTTTGAGAAATTCATTAGACCAAATATAACAATGGATTGCAATTCTAACCTGAGTGATTGCCAGTGCTCAGACCTATTGCAAGTATTCCCCTCTTCACCTTTTATGTGTTTTATGTAACGCTCTAAGTAGCAAGGGTATGCCCAGACCTGGGTCCCGTGCTCACTGTGACACTGGAACCAAGCTACACTCGTCTGACGAGCCCCAGTGAGGGCGGCACTGGTCTTTGGTTGCTCGTGTTCTGGTTCAGGGAGGACCGGGCCTGGAAGTTTGGGCAGGTCTGTTCCTATCGGAGCAGGGTCAGGACTGAAATGCAGATGGCTGGGTCCAAACTGAGGTGTCGTGCAGGGAAATAGAACGATGGGCTGGACTGCTACCCTGGGTAATTGCCAGTGGTTAGACTCATTGCAGGTATTCCTCCCATCACCTTTTGTGTGTTTGTTACAGAATGATTTATCTCCTTTTATCAATGAGATTAAACTGTTCACCGACCAGAGTGCAAACGTCTGAGAACCTGCTGTTCAGATAATTGACTGGAACAATGGTGAAGAGAAAGTGTTGGTACCTCAACCAATCAGGGTTGCTCTTCCTATATGGATAATAAATGTTATCACAATTATTATATGTACAAAGGGAAGTTTTCGTGCTGCACCATTAGCTAAACAAATGCATACATTGTTCTCAATAGTTGGACTTCTTATCCATAAGATTACACTATTTAAAATAGAAGGCACAAAAGGTACATAATCAGTTTAGTAGCACTTTATGGTTTTGTGTACACTTTTCAAAGAATTTGCCAACACACCCTGGCACATGACAACACCATTAATGTTCTTAAGATACTTTCGACAACAGAACAGCACTTGCGGTATATATCAAGTCATACAGATTGTTTCATGGTCTCTTGTTATGTGTCACTCTCCTTCCTGGAGTGCAGCCGCGACCCGTGCAGGTAAGAGCGGTGGGGCAGTGGGGCCGGGTGGGGGTGGGGGGTATTTCGACGGACGATGACGCGGCAAAATTAAATAAATAATTAATTTTCCCTCGTCATCGTCCGTCGAACCCCCCCACCCCCACTCACCCCCCGCACCCGGCTCCACCCCTCTTACATGCACGTGCCACGGCTGCTGGAGTGAATTGTGTCTGACCTGTTTTCTACAGTAGTCTAATGCCTTCGATCAATGGCAATTAGGTATTACCCGAAAAGAGGGTGGGGTTGACTCCCCTGGTTATGGTATCTGAAGACTCGAAGGCCATTGTAGATATAGACCGCTCTGCGGCCTTCGATGCCATGCAGCTCTGACATGACAACTGTAGTGGCTTTGGGAGACTGGTCCTTCTGTGGTCTTCTTGTACTTTGCATCTCGTCTACAGGGCACCAGACAATCAGTAAAACTATCGCATGTACAACCTATCCCATATCTAAGGGCTTACCACAGGCTTCTTTCCTACAGAAATACTGTTAGATGATTAAGTCCGCACTTCATCCAGTGTATCCAGGTTCTTTGGTTGCACTGCACTATAATACTCAAACAACTTTCAACTTATTGCCCCCTTGGACAGCCACGATCCCAATTTCCTGACTGATTGCAACAACTGTCATGCAGCGATACATGCAACAACTAACGATGAGGACAATTTCCTCGAATCAATGTTCACAAAATTATGCGAAATCAGTGGTCGAAGTGGGCGGGATCGGCAGGGCACGGCGTGCCCCTACTTCTTTCATTTAACCGATTCCGTTCCCCTACTTTTTTAGTTTAAACACGCGTCCCAGGGCCAGAAATAGCCAAGGCCTAAAGATAAGAGGGCAGATTTACAACCCCCCTGCGCCACCAGTACGTCACTTTTTGTGACGTACTGGAGGCGCATTTCACTTCTCCATATTTACAAGGAGAGGAAAAGCCACCCGGCGTGACTTTTCCTCTCCTTGTAAATATGGCCCCTTCACATTCAGCACTTTGCGTGGAAGGGGCGTTCCATGGGTGTTGCTGTGGGTGTTCCCACGCAACACCCATGGAACGAGACACATTTCCAGATTTACGAGGAATTGTAAATCTGGAAATGCGTGTCAATGCTACGCCTCCCAGGGGAGGCGTAGCGAGCGCAACGAGGAGAAATGTTTTCATTTCTCCTCGTTTTTCCTCTTTCAAAGCGTGCTGCATTCTACAGCACGCATTGAAAGAGGAAAATGCCTGTAGTGATTGTTTTTGTGCAGGAAGGTGCCCTTCCTGCACAAAAACAATCTTCACTGCGACATGAGCATCCTTGCACCATGGTGCAAGGGTGCCTGCGCCGGCGCATGGCTGCAGTTTGTGCGCCAGCGCTGGGGAGAGCCCAGGAATGCAACATATTATTGTAAATTTGTCGCATTCCTGTGCTTCGGAAGTGCCGCAGCGCGGCGCAGCCAAAGGGCTTGAGTTGACGCGCTGCGGCACTTCCTTGTAGATCTGCCCCAAGGCTTGCCGTTCGTGGCAGGTCAGGGAGGCAGGACTGGCAGAGAAGGAAAAGGACCCTGGGGCTTATTTATGAGCCCTTGCATCACTTTTGCGCTGCCGGTGCGTCACTTTTTGTGACGCACCAGCGGCGTAAAAAATGTGCAATGTTGCGTCATATTTACAAAGTGATGCATCTAGGTAGATGCGTCACTTTGTAAACCCCTGCGCCACATTATACCTGCGCCAGGTATAATGTATGCAGGGTGGGCGTTCCGACGCAAGTAAGCCTCATAGAAGTGACGCAGTGAAATCTATGAGATTTCACTGCGCCACTTCTAGGACGCAAATGCGTCAATATCTTACGCCTGCCTCACAGCAGGCGTAAGACTGACGCAGGCACATTTGAAATGGGACTTGCCCATGTGAAATGACCCATTGTTGGAGTTGCGCCACTTTTGTGACACACTCCAGCAATGCGTCATTTTTGCGCCTACAGATACGTCAGAAATACGGACGTATCTGTAACTCCTTGCGACATGATGCGTCATACTGTAAATATGACGCATCCAGCATGTCGCAAGGAGGGCGCAATGAAAAGTGACGCATCGCTGTTTTCACGCAGCGATGCGTCACTTTTCATAAATGAGGTCCCCTGTTTCTTCCTTCCTGCCCAGAGAAGGCAACAATAAACTTGGGTGAATAATGTTCTTCCTAAAGAGAGATGCAGTGCCCACCGCCCCCAGCAGCTGCCCCCCACCCACTTTCCCACTCTGTCTCCCTCTCTTTATGTCTTGCTCCTCCTCACTTATTGAAACTATTCCATTACAGATTTCCTCAATAGACTCATTACCTCACTCGACTATTGTAATGTGTGTATGCGGGCCAGATGCATCAGATAGTAAGATATCTCAGTGGATTAAGGGACTTGCTGCAACGATCCGTGTGTAATCAAAGTCACTGCTTTCTTTCAAACTAATGGAATAGCTCAGTTGGTCAGTGTGTTTGATGCAGTGCACTGTGCGTGATCTGTATGTCACAGGGTTAAATCCTAGCAAAGTGCTCCGTGGGCTCACGCATTTGTTAGAGATTTAAGGGCAGATTTACAAGCCCCTTGCGCCACTTTTGCGTCACTTTTAACATGGGAAAAGTGACGCAAAAGTGGCGTAAGGAGCTTGTAAATCTGCCCCTTAGTGACCACCTGTCGGGCATAGGTTCTGATACTGATAAGAAAGCGAAGTGTGTTATGCACAAGCTGCAATCATCTGCATGTCGTGCCACTAGCATACATTTGAATCCCTGCCGGGCCAACTCGTGTTTTCATTCTTCTGAGGGCGATCAAACGAGTACCTTTGGGAAGTAATTAACGCAGGATTTAACGCTAGTTAAAGGGTAGTTAACAATTACTTTTATGTTATATGCCGTATATGTGGACATTATTGGCTGAATGTTCACATACACTTCAAATATATGAAATATATTGTCCATTCAGGAGACCTGTTTTCCTTTCCTGCTCTAGAGGTGAACTGCAGCGCATTTTATTTTTGTATGTCAATCAGCAGAAATACTACGTTTGCCTGTTCAGAGGGCTGGAGCATGGAGACACAGCTCTGTTGGGCCCTATCTGACGTGTGCTCTTGTGCTGCAGCCCCCCGACCTCCCACCCCTACTCTCAGGATACTTAAGTGCCTAAGATAAAACTGGCACTGTGTGTCCTCGGGTCAGTGGTTACAGAGAGGGCTGGGCCAGCTCTCTGCACTACTCCCTTGTGGGCTGGGCAACCTTTGGTCGAGCAGGAGAAAGGGTAGATCTGCCTATGATGGCGAGAGAGAGTAAGTTGGTGATACACCCTTCCCAGGGCTGTGCAGTGTGGGGCCACCAGCTAGACTCAGCCTCAGAAACATGTCCGCTCCTTTCAGTCAGATCACTGAATGCCCGCCCACTCCCATTTGTGTAACAGACTAACATATCCACCACTCAAATTAATTTCATATTTCACTATACTAATTCACCACTAATCTTTTATGGGTTCTGGAGTAGCGTGCTACTCTCCGAAAAAGCGCTTCAACACCCCATTCAGGGGTAGCAAGCGCTATATAAATGCAAACCTTTTCCCCTCTTCTATCCCTACACTATCCTTCTTAATCCAAATAACTGACTAACATATCCACCACTCAAATTAATTTCATATTTCACTATACTAATTCACCACTAATCTTTTATGGGTTCTGGAGTAGCGTGCTACTCGCCGAAAAAGCGCTTCAACACCTTATCAGGGGTAGCAAGCGCTATATAAATGCAAACCTTTTTCCCTCTTCTATCCCTACACTATCCTTCTTAATCCAAATAACTGACTAACATATCCACCACTCAAATTACTTTCATATTTCACTATACTAATTCACCACTAATCCTTTATGGGTTCCGGAGTAGCGTGCTACTCGCAGAAAAAGTGCTTCGACGCCTCGTCCGGGGTAGTACGCGCTATATATATGCAATTACAATACAATAAAAGATAGAGTGGTCTCAAAATGGCCAGATTGATTTTCTTCACCCAAACATATTAGCGCCACTTTACTAAGTTTGCCAGTGAAGCGCTACTTAGTTTTCTCGTCTTTCTTTGACCAACATTGTTTTCCATGGGTGGGGAAGTGCACCATTCCTGGAGGTACTGACTCGGGTGGGGGGCGTCATGTTTGCAAGTAATATTATGTTTCTAAAATCACTTGCTGCCTCCTTCCTGGCCTCCAGCAATTTTCGGCAACAATAAAAATTTAATGATAACTCCGGTGATTAATGTTCTTCCTAGAGAGAGAGATGGAGTTTTGTCAAGTGGACGTTTTGACTTGTGGAAAGGTAGCGCAGAGGGTTAATGTGCCTGCTGCAAAGAACATGTACCATGCAGATCACAAAGTGCACATAATGTAAACAGGTCTGTGGGTTTCTGCTTTTGTCAGAGAGATCCTTTTCTTACTTGCAGTTTATAAGTCAAAATCCTAACATAGAACAGTGAGCTACTAACTGTCATCTAAGAGCTGCATGCAAACTGCAAGGTATAAATTAGAGCGTAATGATTTTTCCCCAGTCTTTGATGATCCTAATGTTGCAAAGGGTGTTCATATGGATAAAATCAATTCTGATTATTAAAGAGAACCCCCAACCATGGTATTACGTTCCAAATTCACGGTTTGTGTTTCTCCAGACCAATCACTATTAAACTATGCTGCCTACTAGTATGATTGTCATGTGACTCCTACACCTTGTAGTACTTTGTCTTATGTATTTCCTATAGAGTGATTTACAGACGTATGATTGATTGTCTCTCTGTAATGTGTGTGATGTAAAGTGCTCTGACACCCTACACTGGTATAAGTGGCACTGTAAATCAAATCAAAGGCATCTGAGCGAGAAAGTGGTTATGGAGACTCGAGGGGCACTGTTGAAGATTGGTAGTGAGGGAATCCATGGCGGAGGGAGTCATTGGGGGGCACCAACAAACATTGTTGCACATGGCTCCACCAGCGCTAAAGCCGGCCTTGCCCTTGAGACCAGTCCGCTGCAGCCTTTGGTACCTCCGTTGGCCTTGTTTCAGCAACTCACCAGGGGTCGGCGATGCAGGATTTGCACGCACACCAAACTTAGGAGGTCATTACGATGACGTAATATGGATGGCGGTGCCTGCAAGGCACCTCCACCATATTGCAGGCCTTTTCCGCCCGGTAGGCAATCGGGTGGATTGCCTACCAGCGGAAAACTGGCGGACGGTCTTTCCGTCCGCCTGGGTCCCCACCGCCATTGTAATATGGCGGGGGGGAAATGTTAGGCGGGCGGACGAAAATGGCGGGCGGATCGCCACCGCCATACGGGCGGCGGCGATCCGTCCGCCATCGTAATGACCCCCTTAGTTCACAAACTTCAGGGTCTCTCTGCTTCATGCACAAGCACTTTAAACATGTGCTGCCTGCTTTGGGGCCACTGGAATTATGCAGCAATGGAAGACAAAATTATTCTGCAGTGTTGACTAAATTATGAAGCAAAAAAAGGCTGCAGCATAATGCTGTATATTTTCTGATACTTTATTATTTCGACATTTTTACACATGCTAACAGTCTGCAAAGATTTTGCCTTATTAGTAGCAGTGCAACATACAAATGCAGCAGTGAGAAGCGTGATCAGTCATCCTTTGCAAAGGGCCCTCCACTTCGCAGAAACACAACAAGTCACATTTGTTTGTAACTTTTGATCCGTTTGAGCTACAAACTATTTATTAGTTAAAATCGTCAAATTATGCAGCAGGTGATGCGTTATGTGGCAAATATTGCAGAGCCATAAATGTGTAGAAAACATTTGCAAACCAGGATATTTTGCCATTCATGTTTGAATTGCTCTTGTGGAAAAAGGGAGAAGTGCTGATGACAGAAACTCCATGGCTCGGAGACAAATGGCTTGTGATTCCACTTTTAAGCGTATTTGGGACATTCTGTGATTGGGAACAAATCCCACTTTATGAATGTATTTTAATGTCAATAACTCATATTAAACCTTAAATAAACGTGTATCCATTGGCTGAATTAAATAACGTGATAAGCTGTAGCTGGGTAGTGAAATGCCAATCAAACACTAAAAATTTGAATGTTTTGCTCTTTCTGACCACACCTCTGACTCCGCCCACTGACCCAATCCTCGGGTTATTCCCGCCCCCTGATCTCCGCCCACAGTTCCCCAACTTTTTTCCCCCCACTTCGACCACTGTGCGAAATATATTTTTCTGTTGACTTGATACATTTTTCACTGTGAAAAAAACAGAAAATACACAGTCTGGTTCATCAGTGCCTGAATCCAAACAGGGAGAGCCAATTCATGAATTGCTCGTAACGCTGTTAGCATAAAAAGAGAAGAAATTGTACAGTACGAAGCAATACATGCGCATTCGACAGTAAAATGGTAGTCCGATACATGAATCAAACGGGGCATGTACAACATGCACAAAAAAATTCACACAAAGTACCAGCCATTTCCTATTCAAATCAGTCTACCTCTGGCAAGAATTGCACAGCGCTTCACGCTATGCAAAATGGTGCAGAGTTCACACATTGTACGCAACACGAAACGCGTTATTACTTGAAATCCCACCAATGAGGCAAAACGTTCCTACAGGCTTAGTTTCCAATCAATAAATCAATATGCTAACAGCTGTTAATGATGAGGCCGCTGAACATTGCTTCTCTATGCAGTAAATAACCTTGTTTGCACCTAGTAAGGAATATTCATTTCAGTATCTAACCACAGCATTCTCTAACATAGATATTATCAGTAAATTTGCTGGTCTGTTAATGTTATAGTTAAAGCCCACTGCCCACACTCCAGGTCTCCATCACCAGTAGCTGCTGGGCCTGGCCTTTGACCACACACAGTGGGGACTGTGCATGTTGTTGTGTTAAGCGATGCATTGGCTGTGGTCCTCCAACCCCACCACTACTACGCATGACCTTTGACCACACAAAGTTGGGATCATGCAAGGTGTCACCTTTTGCTGTACCCTGTGTATGGTCTTCCAACCCCACTGCCACTAGCCTTGAACTTTTGACTGAGCAGGGCATGACCACAACTTAACAAGACACTCCCTGCCCAAGTACCTGTTGTGCATGATCTTCAGCGATGCCCCGTGTCTAGTACCCCACCCACATTACACACTGGCACAGCCCTCAACATGTGCCAGTAAGCATGGGCCACAGAGAGAGAGCTCCCTAGACAAAGATGGCCACCAGTGACCAGTGTCACACCCCAAAGACTGAACCCTGCGCTCTGACCCTCCTGCATGGATCGTGACACATTTCTCACCCTTTGTACTGCTGCATCACCTGCAGACATCTCAGGAGGCTTTGAAGCCCAGCTGCAGGTGGGAAAAGATCTGCAGAATGGTTCTCACTCTTCGTGAATGAGGCGGGAGGTCACCCCCCTCCCTTCCCACTGAGAATAAATTGTTAGCTTGAATATAGCTTGGGGAGAGGATGTGGTCTAACGGCTAGAGCAGTCGACCTTGAAGCTGGGAAACCGGGTTCAAGTCTCGGCAGGGACGCTCAACATCCTGTGAATCTAGGCAGATCACTTAATCTCCCCCGTGCCTAACAAAAATAAATGTGTCCGTCTGTAACGCAACTGGTGCTCATGTAAAGCGCTCTGATACCTTCGGGTCGAGTTCGGGCTATATAAAATTCTGAATTTTTTTTTTTTTTTACTATAGTGGTACTTATATAGTGGGAACCTAGCTGAGAAGCAACAGAGTTAGAAATGTTCCAGGCCAAATGTGCTTATAAATGGCCCATATATGCATGGATGTCGATTCATAAAAATTAGGCTTGGAATTTTTTTTCAATTACATCGAAGTAATTAGAGTATTTCAGTACTTACGCATTACTCTTGGGATGCGAAATTACAGAAATATTGCGGTCATGCCAGCTTCAGTAATTAAGAGTAATGTGGGTAAGAAATCCTACACTAGGAGCACAGGAACAATGAACTAAGAGAGGGCGAGCGGTCGCTGCTATTCCTGTTCGCTCCTTGTAGCATTTAGCGCCAGGACCGGACTGGCTGTAGCGGGCACTGGGTGTTTCCCCGGGGGGCCGCCAGGGTGGGGGCCGGTTTTGGGCCCCTGGGGGCTGTGTTTGTTACCGGGGGTCGGCAATATCGGCCCCCTGTAACAAAATCGGCCGAAACCGGTCCCAGCAAACAGCTCGGCTGCACCCCCCTCACCCCAAGGGGGCCCGGCCGAGCAGTTTGCCAGGGTTGGTTTCGGTTCCCTGTCCGGCCCTGTTTAGCGCTATTTTCTTACAGCCAAATTCATCCTCGTGCCCATTTTGGACTCAAGGGTGAGTTTTGCACTAAGAAAATCGAGCTACACGCTGGCTCATGCTTCTCACATAATGTGCATAATTGCGAGTAATTTGGAGGTAATTACCAGAAACTCCGCTAAAGAATCTTACATCACTTACGCCCACCCCGAGGGAAGTGACACTGCTCACCTCCTGAACTGCAAGAAAACCCTAAGGCTCATTGCTTGCCCATCATTTTTGCCTTGTATAGTTCCTGTTTGCTGATGAGGAGTGAACAGGAACGGAAAATTGTGGAACCTACTTAAAGTATTTATCCGTAGGAATTCTCCTTGTGACCACAGTCTGCGATAACTTGACCCTCACCCAGGTTGAGGTGTGTAATCATATGATTGCCTGAAGCAGGTTGTTTGGAATACCCCACCCTCTGAGTTTCCTCCATAAGTTGTTCCTGTCTACTGAGTCAAATGCAGCAGAGTAATCATCAAAAAATACATAGAGGGGGAGCTGCTTCTGGTTGGTGGCCTGGTGAATTAGATAAGAGAGTGCCACTTATCTGTGACACCACGTTAGGTGGCTGGTGATGTCATCTGATTTCTTTGCAGTGGCCAACAGCCCACAGGGTACTGCACACTGAAGTGAACAGGGAGTACACTGTGACAGCTATGGATGGGCTCTCACATGCTCACTATCTACACAGTACCAACCTCCCACCAGCAACAACATCAGGGGCTTTCAGCCACCACTTGTCCTCCTCACAGAATGGATAAAGTCTTCCCTGATGTTGTTTACCTTTATTTTAGGTCTGGCTATAAGGAGTTTCATTTTTCTTGAGGGGCAAAAGGCAAGCCTATTGAATGTTGTCACTCACCAATTAATCCATGCTTGCACTCTGATTTATTCATGTACTCATTAATCCATCCATTGACATATTCTCCAATTTTCATATCGTCACAACCACACACACATGAAAAAACATGTCGATCAATAAAGAAGCACTTTTACTTATAATATCGCCAGACCTATGGTTGTAGCTAATGTTTGGTCATATATGGTGTCCATAACTCATCATTATACTTTCCTTGTGGTCAGCATAGGACCACCATACTTTGGTAAAGATTGTTGCAGGAGACTAGTGATACTAATGGGTTAACTGTGGTCTGCTACTAGCTCTTGGCACACATGGCCGCCTCAGAGCTCTTTGTCCCTGCTGGTCCCCTCTGACAGAATAGAACTTGCAGGACCCATTGCAGTGGACTTAGCATTAGAGTCACATCCCGCCTTATAGCCCAGAACGCGTGTCGCGTGGTGTGTTGAGAAAATTGAATCCATTATTATGAACATAAATGCAACAGACAGCCCTGCTGTGCATGAATAAATGCCAGTTACTCGCCATCAGCGACTAGAGCGGAGAAATTAATGATAGTTGGCCGTCAAGAACGAGTCTGGGAAATTCGCCAAGACAATCTGGCTGCCCATGGGGAGAAACAAATGCCCACGCTGTCAGCCCCGCTCCAGAGCACCAAAGAGGCTCAAGATGTACAGCGAGATGGGAGCTCAGGAGCTGTGACCAGACCCCTTGCGGCTTCTGCAGAAGTTAATGTTCTTGCAGCCTCATCCGCGGAACCTGTTTGATGAGACAGTGTGGATGAGGGAGTGCATCAGCTTGCAGTCAGATGAGAAGTGTCAACTGGTTGGGCTTCAGGCTCTTTCAGGAGTCCAGAAGGCGCCGGTTTAAAAGCAATTGTATCAAGTAGGTCCATGCATAAGCAAGGTTTTCGTAGGACGCTTCTTAAAAGCCTTGCATTGCATTGCGTGCTCTTCAGCGTGTCTTGGGTAGAGATCCTCAGAAGTGTGAAGAGCCTGGTCCATATGGGGTGTTCCCTGTGTCTGACATGACTGTGGTGGTGGTATTCCAGGATGGACGACATGTTGGAGACTGTTACTGGTGGGTTCAGCTAGCCGCATGGTGGAAAATGTGCAGTCCTTTCACGAGAAGGGTGAGAGTCTCCTAAAGAAACACATCTCTGTTCTTTTTCGGAAAGACACCTACAGAAATTTAGCTCCTGTGACCACTCTTTTTTGCTCAAAGGGTTCTATGTCAACAATTACCACTTGTCTTATAACATGACATCAGCTCCCTGGGAATTGAGATTAAAGGGTTCACTGACACAACATCGATGTAAAAATTATTGATGTAAAAAATATGGAGTAAAAAATATAGACAACAAAAATATCAACTCCTATACTTAAACAGACATCAGCTGTTACGTACAACCCTGGCGATGGAGCCTTACCTATCATTTGTACCTGGAACCTTTGATAGATTCCTTTTAACTAGGCTCAGAATGGGAAATATACATAGATTAGTGTCCTTACCGAAAATGAACGACTGGTCACGTGATTTATTGTCATGTCCTTGTGACAAAATTTCTGATCAGTCTACTATGCACCTAGTCCTGTTTTGTAAATTTTATGTAGAGCCAAGGAAAGTCTTGATTATTCCACTTTTAAAAAAACTAGGGCTTAGACAGTGTCGTCCAGCTATGTATTTACTCCAGCTATTGGAAAATGAGCACATAGCATAGAGATTAGCAAAGTTTTTAAAAAAGGTGCTTCAAATCAGGAAATGTATTACTATGGAGTTGTAACGGTCGCACCATGTTTTAATTGTAAATGTTTTGTATTTTTACCTGACACATAGTTGTACATTTTATGAAATGTAATTTTTTTATAACTTTTATGTGCTTTTATGTCTGTCTTAAAAAGCAGCCGAATAAAGCTTTCCTTGACCTTGACCTTGACTTAAACAGGTAAGTATAAAAATATTGACAAAAAAATATAGATGTAAAAAATATATATGTATAAAATATCGACTTTTATATAAGTATAAAATAAAATAATATATATTAAATATAATTTTAACAAAATAAAATAAATGTAATATACATTTTAATAAAATATAAGAAATAAACAATGAAAATGTGAACACAAACATAATAATTTATACATATATATTTACTTTAAAACAATTAAACTATTATTTTTATTTTATGTTAAACGTTAAAAATAATATAAAAAATAACAATATATATTAATGATTGAAAATATAAAAAAACAAAAATCTATAATAAATTAAAACATTAAACTATTAAAAAATACTTAAACTTACATTTCACAATACAATCAGTGCAACAGTAGGGAAAGTGTTGGCTAGCAAAGGGGTAAAAATATCTATTCCCACTCCAGTGAGTGCAAAAGTAGGGTAAGTTTTGGATAGCGGAGGAATTAAATTTAATATTCCAACTCCAGTGAGTGCAACAGTAGGGAAAGGGTTGGATAGCGGAGGGCTAAAAATTACAATTCCCACTCCAGTGAGAGCAACAGTTGGGAAACTGTTGGGTAGCGGATGGGAAATAATTACTATTCCCACTCCAAAGAGTGCAACAGTAGGGAAAGTGTTGGATAGCGGACGGGCAAAAATTGCTATTCCCACTCCAAAGAGTGCAACAGTAGGGAAAGTGCTGAATAGCGGAGGGGTAAAAATTACTATTCCCACTCCAGTGAGTGCAACAGTAGGGAAAGTGTTGGATAGCAGCGGGGTAAAAATTACTATTCCAACTCCAGTGAGTGCAACAGTAGGGATAGTGTTGGATAGCAAAGG
Source organism: Calotriton arnoldi (assembly GCA_963921515.1). Taxonomy (NCBI): domain Eukaryota; kingdom Metazoa; phylum Chordata; class Amphibia; order Caudata; family Salamandridae; genus Calotriton; species Calotriton arnoldi. Next base: position 718,518 of record CAWUFW010004660.1, on the reverse strand, counting down.
GGTAAAATTTACTATTCCCACACCAGTCAGTGCAACAGTAGAGAAAATGTTGGATAGCGGAGGGTAAAAATTACTATTCCAACTCCAGTGAGTGCAATATTAGGGAAAGTGTTGGATAGCGGAGAGAAAAAAATTAATATTAACACTCAAACAGTTAAAACAAAAATAAAAAATATTAAAAATTAAACAAAATCATAAACATAAATAAACAATATTTAAAAAATATAAATTCTAATATACTAAATATATAAAAACTAGAAAACATATAATATTAATTACATATAACAAAAACCTACAAATAATATATAAAATAAAATAATAAATACATTTATAAAAAATAATTCTTTTAAACTAGAAAATATTTACAAACAAAAAATTAATTAATACATACATGTATTTATTTTATTTCCTACCCTATAACACCACACAATAACAAAACACTTCAACATTTTTAATTAAATTTACTTCCATAATTAACATAATTAATAATCAATTAAAAAATATTATTAATAAAAAAACTAATAAACATTAATTGACTACACACACTTTAACATTATAATATCCACAACACACACCTAAATTAAACTATAAAATAATAAAACACAATTAAAACTTATTTTTAAATTAAAAACTATCACTATTAACAACTAATAATAAAGTAATCAAAATGTATTTAAAATCCACCCTTTACACCTTTAAAAGTAAAAACAACACACACAAAAATAAACAATTACCCCCCAAAAAAGATCAAATAATTAACGTTAATTAACAACTATATATTAATTAATTAAAAACAAATCACTTCCCACCCTTTACTCCTATAAACACCACAACACACCCCTAAAATTAATTACACAATTACCTTAATTAATTACCAATTAATTAATTAAAATTAATTAACATCCAATTATTCATTCATCAATTTAAAATAAATTACTTCCCACCCTTTACACCTATAAACACCACAACACACACCTAAAATTAATTACACAATTACCATAATTATTTACCAATTAATTAATTAAAATTAATTAACAACCAATTATTAATTCATAAATTAAAACTAAATTACTTCCCACCCTTTACACCTATAAACACCACATCACACACCTAAAATAAATTACATAATTAATTACCAATTAATTAATTAAAGTTAATTAGCAACCAATTCTTAACTAATTAATAAAAATTACTTTACACATTTAACACTAACATCTCAATTAAACAAATATTAATAAATAAAAAATAATTAATAAATGTAATTTATTACTTCGCACCCTATTCCCCTATAAACCCACTACCCGCTACAGAACTAAAAACGCAAAATTCAAATAATTTTTTTTAATAACTACTAAGGGGTCGATTCCGATCCCGGCCGGAAGCGCACCTAACACTATTCGTCCGGAAAAAAAACAAGCCGAACGCGTGTTTCCCGACCGATTCGAACAGTCGTCCGAACGAGCAAGTACGATGCGCATAACTGCTCAGATTCCGAGCGAGCCGTACTTACCCATTCCAGCTCCTGTTACCCGCCCGAGCCGGATCCGTAAACACCGAATCGAATCGCACGGAAGCAAATACACAGCACCTTCCGGCCGGACTAGTACGATGCGCCTTCCGTACGCGCCGAACCCGTCGCTACGTCCGGCACGTCAGAGCATCCGGGAGAGCTGCACATAAGCTCCGATTCGCGCCACAAGACGATCCACGGCGACGAGACGAACAAGCCAGCGACGAGTACGAGTCGAAGCCACGAGAAACCCGAACGAGACGACCCAACCATGAATCCCATCGCGCAGGTCCTACCAATACTCTACATCTATTACCGGGACCGGTACGGACGCGTACGGCGCAGACGGTAAGTCAAACACCCACAACACAAACAAACGACACGTACCCAACATATGTCACACACACATAGGGATGCAGAAATGACGTACACTAGCAACAGCAGAACCATAGGGGTGGGATGGCTATCACCAATGCCATACACACCCATAGGGGGATGGATGACTACCACTACCACCACCCCTACTCAGGGGGGCCTGGATGCCTGTCTCTACTACCATCCCCACTCATAGTGGGATGGATGCCTACCACTACCACCACCCCTACTCATGAGGGCCTGGATGCCTACCACTACCACCACCCCTACTCATGTGGGCCTGGATGCCTGTCACTACTACCATCCCCACTCATAGGGGGATGGATGCCTACCACTACCACCACCCCTACTCATGGGGGCCTGGATGCCTACCACTACCACCACCCCTACTCATGTGGGCCTGGATGCCTGTCACTACTACCATCCCCACTCATAGGGGGATGGATGCCTGTCACTACTACCACCCATACTCATGTGGGCCTGGGTGCCTGTCACTACCACCATCCCCACTCATAAGGGGATGGATGCCTACCACTAACACCACCCCTACTCAGGGGGGCCTGGATGCTTACCACTACCACCACCCCTACTCATGGGGGCCTGGATGCCTACCACTACCACCACCCCTACTCATGGGGGCCTGGATGCCTACCACTACCACCACCCCTACTCATGTGGGCCTGGATGCCTGTCACTACTACCATCCCCACTCATAGGGGGATGGATGCCTACCACTACCGCCACCCCTACTCATGTGGGCCTGGATGCCTGTCACTACTACCATCCCCACTTATAGGGGGATGGATGCCTACCACTACCACCACCCCTACTCATGGGGGCCTGGATGCCTACCACTACCACCACCCCAACTCATGTGGGCCTGGATGCCTGTCACTACTACCATCCCCACTCATAAGGGGATGGATGCCTACCACTACCACCACCCCTACTCATAGGGGCATGGATGCCTACCACTACCATCCCCACTTATAGGGGGATGGATGCTTACCACTAACACCACCCTTACTCAGGGGGGCCTGGATGCCTATCACTACCATCACCCCTACTCATGGTGGCCTGGATGCCTACCACTACCACCACCCCTACTCATGGGGGCCTGGATGCCTACCACTACCACCACCCCAACTCATGTGGGCCTGGATGCCTGTCACTACTACCATCCCCACTCATAGGGGGATGGATGCCTACCACCACCCCTACTCATGTGGGCCTGGATGCCTGTCACTACTACTATCCCCACTCATAGGGGGATGGATGCCTACCACTACCACCACCCCTACTCATGTGGGCCTGGATGCCTGTCACTACTACCATCCCCACTCATAGGTGGATGGATGCCTACCACTACCACCACCCCTACTCAGGGGGGCCTGGATGCCTGTCACTACTACCATCCCCACTCATAGGGGGATGGATGCCTACCACTAACACCACCCCTACTCAGGGGGGCCTGGATGCCTACCACTACCACCACCCCTACTCATGGGGGCCTGGATGCCTACCACTACCACCACCCCTACTCAGGGGGGCCTGGATGCCTACCACTACCACCACCCCTACTCATGGTGGCCTGGATGCCTACCACTACCACCACCCCTACTCATGGGGGCCTGGATGCCTACCACTACCACCACCCCTACTCATGTGGGCCTGGATGCCTGTCACTACTACCATCCCCACTCATAGGGGGATGGATGCCTACCACTACCACCACCCCTACTCAGGGGGCCTGGATGCCTGTCACTACTACCATCCCCACTCATAGGGGGATGGATGCCTACCACTACCACCACCCCTACTCATGTGTGCCTGGATGCCTGTCACTACTACCATCCCCACTCATATGGGGATGGATGCCTACCACTACCACCAGCCCTACTCATAGGGTCCTGGATGCCTACCACTACCATCCCCACTCATAGGGGGATGGGTGCCTACCACTAACACCAACCCTACTCAGGGGGGCCTGGATGTCTACCACTACCACCACCCCTACTCATGGTGGCCTGGATGCCTACCACTACCACCACCCCTACTCATGGGGGCCTGGATGCCTACCACTACCACCACCCCTACTCATGGGGGCCTGGATGCCTGTCACTACTACCATCCCCACTCATAGGGGGATGGATGCCTACCACTACCACCACCCCTACTCATGTGGGCCTGGATGCCTGTCACTACTACCATCCCCACTCATAGGGGGATGGATGCCTACCACTACCACCACCCCTACTCATGTGGGCCTGGATGCCTGTCTCTACTACCATCCCCACTCATAGGGGGATGGATGCCTACCACTACCACCACCCCTACTCAGGGGGGCCTGGATGCCTACCACTACCACCACCCCTACTCATGGGGGCCTGGATGCCTACCACCAATACCATCCCCACTCATAGGACAGGTAATGCATGACACAACCAGCATACTCCAACATAAGGAATGTCAGAAAAAGACATCACCCCAACATCATGACAAGCGTGTGTAGTCTGTGTCAAGTGCCTACAACACTGAACATGACAATGAACATACAATGTGACCCCCTATCACATGTGTCACACATAAATGTGTGTGACCTCCACAATGCAAGCAGACCATGACCACTGTGGAAATGGGGTCTAAACCCCCATCATCACAGTGACCAAAATGTAAGTGTGGGGTCCATAGCTGAAGCCCAATTGAACATTGTGGCAATGGGGTCTAAACCCCCATCATCACAGTGACCAAAAGGTAAGTGTGGGGTCCATAGCTGAAGCCCAATTGAACATTGTGGGAATGGGGTCTAAACCCCCATCATCACAGTGACCAAAAGGTAAGTGTGGGGTCCATAGCTGAAGCACATTTTGAACATTGTGGCAATGGGGTCTAAACCCCCATCATCACAGTGACCAAAAGGTAAGTGTGGGGTCCATAGCTGAAGCACATTTTGAACATTGTGGCAATGGGGTCTAAACCCCCATCATCACAGTGACCAAAAGGTAAGTGTGGGGTCCATAGCTGAAGCACATTTTGAACATTGTGGCAATGGGGTCTAAGCCCCCATCATCACAGTGAGCAAAATGTAAGTGTTGTCATGGAAAAAGCTGCAACTGCCAAACAGCATGGATGATTCCTGGTCACACAACAACAAACACATCAGTGGCAAAGTAGTGCTCGTGTCCCATAGCAACATAGATTGGGTGAGGCAAACAGTGCAGTGCAAATAAGACATACCTTTGTCCATGTGCAGACAAACATCACCCATGGGGGCTGACATTGTCAACATTTATCAATTACACAATGACAGAAGTGACCATCATAATGCAGACCCACATATCTGCACCAATGGACACACAAATTTAGATATCCTGTGGAGACTGTAGATGTGAGGTGAACAAATACCATACCATGGCAGCAATGGGACACACAAACCCTGATCATTGTGCTGACTGATGACCTAGGAGTACCAGGGACAGCAGGGGAAATCCACCAAACAACATGCAGCCAATGGCACACTAAAGATATGCCAATGCAGTGGTGCAGATGCACAAACACAAACAGGCAGCCTCACACTGCATATCAAACACAACAGGTGATGGGGGGGTGTGCCAGTGTCCCCAGGCAACCACACAACACATGAGGAGGCCTGAATCACAATTACACAGATGTGTATACAGTGCCACACAAAAGTAACTCATGGATGGGATTCCCCTATGTGGGCAATCAGGCATCGTTAGATGAGAGGGAGCCCAAATAACACATGTCACACAAGCTTGTAGGAACAGCAACTAACACAGCAAGAGACAGACCCACCACAGCACTACTCCCAGGGACCCCACATTGTGGTGACACTAGCCTGCATGATAATCCCACTGTGATGACAAAGGTAGATGTCGTTCACACTGAGAACCACAGCCATGTGTCCTGAGCAACAAACTACCATCACACCTACACAAGCACAAATCAATCAGCACGGCCTGTCAGCCAAGGCCAATATGGAGGTAGGGGTCTAGCCGTGCAACAACTCATATTTGCACACACTCAACACCACACACCTTGATCTCCAACAATGTGCAGCTGTGAAGCTCACATGGACCGGTGACATTGCACATGCACCCATGACAATCCCAGGGGGGGTGGTGGGAACTAAGGTGCGAAACCCATCACACATGGCCAGTCAACAAGACTCGTGAATGTCTGACACACTGCACAGTACGCCGTACATGGGCATGACGTGAAATCCACCCCAATCAATGGGATCCCGGCCACAGTCACACACCAATGAAGAAGCCAAGGTCACCCCCAAAGAACACACATAGACAACTTCCAACATTGCAGCTCTGACCCTGAGGAGTGTCAGCAGTCACACACACAACGTGTCACAATCACTGAAAGCTACCACAAGCTGTAAATTACATGACTTGTGTAACCAACAAGTGCCAAGGGGAATCCTGACTGTGTCCCATCTGCGTTGGCCCACATCCCCAGCCCTGACAACAAAGACAACTAGGGATGACAACCTGATGAACATTAGTTTGCCATGCACCCGCATCCAGGAGAAACCAGGTCCAAGATGCTGGATGAACACAGGACAACTCAACAAGCATCACAAACAGGAACATCCCTAGGGACACAGCCTGTGTAGGAAAAGGGAAGGGAAGGAACACACACAGACATGCTCACACAACACACAACACGGGCCCAGGCAATGTCAATGGATTACACACTGCCATGAGGGCACTCCACTCCTGTGGAAGGTCCTGTGCCAAACCTTGTCTGTGCACGACTCAAACATGTCAGCAGAACACTCGGTCAGTGAGTCAACAACTACAACACACTGAAGGCTCTGCTCACATCAGCCTGGGTACGGGAGTGTCACGTCAGTCATCTGCATACACCCTAAACACGTGTCAAGCAAGTTGCACTGTATACACAGATGAGTCCTTCAACATTGATGTGCCAAACTACATGTCCAGTGGAGATGGGCACACAGTCAGGGAAATAGAAACATTGAACAGTGGTAAGCCCACCAGATGTGCATCAGTGTAAGCCAAAGATGTTAATTTACAAATGCAAAACGTACATCCCTGTGTCAATTGCTGAACATTACACCCTCAGACTGCAGCAAAGGATGCTATAGATCCAGACTACATTAGGACACATATCCCATGGACCACATGGAGTCCATCACAGCAACACTTCATTTTCCTGATCTGAACACTATTACAACTGCAAATGCATGATGATACTCATCTACATCACGTACATCCAAAGAAAAACCACAATTAAACAAAAAGAGGCTTTATTCAGCAAATGTTAAATTAAAACTTGAAGTCCAAAAGAAACTAAGGCCAATGGCCAGTCCAAATACACAGTCCCAACAGGGTGATACGTGACAACTTGTCACCCATTGCTTGCCTGCACTGGTACGAGCAGGGGACATCCCCCCGGAGGGGCATACAAGGGGCAGGCCAGGCACCGCAGGGACAGGATCAGGGGATGCCAGAAGGAGGCAGTGAAGGGGTGGTGGGTGCAGGAGTGTCACCGGCAACTGCAGTGGAGGTGTCTGACTCAGTGGGGGCTGGCACCACTGTAGGGCACAACTCAGATGGTGTGGGTGCTGCAACCACTGCAGTGGGCGGGTCAGATGGAGTGGACTGGGTCCCCACTGCAGTGCCCGAGTCAGACGGGGTGGTTGTGGACTCCACTGCAGTGCATAACTCCAAGGGAGTAGAAGGGGGGGCAGATGAGGTGGGCAGGACAGAGGGGGGGGACCCGGACTCCACACCAGTGGCACAAACAGGCAGAGCGTCTGGTTTGGGGGTGGAAGAGCAAGTGGTAGGGGTGGAGGGCCTAAGCAGTTTGGGGATGCGGTATCGGTGTGTGGGGGAACCTGGGGCAGAGTGTGGCGGTGGAACCTGTGCAGTGGTGGCCTGGGGGATGGAGGAGAGAGACTGTGTGGTGGAGCTGCGTGGTGGTGGTGGTGGGGTCTTGCCCTTCCTGGTCCGGGGGGACTTACGAATGGGGTCCTCTGTCTGCCTATGCCTGGGGGAGGGTGTCTGGGTGTGAGGGGCACTCCGCTCTGTGTGTGGTGGTCGCCTCTTCCGCCTGGACTTCGTGTCAGGTGTATCTGTGGGGAAGAGGCCAAGCTCACAGAGGAAGAGCTTCTGGGAGGGGGGGGTTGCAGGTGAGGCAAGGGAAGGGCTTTTGGAGGGAGAGGTATCTGAGGACTGCGCAGTGCTCGTGGATGCGTGTGTGTGTGTTTGGGCCCCATCCCCTGTGAGTGAGGTATCAGTCCCCTGACTGTGCGTGCGTGTGGATTTTGGCTTGTGTGTCTGTGTGCTGCTTGGGTCTGTGCTGGTGCGTGCCGGTGCCAGTGTGTGTGTGCTTGGGACAGGTAGGGTGCTGGGGATTGTGGATGGGGCAGAGGTAGGAGGGGTGAGGGACTGTTGCAGGAGGGACACTGCTGCCGTCAGTGAGGAGGCCATGGACTGATTGGTCCGATGTAGGGCAGACATGCCAGATGACATGCCCCCCATGAATGACACCAGTTGTGTCAAAAGACCCGTGTGTGCATGGAGGACAGTCAACATTGATGTCTGCCCTACATGGATCTGCTTAAGTAAGTCCACAGACTCCACACTCAGGGCAGCAGGGGGGACAGAGGCAGGGGGTGCGGTGCCTGGCATGAAGGAGACATGCTCCCCTACACGGGAGCCTCCACGGACATGTGAGATGGGAGCAGATGGGAGGGTGGAGATGGTGGTGGTGGCGGGGACAGACTTGCTTGCCGTTGCCTCAGGTCTGCTGACACCCGCCTCCACAAGGGAGTCCTCACTGGAAGTGCTGTTTTCCCCAGCCGAGGTGGTCGTAGCTGAGGTTTCCTCAGTGTGGCTCCCCTCACCCTCCGTGCCACTGGGTCCCTCGCTCTCCCCTGCAGTGGACCCAGTCTGGCTCTGCCGCTCCTCTTGGTCCATGGAGCTGTCTCCTCCTGTGGCCGTGGATGTATCTGCAAACAATCAGGATAAACAGAGCAACATTAGTCACCTGTACTGACCACACACACCACAGTAAGTACAGCACATCACAGAGCAAGCCCTGCCATCATTTGCTAGATATTGCAATTAGTGCTGACACGGATTTGAAGAAGCCCATTGTCTGCCTGACAGTCAGTCATGCCACACATATCCTACCTGTCCATGCACCCATCTGTCTGCTGCCTGTTGTATGCGACTAATCATATGTGCACACATGCACCACATACACAGTTGTTGGACATCCAAGAGTATATATGGAAATGTGTCACTCCAAACACATGCCATCTCCTGCCACTGACTCAGTACATGTGTCAGGAAAAGTGATGGGCAAAGTCTCTGTTGATATGCAGGTTTTGCTTCCATCACCAGACACAACGATGTCCTCATGTCCTGATAGACAATGCAACAATGGTGTGCATGCAGGACATATCACACCACTGCTGGATCACCCTTTGCGATTGGAATGTCATGGCACAGGCCTGTCTGGCAAGTCAGTCATAACTGTCTGCTGTCACAGGGGCAGTGCATACACACAACACCAGTCTGCACTGTGTCACAATCAGGGGAGTTTTAGAAATGTAAGCCCTGTAACTGACAGGTGCACATGTGCACCCCTGGCCACCCACATCATGAGGACTGAGATGATCCCACGTCAATCAAATGAGACATTTGAGTGACTGCAAACACAAATCCATACACATGAGCACTTCACCGTCTGATGAGAATGAACCAAAGCTGCCTGCACCTCAATGTTTCATACAACATTGTGCACAGTCAAGGGATCAGAGACCTATGCATTGACCTATGTGCAGATCCCATAGTCATAACTCAGATGGCTGGCCACCCCAAATTGTTAAACACTCCAGGAGTCCAAATAGCAAGGCCACACCACGGTGACACAGAGGCACACACCTGAGTGCACTCTTCACAATGCCCAATATGTATGCTGACACACGGGAGTGGGAGAACAGAGTGCCTACGATGTACGGAGTAGGCATTACAGTCCTGGTCCATGTGCAACATGGTATTACCCTGAACACTCGGCAGGTGGCTATGCATGTGTCACACACATGATGTACATACTTCTGAGGCTCCCCCCTTGGTCTCTGCAGCAGCATGGGTGTGTGGCACATACCCCAGACATGTGGTGAGTCAGAGCATTAATTGGAACACATATTAAAGCCATACCCAGAGTACATGTCAGATCACAGGCAATGTGAGCAATTGTACCACCCATGCAGCCCACCACAAAGTTCCTGTAACTGATGCTGTCCCCAACTTGAACCACAGGTAACTGCAAGTACACAGTACCCAAGTGACCTAAGTCACAGACTGTAAGGGCCACACCTGTGTATCAGATGAGGAGGGGGCATGACACAAGTGAGGGACATGAGTCCAGGACGACATGACAGTTGTACTGTGGAAGTGGAACCAGGCTAAAGGAGTGCATAGAGCATGTCAGTCATAGTACACAGTTGAGGCTAGCACTTACCCCCTCCTTGCTGCTGTCTGGCCTTCAGCTGCCCATCCAGGTCAGGGAAAACCACCGCCAGGATCCAGAGCATGTGGGGGGTCAGGGTCCGGTGTCCGCCCCTCCTGCAAGGAGGCGACAGCTTCAGCTGGACCCTTGCGATCCTCCGAAGGTCCTGTCACCTCTTCTGGCAGTTGCGGATCCTGCGCCTGTAGACCCCCACAGATCGCACTGCCCGGACGATGGTCATCCAGATCTCCTGCTTCTGGTGGGCATCAACCTGTGAGGATGACAAAGTGAAAAGGCCATTACTACACATGCAACAATTCCGTGCATCACACAGTTGGATATACATGTCTCAATCACAGGGGCATATGATCTACACAGGTAGTGCAACTATGGCTATGAACAGTTTGCCAGCAGTTACTACATGGTATCATTGCCTGGGAAGTAAAACCTTGTTGGAATGCACTGATACTGCACTATACCTGTTCAGTGCATGTGACTACACACTTTGGGGGGGTGACAACTACTCAGTGAGCATGCTACCCACTGGTGTACACACTGTACGTCTTGCTAGTCAGACAACATGCACAATTAGTAAGGCAGTGGACAGCACACTCACCTGCTCCCCTGGTTTCCCATACAGCTTGCTGTACTGTGGAAGGAGGCTGTCCAGCAGGGCCTGGTTCTCCTCAGTGCTGAAAGGCTGGGGCTCTGTCCACAGTACGTGCCATTGCAGTAGCCAGAGGATGCAGAGACAGCAGCAGTGTTGGTGGCAGATGTCGTCCTGGAGCATGTAGTGCAGGCAAGTGAGCTCTCAGGGGAACAGCCAGCATTATATGTGTGCTGCAGAGGCAGATACTGTCCCATGTGTCCAAAGTGATAGGTCCAAGTCGTTTGCATCTTCTGAATCTGGCCAATCCATGGAATTGCACCACTTATACACGCCCACAGCATCATTCAAAAGTTTAACTTCATGACACCCATGAATTTGCAACATTGTTGTGGCTGGCCAACTAAATTCACTGCATCCGACTTGTACAAGCTTCGAAAACGCGTCCGTTACCATGTCAGGCCATAGTCAATGAGTGCGCACCGATCGGTCCATTGCTGTACAACGCGTATTTCGAAAAACAACACGCATCCGTTCACATCATATGCAATGTCCAATGCGTGCGCACCGATCAGTCCATTGCTGTACAACGCGTATCCGTTCACATCATATGCAATGTCCAATGCGTGCGCACCGATCGGTCCATTGCTGTACAACGCGTATCCGTTCACATCATATGCAATGTCCAATGCGTGCGCACCGATTGGTCCATTGCTGTACAACGCGTATCCATTCACATCATATGCAATGTCCAATGCGTGCGCACCGATCGGTTCATTGCTGTACAACGCGTATTTCGAAAACAACACGCATCCGTTCACATCATATGCAATGTTCAATGCGTGCGCACCGATCGGTCCATTGCTGTACAACGCGTATCCGTTCACATCATATGCAATGTCCATTGCGTGCGCACCGATCGGTCCATTGCTGTACAACGCGTATCCGTTCACATCATATGCAATGTCCAATGCGTGCGCACCGATCGGTACATTGCTGTACAACGCGTATCCGTGCACATCATATGCAATGTCCAATGCGTGCGCACGGATCGGTCCATTGCTGTACGACGCGTCCCTGTACAAGTCACTCGCATATGTCACCATGGTTGTCACTGGTGAACGTATGCCAGCCACATTTACTTGCCAGGGACTCGGGCACACCTACAACACCACAGCCTGTCCACACTGTATCCTAAGGCATGTAAGGCTGCATTACCTTTTCTGTGTATGGGGGTCAACATGTGGTTTTTTGGGTGGCACTTGGGGGCAGCCACTCCCAGACTGTGCACGTGTTCATGGGGACAGAATCCTTTGTGTGTTGTGCACATGACCACTGTGATGTGCAACAGTTCATTTCAGAGCATGTGGCATGGTCACATTTCCAGGTTGTGTATGTGTATGTCATGTCACATACCCCCTGAGTCCCATGTGGGAAGGTATGTACGTCACAGGGTGACCCATTGCCACAATAGTGATGGCCCTCCACAGTCTGTGTGCATGTTGTGTATCCGATGTCTCTGATTCCATGTGCACAATGGGAGACAGTCTCCACATCCACGTTGTTTGTGCATGGACTTTGATGTTGTGCGTGTGTGTGTCACAGACGTCCATGTCTGTCCTGCAGAGGCAACAGGGGCCACTACCTGTGGGAGTCATGGTTGTTTTGCTGATGTGTACATGATACGCCATGTCATGCCAGTGTCCATGTGGCAATACAGGGTCCCTGGGAATCTACCTGTCAATGAGCTGTGATGCCTGGGGCACATCTGTCCTGACATGTCACTGTGGTGTGTGTTTGGAACGTGACAGCAGTACATGGGTACTGTGACACAGCCTAATGATATCCCATAGCACAACCTGGAACTTGTTGTCAACACATGTTGAACTGTGATGTTAGATGTTGGCCATGTAGGTGCCATACATGTCCTTACAGAACGGCACACACATCAGGTACTTGTGTCTCGTAATGATGTATCATGTGATATTGAGTATGGTCTATGCCACATATGTGGGGTGACTGACAATCTTTCTTTCTTCACCTATGCAGTGCAGGGCACCAGCTGTCCATAGACCATTCCCTGACCTTGCAACGATGGTTGAACGTGACTGCATCCGACGGTACCGCTTCAACAGGCCGCTGATTGAGGAATTGGCGGTGCGGTTGGACCCACATTTGGAACCTGGTCGGCCATACCCTACAGCGCTGACCCCCAAGGTGAAGGTAATGGCAGCCCTACACTTCTTTGCCACCGGTACCTTTCAACACACTGTGGCGTCTGCTGGTGGGATGTCACAGACCATGTTCAGCCGTGTGCTACGCAATGTTTTGGAGGCAATGTTGAGATACCTGAACCAGTACATCTATTTCCCTAAACGTCAACAACTCACTGACGTCAAGAGTGACTTCTATGCCCTGTGGAGGATGCCACATGTCATTGGCTCCATTGATGGGACACATGTGGCTTTGGTACCACCAAAGGCACATGAGCCGGCATACAGGAACAGGAAACATTACCATTCGATCAATGCTCTGGTGGTATGTCTTGCAGATATGAGCATCTCACACGTGTGTGCCCGTTTCCCCGGTTCTGCACACAATGCCTACGTGATGAGGAGTAGTCACATCCCGAGGATGATGTCACAGATGCAGAACCAGCGTGCCTGGCTTGTCGGTGTGTACTGACTTTGTACCATTGTGTGTGTTCTGCAATGTTGTATTCCGCCCTCTTTTCCAACTCAGCTAATGTGCAATTGTATGTATGTAGGTGACTCCGGATACCCCAACATGCCGTGGTTGCTGACACCCCTCAGGAACCCTGTGACACCAGCCCAGATGCGCTACAATGAGGCACATGGTCGGACCAGGAGAGTGATCGAGCAGACATTTGGTCTCCTGAAGAGCCGCTTTCGCTGCCTAGACAAGACAGGAGGGGCCCTCCCATATGCCCCAGCAAAGGTGTGCAAGATTGTCATTGTCTGCTGCATGCTACACAACCTGGCAGTGCGGAAGGAGTTGCCTCTCAGCCTGGATGATGATGACCAACATCCGCCACCTGTGGAGGATCCTGGCCTGGGCCACGATGCCAGTGATGATGATGATGATGAAGGTGATGTCCGCACACAGCTCATCACCAACTTCTTCAGCTGAATGTGAGTATCCAGAGATGCCATGTCAATGATGTGAGTTTGCATGATATGTGTTGGTGGTGCTCTGGTGCTGTTTGAGTGTGGCCATGTGCTACTTGACTGGATGCGTGCAGTGATGTGTCCTTACAGGTAGTCTGTACTCCCCAACAGTGTTGACATGCTAACTTGGTTTTGTGTAGGTATCTTGTGACATGTATTGGGCATGAGTATTGCAGTTCTGTCCTGTTCTTCAGTGCTTTTGACTATGTGTCATGTCTGTCCTTCGCAGGGTACTTTCAGAGTTGTTTGGTCTACTCGGATCCCCCGACACCATGATTCAGCTTTCAGGGTGGAAGCAGTCGTTTCCCTACAGGTGATGTGCCACACACCCCTGGACTTTATTTCTTCTACACTTGTTGACTGTGTGGCCACTGCCACGTGGGATTACCTTGCATTTGTAGTGGAAACAACATGTTGCAAATGTGTAATAGACCTGTGCTTCACTTTGGGATGTGCGTTGTCTGTGGTCACACATCTGACTGACATTTGCTTACTGCACCTGTGGGCTAGTTAACACAGACTCTGAATAGGTGTGGTGTCTGCGCATTCCACTGTATTTCCTGGCAACATCAGTGTAGGCGATGAGTCAGATGGCCCTGGTGTCTATGTGTTGTGTAGCCCTAGTGGTGTGTCTCCCTCATATGTGTCACGTCGCCATGACTCACATGACGGTGTTGAACTTGCTGTAGCAGTTAGCATGCACAGTGTCATTTAGCAGATCATCATCTCCATGACAGAAACCACGTTGGAATCACAACAGAGGCAAGTATGGTGTATTAGTGAGTTTATTTACATACATGTGTGAGGATAGTGCACAGGATGGTGGGTGCTGTACATTGGGATTGGAATCCAAAGTTCCCAGATGAGTTGGAAGTGTTGGTAGCAGAAATGTCCTGAGTAAAGTCCACAGTCATCTGATACATTGGTCCAACTTAAACTCCCCATGTCATGAGGGAGAGTTGGGTTGCATTCGACAGGGTGAACAGTTTGCACACAAAGGAGAATTTCCAGAACAGGTGTTGGGTTCCTGGGGGATGTACATGGCCATCGGCCTCTCAGTTTTCCTTCCTCGGACGACCCCTCTTCTTTTGGGGGGGACCCTCACGTGCAGGCTGCTGTGGTGCAGAGGGCTCTCCGCCAGTCATCCTCCCTCCCTGTGGCAGTTGCAGTTGTTACAGCACCAGATGTTGTGGGCACACAGGGAGGTGTGGCCATGTTGGTGCTAATCTGGCGGAGGCATGTCAATATGTCCCTATGCACCGCTGTCAGTTCTTGCAATGTGTCCCACTTGGACTCCATGCCAGACATGTGTGTCTCCACATGGGACATGTGTGAGTCCAAGCGGGCATGATGGGCAGCCTGCTGCTGTTGAATGTCCTTGAGGATCCCCACTACCTGGCTGACCTCTCCGGTGCTATTCTGGTACGCATCAGCAATGCGTACCAGTTGTGGGTCATCATGCAGTCCAGACCCCTCTGAAAACAGCGACCTATGCCTACCACCCCTCCCACCACCCCTGGCCACACGTGCGGGACCTGCGGTGGCACGCACAGGTGACCCTAGGCCCCCTTGGGGGTTGGTACTGGGGTTGTTGTCCGTTGCTCCACGGTGGGCCGGGGTCCCTGTGCTGTTGTCATTGGTGGTCCTTGGTCTGTCCGTGTCGGCGGGGGTGATCTGTGTGTTGGCAGTTGTTAGAGGAGTGGGTGCAGGGGGTGCAGATGTTGGTCCTGCTGGTGCTGCATGATGACTCACACCGGAGGGGCCAGGTAGGTCTTCGCCATCCGAGGAGGGAAGAGGCTGTTCCACACCAGTGAGCTCAGTGTTCCCCGGAGCCTGGGACAGGGACTCCTCATCGTCTGCTGCTGTGTCCCCATCATCACCTGTTTTTGGAAGAGACACACAATGTATGTTATGTTTCTACAGGCATCAATGGTTAAAACACCTGACAGTTGTGACTGTACCTCTGGATGCGGGCCTGTACATTGCATTGTCCTAAGTTGTCACAGTCAGAGGTTGATATTGGTATAGCACATTGTCCTGCCAACCTGAAGCATTTCAATGTGAATGTTGAGGTGTGTGCATGCCAGCATTGGTGGTATATGGTGGACATCCGGCCCTCCTTCTCCCCCCAGCCCAGTTATCCCACCATGAAGCATGCCACCCTTGCAGTGTGTGCAGGTTGACTCTCAGGATGTCAGTCAGTGGTGTCCTGCTGTTGGTTGGTGCCCAGTTCCCAGCAGGGCCTTGTGCTCCCCACAACAGAGCACCTCTGTCAGACATCTTAGAAGTGGCTTTTCACTCCCTGTGAGGTGTGCATGCTTCAGTGTGAGCTTGCTGGGCCATGTGGGTGGGGGATGTTGAGCTATGACTACCACTCCCATCATGCTATTGCCTACACCCCCTTCCCAGCATGCCCATACTTCCTTCCTTTTGAGTGGACTTCACTGTGTGTGAGTGTGACAGCAATGGCAAGATGGATGACAGTGTGGTCCTGTTGTTTGTTGGTGCACAGTTCCCAGCAGGGCCTTGTGCTCCACACAGCAGTACCCAGTGTCAGCCATCTTGTCAGTTGTTTTCCACTCCCTGTGATGTGAGCATGGTTCAGAGTGGTGTTGATGGGCCAATTGTGAGGGTGAGCAATATCTGTGACTACCACTCCCATCATGCTATTGCCTACACCCCCTTCCCAGCATGTCCATACTTCCTTCCTTTTGAGTGGACTTCACTGTGTGTGAGTGTGACAGCAATGGCAAGATGGCTGACAGTGTGGTCCTGTTGTTTGTTGGTGCACAGTTCCCAGCAGGGCCTTGTGCTCCACACAGCAGTACCCAGTGTCAGCCATCTTGTCAGTTCTTTTCCACTCCCTGTGATGTGAGCATGGTTCAGAGTGGTGTTGATGGGCCAATTGTGAGGGTGACCAATATCTGTGACTACCACTCCCATCATGTTATTGCCTACACCCCCCTTCCTAGCATGTCCATACTTCCTTCCTTTTGAGTGGACTTCACTGTGTGTGAGTGTGACAGCAATGGCAAGATGGCTGACAGTGTGGTCCTGTTGTTTGTTGGTGCACAGTTCCCGGCAGGGCCTTGTGCTCCACACAGCAGTACCCAGTGTCAGCCATCTTGTCAGTTCTTTTCCACTCCCTGTGATGTGAGCATGGTTCAGAGTGGTGTTGATGGGCCAATTGTGAGGGTGACCAATATCTGTGACTACCACTCCCATCATGCTATTGCCTACACCCCCCTTCCTAGCATGTCCATACTTCCTTCCTTTTGAGTGGACTTCACTGTGTGTGAGTGTGACAGCAATGGCAAGATGGCTGACAATGTGGTCCTGTTGTTTGTTGGTGCACAGTTCCCAGCAGGGCCTTGTGCTCCACACAGCAGTACCCAGTGTCAGCCATCTTGTCAGTTGTTTTCCACTCCCTGTGATGTGAGCATGGTTCAGAGTGGTGTTGATGGGCCAATTGTGAGGGTGAGCAATATCTGTGACTACCACTCCCATCATGCTATTGCCTACACCCCCTTCCCAGCATGTCCATACTTCCTTCCTTTTGAGTGGACTTCACTGTGTGTGAGTGTGACAGCAATGGCAAGATGGCTGACAATGTGGTCCTGTTGTTTGTTGGTGCACAGTTCCCAGCAGGGCCTTGTGCTCCACACAGCAGTACCCAGTGTCAGCCATCTTGTCAGTTCTTTTCCACTCCCTGTGATGTGAGCATGGTTCAGAGTGGTGTTGATGGGCCAATTGTGAGGGTGACCAATATCTGTGACTGCCACTCCCATCATGCTATTGCCTACACCCCCCTTCCCAGCATGTCCATACTTCCTTCCTTTTGAGTGGACTTCACTGTGTGTGAGTGTGACAGCAATGGCAAGATGGCTGACAATGTGGTCCTGTTGTTTGTTGGTGCACAGTTCCCAGCAGGGCCTTGTGCTCCACACAGCAGTACCCAGTGTCAGCCATCTTGTCAGTTCTTTTCCACTCCCTGTGATGTGAGCATGGTTCAGAGTGGTGTTGATGGGCCAATTGTGAGGGTGACCAATATCTGTGACTACAACTCCCATCATGCTATTGCCTACACCCCCTTTCCCAGCATGTCCATACTTCCTTCCTTTTGAGTGGACTTCACTGTGTGTGAGTGTGACAGCAATGGCAAGATGGCTGACAGTGTGGTCCTGTTGTTTGTTGGTGCACAGTTCCCAGCAGGGCCTTGTGCTCCACACAGCAGTACCCAGTGTCAGCCATCTTGTCAGTTCTTTTCCACTCCCTGTGATGTGAGCATGGTTCAGAGTGGTGTTGATGGGCCAATTGTGAGTGTGACCAATATCTGTGACTACCACTCCCATCATGCTATTGCCTACACCCCCCAGCCCAGCATGCCCATACTTCCTTCCTTTTGACTCTGCTTCCCTGTGGGGTAGTGTGCCTGTGCTGACAGGATGGCTGACAGTGTTGTCCTGGCGTTTGTTTGGCTACAAGACCCATAAGTGTTCCTGTGCTTCACACAGCATAACCCAGTGTGGTTGTTCTTTGTGGGATATTTCATTAGAGTGTGAGGCATTGCATTCTCCCAGGTGAGTTGTGTGGAGTTTGTGTTAAGGGGGTGTGTGAGAAAAGCTGCTGGTGACTATGGTCAGAGCTGTCAGTCCTCCTTCCCACCCAGCCAGATATCCCACCATGGAACGTGCTTCCATTGCAGGGAGTGCAAGTTGGCTTTCAGGATGTCAGGCAGTGGTGTCCTGCTGTTGGTTGGTGCACAGTTCCCAGCAGGGCCTTGTGCTCCCCACAGCAGTACCCAGTGTCAGCCATCTTGTCAGTTCTTTTCCACTCCCTGTGATGTGAGCATGCTTCAGAGTGGTGTTGATGGGCCAATTGTGAGGGTGACCAATATCTGTGACTACCACTCCCATCATGCTATTGCCTACACCCCCCTTCCCAGCATGCCCATACTTCCTTCCTTTTGACTCTGCTTCCCTGTGGGGTAGTGTGCCTGTGCTGACAGGATGGCTGACAGTGTTGTCCTGGCGTTTGTTTGGCTACAAGTCCCAAAGGTGTCCCTGTGCTTCACACAGCATAACCCAGTGTGGTTGTTCTTTGTGGGATATTTCATTAGAGTGTGAGGCATTGCTTTGTCCCAGGTGAGTTGTGTTAAGGGGGTGTGTGAGAAAAGCTGCTGGTGACTATGGTCATAGCTGTCAGTCCTCCTTCCCACCCAGCCAGATATCCCACCATGGAACGTGCTTCCATTGCAGGGAGTGCAAGTTGGCTTTCAGGATGTCAGTCAGTGGTGTCCTGCTGTTGGTTGGTGCACAGTTCCCAGCAAGGCCTTGTGCTATCCACAGCAGTACCCAGTGTCAGCCATCTTGTCAGTTGTTTTCCACTCCCTGTGATGTGAGCATGGTTCAGAGTGGTGTTGATGGGCCAATTGTGAGGGTGACCAATATCTGTGACTACAACTCCCATCATGCTATTGGCTACACTGACTTCACCAGCATACACACAATTCCTTCCTTTCACTGAGCTTCCCTGTGAGGTGGTGTTCTAGTGGTGGCAAAATATCTGACTGTGTTTGTTGGTTAGATTTGTGCCACTGCCTAGCTCTATTTGTTGTTAGGTTTGTACATGTCATGACACAGTTACATATCACTATGAGATGGCATGTATTGTGTTTATCTAACTAACATACACATCTTGGGATGATTATCTTTTGGTTGCTGTGGATTTGCTAAGGGTGCATGGTTTGACTATCCCCTTGACAGTGATGTGTGTGTATTGTCACACAATATTGTGTATATTTGTTGTGTACTCACCAGGCTCTGGGATGTTTGATAGTCCATATACGCTCACTGGTGGTAGGATGGCCCGCACCTTCTCCTCCCAGGGCCTGAGGTATACTGGTTTGGCAGGAGGGCCACTGCCGGTGCGCTGACTCAAGACGTAATCCTTCTTTAGTAGGTCCTTGACCCTCCTGCGCACATCATACCACCTGTTCTGGATGTCTTCCTTTGTGCGCAAACATGGTGATTGTGCGTTCACCCTGTCGACGATCCTCTCCCACATCTTGGTTTTCTGCGACATGGAGGTCTGTTGGACCAGTGTGCCAAACAGCTGTGGCTCCACCCTGAGGATCTCATCTACCAGGACTTCCAATTCACTGTCTAGGAACTTTGGATTCTTCTTTGGGGGCATGGTGATGGGTGGTGGTGGGGATTGTTATGTGTGTGAGTGTGCAAGTGAGGGTGGGTGAGTGTAGGTTTTGCTGGGTGTATGTGAGGGTGCTATTTGTGAGGTGCTAATGGTGTGTGGCTTGTGTGATGGATGAGTTGTGAGTGTGTCTGTGGTTGCTGTCTGATGGTGTTCTGTGCTGGCAGGTCAGTTGAATTTGCAAAGGATCATGGTAGGGATTTGTGGCCTTTATATGGGTGGAGTTGGGGGTGTGTCTTTGTTCCATGTTTTTTTCCCCCAGTATTTATTGGCTTAGTCATTGCTTGTTTGGCCCTTTTTTTGGTATTTTTTCCTTTGTATTTTTTGGGCATGTAGGAGATGTTCTTCTGACCGAGTCGGATGCTGCAGTTGTCTCGTGCGAGCTTCTCCGAGTCTTTCCCGCTGTCTTTCTGCTGGGTTTCATGTGCGGTGTATGCGTCGGTCGCGGAGTATTGGTTTGCTTCAGTTTTGTATGCGTGTCGGTCGTACGGCTTGGGCTCCGTGCGACTCGGTCTGGTTTTACACGCATTGCATCGTACTGCGCGGGTCGGAGTTTGCGGGTACGTTTCTGTCGTGTTCATTCCTGGTGTGTGTCTGTCAGTTCGATTCGCGTAGTTTCCCGGCCGGATAGCTTGTTTCCGTGCGGTTTGGTCATTCGGATTGTGTTCCGTACGAGTCGGTCGTGATTCACATGCATTTCATCGTACTACGCAGGTCGGGCAGCGCCGGTACGTGTCGGTCGGACTATATTCCCGTATTGAGTCGGTCGGTATGTTTTCCGGCCCAAATCGGAATCGGCCCCTAAAAATTTAACACATAAATTAAAAATACAAACAATCAACACATACATATAAAATATATACTAAAATACATAACATTATTAAAAAAAAGATATTTTTAACAACTATATTTTTGCAAACGATATTGAACACTTCAATCTAGAAATTAGATCATGCAAAGAGACAGTATTACATTGTTTAAATACCATTGAAGGTCTCCTAATCAGCAAATGTACTAAATATATATGAACAGGATTCAAGATGCACAGGACACATTGGGGCATATTTACAATAAACTGGCGGAGCGTGGTGTTACTCAAAAATTGGTAACGCTAACAGTTTTAAAATCCAGGATGAGCCGTATTTACAAAACTATGGTGCAGTCCTACATTGCCACTAGCACTGGTGCTAAAAAAGCTGCCTAGAGCCAGTGCAACACCCTAGTGCCGATTTGCTAGGGTGCTTGTGCTGCAGGGGCGAATGTTTATGTGCAGGAAGGGACACCTTCCTGCACATAAACAATCTTAACAGTCGATTTGCTCTATCCATGTGTGCTGCAGAATGCACCACACGTGGAAAGAGCAATAAATGAGGAGAAATAAAACATCTCTCCTCGTATCGCCTGTCTAAGAACTGGTACCCCTTGGTCTTATTATTGGCGCTGCCCCATACCTTGTAAGTATGGGGCAGCGTCAAAAAGCAATGGGTGTTGCGGCGGAACGCCCACTGCAACACCCCACCCATTGCACGCCCCTCTCACGTTAAGTGCTGCATGAATAGGGGCATTATTTACAAGGCAGCGATAAGCCACGTTAAGTGGCTTAACGCTACATTGTAAATAAGGCGCAGGAGTTAACATCACCAGAACATCAAGATATGTGATGTTCTGGTGGCTTTAACTCCTTGTACATGTGCCCCATCAGGGGCGGCTCCTCCGCTGAGACGGAGGATCGTCGCCCCACTGCTAGTCAGCACTGCAAAAAAGGAAAAATACAATTATAATAAACCGATGTTATTATCAATTTATTTTTCCATGCTAGGGCAGTTTTTCAGGGTGGGGCTGGGCAGAGCTGGGGGAGGAGTGGTAGCACTCTCTAAGTGCGCATGACTGTATGGCTGGCCGACTTGGGCCAGCCAAACAGTCATGCGCACTTAGCATGTTCTCCACCGGGCTGTAATGCACAGCCTGGTGGGGAACATGCCCGGGCTCTCAGTCCCTGTCTGAGTGCCGAACCAGGTGCTCAGACCAATCACAATACTGCATTGCAGCCTTGTGATTGGCTATGGGGAGCTTGGGTGCTACCTGTTTACACAGATGGAAGAGGACGGAGGAGAGGCGGTGGCCGGCCAGCCGACCGGCCGGCAGGTAAGTGATCTTTTTTTTTTAACACCCCCCACCCTGCCTCACTACTGCTGCCTGGGAGCAGCCACCACTGTGCCCCATTGCATCACACTGCTATATAACCATATAGCACGTTATTTGTCATTTTATAAGATTCTGCTGCTCGAGCACTTAGTGTTTTACAAAAATAGGAGCTAAGTTGAACTGATCGACTGACAACAAGTGACTACTTGAATTATATAGTATTTTATAAAATAAGCTGTAAGACGTTGCCATGCGATACCTAATGAGGCAGAACTCCCTTGCTTCCACACCACTGAAGGGCCTTTAATCATTAAATTCATCAAATACATCAGCAGAATTCTAGAAGAATTGGACAATCTGCACCATGCTGCTATTGAAATCACACAGCACTTTATGGGACAATCTGCACCATGCTGCTATCCGAATCACACAGCACTTCAGTGGACAATCTGCCCCATGCTGCTATCCAAATCACACAGCACTTTAGTGGACAATCTGCACCATGCTGCTATCCAAATCAGACAGCACTTTAGTGGACAATCTGCACCAAGCTGCTATCCAAATCATGTGGCACTTTATGGCACAATCTGCACCATGCTGCTATGCCAAATTACACAGCACTTTAGTGGACAATCTGCACCATGCTCCTATCGAAATCACACGGCACTTTAGGGGACAATCTGCACCATGCTGCTATCCAAATCACGTGGCACTTTATGGGACAATCTGCACCATGCTGCTATCCAAATTACACTGCACTTTAGTGGACAGTCGGCATTATGCTGCTATCCAAATTACAAGACACTTTAGTGGACAATCTGCACCATGCTGCTGTCCAAATCACAAGGCACTTTAGCGGTCAATCTGCACCATGCTGCTGTCCAAATCACACAGCACTTTAGGGAACAATCTGTACCATGCAGCTATTCAAATCACAAGGCACTTTAGTGGACAATCTGCACCATGCAGCTATCCAACTCACAAGGCACTTTAGTGGACAGTCTGCACCATTCAGCTATCCAAATCACAAGGCACTGTAGTGGACAATCTGCACCATGCAGCTATCCAAATCATACTGCACTTTAGTGGACAGTCTGCACCATACTGCTATCCAAATCACATGGCACTTTAGTGGACAATCTGCACCATGCAGCTATCCAAATCACAAGGCACTTTATGGGACAATCTGCACCATGCAGCTATCCAAATCACATGGCACTTTAGTGGACAATCTGCACCATGCTGCTGTCCAAATCATACGGCACTTTAGTGGACAATCTGCACCAGGCAGCTATCCAAATCACTCTGCACTTTAGTGGACAATCTGCACCATGCTGCTATCCAAATCACATGGCACTTTAGTGGACAATCTGCACCATGCTGCTGTCCAAATCATACGGCACTTTAGTGGACAATCTGCACCATGCAGCTATCCAAATCACATGGCACTTTAGCGGTCAATCTGCACCATGCTGCTGTCCAAATCACACAGCACTTTAGGGAACAATCTGTACCATGCAGCAATTCAAATCACAAGGCACTTTAGTGGACAATCTGCACCATGCAGCTGTCCAACTCACAAGGCACTTTAGTGGACAGTCTGCAACATTCAGCTATCCAAATCACAAGGCACTGTAGTGGACAATCTGCACCATGCAGCTATCCAAATCATACTGCACTTTAGTGGACAGTCTGCACCATGCTGCTATCCAAATCACATGGCACTTTAGTGGACAATCTGCACCATGCAGCTATCCAAATCACAAGGCACTTTATGGGACAATCTGCACCATGCAGCTATCCTCATCACATGGCACTTTAGTGGACAATTTTCACCATGCAGCTATCCAAATCACTCTGCACTTTAGTGGACAATCTGCACCATGCTGCTATCCAAATCACATGGCACTTTAGTGGACAATCTGCACCATGCTGCTGTCCAAATCATACGGCACTTTAGTGGACAATCTGCACCATGCAGCTATCCAAATCACATGGCACTTTAGTGGACAATCTGCAGCATGCTGCTGTCCAAATCATACGCCACTTTAGTGGACAATCTGCACCATGCAGCTATCCACATTACATGGCACTTTAGTGGACAATTTTCACCATGCAGCTATCCAAATCACACTGCACTTTAGTGGACAATCTGCACCATGGTGCTATCCAAATCACGTGGCACGTTATGGGACAATCTGAACCATGCAGATATCCAAATCACATGGCACTTTAGTGGACAATCTGCACCATGCAGCTATCCAAATTACATGGCACTGTAGTGGACAATCTGCACCATGCAGCTATCCAAATCACATGGCACTTTAGTGAACAATCTGCACCATGCAGGTATCCAAATCACATGGCACTTTAGAGGACAATCTGCACCATGCTGCTATCGAAATCACACTGCACTTTGGGGGACAATCTGCACCATGCTGCTATCCAAATCACGTGGCACGTTATGGGACAATCTGCACCATGCTGCTATCCAAATTACACGGCACTTTAGTGGACAGTCGGCACCATGCTGCTATCCAAATTACAAGACACTTTAGTGGACAATCTGCACCATGCTGCTGTCCAAATCACAAGGCACTTTAGCAGTCAATCTGCACCATGCTGCTGCCCAAATCACACAGCACTTTAGGGAACAATCCGTACCATGCAGCTATCCAAATAACAAGGCACTTTAGTGGACAATCTGCACCAAGCAGCTATCCAAATCACAAGGCACTTTAGTGGACAATCTGCACCATGCAGCTATCCAAATCACAAGGCAATTTAGTGGACAATCTGCACCATGCAGCTATCCAACTCACAAGGCACTTTAGTGGACAGTCTGCACCATTCAGCTATCCAAATCACAAGGCACTGTAGTGGACAATCTGCACCATGCAGCTATCCAAATCATACTGCACTTTAGGGGACAGTCTGCACCATACTGCTTTCCAAATCACATGGCACTTTAGTGCACAATCTGCACCATGCATCTATCCAAATCACAAGGCACTTTAACGGTCAATCTGCACCATGCTACTGTCCAAATCACACAGAATTTAGGGAACAATCTGTACCATGCAGCTATCCAAATCACAAGGCACTTTAGTGGACAATCTGCACCAAGCAGCTATCCAAATCACAAGGCACTTTAGTGGACAATCTGCACCATGCAGCTATCCAAATCACAAGGCACTTTAGTGGACAATCTGCACCATGCAGCTATTCAACTCACAAGGCACTTTAGTGGACAGTCTGCACCATTCAGCTATCCAAATCAAAAGGCACTGTAGTGGACAATCTTCACCATGCAGCTATCCAAATCATGCTGCACTTTAGTGGACAGTCTGCACCATGCTGCTATCCAAATCACATGGCACTTTAGTGGACAATCTGCACCATGCAGCTATGCAAATCATACCGCACTTTAGGGGACAGTCTGCACCTTGCTGCTTTCCAAATCACATGGCACTTTAGTGGACAATCTGCACCATGCAGCTATCCAAATCATAAGGCACTTTAACGGTCAATCTGCACCATGCTGCTGTCCAAATCACACAGCACTTTAGGGAACAATCTGTACCATGCAGCTATCCAAATCACAAGGCACTTTAGTGGACAATCTGCACCAAGCAGCTATCCAAATCACAAGGCACTTTAGTGGACAATCTGCACCATGCAGCTATCCAACTCACAAGGCACTTTAGTGGACAGTCTGCAGCATTCAGCAATCCAAATCAAAAGGCACTGTAGTGGACAATCTGCACCATGCAGCTATCCAAATCATGCTGCACTTTAGTGGACAGTCTGCACCATGCAGCTATCCAAATCATGCTGCACTTTAGTGGACAGTCTGCACCATGCTGCTATCCAAATCACATGGCACTTTAGTGGACAATCTGCACCATGCAGCTATCCAAATCACAAGGCACTTTATGGGACAATCTGCACCATGCAGCTATCCACATCACATGGCACTTTAGTGGACAATTTTCACCATACAGCTATCCAAATCACACTGCACTTTAGAGGACAATCTGCACCATGCTGCTATCTAAATCACATGGCACTTTAGTGGACAATCTGCACCATGCTGCTGTCCAAATCATACGGCACTTTAGTGGACAATCTGCACCATGCAGCTATCCAAATCACATGGCACTTTAGTGGACAACCTGCACCATGCTGCTGTCCAAATCATACGGCACTTTAGTGGACAATCTGCACCATGCAGCTATCCAAATCACACTGCACTTTAGTGGACAATCTGCACCATGGTGCTATCCAAAACATGTGGCACGTTATGGGACAATCTGAACCATGCAGCTATCCAAATCACATGGCACTTTAGTGGACAATCTGCACCATGCAGCTATCCAAATCACATGGCACTTTAGTGGACAATCTGCACCATGCAGCTATCCAAATCACATGGCACTTTAGTGAACAATCTGCACCATGTTTGTATCCAAATCACATGGCACTTTAGTGGACAATCTGCACCATGCTGCTATTGAAATCACATGGCACTTTAGTGGACAATCTGTACCATGCTGCTATCGAAATCACACAGCACTTTAGGGGACAATCTGTACCATGCTGCTGTCCAAATCACGTGGCACTTTATGGGACAATCTGTACCATGCTGCTATCCAAATTACACTGCACTTTAGTGGACAGTCTGCACCATGCTGCTATCCAAATTACAAGACACTTTAGTGGACAATCTGCACCATGCTGCTGTCCAAATCACAAGGCACTTTAGCGGTCAATCTGCACCATGCTGCTGTCAAAATCACACGGCACTTTAGGGAACAATCTGTACCATGCAGCTATCCAAATCATAAGGCACTTTAGTGGACAATCTGCACCAAGCAGCTATCCAAATCACGAGGCACTTTAGTGGACAATCTGCACCATGCAGCTATCCAAATCACAAGGCACTTTAGTGGACAATATGCACCATGCAGCTATCCAACTCACAAGGCACTTTAGTGGACAGTCTGCACCATTCAGCTATCCAAATCACAAGGCACTGTAGTGGACAATCTGCACCATGCAGCTATCCAAATCATACTGCACTTTAGTGGACAGTCTGCACCATGCTGCTATCCAAATCACATGGCACTTTAGTGGACAATCTGCACCATGCAGCTATCCAAATCACATGGCACTTTATGGGACAATCTGCACCATGCAGCTATCCACATCACATGGCACTTTAGTGGACAATTTTCACCATGCAGCTATCCAAATCACATGGCACTTTAGTGAACAATCTGCCCCATGCAGGTATCCAAATCACATGGCACTTTAGTGGACAATCTGCCCCATGCAGCTATCCTAATCACATGGCAGTTTAGTGGACAATCTGCACCATGCAGCTATCCAAATCACATGGCACTTTAGTGAACAATATGCACCATGCAGGTATCCAAATCACATGGCACTTTAGTGGACAATCTGCCCCATGCTGCTATCGAAATCACATGGCACTTTAGTGGACAATCTGCACCATGCTGCTATTGAAATCACGTGGCACTTTAGGGGGCAATCTGCACCGTGCTGCTGTCCAAATCACGTGGCACTTTATGGGACAATCTGTACCATGCTGCTATCCAAATTACACAGCACTTTAGTGGACAGTCTGCACCATGCTGCTATCCAAATTACAAGACACTTTAGTGGACAATCTGCACCATGCTGCTGTCCAAATCACAAGGCACTTTAGCGGTCAATCTGCACCATGCTGCTGTCCAAATCACATAGCACTTTAGGGAACAATCTGTACCATGCAGCTATCCAAATCACAAGGCACTTTAGTGGACAATCTGCACCAAGCAGCTATCCAAATCACAAGGCACTTTAGTGGACAATCTGCACCATGCAGCTATCCAAATCACAAGGCACTTTAGTGGACAATCTGCACCATGCAGTTATCCAACTCACAAGGCACTTTAGTGGACAGTCTGCACCATTCAGCTATCCAAATCACAAGGCACTGTAGTGGACAATCTGCACCATGCAGCTATCCAAATCATACTGCACTTTAGTGGACAATCTGCACCATGCAGCTATCCAAATTACAAGGCACTTTATGGGACAATCTGCACCATGCAGCTATCCACATCACTTGGCACTTTAGTGGACAATTTTCACCATGCAGCTATCCAAATCACATGGCACTTTAGTGAACAATCTGCACCATGCAGGTATCCAAATCACATGGCACTTTAGTGGACAATCTGCACCATGCAGTTATCCAAATCACATGGCACTTTAGTGGACAATCTGCACCATGCAGCTATCCAAATCACATGGCACTTTAGTTAACAATATGCACCATGCAGGTATCCAAATCACATGGCACTTTAGTGGACAATCTGCTCCATGCTGCTATCGAAATCACATGGCACTTTAGTGGACAATCTGCACCATGCTGCTATCGAAATCACACGGCACTTTAGGGGACAATCTGCACCGTGCTGCTGTCCAAATCACGTGGCTCTTTATGGGACAATCTGTACCATGCTGCTATCCAAATTACACAGCACTTTAGTGGACAGTCTGCACCATGCTGCTATCCAAATTACAAGACACTTTAGTGGACAATCTGCACCATGCTGCTGTCCAAATCACAAGGCACTTTAGCGGTCAATCTGCACCATGCTGCTGTCCAAATCACACAGCACTTTAGGGAACAATCTGTACCATGCAGCTATCCAAATGACAAGGCACTTTAGTGGACAATCTGCACCAAGCAGCTATCCAAATCACAAGGCACTTTAGTGGACAATCTACACCATGCAGCTATCCAAATCACAAGGCACTTTAGTGGACAGTCTGCACCATTCAGCTATCCAAATCACAAGGCACTGTAGTGGACAATCTGCACCATGCAGCTATCCAAATCATACTGCACTTTAGTGGACAATCTGCACCATGCAGCTATCCAAATCACAAGGCACTTTATGGGACAATCTGCACCATGCAGCTATCCAAATCACATGGCACTTTAGTGAACAATCTGCACCATGCAGGTATCCAAATCACATGGCACTTTAGTGGACAATCTGCACCATGCAGTTATCCAAATCACATGGCACTTTAGTGGACAATCTGCACCATGCAGCTATCCAAATCACATGGCACTTTAGTTAACAATATGCACCATGCAGGTATCCAAATCACATGGCACTTTAGTGGACAATCTGCTCCATGCTGCTATCGAAATCACATGGCACTTTAGTGGACAATCTGCACCATGCTGCTATCGAAATCACACAGCACTTTAGGGGACAATCTGCACCGTGCTGCTGTCCAAATCACGTGGCTCTTTATGGGACAATCTGTACCATGCTGCTATCCAAATTACACAGCACTTTAGTGGACAGTCCGCACCATGCTGCTATCCAAATTACAAGACACTTTAGTGGACAATCTGCACCATGCTGCTGTCCAAATCACAAGGCACTTTAGCGGTCAATCTGCACCATGCTGCTGTCCAAATCACACAGCACTTTAGGGAACAATCTGTACCATGCAGCTATCCAAATGACAAGGCACTTTAGTGGACAAACTGCACCAAGCAGCTATCCAAATCACAAGGCACTTTAGTGGACAATCTGCACCATGCAGGTATCCAAATCACATGGCACTTTAGTGGACAATCTGCACCATGCAGTTATCCAAATCACATGGCACTTTAGTGGACAATCTGCACCATGCAGCTATCCAAATCACAAGGCACTTTAGTGGACAATCTGCCCCATGCAGCTATCCAACTCACGAGGCACTTTAGTGGACAGTCTGCACCATTCAGCTATCCAAATCACAAGGCACTGTAGTGGACAATCTGCACCATGCAGCTATCCAAATCCAACTGCACTTTAGTGGACAGTCTGCACCATGCTGCTATCCAAATCACATGGCACTTTCGTGGACAATCTGCACCATGCAGCTATCCAAATCACAAGGCACTTTATGGGACAATCTGCACCATGCAGCTATCCACATCACATGGCACTTTAGTGGACAATTTTCACCATGCAGCTATCCAAATCACACTGCACTTTAGTGGACAATCTGCACCATGCTGCTATCCAAATCACATGGCACTTTAGTGGACAATGTGCACCATGCTGCTGTCCAAATCATACGGCACTTTAGTGGACAATCTGCACCATGCAGCTATCCAAATCACATGGCACTTTAGTGGACAATCTGCACCATGCTGCTGTCCAAATCATATGGCACTTTAGTGGACAATCTGCACCATGCAGCTATCCACATCACATGGCACTTTAGTGGACAATTTTCACCGAGCAGCTATCCAGATCACACTGCACTTTAGTGGACAATCTGCACCATGGTGCTATCCAAATCACCTGGTACGTTATGGAACAATCTGAACCATGCAGCTATCCAAATCACATGGCACTTTAGTGGACAATCTGCACCATGCAGCTATCCAAATCACATGGCACTTTAGTGGACAATCTCCACCAAGCAGCTATTCAAATCACATGGCACTTTAGTGGACAATCTGCACCATGCAGGTATCCAAATCACATGGCACTTTAGTGGACAATCTGCACCATGCTGCTATCGAAATCACACGGCACTTTAGGGGACAATCTGCACCATGCTGCTATCCAAATCACGTGGCACTATATGGGACAATCTGCACCATGCTGCTATCCAAATTACACGGCACTTTAGTGGACAGTCGGCACCATGCTGCTATCCAAATTACAAGACACTTTAGTGGACAATCTGCACTTTAGTGGACAATTTTCACCATGCAGGTATCCAAATCACATGGCACTTTAGTGGACAATCTGCACCATGCAGGTATCCAAATCACATGGCACTTTAGTGGACAATCTGCACCATGCAGCTATCCTAATCACATGGCACTTTAGTGAACAATATGCACCATGCAGGTATCCAAATCACATGGCACTTTAGTGGACAATCTGCACCATGCTGCTATCGAAATCACATGGCACTTTAGTGGACAATCTGCACCATGCTGCTATCGAAATCACTCGGCACTTTAGGGGACAATCTGCACCGTGCTGCTGTCCAAATCACCTGGCACTTTATGGGACAATCTGTACCATGCTGCTATCCAAATTACACAGCACTTTAGTGGACAGTCTGCACCATGCTGCTATCCAAATTACAAGACACTTAAGTGGACAATCTGCACTATGCTGCTGTCCAAATCACAAGGCACTTTAGCGGTCAATCTGCACCATGCTGCTGTCCAAATCACACAGCACTTTAGGGAACAATCTGTACCATGCAGCTATCCAAATCACAAGGCACTTTAGTGGACAATCTGCACCAAGCAGCTATCCAAATCACAAGGCACTTTAGTGGACAATCTGCACCACGCAGCTATCCAACTCACAAGGCACTTTAGTGGACAGTCTGCACCATTCAGCTATCCAAATCACAAGGCACTGTAGTGGACAATCTGCACCATGCGGCTATCCAAATCATACTGCACTTTAGTGGACAGTCTGCACCATGCTGCTATCCAAATCACATGGCACTTTAGTGGACAATCTGCATTATGCATGTTAGACCTGGCATCATTGGCGCGGGTCTCCCTTCCTCTTTTCGCTTCCTATCTTTTATGTTGGCTGGATTTAGATGCTGTGCCACTGCCAATCAGTGCCACAGCGCGAATGCTCCCTGTGTAAAGATGACTGTATGAATTGGGATAACCATATTTGGCTCGTTGGGTTTACCTGTCAGTCCCTAGTATACGTGCACAGTGTGTGCCCAGGGCTGGTAGACCAAATACTGCTGGTGGGCCAGCAGCGCTGATTTGCGCTACCCACCGAAGCAGCTTTTAAAGTATGTCTGTGTAGCATGTTCTAATAGCGAGTTACCCTCCATTTCACTGTTTACTATTGTGAGGCTATCCGTTCTCATAGGCCAGAATGGGCAGGCTGAGTATTACATTCCATAATCCTACCTGCCCCCAGGAACCTGATAGGAAATTCGAATTTGATATGTTTAAGCTCAGGACATTGAGATACATCTTTTAGTAAGGATCATTTGCATAGCCCGTGTTCAAAAATGCCTCTTCTAGAAACGAGGTATTTTCTTGCCTAAGCTTTCCTGTAGGCTTTGCTAGTGTGTGTATTGGCCGTCTGGTTTTGGAGCACCAGGGCCAGCTGGGTCAGACCTGGCTGGAGAGAGAGATCGGCATTTAAACCAAGTGCTCCCCGACCCCAACAAACTGGTTCTGGCTGGATTCAGTGATTTGTGACTTTAGAGAACAAAGACTTTTTAGGTATAAAACGCTGTGCTGAAACCTTTTTCAAGTGTGTTCCTTCTGGATGTCAAGACGAAACTCTGTCCGAGTGAACAGAGGAAAGGACTTTGAAACTTTCACCAAGCTTGCTGAAGAAACTAGCCGAGGGCCTGAATTGAGAGCGCCACCTGCTGAAGTCTCAGGGACATTAGACTTCACCCCGTCAGCCGTCTGAATTCCTGTGCGAGGGATTCTACTTGCAGGTGAGGCCTCCATCGAGTAATCCGGAGCCTCTAGTTCTACTGTGAGGAACGCGAACTGGTAACCCTCATTAACTCTGTGTGGGCCGCCGCAGCTAAGAGAGCTGCCGCCGCTGAGAGCCCGCCTTAATTTGAACCTTCGGAACCTTCGCTGAATCTGTGTGGGCCGCCGCAGTTAAGAGAGAGCTGTAGCCGCTGAGTGCCCGCCGTTGTGCCAGCCTGGTCGAGATCATCCTTTGTCCTGTGGGCCGCCGCAGCTAAGAGAGAGCTGCTGCCGCTGAGTGCCCGCATCTTGGCCAACTTTGCCTCATCGTGATTCGTCCTGTGGGCCACCACAGCTAAGAGAGAGCTGCTGCCGCTCAGTGCCCGCACCTTTGCCAACATTGCATCATCGTGATTTGTCCTGTGGGCCGCCGCAGCTAAGAAAGAGCTGCTGCCGCTGAGTGCCCGCACCTTTGCCAACATTGCATCCTCGTGAGTCGTCCTGTGGGCCGCCGCAGCTAGAGAGAGCTGCTGCCGCTGAGTGCCCGCATCTTTGCCAACTTTGCATCATCGTGATTTGTCCTGTGGGCCGCCGCAGCTAAGAAAGAGCTGCTGCCGCTGAGTGCCCGCACCTTTGCCACTTTGCATCATCGTGATTTGTCCTGTGGGCCGCCGCAGCTAAGAAAGAGCTGCTGCCGCTGAGTGCCCGCACCTTTGCCACTTTGCATCATCGTGATTTGTCCTGTGGGCCGCCGCAGCTAAGAGAGAGCTGCTGCCGCTGAGTGCCCGCACCTTTGCCACTTTGCATCATCGTGATTTGTCCTGTGGGCCGCCGCAGCTAAGAGAGAGCTGCTGCTGCTGAGTGCCCGCAACTTTGCCAACTTTGCATCATCGTGATTTGTCCTGTGGGCCGCCGCAGCTAAGAGAGAGCTGCTGCCGCTGAGTGCCCGCACCTTTGCCAACATTGCATCCTCGTGAGTCGTCCTGTGGGCCGCCGCAGCTAAGAGAGAGCTGCTGCCGCTGTGAGCCCACCACGGAGCTGCACGACGAGAGTCATCGCCACCACCAGCCCGGGCCGCCGCAGCCGCGTGCTGCTGCCGCTGATAGCCCGCCTGTCCCCGAGTGCCCAAATCATTGTGAGTGCACGTTGCGGACCACTGCAGTCAAGAGTTGTGGTCGCTGGGAGTCCGCCTGTCACCGTCTCCGCTTCTTCGAGAAGCTGCATGCTGTGTCCCCGTCCAACGGCAGGTATCTGGTGCGCAACGGGTCGCGTAGACCCAGGCCTTGAACTCAGTCGGTGCCACGTTCTGGTGAATACGTTATTGCCTTTTTAAGTCCCTACTGATTTACGTGCATTGTGGCTGATTAAAACGCTTTGAGAGTCTTGTGTTAAACCTTAGATAAAGATACTATTTTTCTATACCTACTTGAGTTGTGTCCTTTTGTGGTGTCGTTACTGCCTTATTGTGCATGGTCATAAATGCTTCACACACTGCCTCTGAGATAGGCCTAACTGATCGTGCTACGTTACCACAGGGTTGAGCAGGGGTTATCAAAGGGGGTAGCCCACTTGCCCTGACTTAGGAAGAAGGGTCCCTATTTGGACATTGGTGCCAGCCAATGCCAACTAGAGACCCCCATTTCTAACATTGGCAGTCAGCGGTGAGGATCAGGACTTGCATTTATGATCCACATACAATAACTGGTAGACGCCACTAGTGAGTGCAGACCAAAGCGCAGCCATGCACAGGTTTTTTGTCCCTGTTCGAATTTTTTTTTTTGTTTGGTTGGTTGTTCTAGTATTGAATTGTTGATCGCAGCCATGAGTACTGCTAATATGGGAAGGCCAACATCCAATGCTTCGGAGGATCTCACCTTTGAGGAGGAAAGATTAGATACCTATACTGCCAGACAGCTGAAGTCATTTTGTAAGCAATTCGCAGTCCCCGTGATAGGTCTCTCTAGAAGGCGCTGAAGGCCTGGTGGGAAGCGAGAGAGTCCGCTGGGGATGAGGAAGAGAATGCTGGAGGGCAGCAGGATGATGCAGTAGAGGGGGGGGAGATAGAACACCCGCCAATCCAGGTACTAGTGTATCCCAAAGGAGCCTGACCCCAGAAGAGCTGGAGGACAGGGAGAGAGATAGGAGGCATAGTTTGGAGATGGCTAAATTGGAAGGTCAGAAGGACCTTGAGAGTAAGAAGTTAGACATTGAGAAGGATCGATTGTCAATTGAACTTGAGAAAATGAGAATGGAGCATGAGAGAATGTTGAGGGAGATAGAGATCAGGGCGAGGAGTGTCCCGGTCTCCCCCTCTGGTGGCAGGATACCTTTAGTAACTCCTGAGAGTAGAGTTTATATTCCTAAGGATGTCATTAAGGATTTTCACAAGAGTGAGGATATTGGGCAATGGTTTTCTGCATATGAGATAGCAATGGTGTCCCACCGGGTCTCTGAGAAGGATTGGGGAGCGGGATTGTGGGGACGCTTTGTGAGTGATGGTAGGGATACCCTGTTGGACCTGCCTGAGGAGAGCAGGATGCTGTATGCCCATATGAAAGAAGCTTTGATGACCCGTTATGGTTTGACCCCAGAAATGTACAGGCAGAGGTTTAGAACCTGTAAGAAGTTAGAGGGTACCACGTGGGTTGAATATGTGTCTTTTTCTGCAGAGCAATGGATCGCTGGGTAAA
The DNA here is from genome assembly GCA_963921515.1 of Calotriton arnoldi. Lineage (NCBI taxonomy): Eukaryota > Metazoa > Chordata > Amphibia > Caudata > Salamandridae > Calotriton > Calotriton arnoldi. The sequence continues at coordinate 682,757 of CAWUFW010004660.1, read as the reverse complement.
GGGTAGCAAAGTGGAAACTTTTGAGCAATTGTATGATTTGTTTGCGTGGGAGCATTTTTCTAGTAACTGTTTTCCAGAGCTACGCCAGCACCTGATTGATAGCAAGCTGACTAACCCTAGGAAGCTTGCTGAGGAGGCGGACCGCTTGGTGAGCACCCGGGTTCGCAAAGGTTTTGTGGGAGACTTCGCCAGATGTGGGCAGGGTCCCCAGCAGAGAAGTGGGGGGGACAAGGGTAAGCCGAGGGAGTTCCAGAGAGGGCCCCAAAGTAATTCCCAAGGGAACCAAGTAGTGGTGTCCCAGCCTCCCCTGAGAAGAAGCCAGTGTCCCCGACAGGTAGGCCTGTTCAGAGGGGGCCACTCACTTGTTTCAGGTGTGGTCAAGTGGGCCACCGGTATTATGATCCCCAGTGTCCCCAGAGGGACCCCAATGCATCCCCTCGTGCACCACCCCGTGCACCATCCCGCCAGATTGCCAGTGTAGCCCTGGGGGGAGGTAGAGGTCCAAGGTGGGTGGGATCCCGTAGAGTTAACCCTTGTCTCGCTAGGAGACTTTGAGAAGGTCCCTAACCCCACACTGCCTAATAACACTAAGAAGTACCGGCAGTGGGTGACCATCAATGGCCATAGGGTGGAGGCTCTCAGGGACACCGGAGCTAGTGTGACTGCTGTCAGCTCCCGGTTGGTGTCCAAAGAGCAGGTTGTCCCCCATGCATTCTGCCCCATAGTGTCAGCAGACAACTCAGAGAGCCAGTGTGAAGTGGCTCAGGTTCCCTTCGAGTGGGGGGTCTCAGGAACTCTTCAAGTGGCTGTGAGGCCCGCCATGCCTGTAGACTGTCTGTTGGGCAATGATCTAGAGAATTCCCCGTGGGCTACGGTGGAGAGAAAGTCTCATTTGGAAATGTTGGGTCTGCCTGAGTGGGCGTGTGCGACCACTCGGTCCATGACAGCTCAGAAGGGTGTTCAGGAGGGTCTGGAGCCTGAAAGTATGGCCCAGGCCCCTGCCTTAAAGAGAAGGGGTAGGGGGCACGGTAAACCGGCCCCCGCGGTTCCCACGGTCCCGGAGGGAGCAGACCTTGAGGGGAATGCCCTGGAACCTACAGGGGAACAAGTGGCTGAACTGGGGGACCTACCGGAGCTGACCCATTGGCAGCAGGAAGGGGGGCCCTCCAGGGAGGAATTTTGTGAGCAACAGAGAACCTGCCCTTCTCTTGAGGGAGTGCGGCGACAGGCCGCCGCCCAGGCTGCAGGTGATCAGACAGGGTCACATTGGATCTATTGGGAGAATGACCTCCTTTACAGCGAGCCTAAGGTTGCTGAGCCTGGGTCAGCCCATGTGCTGGTGGTACCCCAGCGCTTCAGGACCTTCCTACTGGGGTTGGCTCATGATGTGCCACTGCCCAGACATCTGGGGCAGACCAAGACCTTTGAGAGGCTGGTCACCCACTTCTATTGGCCCCAGATGCGCAGGAGCTCAGATGCTCACTGCAGGACGTGTGAGACTTGCCAGGCAAGTGGGAAGAGTGGGGGGAAGATTAAGGCCCCACTACAGCCCTTTCCCGTTGTGAGTACCCCATTCGAGAGAGTGGGCATTGATATTGTGGGGCCTCTGGATCCCAAGACAGCCATGGGCAACTGGTTCATCCTGGTCTTGGTGGACCATGCCACCAGGTACCCTGAGGCCATCCCGCTCAGGACAGTGATGGCCCCCGTGGTGGGACGGGCACTGATGGGGATTTTCTCCTTTGTGGGATTCCCCAGAGAGGTGGTGTCCGAAAGGGGAACTAACTTCATCTCCAAGTACATGAAGTCTCTGTGGGAGGAGTGTGGGGTAACGTATAAGTTCACCACTCCTTACCACCCCCAGGGTAATGGGCTGGTTGAGAGATTCAACCGGACCCTTAAGGGCATGATTATGGGCCTAGGTGAGCCCATGAGGCGTAAGTGGGATGTCCTCTTGCCATGTTTGTTGTTTGCTTACCCTGAGGTGCCACAGAAGTCCTTAGGGTTCAGTCCCTTTGAGCTGTTCTATGGTCACCCGGTAAGAGGGCCTCTGAGTCTGGTCAAGGAAGGCTGGGAGCAATCTCCCAGGAAACCTCCCCAGGATGTGTTTAGTTACATGCTGGCCTTCAGGAACCAGACTCGGCGTTTCAGGAAACTTGCTGAGGCAAACCTGGAAGCCAGCCAGGAAGAGATGAAACGGTGGCACGATCAGAATGCCACTCTGATCGAGTTTCAGCCTGGACAAAAGGTTTGGGTCATGGCCCCGGTGGAGCCCTGTGCGCTCCAGGATAGGTGGACCGGCCCCTTTGAGGTGGTGGAGCGCAAGAGTCCTTTTACCTACGTGGTGGACTTGCAGTCTCCCAGGAACCCCTTGCGGGTCCTGCATGTCCCGACTGAAGCCCCACTTTGAGAGGTCTGAAGTGGGCATGCTTCTGGCCACAGATGCTGGGATGGAGGAGGAGAGCGAGCCCCTTCCTGACCTCCTGTGTGCAGGGGAGCAAGATGGGTCAGTGGAGGGTGTGGCCCTCTCCACCACACTGACTCCTGAGCAGCAGGGTGATTGTCGCCAACTGTTGGGGCAATTCAGTGATCTGTCCTCCCTGGTGCCTAGTGTCACTGATTGGTGTGTCCATGACGTGGACACTGGGGACAGTCCTCCCATTAAGCACAAGGCTTACCGAGTGACTGACCGGGTAAGGGCCTACATTAAGGATGAGGTTACCAAAATGTTTGCCCTTGGGGTGATTGAGTCCTCTAGCAGCCCTATGTCCAGCCCAGTGGTCCTGGTACCAAAAGCTGCAGCGCCTGGTACCACCCCAGAACTTCGGTTCTGCGTGGACTATCGAGGCCTCAATTCAGACACGAAGACTGACGCGCACCCCATCCCCAGAGCTGATGAGCTCGTAGATCGGTTAGGGGCTGCAAAATACCTCAGCACATTTGATTTGACGTCTGGGTATTGGCAGATCGCCTTGACCGAGGGAGCAAAGGAGAGGTCAGCATTCTCCACACCCGATGGGCACTACCAGTTCCGGGTGATGCCCTTTGGAATGAAGAATGCCCCTGCCACCTTTCAGAGGTTGGTCAACAGGGTGTTGGTTGGGCTGGAAGACTTCAGTGCCGCCTACCTGGATGACGTTGCGGTGTTTAGCTCCTCTTGGGAGGACCACCTGCGCCACCTCTGGGAGGTATTGATGGCACTGCGGAAGGCAGGCCTCACAATCAAAGCCGGTAAGTGCCAGATTGGGCAGGGTTCTGTAGTGTATTTGGGGCACCAGGTGGGGAGCGGCCAGGTGGCGCCCCTTCAGCCCAAAATTGAAACTATCCTGGCGTGGGAACCCCGCAAGACTCAGACGCAGGTGAGAGCCTTCTTAGGACTCACAGGGTACTACAGGAGGTTTGTCAAGGGATATGGCAACATTGTTGCACCCTTGACTGAGCTGACTTCTAAGAAGCAGCCAAAGAAGGTAAACTGGACTGACACCTGTCAGAAAGCTTTTGATGCCCTGAAGACTGCCATGTGCACCGCACCCGTGCTTCAGGCGCCCGACTTTTCAGAGGAATTTGTTGTCCAGACAGACGCCTCAGAACATGATATAGGGGCTGTTCTGTTACAGATCAATGAGGAGGGACTAGACCAACCGGTAGCCTTCCTAAGCAGGAGGTTACTTCCCCGGGAACAGAGGTGGAGTGCAATTGAGCGTGAGGCATTTGCTGTGGTCTGGGCGCTGAAGAAGCTGAGACCATATCTGTTTGGGACTCACTTCCGGGTTCAGACAGACCACAGGCCCCTTAGATGGTTGATGCATATGAGGGGTGAGAATCCCAAGTTGTTGAGGTGGTCCATTTCCCTACAGGGTATGGATTTCACGGTGGAACACCGCCCTGGTACAGAACACGCCAATGCTGACGGTCTGTCCAGATTTTTCCACCTTAGTGATGAGAACTCCCAAGGGGATGGTTAGTTCTCCCCACATTTCAGCTGGAGGGGACGCGTGTTAGACCTGGCATCATTGGCGTGGGTCTCCCTTCCTCTTTCGCTTCCTATCTTTTATGTTGGCTGGATTTAGATGCTCTGGGCGCTGTGCCACTGCCAATCAGTGCCACAGCGCGAATGCTCCCTGTGTAAAGATGACTGTATGAATTGGGATAACCATAATTGGCTCGTTTGGTTTACCTGTCAGTCCCTAGTATACGTGCACTGTGTGTGCCATGGGCTGGTAGACCAAATACTGCTGGTGGGCCTGCAGCGCTGATTTGCGCTACCCACCGAAACAGCTTTTAAAGTATGTCTGTGTAGCATGTTCTAATAGCGAGTTACCCTCCATTTCACTGTTTACTATTGTGAGGCTATCCGTTCTCATAGGCCAGAATGGGCTGGCTGAGTATTACATTCCATAATCCTACCTGCCCCCAGGAACCTGATAGGAAATTCGAATTTGATATGTTTAAGCTCAGGACATTGAGATACATCTTTTAGTAAGGATCATTTGCATAGCCCGTGTTCGAAAATGCCTCTTCTAGAAACAAGGTATTTTCTTGCCTAAGCTTTCCTGTAGGCTTTGCTAGTGTGTGTATTGGCCGTCTGGTTTTGGAGCAGCAGGGCCAGCTGGGTCAGACCTGGCTGGAGAGAGAGATCGGCATTTAGAGTATGGGGAGGGGTGACTCTTTGATCTGAGCAGGGCCGTGCCTGGCAAGGTGAATGATGGCTCCACCTCCCACTGGGCATCTGATAGCAGACCCCCTGATTCTCAAAGGGCAGGATGTCGCCTCGTAAACCAAGTGCTCCCCGACCCCAACAAACTGGTTCTGGCTGGATTCAGTGATTTGTGACTTTAGAGAACAAAGACTTTTTAGGTATAAAACTCTGTGCTGAAACCTTTTTCAAGTGAGTTCCTTCTGGATGTCAAGACGAAACTCTGTCCGAGTGAACAGAGGAAAGAACTTTGAAACTTTCACCAAGCTTGCTGAAGAAACTACCCGAGGGCCTGAATTGAGAGCGCCTCCTGCTGAAGTCTCAGGGACATTAGACTTCACCCCGTCAGCCGTCTGAATTCCTGTGCGAGGGATTCTACTTGCAGGTGAGGCCTCCATCGAGTAATCCGGAGCCTCTAGTTCTACTGCGAGGAACGCGGACTGGTAACCCTCATTAACTCTGTGTGGGCCGCCGCAGCTAAGAGAGCTGCCGCCGCTGAGAGGCCGCCTTAATTTGAACCTTCGGAACCTTCGCTGAATCTGTGTGGGACGCCGCAGTTAAGAGAGAGTTGTAGCCGCTGAGTGCCCGCCGTTGTGCCAGCCTGGTCGAGATCATCCTTTGTCCTGTGGGCTGCCGCAGCTAAGAGAGAGCTGCTGCCGCTGAGTGCCCGCATCGTGGCCAACTTTGCCTCATCGTGATTCGTCCTGTGGGCCACCACAGCTAAGAGAGAGCTGCTGCCGCTGAGTGCCCGCACCTTTGCCAACATTGCATCATCGTGATTTGTCCTGTGGGCCGCCGCAGCTAAGAAAGAGCTGCTGCCGCTGAGTGCCCGCACCTTTGCCAACATTGCATCCTCGTGAGTTGTCCTGTGGGCCGCCGCAGCTAAGAGAGAGCTGCTGCCGATGAGTGCCCGCATCTTTGCCAACTTTGCATCATCGTGATTTGTCCTGTGGGCCGCCGCAGCTAAAAAAGAGCTGCTGCCGCTGAGTGCCCGCACCTTTGCCACTTTGCATCATCGTGATTTGTCCTGTGGGCCGCCGCAGCTAAGAGAGAGCTGCTGCCGCTGAGTGCCCGCACCTTTGCCACTTTGCATCATCGTGATTTGTCCTGTGGCCCACCGCAGCTAAGAGAGAGCTGCTGCTGCTGAGTGCCCGCACCTTTGCCAACTTTGCATCATCGTGATTTGTCCTGTGGGCCGCCGCAGCTAAGAGAGAGCTGCTGCCGCTGAGTGCCCGCACCTTTGCCAACATTGCATCCTCGTGAGTCGTCCTGTGGGCCGCCGCAGCTAAGAGAGAGCTGCTGCCGCTGTGAGCCCACCACGGAGCTGCACGAGGAAAGTCATCGCCACCACCAGCCCGGGCCGCCGCAGCCGCGTGCTGCTGCCGCTGATAGCCCGCCTGTCCCCGAGTGCCCAAATCATTGTGAGTGCACGTTGCGGACCGCTGCAGTCAAGAGTTGTGGTCGCTGGGAGTCCGCCTGTCACCGTCTCCGCTTCTTCGAGAAGCTGCATGCTGTGTCCCCGTCCAACAGCAGGTATCTGGTGCGCAACGGGTCGCGTAGACCCAGGCCTTGAACTCAGTCGGTGCCACATTCTGGTGAATACGTTATTGCCTTTTTAAGTCCCTACTGATTTACGTGCATTGTGGCTGATTAAAACGCTTTGAGAGTCTTGTGTTAAACCTTAGATAAAGATACTATTTTTCTATACCTACTTGAGTTGTGTCCTTTTGTGGTGTCGTTACTGCCTTATTGTGCATGGTCATAAATGCTTCACACACTGCCTCTGAGATAGGCCTAACTGATCATGCTACGTTACCACAGGGTTGAGCAGGGGTTATCAAAGGGGGTAGCTCACTTGCCCTGACTTAGGAAGAAGGGTCCCTATTTGGACATTGGTGCCAGCCAATGCCAACTAGAGACCCCCATTTCTAACATTGGCAGTCAGCGGTGAGGATCAGGACTTGCATTTATGATCCACATACAATAACTGGTAGACGGCACTAGTGAGTGCAGACCAAAGCGCAGCCATGCACAGGTTTTTTGTCCCTGTTCGAATTTTTTTTTTTGTTTGGTTGGTTGTTCTAGTATTGAATTGTTGATCGCAGCCATGAGTACTGCTAATATGGGAAGGCCAACATCCAATGCTTCGGAGGATCTCACCTTTGAGGAGGAAAGATTAGATACCTATACTGCCAGACAGCTGAAGTCATTTTGTAAGCAATTCGCAGTCCCCGTGATAGGTCTCTCTAGAAGGCGCTGAAGGCCTGGTGGGAAGCGAGAGAGTCCGCTGGGGATGAGGAAGAGAATGCTGGAGGGCAGCAGGATGATGCAGTAGAGGGGGGGGAGATAGAACACCCTCCAATCAAGGTACTAGTGTATCCCAAAGGAGCCTGACCCCAGAAGAGCTGGAGGACAGGGAGAGAGATAGGAGGCATAGTTTGGAGATGGCTAAATTGGAAGGTCAGAAGGACCTTGAGAGTAAGAAGTTAGACATTGAGAAGGATCGATTGTCAATTGAACTTGAGAAAATGAGAATGGAGCATGAGAGAATGTTGAGGGAGATAGAGATCAGGGCGAGGAGTGTCCCGGTCTCCCCCTCTGGTGGCAGGATACCTTTAGTAACTCCTGAGAGTAGAGTTTATATTCCTAAGGATGTCATTAAGGATTTTCACAAGAGTGAGGATGTTGGGCAATGGTTTGCCGCATATGAGATAGCAATGGTGTCCCACCGGGTCCCTGAGAAGGATTGGGGAGCGGGATTGTGGGGACGCTTTGTGAGTGATGGTAGGGATACCCTGTTGGACCTGCCTGAGGAGAGCAGGATGGTGTATGACCATATGAAAGAAGCTTTGATGACCCGTTATGGTTTGACCCCAGAAATGTACAGGCAGAGGTTTAGAACCTGTAAGAAGTTAGAGGGTACCACGTGGGTTGAATATGTGTCTTTTTTCTGCAGAGCAATCAATCGCTGGGTAAAGGGTAGCAAAGTGGAAACTTTTGAGCAATTGTATGATTTGTTTGCGTGGGAGCATTTTTCTAGTAACTGTTTTCCAGAGCTACGCCAGCACCTGATTGATAGCAAGCTGACTAACCCTAGGAAGCTTGCTGAGGAGGCGGACCGCTGGGTGAGCACCCGGGTTCGCAAAGGTTTTGTGGGAGACTTCGCCAGATGTGGGCAGGGTCCCCAGCAGAGAAGTGGGGGGGACAAGGGTAAGCCGAGGGAGTTCCAGAGAGGGCCCCAAAGTAATTCCCAAGGGAACCAAGTAGTGGTGTCCCAGCCTCCCCCTGAGAAGAAGCCAGTGTCCCCGACAGGTATGCCTGTTCAGAGGGGGCCACTTACTTGTTTCAGGTGTGGTCAAGTGGGCCACCGGTATTATGATCCCCAGTGTCCCCAGAGGGACCCCAATGCATCCCCTCGTGCACCACCCCGTGCACCATCCCGCCAGATTGCCAGTGTAGCCCTGGGGGGGGAGGAGGTAGAGGTCCAAGGTGGGTGGGATCCCGTAGAGTTAACCCTTGTCTCGCTAGGAGACTTTGAGAAGGTCCCTAACCCCACACTGCCTAATAACACTAAGAAATACCGGCAGTGGGTGACCATCAATGGCCATAGGGTGGAGGCTCTCAGGGACACCGGAGCTAGTGTGACTGCTGTCAGCTCCCGGTTGGTGTCCAAAGAGCAGGTTGTCCCCCATGCATTCTGCCCCGTAGTGTCAGCAGACAACTCAGAGAGCCAGTGTGAAGTGGCTCAGGTTCCCTTCGAGTGGGGGGGTCTCAGGAACTCTTCAAGTGGCTGTGAGGCCCGCCATGCCTGTAGACTGTCTGTTGGGCAATGATCTAGAGAACTCCCCGTGGGCTACGGTGGAGAGAAAGTCTCATTTGGAAATGTTGGGTCTGCTTGAGTGGGCGTGTGCGACCACTCGGTCCATGACAGCTCAGAAAGGTGTTCAGGAGGGTCTGGAGCCTGAAAGTATGGCCCAGGCCCCTGCCTTAAAGAGAAGGGGTAGGGGGCGCGGTAAACCGGTCCCCGCGGTTCCCACGGTCCCGGAGGGAGCAGACCTTGAGGGGAATGCCCTGGAACCTACAGGGGAACAAGTGGCTGAACTGGGGGACCTACCGGAGCTGACCCATTGGCAGCAGGAAGGGGGGCCCTCCAGGGAGGAATTTTGCGAGCAACAGAGAACCTGCTCTTCTCTTGAGGGGGTGCGGCGACAGGCCGCCGCCCAGGCTGCAGGTGATCAGACAGGGTCACATTGGATCTATTGGGAGAATGACCTCCTTTACAGCGAGCCTAAGGTTGCTGAGCCTGGGTCAGCCCATGTGCTGGTGGTACCCCAGCGCTTCAGGACCTTCCTACTGGGGTTGGCTCATGATGTGCCACTGGCCGGACATCTGGGGCAGACCAAGACCTTTGAGAGGCTGGTCACCCACTTCTATTGGCCCCAGATGCGCAGGAGCTCAGATGCTCACTGCAGGACGTGTGAGACTTGCCAGGCAAGTGGGAAGAGTGGGGGGAAGATTAAGGCCCCACTACAGCCCTTTCCCGTTGTGAGTACCCCATTCGAGAGAGTGGGCATTGATATTGTGGGGCCTCTGGATCCCAAGACAGCCATGGGCAACTGGTTCATCCTGGTCTTGGTGGACCATGCCACCAGGTACCCTGAGGCCATCCCGCTCAGGACAGTGACGGCCCCCGTGGTGGGACGGGCACTGATGGGGATTTTCTCCTTTGTGGGATTCCCCAGAGAGGTGGTGTCCGAAAGGGGAACTAACTTCATCTCCAAGTACATGAAGTCTCTGTGGGAGGAGTGTGGGGTAACGTATAAGTTCACCACTCCTTACCACCCCCAGGGTAATGGGCTGGTTGAGAGATTCAACCGGACCCTTAAGGGCATGATTATGGGCCTAGGTGAGCCCATGAGGCGTAAGTGGGATGTCCTCTTGCCATGTTTGTTGTTTGCTTACCGTGAGGTGCCACAGAAGTCCTTAGGGTTTAGTCCCTTTGAGCTGCTCTATGGTCACCCGGTAAGAGGGCCTCTGAGTCTGGTCAAGGAAGGCTGGGAGCAATCTCCCAGGAAACCTCCCCAGGATGTGTTTAGTTACATGCTGGCCTTCAGGAACCAGACTCGGCGTTTCAGGAAACTTGCTGAGGCAAACCTGGAAGCCAGCCAGGAAGAGATGAAACGGTGGCACGATCAGAATGCCACTCTGATCGAGTTTCAGCCTGGACAAAAGGTTTGGGTCATGGCCCCGGTGGAGCCCTGTGCGCTCCAGGATAGGTGGACCGGCCCCTTTGAGGTGGTGGAGCGCAAGAGTCCTTTTACCTACGTGGTGGACTTGCAGTCTCCCAGGAACCCCTTGCGGGTACTGCATGTCCCGACTGAAGCCCCACTTTGAGAGGTCTGAAGTGGGCATGCTTCTGGCCACAGATGCTGGGATGGAGGAGGAGAGCGAGCCCCTTCCTGACCTCCTGTGTGCAGGGGAGCAAGATGGGTCAGTGGAGGGTGTGGCCCTCTCCACCACACTGACTCCTGAGCAGCAGGGTGATTGTCGCCAACTGTTGGGTCAATTCAGTGATCTGTCCTCCCTGGTGCCTAGTGTCACTGATTGGTGTGTCCATGACGTGGACACTGGGGACAGTCCTCCCATTAAGCACAAGGCTTACCGAGTGACTGACTGGGTAAGGGCCTACATTAAGGATGAGGTTACCAAAATGTTTGCCCTTGGGGTGATTGAGTCCTCTAGCAGCCCTTGGTCCAGCCCAGTGGTCCTGGTACCAAAAGCTGCAGCGCCTGGTACCACCCCAGAACTTCGGTTCTGCGTGGACTATCGAGGCCTCAATTCAGTCACGAAGACTGACGCGCACCCCATCCCCAGAGCTGATGAGCTCGTAGATCGGTTAGGGGCTGCAAAATACCTCAGCACATTTGATTTGACGTCTGGGTATTGGCAGATCGCCTTGACCGAGGGAGCAAAGGAGAGGTCAGCATTCTCCACACCACCTACCAGTTCTGGGTGATGCCCTTTGGAATGAAGAATGCCCCTGCCACCTTTCAGAGGTTGGTCAACAGGGTGTTGGTTGGGCTGGAAGACTTCAGTGCCGCCTACCTGGATGACGTTGCGGTGTTTAGCTCCTCTTGGGAGGACCACCTGCGCCACCTCTGGGAGGTATTGATGGCACTGCGGAAGGCAGGCCTCACAATCAAAGCCAGTAAGTGCCAGATTGGGCAGGGTTCTGTAGTGTATTTGGGGCACCAGGTGGGGAGCGGCCAGGTGGCGCCCCTTCAGCCCAAAATTGAAACTATCCTGGCGTGGGAACCCCGCAAGACTCAGACGCTGGTGAGAGCCTTCTTAGGACTCACGGGGTACTACAGGAGGTTTGTCAAGGGATATGGCAACATTGTTGCACCCTTGACTGAGCTGACTTCTAAGAAGCAGCCAAAGAAGGTAAACTGGACTGACACCTGTCAGAAAGCTTTTGATGCCCTGAAGTCTGCCATGTGCACCGCACCCGTGCTTCAGGCGCCCGACTTTTCAGAGGAATTTGTTGTCCAGACAGACGCCTCAGAGCATGATATAAGGGCTGTTCTGTCACAGATCAATGAGGAGGGACTAGACCAACCGGTAGCCTTCCTAAGCAGGAGGTTACTTCCCCGGGAACAGAGGTGGAGTGCAATTGAGCGTGAGGCATTTGCTGTGGTCTGGGCGCTGAAGAAGCTGAGACCATATCTGTTTGGGACTCACTTCCGGGTTCAGACAGACCACAGGCCCCTTAGATGGTTGATGCATATGAGGGGTGAGAATCCCAAGTTGTTGAGGTGGTCCATTTCCCTACAGGGTATGGATTTCACGGTGGAACACCGCCCTGGTACAGAACACGCCAATGCTGACGGTCTGTCCAGATTTTTCCACCTTAGTGATGAGAACTCCCAAGGGGATGGTTAGTTCTCCCCACATTTCAGCTGGAGGGGACGCGTGTTAGACCTGGCATCATTGGCGTGGGTCTCCCTTCCTCTTTTCGCTTCCTATCTTTTATGTTGGCTGGATTTAGATGCTCTGGGCGCTGTGCCACTGCCAATCAGTGCCACAGCGCGAATGCTCCCTGTGTAAAGATGACTGTCTGAATTGGGATAACCATAATTGGCTCGTTTGGTTTACCTGTCAGTCCCTAGTATACGTGCACTGTGTGTGCCCAGGGCTGGTAGACCAAATACTGCTGGTGGGAAAGCAGCGCTGATTTGCGCTACCCACCGAAACAGCTTTTAAAGTATGTCTGTGTAGCATGTTCTAATAGCGAGTTACCCTCCATTTCACTGTTTACTATTGTGAGGCTATCCGTTCTCATAGGCCAGAATGGGCTGGCTGAGTATTACATTCCATAATCCTACCTGCCCCCAGGAACCTGATAGGAAATTCGAGTTTGATATGTTTAAGCTCAGGACATTGAGATACATCTTTTAGTAAGGATCATTTGCATAGCCCGTGTTCGAAAATGCCTCTTCTAGAAACGAGGTATTTTCTTGCCTAAGCTTTCCTGTAGGCTTTGCTAGTGTGTGTATTGGCCGTCTGGTTTTGGAGCACCAGGGCCAGCTGGGTCAGACCTGGCTGGAGAGAGAGATCGGCATTTAGAGTATGGGGAGGGGTGACTCTTTGATCTGAGCAGGGCCGTGCCTGGCAAGGTGAATGATGGCTCCACCTCCCACTGGGTGTCTGATAGCAGACCCCCTGATTCTCAAAGTGCAGGATGTCGCCTCGTAAACCAAGTGCTCCCCGACCCCACCAAACTGGTTCTGGCTGGATTCAGTGATTTGTGACTTTGGAGAACAAAGACTTTTTAGGTATAAAACGCTGCACTGAAACCTTTTTCAAGTGTGTTCCTTCTGGATGTCAAGACGAAACTCTGTCCGAGTGAACAGAGGAAAGGACTTTGAAACTTTCACCAAGCTTGCTGAAGAAACTACCCGAGGGCCTGAATTGAGAGCGCCTCCTGCTGAAGTCTCAGGGACATTAGACTTCACCTCGTCAGCCGTCTGAATTCCTGTGCGAGGGATTCTACTTGCAGGTGAGGCCTCCGTCGAGTAATACGGAGCCTCTAGTTCTACTGTGAGGAACGCGGACTGGTAACCCTCGTTAACTCTGTGTGGGCCGCCGCAGCTAAGAGAGAGCTGCCGCCGCTGAGAGCCCGCCTTAATTTGAACCTTCGGAACCTTCGCTGAATCTGTGTGGGCCGCCGCAGTTAAGAGAGAGCTGTAGCCGCTGAGTGCCCGCCGTTGTGCCAGCCTGGTCGAGATCATCCTTTGTCCTGTGGGCCGCCGCAGCTAAGAGAGAGCTGCTGCCGCTGAGTGCCCGCACTGGTGTCAGCTGTGCATCATCGTGATTCGTCCTGTGGGCTGCCGCAGCTAAGAGAGAGCTGCTGCCGCTGAGTTCCCGCATCTTGGCCAACTTTGCCTCATCGTGATTCGTCCTGTGGGCCGCCGCAGCTAAGAAAGAGCTGCGGCCACTGAGTTCCCGCACCTTTGCCAACATTTCATCCTCGTGAGTCGTCCTGTGGGCCGCCGCAGCTAAGAGAGAGCTGCTGTCGCTGAGTGCCTGCATCTTTGCCAACTTTGCATCATCGTGATTTGTCCTGTGGGCCGCCGCAGCTAAGAAAGAGCTGCTGCCGCTGAGTGCCCGCACCTTTGCCACTTTGCATCATCGTGATTTGTCCTGTGGGCCGCCGCAGCTAGAGAGAGCTGCTGCCGCTGAGTGCCCGCACCTTTGCCACTTTGCATCATCGTGATTTGTCCTGTGGGCCGCCGCAGCTAAGAGAGAGCTGCTTCCGCTGAGTGCCCGCACCTTTGCCAACTTTGCATCATCGTGATTTGTCCTGTGGGCCGCCGCAGCTAAGAGAGAGCTGCTGCCGCTGAGTGCCCGCACCTTTGCCCACATTGCATCCTCGTGAGTCGTCCTGTGGGCCGCCGCAGCTAAGAGAGAGCTGCTGCCACTGTGAGCCCACCACGGAGCTGCACGACGAGAGTCATCGCCACCACCAGCCCGGGCCGCCGCAGCCGCGTGCTGCTGCCGCTGAGAGCCCGCCTGTCCCCGAGTGCCCGAATCATTGTGAGTGCACGTTGTGGACACCTGCAGTCAAGAGTTGTGGTCGCTGGGAGTCCGCCTGTCACCGTCTCCGCTTCGTCAAGAAGCTGCGTGCTGTGTCCCCGTCCAACGGCAGGTATCTGGTGCGCAACGGGTCGCGTAGACCCAGGCCTTTAACTCAGTCGGTGCCACGTTCTGGTGAATACGTTATTGCCTTTTTAAGTCCCTACTGATTTACGTGCATTGTGGCTGATTAAAACACTTTGAGAGTCTTGTGTTAAACCTTAGATAAAGATACTATTTTTCTATACCTACTTGAGTTGTGTTCTTTTGTGGTGTCGTTACTGCCTTATTGTGCATGGTCATAAATGCTTCACACACTGCCTCTGAGATAGGCCTAACTTCTCGTGCTACGTTACCACAGGGTTGAGCAGGGGTTATCAAAGGGGGTAGCCCACTTGCCCTGACTTAGGAAAAAGGGTCCCTATTTGGACATTGGCGCCAGCCAGTGCCGACTAGAGACCCCCATTTCTAACAATGCAGCTATCCACATCACATGGCACTTTAGTGGACAATTTTCACGATGCAGCTATCCACATCACACTGCACTTTAGTGGACATTCTGCACCATGCTGCTCTCCAAATCACATGGCACTTTAGTGGATAATCTGCACCATGCTGCTGTCCAAATCATACGCCACTTTAGTGGACAATCTGCACCATGCAGCTCTCCAAATCACATGGCACTTTAGTGGACAATCTGCACCATGCTGCTGTCCAAATCATACAGCACTTTAGTGGACAATCTGCACCATGCAGCTATCCACATCACATGGCACTTTAGTGGACAATTTTCACCATGCAGCTATCCAAATCACACTGCACTTTAGTGGACAATCTGCACCATGGTGCTATCCAAATCACGTGGCACGTTATGGGACAATCTGAACCATGCAGCTATCCAAATCACATGGCACTTTAGTGGACAATCTGCACCATGCAGCTATCCAAATCACATGGCACTTTAGTGAACAATCTGCACCATGCAGGTATCCAAATCACATGGCACTTTAGTGGACAATCTGCACCATGCAGGTATCCAAATCACATGGCACTTTAGTGGACAATCTGCACCATGCAGCTATCCAAATCACAAGGCACTTTAGTGGACAATCTGCACCAAGCAGCTATCCAAATCACAAGGCACTTTAGTGGACAATCTGCACCATGCAGCTATCCAAATCACAAGGCACTTTAGTGGACAATCTGCACCATGCAGCTATCCAACTCACAAGGCACTTTAGTGGACAGTCTGCACCATTCAGCTATCCAAATCACAAGGCACTGTAGTGGACAATCTGCACCATGCAGCTATCCAAATCATACTGCACTTTAGTGGACAGTCTGCACCATGCTGCTATCCAAATCACATGGCACTTTAGTGGACAATCTGCACCATGCAGCTATCCAAATCACAAGGCACTTTATGGGACAATCTGCACCATGCTGCTATCCACATCACATGGCACTTTAGTGGACAATTTTCACCATGCAGCTATCCAAATCACACTGCACTTTAGTGGACAATCTGCACCATGGTGCTATCCAAATCACGTGGCACGTTATGGGACAATCTGCACCATGCAGCTATCCAAATCACATGGCACTTTAATGGACAATCTGCACCAAGGTGTTGTTCGAACACTTTACAGTCACTTTACACAAATAAGAATAAAGCCGAATTGACCGATCGAATTCAAGTGATTACTTAAAACATATAGCAGCAACACGCTGCTATGATTACTTAAAACATATAGCAGCAACACGTTGCCATGATTACTTAAAACATATAGCAGCAACACGTTGCTATGATTGAACTCTTAGCATCTTTTATTTCTTACGAGATTGCAATGGTTGTTATTAACTGCATACAATAAAACACTGCTTGGGTGGTGAGAGAGTCCTGTTGAGTTATGCTAGCAGCAGCAGAATGCCTGCCTGGGCACGAGAACGTCCAAGTTCGTCATCACTGCTCGATATTTTGGGTTGCATTTTCTCAAACATTGAAGGCTCACCCTCCGCAAGTCTCTCGAAACTTTTTGGTGAGCTCAATAAGTCTCTGGCACACAGGAGGTGTGACGGTAAAGAGGGGCGTGGCAGCAGCACTGCTTGGGTGTGGCCTCCAGAGTACTTCGTGTACATTGCACAGTGTTTTAAATTGTCTTTATTGTTCAGTTGGGGCCCAAGTGATTCCAATGCCGTGAAGTGTTTGAAGTTGGGGTAAAACGCGCTGGTTTGATTTGCAGCATTTAATACCTTCTGGGTTTGTTTTGGGAAGGCCAGACTATACTGCATTATAGTCCAAAGGTAGTGACGTCATCAATCTCACAAGGGCCGGAAAGTGAACAGTAGGAAGATCCTACACAATGCTTTCAATTGGTCGATCAAACTAATGACCTCTGCGTTGACCTTAGTGATGAAGGACAGAACCTGTCGAATGTGCTGCCCACTTTCCTGCTTTTTCCACCAGAGCAGAAGTTCCATTGACCAGTAGATAGGGATGGGCTTTCCTGGTTCTTCCACGAGGGCAGAAGTCTCACTGACCAGTGGAAGTCACAGGGATGGGCTTTCCTGGTTCTTCCACGAGGGCAGAAGTCTCACTGACCAGTGGAAGTCACAGGGATGGGCTTTCCTGGTTCTTCCACCAGGACAGAAGTCTCGCTGAACAGTGGAAGTCACAGGGATGGGCTTTCCTGGTTCTTCCACAAGGGCAGAAGTCTCGCTGACCAGTGGATAGGGATGGGCTTTCCTGGTTCTTCCACAAGGGCAGAAGTCTCGCTGACCAGTGGATAGGGATGGGCTTTCCTGGTTCTTCCACAAGGGCAGAAGTCTCGCTGACCAGTGGATAGGGATGGGCTTTCCTGGTTCTTCCACAAGGGCAGAAGTCTCACTGACCAGTGAAGATCACAGGGATGGGCCTTCCTGGTTCTTCCACGAGGGCAGAAGTCTCACTGACCAGTGGAGATCACAGGGATGGGCCTTCCTGGTTCTTCCACGAGGGCAGAAGTCTCACTGACCAGTGGAGATCACAGGGATGGGCCTTCCTGGTTCTTCCACGAGGGCAGAAGTCTCACTGACCAGTGGAGATCACGGGGATGGGCTTTCCTGGTTCTTCCACCAGGACAGAAGTCTCGCTGACCAGTGGAAGTCACAGGGATGGGCTTTCCTGGTTCTTCCATGAGGGCAGACGTCTCACTGACCAGTGGAGATCACAGGGATGGGGTTTCCTGGTTCTTCCACAAGGGCAGAAGTCTCACTGACCAGTGAAGATCACAAGGATGGGCTTTCCTGGTTCTTCCACGAGGGCAGAAGTCTCACTGACCAGTGGAGATCACAGGGATGGGCTTTCCTGGTTCTTCCACCAGGACAGAAGTCTCGCTGACCGGTAGAGGCCATAGAGATGGGCTTTCCTGGTTCTTCCACAAGGGCAGAAGTCTCACTGACCAGTGGAGATTACAGGGATGGGCTTTCCTGGTTCTCCCAGCAGGGCAGAAGTTTCGCTGACCAGTAGAAGCCACAGGGATGGGCTTTCCTTGTTCTTCCACCAGAGCAGAAGTCTCGCCGACAAGTGGAGGCCAAAGGGATGGGCTTTCTTGGTACTTCCAGGAGGGCAGAAATCTTGCTAACCGGTAGAGGCCATAGAGATGGGCTTTCCTGGTTCTTCCACCAGGACAGAAGTCTCGCTGACCAGTGGAGATCACAGGGATGGGCTTTCCTGGTTCTTCCACCAGGACAGAAGTCATGCTGAACAATGGAGATCACAGGGATGGGCTTTCCTCATCCTTCCACCAGGACAGAAGTCTCGCTGACTGGTAGAGGCCATAGAGATGGTCTTTCCTTGTTCTTCCACCAGAGCAGAAGTCTCGCCGACCAGTGGAGGCCAAAGGGGTGGGCTTTCTTGGTACTTCGAGTAAGGCAGAAGTCTTGCTGACTAGTGGAGGTCACAGGGATGGGCTTTCCTCATCCTTCCACCAAGACAGAAGTCTTGCTGACCAGTGGAAGTCACATAGATGTACTTTCCTGGTTCTTCCACCAGGGCAGACATCTCGCTGACCAGTGGAGGTCACAGGGATGGGCCTACCTGGTTCTTCCTCCAGGGCAGAAGTCTCGCCGACCAGTAGAGGTCACAGAGATCGGCTTGTTTACAAAATATGGCAAAGACTGCTTACCTTGGAGAATGTGACTGAGGCATCCTGGGATATTCCTCTGACCCAATAAAATAATTGATATAAATTGTTCACTATGTAAACAAGGACGACAAACATTAGTGCGTGTAGTATTATTCTGTGATGCGGTACGATCGTATCAGAAAAAAATGCTTCTGCCAACTTTAACAAAGCTGAATATTTGGGGAGTAAAAGATTTACTGAATTATATATGAAGAGGGAAGGCATGCAATTTACTTATCCGCTGGGAAGGTGCTTTTTTACGATTTGAAAATATGATGCAAAATTTCGGATTTTTCTGAAAATCTTATTATATATGAAATGTATGATTTTATAATTTTTGTGTTGCCTTAAACAATTGAAATTTGAAAATACTCTGACAGACCACTCTATCCCTTAACGCTTCGTCTAGGGATCTGAAATTTAGGTGATGTTATTAATGACCTGAGTTGCTTCTTAAAGACTAGTAGATGCTACTACGACTGCGTTCTCTCTCGCGTAATCCAGGTGTGCTAGAGTGGACTTTGGAAAGTTTTTCCTCCAAAACCTCTGTTTGCATAAAAGACCGAAATTAGACGAGGGCTGTTTCCGTCACTCCGGCCTACTCTCCAGTGACGTCAGGAGGGGAGAAATAAAATGAGGATGAAGAACCTTCGCGGATTCATCAGAAGCCTTGAAGGTGTCTCCTCGGATGTCTGTTAGTCAGGAGTCTGTCCAACTTAAGGGTGAAAGTCCAGTGCATTTCTGTAGTATGTTTCCCACGTGGATCAGTGTGTGGCCAATCAGAATCCAGGAAATGACAAGATACAGAAGTGGAGGTTTGGGCATGTGGTCCAGGTGGAATGTGGGTGCCGTTTGCCTACAGTAAGAGCGCACATGAGACTTGTTACTATCAAGAGCCGGATGTGGAGACATTAAAAGAGCTGTTGTAAATGGAATGTGTTATTGACAACATCTACAATTTGAGGCTGGTAACAGGATTTTCTCCTGAATCAATCAACCAGTCAGGTGCCAAGTCTGGTTTCTCGAAGTTAGAGTGCGAGGTGCAGTCAGCACACCTTGGAAGTATCAGTGCTTAATTTGTAAAATATTAAGTGCCCATACCCAAACTTTTTCTCAAATGTTGGAGTTGCAGAAAACTATGGTTGTCTCGGGTTTATACAATCTCATGTATCTTTCATACTGCGCCAGACACCCCCTGTCCCTCCATCTCTCTCTTGGAAGTTATTTTTCATCCTTGTGTTCTCTGTATGTCACTGTTTTTACGGCTTTCTCTTTCCCATTCATTCGCTCTTTTCTGCCTTTTTCTTGTCCTCGCAAAGTCCAGTGGTGGAAAAATACCTTCCGGTCCCCAAAAAAGAGTGCCCCGCCTGCAACCACTGCCTCAAATTAAGCACTGAATAGGGAGCAGTTGCTGCCTCTCACTGTTTCCAAGCTGTGCTGTCTGTAGCTCACGAACCAACTCATGGACTTTCCAAGGTAAGGGGCCTGTCCCTTAGACTGTGCCATGTCCTACGAACAGGCGGAGCTATACTCAGCATTGGCGGCCCCATTCACACCCCCTAAATATCTGTTTTCTGCAGGGCTCCCCAATACTTACTGTCTCAGCCCTAGCTCCTGGGGATGGCATCGAATCTACGTCAGAAAGGGTGAATGACTGAAGGATATGCCTGGACTGAGTCTAGGATGAGTGACAGTCAGTGCCTACAAGAGACTGATTGAGTGAGGGCCTGCAGTGGAGACAAAGTCCAGAGAACAAGAGAGAGTGTCCATGAAGATGTAAGTGGCCTGTTGTTGGGGAAGAGGACTTGCTGGCCAGCTTCCAGCCCACACCCCTGCTCTCCCAGCACGGGGGGAGAGGGAGAAAGATCTCTTCGGCAGGGTACAAGTGTGGATGTCTCTCTCCTGTAGGTAGGAGAGAACTCTCGAGCACCCGCGAGCTGGCTGGGCAAGAGAGACACCTCAGGACCCAGGGGCTGAATGGCCAAGTACCGGACTGGGTCTGAGTCAGTGATGTTATGCAAAGTAATGGGGCCTCCCTGCAGAGAATGAAGAGGGCTCCCTGAGTCCACTAGTTATCATATATATTTTTAGGACTTCAGCTGAATGTTGGGTTGGGTTGGGGGCCCCCTGAAGGGTTGGAACCCCTCTGCGCTGCAGAGATGCCTTCAAGAGGCACAGAGGTAGAGAGGAGAGGGTGAGGTGGAAGGCAACTAAGACCTAATGACTTCTAGTGAAAGCAAGGGGGCAAGCCCTAGAGAATCATATAATATGTTCAGGGCCACTGGAATTATGTGGCAGGGAGGGTCAAATTATGCAGCAGGGTGGACTAAATTATGTGACAAGACAAATTATGCAGCATAATGTGGAACATTTTATGATAGTGTTACTTCCTTATTTTGTAATTTTTACTACACTCTCTACACAAAGGTTTCCCCCCATTAGTACCAATTTAAAACTGAAATATAGCAATGGACAACAAAGAGGTGACCAGTCAACCTTTGCAAAGAGCCTTCCGTTGTGTGGCAGTACATGCTACTAGTAACTTTCGATCCATTTAAGCTAGAAACACATTTTATTTGATAGAAATCTGTAAATCATGTAGCAGATGATGAATTATGTGGCATATGCACCAAATCTACAATTATGCAGAAAACGCAGCTTCTGCAACATCCCGTAATTCAAGTGTCCCCGACTATGTTAGGACATTTATATTTTTCATAAACCATGCATTTGCATGAATGTTTTTAGGTCGAGCCTAGAGGCAGCGCGTGTGCTGCTCTGCGAGGCATGTAGCAATGTCTCTGGGAAGTTAGAAGATGCCCACCCCACCCCCACACTTGTGATTGGTTACTTAGTCCGCCCTTCTAAATGCCATTGTTTTGGTCTGTGGATAGAGTATATTTGTCCCGCCTTGTGGTTGTTTAGTTTCTGCCCTGGCGTTTGCCCCTGCTGCATAGATCCTTTCGATACGGGCCATATGTTTTGGTACCCGCACTAATTTTTCTTTTGCCTCAGCTTTTTTTTTATTTCCTGTTGTGTTTTACTTTGCTCCCGCCCCCTCCCATTGTCCATGTTATCCATGCTCCTGCCTCCCTCCCGTTGTCCGCAATCCCTTTGCTCCCGCCCCCCCCTCCCCTTGTCCGTGTTCAACATGCTCAACATCTGCCGATGCAAATTAAAATGGTCTACCACTTTTACCATCCCACCATCAGGGTTGCTGGCTGAATAACACAATTCTCCCCAAAAAAAGACACAAGACCAGGGCACGAGTCGGGGGTACACGCAGGTCCACGGCGTCCACCCACTATTCTCACAGGGTGGACGCTGTCCCCCCTGCAGGAAGTTGGGCCCCACAGAAATATGTTGAACTTGTCCCAGTTTAAGACACCGGGACATGTTCAGCAGCGCCTGCACGTTGTCTGCTTTCCATTTCCAGCAGCAAAGTGCAGGCAGCGAGGGGGCTTTTTTTTCGCCTCCAGCTAGGCCTAAGTTAAGGGGCCATCAGGCCTCCTTTCTGGAACCTCACACTTAAATGTAAAGAGGGAAACAAAGGCACACAGCTTGCTATTTCTTGACAGGTATTTAAGAGAGGCATGCTTTTCCCTTTGTTCTGTCCCTGTATTTAAGAGAGGCATGCTTTTCCCTTTGTTCTGTCCCTGTATTTAAGAGAGGCATGCTTTTCCCTTTGTTCTGTCCCTGTATATAAGTGCAGACACTGTAAGACTGTCAGAGGGCCTGGTCTGTCCCAGTATTTACACAAATAATTTAAATAGCACTAGTTTATTTCTTTTATAGCGCTACGTCATGACGTCATGTGCTGTGATGGCACGGTTCATGATGTCACTTGCATAGTGTATAACTTGGTCAGTCCCCTCACTTCTTTTTATAGGACTTGTGCCCTGCACAAGACCGACACTGAGGAGAAACGAGAGTGCATGAGCATCGATGGAGCTGGAGCCTGTCAAGAGAACGGATGGGCTACAGAGGTCAGATATTGTCACGGGGAGCTTAACCCGCTGAACAAGCGTCAAACTGCACTCCCGAGCACTGTAACTTACGGGGTTTGTCATTGTTATGCCACGTTAATGGTACTCAATTTGTCTGCTTTCGCAAGAAAGGAGTAAAACTCGAGACCTGGAATTCACTGCATGTATCAACGGTGAGCGTTCAACTCATCGAGCCAGCCTGCAGCCTAGCGTATGCACCTCTTTGTAGGATGTTTTGTAATGCTCAGCTTGGCGGTATGGGGGTCCTCAGAGCACCAAGATATTATCACTGGTTCCTGTTAAAAGGCACCACATCTATAGGATCGTTTAGCGTATTGTTAAGTTAATTAGAATCGTAATTGTGTATTGCTAATTGTAAAAATCATTATCGCATTATCACAGTTGTTAATTTCTTTCCGCGGGGTGCACGTGATGATATTTGTGTTGGCTCCTGGGGTGTGTTTGGCTGTAGCTTCCCACGCTGAGGCCTAGTGCTGCACGGCCTCCCTCCCCTCCTCGCCCCGCCCCGCCCCGCCCCGCCCACTGTGAGACGAGGCTCCCATATGGCCATGTCTCCTGTCTCGTGCCTGTCTGTGGGTGAACGAATTACAAAGTGTGACGAGGGGAGGGAATTCCAGGCGCTCGACGGGGGCGGTGAATTCACATTCTGAAAGTGCCCCTGAATGGATCTTTCTAAATTATGTATTTTGTCAAGCCTCAAAGAGAAAGCTTAACAGATTTATTCGATATTGCCCAAAGTCACAATATTCATGCCACCGGATGTTTGTGAAGATTCGTTTTTGGTTCGGACCAGGAAAACTAAGAGGCTTTTTCAATCCCACTATTAATTAAAATAAAAAAATAAAAAATAAAAACGGAACCGGTTACTCTTTAATGATTTCCATTTTTACTAAAAAAAAAAGCAATGGAGTAGGCTGGCAGCTCCAAATTCTGGCTCGTTTTTAACCAGAGAAACTGAAGCTCTACTAGCAGTTTATTTATTTGTGGCGTAGCTGAAATGATGCAAACACAGCTTTCTCGCTGTCCCTGCGCATATTCAGGCTTTTTCGCAGTTTCTGATTTGATCTTTTACTGAAAGCTGTTCAGACTTTATTAAACAAGAACTCAGCCATACCAGGAGTTCAATTGTCAGGAAGCTCAACACTCATCAGAGAAAAGTCCCCAGTAAAAAACATAAACATTTCCTCTGCCTACATCGAGGAAATTCAGCCAGTATTTTCCTCCGGTTTTGTGTATTCACAGTCTAGATTTGCAGCGTGACCGTCCATCTAATTTCTGGCATGCAGCGGGTTTAGAATAGTGTGGTGAAAGATAGAAGGGTGAGAGGTAAAGCCAATAGCTCTAGCTAAACACTTATAAGGTCCCAAAGGCGAGACCTATTGGCTAAGCCAATGCTTGTTTATTGGTGGCATTGAATGTCCACTCTTAGGTCTACCAACCACAGTGGGCGATATAGGGCACAGGTGGGAACCAACTCCATTGTCAAGGGGACAGAGTCTGCCCCTGACTTCACCCTCAGTTACGTCCTAGCCAGAGATTTCCTGACCAGATACTCAACAGCATGGGTACTCACAAACATTTCCCCGGGGCCGCAAAGTTTGGTCTATGATGTGACCGAGTGCTACACTGATGCCAGCAGGGGGGTGTAAAGTGGGTGTAGGGGAAGCAAGGCAGGTATATCTAGTGGCTGTATTTAAAAATTAAGGTGTTCCTAAAGTTAAGGGCCTAGTTACTTCCTTTTCCCTAACTGCAAATTAACCTTTAAATTAGTGCTTGCTGCTTGTTTAACATTTTTTTTTCATGCTAGTGCTGAGTTGAGTAAACAGCAGCCCAGTGCTGCTGCTGCCCAGGGGGCTGCATGTAAAGGTCAGGAGGGCCGCATGCGGCCCCTGGGCCGTACTTTGAGTATCACTGCTCTACAGGAATGACCATCAGTTGACACCTATAGGACACAGGAGAGTTCCACCCTCACACCAGCTCACATGCCCTCACTATCACATCCCTGCTTATTGTTCGCTCCTACAGGGAAGGTAGGAGACCTTCCTGGGTTCCTGTGTTACAGGATGGGGCGGAGCAGTACCATAGCAAGAAAAGGAGAGTTCCGGAAGTGTTAGAGTGACAGTCAGGGAGGACACCCAAGGGCCTGAGGGAATGAAGTTTGACAGATCTTTTGCCAAATTAAGGTTATGTCTTAACTGCCACCTTGCTATCCCAAAAGTTGTGGTGATGTTTATATCAGTGCATTCCATGGAACACATCAGACAGTCCATGGATTCCCATTCTATGGGGGACCCCAAATCAGTGACTGAAGTCCTTAGCCTGGCATCTAACAAACTGTAAGCATGTGTCTTTAATGCTTAAGTCCTGGACCCAACAACCCAGACGGGGGCACAGAATATGTAATAGTAACAGTGAAGGTAATATTTGGATGCCTTCTGTACACCACAAGCACCTTTTCTGCACACCGGTCCAGCTGTGAGCCTTCTCCTGTTACAGGTCACTGGTGAACCCCCTACTGGGATTGGGTGTCTCCCACAGGGGAAGTAGGGTCATTGGCTATTTGTTTTTATTTTTTAGTAGATTCAAGTAGTGCTATCAGAAGGGGTACTGGATTGGCGTCTATTTATGATTATTCTGGCTTCTGAGCTTTCCTTGGCGCCAGGTGTGATGGTTTCTACCTTGTTGTGGCAGGTAGAAAATTAAAAAAACTAGGAACAAAAAATCCTCTCCGCCTATCATCACCTTCCTAAATCTATGTACCAGTGATCTGTTAAATATGAAAGCTATCAACACGTACTTTTGGGGAACAAATGTTTAATTTGAGACAATGGTTGCAGGTGGGGTCCACCAGCATTCATTTTTGGGGGCCGGTGCCTATTTTTCCTCAACAGACTTTGATCCAAAGGAAGAAGAGAGAAAATACAAAATGGGAAAGAGGGAGGACAGAAGGACAAAAACAATGACAAAGGGGGAAACCAGGGATGAAAAGGAACCTGCAAGAGAAAGATGAAGAGTTGGGGAGCATCTGGTGGTGGATCAAAGAGGCATCAGGTGGATTCAAGACTGCGGAGCCTTGGTATACGGTACCCTGGGCTTCACTCGCACTGGCTGGGGGCTTCTTAGCAAAACTTTGGGCACCAGCACTTATTCTTTTACAAATCAAATTAACTATTGGTTTAGGGAGCTTTGGGCACCAGCACTTATTCTTTTACAAATCAATTTAACTATTGGTTTAGATGGCTTTGGGCACCAGCCCTTATTCTTTTACAAATCAATTTAACTATTGGTTTAGATGGCTTTGGGCATCAGCCCTTATTCTTTTACAAATCAATTTAACTATTGGTTTAGGGAGCTTTGGGCACCAGCACTTATTCTTTTACAAATCAAATTAGCTATTGGTTTAGGCAGCTTTGGGCACCAGCACTTATTCTTTTACAAATCAAATTAGCTATTGGTTTAGGGAGCTTTGGGCACCAGCACTTATTCTTTTACAAATTAAGGGCCAGATGTACGACCCTTTTTTGAGGCCGCAAATGGTAGATCCTCCCGTTTGCGACTGCAAGAAAGGGTAGTGACATGTACAAATGCTATTTTGCGAGTCACAGACTCGCAAATTAGCATTTGCGACTCTCGCTATTAGGAAGGGACGTCCCTTCCTAATAGCGAGTCACCATGCCATGTACAATTGGTTTGCAACCGCATTTGCTGCAGCAAAACACTCGCAGTTTACCATCTACTTCAAGTAGGTGGTAAACCACTCGCAAACAGGAAGGGGTCCCCGGGGGACCCCTTCCCCTTTGTGAGTATGTGAGGAAATATTTTTAAGGCAGGCAGTGGTCCCAAGGACCACTGCCTGCCCTTAAAAAATGAAACTGAAAAGTTTCATTTTTCTTTTTTAAATGCATCCCGTTTTCCTTTAATGAAAACGAGCTTCATTTAAAAAAAAAAAAACTGCTTTATTTAAAAAGCAGTCCCAGACATGGTGGTCTGCTGACCCCAGCAGGCCACCATCCCTGAGATTGCTAGCCATTCCCAATGGGGTCGCAAATTGCAACAGCCTCATTAATATTCATGAGGCATGCAATTTGCGACGCCATTGGGAATCGCAAACAGTGTCTGAGACACTGTTGTACATTCCAATTTGCGAGTCGCAAATTGGTGGGTTGTACATCTGGCCCTAAGTTTTGGTTAGCGGAGTTCATAAAAGTCTTCTTTCTGAAGTATCGGCTCAGAAATGTTCTAGAAGTGGACATCTAAAAAGAATTGATCAGGAACCTGGTGGGGTTGATAGACAAAGATGACAGGTACATTTGATCAATTTGGTAAAATAGTAATTTTGTAATGGCGGCAGGAAGCTCACAGCACTAGTGAACCTGGGTTCCTGGCTGAAAATAAGTCAGATCACTAAACTTTGAAAATGTCATCTTAGAGCTTCTGGTCAATTCATTAGTCACTTCCTTGAGGGGGCTCCACTTCCTGTCTGCTTGTAGACACACATCAACCTTTGTCATGACTGGTCACAGAAGCATCAGTTTCACTGTTTGTAGAACAGGATAATCAAAACTGTAAGAGCACCTGTTAACACATTCATATTTTACCTGTAGACAGACATTGAAATGTTCTGCAGAAGGAGATGAAAAGTCCAACAGCTGCATTTGAGAATGGGTACATCTGTCTGCAGCTGTGACAGCCAATTGTGGTATGAACAAGAGTCTTTGATAGAGGACAAGAGACGGCAGATTAGACGGGTGAGATGAAGCTGGGCTGACAACCTGTTATGTGCAATAAGGGATATTAATAAAATAGATGTGAGTTAGGGAAAGGTCTCTTGAAAAAGTAGCATACCATGTAGTTTATTGAAGAGCTGCATGCTATGATCAATGCCCTCCTTTTGAGAAAAAGCCCAACCCTCAAGTATGTACCGGCTAGAAAAAGTTTGTAATTCTAAGGCATGTAGGTTTATATGTACATGTGTGTGGTGTATTACTCAGAACACAATCAATTTTGGTTGATGTTGTGCACACAGGTGGACAATCTGGTGTGCACCTTGAATATCGACCCAGAATATCTATGAAACACAATTATCGAGTACAAAACATCGAAAAAAATATATTGATAGGTAAGTAGTCTAGATTTTCTATAACTACTTCCACATATATGTACCTCTGTGGTATATATATCTTCAAGGTATGCGGATGCAGAGTTAGGAATAGTAAATCTTTACTTCCCTATATGCACTTACCTTGCAACATTTTGTCCCTCAATAGTCTGTCTTCGATATTCTTGTATCGTGATAGTCTTGGGGCGATATTCAGTAGTACATTCCAAAATCTTATGTTATGTAATTATTGTAGAGTCCCTTTAAGGGTATATTTTATTTAGAATTGTGGAAGAGCATGTTACTTCAATGTGTGTTGGCTGTGCTCTGTGTCTGCATAGTATATTTGTTTGTGTTTTTGTTTGCACAATGTCCCATGAGGTGTCTCTTTCAGTGTGTAGAATTGTGATTGATTTAAAGAGGAGTCGTTTGTACTTTTATAAGTCATTTAATGTTCATTTGTACATCTGTTATGTTTATATTTTCAAAACATGCTTTATATAGCTGCCTGTAATGTGTAGAGTTATTTGACCTTAGTAATAACTGTATTTATAATTTTTCTGTTTGAATTTGCGCTGGTAGTATTATTCCCTTCCTCCATTTATTTCCATATGATTCTCTTGCAGGAACTATGAGTGGCCATGTGTGGTGTGAGGCTTACTCTAGGGGTTGGCTGCTGTAGACACAGGCCTGTTTGGGCTGGAGTAGATGTTGTTTTTTTTTGTTGTCAATTGTAATTGATTTAAACTTTTGTAGGTGTTTTTTGTATTACCATGTCCCTCCCTGTGCCCCTCCTTGATTTTCCCTTGACCTCATCCAACTTTGTAATAGAAATAACCCATTTTCCACCCAAATCTCATTTTCACTCCCACATATACACCTAAGTTAAAGATTTATGTGACTCTAACCCGAGAACTAAGCAAATGAGAGATAGAATATGCAGAGATCCACACCCATACTTGTGTGAATTGAATTTATAAGTTATTTACCCTCAACCTCCGACACTATGTATGACTTCAACTGAACAGTAAAGCTCAGACAAAATTGATTGTCCCATTTTGTGGAAACTTCGGAAAATGACCTTCTCAAGACCATTGTAAAGGTGAAAAACATCTTCACTGGCACAGTCCCGGGGAACATTGCAAAGGAACTGTCCATGAAATGGCCCTTCATGAACCATTTTAGTAAATTACTCGCTCTCACAAGGCATGGTCAGTGATTGCCTTGAATTGGTCAAGTCTCACCGCTTCTGAAAAATCCTTTGGCTGATGCCATCGTTCCCAGCAATGTCCACCCTGTATCTGGACTTCCCTTCCTAAGGAACTTGTTTGAACGCTGGGTATCTTCCCAGCTTCATCTCCATAGGGCACAAGGGTCTCTTGGACAACTTTCAACCAGGTTTCCATCAGGAATGCAGTGAGGAGACTGCCCTTCCAAAAGCTGTTGTTGATACTCTGCGCTTCATGGACATTGGAAACGGTTGCCTCCTCGTGCTCCTAGACATTCCACTGCCTTTGATTCTGCCAATCACTACTTTTTATAAATATCCACAACAACAGTATGGGTATTGAAGTTGTGGTATGAAATTGGTTCGCTTCTTTCTCGGTTAACCATTTCCAACTGGTTAAAATTGGAAACTCTCTTTTTAGCCTGGTTAGTGTACAACAAGATGTCCCTCAAGGTTCTGTCCTCTTCCTTCACACTGTTTATTTCTGTTTCTATATACAATGGAACCACTTGGAGACATCCTTACTAAATCTGGGATCCTGTGTCAACAATACACTGATGACTCATAGCCATACTTCAAGGGTTCCCTCCCCTAAAGATGTTTCTCTCCTCTCTAAAGCTTTGGATGCCACTCAAAGATGGAGAATCAGCCACCACGTGAACACTTATAGCACAAAAGTCGAGTTCCTGCTAAATTTACCCAATAATTCTAATCTACCTGTATAACGTGGATTGATTCTTTTAACATCATAGACTGAAATTCCACTGTAGCTGTTAGCGCAAAAGTTCTGGGAGCTTTGCTTGGAAACAGACTTAACTTCCATTCCCATCTAAATGCCACAGCCAAGAATACCTGTTTTCAACTCGGAATGCTAGGGGTATCAGACATTATTTTTTCTGGCTTATCTCAAGACGCTAGTTCAAGCTCTTTTTCTCTCTAGACTTCATTATGGTAAATCACTCCTCAAAGATTTACTGTTCAGCCTGCTCTGTCTCTGGGGACAACAAACTTGACCACACAACTCCTGTACTTTTATTGCAGCAGTGACTTCCTATTGAAGCTAGAGCACAATATACAACAGCTTGTATCACCCTAAAAGCTCTCCACGCGGCTACGGCCACTTACCCAGCTGAAACAAACTCTCTGGTAGCCTACATCTCCTTTGCAGCTCAGATTCCCTTTCCTCGAGCTGCTGGTCTTCAGACAAGAGTGAACTATGTCTCAATCATTCTCTGGAGAGCAACAAGACTTTGGAACTCTCTTCCACCAGCTTTGACACCTCTTCCTGCTTTGCGACATTTAAAGAGGAACTGGATCTCTTCTCTTTCCAAGGCTCTTCCAAGGTGTGGTTTAGTCTAACATGGCCTCCATATTCTCTGCCATAGACACCTGGATCATACTTACTTTGGAGTTTAATTTATCCAGAGGTTTTGTGACTGTGGCTTGGGGATGTTTGTATACATCACTTGGATGTTTGGTTGTGTTAGTGTTCAGAGAGCTTCACCACTTCCACCTTATCTGTCAGGTGCAGATATTTCAGCTCCGCCACCAGCAACCGGGCTGTGGACCTTGTTTATTCCCTCCACATAATTGAAGTACATGCACACACTGATTTCAGAATCACAGGCTAATTGTTTACACTGCACTTTTTTATGGACAATATCAACTCAGTCTACTGTTCTACCATTTATTGGTGTTAAGACTACTTTGTTCACAGGTTTTCAGATAGATATGGTTATAGGTCACAGATGTATTTTCACAGAGCCTCACGAAGGGAGTCCCACTGTCCCTGCTCCCGAGATTGTTTAGCTAAGGCTGTGGTATCTCTATAAATGATCCGCTTGAGTTTGATGGATGGCCTATCCTTGGAATCTGACAAAGATCTTTCTGACCAACCGAAGTGACATATATACTGATGTTGGGGTAGGAAAATGAGATCCAAAGGTCTGAAGCGGACCTGGAGCTCTGCTTTGATTATTGATTATTGAATGCTGGTGATAGTGCAGAAGCGGTGCATATCTTTCATGACAACCAGGAATGCTCATCTACTGAAATATCCCAAACTCATTTTCAAAACACACAGGGCCTGATTCACAACATTATTTTCAGTTGTAAACACTTACAGCAGAATACACCTCCATTTAGACTTGCCAGAAATTCCTGAAATGATTCCTGACAAAAGTAAATAGATGTATTACTTTGTAGTTCTTTGCCATGAATACAGAGAAATCTGCAGTAGTAAGTTCCAAATAAGGGATGGGATGTAGGTGTTCAAAGGCATGTTTGCCTTGGAAGTGTGTGGCTGCGCATAAACATGTATATTTGTGGTCAATAACCATATCCAATCCAACCCCTCCCCAACATGGAAATTGACTGAATTGTACCCCGGATTTGCTGGGGGCTAATTCCTGGCAGTAAGAACTTGACCCTCAAGATGCTTAAATAATACATCAAGGCTTCCCTAGTATCCCTCTGTCAGAACCCTGTTCAGAGGGCCACAGGGCAAGCAGAAGCTACTGGCAGCAACCATGGTGGCTGAGGCCTTTTACTCCTGATGTCCTGGGGCATGCCCTACTATGGATCCTGCTCAACTGGGCCAAGCGCTCCTTCTGCATCTGACTCTCACTTAGGTAGCATTGGACGAGCAGTCAAGGCTGCTTCGGGTGAAGCGCAGATACAGATAATTGAACACGACTCATAACTCAACGTGCAAGCAGCGCAAACAAAAAAATCAGTATGCAGTCAAATACTTGTTTTTATATAAAAAGAAGTATTTTAATTCTAATTCCACACATGCAAAGGTAAACAACATTCAAAAAGCAATTACACAATTCCCCCTGAAATTGGGGCTTTAGTAGTTCTTGAGCCACTCCCTGTCCACCTAACTTTAGTGCAACGGGTTTGGTGTTATTCTCAATTCACTGATGGTCACATTCAGGAAATGTAAACTACTGGGCCATATTCAAGAGTTCTTTCTGACACCTTTCGAAAGTTCAGTCACAAGAGTCTACTGGGTTGCAATACTGATTGCAGTATGTCCCCCAGGGCCCCAAAAGCCCAGTTTATGGCTTACCTGCTCCGGCGGTATGGAACCCCTCAGCAGTGCAGTGAAGTCCTGCTCTGGATCAGCAAAGTCGGGCTGCATGCGGTCACAAGCGCAGGCTCTCTCCTCTGAGCCATGCTACTGGCTGGTTCTAACGATTGGGGTTGTTCCCACTCCGGTACTTGCACGGTAAGTCACACTTCCCTTTGCAGGGGTGGTTTGATCTCCTTGCCCTGATTGGCCTCTGGCAATGTTCTTGATTCTCGGGCTTCCTTTGGTGCAGTTCGCAGTATGCGGGCCGGACCCGCCATGGTCACAGCAGCAGTTTCTCGATCCCAGGCGACAGCCTGAACCCTTGGCCTCAGCATCTCTGGCGGCCCCTCCTGGCATATGGGTCGCCGCTACAGCACTCACAAGTCCAGTCACGCTGACCTGGTGTTGGTGTTCAAGGTAACCTCCTCTCTGGCACACGGGACCACCCACCACAAAGTCATGCAGGCCTGGCGCCCTCCACACTCAGTCCACGGCTGCCCCTCCTGGCACATGGGGACTAGCCAAATCAATCCAGCAGATGGGCTACCGCCTGATCGGTGCAAGAGCAGATTCCTCATACCTTGCACAGGGAGCCCTCAGAGAGCAGTTGGTCTTGGTTTCCCTGGGTGATGGCCCCTCACCCAGCAGGGAGGCTAGCAGGCCTGGACTCCCAGTCCTGGTCACAGGAAGAAGTCTTGCAGAGCTTCCCCATCTCACACAACCCATCTAGCTGCTCGGCAGGAGACAAAGTTCAGAGTTCTCAAACTCCACTACATAGAGTCCCAGTCATAATACTTTATTTGATTTCATTAAAAAAATCATAAAAGGGTATACAAACCACCATAATACATTGTAAATTGAATTGAAGAAATTTTTGACAATACTAGAAGTACGTGCATAACGCTATCAGGTGCTTGAGCAGTCGACGAGTGGTAATTTTAAAAATATCAGATTGTGAAATAAAATAATATTAAAAAATTTACAAGCAGTAAAATGCAAGATGGCGGTGCTATTTGAAAATTAAGCGGGCCGTTCAATTCTGGACTACTCCAGTTAGTTCATTTGCTTTTTTTGTCCAGTTCCTTTGCCGCTATTAGCCAGAAGGTTATGGCTCTGCAAGATAATTGAATTGACGAGCCTCCGAGACATTGTATGACTGCCCCTCTACATGTCCTTAATTGTGCCTTCCTCAGTAACTCACAGAGCAATGTTTTTCTGATTTCTAGTAATGAGGGGCAAATACATAGAAGGTGTAGCAATGACTCTTCTCCTTGTCCGCAGAGGCGGCATTCTTTGGTCGGCCAACTACATATCCATTTCGGAGTTAAGTCTTTTGTAGGAAAAGAGCCCAGCCGCAGCAGCGTCAAAAGTGCTTTTTGTGCTGTGAGAAGTGTTCAGATAGGTACGCTTGGGGCTTCAGCGACTGATATGATTGTATCACGCCCCATGCGTGACTTTTCATGGCGAAGGTAGTTTTGTCCATTAGCAAAGAGACCCGTTTAATTGCATTATTCGCTGCTGTTTTGAATCCGGAGTATGTGATGATTGTGAGCCATGCTTCCTCGAGTTGAAGGGCCAGGAGGGACTCTTTTAAGATGGAAAAAATTGAATTCTTTAGCCTGGCTTGTTTTTCTATCTCTTCCCAGCAGAAGTGGGCCAGAGTATTATCTTCGGCTTCCCTCATCCGCCAGTAATATTTGGCCATTGCCCCTTGTCTAGCGGGTATCTGGTTTTTGAGTCCGTATTCCAATCGAATTTGAGCCTGAGAGATATATTGGGGAATTGAAAACAGTCTCTTGAAGAGACTGGACTGTGCTAGATTTAGGACAGTGGCATCTTTTGTTTTCACAATTTTTGACCTGTAGGATATGGAGGGGAGTAATTTAGCAGCGATTACTTTGAGGAGATGGCCTGTTGAGCAGCCTGTTAGCTTCTTCTGAACAGTTTTAAAGGCAAAGAGGAGTTGTTTCGCTTTCGTTTTACTTTGTTCCAGTTGTGACTTAAAATTGAGATTGTGATCAAGATGAAACCCCAGGTATTTATACGAATCCACCTGGGATATTGGGATCGCATCTAGATTCCAGGTAAATTTACCTTTTTTCCTATTTTTACGGTGTTTTGAAAAGCTTAGCACCTTTGTTTTTTGATGATTAATCGAAAGTTGGGCGGAAGTAATATAGGCACCTAATTGAGATATCGATCTCTGTAGGCCTATAGGTGTTTGGGCTAGGAGGACTATGTCGTCTGCGTATTGAAGACTAGGTATCGATGTTTTGCCCAGTTTTGGGGGTCAGTTTGTGTAAGTAGGAGGTACTTCTCAAGGTCTGCAGTATAGATGTTAAATAGGCAGGGAGCCAGAACGCACCCTTGTTTTAGTCCATTTGATGTATGAATCCTTTTTGTTAAAGTGCGCCCGTCGCCTATCTTTATTTGGACCCACGTATGCGAGTACAAGTTGATTATGGCTTCCAGTAGTTTTGTGGGCGCCCCCCAACTTTGCATTTTGGCCCATAATTTTGCCCTCGGAACGTTATCAAATGCTGCTTTGAGATCGATGAAGCATGCTTACAAGGTGCGGGATTTTGCGTAGGCGTGATTGGCTAGGAGAGTTACCGCCGAGATGTTTGTGAGTGTGCCCATTCCTGCCCGAAATCCTGTTTGCGTGTTTGGCATCAAGTTTGTACGATCCACCCAATCCTCTAGATCTAACAACAAATTCGATGCATATATCTTAGCCTCAACGTCGATTAATGCAATCATTCTATAATTGGAAGGGTCGGAACGAGGACCTGATTTGTATATGGGATTTATAATGCTTCCTCGCCATGAGTCTGGGATTGAGCCAGTTGCTAGATCGTGTGTAAAAAGCGGGGTCAGAATACCACTCCAGAACAATGGGTCCTGCCGAAATAGGGCGTTTGGCAGACCATTTGGTCCCGGGGCTCCCTCTGACCTTAGATTTTTTTATGATCTTATAGCCCTTGTCTTGCGAGAACTGGTTAACAAATTCCTGTAAGCGTGGCTTAGGTAATTCAGCGACTATTCCTGCTTGGGGGCCCCCATTCTCAGGTTGCATCCCGTGAGTTATTGGAACTGGGGTGGAGGTTGCATTATATGTTTGGTCAATATGGGCTCTCCAAGTGTCCTCCATTATATCCGAGTTGAAGTGTCGGTTCTGGCCATTTGACAGCTGGTTGATTATACCCCAGAAGAGTCTGGAGTCTCCTTTCTTGCTGGCATGGAGGAGTTTCGCCCATGTGAGTTCTCTGTGATCTCGCTTGGCTGCCTTGATGTTCATTTTGAATTCCTTTCTGGTTTTTCCTATTAAGCATAGGGTCTCTTGGGTAGATTCTTGACTGCAGGTTCTTAGACGTCTTAGATATGTATTCAGTTGTTTTTTTTGTTTCCTTAGGCTGTTTGTGAACCATGCTGCCCCAGATGAACCTCCTACTTTGCTCACATTGCCCTGTCTTGGGAGCTCTTTGTCTAGTTTGAGAACAAAGGATTCCCAGGCCTCTATGCGCGACGATTCATTTTCGATGCTCTCCAAGAGGGTTGTACATACACCCATTATATCACCAATAGTTTCCTTTTTCCAGATAAGGCGCTTTAGGTTAAAACATTGAGATTGTGAAGACATCACCTTATTTGTTAATGGTCTTGGTGTATTTGTGAGTAGTTTGAAAGTTTGTGGTAAGTGATTACTTTCTGCTCTATCTTGTATTTGAAAATTCGAGATGTATGGTAGAATATCGTAGTCCATAAAAGTGTAGTCGATCATTGAGCCTGTTTTTTGTATGACCCTTGTGCAGGCTGGAGGGTTGTTGATCAAACCTCATGTGTTCAGCATGTGCATTGAGAGTTCTTCCAAAAGAGCCGCACATCTATTGCCGTGGAAATCTCGTTGTTTGCTGGTATGTGGGCGGCCAATTTTGCTTTTTTCCCCTCCATGAAGTAGGTTCATATTGAACTCTCCCGACAGTATGATGTTAGAATGCGGGTGAGCGAGTTTGAGGGTGGCTAATGCGGCACGTAATTTCTCGACTCTTGACCTCTTTAGTTTGGATGCAGGATGGATATAAACATTCAATATTAACAAGCTATAAGAGGGCGACACAACTATTTTAATACATAACATCCAGGTTGAATCAAGATCTATGGCGGCAACATGCCATGGGATGTTAGTCGAAACAAAGGTGGAAAGTCCTCCTTTTGCTCTTCCGTGTTTGGAGGCTCTCTTAGCCGGATTTAGATGTTCTTTGAAACCTACTATAGGTGAAAAGTTTGTCTGCCATGTTTCTTGGAGGAGAAGTAGATCGTATTGGTTGATGAATTCCATAAAATCAGGATCTTCAAGTTTTGCATTTAGGCCGTTCACATTCCAGGAACAGATATCATAGCCTTGGTTCAAAATTGGGGCTTTGGAAGATAGTGTTCATGCCATGGTGTTGCTGTTCCCGGCTCTATTCATCTGCCTGGTGCCTGAAGGCCTGATTGCTTCTGGATGGGAAAAGGTGATGGTGATTTTTCTTAGATTTTGGGCTATTACCTTCATTGGGCTGTCATGTTCTGGGCCTTTGGCTCCTCTGAGCAAGCCCTCTGTCTGGGTGGATGGTTGAAGTGGGCTTGGGTAGCAATTGAAAGCAGGCTTTTTTACCTCAATGCCCCATTTGGCGAGTGAGTCCTGTTGCTGCCAAATCTGCTCAATGATGGAGCTGTCAAGGAAGGTGACTGTGGTGATTTCTTGGCCAATTGGATTGAAGTTTGGTCTGAACTCTATGCTTTCTATGTTGCTGGTGTTAATGTGACACAGGGATGGAAGGGCTTTAAATATTTTCAATAGTGCGCTTCTGTTGAGGATGTCATGAGGTCCTCTTGAGACGTAATGGGGAATAAAATCCAACTTCTGATCGCGATTGGGGTGGGCGGGTCCTCTTTCGATAAACGAGCTCTTATTGGATTGCAGATCAGCCGTGATTCGCTCTGGGTCTGATAAGGACAAAATCTGGTGATTACTTATGCGATTTTGTGATGAAGTGTCATTACCCATAATGAAGTTCGCTACGCTACCTCCCTGTCCTGGAATGTTTGTTGTTTCTGAGTTCGGCCTCTCTTCACTTTCTGTTGTTTTTGGCCCAATGACCTCATTCGGGCTGTTTATTGTAGGTTCTTTCGTGTTATTACTTAGCTTGAGCTTCTTGGTTTGTGTCGCCTGAGTTGTGAGATGTTGTTTTCCCTTCCGCTCAACCAGCTTGAATATTCCATATACCTTTGCAGGTGGAGTTTTTTCCGCTGTGTGCGATTTTTGAGTGCTTCGAGCAATAAGCGATTCAGTCGGAGGAGACAAGTGGTCCTCAATAGTTCCGGCTTCCCCTAAGATTGAAGTGGTGGTGTCTTCACTTTCGGTCCTTTCTAGCTCTGTCGTGTTGCCGATTACCTTTGTTGCCTGCCTGAGTTGTTTGCGGTTTCTGGCCTTCCTCAGGCGTTTTCTCTCCCGCTTGGATAATGGAGTTATTGCTTTTTATTGATTTACTGAAGGCTGATTGATGTTAACCTTGGGTGAGATGGCCGGGGCACTCGTGGGTTCCTGTCCGTTCAGTTACATAGAGTCCATTTCCAGACACAAAATGTAATTTCGTGTCTGAGTCTTTCAAGTTTTATGTTGGGGTTCTGCTTCTTTGAAATGGACATCTTCCCGATTCTTCTTCCTCATGAAGGATGTCTGTCACAGCAGGCAGGACTCCTAAGATGATTAACCCACAACAAGATTCATGGGAGTGACTAGAGTTCACACCTGGATGTCAGCCACAATAATATTTGCATCAAAAGATTAATCCTGGGCTCCCAACCCTACTCTTTATGATTCCCTTATCAGCCCAATCTCTCTCTTCCTAGGATGTGTCCAGGCCCCTTCCTTTTGATCTATCATTGAATCAAAGAGTCCTTTGAAATGTACAGGGAGAGCCTGGCTCCCCCATCCTCCAGTGCATTCCCTCTCAGCTTACAGGGATGCAGCAATACACAAATCTGTCTGGGGGAATTCCTCTAATCATGTTTTCCACAAGGCAGGCCTGGGCTTCCCAAAATGGAATCCAAGGTCCTCCATGTAATGCACCAGAGCAGGCACACTTGCACTCAGTGTACATCTACAGCACACTTACTGCACAGCACTCCTAGCCTCATGTATTATGCCACCACAAGCCTAACTACATGCAGCAAAAGCATTCAGTCTGCATACACTGATCAGTATGGCAGCCTTTCTCACTTGTACCAGAGTGTGTTATCCTTAAAACACACACTGCCAGTGTACACACATTTACCATTTGTGCACTGTACCACACTTCACCTCTTGTGTAGTGTACTTTTTACGTGCACACATGCAGTTTGAGGCAGCCAATTTACCCCTAATAAACCCAGAGACAGAAGTCTGGGTGGACAAAAGCAGGGTTTTCCAACAATCAGACAGCGTGTAAACAAGAATTGTCTTGGCATCCAGTTTTCTTACTTTTAAATGCGCTCCAAGTGCTTTATGTAACACCCAAAGACAGAAGTCTTTTAGGACAAAAAAGGGTCCTTCAGCACCAGACGGCGGTTACACAAGGATTGTCTTGAAATCCTGGTCTCTACTTTTAGAGTGTGTCCCAAGTGTTAAAAGTAAACACAATAGACTTGTCAAGCAGGGTTTGACACTACAACAGGATTTGACACTGCAGTGTCAAAAAGGATACCCATAGCCACCACCCTGCATATTCCGTCAGGTTCAGAGGAGTCATCCATGCCCATTCAGGTCAGCCTATTGTTTGCTTCTTGGAGGCATTTCGCATTTCTTTCATACCTATTCAAATGCTAATTACTGCCTGGGAGCTGGCAAAGGGTTATGCTAAGTAGCCTTCTCACAGTTCAGGGAGGTAAAGGATAAAGGGTAACTTGATAAAAGTTACTTTTCCTCAATATGCATTACAAATTTGATAACAATGAAAAATAGCTTTTTACTATTTTATTTTTAGCTAGTCCCATTTCCGAGATACAGTGTTAGGATTTTAATCTGTACTCTGCGTTCCTTCATTGGATAACTAGGCCTGCAACAGTGAAAAAAAGCTTATGGTGCTAGACACTATAAGGACATGTTAACATTTAATTTGTACATGTCCTACTTTTAAATAAATGCACCTTGCCTTGCGGGCTACAAGGCTTACATAGGGGTAAATTATTAATATTTAACCTGTAGGTTTTGACCTGGCAAAAGGGTTTATTTTGACAGGTTGAATTGCAGTTTTTACGCTGCTACAGTTCAGCTTTTCACATCAATGTCATACTAATTATGCTCGGATAAACTTAAAGGTCTCTGCACCAGGTGATATCTCACAATTAGCCATAACTCTTGAGATAATTCAGGTCTGGATGACCTCCAGCACATAACTGTGAATCAACTTAAAACAGAATTTCTCTTAATTTTCCCTCTACAATAAACTATTACAGTTCAAGACTGGACTTTCTACGAGTACTTATTTGCAAACTAGAGATCTCTCAACGCACGATAATCTCTTGATTTCATCTTTGATGTAACATCACAGCTGAGGATGTGCAGTTTCAACTAAGACTCTTGAGAGGACTAAAAACATTAATCCTGGAGGAAGATATCAAGATAATCACACCGTCTTTAGTTGTGTTGAGCCTAGACTTGGAGGATTCCCTCCTTAAGTATATTACTAAAGTGCCTCTAGCGTCACGATAC
Source organism: Calotriton arnoldi (assembly GCA_963921515.1). NCBI lineage: Eukaryota > Metazoa > Chordata > Amphibia > Caudata > Salamandridae > Calotriton > Calotriton arnoldi. The sequence goes on along the minus strand of CAWUFW010004660.1, from coordinate 643,616 downwards.
AACACACACAACCCTACATAGACACACTTCTCACAGTCTGACAAAGAATTTAACAATTGCAGAAGAACAATGCTGTCTCTGGGATGCAGAGTGTCTTCTATCAGAGCCCTTGCACTTCAAGAAAAGATTCCACAATGGTAATAACTTTCTTGCTTTGGGCTTAGAAAAACTGGAGCTTTGTTCTGCCCTAGCTCCACTTAGACTACGGTAAGTAGACATAATATCGAACTTTTAATATCGATATACATAAATATCGAGTTTAGTATATCGATAGTATTAAATATCGATGTTATGTATATCGATGTTAAAAATATCGATTTTAAGTATTGTTACAAATATCAAAGTTTGTAATATCGACTGTTAAAATATCGTTATGTTAAAATATCGTTATTGTAGTATATTGTAATGTATATAGAGTTTGTTTGTAGTATAATAATAGTAAGTTAATGTTATAAAAAAATTAATTTGTCTAATATTTTTTAGGAGCGGGATGTTGGGTTTATAGGGGATAAGGGTGGGGAGTGTTTTAAAATAATTGATTTTAATTTATAAAAAATTTCAAATTTAAATTTATAATTTAGAAAATATAATTTCGAATTTAGAATAATATTTTTTAGGTGCGGGATGTTGGGTTTATAGGGGACAAGGGTGGGGAGTGCTTTAAAAAAATATTTTTTTAAATTTCAGAAATTTTAAATTTAAATTCATAATTTAGAAAATATTTTTTCCAATTTAGAAATGTTATTTTAGGAGCGGGATGTTGGGTTTATAGGAGATAAGGGTGGGGAGTGTTTTAAAATAATATACTTAAAATTTTAAGAAATTCGAAATTAAAATGTATAATTTAGAAATTATATTTTCGAATTTAAAAATTTTTTTTTTAGGAGCGGGATGTTTGGTTTATAGGGGATAAGGGTGGGGAGTGTTTTAAAATATATTTAAAAATTAAATAAAATTCAAGAAAATTAAATATATAATTTAGAAATTATATTTTTGATTTTAGAAAAATATTTTTTAGGAGCGGGATGTTGGGTTTATAGGGGATAAGGGTGGGTAGTGTTTAAAAATAATTTATTAAAAAATTTAAGAAATTAGAAATTTTATGTTCTAATTTAGAAAATATATTTTCGACATTATAAAAATATTGCAATTAATTATATTAAATATTGTACTAATTTATGATAGGTATTGTCAAATAATTAAAATTTAATGTATAGTGTAGTTAGTTATATTACATTAATTTTAATAGGAAAAGAAAAATATATATGTTAAAGGTCTGGCAATTCTTTTTATTTTACTGTAATTACAGTGGGTATAGTAAATTAATAAAGTTTACTGTTCAGCACCTATCATTAATTAATACTAACTGGAGTGGGAATAGTAAATTAATTAAGTTTAGTGTCCAGCACCTACCCCTAATTAATACTAACTGGAGTGGGAATAATAAATTAATTAAATTTAGTGTCCAGCACCTACCACTAATTAATACTAACTGGAGTGGGAATAGTAAATGAATTAAGTTTAGTGTCCAGCACCTACCCCTAATTAATACTAACTGGAGTGGAAATAGTAAATTAATTAAATTTAGTGTCCAGCACCTATCCCTAATTAATACTAACTGGAGTGGGAATAGTAAATTTATTAAGTTTAGTGTCCAGCACATACCTTGAATTAATACTAACTGGAGTGGGAGTAGTAAATTAATTAAGTTTACTGTCCAGCACCTACCCCTAATTAATACTAACTGGAGTGGGAATAGTAAATTAATTAAGTTTAGTGTCCAGCACCTACCTTGAATTAATTCTAACTGGAGTAGGAATAGTAAATTAATTAAGTTTAATGTCCAGCACCTACCCCTAATTAATACTAACTGGAGTGGGAATAGAAAATTAATTAAGTTTAGTGTCCAGCACCTACCCTGAATTAATACTAACTGGAGTAGGAATAGTAAATTAATTAAGTTTAGTGTCAACACCTACCCCTAATTAATACTAACTGGAGTGGGAATACTAAATTAATTAAGTTTAGTGTCCAGCACCTACACTGAATTAATACTAACTGCAGTGGGAGTAGTAAATTAATTAAGTTTACTGTCCAGCACCTACCCCTAATTAATACTAACTGGAGTGGAAATAGTAAATTAATTAAGTTTAGTGTCCAGCACCTACCTTGAATTAATACTAACTGGAGTAGGAATAGTACATTAATTAAGTTTAATGTCCAGCACCTACCCCTAATTAATACTAACTGGAGTGGGAATACTAAATTAATTAAGTTTAGTGTCCAGCACCTACCCTGAATTAATACTAACTGGAGTAGGAATAGTAAATTAATTAAGTTTAGTGTCCACACCTACCCCTAATTAATACTAACTGGAGTGGGAATACTAAATTAATTAAGTTTAGTGTCCAGCACCTACACTGAATTAATACTAACTGCAGTGGGAGTAGTAAATTAATTAAGTTTAATGTCCAGCACCTACCCCTAATTAATACTAACTGGAGTGGGAATAGTAAATTAATTAAGTTTAGTGTCCAGCACCTACCCTGAATTAATAATAACTGGAGTGGGAATAGTAAATTAATTAAGTTTAGTGTCCAGCATCTACACCTAATTAATACTAACTGGAGTGGGAATAGTAAATGAATTAAGTTTAGTGTCCAGCACCTATCCTGAATTAATATTAACTGGAGTAGGAATAGCAAATTAATTAAGTTTAGTCTCCAGCACCTACCCCTAATTAATACTAACTGGAGTGGGAATAGTTAATTAATTAAGTTTAGTGTCCAGCACATACCTTGAATTAATACTAACTGGAGTGGGAGTAGTAAATGAATTAAGTTTACTGTCCAGCACCTACCCATAATTAATACTAACTGGAGTTGGAATAGTAAATTAATTAAGTTTAGTGTCCAGCACCTACCCCTAAATAATACTAGTTGGAGTGGGAATAGTAAATTAATTAAGTTTAGAGTCCAGCACCTACCCCTAATTAATACTAACTGGAGTGGGAATATTAAATTAATTAAGTTTAGTGTCCAGCACAAACCTTGAATTAACACTAACTGGAATGGGAGTAGTAAATGAATTAAGTTTACTGTCCAGCACCTACCCCTAATTAATACTAACTGGAGTGGGAATAGTAAATTAATTAAGTTTAATGTCCAGCACCTGCCCTGAATTAATACTAACTGGAGTGGGAATAGTAAATTAATTAAGTTTAGTGTCCAGCACCTACCCTGAATTAATACTAACTGGAGTGGGAATAATAAATTTATTAAGGTTAGTGTCCAGCACCTACCCTGTATTTATTGTAACTGGAGTGGGAACAGTAATTTAGCTATATGTGTATTCATTTATAATCTTTAAAAACATTATAGTTTAAAGTAGTATAATATTTTAATTATAAGATAGTTGTAAATCAATACATAAACATTGTATATATACTTAATTAAAACATTATTTTAAACACAATATTTAATAAAAATTAAACTTAATATCTAACATTGAATATAACATTGATAAAATGGTAGACAAAAAATTTGACATTTTAAATTTTTTAAAGATGTTTATTTATTGTAAATTATTTAAAAATCATCAAGAAATATTTCTTTTATTAAAAATATGTAAGATAAATAAAGACATAGAGATAGGAAATCATATTTATTTTACCAATACAAAATGTTTTGTACATATGAATATTTTTGCATCTAATAATTAAAGAAAATTTTTATTTTAACATTGGTACATTGTTTTAAACAGTTGTGTAAATTTTATAATAACAGATAATGTAGGTTACCATTTTTTTACATACATTTGAAAAAAATATATTTATTTATAACAGTGGCTAGTTTCAGATTGGTATAGTGAACATTTTTTATTTAGTTACATATATTGGTAACATATTAATCATATAACAATTTTCACAATTTTTGAAAACATTTTTTAAGTATAAACTTAGGGGCTCATTACGATGGCGGGCGGAAGCACCACCGCCGTGCTGGCGGATGCAAAAAGCACCAGTTACCGCCGGCACGCAGCAGTCCACACGCCCGTCCAATTACGATGCGAAAAGTAGGCCAAACACCGCCGGCAAGCCAGCAACACCGTCCGCCATCAAAGTGCGCCCGTACACGTAGCGGCGCAGCTCAACTGACATACACCGTCCGACGAAACACGTCCCGCCCGGCGCATAAATTACGATGCCGCAAACAAACGGCTCCCACGGCCAAGAGATACCGTACGACAAACCGAAGCGGTAACACGGATGCCGAGCACGGACAACGAAGAAGCGGCTCCCCGAGCATGAATCCAGCACTGCAGGCCCTCCCCATGCTCCTGCTGATGCACCACCAAGGACGCAACGTACCGCGGAGACGCAGGTAGGCACACACACAACAAGTGCACGCAAACAGCGCACACAGTGCAAGGGCGGAAAAAGCAGACAACCCCCACCAGCGCGTGTACACAACACATCCACCATTGCATCCACATATGACACACAGGCCAAATCGTAACATCGCGGAACACATGTGTACACACCACCTGGGACTAGGAACCAACCACCCCGTCACGGCCCCAAAGCGCCGATGACGCCGCCACACATGCGCACAACGCAGAGGCCAACCGCAGCGCCATGCATGCGTCGCACACAGACACAGGGACACAACCAAGCAGCACACACATCAGCCCCACCCCGAACGCACATGACACGTGACAGGCCTGCCACAGACATGTCCCCAACGCCCAATTCACGGACAACACCCAACGCCACACAACCGACGCACACATGTCAGTGAAGACACGCAACAGCAGGACACACCCCAGTGTAACAAACATGGCGAAGCACACAGCGGCGTCAACACCAACTAGGAGAAGCAGGGCCCCTTCGGGAAGAGGAACGCCAGTACCACACTGAAACACCCATACCACCCTGCACATATGAACAAGACATATAAAACGGAACACCAAAGAGCCCGGGGACCGACAACAGGTGGCCCAAGAATAACATTCACACACAAGGCCCAACGCAGAGCGGAAAGGCAGCCTGCCGCCCACACAAGGGAGAGCAGACAGCACTGAATGACCTTCCATTCCAACTCCGAAACCACAGCCCTACGACAGAAGCCGGTGAATACAGCCATTGTCCAAGAATAGACCAACACAGGCATGCCGAGGAGACCGACCACAGGGCAGATAGCGCATATCACAGAAGCACACAACGGACGGGGAAGAAAGAAGAAAACACTCCCCCATGTCGGCCACATGCAAGTTAATTGGAAGGAGTCACACATCACTGACCTTGAACTGTCTGAGAAGCATGTGGGAAGAGGGCCCGTGTCCTCCAAACAAGCAAACAGAACACAAGTCCTGTCTCCCTACGACTACACAGAGCTCACAGCAACCTCGGAGCGTGCACATTGCAGACTGCACACACAGCCGGAGCACGCCACCACAACGCACCGCTGGGAAATGGCAACCGCAACACACCTACCCAACTACGCCGAACAGCTCAAGCTGTACAAAACCAACCTGTTCCATACATTGGGATGCGATCTCCTGTCCCTGCTGAACGTAAGTTACCGACTGACTTACCGCATCACATTGTTCAGCTGCGTCATGCCCGTCTTCTACTGTCGGAGGTGTCCATACCAGCATCCCGTCGAGATATGCCTCTCCAACCCGGCATGTCTGAAGGCGGACCTGCTACCACTACTCCTCCCTCTGGACGCACACGACAGGGCCTGCTCTGCCTATGGGGGCATGGCGTATGTGGCCAACATCGCACCCGCACTGAAATGGGACCACTGTGCCTCCACACGACGGATCATCGAGAACAGCTACATCGAATGTCACCCAGCATGCCCCATCATGGTCCTCCAAGGGACAACTTACGAACAACACCTTGACAGCCACCATCCGCTACATTGGCTGGCAAACATGTACACCACCAATGACATGGAAGCCCTGCTGGACGGCATCGCATACCTGACAACATGTCAATTCGTCGGACCACAACGCAGGTTCCCCGAGTGACCTATGATGTCCAACCCCGCACCCATGCTTAGCTTCCGCACGGACTGGCCAGTCACCACCACAACAGCCATACCAAACGACCGGCAACTGTAACCACACCATCAACGACATCGCCATGACATCGGATATGACCGGGACATGCACACTGTTCCCCATCACATCCAGGAACACCGCATGCATCGTGGGAGGCAGTGGCATGGGCTCTGTGTATCGCACCCACATGGACGGAACTGCACGAACAACCAGGACACGACATGGATCCAGCGCCCATGGACACACACACCGCTCAGTGGACATGAATAGGTCGCCTGGAGTCTGTGGGTGCTGCACCCCTCCCACCCCCGCCCCGGGAATCCCATACCAGGACCTTTGCATGGACGACAAGTGCATACAACAACAACACGACCCCAGTGACTGTGACATGTCCAGTAACCACCACAGTGCAACAACAAGTGGCACGCCGCTGCATGCACGCAAGCACATGCCCTGATGTCATCTCACATGCACGCGTGCATGAGGAACAACCGCAGCAAACCTGTCACATGGAACTGAGATGGACTGTGCCCATGATGCCAAGTGGTCTGGTAGGCTACATGTATACCGTCTGTGTCAAAGTCCGCAGCTCCGCAGCTATACGTAAATGTACATTAGCACAGCCTTGGCCAAGCAGATGTCACTCTGAAGCCCACATCCCACATGCAACAGCCAATCACATGTAACCCCACACCCTATCCCATTTGCAATCATGCTCAGTATATCCTCAACATGTATTCCGCTGCCAGTAGTGTCCACTATACTGCATCACAGAGGACAGAAGACTCAATATAATGTTTGAAACCAAAACTGTCTCCGCTGACTCATTTCACAAGTACGAATGAGAGAGGATGAGAGTATGTGAAGTACACGGCAGTCGTGACATGACCATGTAGTCCACTGGTATTGGATGTCAACGCAAATGAGTAGCACTACTGTGGAAGACACACATGTGTCGTGTGAAGTCGTATGGACGCAGTGCTCAGGTGGGTGGGTGCGATGGGTAGATGCGCACATGCCAAGTTGGAGCACGCCGTGTTGGGAGGGGTCATGAACAGTACACCACCGCTTCCCTGGGCATTGTGAGAGGACACCTGTCGGGGGAGTGAACACGTGTGTGCACAGCAGCCGGGCACACGTACAAAGCGGTACCAGGCGCACCTCAGCCCACCCTCTGTGGACAAGCTGGATCCTGTTGTGCGCCCGCCATGCCCCTTGACAAGGCACACACAGCCCCAGTCGACCAGGTGTAACCCCAACATAGTCAATCCGCACAGGCGATACAGGGCACGGGATGGCAGTGGAGCATGGTGTGTGAGAGGTCTCCTCGCGCTCCTCCTGGTCATATCACGCAGGCAATAGAACCTCAACGTCTAGCATGGCACAAGTCACATGGAAGTGTAGGGGGACGCACCACAGCACGAGCAGCACTGACGTCACGGGAGGTGGCTCGCACCATCCCATCCATTGCCCATCATACCAACCACGCCACATGCCATTGCGACTAAGTGCAAGCGCGTGCGCCACCACCCCCGAGCCCTCCCCTGAGAGGCCAAAGAGTGAATGTGTGGGCCATCAGCCACAGACGGACGCGGCCTGGCCGCAAGGGCAGCCACAGCCACTGGGTGTCGCAGGTGGCGGATCCGGAAGGCGAAGACTGTGATGCATAGTCCATGCAGGCCGGGCCTCCATTTGGGGCACCACGCAGGTGGACGGCGTCCCGCCACACATCATACCCTGAGACAGCCCACTCGTGCAACTGGACCCACACATACACTCCTTGCCCTCTCTGGTGCGAGCTTGGGGCTGCCTGTGCAGGCGCTAGCCTCGCAGGTGAGCATGCATATTGGGGGAGCGAGGGGAGGACATGAGGGCTGGGGCGAAGATGACTGTATCACTGTCAGTAAGTACAAGGGATGACCCAGATGTGGAAAGGAAGAGACGTGTCCCGTGTGTACTGCAACTAGTCGCCAATCCAACTACCCCCCATGTCCGGAATGTAAGCCCGCACCTAGGCCCGCCCATCCGCCACATCGAACATACCACCAGCACGACAACCTTCCCATTCGAAACACTGACTGGGGGTGGCGACCAGTGTACAATCATGTGTAGCCTACCCACGCGTACATGTGGGCCCTCCATGATCCATGTCACCTGCGGCAAAGTCATGACATGCGCAATGAGGGAAGTGAGGAGAGCTGTCCGCCCCACGCGCAGAAGGTGCATCAGCTCCACAGACCCAGCAGCGAGTCCAGCAGGGGTCACATGTGCAGGGGCAGCTGTGCCTGGTGTGAAGGCACATGCATATAGACAGCACATCGACCAATGTGTAGTCTGCCCACATCTACAGTCCATCATCATGCGGACATAGGAATTGAACACAGGGCAACACATCTTCAGTTGGTGCACCCACCGTGACCAACAATGCGCAATCATTGACGTACCCGCCCTGTGCATGGCCCCCACCCAACGGAGGCACATCCAGTGCCACCATCCCACACACACAAGCCTTCCACGGAACATGCTGTGTCCAATGGTCAGTACAGAGTCAGCGCCCATCTGGTGGATCCTGAACAGGAGACACATGCACACACATGCCAGCTCCCACTATGTACGTCTGCCACCTGGCACGTGCAATGTAACCTCTCACCTGTGACGTGTGACTGCAAGCACACAGCCGTCTTGGCATGGGGCTGTCAATGTGGACACCTGTCAATGTTTCGGGAGGTGTGATCCGTACAGTGCTGTACATAGGGTGCAGTGCTGACACCTACTACTGTCTCATATCCCCTCGTGCCACAGGTCCCACTTGTTTTGGCCGCTCAGCCTGTGCCCACATCGTCGTCGTCGTGTGCCATACTCATCCAGCCGCGGAAGCAGTTCCATGCTCAGCAGACATTCATGTTGCCGTGGCGTTGCCGCTTGACGGATATGCAGTCAGTCCCCATCAGCACGCCCCGCAAGTCATTGGGGCCTAGATCCCCATGTGCATGCACATGGCAGTGGTTTGTATCACTAGCCATTGCCATTGTTGGGAGACCTGTGTAAGTGTATTGTGGCCGTGCCGTCCCAGCTTGACAGCTGGGCTGTGGCTCATGTGCTTGCTCAGTCATGTCAGTGATGTGTATGCGAAATTGCTATGTGTCGTGTTGCTTTGACATGTGTCCTCTGCCATTGTCCCTAGGCGGAGACCGAACATTGACCGCCCATACCAATTGCTGGCGGACATGGACGATACAGAGGTTATTAGGAAGTTTCGGCTGGACAGGCCAACCCTGCATCGACTGTGTGCCATGTTAGAACCCCATCTCCGTCCCCGCAGGGTGTATCCGACTGCTGTCACCCCCACGGCTAAGGTGATGGCCGCCATGCATTTCTTCGCCACTGGGTCATTCCAGCACACAGTGGGCATTGGAGGAGGGATGTCCCAGCCCATGTTCAGCAAGGTGCTGAGGGATGTACTGGCAGCCATGATGCTGTACCGAAACAGGTACATCCGCTTCCCCAGGGCTCGTGAATTGGCAGCAGTGAAGGGTGCATTCTATGCCCTTGGCAGAATCCCACACGTCGTTGGAGCCATTGACTGCACACATGTCGGCCTTGTTCCACCACAGGCCACTGAGCACCTGTACCGCAACAGGAAGCACACGCACTCCCTGAATGTGCAAGTGGTGTGCCTTGCGGACATGGTGATCACCCACGTGTGTGCAAAGTTCCCAGGCTCGGCCCATGACGCACACATAATGCGCAACAGCATCTTGCCACGACTGATGTCCAATATGCAACAGGATCGTGCCTGTATTGTTGGTGAGTATGTGGAGTGGTGTAGCGTGCTGGTTGTGCGATGCTGTCCCCTGTCCAGTTGGAATTGCAACGGTTCTCTGTGTCCCTCACACCCAGGTGACTCTGCGTACCCGAATGGGGCATGGCTGCTCAGTCCATTGAGGAATCCTCGCACCCCAGCAGACGATCGCTACAATGAGGCACATGGGAGGACCAGACGTGTGGTCGAGCGTACCTTTGGCCTCCTCAAGTCCAGGTTCAGGTGCCTGGACCGCACCGGGAGTGCGCTGCCGTACTCCCCACAGAAGGTGTGCCGGATAGTGGTGGCGTGCTGCATGCTGCACAATCTGGCCATTCGGAAGCAGATCCCCCTCATCGTGGATGACGGAGATCAACCAGGGCCCCAGCCCGCAGACCAGGACAGCTCGAGTGAGGAGGACAGCGGAGAGGAGGAAGCTGGTAATGTGCGGCAGCAGCTCATCGCCCGCTACTTCACTTGACGGTGAGTGTCCATGTACGACGGCTGATGTGGCTGTATCTGTGCAGGTGTGTGTGTGCTGTGTCAGGGTGGCCATTTGTTCACTGCGTGCTGTGTGTCAACGCTCCATGGCCAGGGTAGTATGCCACTGTTGGTGGCTGTGGCATTGTGCCCTATTGCTCTGTGCGATGTGTGTACATTGCTTGTAGTTGTTGACATGTACTGTGTGATGGGTGTGTGACACACTCATTGAATGTGCTCCTGTTCTGTCTCCCACCCCTAGGTCCCTACAGGCCCTCCGGATTCAATTGCCATGCCACGCATCAGGTGCCTTTCCGCCCAAGGTGGCCGTTGTATTCCGTACAAATAAAACACAGGGCACAAACAGCAGTTAGTGAAAAAGGTGCATTTATTACAAACTGTGACATGTGATTGTGTGTAAGGTGATGACAAAAGTGGTGCGTGCAGTGACAATGAGCTGTCGGTCATGGCTGCGTGATGATCAGGGTGTACCCACTGGTTCTATGTCCATAGTCCAACACACACATGCCATCCAGATGGCTGTGTGGAGTGGGATCGTAGTCCAAGTCAATGCAGTGGCTGGTCAAGGAAGGCTGGCGGAAGGCTGGCTGGCTGCCTCACTTGCGTTTGGAGCGTGCGAAGTCCTCCTGGGAGATCTGTTTCCACTTCGGACGGCCCCTTCCACGTTTGCGAGGGGGGGTGCCTGCTTGCGACATGCTGGTGGTTGAGGTGTGCTCACTGGCTGTGGACGCAGGGGAACTGGACACTGCTGCTCCACCCTGCGCCCCGGCAGGTTGTGGCGGAGGGGGAGCTGCTGTCCCTGGCAGTGACCTCACCGCCACCACCAGCTGGCCCATGAGGTCCACGAGTTGGCCCATACGGGCGTCCATGGACCTCAGCACCCCCAGCACCTCACGCGTGTCTGAAGCAGACCGGACCCATTGTCCTTGGGCCTCTTCATAGGCCCCAAGGACTCTGGCCATTTGAGGCAGGGCATGGCTCCCAGGGGAGGCTGGCGTTTCCCTGACCCTGCTCCTCCTACCAGTCCTGCTGCCACCGGCCCTGCCCACTAGCCACATTGCTCACCACGGTCCTCGCTGTGGCTCCCAGGGTGGATCCAGTCGGCCGGGCCACCACCTGCGCTGGGGCTGGTGCCAGCGAAGACGTGGTGGTGGTGGCGGCGGTGGTGGTCGGTGCGGCGATGGTGGCGGTTGCGGCAATGGTAGTGGCTGCAATTACCGTGGGTGTGGCCGCAATGACCGTGGGTGTGGCCGCAACGACAGTGGCAGCAGGGGGCTGGGAATGTTCAGCAGCCCTGGATGATGGGTTGGTGGGTAGGAGGGGTCCTGGGGAGCGGCTGGGCCCTGCCACACCAGATGGGCCTGCTTGGTGGTCCGTGTCCGAAGAGGAGGACAGATCCTCCAGATCCGTGTGTCCTCGTGGGGGGCTTGTCGGCTGGCTGTGCTGGCTGCTGGCTCCATCCCCAGCATCCAGCAGTTCGTCACCTGTGGAGAGAATGAGATTTGTTATTGTGTTGCACCTGGCGAAGTACGTAGTTGTCGTCTGACATTAACAGTTCGTGCAATCTCGTACATGGGTTTCCCGGAGGCGTGTGTGTGGCTGTAGCATTTGTAGTTGTGTGTGCTTGGCAATGGGACTGTGTGCTGTGCACATGTGGCATGGGACGGATTGGCCATGCCGATGGGTGTGTTGCTGTGCCCCTACTTATTGTGACTCTGGTGTATGCGGGCTCCTGGCCCATCCTGGGTCTGGTTTGTACTTTGCTTTTGGTGTTCAGATGGGACGCTTAGGAACGCATATGGCAACATGGGGGCCATGCCCCAGATTCGCATTTGGGAGGGAATATGCTTTTGGGGTTCAAATGGAACGCTTAGGAACGCATATGGCAACATGGGGGCCATGCCCCAGATTCGCATTTGGGAGGGAATATGCTTTTGGGGTTCAAATGGAACGCTTAGGAACGCATATGGCAACATGGGGGCCATGCCCCAGATTCGCATTTGGGAGGGAATATGCTTTTGGGGTTCAAATGGAACGCTTAGGAACGCATATGGCAACATGGGGGCCATGCCCCAGATTCGCATTTGGGAGGGAATATGCTTTTGGGGTTCAAATGGAACGCTTAGGAACGCATATGGCAACATGGGGGCCATGCCCCAGATTCGCATTTGGGATGGAATATGCTTTTGGGGTTCAAATGGAACGCTTAGGAACGCATATGGCAACATGGGGGCCATGCCCCAGATTCGCATTTGGGAGGGAATATGCTTTTGGGGTTCAAATGGAACGCTTAGGAACGCATATGGCAACATGGGGGCCATGCCCCAGATTCGCATTTGGGATGGAATATGCTTTTGGGGTACATGCTGTGAGCCATGGGTGCCGAACGTGACATGTGTTGTGGCAGCATGACAGTGCATGGTTTGAGGTGTGTGCATGCTTGACATGGCCTGCATATTTGCTGTCTGTTGTGATTACTGGACATGGCATTGGACGCATCGTTATGAGTGAGTGATGGTTGTGTGCCAGCCAACGTATTGCAGTTGTCCCATCTCCTTGGTGTGCGTGCTGCCCTGTGCCATGTGCATCACTGCAGTGCTCGGGGGGTGTGGCCCATGTTGTGTGTTGTTGCTCACAGTGTGTCGTGCGCTTCATTGACTTCTGGCACATGGTTGGTCATGGGCATGTATCTTAGCGTGACTGCTGTATGTGTGGCAGCTGTGCGGATGACATGCCTTTCATGAGACTGGGGCTGACGGATGGATGGTATGTTGTATGTGCATGGTGTGTCTGTGTGTTTGATGGGTTCAGTGGTGTTCGTGTGCATATATGTTGTTCCGCTCTGTTGCGTCTAGTGTTGTTTGTCTTACATAGGCGTAGTTGTGGGGTGTGTGGTTGACAGGCAGTAGGGGCTACATGGACAGGACTTCAATGGTGTTTCGGTTGTGTGTGATGAGTTGCACAGTGGCTGCCGTGTGGTACTATATTCAGTGTGGCTTGTGCATGCAGACGTGGCTCCTTGGGTGTTGCTATGTATGTGATGGGTCATGTGGGGTGTGAGTCTGTTGTTCATGTCCGTGTGCACATTGTTCACTTGTTCGTGACGGTGGGCGGTGCTGCGTGTTCGTCTGCTACGTGACATGTCCCATGTGTTGGTCGTGTTATGGTCCTCATGCCTCCAGTAATCCAGCCCTGTCCAGTTTCCCACCTGCAAGTTGTTCGTGCGTGCACTGTACTGGATGCCACATGGCTCTAAGCGGGGGGTGCTCCATGTTGCAGGTCTGTGGGGGTGGGGGGTGTTGTGGGTCGTGGGGGTGGCTGGACACCCACTGACACCGATTGCTGTGGACCGTGATGTCTGCCTTTCGGCTGTCATTGTGCACTGCGGTGGCTGACACGTGGCTGTGGGGTGTGGGGGATGCTCCTCCTTGCTGTGCTGTGGGACTGGGGCCTGGTGTGTGTTGTACTTGGGCTGTCCACCCTCCCACCCACTGCACTTTGTGTTCCTGCCACTTACCTGTTACTTGTCGGTTAGTGCAGCTGTGGCGGACACATGGGTGTGGTGGGTGCTCGTTGTGGCGCTTCTGGCATGTTTGGGGACCTGTTGGTGGTTACGTGGCTGGCTGAGTGTACACATGTCCCCACGTATGTTACAGTTGTTCGGTTTGGGCTGTGTGTGGTGGTGTCTGTTGCATGTGTGTGTGATGTGTTGTGTATTGTGTGCTGGACATGGGGGTGTTTGTCCCTGGGAGCTGTGGCATGGTGGTTGCGCATGTGAGTACATAGCGGTGTGCTGGTATACATTAGTTTGTACTTACCAGCCTCCACTCCCCCTGCTAATCCGGCGAGGATCTCCGGATGTATTACGACTCGCACCTTCTCCTCCCACGCTTTGAAGGTCTTAAAGAGCGCGGGATTCCCTCCGCCAGTGACGGCAGCCAGCTCTCTGTTTTTGCCCTCCTTCTTCTTGACCAGGCTCTTTACGTCATTCCAACGTTTGTTTATTTCACCTCTGTTCCTGGGCAGGGTCCCGACTGCATTGACCTGGTCTACGATCCGGTTCCACATTCTGTTTCTGGTGGCTAGTGGTGTGTGCTGGACCATGTTCCCATAGATTTGTGGGTACACCTTGATGATCTCGTCGACCATGACCGTCAGCTCAATGGGCGTGTACTTGGGCATTCTTTGTTGTGCCATGGTGTTTGTGGTGCTGGTGCGGTGTGTGTTGTGTAATGTGCAGGGGGTTTGTGGTGCCGGTGTTTGGTGGTGGTGGTGGTGGTGGTGTTTGGTGGTGGTGGTGGTGGTGGTGGTGGTTGTGATGTGTGCGTTTCTGTGGTGTGCTGCTGTCCTTGCTGTGTCACTGTGTCATCTCCTCTCCTCTCTGGTTTGCAATGTAGCAAGGGGTTGTGGTCTGTGGGAGTGCTGCTTTTGTACTCACCTATGTGGGTGTGTCCTCATGGTCTGTTGTTTTCAGGTGTGTTGTGTCTGGGGTTCTGGCCTTTGTATTTTTTGTTTGTCCGGGGGGTGTTTTCGGGATGTGTACTGTGCTTGTGTATTTGTGCGTGCCTTGCTGTGTGGACTTGTTGGCCATGTTGTGTGCTATTGGTTTTGTGTGCGGATGGTTTCTGTGCAGGTACGTGGGCGCCATGGCTTCTGCCGTGTCGATTCTCATCGGCGTTGTTTGCGCTGGCGGGCGGTATATTTGTGGTTTTTCCGCGCTCATGTCGGTGCGATCGTAATTTCACGTGCGGTGTGTCGGCCGTGAGGGCGGGCGGTTTTGTGTTGTCGTGCGTGTTTCCGTCCGTGGCGGGCGGTTTGACTCCGACTCGGACGTTGGCGGGCGGTATTTTGTGTGATTTTTCCGCCGATGGCGGTTTTCGGTTTGTGTAATCGTAATGGCGTGGTCGGTGTTCAGGCGGTGTGTGCAGGCGGATTTTTGCCGCTTCCATGCCTGGCGGATTTTTTTACGCCGGGTATCGTAATGGGCCCCTTAGTTACATTTTCCCAATAAATAATAATACATTTTAATTAATAGTATTAATATATAAAATATTAATCTTATTAATTATTACATGGTTTAATTTATAATTTTTTTTTATAAGGTAGACATTTCTTAAATATAAAAAAAATGATTACAAGTTTTTCATAAATGTATGTAACTTGTAAATACATGGAATTATAATATTAAATATTATGTGTTTAATAATATTTGTTATTATAATTTTACAATGATATAAAAATGAAAAATACATTTAAACAAATAAGATAAAAATTGCAGTATCTTAATTAAACATGTAAGTAATTTATATATAATGTAATGACATTTTTTTAATTAAATTTGATTTATTTTATATGTTTGAAGCTGCCATATTTGTTTGGGGTTTGTATTTTGTAACCGCTCGCGGTTGTTTTGGGTTATTTCGAAGGGGAGAATGTTGCGGTCGGAAGCTGCTTTGCGTTGAGGAAGGTAAGATTACTTTTCTTTATTTAAACTACATTTTTAATTTAATTTGAAGGTAGTTAAGTTGTAGTTAGTGTGTGTAGAGTTACATTTTAGGAGTTGTGGTGTTTTTTATGTGTTCGTTAGGTTTTGACTATTTATGTATCGTTTTGTTTTTGAGGCCTAGTTTAGAAATGTTAAAGTCTGGTAGGATATGTGTTATTATGGTGTGTATAATGTTTGTAATACTTTTATATTGTATATTATGTGTATATTTGTGTGGGTGGGAATGTTTGTGTGTTTTTTACAGGTTTTGTTCACTCAAAGTTGCGGTTACTAGAAGATTGCGTTTTTTAAATTAAGGAAGTGTATATTAGTTTAAGTAACTAATAATTATTTTACACTTCCTTAATTTTTCGGGTTTTCATGGAGCGTTTCTTTTTTAAAACACTTTTTCGGTTTTTTATGGCTTATGGATTGTGGATTTACGGATCGAGGATTACTTTTTGGAACAGTTGGATTTTTTTATTTTTTTTGGGGTCATTTTTATTCTATTTGGATTATGAGCTACCAGCATTCTTTTACAAGATGTGGGATTTTCTGTCTATAGCTACAGAAACGGTAAGTTAATTTAATTATTTATTGTGGGAGGGAAATGCTATAATATTTACTGTTATTGTTGTTTATTTTTTCAAATATCTAATTAATATGTCTATATATATATTTATTTATTAATAAAAATATATTAGACAAATTATTTAGTTTTTAAAAAAAAATAATAATTTGTATACATTTTAATAATTTTAACAGAAAAGTATTATATATTTTACACTGGTTTAAGAATTTAGAGTAGGCTTTTGGCAATTATTGCTAAGTATTCTAGGCCTCTTGTTGTAGGGTATAGTCTGACTTGTTGTAGGTATTCAAACATTTGTTTAGTTTGTTTGGATAATTTAGGCTTTATTCGTGTGACAGATTTCTCCATTCTTAGCTGTTGGTAGCTCTGTTCTTTTTGGAGGGAAAGTAGGAGTTTGTGTAGAGTAGGTGTACCTCGTCTTGTTGTTGCTTGGAAGGCATTATGCCAACCTTCAACAGCATTGTTTGTTTTTGCCTCTTGATTTAGTGTGCTAAGGTAGACATTCCACCATGGAATTTGGTATTTTGGTTGTCTCCTATGTCCTGATCTATGGAGTCTTCCCACCCAGGTATCTTCAAAATAGTCTAGGAGGGGACTTAATTTTTGTTTGTGTTGGTGGTAGTAAGGACTTTCTATTAAAAGATTGTAATGTTCGGCCACGTCAGTAACTGGGACGTAGGCCAGTGCAATAAGTTTTTTTTATTTGGTATGCGAATAAACTGTTTGTTGCATATTCAACACTAAGGGGTTGATTAGGATGGCGGTCGGAAAAGCATTCCGACCGCCGTGGTAGTGGAAATTAACCGTCCGCATGTACCGCGGGAATACCAGCGGTCAGATTAGGATGAACCGCCATAGAAATCCGACCGCGGCGGACGTATTCCACGAAAGTCCGCTGGGAGCGTCCAGAGCAGGTGAAAATCCGTCCGCGGCAGTCGGATTTGATGCGGAAAGACGCAAAACCGCCGCACGGCCAGTGGATTGACCGCAAGTCAAATTAGGATACGATTGCGGAGACAGCGGAACGATCAGTTGTTTCCGACCGCCGCGATCGCAACAATTGATGAATGGGAGAGCCGGCGGAAGGGCCGTTGTATTCCGACCGCCGCGGTCGCTCCGGAAAAGTAATGGCGGTCGAAAGCAACCACACAACAAGGCTACCAAGTGTGGCCATTAATCTGGCTCAGACTAAAAAAACACCTAACACACCCCAATGACACATCCCCATAGCAACTAAAAAATACAAATCCCAGGTCAACCCACACAGCACACCTGACATGAATACTCCATTTTGACCCACCCACATAGCTGAGTATAAAACCAGGCCCTTCCCTGACCAGAATCCTTTGCACAACTCCACAACTGAAGGGCCCAACCCCACAGCACAAAGGAGAGGCAAATCTGCACACATCACACCCTCACAACCACACACACACCACACACATCACCACCACCACCTTCACAACTGCACTTTTCACACATTTGCACATCACACATCATGTCACAGAAGAAAATGCCCAAATTCACTGACAATGAGTTGTCAGTGATGGTAGATGAGGTAATCGGAGTAGAACCACATTTGTTTGGGAGCATGGTCTAACAGACACCACTAGCTACTAAAAATCAAATGTGGGCAAGGATAGTCAACAAATTCAATGCAGTAGGGACCACCCCACGCACCCAGAAGGAGATCAGGAGGTGGTGGCATGACATCAAGACCAGGGTGAAAGAGCGTGCCAACAAGAACCATGAGCTGGCTCAGAGGACTGGCGGTGGTCCTCCCATTCCACCACTAACATTCAATGAATGGGAGGAGAAGGTGCTTGCCATACTGCATCCAGAGAGTCTCACAGGAATAGCCGGGGGAGTGGAGGCTGGTAAGTACCAACAAATGTCTACCATTACACTGCTATGTACTGTCTTGCACAACTACAAAGCTACACTTACTAGGCCCTAATACACTCATGTGCACCACACTCTTCCCAACACATGTCTCACAGATCTAACATTTACTCCCTCTGAATCACCCCAAAGGTAGCTAGCAACATTCCCAGGGGGGGCATGTGTACAGGCAGCCAGCACTCCAACTCCCACCAGGCTCCTTTGTCCCACAGCTGAGCAGGATGGAACACTCCCCACACCCACAACCATGTGACAGACATTGCAGTGCTCTCTTCAAACTTACAGGTAGGTAGCCATCTTAACAGGGAGGGGTGTTTGTGGGTGGGAAGCCAGCACTCCAACTCCCACCAGGCCCCCTTGTCCCACAGCTCAGCAGGATGGATTACTCCCCACCCCACAACCATGTGACAGACATTGTATTGGTCTCTTCAAACTTACAGGTAGGTAGCCATCTTAATAGGGAGGGGTGTTTGTGGGTGGGAAGCCAGCACTCCAACTCCCACCAGGCCCCCTTGTCCCACAGCTCAGCAGGATGGAACACTCCCCACCCCCCACAACCATGTGACAGACATTGCATTGCTCTCTTCAAACTTACAGGTAAGTAGCCATCTTAACAGGGAGGGGTGTTTGTGGGTGGGAAGCCAGCACTCCAACTCCCACCAGGCCCCCTTGTCCCACAGCTCAGCAGGATGGAACACTCCCCACCCCCACAACCATGTGACAGACATTACATTGCTCTCTTCAAACTTACAGGTAGGTAGCCATCTTAACAGGGAGGGGTGTTTGTGGATGGGAAGCCAGCACTCCAACTCCCACCAGGCCCCCTTGTCCCACAGCTCAGCAGGATGGAACACTCCCCACCCCCACAACCACGTGACAGACATTGCATTGCTCTCTTCAAACTTACAGGTAGGTAGTCATCTTAACAGGGAGAGGTGTTTGTGGGTGGGAAGCCAGCACTCCAACTCCCACCAGGCCCCCTTGTCCCACAGCTCAGCAGGATGGATTACTCCCCACCCCCACAACCATGTGACAGACATTGCATTGCTCTCTTCAAACTTACAGGTAGGTAGCCATCTTAACAGGGAGGGGTGTTTGTGGGTGGGAAGCCAGCACTCCAACTCCCACCAGGCCCCCTTGTCCCACAGCTCAGCAGGATGGAACACTCCCCACCCCCACAACCATGTGACAGACATTGCATTGCTCTCTTCAAACTTACAGGTAGGTAGCCATCTTAACAGGGAGGGGTGTTGTGGGTGGGAAGCCAGCACTCCAACTCCCACCAGGCCCCCTTGTCCCACAGCTCAGCAAGATGGAACACTCCCCACCCCCACAACCATGTGACAGACATTGCATTGTTCTCTTCAACCTTACAGGTAGGTAGCCATCTTAACAGGGAGGGGTGTTTGTGGGTGGGAAGCCAGCACTCCAACTCCCACCAGGCCCCCTTGTCCCACCCCTGAGCAGGATGGAACACTCCGCCATCCAAGAGCCAGGTGTAGCCTATTCCCTTCCTCTGCTCCACTTCACAGGGAGGCAGCCATCCTAACAAGGAGGGGTATCTGTGGGTGGGAAGGCAGCACTACAACTCCCACCAGGCCACCTTGTCCCACAGCTCAACAGGATGGTACACCCCCCACACCCAGAACCATGTGGCAGCAATTCCCCTCAACTGTGTCACAGAACAGGTAGGTAGACAGTGTATGCACCCTGCCATTCCTCTAAAAAAGCATGGAGCCATATGACCACACCAGCCCTCACATGTCACCCAACTTGGCATAGATCCAATAGCCACTTCCAGTGTGCAGACAGCTAAGCGTATGTAACTGTCACAGAAATTAAATGTTGAACCACCAAGTCACATGTTGAAGAAATTCAGGGCACAATCATGCACAGCACTGAATGCTATGTGTAAGTGCCATGGTGTCAGAGCATAAAGGCCCATATGAACACAAAACATGCATAGTCAGTTGGTAAAAGAAAGTAAAGTACATGATATGACAAAGGTATGCATAAGATTACAATGGCTAGTCCTTGCTCAGATGAAACTTCTTGCATGCAGAGCAAACCAAAAAGACGCATCACATACAGTTGATGTGCTGAAAGTCGTTAGATGACGACTTGTCCTTGTAATCACACAATCTGTACGTGGAACATGGTATCTATTTACATGCCACACCATTTTTATTTTTATTTTTTTATTTATTTAAACGGTTTTATATAGCGCTGGCTAGACCCAAGGGTATCAGAGCGCTTTACAAGGGTTGAGAGAGGAACCAATTGCGATATAACATTAGTACAAAAAGGAAAAGCGCAAAATACTCAGCACAATATGCAAAAAACAGTAAATACATGGACAAGAAATTAAGGAGAACAATTAGGGCATAACCAGAGTTGGAAATTTGGGCTAGCGTGGGTAGTCAGGGATGGGGGGGGAGAAAGGATTGGGGAGGGGGAGAACAGAGTGGGGAAGTGAGAGAGGAGACAGCATGAAGAAGTAGGCCGTAAATTATAAGAGACATGGACAAGTAATGTAGGTACCTCCACATCATGTCATGATGCGCAGTAGCTTGCAGCCATACAAAGTGATATCAATGTAAACTGTGTGGTGTATCACATGTAACATCCAAACGTCTAACACCAAGCTTGTGGGGTGCACTTCAATGACCATTTCACCTCTGTCCAACAGGAGATCCACAATTAACTGCTGCAGAAGACAACACCGACCTGCAGAGCCAGTCTCCTCCCCCCGGAACATGGACTCTCGGATGCAGACTCCATACGTTGCTCGGATGAGGAGCAAGAACCTGGCCCATCCCGACTGCCAGGGCACATCACGGCCCAGGCCCCCACTGTCCCCACCACCACCTCAGCAACAACAACCGCGCTTACCCCTCCTGCAACGACCTGTGCGGCCTCAACTACCACCAACACCACGAGTGCTGCCTGCAACACTCTCCCTGCCTCAGTGGTTACCAATACCACCACACAATCAGAGGAGGGCAGGGAGAGTCTGCGGGTGCGTCGAGTGGCAAGGCCACAGGTCCGTGACAGCAGGCCAGGTGGGAGGGCAACTGGGGGACAAATTCAAGAGGACACTGGGACCGAAGCCCTGGCCAACATCGCCAGAGTCATTGGGGCATACGAGCAAACCCAGGGACACATGGGCCAGGTTATGGAAGAAGTGCGTGAGCTCTGCCTCCTGCTGAGGTCCATGGACACGCGTATGGGCCAAATTGTGGACCTCATGGGCCAGCTCGTGGGTGTTCTGAGGGACAGTCATGCGGCCCAAAGGACAGCTCAACCACCCTCCAGTGGCCCGCAGGATGATACTCCCACCACCTCAGCTGCGGCCACAGAGAGGGGTGAGCTGCAACAGGATGACTCCTCAGACACCGCTGAGCCAGCAGCAGTGGCCCCCCTGGAAAGGGGCCGCCCGAGAAACACCACGGGAGGATCTCGTGGCAAAGCACCATCCAAACGCCAGTCGCAGAGCCAGCCATGATGGCACCTCTGTTCCCCTTGACATTGACTTTGTTGACTAACCTTACCCACACTGCCATGTTGATGGCAGGTGTCTGTTGGACTGTGTCACTACATCAATGTGGTAACTACTCTATTGTCTCATTTACCATCACTGACAACTCATTAATTCACTTAGCACCTGTTTTTCAAAACATCACTTGTCTGTCACAAATACTAATTGTAAATAAATACTCTTTACACACCTATGTCTTTGTGTCAGCTCCATGTTTATCACAGTATGTACAATGTTGACTCAGATTCCAATGTACCAGAAGCTCTGATTGTGACGAGGCATTGAGAGGCTGAAGGGACCTAGAAAGACACAAGAGAACGATATTTACTTGTCAGGTGATGGCATCACAGCCAGTACACAACACTAGTTATCAAGGTACACAAACCAGCACACATTACAATGAGAAACAATATCAACATAGACATCACTTGGCTGGTCATAACTACCCTTTGCCACAAACATCAGCCATCAGCACAGAGCCAACAACAGGCAGCAGTCAAAAAGCTCCTCTAGGCCTTGTCACTACCATCAAAGACAGCAGGGCAATGTCACTGTTGTACAATGTCACTCACACTAAAGGGAAGTAGTTGTTGATGAGCTGTTGACGCAGGTCGACACCTTCCTCCTCTCCACTATCGTCGTCACTGGACATGTGTGGGTTTGCAGGGGGGGGCATCTGCTGCTCATCATCGTCCAGGAGCAGGGGGATCTCTTTGCGCAAGGCCAGGTTGTGGAGCATGCAGCATGCAACTACGATCTGACACACCTTTAGGGGAGAGTAGAGTAGTGCACCTCCGCTCTTGTCCAGACACCGGAATCTAGACTTCAGAAGACCAAAAGTACGCTCCACCACACAACGTGTCCTCCCATGTGCATCATTGTAGCGGACTTCACCCAGGGTCCTGGGATTCCTCAGTGGGCTCAGCAACCAAGGCCGGTTGGGATATGCAGAGTCACCTAGGTGTGAGATACACAGACCAATTTTGTAATATAACTGTAGCTGAGGACAGCATGTCACACATACAGCACACTACTTGACTCTGCGTACTCACCAACAATCCACGCACGATCCGGATGCAGATTTGCCATCAGCTGTGGTACGATGCTGTTACGCAGTATGTAGGAGTCATGGGCTGATCCCGGGAAATCTGGCACAGACATGGGAGATTATCATATCCGCCTGGCATACCACTTGCACATTAATGGAATGGAAATGCTTCCTGTATATGTGTTCACGTGCCTGTGGTGGAACCAGGCCAACATGTATGCAGTCAATGCGCCCACAACATTAGGGATGTGGGCAAGGTCATAAAAATCACCCTTCACAGCTGCCAATTCATGTCTCCTGGGAAAATGGATGTAGCGGTCCTTGTATGTCATCATTGCGGACAGGACATCACGTAGCACCATGCTGAACATTGGTTGAGACATCCCACCTGCGCTGGACACCGTGTACTGGAACGAACCAGTTGCAAAGAAATGCACGGCTGCCATCACCTTACATGTTGGTGTCAAAGCAGTCAGAGAGGTTCTGCGAGGCCTCAGATGGGGCTCCAACTGACCACATAGGTCTTGAAGGGTAGGTCGATCCAAATGGAATTTACGTATGATGTCCTCATCCTCCATGTCCGCAGCAATGTGAATGGACGATGCACATTTGGTCGTCTCCTACATAAAATAAAAGGGGACACATGTCAATTAAATTCCCCTATGAGATGTGTCCAACATCTTACGTCTTGAATGACACAGCGCCAACAATGACTGGACTGAAACAACAGCTTACAGCACAAGTCACATGCCGAGACACCTTGATCTCAAGTAGTTGTACACGTGTTCAGTATGTACATACTGAGTACCCCCAAACAGATTCAGGCCATGTGAATGTAAAATGGTACATTCCGACATCTTGGGTCACCAGCCCTGAGAGTAGTTTACACAGCACATGTTTGAAACAGCAACACTGCTGGCTTCTACGTCGCTGCTGTACCTGCCACACCTTCTTGCGTGAGTCGGACAGAGCACACATTAACAACACAATGAGCACAGTGTGTGTATAAAGATCAACTATCAAAATAAGTTCAGCAATCTACACAGTGAAATAGGCACATTATGTAGTCAGTCCATCATTACTGTGGGTTGATTAGCCATCTCACACATTGACATGTTTACAAATTTGAGAGTCCATTACACAACAGATCTGTGTACATACACACAAATATCATATGTGACATGTGAGGGAGTTCATGCCAATGCATGTAATCCTGTGCACTGACATGGCATATGTAGTCATCAGTGAGTTCAATGTCACACCAGCATTGAATTTAACAATCTGTTGGCATTATTCATTGTAAGTGTGTACTGTTCAATGATGAGAACTGGTCTTTGCCTTTGCTACAGCATGATGTGTCCATAGGTGCCGTAAGCGTGCACCGCCACCTCAATC
This sequence comes from Calotriton arnoldi, assembly GCA_963921515.1. Lineage (NCBI taxonomy): Eukaryota > Metazoa > Chordata > Amphibia > Caudata > Salamandridae > Calotriton > Calotriton arnoldi. Next base: position 619,284 of record CAWUFW010004660.1, on the reverse strand, counting down.
ACGGTTATTGGCACCAATTGAAAAATGCCAATTTGCGGTAGCGACCGCCTGGCCCCCGCGGTGTGACACCGCCAATACCCATTCCCTTACAGCCAATGGGAACCGCGATCGCGGTAGTGAAATACACATTTGAAAATCGCGGTAGGTGTGCTCCGTTACCGCGGTCCTGGTCATTATGTACAATTGAAAGATGCACAATTGGGGTAGCGACTGCCTGGCCCCCGCGGTGTGACACCGCCAATGCCCATGCCTTTACAGCCAATGGGAACCGCAATCGCGGTAGTGAAATACACATTTGAAAATCGCGATACGCGTGCTCCGCTACCGCGGTCCTGGTCATTGGGTACAATTAAAAGATGCACGATTGCGGTAGCGACCGCCTGGCCCCCGGGGTGTGGCACCGCCAATGCCCATGCCATTACAGCCAATGGGAACCGCGATCGCGGTATGAAATACACATTTGAAAATCGCAGTAGGCGTGCTCCGCTACCGCGGTCCCGGTCATTGGGTACAATTGAAAGATGCACGATTGCGGTAGCGACCGCCTGGCCCCCGCGGTGTGACACAGCCAATGCCCATGCCCTTACAGCCAATGGGAACCGCGATCGTGGTAGTGAAATACACATTTGAAAATCGCGGTAGGCGTGCACCGCCACCACGGTCCCGGTCATTGGATACATTTGAAAAAAGCTGACCTGGAACACCAATTGCAGCAGCTGAGTACCACTGAAACAACCCCAGGGGGCTATATATGTCTGTGAGAGAGCCACACATTTCCACTGCATCCAGACACTACTGCCTGCCATTCTTCATCCGCAACTGCTGCTGTTCCTGTCTCCTGGATCCAGTGATGGCGAGAACTGAGAACATCAGGGCCCTTCCCTTCACCACAGAGGAGCTGGAGGTCCTTGTGGACGACGTGCTCTCACAGTATGGGAAGCTATATGGTCCTCCAGATGTACTGGTAAGTGTTTCATAGTGAAGGTTTGAGAGTGCAAAGAGTGCTCACATGATGTTGCTCTGCTGTAGTATGTGCCTGTGAGTGCAAGTTAATGTGGATGCATCCTCATTTTTCATACACCATGCTCCATACATGGCCTAGTAAATATTGCACTTGAGTATTTGGGGAGGATGGCAAAATGGACATTTCTACAGCCCTTCTTCAGCAATAAAAATACAAACGTTGGTCTGAGATTGGGTAATGTGATTGTGTGATACACTGCCTAGCATGCTGACTTCATGTAAATGGGGTGTGTAGCCTTATTGCCACAGATCCATGGCTGCATTTAAGGATGGGAGGGACATGCAGTGTTTTTGCAGCCATACAGTAACACTGCTTGTTTGAACAGTCGAAGTCTGAACAAACATTGCCTGTGCTATGTGATGTCATAGTCCATGAGGTTTTCACATGCTCATTTGTGACATTACAAATGTATTTTGTCCAGAGGGTACTGAAGAATGTGTGTACATTTTTAATATTGCCCCCATGGATATGTGTGCATTATGCACAAGATTAAAATGCCTGAGTGTAACACTCTTGGTGGTAATTCACCAATGACACATCAGATTAATGTACTTTGGAGATATCATCCTTCCATTGTTTTCATTATGTGTTCTGTCTCGCATGTGTAGGCACTGTTTGCCCTCTCATATTGTACATGCATGTGAAGTTTCTGATGGACCAGGTTTCACCTCAGTGTGAGTCACCCTGGCCTGCACAGAAGCTGCCCAATTTTAAAAGGACCCATCAGTAAATGGACTGAGTGAAACATATGTGTTGTCCACAACCCTATTTCTCAATGAGCTATCTTAGGCATGAGGATTGCACAAGACAGGCCTACACCTTGAGAGAAGAGTGTGAGAATGTAAGATCATGGCCCTAAATGTGTCTTCCATGACACAGGTAGCCATTCACTGGCCAAGGACATTGAGGGGTGTGTGGTGTTGGACAGAATGAGTCTGCCCCGACACATCATTTCAAATGTATTGTGTGTATTGCTCACTCACATACTGCCTCACAGATGAGGGCCTTCTTCACATTGGTTGCTGTGCTGGCACTCTGCATGTGCATGAGATGGCCATGTACTGTGTCCATCATAATACATGCATTCATTTCTATGAGATCATTTGATGCAAATGTACTACGTGTCATGCTGTATGGCCTCTGCTCAACATTTCTGTAGTGGTGTGCTAGGTTTTTTCATGCTCCTGTACTGACACACAGTGGTACATAACACAGTGTCACTGAAACGTCCTCTTCTTGTCTCCCATGCCTGCAGCTTAAAGTCCGCCAGCGTAATGCCATATGGAGGGCCATTGCACGCAAGGTGCGGGCTCTGGGTGTCTCCAACCGACGGCACACACACTGTCACAAGAGGTGGGATGACATCTGCCGGCTGAGCAGAAACGTGGCAGGGATGACGCTGGGGATGCTCCCTCGGAGTGGAAGGTTGGTGTGCAGAAGCATGACACCACTAATGGCCCGCATCTTGGCAGTGACACAGCCAGAGCTGGATGGACGTTTGAGGGCCCATCAGCAGCAAGTTGGGGGTGAGTATTCTGCGAAGGGTGTCTTTGGGTGTGAGTGACTGCATGTATCCCAACCCTGAGCCAGTGCGGAGGTCAGTGATGTTTCTAGTGTAATGCAATGGCTTGTAAGTGGCCTCTGTGTAGAGTGCAGCAGTCATGCATTTTCGCTACATGTACTTTCTCATGTGTTTAATACAATGGCCCTTGACATTGCAAGATGAGATCTGGCCTTCTGACATCTGCTGCATTATGGGTGTCATAGACATCACCGGGCAGTGAACAGCAGTGTGCATCATCTTAGTGTGCTTTCATAGATGTGTGCAGTGCTTAACTTGGAAATTGTGAGAACTACACATCTGACACCAATGTGCAACTGTCGTTGTGGTTCAAAGCACAACATGGTAGATATCAGTAGCTCATGGCCATTGCAAAAGGACATTTGAGAGTCAGTATCTGTGTTGTTCCCTTAAAGTGACTCCATATGTGACAGAGACAACATGTTGAGATGTATATCTATCTCACCTACAGGCACGTAGGTATGCTTACAGAGATTAGTATGTTAGGTTACAAGGAGGCACGGGCCAGCTATTTGGCTGTGTCAATGTCACATGGGTCATTAATGTCAACTATGCATGTTTCCATGCATCTTCTGAGGATTGCATAAAGGTTGCACATGCAGACTGCACAGGGTGGTGGGCAACATGGGGGTATCATTTTCTAGTTTTGTGCTTTGCTTGCATATGATGTTTGTGAGTATGGCACTATACTGAACCTACGTCTCTGTCTATTGCAGCATCTACCGAGGGCACGGAAGGACAGGGGACGGACACCAGTGGTGAAGCTTCTGGCACGACTGCTACACATGAGGTCACTGACACTGATGTGACCAGCGCCTCGGAGGGGGACAGGAGTGCTCTGGAAGAATCACGCCCAGAAACACCAACCTCCACATCATCTGACTCCAGCGGTGACTCCTCGATGTTGGCGGGCACAGGGAGTTCGAAATCTGCCTCTTCTTCCACCACACATCCTCCAGTGCCCACCCTCCCGGCTGCTACCACTAGTGCTGGCCGTTCCCGCAGCCCTAGGAAGGGTAGAGTGTCCTTCCCCCCCAGGCACCGCTGCCCCTGCCCCTGTCTCCCCAGCTGCCCTCAGTGTGGAGGCGGTGGACCTTTTGCGCCAGCTGTGTGTGGGTCAGGCTGCTCTCCTGAATGCCTTCCAGGATCATGACAAGAAGTTGGCACAGGTAGTTTCCTTTATGGAGGGCATTCATTCTGACGTGGGTGGGCTACACAGGACTGTCCAGTCTTTGTCCTCCACAGTGACGGCAGTCATTCAGCTGTCACAGGCTCCCAGTCCAGCTCCAGTCCCTTCAGCACCCACCCTGCCAGTGGCACCACCTGATGAGAATGCCCACACGCCACAGACCTCAGGCGCAAAGTCCTCCACACGCAGCACACAACAGCCGCACTCCAAGCGGCCAAGAGCACAGACACCATCCCCAAAACACAAAACAGGCACACAGGAGCACAAAGGCAAAAGCCCTTCACGTTACACTCAGGGGCATCAGGCCAAGAAGCAGGCCTCAAGCTCACATTCATCCAAATCACCCCCATCCAAGGGCACTCCCATCCCCACACCTGCTCCCAAAGACAAACAAACAGTTGCCCTGTCTGCTGTGGACCTGGTGCCTGCAAAGACTCAGCACAAACACCTCTCTAAGGCAGATTCACCCACAACGTCAACTCCCACCCACACCCCTGCGAAGCTGGGACAGGAGAGCAAAGTGGGGGGTTTACCTGGACAACAGGGGATGGAGGGGAAAAGGCAAGGACACCCCAAGCGTACCACCAGATCCAGCAAATCCCCACAGGGAGAGCCACCTGCACCTGATTTACCTTTGGTGGAGAGTGAGGCTTTGCGCCCACCCCACTTACCACTCCTGCCAAGACAATTGTTGGCTATCGAATCCCCAAGAAGTTGAGACCCAGCCCTCAACATTCACCCTCACACAATGTGTCTCACGGCAGCATGTCTCCGCCTCCCCGTGCCAACACGCCACCTGGTCCAAGCAGCCCTCAGGCTCCCACAGCCACTGATGCCTCTACCTCAGCTGGTCCTCTCTCTCCCAGGTCCAGTCCTCCAACTGGCCCCGACAATCAGCCACCTCCCAGTTCAACTGACAGCCAAATCTGAGGCAAAGTCCTCCTCCCAAACCCATCTCTCCCACAGCGGTGCCTGGACTGCCCATTTGTATCCCTGGAGCTGGGGTGGTTCCCATGGCAGTGGACGGTGTTCCCCATTCCCTGTGCAGTTTCTCATGCACACATGTGCACACCAGAACTATGGACTGGCCAATGGCCTTGCTGTTTGTCACTTTGGATACCCATTCCCTGTGCAGTTTCTTATGCACACATGTGCACACTGGAACTATGGACTGGCCAATGGCCTTGCTGTTTGTCACTTTGGATGCCCATTCCCTGTGCAGTTTCTCATGCACACATGTGCACACCGGAACTATGGACTGGCCAATGGCCTTGTTGTTTGTCACTTTGGATGCCCATTCCCTGTGCAGTTTCTCATGCACACATGTGCACACCGGAACTATGGACTGGCCAATGGCCTTGCTGTTTGTCACTTTGGATGCCCATTCCCTGTGCAGTTTCTCATGCACACATGTACATACATTGAATTTGTTCTGGCCAATAGCCTTGCTGTTTGTCACTTTGGATGCCCATTCCCTGTGCAGTTTCTCATGCACACATGTACATACATTGAATTTGTTCTGGCCAATGGCCTTGCTGTTTGTCACTTTGGATGCCCATTCCCTGTGCAGTTTCTCATGAACACAAGTACATACTTTGAATTTGTACTGGCCAATGGCCTTGCTGTTTTGTACTTTTGATGGCTATCTGGGTCTTATGTAATAAAGACAGTTACTCCTGTTGTCTGCTTTGTCAATGTCCTTGCTAAATAAAATGTTTTATGTATGGGTATGGTTGCATGTGACACATGCTCTGTATGCCACTTTTAACATTGCCAATTGCTTGTTTTACTTTTCAGAGTTTGCCAGAGGTGACAGGCACTTTTGTTCTTGTTGACTCTGAGGCTTGAGGGTGTAATGATGGTTGTTCGTGATGATCTACTGTTATCCTAATCATTCTATGGTCAGGTTTGCTAAATTGTACACATGTCATGTTATGATGCAATACCACAACAGAGGTGAATTCTATCCACAGGATTACTTGCGGGGTGGCCAGGGTCCATCATATCTGTGTGATCTTTCTTGATGTTTGTACAGCAGTGTTGATGTGTGGTCATCTTGTGTAGGCCTGTCTTCATAGTCACATGGGTACATTTGAATATGTGAACTTGAGTACTCATACAGTGTGAATGGGCTGTCATTGTCAGTAGTGTTGATGTGTGTGTGCCCCTGCAATGCCAACTGCACACATGTATGATCCAGGTAATGAGTGCCTGTTTGTTTAAGTTGTCAGCCATGTGCTTCAGACTGTGGGCACATGTAGGAGTTGTAGGTTGGGCACTGTGCAGTGTGTTGGTGTGTCCTTGCACTCCTGAGGGACACCTACTTGTTGTCGCTGCCAGTTGTGAGTATGCAGAGTGTGTGACTGCCAAGTCTGTGTTGTGTTTTGTTGATCAGCCATGTGTCTTGTTTCTGTTTGTGCTCACTGTGCAGAACTGCTCAGCCACACTGACATTATTTGTGAGTTTTCTCATGCATTGCTGTCACTTGACCCATTTTTGGCTCCAGTATGGTATGTGGTATGTGGAGTCATACCATCCCCTATATGTGCTTCTGATGCCTACACATTGTGAGTTACTCCTCTATGTGTTTGTGGACTGTACACTCCTCACCTGTCCACTACTGAAGTACACACCACTTCAATCTCATGTCTTCCACTCCATGCCTTGCCAGTGTGTGAGCCTCCCCACCACTTCATAGTGTGACACTATGCTGTGTGAGGATGATCTGTGTACAGGACCAATGTGCCACTCAGGACAGTTTCACAATTAGTTGTAGAATATTTTCTTCTACTGGTTTGCAGTCATGGTTGCTCATGTGCAGTGCATGTGTTTGAGCATCACAGTCCTCTAGTCATGTTGTTTGCATCTGGGTTTCCATGAGATGTGCATCTGTGGGTGAAGGCTAAGGTGTATGTGTGTTTGCTGAGGTACTGCTACTCTTCCTTAGTGTGATGTTATGTTTGTGCTGTGATGATTTGTGTTGTGGGAGTTCATGGTGTGGCACTCAGATATGTGTGCTACTGGTTTTGTAGTTGTGCACACACTGCTTGGTGTGCATGCAGTGCTGTCAGTGTATGTTGCCTTGCACTTGCTTGGTGTGCATCCCTCTGATGTCCAGCTGAGTTTGCTATGTGATGAATTGGTATCTGCCTCTGTTGTGTTGTTCTTGTGGATGTATGCAGTGTTTGGCCTGTGTTGGCTCTTTCTGCTGACAGGTGCAATGTGTGTGTTGTTCTATTTGCATAACATTGTGTGTGAGTAGTTTGTGCATTGTGATACATTCATATGTGTGTTGCATGTGTAGTGTGCATTTCTTGTGTGTATGTCACATGCAGCAATGTGGATTCATGTTCATGAACTTGTTTTGAGTGCACACTAGTGGTTTGTCCTCCTATTTTGGGCCTGTCACTTGTCAGGATTGTGCATGTGCATGCTTGTGGTACACTATGACACCATGTCCACTTGATGACTGGTGTGGTGTATATGTGTGTGTTAGCTGATTTGTCCCCTTGAACCCAGTTATTGTTCATGATTGTTTTTTGAGGAGGCAATTCTTGTTTGTGTTGGGGTTATGGTGTCTGTGCATTTGTCCAGAGTGACAATGTTGTGTATTCCTGTTCTGTCTAGGGTCACATTGCCTTTCCACTGTTTGGCTGTACATGGCTGGGCTTGTTGGACTTCTGTGGATGTTGTTTGTGAGCTTTGTGTTTTGCTATTGGTTTTGTGTCAGCATTGGTTCAGGCATCCCTGAGTGTGAGTCTGATATTTGTGGATGCACCACAGGGTGTGTGATTGGTTGTCAGTGAACTCACAGGACATCATTTGCACCATTATGTGTGTTTCACACAGGTGTTGAGTGTTGCAGGTGTGAGGTGGGTAGGTGAGGGGCATGTGTGAAGGTCCTACTTGTGTTTGACAGTCAGGGAGTGTGACAATAAGCCATGTGTGTTGTGCTGCTGACATACACATGGCAAGTGATTTGACACAGATGTGTGGCTGGTCACTGTATGACTTCTGACACTTCCTATCATTCCTGTGCCTATGCATGGCTTGACTTGATGTATCCCTGAGTTGTTGCACAGAGGTCACTTTGGTTTAATTTCACTCACTGTGCCACCCATGTCTGATTTGAGGGCCTATGGGTGGTGTGATATGTTCCTCCTCTTGCATGTGATGTACACATGCCATGTGGCTGCTCCATGGCTTTCCAGCACTGTCCACTTCACTTTTGGCTAGCCCTTTTATTGTCCTCCATTGTTGCTGACCTATGGTATGAGTATGTGGCAGAGTGTCAGTGTGGGGTCTTTCTGAGGGACTTGACAGGCAGTGTGAACAGTTCAGTGGATGTTCATATGCAGTGTGAGTCTTCATTTTGGAATTATACTCAGTTTGATTCACGAGTGGAAGGTAGTTGTGAGGAGGAGGGTTGTCCAGCCCCTGAACTTCTGTGCAGGGTGTTCCTCTTCACCCCCACCTTCCCAGTCAATCTCCCTTGTCCTTTGATGTGTGAGCTGCGAGGTTTGGCTATACCTGGTTGATTAATTGTGCAGGGGGGGCACAGGAGGGGCACACAGCATGTGCCCAAATGGGTGTGTGATGTGTACTGTGGGAAGGGTGAGGGTGGAGCCCAGTGAATCTGGGCGGACTGCCCATGCCTGGTGCAGGCCCTGCCTGCTACATTGTGCGCAGGTTTTCCCGCATCTTCACCGCTGCAGTGACTTTCCCGGGACATTGCAGTGATTTCGCGGTTGATGGGTGACCACGATGCGGAGGTGTGGGTGTCTATCAGGTAGGACATGTGTGAGTACACTGGGGGATATGTTCCTGTCCCCACCAGAGTGTCTGATGTGGACAGGAACCGTATGTCAGCACAGGAGTTGTGTGTTGTGGTTGTATGCGGAGTTGTGTTTTTGCGTACCTGCGGCGTTGTCAACGGCAGTGTCTTATTTGCTTGTAGTGGATGAGGTACAGCAGCGGAAAGGCTTGAAGAGCTGGATCCATATCGGTCAGGACCGCGTGGAGGGGACCGGGAGTCGAGTTTCGCTCTCCGCTGTAGTGCTTCCGCCGTCTCCGGGTGGCTGGATTCTCCGCTGCGGTGTGATGGGCTGTTTGCGGCATCGCGATTTGTACGGCGGACGGGACGTCATTACGAACGGCGGTGTTTCTCTATTGGCTCCCTCTGCAGCGGATGTGGAGGGAAATTTCTGGCGGTTCACGTAACTCCGCAGCGGACGGAAAATGGGCTATGTTTGCCCATTGTAATATGGCGGATGCGAGGACCGCCGATGGAGTGCGGAAAAGGACATTTTCCGCCAGCACCGCGGATGTGCTTCAGTCTGCCATCCTAATGAACCCCTTAGTGTTGATTTCTGAAGATGTCTCCATAGACACTGATTGAATGGATAGTAACATCCCTGAATTGATGTGTGTGGGTAGGACTTTAGAATTGCACTTATCATAGCCTGCTCAAAATCTATTATTATTTTCTGTGGAAAATAATTATTTGTTTCCTGTTTAATTTTACGTAGTACTTTCATAAATGTGGACTTCTGTTTATTGGGTAGCAAGGCATAGATAAAGGGGATGTTGGTGTTCTGATATAGGGCATGGACAGTGTATAATTGATAGAATGGTTTGGGACAGATTTTATAAGTCCCGTCCATCATCCATGTTTCTGATTGTTGTAGCTTTATTAAATTGTTTGCAGCTGCAAACATAATTATTCTTTTCTCTTTGCATTTGTTGTCATAGAGAAGAAAGGGTTCTTCATTATGAGTTATAGATAGTTCTGGGGAATTACCACCTCTTCAAATGTTTTTGGAGCAGGTGTGGTAGTTGTTGTGGCTTTGTTTGTGCGAGCTATAGTCCTTTTTAATGAATAAATAGAGGGCATTTGTCCAGTAGCATGTTTGGGTACTCTAGGCAGCAATTCTTTCAGTATTTGAGTTGTAGGTTTCTGTGAGCTAGTGCTAGCTTCTTTAATGTTATCAAGGGCATTCCTAACCTCTATTTCAGTAACATTTGGAAGGTGGTTATGCTCCCTTGTATACAACACAGTTGTTTCTCTAGTTGTTGCCCGACCATAACACTTATTTGAATAGTACTTGCTATATTTCTAATTTACTTTTAGTCCAATTTGCTTTTCCTGGGTATAGACATACCCCATGTAACATAGCAAAAATTTTCCTTTTTGGGATGAGATAAATTGGGCGCCTTCTGTCATTGTGATGTGTTAAATTCTACAAAAATGTATATCAAAATTATTAAAGCGAATATTGTACATGTTTTTTTCTTAATAAATACACATTGGTATTAATATACTTACAATGTTGGTTTTGAGCTGCTTTTAAATAGAGATGTTTTTTCTTTGTTCGTTGAATTCTGTCAAGTTGTTGATTTTTCTGTTGGAAGAGTAAAACATATTTTTACTTATTTAGTAAAATATGTACATGGGGTGGGAGTGGGTGTTTGGGATGGATTTGGGGTTTGTTTCGGTGTTTTACAATTTTTAAAATGCTGTTTGCTGAATACTTACTTTATTAGTTCGATGATTTTAGAAGCTGATCTGTAATTTTGTGGATGGTTTGAGAATTATCTGTAGAGGAGACATAAATTGAAAAAAGATATATATAAATTATTTGAGTATGATAAATAGTAGTTTTTGAGTATTAGCATTACAGTTATTTTACAGATGGTAATGTACTTACTTTTTGAAGAATGTATTATCTTTTTCTTTGATGAAGTCCTTGCTTCTGGTAGAAATCCGGCAGAGTTTCGGCTTCTTTATTGTTTTTGGTTTAAGGTGTAAAATAAGAATACGTTTTCCTTCTTTATATAGTGTTTGTATTAATTGTTTGGTTAACCTCATTGGTTTATTTTAATATTGTGTGTTTTTATTGGTTAGTCTTTATTGTATTAATCATTTTGGTAGTTGTTTTCCATATATGGAAAACGCTAATTAGAGTCAGTTTTTTTTTCCACATGTTGAATTATTTAAATGTGTATCATCTTATATGTGGTGTTAAATAATGTGTGTACATAATCTAAATATAAAATTAAATGGTTATTAATAGTGTATTTTTCATTTAATGTTTTAAAATATGTTTTAGTATTTGCTAAAATTATGTATATATTATATTTTATATGTAGTGTATGTTTATTTATTTGAATATATTTATGGTGTTTAATTTTGTTTTTTTAATCTATTTTTTAATTGTCGATATTTTTACAAAAACGATGATATTGTTGTCTATATTATTGTGATCGATATTTTGGACATGTATTTTTTTAAAGGATGTTCGATATTTTGAATAACGATATTTATGTGTTTGATATTACTGTAATCGATAATTATGTTTGACGATATTTTGGGGTCGATATTAGTGTATTTTGTTAATTAAGTATAGGGTATCGATATTAGTGGTGTCGATATTTTTGTGTCGATAAAAATGTAGGTCGATATTGTGTCTGTCGATATTATGTCAGTGATTCTCAGACTACATCCAAGAAGGACCCACAACCTTCTAGTCAAACAACATTTAGAAGCGGGTCTCCTTAACGTTCATGTTTCTCCCAGGATTTATTTAGCAAGTTTTATATAGTGGTTCCATGTGACTGCTGGATGCCTCCGCCCCCCCCATGAACACCTCTACTGTGTCCTAATTGAATGACCGAACACCTCATTGTCAAAACTATTTTATTTCTTATCTGTGTGTATTATTATCTACTTTGTTCATGCTGAGTATTAACATTAACACGTTTTGATCTTCACAACTCCCTGGCATATGCTAATGCTGCTGATTCATCTCTGTGATCTGCCTTTATTATGTTCTGTTTGGGCACTCAAGGTTTCCTCATGTTTTTACATCCTGCCACATGACACTTAAATCTATTTGTTATTTTCATGCATCAGAACTTCAAAATCTATTAGTCATCTCCACAACTTCCATTTGTATAATTATACCGTAGACTCAGATCTAATGTGCCTTCAGTAGGTTTTGTAAGTGTATTAAAAGAATGTTTTGATGTTTTTATATTATGCCATGAAAGGCTTGTTCGTGCTCTCTAAAAATATGAAAATAAATAAAAACACTGGTAAGAATGAAGATCGGGGCTGGATTGGCCACTTAGGCGCCCTGGCTTTCCCCGGCGGGCTGCTTTCAGGACTTGATGGCCTATCATGAAGCGAAACACACATACACACACACACGCATGCACGTACGCGCACACACACATACACACCACCCCGCCATATACCTATTAATATGAGGAATTGACATTAATGAAGTGTGCAATTCCTATTTTAACTCCACGGGTGCTTTGATAGTAGGGTAGGTTATAAAGCTGACCAAGGCAAATCGAACTGCTCTTTTAGTTTTTTGATGCACTTGCTTGAAAGTGCCTAAACACACTTCAGGTACGGTCCTCACAACGCACTGGTCCTCACAAAGATAGTGTTTGTCTGGGTCTGACAAGGTTAACCCACTCTATGAGAACCGATCCGGTCCTCCTAGGACCCCTCCTGAAGCTAACACCCCCCTGAAACTACGTTCCTGATCACCGGCACAATATGGCATACAGCAGATGCTCTCTGATTTCCATAATATAAACAGATTGTAATCCTGGCAGTAATGTGAGTCAGTGACTACATACAAAAATTAATAAAGAAAATACTTCAAGTTACAACTTAACGTTATGGTTGGACAAGGATGTTTCGCTGGTGGTAAGTGGTAATCTGCTTGTCTAAAATACTAACAATAAAAGGATAAATTCTTATTATTTATTCTTGGTATAATGCATGACTCACTCCTGGAGGAGTATCTCGGCGCTAGCGTTACAGGCAAAGACAAGTGCATTCAGAACATCCATGTTCTTAACATCTTCGTAAAATTCCGGAAATCAGGGCAGGTACAGATATGAAGAGGCAGTTTATTCCAATGATACGGGGCCATGTTTAAGGATAAGTCATGAGATTCAACAGTAGCTCAGAGCTGAGAGATCACCCGGAGATTCGCATCACTCCAGATATACACACAGCATCTGGGCCCAGCTCCACATTTGCCTTGGTGTGGGGGTGTCAATGGTTTAGGGTGCATCTCTAATGCACGTATTATAGAGGGGGCTAGAGCTCCCGTTAACGTTTCCTTGGAAATGCTGAGGCCTTTAGGGGAAGGGACAGGAGAGGAAGTCCACAATGGCATGTTGTCTGTATCGTCCCTATGGTGTAGGGATCTTGTCTTGGCACACTTTCAGGCCATCCGGGGTATCAATAGAAGTGCTATACATCTTTAGACACCCAGTATGTGCTGCTGTTCAAGGAGTCAAATGGTGTGACAAATAGGATTTTAGAAGGATGGTACACAGGGTGCATTTAAGGATGGCTCCAGAGGAGTTCCTAACTGAAACATTTTAAGATATTGATCAGACTCAAAAATCCCAAAGTCCAATTACGGCTACTTATAGACCTTAAACTACATATGCAGAGCAATAAGAATAAGGAATACCACAAGGTCACGAATCGAGATACAACCCAAGATATTTTATATCATTGAGATGGGAGGGTGTTATTTTCAAGATAATCTAAGGTTCTATGTACAATGCCAGCTGTGAGTTTGCAATTTTCCAACAATATTCAAATGCCTCCTCTTGATTCTAGGCAATGTATACCCAACAACTACAGGCGGAAGGCGGATTGTTACAAATGGGTCAAGAGTGAAATGCTGTATCTCTCTATTCCACTAGGTTCTCCCTGGTCCTGGTGGAGAAGAAATTGGGTTTGCTACCATCCTGCAAAGAATCTGCCGAAAATCTAAAACGATTCCTCAAACGTGAAATGGAACGCTTAATATCTCAGTTACCCCCATGGGGTCATTACACTTTAGAGGCGCATATATCAAAAGAGCTAGCTGTGGATACAATTATATGGTGGCAGGGGCTTCCATGAAATCTGTGGCATCCATTGAACTCACAGCTCCCATGGATGCCCCAGAGTTCACACACTGCAGCCCTGGAGAGTCCTCAACCAACTTGCTACACACGTTTATTAATGAAGAGAATAGCAATTTCCTCAAATTATCTTCCAAATAAATTCAGGCAGCTATGGCCAGATGTACATTGATTTGGTTTTGCGATTACCCAATAGCGAATTTTTGTGATTCCCTATTTGGGAATCGCACACACCCATGTACTAATGTGTCTTTGACACATTTTGCCATTCCCAGTGGGTCGCAAATAGACCTACCTAATTAATATTCGTGAGGTAGGTCTCGGTTTGCGACCCATTGGAAGTCACTAAAATCACAGGGATGGTGGCCTGCTGGGGTCAGCAGAACACCAGGTCTGTGATTGCTTTAAAATAAAGCATTTTTTTTTAATGCAGCCTGTTTTTCTTCAAGGAAAACAGGATGCATTTCAAAAGATAAAATGAAAAGTTTTCTTTTCATTTTTTTAAGAGTAGGCAGTTATCCATGGGGCCATCGCCCTCTCTTAAAAAATGTTTTCCCCGTCATTCACAAAGGGGAAGGGATCCCTAAGGGACCGCTCCCTATTTGCAAATAGGTTACCACAAACTCAGAGTTGGCTGTAAAATGCGAATGTTTTTTGTTTCGGTCGCAAAACATTCACACATACCACTGCGGGTCGCTATTCGGAAGGGACACCCTAAGCACGCTGCTTCCTAACACTGAATTGCAAACCCAATTTGTGATTCGGTAATAGGTTATTGAATCGCAAATTGGGCATTTGTACACACAAAAATGCTTTTTTGCAGTCGCAAACACCCCGATTCTGCGAATTAGGCCGTTAGCGACCGAAAAAAAGCATTGTACATCTGGCCCCTAGTTCTTGATTTTGTCCTTCCGAGTCAGGCAACTCCTCTCCCCTTTAGTTCACACCAGCGTCAACTGTCCCAGCAGAGTACACAAGCATACCTTGCCCAGGGGCCTAGCTTTTATCCCAGCCTCGGATGAAAATAACAATATCCAAAGTACCAGCTAAACGCATCCCTAGTCAGTGTTGAGGACCTGATCTCAATACCAGACAAACACAAGGAAATGGTCATAAGGCTCTCTACAATACAGGATCAGAAGGCATTAAGAAACTATTTCAGAGATATGTCCCCACCAAGCAGTTAAGATCGGCCAGCAAGAACTTGCTGACAGTCCCAAGTTTTAGGAAAGCTAGGTGGGGAGGCAGAGCCTTCTCTGTTTCTGCGGCTAAACATTGGAACTCCCTTCCTCTCTCTATTTCGGGTCTGGATTCTCACTCTCTCTTTCGTAGAGCCTTGAAGACTTGGCTTTTTACTCTCTCTACTCTGTAAGCCTCGTACATATGTGCACCTTAGCTCTCTTGACCTCTTTCCGCAGCGCCTTGACGCCCCTGGGCTAAGTTCGCGCTCTATAAAGCTTATATTCATTCATTCAAAGAGAGTGGGTTCTTATCCAGTTCATAGAAGCCCCGGTGGGAAGCCAGTCAAAAGATTTGCCATGTGAAACATCCAAAACTCCAGCTGATCAATTTTGGTTACATCTTCGGAGGTAATTCCACAGAGAGAAGAGAGACTAAATGAAATGAATGTGAATTGCAGGAGCAACCGACTAGACTTCTCAAGTGGAATTCTATTTATATGATTGTGGAGGACAAGGATGTACATTTGGTTGAAGGCTTGACATTTCAAAAAGGAGCAAGCTGTTTCTGGGCAGATGTAGAGGTGGTCCCAACAAAGCAGCAACATAAGTTTTGGTCTTTGTGGATTCCCTAAACCATCTCAAATGGGACGTAGTTGCAATTGGGGAAAAAGCTAGATGTAGGCGGTAAGGTTCGGTAGCGTATTACAGAGCGCAACCTCCTACATTTGCTGTATCCTGAGGACTCATCCTCCCAGAAAATAGACAAAAATCTAAGTAACATGCCAACACAGCCAAACCACACACATGCTACATATCAAAGAGCCCACCACTTATATAGATTGGAAATGAAAGGACATATTTTACTCAAGAAGTTCAGGAGGTACTTTCCCTGGGGAACATGTAAAAAACAAGCTGGTACTCCAGCAGCACAAAACCAACCACCTCCAAACTTTTCAACTCTGCATAGCCTGGTGAGGGACTTTAATTACAGATGGAGACACAGTTAGGGTGCCCCCCTGCTAAGCATATAATTTTGCTGTTTTTGAGTAGAAGCCAAAACATGGAGTCAACTGAAGAAAAACTATATTGTGGTTCAAAAAAGCCAAACTGAAACTAAAGTTGCAATATTTCCACTCATGAATAGAAATTCATCCCTAAGCAGATGCAATGACATCACCAAGTGGAAAAATCCCAATCTTTTGGTGTGACTTTGATCTTTCTCTGAAAAAGCAGGTATCCAAGGGTGTGAAAATGTAGGACAGCAGGATGGCTCAGTGAGCTAAATGTCTGTTGCTGAACAAGCGTTGATAGCCAGGACACGAGATTGAATCCCGGCAAGGCTGGTTTAGCCATTCTTCTGAAGGTTGGTAAAATGCATATCATTAAATGGGGTGATAGTAACATTTGGTGCTACCACATTGCTTTGTTTCTAGTTTTAGGGAGGATCTGGCCTGGCAGTTCAGGCTGGACTGTTCCCATGAAGAGCAGGGTCAAGACTGATTTGCATATGGCTGGGTCCAAACTGGGGTGGCATGGTGAGCAAAAGAACAATGGATTTAACCCAGATCTCTTGACTGGGGGTGAATGTTTGATTTGTTCTGCATGCCGTCCATCATTTGTCTTTTGCATCTCCATCATACAGCCATCCTGGAGAGGAAACTCAGGTCGGCAGGCTATTATTAACGCACCTTGGGCATGAAATGAATGGATATCAAAAGAAATGGTTTTGTTTGTAACTGCAATCCTGTAAAATTTATATCATACATGTTTTCCATTTTTGGAGCCCAATATATTTTAATGTAATACTATACAATTCACCATTTAGCGACATTACATTCTTAGAGGTTTTTCTGCAATTGAATATAATTCCTTTTTATGTAACCCCTCTGCATATTATTCGAATCCAATGGCCCTTACTTATCATAGTATTGCGTTGCCCTTGGGCCACGCAAGGGCAACGCAACACTAAAGTCAGTTTTATAAAGCCACCAGTGGCATAGCCAGCCCTCTGGCCGCCTGTGGCGGTCCCTGCTTTTGCCGCAGTGGAGAGCTGGGGGTGCTGCTGGCGATTTTTCTCTGTTTGCTGCCACTGCAAAGCGCATTGAGGAGCGGGGTGGGGGGGCTTGCTATTGCCGCCCCGAGACGGCAGGTAACAGTGGGGGAGGCTGCCGCCCCAAAACTCGTGCGGCCCGGGACGGACCGCCCCCGCCCCTCCCTAGCTACGCCACTGCAAGCCACGCAAGACACAAGGCAGTTCAAATCGCTGCTTTGCGTTACTCTGCCCCAGGGAGGCGTTCCATGGGTGGAGCTGTGGTCTTCCCACGCATCCACCCAGAGGTTTTGGCGCATTCCCAGATTTACCATTAGTGGTAGTCCTGGGACTGTGTCAAAATGCTACGCCTCCCCAGGTGAGGCGTAACGAGGAGAAATATCTTTATTTCTCCTCGTTTTTTTCCTCTGAATATCTCTGCTGCGTTCTGCAGCGCAGATAGAAAGAGGAAAATGACTATCAGGATTGTTTTTGTGCAGGAAGATGACTCTTCCTGCACAAAAACATTTCTTATTACAACGCAGGCACCCTTGCACCATGACCGCCTGCATTGGCGCTAGGTAGCCAAAAGTGCTCCAGCGCAAGGAAAGGACAGGAATGTGCCATATGATGTTAAATACGGCGCGTTCCTGCCTCCTTCCTTAGATGCAGCGCAGCAAGGTGCTTGCTGCGTTGCGCTGCGTGAAAGTATGATAAATATGCTCCAATAGTCATTCTCAGTGTAAAATTGTAACTAGGCCATTATCCCTATATCAATGTCAATTTACATACTATTATTGTGTTTTCGTATGGTTTGTGATGAAATAGAATGTGATGCATTTTTATATAAAAAATAATCAATTACTGTTGGCAATTGTCATTTTTCAAGTTTCGGTTGCTTACCTTAGTGGTGAGATAGCTATAGATAATTATATACAAGTTGTCATGAGCCACATTTTAATTACTGAAATTTGTGTTTTTTAATTTTATTTTTAAAGTATGTTTTGTTTTATGGCAGCCCTGACGAAGTCCTGTTTGCTTTTTGGATTTCGAAATTGATCTGCTGGATATCAATAAGAATGAACTTTCTCTCTCTCTCTCTCTCCCAATAAATATATATACTTAGCGTCTGTGGTAAAAACTGTTTCCCCCGGCATTCCTGCAGAGTACACTGCCTTGGTTCTAAGGCATCTACTACCTATGCTGGGTCTTCATGTCTACCAAGACTTCCACGTACAGGTTTGCAGGGTTAGATGGTTGGAGTCAGTCTCTTCTAGAAAGGTCTGCCAGCTGAAATCAGAAATGAAGACAAAATCCTGGTATTTAGTAGCCCTTGGTGGAGTTGCAAAAGCCATGCTTTCATTAGCCCAGATCCCAGACAAGGATAAAAGCAGCCTATGGGACACAACTAGGGATGGGAGGAGTTTTAAACTTTGCCCTGGGTGCAGAGCAGAGTTGAAAAACATCACATAGTTTGCAAAGATTTAAAAAAATTTAAGAGATGCTTTTTTCCCCAGAAATAAAAATGTTTGCAAGAGAATACTCCCCCTAAACGTATTTTGTTATGGGGGAAATATTTTTTCCATTCATACTTATTTCTAGCTGCTTTTTTTCTCCACTGTCCATTTTATTTTTACTTCTAAAACTTTATGGAGTTAGGAAAGATTGCGAAGTTTAAAAATGTTGTGCCTAGTCACATAATTACACCCCACCTGCAGAGATGTTTTGAGGCGTGGGTAAAGTGGGCAGTGGCCCAGGGCCCCCACCTCTCATGGGGATTCCACCTTAGCATTTTGAGCCAGTCCCACACTGTCTGGAGTTATAAAATCACCAGTTTGTTTATCTAAGTTCCTTTATTTGAGCCAACCAGGCTGACCAGCCAGTCTGGCCCCTGCCTGAGAGATGGATAGAGATAAAGAAAATACTTATTTGTTCTAAATTCCAAAGTACATAAGCTCATACCTTCTGCACAAGGCTTTGCCTTTGTTCAGCATGTGCCACTTACTGTGCATGGTGTGGTCCCGCTGTGACTGTATAGTCCTTGTGGACCTGCTGCCCGGCGATGCCAGCCTGCTGCCATTGGCGTAACACAAAATGATGGGGCCCACCTGCAGAATGTGATGAGGGACCCAGAGTCTCCCATATCTCACAGATACTCATTGAACTTGGGCTGGGTCCCCTGAAGGGTTGGGGGCACCCTGCACCACGGGGGCTTCAGGGGCCTGCATTACGCCCCTGCCTATTGCCTCTTGACTCTTAACACCTGTCACTCGCAGCACAGTAAACAAAAGCAGCCTTTAGCACCGCATGCCCGAACGGCTCAGACAGACTAGTTACAATATAGCAACATAGGTTGTGGGTAGAAGGCTTTGTCGAACCACTAGTCTTTCGGCTTTTCTGGCGGGTAGGCCACGCGTCAATGGTTGGCGTTGAGAGGCATTGTATCCTCCCTGCATGACTGTACCACCCACATGGAGCCGCTGCTGTTCAGGTGCGATTACAGCCTGGTGCCACCTGGCTCAGAGTCCTTGCTCCTCACAGAGCGGAGAGTGGAGTTCAATAAACAAAAATACACCCTCCTTATTCACGGCCTAGAATGGTGAGACACCAGTTCACTGGACCACATGCAACAGACTTATTCAAGCATGCTAGTCTGTTTCTCTGGTGCTGGCCAGCAAGAGAGCGACTGTTTGCTCCATGGTTGGGCCCAGATGTAGGCTGGCCAAGGAAGTGGGTTGTCAATGATCCGACCAAGTTGCCGATGACGTAAATGAGCTCGAAATGGCTAAAATAAATGAGAGTTGTTCTGAGCAAGAGACCCCAAATTATGTTTGCCTCAGGGCCCCCACAATCCTTACGACATCCCTGCCCACCGGATTTCAACGGAGTAGTGTTGCTCTCTCACATTAGCAATTGCAATAGTATTTTTTATAGCGCTTACTACCCCTGATGAGGCGTCGAAGCACTTTTCGGCAAGTGGCACGCTACTCCGGAACCCAAAAAGGATTATTGCCCATTACTGTAACATTTCTTTAACTTCCGGCAGTGGAAGGCTTCAGGCTGTGCTTTGACCATGATAGATGACACGCGCGCCTCTTTGAGAGAGCGGAGAATCTATTCCGAAGCCCTGCCATTGCTTATTAGCGGAAGCAGGATGTTCTATTGGAAAATGGAAGAGCTGTCATAGTGGAGATTATGTTCAAGGAGTAAGGCCTGGGTAATCGATAGTGGATCACATGGGCCTCGTGAGATTACCCACCAGTCGATGAGCCAAAAGGCACGCTGGGGCTTATTTGATGTTAGTTTTCTCACTGTCAAGCTGCCACAGAAACATGATGAGAACTTCCAGAAAAACAGTGCTCTTTCACTGGCCTGTCAGCATGAAAAAAAGGAACTCCACACACTCCAA
Source organism: Calotriton arnoldi (assembly GCA_963921515.1). Lineage (NCBI taxonomy): Eukaryota > Metazoa > Chordata > Amphibia > Caudata > Salamandridae > Calotriton > Calotriton arnoldi. The sequence continues at coordinate 598,925 of CAWUFW010004660.1, read as the reverse complement.
GTCTCCCTGAACCAGTCGTTGTCTCCATGTTTACCTGCCACTCCCATGGAATGGACTTGCTAGCCCAACTAAGCCCACATTTGAGGGGTTCACGTTTACAAACGACGTATGCAAATAATTTCCCTCTGAAATTCATTGTATATGACTATTTCTCTTTTCTCAAACTTGTTTCTTCTGGGTATTCTGGAGACCATATTTTTACTATTCGGCGAGTCGACCATCCCCCTCGCTGCTGATACAGATTTACTTAAAATCCATGGTTAGCGGATCTTTCATCACACACCTTTTGACTCCTGATGACATCATGGAGTTGACCCCTTGTCCCTCCCTTTGCCCTTCAACGTCCTGCCTTTTCCTGCTAAGGGAAAAGTCAAGGAGTGAAAGCTACAAAGAGAAACAGGGTCCTACAACCCTGTTTACTTTCTCTCCCTCCCGCTGCCTTACTGATCATAGGAATCTAGGGTAGCACAACGAGTGTCGGGGGTGCCAAAGAAGAAGCCATGGGCAGACCTGGCTACCACTAATCGAAGTCCATCTCCACAAGGCTGGCTTTAGTGCTGGTGGGGCCGGGTGTGACAGTCTTTGATGGTATCCCCCCAAATGACGTCCTTCGAGACAGATTCCCTCACTACCACCCTCTAATACTCCCTTTGGTCTCTCCAAAGCCTTTCTCTCCCATTCATTTTGTTTCTATTATAGTGCTACTCATCCCAATTTAGGATGTCAGAGTCCTTTTCATCACCACACGTTATACAGAGACAATTAATCATAGAAGTTTGTAAATCATTATGTAGGAAATGTTACATCAGAAAATGAGGGCTAGAAAACTTAGAGGCACATGTCATCCATACTCGTTGGCATATGTTAAGAGTTCTTGGTTTGGAGAAACACAAACTGAGAATTTGGGGTTGGGGTTGGGGCCGTCTCTACAAATAAGCATTTATTACAACTCAAAGGAGCCTTTTTAGCAACCATAGAATAACAAAAGATTGAGGAAAAAAACAATAAGGTTCGACAACTCTAATGCGCAATTTGCATGCCGGTTCATTGTTCACTGTGCTATATTAGAACTACTGTCACTTATGAATTGTAAGTAACAAAAGGATCTCTGTGACAAAAGCAGTAACCTACTCAGCAGTCTACATACAATACAAAGCTTTCATCTGCATGTTACATGTTGTGCTTTGCAGCAGACACATTAACCCTTTGCTCTACTTTATTATGAGTGGAACTGCGACAAGACAAAACACAGATCTCTCCAGCAAGTACTTTAATCACCAGAGTTAGCTTCCCTATTATTATTATCCCCTGAAAATTAATTGGAAAGATCTCTGCCGGCTGTTCTTATCTTATATGTCACGCCAGACCATTCCGCTCTGTCCTCCTCAGAGTAAAAATGACACCAGGTGCAGTGGCACACGTCACACCGCCTTAGAGTCGGCACTGCATGGTCGGTTCCAAATAATTATTGCAGATATTCTGAAATCAGGATAGTTGCTTTCAAGGAGCAAAGGTACCTACCATTTTTCAATAAAAATCACAAAAGATGCATATCTTTGATGACTACAAAATGCAAACTATCTTATAATCCACATTCCTCAGACTCCCAGAACCAGAAACAATGACCCAAACGTATCCTGGAAGAATATAGCATGTTACAACGTATGCTATTACATTGTGTTCCTTTACAACACGGTCGTTACAATGACTGCGTTGTTAGAACGCGTTACCTTTACAACGCAAGTCATTAGATCGACTTGCTGTAGGGGGCGCGCGGGACTTAGGAATAGTATAATTTACTATTCCAACTACAGCCTGCGCAACAGTAGGGAAGGTGTTGGAATAGTAAATTATACTATTCCTTAGGTTAGAGCGCCCCCTACAGCAAGTCGATCTAATGACTTGCGATGTAAAGGCATCGCGTTCTAACAACGTGGTCATTGTAACAACCGCGTTGTAAAGGAACGCGATGTAACAACCGCTTTGTAAATGCTGTTTCCCATCCTGGAATAGCCGCTTTAAGGCCTCTTTAGGCGTGTTGGTGTCGGGCTGTGTCGACGTCGAAAAAGCCGCTGGTAATTGGGAGGACTTGCCCTGAGATGCATCAGTGTCGAGTATGAGCTCCATAAAGCTGGGCCAGGGTTGATGTCTCGCTGTGTCGAGATGCGTGGAGATGCATTGATGGCAAAGAAGACTGTTATCTCCCTGTGGCTTGAACAGGGGCCAGCCAACTGACCCTTGGAGATTTCCTGGCGTTCTGGGTCCACACAGGCAGGCTGGATTCAGCAGGGTAGCTCACAGCAGCAGAAGAGTCCTCGTGCAGCAAAGCAGGCCTTGGCAGCTAAGTGTCCTTGGTCAGCAAGCAGGTCAGCAGGGAAGACTTCACAGCTGGGCAGTCCTTCTTTCTGGCAGAGTCCACAGGTCCAGAAGGGATCTGAAGAGTTGGGTCTGAGGGTCCACTATTTATTCTTGGTGCAAGCTTAGATGTAGGAGAAGTTTCTAGAGTCCTCCCCCTTACAGAGGTGACTGGAATTTCCTGCCTCCCTGCCCTGCCTCCAGCTTGTCTGGAGGCACAAAAGACTAGTTTGTGATTGTGCTGAGGCAGAGTCTTTGTGATGTGCAAGTGTGGGAAGTGACAGCTCCACCTCCTAGCAAGTCAGAGATGGCCCATCCTTCCAACATCTATTCCCCCTTTGTCTCACTGTCTAGGAGACATACACAAAGATCAACTAGTCATGTGACCAAAGATACAGGCTGCTGTTCCTCCCACATTTACTAATAAAACATATATTTATGTGTGTGGAGACTCCTCAGTCAGGGCGGAGATCTCCACACAGATATAGAAAGGACAGAAGCATATCTACCAAACATATATTTGTGATTAGCATTTTTCAGTACGTTGTAGTACTATTGTAGTACTATGAAATGCACTACAAACTGCAGTTTGTGAATAGGCCCCACATTTTGCAAAACCACCATCTGTGAATTGCAAAAATTGTTTATATTGGTAAAAAGGATAATATTGGCCAAAAGGCCCTGTGTGCTTATACGCTCTAATATTCTTTCAAAACTAGTTATGTACAAAGGTCCTGACTTATCTTTCCTGAACAATACCCTTGTTATTCATAAAACATCTTTAGAAATTAGACCTGCACAGAAAAACATTTGCTGACAAGGAAAGTTTGTAAACTGTTAAGTTGCAGCAGAATTTTGTGGATGTATTTTCTAGCTTGGAAGGAGATTTACTTTTATTTAACTCAAAGTAATAATACGCCTGCGGTTTGTCATGCTATCCAAAGACAAGCTTGTCTAGTCTTCTCTTGGCTGCCAAACTTTATACAAAATGTTGTCATCTGCTTTTGCTCAAGGTGTAAATCAAGCTTGTTAACATGTCTAATGACGTGTGATGGAGGAAAAGTAGTCATGACACATAGGGGCCGATTCTGATGCGGGTTGGAAAAGCTTCCCGACCGAATTGGTTGGGAAATGGTGTCCGACCCACTCGGATCGGGAAAGTCCGACCGGCGGAGTAGGATGCATCCGGATGCTTCCAGATACGATTTGGTTGAACTCCCATTGACTTCAATGGGAACATTTGTTCCTAACCGCATCAGAATTGGGCCCTCGGTCGGGAAGACACGTTCCCGATCCGATTTGGAAGGAGCAAATGCCGTTAGGAGGCCTTCCTAACCGCATCAGAATCAGGCCCTCGGTCGGGAAGCTTTTCCAACCCGCATCAGAATCGGGCCCTTAGTGAGTAAATAGAGGGGTTGGAAGAAGTAAGGAGGGAGTAACCAAGATAGAAGGAAAGGAAGATAGGTAGTAAAAAGGCTCCTTCCACAAGCTAAACCGATGAGTCGGTCAGTTTCCCGAAACTATTCTTTAATGAAAAGTTCCATTGTGCACGGAGTCCTTGTGTTTGTGAGGACACGATCACCCCCTGATTAGAGACAAGGGGCCACATGTATGTAAGTTTCATTTTGCTATTAGGAAATCGCAAACACCCATGTACTAATGTGTCTTTGACACATTTAGCAATTCCTACTGAGGTCGCAATTGACTTACCTCATTAATATTCATGAGGTAGGTCGCAATTTGTGACCCATTGTGAAAACTAAAAGCACAGGGATGGGACCATGTCTGTGTTTGCTTTCAAATAAAGCAATGTTTTTTTTTCAAATGCAGCTCATTTTTCTTAAAGGAAAACAGGATGCGTTTCAAAAAGAAAAATGAAACGTTTCAGTTTTATTTTTTAAGAGTAGGCAGTGGTCCATGGGACTAATGCCTGCTTTTAAAAACATTTTCGCATGCATTCACAAAGAGGAAGGAGTCCCCTAGGGACCCCTTCCCATATGCAAATGGATTACCACCTACTTGATGTAGGAAGCAAAATGTGAATGTTTTGCGACCATATTTCGGTCACAAAACATTCATACATAGCACCGTGAGTCGCTTTTAAGAAGGGATGCCCTTAACACGCTTCTTCCTAATACAGAATTGCTAACCCATTTCGCGATTCAGTAATAGGTTACCAAATCGCAAAATGGGTTGGGTAAATAGGAAAATGTGAATCGGGCCATTTGCAACTGGAAAAAATGTACGTACATGTGGCTCATGGTGATTCATTGAATAGACAGCACAAACCGATGAGTTCTCGTGAGAACAAACAGGCTCTGAGAGATATTCCACCACCTGCACAGAAGGTTTAAATTAATGTTGCCTTATTATTGCGGTGTTGAATTAAACTTCCTGCCTCGTTTGTCAGGCGATGATGACTGGAGTACTGACTGCAGTCTGTAGCTGATAATACCTGAGAAAGGGCCAGCAATCAGCAATATGAACCTCCATGCTGCTCACCTAACATGCCACAGGTGACCTTTCCTTCTGCTCAGCTACATCACAGATAAAGAACTTGGATGTAAGCAAACATCAGAGTACATTAGCATCCTTCCTGCTGCTGCATGTGTAATGTCTTTGCATTTACACTCCTGGACTGGCTGGGTCCAGTCAGTCCAGTATCTGCTGAACGTATGCAAGACATCACAGTGGTGTTGAAGGAATTCACACCAACCTCTAGGCCAAGGATAAGCTCAGGAAGAGGGGTGTCTCCACACTGTTTGTCCTTTCTCAGTGTCTCTTCGGGCAAGGGTCAACTACTGCTCCTTGCACTGTTTTGATAAATGTCATTTTGCATGGGGTTTGTTTTAACAATGAGTCTTACTGTTAGCCCTTTAGCAGCATGATGCTCCATCTGTGTTTAAAAGGCTATCTCAGCCCTCTCCCCACTGAGCTGTTTAATCCAAGATTGTCTACAAGAAACATGTATTGGCAAAGCCAATAGGTCTCGCTTTTACAATGTGCCATAATATCACCTTTGCCAATGCTTGTTTGGAAAATATTGTTTTAAAAAAAAAAGATTTAAAAAAACATAACAAAATATTGAACAAAAAATAAAAACATATCTTATGGTATTTCAAAAAACTGTGTATTGAACTCTATGTTTTCAATCTTTTTAAAAGGCCTTTATTTTTCAGATAATTTTCAGTCTGGATTCTTCGGACATAGTTAAAAATGAAAATGGAACTGTGAAAACGTAAAGGAAAAAAGGTGGTCAAGGCCTAATTGACTTTTTTACAGGACTCAGAACTGAAACATAGGATAGCCATTTTGTCCTCTCAAGTAGCCCAGGGAACAGATTTATGTGCCTGAGGAGAGACAGCTTCTTGTAAGACATGCTAGATGGATCTTCTGCCTCAAGCCGCAGCTGAGTGAGAACAACTTCCAGCCCCTACTCCGGAAGCATAAAAGTATTTCTACAAACAAAAGGGGGGTGTTAATTTTCACAGGTTTTCAAACGGCGCTTTACCAAATAGCGTGAAATTACACAAGAGAAAACAGTTGAATGTGGTGCCACAGGTGAGGGAAAAACCCCTAAACCCTCAAATTGGGACCTTGAGGTCCGACTATGTACAACAACATGTCCTATGCACACCCATATGAGTAAAAAACAGTAAACACAATTTCTGTTGATCAAAGATGAAGACAATGGTGTCCTTTTTGGAATGTTCACTTTTAATAGTGTGTTGCTTAACAAGCCAGCCAACACGTGTTTCGTCAATAGGGTGTTAAACCCTTGACTTCTTCAGGGCTGTAACGAGGCAAGTGGATTCTTAGACCTTAAAACAGGTGATACTTCCGACCCGGTAGGTCATAAATATTCCACAATAACGGATTAGTGTAATTCAGGGTGTCAAAATACTATTCTTGACCAATTCCGTGGTCAGTAAATTCCAAAATATGTCACAGCCGAGTACGGCACATTTATTCCCAAATCCAAGAATGGCCAAGCCACGGTATCCGGTTGAAACGCGATCCCGGAGACACGAGGAGAGTCGGGCGTACTCGCTACAGACTCACCTACGGCTTATTATGCCGTACTAACTGAAACTGCCATATTGTGGCTTGGCCATTCTTGGATCTGGGAATAAATGTGCCGTACTTGGCTGTGAGATATTTTGGGATTTACTGACATCGGAATTGGTCAAGAATAGTATTTTGACACCCTGAGCTAAGACTCACATTACAGAAAAGATAAGGAATTACACAAAGACCGTCATTGTGGAATATTTATGACCTACCGGGTCGGAAGTATTACCGGTTTTAAGGTCTAAGAATCCACTTGCCTCGTTACAGCCCTGAAGAAGTCAAGGGCTTAACACCCTATTGACGAAGCACGTGTTGGCTGGCTTGTTAAGCAACACACTATTAAAGTGAACATTCCAAAAGGACACCATTGTCTTCATCCTTGATCAACAGAAATTGTGTTGTACTGTTTTTTACTCATATGCGTGTGCATAGGACTTGTTGTTATAAAAGTATTTCTATAACAAGCCCTGTGCATTCAAGTAATATGCGGAATGCAGTAGAGAAAACAAAAACAACCTTTAAAGTCTACTCTTTAGTCATACCCTGGAAACATATACCTGCGGATATGCTTTCACAGACAAGCTGGGAGGGGCGGGGAGCAACAGGTCCCTGTGTGGTTTGGGAGAGGTGGAGAAAGCAGCACACGAGGGAGAGAACAAAAAAACGTATGCACACTCCTGGAGTGCCAAATGAAAACAAATAAAGTGGTTTCCTGCATGTGAGCATTGGATGGATACAAGTCATCTAACCAAAAGGATTGTAAAGCGGTTATGTTTCAAGGAGGGGCAGACACAAGAAGAGAAAGGAAAGACGTCCCATAAGAATTAAGCAAATGAGAGTGAAAAGAAATCCAACCAATGGTAAGCAATGGGCGGGCTCTAATCCCACTGCATGTTTTGGGTATGATTCACAAGGGGCAACTGCCTGTATTTGCAACCAATAAAAAGCCCGAAAGTCAGGAACTAGATTATATTTTGCTTTCCACAAGTCTGCTTAGTGACCATCAGTCATAATTGGCTTCACAATGTTGCACTGTGGAGCTTGTATTTTGCTTGTTACACTTTCGTTAGGAGTTCAAACCCGCAGCATGCAAAGTGGTGTTGACTAAAATGCAAGAGTTGGTTGAAGATGTTATATATGACATATTTTAAAAGTTTACAAAACCATCTATTCAAATTCATAAACTGCTTTCGTCACACACAAACATAAAAGTACATTCTGCTTCCATATTTGTGATGGTTTCTATTTCATTCACAAAATGCATTAAAATAAGCATTGGCAATGCAAATCGTCTTTCGGTAGTTGAAAGTATACTACTGAGCTTTACATCCAGGACAAAGGTACAATATGGGTAGCTGTAGCACAACCTTCTCTATCATATGGTTCTCTCACTCATACAGAACAGGTACAATACAAGTAGCTAAGACATTAAAGAAGGGGTGAGAGGAGTTAAAAACTGTTTTTTACTGGTGTCTCCCTACCACAGGATTCTCTTTTCTATCGACATGTTTCAGCATTCTCATAATGCAAATATGAGGTCAGGTGTCTTCCTCAGGACTGTAGGTATCACAAATCAAATACTGTGAAATAGTCTCTGGTTCACAGAGATGTCTCTGGTGCATTTAATATATTCTTTTTTTCTCTCAATAAAATGGGGCATTAAAAATATCCCTTCATAGAACAGGTATACCTTGGACAGACCAACAGTGCACGTTTACCTCCTCAGAAGACAGGTACAGCGCAAGAAGCAGATCAAACGATCTCCATCCCAGACAACTACAAATCAGGCAGCAGCAGGGAAAGCTTAACTTCTTCATAGGATAAGTACAAAATGGCAATATCAAAGCAAGCTTCCCTCTCTCACAGGAGGCTTTAAGTGCATTCATCCATTCCCTGAAGAACCGATCCAGCAGAACAAGACTAATATAGGTTATCATCACTCATGTACAGTTAAAGCATGAGTGAGATGTAGGTCATGGAGAGAACTCTGGAGTGGGTGCTTAACTAACTGAAATGAATGATTGGTAGAACATGTAGGATCTGACACCATTCTCACTTAGGTGATATTGCACATCAACATTTTCAGGGTTCTACTGCGGTCACTCGGGGACATGCATTTTGTGTTCTTTGGTTTCCTATTTATTGAGAATTGGCCACTACCCTAAAGATCATGGTATTTGGAGCAGTCCAGCCACATCCTAAATGCATATACTCTAGACAGACACACAGGTGCCAACCTCCTTAACAAGGTGTTGAATGCGTGTGCACAAGACGCTTTGCAGACGTAGCCGCGGTGCTGCACCTGTTCAAAATTATACGTGCCGCCACTGGACTAGAATATAGTAACAGCAGAAACATGTTAGGTTTTCTGTATAAGCACCGACTCCATAAATAGTTTACATTTAGATTCATTGTATGTAGATTTGTGTGTGTGGATAACCAGAAATTTTGACATGGCTTCGTTCTCCCTGGGCCTACACTGGACACCTTGGACTACATGCATGTGGCCAGCAAGTACACCTGTTAGATACTGACTAGTGGGTGAGAGATCTGTTTTGGAGAAGAAGTCATAAAATTCCATGGCTAAAAAGTGTGGATGTCATCCAATTTTTTAATCTTTGAATCTAGGGAGTCAGTAATTTCCTTAACAAGCATGGGCAAAGCGAAAAGATCTGACTTCAATGTTTTAACTCATGCAAACACAGGCATGCGGACATGTTGTTTGTGTGCATTAGAACATAAAGCTAGATCCATAGGCTGTTACTAGGGGTCCCAAGAGGGAGCATCTCACGCGTGCAGAACCATAGGCTGCTATTAGGTTTCCCTTCATTTGTTTTAAAAGTTACCTTATTTGTGATATCAAAGGCCCTGCAAGCTGCAATCCACCTTTTGTGATTTCCCAGCAGAGGTTCTATCCAGGGACGCCCCCGCTTACCTTCCCTTATCAGGGCTCAAAACAGTCTCTAATTGTTTCACTTGAGTAAACAACTTCCAGAGACCTGCTTTCCTAATAGGAATCGAATTCAGTGAACAACTGTTTGATGGCTGCTTGATTAAAGAAATACAGAGAGCACATTCCTGGCCATTTCAATTATGCAAATCGCTTGGAAGAAGAGGATTTTTTAATGCATTTATTTGAGGTTTTCTATAGAGTGGTCCCCATCAAATCAAAGTCAGCGAAAAAAATACAGGCTGCCCATCGTGATATTATTGCATGACACATATGGCATCTTTACTGCTGGTGGGAGTCTCAGGGGATATATAGATTTCTCAAAGATGTTTTTATTAGGTTTTTGTACGAGCAGGAAATTACAGCTGGAAAAACAATGCATGGTGGGGTACCACAGGTCGTATGGATACAACATATAATGCATGATGAATGAGTTTCATATAACATCAGAGGACAGGTGTAACAGTATATGTGTGGGTAAAGGAAGTAAAACTATCTGTTTGTATGGTGAGAGAGTGAGGCTGTTTGGTGAAGGAGGGGAGTGGGGTACCCTGGTTGGTAGCAGGATGGGCAGAGAGTGTGAGAGCTAGAGATGAAATAAGAGAGTAGAAGAGGAGAGATAGGCTGGAGTTAGAGAGGGGGTGGTGTGGCAGAGGAGAAGTTGGGTAGGGAGTGGAGGGGGGGATGGATGATGAGGGGGGTTGTATTAAGGGAGGGAAAGGGAGCAGCAACTACTACTGCTAGTTTAGGGGCACATTTGTGAGATAAAACAATCTAATTTGAGCCATATTATACCACTTTCATTGATGGAGTCCTTAAGTATGTGGTTAGTTAGTTAATTGCCCTTCTGTTGAACTGAAGCCATTCCCACCAGGTATGGGAGGAGAGTTTAGACGAGCCCTTCTACTCGGAGAGGATGACTTTGAGGCCGACTGAGACCAAGGATGCCCCATAAAAGACGGTCTTCTTTGTTCGGGCGTATTTTATGTCTGGGGGAGGTTTCCTAATTCACTTATTTGAAAAGTTTTATATAGCGCGTACATGACCCGTCAGGGTATCAGAGCGCTGTACAGAGAAGCACAGAAACAGTGTACATATAAGAGAATAAAGTGCAGAAAATGTGTTAAAAAACATCCAGAAGCATGGTGATATCAAATAACCAAAATGCAGAGTCAATGGAGACCCGGGAGAAAAACAAAAAAATTGATAATCAATTAGAGTGTCAACAGGCCCGTTGCTGCAGGTGATTGTTCAGGAGCAGCCGTTTGACTTCATGTTTGAATGAGTAGGCCAAAGGGTTGGATCTGATTACTAATGTAATGGAGGTTAGAGCCCAATTAGTGTGAAGAATTTGTGATATATAGATTCCAAAAGGATCCTGGGTCCATGCACTTCCATACAGACCAAGGCTACGTCCATGCACCTTACTGTGCGGGCACGCTGTTAACCATCAGAGGGCCCGCTCCAGCATCACAGTGGAATGCCAGCTGGCCAGAGAGTGGACAACGCGCTGAAGGCAGCCTATGGCTTCTCTGCCCTGCTAAGGAGGGCAGGGGCTGCTGGGATATTGAATACTAAATGAGCAGAACAGAGTTGGGTCAGGGTCCTTTAATAATTAACACCCAGCGGCTCCAATATAAGCAACAATGAAAGCAGCGTGTAGACCAACAGGCCACTCGCTCCCCAGGTACTGTCATCTGACTGCCCATCAGGAGTGGGAGTGGGTGACCACCTCACTCCAGCTCATTATGGGCACTGTCTTCAAGCCCAAACTTTTCACTTACAAATCATTTATTTCTAGTGCTTTACTTTAGTTCAATGGGAGCAAAATAAATTGCAACACCTGGAATACATTAGGCTATCACACAAAAGTCAAGGACCGGAAATAGCGTCCGTAGTGACCTAGAGGGAGGTGGTAACCCTATATGGGAGCATAAATCGAAGCCTCTCTTTGCAATTGGACTTATTTACATTCTGTGTCTGACTGCTACAATGGCTCCTAGAAACTGCAGGAAGGGGCGGCCATGCGCAACACTCTTTAGCGTGCATCCAGCCCCGAGCACCTCCAATCTCAACCCCAACCTCCAGCGAAAATGACATTGTTGGAAGTGAGAGTAGGATGTTGAGGGAATTGTAGGGTTTTAAGGGTCAAATTATGGTAAAGGAGTCAGAAAGCTGGCTCTAAACATCCTAATATTTCATAAGCTGCATGATAATGATCCAGCGCGATATTAGCAAACAGCATTCATACACCATATACTCACTTGGGCCCATACATTCATACTACACTAATACTTACACTGGATGTCAGATGTACTCTTTTATCAAAATCCCTGCTACCAATTACCTTCTGATTGAAGAGTAATAACTTACCAATGGATCCTTTGCTAATTGGGAAGTTTAAAATGAGTGACCTTCATTATAGTACATAATCATGGAATAACCACTGAGTCAGGAAGTTTTAAAATGTTTATCTAAAGTTTTAGCAGAGCAAAATACAGAAAACACGGTACTTGATCAAAATACCCAAGAGAAAGCATAGGAACGAATTCTCTAATAAATGACAGTGTTTAAGAAAATATGAGAGGATAGAGACAGCAGCGCAACTAAAGGTTGCAGTATAGTTACCTAAATACGAGAACCAAGCCCCTTAGCCAAGGAGTTGGAAAGAATAGGACCCTGGAAGGATGAAGAGCAAAGACCTCCTTCAGGATCAGGACAGGACTGGTGACCTCTCTATAACGACGCCTGCGCCGTTCCCCTCTCTGGCACTCGACTTCTCCTCGATTCTCCCGTTCTAATGGACTCCGCCGCCCCCTCCTCAGGACCTCTTCCGGACAGGGATTCAGTCAGCAACCGATCAGCATGGCAGCCTGGAGCTCTTCTGTATGTTCTCTCTCTTCTGTGGAATCTAGCTCTGTCTTCGGTATCTTCTGTTCTCTGTGCGCTCTAGCTCTGTTGCTCTGACTAATTAACTAATGCTATATTCTATTATACCCTTCTACGCCCATGTACCTCCCCTTAATGTTGCTAAAATATGGGACCACTACTTCTGATTGGACAGGGACAGGGGGTGGATTCTCGTACCATGTCAATTTTGGCCTAAATTGTGAAGCCTATTGTATTTAGCTTCCCGCCCCTTCAAATTAATACATTCACTTTATTTCCCACCCGTCTCACGACAAATGTTATACAATTTACAGGGGAAAAGTATCAATTTTGTCCTCCGGAAACATAAAGTACATCATCTTCGGCCAATAGGTCGTGGCCTTGGGAGACGTCCAAGTTGACTTCACTTGGCAGGCACACAGGACACATGCGCAGAACCATCTGTTTCTCGAGTTTCAATTCACCAACCCAGGCCCAAGTTTACGAATTACTAAAAGTGCAAGAAGAAAATATTAAAATCACAAATAAAATGTTTCACTGTATGCCCACTTTCCCTACTCTATTCCCATTTAATTATAATCCTATCCTGCATTAGTAGCGTTAAGAAAACGACAATTTAATAATGACATGAGAGCAAGCTTAAGCATGTGAAAACATTAAGCGGCCATTTTAATGCAGACTGCGCAGAAGCAGAAGTTTCCCACCAAGCAAAGAAAGACGTCACACCATGTGATCAGGTTGCGACATGCGCAATGAAGTCCCGCGCTTTAGCGGCCATTTTGGTTTATAGACAAGCGTTATTCATTAGTAAAACACATAGGCAAGCGTCTATCCCTTTTGTGTTTGTGAATGCAAAGATTAGTATTAACAATACAAGTTTAATAATTTAATACTATGAGGAGGATTGCATACAAGCAAGTTTCATTTTTGAAACCTTGCTCCTTCAATCCCCTCTCTGATGGCGTTTCTGAGCCATCAAAAACACTACCCTCAATCAGATGCCAACTTCTAGCAAATCGTTTCATTCTCATTTTTACTTTTTCTATTCTTACAGTCTCCTTCTAGTTCGATTTCATCTAGTTTTCTCTTCTTTCCTTTTCCTGTCACTTTATATGTTCCATTCTTTCTACAGCATTTGCACCATATTGTTATTGCCAAAAGTATTATTGCTATCCCTGCTAAGGGTACTAATATTTGACCCATAAGTCCTTTTCCTACATTAGCAAACCAGGTTCCAATTGACGAGATACTATTTGTCAATCTTTCCCATACACTATCAACTTCCAGTGGTTTAAGTTCTTTCTCAAGTTTCATTATATTTTGTATATACTTTCCAATCTCTGCACTCTTATCAGGAATATAAGTGCAACAATGTTTCGTCCTCAATAATTTACAGACTCCTCTCTCTTTTGCCAATAGAATGTCAAGAGCAAGTCGATTTTGCATCACCATAGATCTAATCACAACCATTTCCGCATTAATCATTAGAAAACCTCCAGCAGTATCCGTTGATAAACGATCAACCACTGTAGACAATTTACATATTTTCCTTGAGTTCAGAATTATTCCCACTTAAGGTATCAATGCACCAAATATATCACCTACAATTTCAGAAAAACTAGCTCTTTTACTACGTATTAATTCACTATTGTTTTCATTGCTCCCAGTGTTTCTTTTTACGTGGTATATTTTTGGAAATACTATTCCAAAATAACAATTTTCATACCACCGTGCAGGAAGCCTAAAGTAAGCCTTATTCCCACACACATAATAGATTCCAGGAAAAACTGAATCTGTTCCTCCTTTGAGTCCCCAACCTCCAAGAATTAAAAAATTGTGTTCACATTCACTGGTACCAATAAAAACATTGTTATAGTCAGTCTTTAACCTATGAAGACAAATTTTCCCTTTCTTTACGAAATCCAGAGCCATAGCAGCTTGAGCTTTGCCAGGTGTGTAACTCCCTTCTTTCTCTGCCCAAGGTGGCAACTGAGCCTTATGCTCTGAAGCTTTCTTTTGAAAATCATGTCTTCTATCGTCTACTAAATTCAAAAATATCTTTTCTTCTTCTAATAAAGAACATGTTAGATTGTGTCTATGTGCATGTGTTATGTCTATCGATTTCATTGTTAAGAAAAATTCACCCATGAACTGTGCGTCTTGACTACTAAGCACTGGGTTCATACTCTTGCGAATCGGAACCTCAGAAAATATCACATCTAAGTTTGAATAATAATACTGCAGTCTACCTGTTCTATAAAATAAGCTTGTTAATACACTACATGATATGCCATATGTCAGTGGTAAGTGATGGTATGTTAATCCTTCTGCTACTGATTCAGGTAACTTCATACAGACATAACAATTACTAACTTCCATTGTGTCTACATACTGAAACAATAACTTTGTAAAAACATTTAAACTAGTGTCGTTATCAGTTATTTCATGATGAATTTCTGCCTCATCTTCTGCCATTAGTTCTACTCTATTGCCCTTCATGTTTGCTGTCCTCCCTTTAGTTTCGTTATTAATCTTCTTATCTTTTATCATAAGGTAAGGAACTGCTACAATCAGGACTAACCATACTATAAGTACCAATACTAGACTACATATGCAAATTGCACAGCATCTTCTACAACAATTTCGTTTTGGTCTCCCAGTAACTCTATCATCAGGCATTTTTCGACAAGGAAGATTGCTCTTCTTATCTCTTCTTCTTTTCTTTAGCGTATTCTTTTGCTTAGTCAGGGTGGTCTTGTTTCTTCTTCGTAAGTAAGTTCTGCACTTGTTCCTTCGCCACCACTGTCACTTGACTCTGAGCTTTCAAGATCTTCAAGAACAATATAAGTCCAGTCAGGACCCTTGAATTTGTTATTCACAAGTCTCAGTCTTTTACTTTTTCTTTTTCCTGACTTTTTCTCTTGTTCTGTTTGACTTGTCACTTCAGGTACTTGTTCTGGATCTTCCCTTCTGGTTGTTATGTGGTACTTTACTCTTTTAATGACACTTGGCCAATGATCTCCTTTTCTTGTTTTCTTTGTTGGCACTGTTTCTCTGTTTTCGTCTTCCGCGATCTCGTTATCTTCACCCCTTAATACTGTTTTGTTTTCTTTGATTACTGCTTCTTTTGTTTGTTCTTTTTCAGGTCTGATTGGTTTCTCTGTAACAGCTCCACTGTGAGTTTCCAATAATTGACCTTGTTCTTTATTTATTTCTTCAAGTTCATTGGTTTCAACGTTTTCTTCTTTTGTGTACTCTTCTTGATCTAACTGGTTCTGATCAGGGCTTATTGCACTGTGAACTTCTGCAGCCTGACCGGATTCTTCTAGACCTGTCTGTTCCTCTTCAAAGTTTATTAAATCTTCACTGTTTTGAGTCCAATTTTCTTTCCCTATCTGACCTTGCTCAGGTTCTCTTATTGTCTTTTCTTCTTGTACCTGAGCTGCTTCTTCTTCACCTATCTGATCTTCTTCAATTTCTTCCAATTTCACTTGACTTCTTGTTCTGTGGTATACTTCAGGAACTTCTACCACTGGTATCCAATCCTGACTTGTGCTCGGTTGTTCTCCGTCAGCTTCTCTCGAACCTCTAGCCTGAGATTCCTCAGCTGGGCAACCTTCAGCTTCTTCAGTGATTGGCGTTGTCTGTAGATTCTCTTCTTCAGGTTCTGGTACTCTCTTTGTGTGGCTTACGTGAATCCAATTAGGAAATCTTGCACACTTCACTGCTGTATTGGTGGTCAATATGACTTGACAAGGTCTGCTCCACCTGGGTGATAGACATGTTTCTCTGGTGTGATTCTTCACTACCACCCAATCACCAGGATTCAGATCATGTTCTAGTTCAGGCTGCCTGGAAACTGCGTCTTCTCCAACCTGATGAGAGACAGAACGCACGAGGTCAGCCAATCCTTTGCAATAATCCAGAACCATATCATCAGATATATTTACTAATTTGTTTGTGGGAACATGTGTTTGTCTCATTGCTCTTCCCATCATTATTTCATGGGGGCTCAATCCTGTCGTTCTGTCAGGTATGTTTCTTATTCCCATCAAGACAAGTGGCAATGCGTCTGGCCACTCTAATGATGTTGATGCACACATTTTTCCCAATCTTGACTTTATAGTGCCATTCAATTGTTCAACCACTCCAGAAGCCTCTGGGCGATATGCACAGTGCAATTTCTGTTTGATTTGAAATGCTTCACAGATTATCTGGATCACTTCACTATTAAAGTGTTTTCCTCTATCTGATTCCAAAGATACTGGAAAACCAAATCTTGGTATGAGCTCTCGTAGCAACAGTTTTGCGACTGTAATGCTGTCATTTCTTCTAGTAGGGTAAGCCTCCACCCACTTGGAAAACAGGCACACTATGACTAGTACGTATTTCAGCCCTCTACATGGTGGTAACTGTATGAAGTCAAACTGGAGTCTTATAAATGGGCCTTCTGCCTTTCCAATCTTTCCAAACCCAATTATCGTTTTCCTGCCTGGATTGTGCATTTGGCAAGTTAGACATCTCTGGCAAAGACTCTCTGCAACAGCCCTGAATTTGGGATTGTACCAATTTTGTCTGAACAGCCTAATCATTGCATCTCTCCCTATGTGTGTGTCTCCATGATGCATTCTAGCCATTTGTGAGAGTAAACAGTCTGGCATGACTGGTCTGCCATCTGCACTGATCCACACTTCATCATCTCCCCTTTGGGAACAACCTACTTTAATCCACAGATTCTTTTCACTTTCATCAACCTCATCTTGCAATTTCTTAACTTCATTCCAAGTTTCAGGTGGCATATACAGCATGAGTTGGCAGCTGATTCCCATTCTTTCCACCCTCTTATTTACTGATGTTCTTGTTTTGGCACAATATTGAGCCACCAAATCCGCATATCTGTTGCCGACTACCACCCAGTCATCTCCTGACTGGTGTGCGGCACATTTTACCACAGCCAATTCTTTTGGTGATTGTATTGTTTCTAGCAATTCCCTTACAAATTGTCCATTTTTAATGGGGGATCCTGAAGAAGTCATGAAATCCCTCTTCATCCATAGTTGGCCAAAATCATGCACAACCCCTTAACCATATTGACTATCAGTAAATATAGTTACTCTCTGATTCCTCCCAATTTTGCAAGCTCTTATTAATGCAATCAATTCAGCTACTTGTGCAGATTTTACTCCTGGTAAATAGGATGCTTCGACTATTCCAGTTAATTCACATACTGCATAGGCAGCAGTTAGTTTACCATCTTCATGTCTTTGACATGATCCATCGACAAATAGCTCCCTGTCTGGCTTTTTAAGAGGCTGTTCCTCAATGTCTGGGCGTGGTTTTGTACATAATTCCGTAATCTGTACACAATCATGTTCATCTTCTTCGTCATCTTTATTTGTTTCATGATATGGGTCTGGCAATAGAGTTGCTGGATTTATTATCGTGCACCTTACCATAGTCACATTCTCAGCACCCATTATTATTCTCTCATATTTGGTCAGCCGACTAGGAGTAAGATGCTGAGTTCGGGTTCTTGTCAACAGATTCACAACTGCATGTGGAACATACACTTTTACAGGGTGTCCCATCACAATTGACTCGCTTTGTTCAATGCTCAAACAAGTTGCTGCTACTGCTTTTAAGCATCCTGGCAACGCGGCTGCTACTGGGTCCAATGTAGCAGAAAAATACGCTATAGGACGTCTGTCTAGTCCATGTCTCTGAGTTAGGACAGAAAGTGCACAATTTTCTCTCTCTTGACAGAATAATGCGAATTCTCTTTTATAATCAGGCATGCCTAAGGCAGGTGCTGAACAAAGTGCGTTTCTCAATTTTACAAAAGCTTCTACACTTTCATCCTCCCACTCAACAGGGTCCTTTGCTTTCTTCTTCGTCATGTTAATTAAGGGCTTAGCCAACATGGAAAAATTTGGTATCCATTGTCGACAGTATCCTACTATTCCTAGGAACATTCGCACTTGTCTTTGGGTTACAGGCATTTGCATTCTCTTTATTAATTCTACTCTTTCAGAGGTTATTCTTCTTTTTCCCCTCTCAATTTGATGTCCCAGATATTTAACTGCTGTCCTGCAAAACTGTAACTTTTCAGGTGAGACTTTATGCCCTTCCTCAGCCAAAAGATTTAATAATGCTATGGAATCAACAACACAGTCTTCTCTGGTGGTCGATGCCACTAATAAGTCGTCGATATATTGAACTAAGACTGAGCTTCCTGGCATCACTAATTTTTCAAGGCACTTTTTCAGTATCTGGTTGAAAATTGAAGGACTTTCTGTGTACCACTGAGGAACACGATTCCACACATAGACTTTATTCTCAAATTTGAATGAGAAAAGATACTGGCTGTCTGGATGCAATGGTATTGAAAAGAATGCTTGACACAAATCAATTACTGTGAACCATCCTGCATTCCATGGGATCTGGTATAGAATTACTGCAGGATTTGGTACTATGGGACAACATGGTTCTACAATCTTATTTATTTTCCTCAGGTCCTGAACAATCCTATATTTTCCACTAGGTTTCTTTAGTCCCATGATTGGTGAATTGCATGGGCTACTCATTACTTCTTTTAGAATATTTTGTTTTACCATTCGATTGATTTCTTCAATGACTCCTGCTTTTACTTCTGCACTCATTTTGTATTGTTTGGTATTTGGGAAAATTGCACCTTCTTTTACAGTAATTTGAACTGGATCTATTTTTGCACATAAGTCCTGCTTCTTTTCCGGTGAAATCCCATACTAATTGATTTACTGTACCTTTTAATTCTTCTGGCAACTCATCTTTTGTTATTAACGAAAACATTTCATCTATTTCTGTACCTTGTTTTGCAACCATAATTTTATATACATGGTCCTCATCTGGTGTCTGAACTGCCACACCATCTGGCGTGCAGAAAATTGTACAGTTCATTTTGCACAATAAGTCTCTACCTAATAAATTCACTGGGCTAGAATCGCACACTACAAATTGGTGCATTTCTCTGAAGTTTCCTATTTTGACTTCCATTGGTTCTGTAAGAGGTGTTCTAATTCTTTGATTAGCTACCCCCACTACTTGGATATCTTCACCAGAGAGAGGAAGGTCTGGGATGTCTGCTGATCTCACAGTAGACCTGGTAGCACCAGTGTCCAAAAGGAAAGTAATATCATTACCTTTCACATTCCCTTCAACATATGGACCAGACTGATCTACCTGTAAGGATGCGCCAAGTACGCACTCCTTCTTCCCCTCTCCTAGGCACCGTCATGAGTAGGAGTCACTGAAATTGTCCTGCAAAAGAAATTGTGATGTCATATAATCATTCTTACCACTTCCTCCTGGGTATCCGATGTCTGTACCGTGCTTTGCTCTGCTTACATTACCCTGAACAGGTGGAGGTGGCAACTGACTCTGGGGATTTACACCCTGCTGTGAGTCATTCTGCGTCTGTGAATTTAAGTTTTGATTTGGGCCATTATTATTTCGAATCTTTTTACACTCGTCCTTCCAATGCCCCAATTTTCCGCATCCATGACAAGGAAATTTCTTTTTAGCTTCTTCTCTACTCATTCGTCCTCTAAATTTTCCACCATTCCCAGTATCACCACTCGTTCCAGAATCTTTTCCTGAATTTTCACTCGGATTTTCCAAATTAATTCCCTGATTCTATGCCATTTTCACTTGTGCCCACATCACTTTCTCCTGCAATTTCTTATGTCTATCCTCAATATCGTCTCCACAATATTTCGCATATTTCAAAATTTCATCTATGGGCTTTCCCTGCCAACACAGCATGTGTTGTTTAATCATCTGGCAAATCTCTGGCTTCAGACCGTAAACAAACCGATACACAAACTGACTCATGTTTTTGTCTCCAATGTCCTCAAATCCACTATACTGTTTAAACACCTGCAATAGGCGTTCATAGTAAGAATGTACTGTTTCACTGGCTTCTTGGGTGGTTCGATCTATTTTTACCCAATCTGTTTCTTTCGGGGTATTTTCCCTTTCAGGTATGTTATCACCTGCTGGTACTTTTTCATCACATCACTTGCCGGGGCACCTGTCTTTGGATCTCTGGGATATTCATCACTTGGCCAATCCACTGTGATCTTACAATCTGTCCATAAATCGGCAGGTACCACTATGTCAAACAGACCATCCAAATCCTTCAACAATACCTTTGACACCTTCACAAACCTTTCAACCTGCTTGTACCATTCAATTGGCTTTTCCCTCAGCTTTGGAAAATCATTCGTAAATGATAAAATATCCTGTCTGCTCCATGGGACATGTACATATCCTCCTCCCGCAACTTCTCGCATTGGATACATTTGATCTGCTTTTCCTGCTTCCTTCATTACATATTCAGATGCTATTCTACTTGTTCGTGCCTCTTCCTTTTTCGTGGCCCACCTAGATCTCCATTTATCTAGATCTCCCCATTTTTGTCAAACTAACATTAATTCTCTTATTTGTAGTCTTCTTCCAGATGCATTCATATTTTCTAAAATCTTTGTCTGAAAATTCTGCTCTATAGGGTTTCTGTAGTACTTTTGATCTCCCTATTTCGATTCCCATCTGTAGTGCTAGATTGGACAATTTTTCATGAAATAACCTCACATTTCTAGTGATACTTCTGCACAGGAACAATAATTCTTCTTCATCATAGGTATTCAAGCGTTCTACTCCTACATTTCCTGCTATTATTTCTTCTAATTCAACTTTCAATTTATGGATATCCAGTATTTTCGGAGGTGTGCACTGTTTAACTGACCCTTGTACCCATCTTTCTAGATCTTCAGGTGTTACTATGGTGGCACTCTTTGCTCCTGATGAAGTTATTAAACTCACATCTTTTGAACATTCAGGTACCTCTTTTCTAGGAGTGCCCTTTACTGGACCTCTGATAGGCAAGTCCATGAGAGATATTGTGGAATCACAATCACTAAATTGATCTTCAATTATTACTGGAGTTTCATGTTGTGAAGGATTTACAGGAGTATTCATAGGAGTGGGTACAGGTATCAATGGAGGGCAGTTTCCTTGAGTACCATATAATGGAACTACTGGACCAATTGTTACAGGAATAGTCAATGAATCAGGATGTACTTTTATCTGAGTTATTTTCCGTACTAATTCTGCTCTGGTCTTTTCTAAAGCTTCCTTTTCTTTGTCATGAAGTATTCTAGTCGGGGTAAATTCATGCATTACCTTTGGTACCATTGGAGTTTGTGGTGGTGCACTAGGAGGGCATCGACTTGTCCCTTCCTGAAATGGTGGGGGATTTCTTAACATTTCTTCCATAAATTCATCTTCTGAATCCTCATTTCTCATGAAATGTTTTGTCTTTTCTGTACATTTTCCTCCTGATTTCTCTCCTTCTGTGAATAATGGATACAGTCCCTCTGTAATCATTGCCCTTCTCCATTGTTTCATCTGACCTTCTCTCGACTCACGTAAATATCTGGGATAAAATCCTGGGTAACTCCTATTACTTCTAGATCGGTCACGTTCAAACGCCTCAGTTTCCCACTCTTCTAAAGCTTCATATTGAGTTAATCTTGGTCTGGGTTCTAAGTCATTCATCCTTAATCTCAAATTTTGAAGAATTCGCCCATTGAACGTGCCATTTTCAGGAAATGCTAATACTCCATCATTTTTGGTGTATTCTATCCAATTCTCCATCCATACACAAGTATGATAACCTCTCTCCATCATCATGAATGATGCTGGCGTTTTAGCTGGTGGAATAATAATTCCTTCTCTAGTTTTGATTGGTTTGTCCTTTTTAAAATAATTCTTAATCTTTTGTAAGAATGACATTTTTCTTCTTTCTCCGTACATTCTATCTAATCTTCGGTGTACAAAATTATATTCTGTAAAACCTAGGAATCTCCTATCTGGACGAGTTCCTGTTAAAGTCGGATCGCGTTTTAACATGCAATCCTTTCTCCACTAAGAATTTTGCTTTTATTATTTCGACCAATCAAATGTCTGCTAACTTTTATTTCCGAACCAATCCTTGCGCGGCCTTTTGGTGACGTTTCTCTGTCAACCCCTCCTTTACAATCTGCTCTTTTCTGTCCTCGCTGGTTTAACCAATCCCAGCGCGGCACCTGTGACGTCAGTACCACTCCTGACTACTGACCCCTCCTTTACAAGAGTCTCTCCACACCCGCTGCTTCAACCTACCACAGCGCGGCGTTTTGTGACGTCAGCTCCCTCTCTGGCAACTGACCCTCCCTTTACAAAAATTTACGCAGACTTATTTTCTCTATAAATCTTAATTAAATTTCAGTAACAGCATAAAACATTCGCTATCGTGCCAGTTTCCACTAATTTCGGAAAAGATAGTTTCTTCCACGCTTTAGTAAAACCTTTCCGTTTACTAATACATACACTACGAGTAAAACACTTCCGTCTACTCTTCACACAAGCTCCAGAAGTACCTGTTACTTCTCCAATGTTACCCTTACTAGGTGATATAACATCAAATTTTTATCAGCGTACCCTTTTTGCTATTACTCACACGCATAGAGTCCCTAACAAGTATTTGAAGTCCTGCTTAACTTCTCAGTACTATTTCTGCCTGACAGATAACCTCACTGCAGTATGGCTTCCACTTGCCACCCACTATTCTTTTTACCTACCCCGGGGTATTCTGGACAACATAAAACAAACTCAAAAATAAACGGAATGTTAGTTCATAAAATACAAATAAATTCTCATTACCCAATTAACAAAGAGTAACAAAAACCGTCCTCTGCTTACCAGAAAACTGATCCAGCGCGATATTAGCAAACAGCATTCATACACCATATACTCACTTGGGCCCATACATTCATACTACACTAATACTTACGCTGGGTGTCAGATGTACTCTTTTATCAAAATCCCTGCTACCAATTACCTTCTGATTGAAGAGTAATAACTTACCAATGGATCCTTTGCTAATTGGGAAGTTTAAAATGAGTGACCTTCATTATAGTACATAATCCTGAAATAACCACTGAGTCAGGAAGTTTTAAAATGTTTATCTAAAGTTTTAGCAGAGCAAAATACAGAAAACACGGTACTTGATCAAAATACCCAAGAGAAAGCATAGGAACGAATTCTCTAATAAATGACAGTGTTTAAGAAAATATGAGAGGATAGAGACAGCAGCGCAACTAAAGGTTGCAGTATAGTTACCTAAATACGAGAATCAAGCCCCTTAGCCAAGGAGTTGGAAAGAATAGGACCCTGGAAGGATGAAGAGCAAAGACCTCCTTCAGGATCAGGACAGGACTGGTGACCTCTCTATAACGACGCCTGCGCCGTTCCCCTCTCTGGCACTCGACTTCTCCTCGATTCTCCCGTTCTAATGGACTCCGCCGCCCCCTCCTCAGGACCTCTTCTGGACAGGGATTCAGTCAGCAACCGATCAGCATGGCAGCCTGGAGCTCTTCTGTATGTTCTCTCTCTTCTGTGGAATCTAGCTCTGTCTTCGGTATCTTCTGTTCTCTGTGCGCTCTAGCTCTGTTGCTCTGACTAATTAACTAATGCTATATTCTATTATACCCTTCTACGCCCATGTACCTCCCCTTAATGTTGCTAAAATATGGGACCACTACTTCTGATTGGACAGGGACAGGGGGTGGATTCTCGTACCATGTCAATTTTGGCCTAAATTGTGAAGCCTATTGTATTTAGCTTCCCGCCCCTTCAAATTAATACATTCACTTTATTTCCCACCCGTCTCATGACAAATGTTATACAATTTACAGGGGAAAAGTATCATTTTTGTCCTCCGGAAACATAAAGTACATCATCTTCGGCCAATAGGTCGTGGCCTTGGGAGACGTCCAAGTTGACTTCACTTGGCAGGCACACAGGACACATGCGCAGAACCATCTGTTTCTCGAGTTTCAATTCACCAACCCAGGCCCAAGCTAACGAATTACTAAAAGTGCAAGAAGAAAATATTAAAATCACAAATAAAATGTTTCACTGTATGCCCACTTTCCCTACTCTATTCCCATTTAATTATAATCCTATCCTGCATTAGTAGCGTTAAGAAAACGACAATTTAATAATGACATGAGAGCAAGCTTAAGCACGTGAAAACATTAAGCGGCCATTTTAATGCAGACTGCGCAGAAGCAGAAGTTTCCCACCAAGCAAAGAAAGACGTCACACCATGTGATCAGGTTGCGACATGCGCAATGAAGTCCCGCGCTTTAGCGGCCATTTTGGTTTATAGACAAGCGTTATTCATTAGTAAAACACATAGGCAAGCGTCTATCCCTTTTGTGTTTGTGAATGCAAAGATTAGTATTAACAATACAAGTTTAATAATTTAATACTATGAGGAGGATTGCATACAAGCAAGTTTCATTTTTGAAACCTTGCTCCTTCAATCCCCTCTCTGATGGCGTTTCTGAGCCATCAAAAACACTACCCTCAATCAGATGCCAACTTCTAGCAAATCGTTTCATTCTCATTTTTACTTTTTCTATTCTTACAGTCTCCTTTTAATTTCTTGTATAAATCACTTCTCCATTCTTCTAGTTCGATTTCATCTAGTTTTCTCTTCTTTCCTTTTCCTGTCACTTTATATGTTCCATTCTTTCTACAGCATTTGCACCATATTGTTATTGCCAAAAGTATTATTGCTATCCCTGCTAAGGGTACTAATATTTGACCCATAAGTCCTTTTCCTACATTAGCAAACCAGGTTCCAATTGACGAGATACTATTTGTCAATCTTTCCCATACACTATCAACTTCCAGTGGTTTAAGTTCTTTCTCAAGTTTCGTTATATTTTGTATATACTTTCCAATCTCTGCACTCTTATCAGGAATATAAGTGCAACAATGTTTCGTCCTCAATAATTTACAGACTCCTCCCTCTTTTGCCAATAGAATGTCAAGAGCAAGTCGATTTTGCATCACCATAGATCTAATCGCAACCATTTCCGCATTAATCATTAGAAAACCTCCAGCAGTATCCGTTGATAAACGATCAACCACTGTAGACAATTTACATATTTTCCTTGAGTTCAGAATTATTCCCACTGAAGGTATCAATGCACCAAATATATCACCTACAATTTCAGAAAAACTAGCTCTTTTACTACGTATTAATTCACTATTGTTTTCATTGCTCCCAGTGTTTCTTTTTACGTGGTATATTTTTGGAAATACTATTCCAAAATAACAACTTCCATACCACCGTGCAGGAAGCCTAAAGTAAGCCTTATTCCCACACACATAATAGATTCCAGGAAAAACTGAATCTGTTCCTCCTTTGAGTCCCCAACCTCCAAGAATTAAAAAATTGTGTTCACATTCACTGGTACCAATAAAAACATTGTTATAGTCAGTTTTTAACCTATGAAGACAAATGTTCCCTTTCTTTACGAAATCCAGAGCCATAGCAGCTTGAGCTTTGCCAGGTGTGTAACTCCCTTCTTTTTCTGCCCAAGGTGGCAACTGAGCCTTATGCTCTGAAGCTTTCTTTTGAAAATCATGTCTTCTATCGTCTACTAAATTCAAAAATATCTTTTCTTCTTCTAATAAAGAACATGTTAGATTGTGTCTATGTGCATGTGTTATGTCTATCGATTTCATTGTTAAGAAAAATTCACCCATGAACTGTGCGTCTTGACTACTAAGCACTGGGTTCATACTCTTGCGAATCGGAACCTCAGAAAATATCACATCTAAGTTTGAATAATAATACTGCAGTCTACCTGTTCTATAAAATAAACTTGTTAATACACTACATGATGATGCCATATGTCAGTGGTAAGTGATGGTATGTTAATCCTTCCGCTACTGATTCAGGTAACTTCATACAGACATAACAATTACTAACTTCCATTGTGTCTACATATTGAAACAATAATTTTGTAAAAACATTTAAACTAGTGTCGTTATCAGTTATTTCATGATGAATTTCTGCCTCATCTTCTGCCATTAGTTCTACTCTATTGCCCTTCATGTTTGCTGTCCTCCCTTTAGTTTCGTTATTAATCTTCTTATCTTTTATCATAAGGTAAGGACCTGCTACAATCAGGACTAACCATACTATAAGTACCAATACTAGACTACATATGCAAATTGCACAGCATCTTCTACAACAATTTCGTTTTGGTCTCCCAGTAACTCTATCATCAGGCATTTTTCGACAAGGAAGATTGCTCTTCTTATCTCTTCTTCTTTTCTTTAGCGTATTCTTTTGCTTAGTCAGGGTGGTCTTGTTTCTTCTTCGTAAGTAAGTTCTGCACTTGTTCCTTCGCCACCACTGTCACTTGACTCTGAGCTTTCAAAATCTTCAAGAACAATATAAGTCCAGTCAGGACCCTTGAATTTGTTATTCACAAGTCTCAGTCTTTTACTTTTCTTTTTCCTGACTTTTTCTCTTGTTCTGTTTGACTTGTCACTTCAGGTACTTGTTCTGGATCTTCCCTTCTGGTTGTTATGTGGTACTTTACTCTTTTAATGACACTTGGCCAATGATCTCCTTTTCTTGTTTTCTTTGTTGGCACTGTTTCTCTGTTTTTCGTCTTCCGCGATCTCGTTATCTTCACCCCTTAATACTGTTTTGTTTTCTTTGATTACTGCTTCTTTTGTTTGTTCTTTTTCAGGTCTGATTGGTTTCTCTGTAACAGCTCCACTGTGAGTTTCCAATAATTGACCTTGTTCTTTATTTATTTCTTCAAGTTCATTGGTTTCAACGTTTTCTTCTTCTGTGTACTCTTCTTGATCTAACTGGTTCTGATCAGGGCTTATTGCACTGTGAACTTCTGCAGCCTGACCGGATTCTTCTAGACCTGTCTGTCCCTCTTCAAAGTTTATTAAATCTTCACTGTTTTGAGTCCAATTTTCTTTCCCTATCTGACCTTGCTCAGGTTCTCTTATTGTCTTTTCTTCTTGTACCTGAGCTGCTTCTTCTTCACCTATCTGATCTTCTTCAATTTCTTCCAATTTCACTTGACTTCTTGTTCTGTGGTATACTTCAGGAACTTCTACCACTGGTATCCAATCCTGACTTGTGCTCGGTTGTTCTCCGTCAGCTTCTCTCGAACCTCTAGCCTGAGATTCCTCAGCTGGGCAACCTTCAGCTTCTTCAGTGATTGGCGTTGTCTGTAGATTCTCTTCTTCAGGTTCTGGTACTCTCTTTGTGTGGCTTACGTGAATCCAATTAGGAAATCTTGCACACTTCACTGCTGTATTGGTGGTCAATATGACTTGACAAGGTCTGCTCCACCTGGGTGATAGACACGTTTCTCTGGTGTGATTCTTCACTACCACCCAATCACCAGGATTCAGATCATGTTCTAGTTCAGGCTGCCTGGAAACTGCGTCTTCTCCAACCTGATGAGAGACAGAACGCACGAGGTCAGCCAATCCTTTGCAATAATCCAGAACCATATCATCAGATATATTTACTAATTTGTTTGTGGGAACATGTGTTTGTCTCATTGCTCTTCCCATCATTATTTCATGGGGGCTCAATCCTGTCGTTCTGTCAGGTATGCTTCTTATTCCCATCAAGACAAGTGGCAATGCGTCTGGCCACTCTAATGATGTTGATGCACACATTTTTCCCAATCTTGACTTTATAGTGCCATTCAATTGTTCAACCACTCCAGAAGCCTCTGGGCGATATGCACAGTGCAATTTCTGTTTGATTTGAAATGCTTCACAGATTATCTGGATCACTTCACTATTAAAGTGTTTTCCTCTATCTGATTCCAAAGATACTGGAAAACCAAATCTTGGTATGAGCTCTCGTAGCAACAGTTTTGCGACTGTAATGCTGTCATTTCTTCTAGTAGGGTAAGCCTCCACCCACTTGGAAAACAGGCACACTATGACTAGTACGTATTTCAGCCCTCTACATGGTGGTAACTGTATGAAGTCAAACTGGAGTCTTATAAATGGGCCTTCTGCCTTTCCAATCTTTCCAAACCCAATTATCGTTTTCCTGCCTGGATTGTGCATTTGGCAAGTTAGACATCTCTGGCAAAGACTCTCTGCAACAGCCCTGAATTTGGGATTGTACCAATTTTGTCTGAACAGCCTAATCATTGCATCTCTCCCTATGTGTGTGTCTCCATGATGCATTCTAGCCATTTGTGAGAGTAAACAGTCTGGCATGACTGGTCTGCCATCTGCACTGATCCACACTTCATCATCTCCCCTTTGGGAACAACCTACTTTAATCCACAGATTCTTTTCACTTTCATCAACCTCATCTTGCAATTTCTTCACCTCATTCCAAGTTTCAGGTGGCATATACAGCATAAGTTGGCAGCTGATTCCCATTCTTTCCACCCTCTTATTTACTGATGTTCTTATTTTGGCACAATATTGAGCCACCAAATCCGCATATCTGTTGCCGACTACCACCCAGTCATCTCCTGACTGGTGTGCGGCACATTTCACCACAGCCAATTCTTTTGGTGATTGTATTGCTTCTAGCAATTCCCTTATAAATTGTCCATTTTTAATGGGGGATCCTGAAGAAGTCATGAAATCCCTCTGCATCCATAGTTGGCCAAAATCATGCACAACCCCGTAACCATATTGACTATCAGTAAATATAGTTACTCTCTGATTCCTCCCAATTTTGCAAGCTCTTATTAATGCAATCAATTCAGCTACTTGTGCAGATTTTACTCCTGGTAAATAGGATGCTTCGACTATTCCAGTTAATTCACATACTGCATAGGCAGCAGTTAGTTTACCATCTTCATGTCTTTGACATGATCCATCGACAAATAGCTCCCTGTCTGGCTTTTTAAGAGGCTGTTCCTCAATGTCTGGGCGTGGTTTTGTACATAATTCTGTAATCTGTACACAATCATGTTCATCTTCTTCGTCATCTTTATTTGTTTCATGATATGGGTCTGGCAATAGAGTTGCTGGATTTATTATCGTGCACCTTACCATAGTCACATTCTCAGCACCCATTATTATTCTCTCATATTTGGTCAGCCGACTAGGAGTAAGATGCTGAGTTCGGGTTCTTGTCAACAGATTCACAACTGCATGTGGAACATACACTTTTACAGGGTGTCCCATCACAATTGACTCGCTTTGTTCAATGCTCAAACAAGTTGCTGCTACTGCTTTTAAGCATCCTGGCAACGCGGCTGCTACTGGGTCCAATGTAGCAGAAAAATACGCTATAGGACGTCTGTCTAGTCCATGTCTCTGAGTTAGGACAGAAAGTGCACAATTTTCTCTCTCTTGACAGAATAATGCGAATTCTCTTTTATAATCAGGCATGCCTAAGGCAGGTGCTGAACAAAGTGCGTTTCTCAATTTTACAAAAGCTTCTACACTTTCATCCTCCCACTCAACAGGGTCCTTTGCTTTCTTCTTCGTCATGTTAATTAAGGGCTTAGCCAACATGGAAAAATTTGGTATCCATTGTCGACAGTATCCTACTATTCCTAGGAACATTCGCACTTGTCTTTGGGTTACAGGCATTTGCATTCTCTTTATTAATTCTACTCTTTCAGAGGTTATTCTTCTTTTTCCCCTCTCAATTTGATGTCCCAGATATTTAACTGCTGTCCTGCAAAACTGTAACTTTTCAGGTGAGACTTTATGCCCTTCCTCAGCCAAAAGATTTAATAATGCTATGGAATCAACAACACAGTCTTCTCTGGTGGTCGATGCCACTAATAAGTCGTCGATATATTGAACTAAGACTGAGCTTCCTGGCATCACTAATTTTTCAAGGCACTTTTTCAGTATCTGGTTGAAAATGGAAGGACTTTCTGTGTACCCCTGAGGAACACGATTCCACACATAGACTTTATTCTCAAATTTGAATGAGAAAAGATACTGGCTGTCTGGATGCAATGGTATTGAAAAGAATGCTTGACACAAATCAATTACTGTGAACCATCCTGCATTCCATGGAATCTGATATAGGATTACTGCAGGATTTGGTACTATAGGACAACATGGTTCTACAATCTTATTTATTTTCCTCAGGTCCTGAACAATCCTATATTTTCCACTAGGTTTCTTTAGTCCCATGATTGGTGAATTGCATGGGCTACTCATTACTTCTTTTAGAATATTTTGTTTTACCATTCGATTGATTTCTTCAATGACTCGTGCTTTTACTTCTGCACTCATTTTGTATTGTTTGGTATTTGGGAAAATTGCACCTTCTTTTACAGTAATTTGAACTGGATCTATTTTTCACATAAGTCCTGCTTCTTTTCCGGTGAAATCCCATACTAATTGATTTACTGTACTTTTTAATTCTTCTGGCAACTCATCTTTTGTTATTAACGAAAACATTTCATCTATTTCTGTACCTTGTTTTGCAACCATAATTTTATATACATGGTCCTCATCTGGTGTCTGAACTGCCACACCATCTGGCGTGCAGAAAATTGTACAGTTCATTTTGCACAATAAGTCTCTACCTAATAAATTCACTGGGCTAGAATCGCACACTACAAATTGGTGCATTTCTCTGAAGTTTCCTATTTTGACTTCCATTGGTTCTGTAAGAGGTGTTCTAATTCTTTGATTAGCTACCCCCACTACTTGGATATCTTCACCAGAGAGAGGAAGGTCTGGGATGTCTGCTGATCTCACAGTAGACCTGGTAGCACCAGTGTCCAAAAGGAAAGTAATATCATTACCTTTCACATTCCCTTCAACATATGGACCAGACTGATCTACCTGTAAGGATGCGCCAAGTACGCACTCCTTCTTCCCCCTCCTAGGCACCGTCATGAGTAGGAGTCACTGAAATTGTCCTGCAAAAGAAATTGTGATGTCATATAATCATTCTTACCACTTCCTCCTGGGTATCCGATGTCTGTACCGTGCTTTGCTCTGCTTACATTACCCTGAACAGGTGGAGGTGGCAACTGACTCTGGGGATTTACACCCTGCTGTGAGTCATTCTGCGTCTGTGAATTTAAGTTTTGATTTGGGCCATTATTATTTCGAATCTTTTTACACTCGTCCTTCCAATGCCCCAATTTTCCGCATCCATGACAAGGAAATTTCTTTTTAGCTTCTTCTCTACTCATTCGTCCTCTAAATTTTCCACCATTCCCAGTATCACCACTCGTTCCAGAATCTTTTCCTGAATTTTCACTCGGATTTTCCAAATTAATTCCCTGCTTCTCTGCCATTTTCACTTGTGCCCACATCACTTTCTCCTGCAATTTCTTATGTCTATCCTCAATATCGTCTCCACAATATTTCGCATATTTCAAAATTTCATCTATGGGCTTTCCCTGCCAACACAGCATGTGTTGTTTAATCATCTGGCAAATCTCTGGCTTCAGACCGTAAACAAACCGATACACAAACTGACTCATGTTTTTGTCTCCAATGTCCTCAAATCCACTATACTGTTTAAACACCTGCAATAGGCGTTCATAGTAAGAATGTACTGTTTCACTGGCTTCTTGGGTGGTTCGATCTATTTTTACCCAATCTGTTTCTTTCGGGGTATTTTCCCTTTCAGGTATGTTATCACCTGCTGGTACTTCTTCATCACATCACTTGCCGGGGCACCTGTCTTTGGATCTCTGGGATATTCATCACTTGGCCAATCCACTGTGATCTTACAATCTGTCCATAAATCGGCAGGTACCACTATGTCAAACAGACCATCCAAATCCTTCAACAATACCTTTGACACCTTCACAAACCTTTCAACCTGCTTGTACCATTCAATTGGCTTTTCCCTCAGCTTTGGAAAATCATTCGTAAATGATAAAATATCCTGTCTGCTCCATGGGACATGTACATATCCTCCTCCCGCAACTTCTCGCATTGGATACATTTGATCTGCTTTTCCTGCTTCCTTCATTACATATTCAGATGCTATTCTACTTGTTCGTGCCTCTTCCTTTTTCGTGGCCCACCTAGATCTCCATTTATCTAGATCTCCCCATTTTTGTCAAACTAACATTAATTCTCTTATTTGTAGTCTTCTTCCAGATGCATTCATATTTTCTAAAATCTTTGTCTGAAAATTCTGCTCTATAGGGTTTCTGTAGTACTTTTGATCTCCCTATTTCGATTCCCATCTGTAGTGCTAGATTGGACAATTTTTCATGAAATAACCTCACATTTCTAGTGATACTTCTGCACAGGAACAATAATTCTTCTTCATCATAGGTATTCAAGCGTTCTACGCCTACATTTCCTGCTATTATTTCTTCTAATTCAACTTTCAATTTATGGATATCCAGTATTTTCGGAGGTGTGCACTGTTTAACTGACCCTTGTACCCATCTTTCTAGATCTTCAGGTGTTACTATGGTGGCACTTTTTGCTCCTGATGAAGTTATTAAACTCACATCTTTTGAACATTCAGGTACCTCTTTTCTAGGAGTGCCCTTTACTGGACCTCTGATAGGCAAGTCCATGAGAGATATTGTGGAATCACAATCACTAAATTGATCTTCAATTATTACTGGAGTTTCATGTTGTGAAGGATTTACAGGAGTATTCATAGGAGTGGGTACAGGTATCAATGGAGGGCAGTTTCCTTGAGTACCATCTAATGGAACTACTGGACCAATTGTTACAGGAATAGTCAATGAATCAGGATGTACTTTTATCTGAGTTATTTTCCGTACTAATTCTGCTCTGGTCTTTTCTAAAGCTTCCTTTTCTTTGTCATGAAGTATTCTAGTCGGGGTAAATTCATGCATTACCTTTGGTACCATTGGAGTTTGTGGTGGTGCACTAGGAGGGCATCGACTTGTCCCTTCCTGAAATGGTGGGGGATTTCTTAACATTTCTTCCATAAATTCATCTTCTGAATCCTCATTTCTCATGAAATGTTTTGTCTTTTCTGTACATTTTCCTCCTGATTTCTCTCCTTCTGTGAATAATGGATACAGTCCCTCTGTAATCATTGCCCTTCTCCATTGTTTCATCTGACCTTCTCTCGACTCACGTAAATATCTGGGATAAAATCCTGGGTAACTCCTATTACTTCTAGATCGGTCACGTTCAAACGCCTCAGTTTCCCACTCTTCTAAAGCTTCATATTGAGTTAATCTTGGTCTGGGTTCTAAGTCATTCATCCTTAATCTCAAATTTTGAAGAATTCGCCCATTGAACGTGCCATTTTCAGGAAATGCTAATACTCCATCATTTTTGGTGTATTCTATCCAATTCTCCATCCATACACAAGTATGATAACCTCTCTCCATCATCATGAATGATGCTGGCGTTTTAGCTGGTGGAATAATAATTCCTTCTCTAGTTTTGATTGGTTTGTCCTTTTTAAAATAATTCTTAATCTTTTGTAAGAATGACATTTTTCTTCTTTCTCCGTACATTCTATCTAATCTTCGGTGTACAAAATTATATTCTGTAAAACCTAAGAATCTCCTATCTGGACGAGTTCCTGTTAAAGTCGGATCGCGTTTTAACATGCAATCCTTTCTCCACTAAGAATTTTGCTTTTATTATTTCGACCAATCAAATGTCTGCTAACTTTTATTTCCGAACCAATCCTTGCGCGGCCTTTTGGTGACGTTTCTCTGTCAACCCCTCCTTTACAATCTGCTCTTTTCTGTCCTCGCTGGTTTAACCAATCCCAGCGCGGCACCTGTGACGTCAGTACCACTCCTGACTACTGACCCCTCCTTTACAAGAGTCTCTCCACACCCGCTGCTTCAACCTACCACAGCGCGGCGTTTTGTGACGTCAGCTCCCTCTCTGGCAACTGACCCTCCCTTTACAAAAATTTACGCAAACTTATTTTCTCTATAAATCTTAATTAAATTTCAGTAACAACATGCCAGTTTCCACTAATTTCGGAAAAGATAGTTTCTTCCACGCTTTAGTAAAACCTTTCCGTTTACTAATACATACACTACGAGTAAAACACTTCCGTCTACTCTTCACACAAGCTCCAGAAGTACCTGTTACTTCTCCAATGTTACCCTTACTAGGTGATATAACATCAAATTTTTATCAGCGTACCCTTTTTGCTATTACTCACACGCATAGAGTCCCTAACAAGTATTTGAAGTCCTGCTTAACTTCTCAGTACTATTTCTGCCTGACAGATAACCTCACTGCAGTATGGCTTCCACTTGCCACCCACTATTCTTTTTACCTACCCCGGGGTATTCTGGACAACATAAAACAAACTCAAAAATAAACGGAATGTTAGTTCATAAAATACAAATAAATTCTCATTACCCAATTAACAAAGAGTAACAAAAACCGTCCTCTGCTTACCAGAAAACTGATCCAGCGCGATATTAGCAAACAGCATTCATACACCATATACTCACTTGGGCCCATACATTCATACTACACTAATACTTACGCTGGGTGTCAGATGTACTCTTTTATCAAAATCCCTGCTACCAATTACCTTCTGATTGAAGAGTAATAACTTACCAATGGATCCTTTGCTAATTGGGAAGTTTAAAATGAGTGACCTTCATTATAGTACATAATCCTGAAATAACCACTGAGTCAGGAAGTTTTAAAATGTTTATCTAAAGTTTTAGCAGAGCAAAATACAGAAAACACGGTACTTGATCAAAATACCCAAGAGAAAGCATAGGAACGAATTCTCTAATAAATGACAGTGTTTAAGAAAATATGAGAGGATAGAGACAGCAGCGCAACTAAAGGTTGCAGTATAGTTACCTAAATACGAGAACCAAGCCCCTTAGCCAAGGAGTTGGAAAGAATAGGACCCTGGAAGGATGAAGAGCAAAGACCTCCTTCAGGATCAGGACAGGACTGGTGACCTCTCTATAACGACGCCTGCGCCGTTCCCCTCTCTGGCACTCGACTTCTCCTCGATTCTCCCGTTCTAATGGACTCCGCCGCCCCCTCCTCAGGACCTCTTCTGGACAGGGATTCAGTCAGCAACCGATCAGCATGGCAGCCTGGAGCTCTTCTGTATGTTCTCTCTCTTCTGTGGAATCTAGCTCTGTCTTCGGTATCTTCTGTTCTCTGTGCGCTCTAGCTCTGTTGCTCTGACTAATTAACTAATGCTATATTCTATTATACCCTTCTACGCCCATGTACCTCCCCTTAATGTTGCTAAAATATGGGACCACTACTTCTGATTGGACAGGGACAGGGGGTGGATTCTCGTACCATGTCAATTTTGGCCTAAATTGTGAAGCCTATTGTATTTAGCTTCCCGCCCCTTCAAATTAATACATTCACTTTATTTCCCACCCGTCTCACGACAAATGTTATACAATTTACAGGGGAAAAGTATCAATTTTGTCCTCCGGAAACATAAAGTACATCATCTTCGGCCAATAGGTCGTGGCCTTGGGAGACGTCCAAGTTGACTTCACTTGGCAGGCACACAGGACACATGCGCAGAACCATCTGTTTCTCGAGTTTCAATTCACCAACCCAGGCCCAAGTTTACGAATTACTAAAAGTGCAAGAAGAAAATATTAAAATCACAAATAAAATGTTTCACTGTATGCCCACTTTCCCTACTCTATTCCCATTTAATTATAATCCTATCCTGCATTAGTAGCGTTAAGAAAACGACAATTTAATAATGACATGAGAGCAAGCTTAAGCATGTGAAAACATTAAGCGGCCATTTTAATGCAGACTGCGCAGAAGCAGAAGTTTCCCACCAAGCAAAGAAAGACGTCACACCATGTGATCAGGTTGCGACATGCGCAATGAAGTCCCGCGCTTTAGCGGCCATTTTGGTTTATAGACAAGCGTTATTCATTAGTAAAACACATAGGCAAGCGTCTATCCCTTTTGTGTTTGTGAATGCAAAGATTAGTATTAACAATACAAGTTTAATAATTTAATACTATGAGGAGGATTGCATACAAGCAAGTTTCATTTTTGAAACCTTGCTCCTTCAATCCCTCTCTGATGGCGTTTCTGAGCCATCAAAAACACTACCCTCAATCAGATGCCAACTTCTAGCAAATCGTTTCATTCTCATTTTTACTTTTTCTATTCTTACAGTCTCCTTCTAGTTCGATTTCATCTAGTTTTCTCTTCTTTCCTTTTCCTGTCACTTTATATGTTCCATTCTTTCTACAGCATTTGCACCATATTGTTATTGCCAAAAGTATTATTGCTATCCCTGCTAAGGGTACTAATATTTGACCCATAAGTCCTTTTCCTACATTAGCAAACCAGGTTCCAATTGACGAGATACTATTTGTCAATCTTTCCCATACACTATCAACTTCCAGTGGTTTAAGTTCTTTCTCAAGTTTCGTTATATTTTGTATATACTTTCCAATCTCTGCACTCTTATCAGGAATATAAGTGCAACAATGTTTCGTCCTCAATAATTTACAGACTCCTCCCTCTTTTGCCAATAGAATGTCAAGAGCAAGTCGATTTTGCATCACCATAGATCTAATCGCAACCATTTCCGCATTAATCATTAGAAAACCTCCAGCAGTATCCGTTGATAAACGATCAACCACTGTAGACAATTTACATATTTTCCTTGAGTTCAGAATTATTCCCACTGAAGGTATCAATGCACCAAATATATCACCTACAATTTCAGAAAAACTAGCTCTTTTACTACGTATTAATTCACTATTGTTTTCATTGCTCCCAGTGTTTCTTTTTACGTGGTATATTTTTGGAAATACTATTCCAAAATAACAACTTCCATACCACCGTGCAGGAAGCCTAAAGTAAGCCTTATTCCCACACACATAATAGATTCCAGGAAAAACTGAATCTGTTCCTCCTTTGAGTCCCCAACCTCCAAGAATTAAAAATTGTGTTCACATTCACTGGTACCAATAAAAACATTGTTATAGTCAGTCTTTAACCTATGAAGACAAATGTTCCCTTTCTTTACGAAATCCAGAGCCATAGCAGCTTGAGCTTTGCCAGGTGTGTAACTCCCTTCTTTCTCTGCCCAAGGTGGCAACTGAGCCTTATGCTCTGAAGCTTTCTTTTGAAAATCATGTCTTCTATCGTCTACTAAATTCAAAAATATCTTTTCTTCTTCTAATAAAGAACATGTTAGATTGTGTCTATGTGCATGTGTTATGTCTATCGATTTCATTGTTAAGAAAAATTCACCCATGAACTGTGCGTCTTGACTACTAAGCACTGGGTTCATACTCTTGCGAATCGGAACCTCAGAAAATATCACATCTAAGTTTGAATAATAATACTGTAGCCTACCTGTTCTATAAAATAAACTTGTTAATACACTACATGAGATGCCATATGTCAGTGGTAAGTGATGGTATGTTAATCCTTCCGCTACTGATTCAGGTAACTTCATACAGACATAACAATTACTAACTTCCATTGTGTCTACATACTGAAACAATAACTTTGTAAAAACATTTAAACTAGTGTCGTTATCAGTTATTTCATGATGAATTTCTGCCTCATCTTCTGCCATTAGTTCTACTCTATTGCCCTTCATGTTTGCTGTCCTCCCTTTAGTTTCGTTATTAATCTTCTTATCTTTTATCATAAGGTAAGGACCTGCTACAATCAGGACTAACCATACTATAAGTACCAATACTAGACTACATATGCAGATTGCACAGCATCTTCTACAACAATTCCGTTTTGGTCTCCCAGTAACTCTATCATCAGGCATTTTTCGACAAGGAAGATTGCTCTTCTTATCTCTTCTTCTTTTCTTTAGCTTATTCTTTTGCTTAGTCAGGGTGGTCTTGTTTCTTCTTCGTAAGTTAGTTCTGCACTTGTTCCTTCGCCACCACTGTCACTTGACTCTGAGCTTTCAAAATCTTCAAGAATAATATAAGTCCAGTCAGGACCCTTGAATTTGTTATTCACAAGTCTCAGTCTTTTACTTTTCTTTTTCCTGACTTTTTCTCTTGTTCTGTTTGACTTGTCACTTCAGGTACTTGTTCTGGATCTTCACTTCTGGTTGTTATGTGGTACTTTACTCTTTTAATGACACTTGGCCAATGATCTCCTTTTCTTGTTTTCTTTGTTGGCACTGTTTCTCTGTTTTCGTCTTCCGCGATCTCGTTATCTTCACCCCTTAATACTGTTTTGTTTTCTTTGATTACTGCTTCTTTTGTTTGTTCTTTTTCAGGTCTGATTGGTTTCTCTGTAACAGCTCCACTGTGAGTTTCCAATAATTGACCTTGTTCTTTATTTATTTCTTCAAGTTCATTGGTTTCAACGTTTTCTTCTTCTGTGTACTCTTCTTGATCTAACTGGTTCTGATCAGGGCTTATTGCACTGTGAACTTCTGCAGCCTGACCGGATTCTTCTAGACCTGTCTGTCCCTCTTCAAAGTTTATTAAATCTTCACTGTTTTGAGTCCAATTTTCTTTCCCTATCTGACCTTGCTCAGGTTCTCTTATTGTCTTTTCTTCTTGTACCTGAGCTGCTTCTTCTTCACCTATCTGATCTTCTTCAATTTCTTCCAATTTCACTTGACTTCTTGTTCTGTGGTATACTTCAGGAACTTCTACCACTGGTATCCAATCCTGACTTGTGCTCGGTTGTTCTCCGTCAGCTTCTCTCGAACCTCTAGCCTGAGATTCCTCAGCTGGGCAACCTTCAGCTTCTTCAGTGATTGGCGTTGTCTGTAGATTCTCTTCTTCAGGTTCTGGGTCACTGTCTCTTTGTGTGGCTTACGTGAATCCAATTAGGAAATCTTGCACACTTCACTGCTGTATTGGTGGTCAATATGACTTGACA
This sequence comes from Calotriton arnoldi, assembly GCA_963921515.1. Classification (NCBI taxonomy): domain Eukaryota; kingdom Metazoa; phylum Chordata; class Amphibia; order Caudata; family Salamandridae; genus Calotriton; species Calotriton arnoldi. The sequence goes on along the minus strand of CAWUFW010004660.1, from coordinate 559,969 downwards.
AGGTCTGCTCCACCTGGGTGATAGACACGTTTCTCTGGTGTGATTCTTCACTACCACCCAATCACCAGGATTCAGATCATGTTCTAGTTCAGGCTGCCTGGAAACTGCGTCTTCTCCAACCTGATGAGAGACAGAACGCACGAGGTCAGCCAATCCTTTGCAATAATCCAGAACCATATCATCAGATATATTTACTAATTTGTTTGTGGGAACATGTGTTTGTCTCATTGCTCTTCCCATCATTATTTCATGGGGGCTCAATCCTGTCGTTCTGTCAGGTATGCTTCTTATTCCCATCAAGACAAGTGGCAATGCGTCTGGCCACTCTAATGATGTTGATGCACACATTTTTCCCAATCTTGACTTTATAGTGCCATTCAATTGTTCAACCACTCCAGAAGCCTCTGGGCGATATGCACAGTGCAATTTCTGTTTGATTTGAAATGCTTCACAGATTATCTGGATCACTTCACTATTAAAGTGTTTTCCTCTATCTGATTCCAAAGATACTGGAAAACCAAATCTTGGTATGAGCTCTCGTAGCAACAGTTTTGCGACTGTAATGCTGTCATTTCTTCTAGTAGGGTAAGCCTCCACCCACTTGGAAAACAGGCACACTATGACTAGTACGTATTTCAGCCCTCTACATGGTGGTAACTGTATGAAGTCAAACTGGAGTCTTATAAATGGGCCTTCTGCCTTTCCAATCTTTCCAAACCCAATTATCGTTTTCCTGCCTGGATTGTGCATTTGGCAAGTTAGACATCTCTGGCAAAGACTCTCTGCAACAGCCCTGAATTTGGGATTGTACCAATTTTGTCTGAACAGCCTAATCATTGCATCTCTCCCTATGTGTGTGTCTCCATGATGCATTCTAGCCATTTGTGAGAGTAAACAGTCTGGCATGACTGGTCTGCCATCTGCACTGATCCACACTTCATCATGTCCCCTTTGGGAACAACCTACTTTAATCCACAAATTCTTCTCACTTTCATCAACCTCATCTTGCAATTTCTTAACTTCATTCCAAGTTTCTGGTGGCATATACAGCATAAGTTGGCAGCTGATTCCCATTCTTTCCACCCTCTTATTTACTGACGTTCTTGTTTTGGCACAATATTGAGCCACCAAATCCGCATATCTGTTGCCGACTACCACCCAGTCATCTCCTGACTGGTGTGCGGCACATTTCACCACAGCCAATTCTTTTGGTGATTGTATTGCTTCTAGCAATTCCCTTACAAATTGTCCATTTTTAATGGGGGATCCTGAAGAAGTCATGAAATCCCTCTGCATCCATAGTTGGCCAAAATCATGCACAACCCCGTAACCATATTGACTATCAGTAAATATAGTTACTCTCTGATTCCTCCCAATTTTGCAAGCTCTTATTAATGCAATCAATTCAGCTACTTGTGCAGATTTTACTCCTGGTAAATAGGATGCTTCGACTATTCCAGTTAATTCACATACTGCATAGGCAGCAGTTAGTTTACCATCTTCATGTCTTTGACATGATCCATCGACAAATAGCTCCCTGTCTGGCTTTTTAAGAGGCTGTTCCTCAATGTCTGGGCGTGGTTTTGTACATAATTCTGTAATCTGTACACAATCATGTTCATCTTCTTCGTCATCTTTATTTGTTTCATGATATGGGTCTGGCAATAGAGTTGCTGGATTTATTATCGTGCACCTTACCATAGTCACATTCTCAGCACCCATTATTATTCTCTCATATTTAGTCAGCCGACTAGGAGTAAGATGCTGAGTTCGGGTTCTTGTCAACAGAATCACAACTGCATGTGGAACATACACTTTTACAGGGTGTCCCATCACAATTGACTCGCTTTGTTCAATGCTCAAACAAGTTGCTGCTACTGCTTTTAAGCATCCTGGCAACGCGGCTGCTACTGGGTCCAATGTAGCAGAAATATACGCTATAGGACGTCTGTCTAGTCCATGTCTCTGAGTTAGGACAGAAAGTGCACAATTTTCTCTCTCTTGACAGAATAATGCGAATTCTCTTTTATAATCAGGCATGCCTAAGGCAGGTGCTGAACAAAGTGCGTTTCTCAATTTTACAAAAGCTTCTACACTTTCATCCTCCCACTCAACAGGGTCCTTTGCTTTCTTCTTCGTCATGTTAATTAAGGGCTTAGCCAACATGGAAAAATTTGGTATCCATTGTCGACAGTATCCTACTATTCCTAGGAACATTCGCACTTGTCTTTGGGTTACAGGCATTTGCATTCTCTTTATTAATTCTACTCTTTCAGAGGTTATTCTTCTTTTTCCCCTCTCAATTTGATGTCCCAGATATTTAACTGCTGTCCTGCAAAACCGTAACTTTTCAGGTGAGACTTTATGCCCTTCCTCAGCCAAAAGATTTAACAATGCTATGGAATCAACAACACAGTCTTCTCTGGTGGTCGACGCCACTAATAAGTCGTCGATATATTGAACTAAGACTGAGCTTCCTGGCATCACTAATTTTTCAAGGCACTTTTTCAGTATCTGGTTGAAAATGGAAGGACTTTCTGTGTACCCCTGAGGAACACGATTCCACACATAGACTTTATTCTCAAATTTGAATGAGAAAAGATACTGGCTGTCTGGATGCAATGGTATTGAAAAGAATGCTTGACACAAATCAATTACTGTGAACCATCCTGCATTCCAAGGAATCTGATATAGGATTACTGCAGGATTTGGTACTATAGGACAACATGGTTCTACAATCTTATTTATTTTCCTCAGGTCCTGAACAATCCTATATTTTCCACTAGGTTTCTTTAGTCCCATGATTGGTGAATTGCATGGGCTACTCATTACTTCTTTTAGAATATTTTGTTTTACCATTCGATTGATTTCTTCAATGACTCCTGCTTTTACTTCTGCACTCATTTTGTATTGTTTGGTATTTGGGAAAATTGCACCTTCTTTTACAGTAATTTGAACTGGATCTATTTTTGCCATAAGTCCTGCTTCTTTTCCGGTGAAATCCCATACTATTTGATTTACTGTACTTTTTAATTCTTCTGGCAACTCATCTTTTGTTATTAACGAAAACATTTCATCTATTTCTGTACCTTGTTTTGCAACCATAATTTTATATACATGGTCCTCATCTGGTGTCTGAACTGCCACACCATCTGGCGTGCAGAAAATTGTACAGTTCATTTTGCACAATAAGTCTCTACCTAATAAATTCACTGGGCTAGAATCGCACACTACAAATTGGTGCATTTCTCTGAAGTTTCCAATTTTAACTTCCATTGGTTCGGTAAGAGGTGTTCTAATTCTTTGATTAGCTACCCCCACTACTTGGATATCTTCACCAGAGAGAGGAAGGTCTGGGATGTCTGCTGATCTCACAGTAGACCTGGTAGCACCAGTGTCCAAAAGGAAAGTAATATCATTACCTTTCACATTCCCTTCAACATATGGACCAGACTGATCTACCTGTAAGGATGCGCCAAGTACGCACTCCTTCTTCCCCTCTCCTAGGCACCGTCATGAGTAGGAGTCACTGAAATTGTCCTGCAAAAGAAATTGTGATGTCATATAATCATTCTTACCACTTCCTCCTGGGTATCCGATGTCTGTACCGTGCTTTGCTCTGCTTACATTACCCTGAACAGGTGGAGGTGGCAACTGACTCTGGGGATTTACACCCTGCTGTGAGTCATTCTGCGTCTGTGGATTTAAGTTTTGATTTGGGCCATTATTATTTCGAATCTTTTTACACTCGTCCTTCCAATGCCCCAATTTTCCGCATCCATGACAAGGAAATTTCTTTTTAGCTTCTTCTCTACTCATTCGTCCTCTAAATTTTCCACCATTCCCAGTATCACCACTCGTTCCAGAATCTTTTCCTGAATTTTCACTCGGATTTTCCAAATTAATTCCCTGCTTCTCTGCCATTTTCACTTGTGCCCACATCACTTTCTCCTGCAATTTCTTATGTCTATCCTCAATATCGTCTCCACAATATTTCGCATATTTCAAAATTTCATCTATGGGCTTTCCCTGCCAACACAGCATGTGTTGTTTAATCATCTGGCAAATCTCTGGCTTCAGACCGTAAACAAACCGATACACAAACTGACTCATGTTTTTGTCTCCAATGTCCTCAAATCCACTATACTGTTTAAACACCTGCAATAGGCGCTCATAGTAAGAATGTACTGTTTCACTGGCTTCTTGGGTGGTTCGATCTATTTTTACCCAATCTGTTTCTTTCGGGGGTATTTTCTCTTTCAGGTATGTTATCACCTGCTGGTACTTTTTCATCACATCACTTGCCGGGGCACCTGTCTTTGGATCTCTGGGATATTCATCACTTGGCCAATCCACTGTGATCTTACAATCTGTCCATAAATCGGCAGGTACCACTATGTCAAACAGACCATCCAAATCCTTCAACAATACCTTTGACACCTTCACAAACCTTTCAACCTGCTTGTACCATTCAATTGGCTTTTCCCTCAGCTTTGGAAAATCATTCGTAAATGATAAAATATCCTGTCTGCTCCATGGGACATGTACATATCCTCCTCCCGCAACTTCTCGCATTGGATACATTTGATCTGCTTTTCCTGCTTCCTTCATTACATATTCAGATGCTGTTCTACTTGTTCGTGCCTCTTCCTTTTTCTTGGCCCACCTAGATCTCCATTTATCTAGATCTCCCCATTTTTGTAAAACTAACATTAATTCTCTTATTTGTAGTCTTCTTCCAGAGGCATTCATATTTTCTAAATCTTTGTCTGAAAATTCTGCTCTATAGGGTTTCTGTAGTACTTTTGATCTCCCTATTTCGATTCCCATCTGTAGTGCTAGATTGGACAATTTTTCATGAAATAACCTCACATTTCTAGTGATACTTCTGCACAGGAACAATAATTCTTCTTCATCATAGGTATTCAAGCGTTCTACTCCTACATTTCCTGCTATTATTTCTTCTAATTCAACTTTCAATTTATGGATATCCAGTATTTTCGGAGGTGTGCACTGTTTAACTGACCCTTGTACCCATCTTTCTAGATCTTCAGGTGTTACTATGGTGGCACTCTTTGCTCCTGATGAAGTTATTAAACTCACATCTTTTGAACATTCAGGTACCTCTTTTCTAGGAGTGCCCTTTACTGGACCTCTGATAGGCAAGTCCATGAGAGATATTGTGGAATCACAATCACTAAATTGATCTTCAATTATTACTGGAGTTTCATGTTGTGAAGGATTTACAGGAGTATTCATAGGAGTGGGTACAGGTATCAATGGAGGGCAGTTTCCTTGAGTACCATATAATGGAACTACTGGACCAATTGTTACAGGAATAGTCAATGAATCAGGATGTACTTTTATCTGAGTTATTTTCCGTACTAATTCTGCTCTGGTCTTTTCTAAAGCTTCCTTTTCTTTGTCATGAAGTATTCTAGTCGGGGTAAATTCATGCATTACCTTTGGTACCATTGGAGTTTGTGGTGGTGCACTAGGAGGGCATCCACTTGTCCCTTCCTGATATGGTGGGGGATTTCTTAACATTTCTTCCATAAATTCATCTTCTGAATCCTCATTTCTCATTAAATGTTTTGTCTTTTCTGTACATTTTCCTCCTGATTTCTCTCCTTCTGTGAATAATGGATACAGTCCCTCTGTAATCATTGCCCTTCTCCATTGTTTCATCTGACCTTCTCTCGACTCACGTAAATATCTGGGATAAAATCCTGGGTAACTCCTATTACTTCTAGATCGGTCACGTTCAAACGCCTCAGTTTCCCACTCTTCTAAAGCTTCATATTGAGTTAATCTTGGTCTGGGTTCTAAGTCATTCATCCTTAATCTCAAATTTTGAAGAATTCGCCCATTGAACGTGCCATTTTCAGGAAATGCTAATACTCCATCATTTTTGGTGTATTCTATCCAATTCTCCATCCATACACAAGTATGATAACCTCTCTCCATCATCATGAATGATGCTGGCGTTTTAGCTGGTGGAATAATAATTCCTTCTCTAGTTTTGATTGGTTTGTCCTTTTTAAAATAATTCTTAATCTTTTGTAAGAATGACATTTTTCTTCTTTCTCCGTACATTCTATCTAATCTTCGGTGTACAAAATTATATTCTGTAAAACCTAGGAATCTCCTATCTGGACGAGTTCCTGTTAAAGTCGGATCGCGTTTTAACATGCAATCCTTTCTCCACTAAGAATTTTGCTTTTATTATTTCGACCAATCAAATGTCTGCTAACTTTTATTTCCGAACCAATCCTTACGCGGCCTTTTGGTGACGTTTCTCTGTCAACCCCTCCTTTACAATCTGCTCTTTTCTGTCCTCGCTGGTTTAACCAATCCCAGTGCGGCACCTGTGACGTCAGTACCACTCCTGACTACTGACCCCTCCTTTACAAGAGTCTCTTCACACCCGCTGCTTCAACCTACCACAGCGCGGCGTTTTGTGACGTCAGCTCCCTCTCTGGCAACTGACCCTCCCTTTACAAAAATTTACGCAAACTTATTTTCTCTATAAATCTTAATTAAATTTCAGTAACAACATGAAACATTGCTATCGTGCCGTTCCACTAATTTCGGAAAAGATAGTTTCTTCCACGCTTTAGTAAAACCTTTCCGTTTACTAATACATACACTACGAGTAAAACACTTCCGTCTACTCTTCACACAAGCTCCAGAAGTACCTGTTACTTCTCCAATGTTACCCTTACTAGGTGATATAACATCAAATTTTTATCAGCGTACCCTTTTTGCTATTACTCACACGCATAGAGTCCCTAACAAGTATTTGAAGTCCTGCTTAACTTCTCAGTACTATTTCTGCCTGACAGATAACCTCACTGCAGTATGGCTTCCACTTGCCACCCACTATTCTTTTTACCTACCCCAGGGTATTCTGGACAACATAAAACAAACTCAAAAATAAGCGGAATGTTAGTTCATAAAATACAAATAAATTCTCATTACCCAATTAACAAAGAGTAACAAAAACCGTCCTCTGCTTACCAGAAAACTGATCCAGCGCGATATTAGCAAACAGCATTCATACACCATATACTCACTTGGGCCCATACATTCACACTATACTAATACTTACGCTGGGTGTCAGATGTACTCTTTTATCAAAATCCCTGCTACCAATTACCTTCTGATTGAAGAGTAATAACTTACCAATGGATCCTTTGCTAATTGGGAAGTTTAAAATGAGTGACCTTCATTATAGTACATAATCCTGAAATAACCACTGAGTCAGGAAGTTTTAAAATGTTTATCTAAAGTTTTAGCAGAGCAAAATACAGAAAACACGGTACTTGATCAAAATACCCAAGAGAAAGCATAGGAACGAATTCTCTAATAAATGACAGTGTTTAAGAAAATATGAGAGGATAGAGACAGCAGTGCAACTAAAGGTTGCAGTATAGTTACCTAAATACGAGAACCAAGCCCCTTAGCCAAGGAGTTGGAAAGAATAGGACCCTGGAAGGATGAAGAGCAAAGACCTCCTTCAGGATCAGGACAGGACTGGTGACCTCTCTATAACGACGCCTGCGCCGTTCCCCTCTCTGGCACTCGACTTCTCCTCGATTCTCCCGTTCTAATGGACTCCGCCGCCCCCTCCTCAGGACCTCTTCCGGACAGGGATTCAGTCAGCAACCGATCAGCATGGCAGCCTGGAGCTCTTCTGTATGTTCTCTCTCTTCTGTGGAATCTAGCTCTGTCTTCGGTATCTTCTGTTCTCTGTGCGCTCTAGCTCTGTTGCTCTGACTAATTAACTAATGCTATATTCTATTATACCCTTCTACGCCCATGTACCTCCCCTTAATGTTGCTAAAATATGGGACCACTACTTCTGATTGGACAGGGACAGGGGCTGGATTCTCGTACCATGTCAATTTTGGCCTAAATTGTGAAGCCTATTGTATTTAGCTTCCCGCCCCTTCAAATTAATACTTTCACTTTATTTCCCACTTGTCTCACGACAAATGTTATACAATTTACAGGGGGAAAGTATCATTTTTGTCCTCCGGAAACGTAAAGTACATCATCTTCGTCCAATAGGTCGTGGCCTTGGGAGACGTCCAAGTTGACTTCACTTGGCAGGCACACAGGACACATGCGCAGAACCATCTGTTTCTCGAGTTTCAATTCACCAACCCAGGCCCAAGTTTACAAATTACTAAAAGTGCAAGAAGAAAATATTAAAATCACAAATAAAATGTTTCACTGCATGCCCACTTTCCCTACTCTATTCCCATTTAATTATAATCCTATCCTGCATTAGTAGCGGTAAGAAAACGACAATTTAATAATGACATGAGAGCAAGCTTAAGCACGTGAAAACATTAAGCGGCCATTTTAATGCAGACTGCGCAGAAGCAGAAGTTTCCCACCAAGCAAAGAAAGACGTCACACCATGTGATCAGGTTGCGACATCCGCAATGAAGTCCCGCGCTTTAGCGGCCATTTTGGTTTATAGACAAGCGTTATTCATTAGTAAAACACATAGGCAAGCGTCTATCCCTTTTGTGTTTGTGAATGCAAAGATTAGTATTAACAATACAAGTTTAATAATTTAATACTATGAGGAGGATTGCATACAAGCAAGTTTCATTTTTGAAACCTTGCTCCATCAATAATAAAGAATTGAATGTGAAAAATGAGTGATGGTTGTGTGCACTAAAGTTGTCGGATGTATGACGGAACAGCACATTCTGTTGTAACACATGCCTTTACAACGCGAATGCCATTACCATGCATAACCTGTACCATGTATATTTTTATCAACAATTATGCTTTTTCCAGCAATGCCTTTACAACGAATTTCATCATAAAAGCATGAATGTTAAAGGCATATGCATGGTAACGGTTTTCCCTGATTTCAGCCCTAGATCCGGCCCCCAGCTCTTTAAACAAGCAAGACAAGCTTTTGCAAGGCAATAGGTCTCACATTTGCGAGAGTTTAAGCTATTGGCATTGGAAATGACAATGCCTTTTATTTATATGTTTTGATAATTAACACATAAATAAAAGCCATTGGGGCACATGCATCAAGATAAGGAATTGCGATTCCTTAATAGCGATTTTTAAGGAATCGCTATTTAGGAGTCGCAATTCCTTATGCATGTAGGAATCGCAAAAAAATAGCGATTCCTACACATTCCCTAATAGCGAATTGCAAATTGCGATTCGCTATTAGGGAATGCATTCCCATTCATTCCTATGAGCCTAGAGGCCCATAGGAAGGAATGGGAAAGCATTTACAATTTGCGATTACCAAATAGGAAATCGCAAATTGCGAATGCAATTTCAAGGGTGCCAGGGGGCCAAAAGGCCACCCTGATGCACCCCCAAAATTGGCATGTGTGCAAATGTGGCGCACACACATGCCCTAAGGGCATTGTTGTGCGCCACATGGCACTTAGAAAAATGCAATTTTGTGCATTTTTCTAAGGACTCACAAATTACCATCAACTTGAAGTTGACGGTAATTTGCGATTCCTTAATGCAAAGTTGCATTCTGAGAATGCTTCTTGCATTGCATTTAGGGAATCGCAAATTGCGATTCCCTAACTGCATTCGCCAAACAGGTAATCGCAAATTTTGCGAATGGCTTTGGGCTTGATGTATCCCAAAAGGCTAATTACAGGTCGCAAAGGGGCCGATTCGCAGAATCGGCCCGTTTGTGACCGGTAATTAGCTTGATGCATGTGCCCCATTGTCATGTACAATGCCAATAGCTCAAACTCTTGTAAATGCGAGACCTATGCAAAGAAGCGGCCGCCATTGTTCCAGGCTGCTTAGAAAGTGAAAGCGCGCATGGCGCTCTGAATGTTGCAGGAAAGCATGTCGTGCCTGCAGTAGGAGAAACTACTTAAAGAAAATAGTGCTTGCAGACTAAACTAGACGCAAAGGGCGATTAAATGAGGGCAATAAAAAAAAAACTACTGTTTGTAATGAATGATTTTGGAATGGCAGATACTCTGCTTTACACCTAACAGCCTCGTTGTAACCTAGTTCCAGAAATGTTTATAACACAAACCATTGTGTACATCAAGAGGGCGGTGGGGAAGATCAAAGAGATAAACAAAGATTAAAGCAAAAGAAGAGCCAAGAGATAAAAGCAAAAAAGAGCCCAGTCGAACATAGGCACCGGTTCATTGCGACAAAATGGAATGTACACAAATTTGCATTCACCTCAACTCCCGATAAATAATACGAAGGCTCTTTAAGTCCTGTGGGTGCCTGACATGTCTGCATTCTTTTTTACCTCACCTCCTAGTATTGTTAATTTAGGGTCTGCTCTCATCATCTTGTACCTTCGCAGCACTGCTGCTGTCACTGTGCTTGTTTTATCTCCTAGGGAGGGTGCGAGGCTGAGTTGTCCATGCCCACATTCAAACATGTGATCATCAGGTTGCCCGAGATAGCTACAGTAGTTACCTTAACACACCGAGCTTCCTTCCTGCAAGGTGACGTTCCTTTCTTGCCATGCAGACGCTCTCTGTGTACATTTCTGCAGCACCTTTCAGCCTCGCCATTTTCCCGATGAAGTGGGGAAGCAGGCAAAGGAACCAGGATGTTTTCGCTGCCACCACTGGAGGATCCGACCAACGTGTACCACGGAAGGGGGCAGAGCTGGGCACCAGAATGGAGCCTTGGCTTCAAAAAGCAATGAACGGACAGGCACGGACATGTGAGGCTATCTCGCGAGAACACATCAGATGTTAAATATGAGAAACCGGAAGCCTTGCAGAGTGCGGCTATTGGGGCGGCCATCTTTAAGTAGGCAAATCACTGTCAATGACAAACTTATTAAGATGCAATAGTTAAAATATATGTTTTTAAAATAAGTTAGTGTTTCTAAGTATAGTAAAACCACCAAAGCAGTGCACACTCCTCTGTGCTGTGTCAACACACCAGTGATTCGCACATTCAAAACACTCAATAGTGTTCTGCATTCACTAGCGAGGTAGTGCCCAAACAAGGTACAAGTTGTTCATATTATTGTTGCAGTGCACACAGGCATACATACGTACTGAAACTATTGTGTGCGCAATGCAGTGTTACGTGCTGCACTTATCCCAGGTGATGAGTAAGTAAGTAGGACAGGACCACCAGCTTGGTAACACTAACCAATTAAACAACCAATTGTATGACAAACAAGGAGCAACGGGCGGGGGTGGGGGGAACAACACAGACGTGCACTGAGCACTGAAACGAGCATAAAGCAATTCATTTAACAAAGAAAAGAGTTCCCCAAATAACAGATAAGCCGTGTGAGCGTAACAAAACTGTACTTGGTCGGTGCTGTGCTTGAAAAAAAACAGAAGTGACGTTGGCTGCCTAAGCCAGTCACGAGGCAGCAGAGAAGACCGACACTGCGCTGAACAAATGGCGATAGCAGGCGGGAGCTACCTCCTTTTACTGAATACCACAGGTCTTGCAGACAGCGCATGCGCGCTGCCTAGGTTCGACCTAAAAAACGAGCCCAGCCCTGAGCTCTAAAACCGGACCCCGAGGCAATCCCTCCTGACTCCAGCCCTTTAAAAAAATACCCACCCCAGCCCTTAGTCCTAAAACCGGACCCCTGGTGCAACCCTCCCCCGGCCGACAGCTCTTTAAAAAAAAACAGGCCCCAGCCCTGAACCCTAAAACCGGACCCCTAGCGCAACCCCCCCAACTCCCTGCCCTTATAAAAAAAAGCTGGTCCAAGGCCAAAGCCCAAAAACATGCCCCTGGCGCAACCCACCCCCTCCCTGGCCCCCAGCCCAAAGCCCTAAAGCCCTAAAGCCAGACCTGAAAACCCTCCTGTCCCACGCCCTCCTCTGCAATTCCCCTTACCTCACAACGAGCAGCTCTTCAAGGCTGACGCACGGTGCAGGTTGTTTTTTCCCTACAGAGAAAGCAGAAGGGTCTCTTCGCTTCTCTAACAATGCCGATTGCCACACATATGCCGCTTTTTTTTTTTTTTTGCTGAGTTTTATTTAGCGCGAACTTGACCCAAAGGTATCGGGTATCAGAGCGCTTTACATAGCACTAGTTGCGTTACATGAGGACACATTCATTTTTGTTAGGCACGGGGAGATTACGTGATTTGCCCAGAATAACAGGATGTTCCAGGTCATTGCCGAGACTCGAACCCGGTTCCCCAGATTCGAGGTCGACCGCCCTAGCCGTTAGGCCAACTCCTCTCCCCTCACCAGTACCACGCATATGCCCTTACCACCAGTACCACGCATAAGTCCTTACCATTAATACCTTTGCAATGTAATTCGTTGTCAAGACATGCGTGGTCAAGGCATATGCGTTGTAAAATCACACGCGGTAAAGGCTATGCGTGGTAACGGTACACGCATTGTAACAACCGTGTGGTAAAGGCTATGCATGGTAACAGCTGCGTTGTAATGGCTGTTTCCCAAAGTAGTCACTCATGCTTTGCATAACGAGCACTCAGAAGGTGGCTGATGGATACATCAAACGGCCAGTAGCATAAGATGACTGATGTATACTACTCTGGGCTCATCCTAGATGTGATTGACGACGTCTCAAGCCGGTGCTACTATGGCTGAAGTGGGGCTTACTAAAGATCACTCCCTCTATGTTGGAAACAATATGTCTTGGAGACATCTGTGCTGTCAAGTCAAGACAGTTAAATCCATTCATAATTTGTTTTTTTAGCTTTTGTCGCCATAAGTGGGAAGGGTATGCCCAGATGTGGGTCCTGTGCTCACTATGCTACCGGATTCAAGCTAGCCTGGCTGATGAGGGGTGACACCCCGAAACCGGTCCTAAGATGCCTCTTTCCGGTCCAGGAGGACCTGGCCTGGCAGTTCAGGCTGGACTGTTCCCATGAGGAACAGGGTGAAGACTGATTTGCATATGGCTGGGTCTAAACTGGAATGGCATGGGGAGCAAAAGAACAATGGATTCAACCCAGATCTGGGACTGGGGGCCAATGTTTGATTTGTTCAGAATTCCATCCATCATCTGTTCTTTTTGCATTTGTCACCCAGAGTGGGACTGGTATGCCCAGGCGTGGGTCCTGTGCTCGCTATGCCACTGGATTCAAGCTAGCCAGGCTGATGAGGGGTAATACCCCGAAACCGGGCCCAGGATTCTTGTTTTCGGCCCAGGGAGGACCTGGCCTTGCAGCTCGGGCTGGACCGTTCCCATGGGAAGCAGAGTCAAGACTGATTTGCATATGGCTGGATCCAAACTGGAATGCAATGGTGAGATAAAAAACGATGGATTTAACCCAGGTCTGTGACAGGGGAATGTTTGATTTGTTCAGCATTCTGTCCATCATCTTTTTGCATTCCCAGAGAGGGCCAGCCAAAGGCTTTAAGTGGGTTGGAGTGAGAAGTGGTAGGGAGAGGGTCATGCATTCATAGCTAAATTACCTTCGGCCATGGTAGATGAGTTCCACTACTAATAAGCATTGGCAAAGCCAATCGGTCTCTCTTCGCTTCTGGCTTGTTAGCAGTAGCAGAGTCACCAATGCAGGCAAGCATTGGAAGGCCAAGTGGCGAGGCAGGGAAGTGAGGATGGGGGAAGAGAGAAGCAACGGGTCAGGGAAGCGAGGTGGAGAGGCACAGAAGTGAAGCAGTAGAAAGAGAGAAGCTAGGGCACAGATGTGAGGTGAGTAAGAGAGGGGGAGAGAGAATGAGCAGGGCTTGGGGGTAAAGTAGTGAGAGAAATATGTTGCAGGGAGATAAAGTGCAGAGCGGGGGGCATGAAACGAGGGGTGTGGAAAGTGATGCTCGCAATAATGGGGGGAGAAACCAAAAACAAGGGTGAACAGGGAGCGGTAGGATGGAGCCAATGGTCTACACAAGAGAGGAAACTGTGCACCCCATTCATTGCTAGAAGTCAAGTTGCCAGAATAATGGAAAAGCAGAAATAGTTTCATGATGTCAGCAGTGGAAAAAAACACTCATCCAGTACAAAAAGAAGATGAAATGAAAATAACCCATAGGCTTGCCAAACATAAGAAAAGGAAGGAAAGCCATCCAATCAGGAGTGAGCTCAAATAGTAGTAAAGCCATCCAATCAGGAGTGCGGTCAAATAGTAATGCCATCGAATCATGAGCAAGTTCTGACCCAAAGTCGGCTCAAAGTATGTTAAAGCATTGGTTACATGTGCATCTACTACTGGGCAAAACCACAAAAATAGATAAAAATCAGACCTACCAATACGAGGAGCAGATAAGTACAGGCCTTTTAATAGCACTGTTCAACTACTCATGCAAAGACAACATACACCCCTGTCACCAGGGGGGGCACAGACTAATATAAGGGCAGTCTTAACATTTTGCACAAAGTGCATTAGGTGTGCAGGCTGTGCATTCACTACCCTTGTAGCAAGAGTCCATGACAAAGTCTAATAGTCCTGGGAGAAGGGACTTCTACAGGCAACAGTGACAGGAGTTTGGCGTTCCTTTTGCGTTCCTTTCATTTCTACTGGTTTGATCTGTCCCAGAAGTTGGGGAGCAGGAGCGCAAACACTTCAGAGATCTGAAGACACAGCTCATTTGTCACATAGGTAGGGCTTGTCTTTAGGAAGGGGACATGGATTTATTCTATTAGGAACTACTTTGTGATTAGGTCTGGAGAACTGGTTCTTCCGAACCACAAAAGTACATGGGAGTAGTACTCTTCAGTACCTTGCATTATCAGGATTACTGGAAGAGAGAAGGCAGCATGCCGTGTTCTGGTGTCTACTGCCAGAGTTATCTGTGCAGGAGCATTGCCTGTTTATGAAGGAGACACAACAGTGGAAATAAACTACAATGTCTAAACCAGTGGACTGAGGTAGGACCCCTCCATGCCACAGATTACAGAAAAAAAGTGCATGCCTGCACAAGAGATCCCCAAATGGGAGAGAAATGGACAATCAAGTGTTATGCCGAGCACCTACTTGGTGTGGCAGAGCTGGACACACCTTAACATCCTTGTGCCTTTGTTGAACTTACCCTACCACAGCTCAGCAACTTGTGACCTGAACATATTCTCTGCATGGTACAGTCTGCCTGCCACCACTACCAAGGCGATGGGCCAGTATCACAATGTGCCACCATGATGTTTTCAAGTGTTTTATAGCATAGACAGTGTCTCAAGGGGTATCGTTTGGTAAGAAAATCATTAAAGAGCACAATGAATTGTCGAGAACGGGGGAAGGGGTACAGGGAAACAAAGGACCATGAAGCGAAAAGATTTAAGGAATTGCTTTCCACATATATTTGATTGTTTATTTAATTATTTATGTTTTGACCATACAATCATAAATGCACTGTTACACTAAATGTCATGTAACCTGTGATAATGTGCACAAGTGCTCATGAGAAGTGAACGGCGCTGGTGACACGTGAAGGGATATGTACAGTGGAAAAAGGGGCGCAAACAAGGTGATATATACAATGAGGTCATCTATGGTGCCCGTACAGTTGGTACATTTGTGGATAAGTAATTCTTCCGGGCAATCGCAGAGGAGGCGCCCTGAATTACGTTGTGAGGGTCGACGGCGTATCGGCCTATAAACAATTTTAGGCCATCATCAGGACCAGGTTACAGAATTGGGATACAGTGCTGTATGAAGAAATAAGGATGACATTCAATGATGGACCATTAAAGGTAAGGAGAAAGAGGACAGAATAAGGTGATGAGCCAAAGGTAGGTCGACAGTCGAAGCACTACGTCATTGAGGTGCCCCGGCAGGTCAGATGGATCTGCTATAATCAAGATTTAGAATGTATTATTGTGCCTAGGCTCAGAGGGTAAGGAGGGGCCATAAGAGTGACAAAGTAGACGGGGAGAGGGTAGGCGCTGGCCTGTGAGGGGCTGGCCATGCATATGGAGGTTGAAGGGCGCATGCTGGATCGAAGGAGGCTTCGGTGATTCAGGCCGGTGGGAAGGTGGGACGTACAGGAAGAAGGAAGGAAAAGGAGGTGAAAGGGGGGGAGAAGGAAAAGGCCACTTAGTGGAGGTATTGTTGGTGTGCATTGGTGGGTAACTTGAAGGCGGCGAGACGCTGATCCAACGGTCAACTAAGGGAGAGGAAAATTCCACAATCCCGTGGGGTCAATGGATGCACGAACGCTAGGGAAGAGGGCGAATGGTAAAGGTTAAGGAAGGGACAACTCCTGGCCTTTGAAAGACTGGTTCTCAATGAAATTAAGATCATCTAGGCAGAACATGAGTTCGTACCTTACAACCTGACCATCACTGAGAAACAGGCACTGACAACTCTCTCTTCCAATCAGAACATAATTATAAAACCAGCTGACAAGGGTGGTGGTATAGTCATCATGGACTCTGATACATACGATACCGAGATAATGCGTCAACTACAGAATGCTAATCACTATCGTGCATTACCTTCTGACCCCCTCCCTGAGATAAGAATCAAGATTCAACAAGTCACCAATCACGCCAGAACATTAGTCATCATCACAGAGAAGTAATTACTTTTTCTCAATAATCTCCAACCACGCACACCTGTAATTTATGTTCTACCTAAGATACACAAAGATGCAACCAATCCCCCCGGCAGACCGATTGTCTCAGGATGCGGATCAATTCTTGAACCTATCTGAAAATACATTGACGCCATAATCAAGGATTTTGTCCCTCTTACCGATACTTATGTCAGAGACAGTATGGACCTTATCAACCTCATAGAAGACACTCCATTCACCTGATGGTAGGCCTTGATATTGAATCATTATACACCAATATCCCACACAATGAGGGTCTCTCTGTCATAAGGGACCTCTTTGACTCCAGACCACACCCTGTACGTATACCGACTCACTTTGTTATGAATCTTCTGGAAATTGCTCTCAGCAACAACTATTTCCTCTACAAAGATACATTCTATCTGCAAATCAAGGGAGTCTCCATGGGAGCATGCTTTGCTCCTAATTTTGCGATACTCTATGTACACAACCTCGAAAAAACCAAGATCCTTACACCTCACAACCCTTTTCATGGACATATTGCATTCTGGCTTCGCTATATCGAAGATATTTTGCTAATTTAGAAAGGGAGTAAAGATACTCTACAACACTTCCTTGATTGGCTCCACTCATGCCAACCCTATCTCAAATTCACGGCAGACCCAAAAGAAAACAACCTCCCTTCCTGGATCTCACTCTTCAGGTCGGGGAAGGCAAAATAGGAACCACTCTTTTCAGGAAACCCAAGGAGCACAATACCCTCTTACACTACACAAGTTACCATCCACGTTGTCTACGTGATGGCCTGTCCTTCGGACAATTTCTCCGCATTTGCAGAAATTGCAAATGGAGGAAAGACTATTTCCGCGAGGCAGCCATCCTTACGGACAAACTCATCCTAAGAGGTTACCCTAAAAAACTGGTTACCAGAGCACGCAAACGGGCCTGGTATAACCACAGGGAAACCCTTTACACCCAAAGAAAAACGCAGGAATACACGCATTCCATTTGTCTCTACCTTCTCCCATCCAGCAACAAAGTCTGTAAAATCATTAGAAGAAACTGGAACACCCTGAGGACCCTTGAAATCTTCCAGGATACCCCATTGTTCTCCTAACGTAGGGGACGCAACCTAGCAGACCACCTGGTCCATGCCATAACTTGGCCAAAAAACACAACAGTGACTCCTCTATTGCTTCCGTCTGGGGTCTGACCCCGATTAAAGGTCACTACAAATGCAGAGGTGCGTTGCCTGTTCCTCCACACTTAACACCAAGGAATTCAAATTCAATGAGCTTACATACCCACTTAGGAACTTCACAAATTGCAGATCCAGCAACGTCATATACGCTATACAATGCCCTTGCAACCTCTTCTACATTGGACAAACCACCCAAATGATTAAGGGCAGAATAATTCAACATAGAAGCCGTATCGGGTGCGGAGTACTGAATGCCCCTTTGGTACTTCACTTCCAAGAACAAAACCACAAAGAAACAGACTTCACATGGCAAGTCATAGACAAACCTACCTTGCCGTCAAGGGGTGGCAACCTACAACAACTATTAAACAGGTGTGAGTGTAGGTGGATAGCTCGTTGCCATACAGTCGAACATGGCCTCAACACTTTGGACGAGTGGAACAACACCGTAACCTGTTAATGTTCTGCCACATGTGTTCGCCTTCGCCTCAATTCATTGTATAGACACCCTTGTCATCCTATGTGTCTATCTTTAACCTATTTTATCCTTTCATCTGCACTGACACTCCTGTGAGCCCCATTCATCCCTCCAAGTGCCCTTATCTGTATCAATTAGCTCACACTGTATCAATGCAAGTTGCACAGACACATCCACCTACTGTGCATGCAATCATTTTAATGCATCCCATTTTACCCATGTAATTGTATTGCCACCTGCATGGCTTGCCATTTCTTGGAAAAACTCACCTTTTTTCTTACATAGATGGATGTAATTAATATGCAAATCTCGAAATGTATATGCATGTTTACTTGTTTCCCAAAATATGAAAGACTGGTGTATTTGTATTTTTATTCTTACCCCGGTTTTCGAATAATTGATCAATCCAACCAACTATGTTTATTTTCAAACAAGCTAACTACGGAGAGTCGGGCTCCGGTTTCTCAGCCTGGGCTGATAAGCCTTTCTTCCATTTCTTGGATCTTTTTTCCAACTTCCTTTTCATGACACGACCCCCTCCGGGTCTTTCTTCCCTTTTCCGTCCCGGTAGGCACGCCTTCGCCGCCTCCAACTAACCATATTACCACCTGTCCCCGTCATTTACTTGCCCTTCCGGTCTCATGCCGGAACCTCGCTGCCTTTCCTCGCTCTAAGCAGACCGAACCCGGCTGCTTTCGTCCTTAGCTGACCCACTGCGGCTCTGACCGCGATCTCCTTCATCCATGTAAGTTATTCAGCGCAACAATTATCTTTCCCCGTGCCCCCCCGCTCTCTCCAGTTAACTTACCGCTGGTGCGATCTTGTCGGTTTCATTTTTAGCGGGACGCACCTCCCCACCAAGTGCCTCCACACCGAGACCACCCACAGGACTTAAGTCGATCTCTCTACGCCGCATCAATTATCCCTTTTCCCGACTTCTGCGGCATTCTCAAGTAAGTGTTTCCTCTCCTCTCTTTCCCCGACCCGTCATCACACATCCTTTACCAGTCCCAACACGGATCATTAATTTAATTAATTTTCCCCGCTCCCCTAGAGGATGATCTGAACAGCGCCTCGTCGCCCTTCCTGGAACCCTCCGTGGCTTAATAAATCCCATCCAGTAAGTGGCCCTCCGACCTTCCTTTTCCTCTATTTTCCCGCGAGTTGTCCCTTCCTTAACCTTTACCATCCGCCCTCTTCCCCAGTGTTCGCGCACCCATTGACATCAAGGGATTGTGGAATTTTCAACTCCCTTAGTTGACCGTTGGATCAGCATCTTGCCGCATTCAAGTTACCCACCAAGCCACACTAACAATACCTCCAGTAAGTGGCCTTTTACTTCTCCCCCCCTTTCACCTCCTTTTCCTTCCTTCTTCCTGTACGTCCCACCTTCCCACCGGCCTGAATCACTGAAGCCTCCTTCGATTCGGCATGCGCCCTTCAACCTCCATATGCATGCCAGCCCCTCACAGGCCAGCGCCTACCCTCTCCCCGTCTACTTTGTCACTCTTATGGCCCCTCCTAACCCTCTGAGCCTAGGCACAGTAATAAATTCTAAATCTTGATTATGGCAGATCCATCTGACCTGCCGGGGCACGTCCATGACGTAGTGCTTCCACTGTCGACCTACCTTTGGCCCATCACCTTATTCTGTCCTCTTCCTCCTTACCTTTAATGGACCATCATTGAATGTCATCCTTATTTCTTTATACAGCACTATATCCCAATTCTGTAACCTGGTCCTGATGATGGCCTAAAATTGTTTTTAGGCGAAACACCGTCGATCCCCACTGCGTAATTCAGGGTGCCTTCTCTGCGATTGCCCGGAAGAATTACTTATCCACAAATGTACGAACTGTACGGGCAACATAGATGACCTCGTATATATAACCTTGTTTGCGCCCCTTTTTCCGCTGTACATATCCCTTCACGTGTCACCAGCGCCGTTCACTTCTCACGAGCACTCGTGCACGTTATCACAGGTTACATGACATTTAATGTAACACAGTGCATTTATGATTGTTTATTTAATTATTTATGTTTTGACCATACAATCAAATATATGTGGAAATCAATTACTTAAATCTTTTCGCTTCATGGTCCTTTGTTTCCCTGTGCCCCTTCCCCCGTTCTCGACAATTCATTGTGCTCTTTAATGATTTCCTTACCAAACGATACCCCTTGAGACACTGTCTATGCTATACAACATTTACCCTGGTCTCTAACGGGTTTATGGGTAACCTCCTGTAGTCTGCTACTACATGTTTTTAAGTGTTTGGCATCCTTCAAAGCACTGGTGTGTCTGGTCTTTTTAAATGAAATGGGGTGGGCAGAACTCGCAGCGTTTCACTTCAATTCCGCTGACTTACCGAACAACTCCGCAAGATTCTGCAGAATTCCACCAACAGGTGGAAAATATGCAGCTTGCGCTGCAATTTAGTGCTGGTAGCGCGAGCAGCGATGAAAATCAGCTCAAACAGCACCATGCGCTGTGCAAGAGCACACAGACATTCGAGTTGATTTTGCTGCCGCTCAAATAGAAAATCTACTTGAGCGGCAGCACATCTACTCGAACAGCAGCCCTCTCTGATCATGTAAGTTTGCATCCACCGTCATTATAAAATGGTGTAGGAAGGCTCCGTGGCGACCAGAAATCGAGCCAGGGGCCAGCAAATCTTGCTCGCTCGCGCTTGCAAGCATGCATTGTGGGGCCTCACGCTGTTCCTATGAGGCGCAAATGGCAGAATAATTCCACTGCATGCCGATATGCGGAATTTGACACGAACTCCGTGTTACAAATGTAACGTGGAGTTACCCAAATTCCACGAGTGGAATTATAATTATGCCCTGTCCTATAAATGACTAGTATCAAGTTAACTTTACTTTCACATTAACTAATCCTTTATGGGTTCCGGAGTAGCGTGCTACTCGCCTCGTATGGGGTAGTAAGCGCTATATAAATGCAATTACAATTAGGGTGACCAGACGTCCCGGATTTCCCAGGACAGCCCCGGTTTTTCACCAGCTGTCCCTGCAGATTTCTGCAAATTTGGCACATGTCCCGGTTTTTAGAGAGGTTCAACTGAAAACAGTGAGAAGCAATTTTAGGTGTTCCAAAGCAGGGCTAGTTAGCAGCTGTTACAAGTAAGCAATTTAATTAACAGGTATGATGCTGGTTTTAAAAATTACATTTTATTCAATTTCTAAGTGCCTTTTCTGTGTTTCTATCTTGATGAAGGCTGTCATTCTTTGCTACTCCGTTGATGTAAAATTGTAGTCCTTCTATTTTTGCAAAATGACCCGGTTTTTGATTCTCAAGATCTGGTCACCCTATGCAATACAATTCTAGGCAGTACACCTCGGCAGTGCCCTGCATCTTCGAAGATTCGTGCAGTGAAAACCTTACAAAAGGGCATTTGCTCAATGCTAGTTAACACCTTGTGACAACAATCCTAGGCCAGACGGCGGGCGCAGGGCGCTGTGCAATGTTTGTTTATATCTGCCCGAGTTGTCCACATAGATAGATCTATCGAAGAGAGGACAATTAATAGCTCGTTAAACAAAGCGTGCCCTGCGTGTTCCCTCGCGCCTTTCCTGCAATCGTCGTGTTGATGCCGCACAGCTCATATCCGAAATGCGTGTTTGCATTTTATTTCTGTAGGCGCTGTTATGACACATGACGTCAATGCGCAGTCACCGCCGATCGACGCCCGACGCCCTGGCCTGCACCGGACCAGTGGAAACAGGAAGCTTTGGCAACGTGCGGTGACGTCACAGTGTGTTGTGCTGTACTCTGAAAAACAACTTAAAATAAACTAAATGTCAATGGCGTCACGGAAGGGAAACGTCGGAGAGGATCGTAAATTACACGTATATTGTTTTGATGTAAAACCCATCACAGTTTCTAAAGGAAGAAATTATTCATTAGGGCCTAAAAGAAGAGGGAAAAATTGCAATTTTTTTTCAATATGCATAGGTTTTTGTTTTTTTTGCTAAATTGGTGCTTATTATGCAAAATAGATTTCGCTGGTCTTCTGCATGAAATTTATTCATGAGGCCATACAATGTACACAAAATATATCACAAGATACGAACCTGTGGGAGGCAAGTGTGAGCAGACGATGTCTCACAACCATGGCAGACATCACTTTGACACCTCCTGGAAGGCGCTTTGCGCTAGAATCAGTCTCCCACCAGCAAAAGTCAAGCAGAAAAGTGTACCTAGAGTTAAACACTGAGGGGCATATTTACAAGCCCCTTGCGCCACTTTTGTGCTGCCGTTGCGCAGCGGCGACGCAAACCATGCGCCGCGTTGCGCTATATTTACAACGTGACGCATCTAGGGAGATGCGTCACGTAGCAAGCCCCTGCGCCACATGAAACCTGCGTCAGGTTTCATGTGGGCGTCCGGCGCCAGGGGGGGTTCCGGCGCAGGTACGCCTCGGAAGAAGTGACGTAGTGAAATCTACAAGATTTCACGCAGTCACTTTCAGCATGCATGCGCTCAAATCCTTACGCCTGCTTCAAGCAGGCGTAAGGATTGACGCACCATGTTAGGGATAGGGAAGGTTGGAACAGTGCTGGAGTTGCGTCGCGCTTGCGGCTACGACTTCAGCACTGCGTTAACTCTTCGCCGGCAGATGCGTCACGCATCTGCTTATCCATTGCGCCACGATGCGCCGCATTGTAAATGCGGCGCATCGGACGTGCTGCAAGGGTAAACTCTGCGTGACGCATTTTCCCTAGGCGCATCCCTGCTGATATGCAGGGATGCGCCAGGGAACGTAAATAGGCCCCAAATTTAGAAGAAATAAGCAAAACCCAACATGTATAAAATTATTGATTTGGCTAAGTCCTAAACTCCAAGAAATTCTGAGGTAAGGGGAAATGCAGGTGGCCCCAACCGCCTAAGATTTGAAGAAAAGGCATATAAGATCCTGAGATGCTGAAATTGGAAGTTGTGCTAGTAAACCTCGACTCTGGCCTTCAAAGATTCTGATGGGAGAAGTAGTGCAAGAGATGCTCACTTGAAAGACATTCCATAGGAGTAAGTAGTGTCAGAGAACTTCACCTTCCAAAGATTCTAAAGGACAAAGAGGTGCAAGAAATCCTTACTTCTGACCCCTCAGAGATTCTGAAGTAAGATGCGGTGCAGTGCTCATCTGAAAGAGATGTTAAAGGAAGAATTGATGTAAGAGGTCTTAACCACCTACAGACTTTAAAGACAAAGAAGAGGTTCAAGGGATCCTCACCACAAAAGTTTCTGAAGTAATAAATGGTGCAAGAGGTCCTCACTAGGCCATGGGGGGAATTATATTTCGCTCGCGGAATTGTCGGAATTTGGATAACTCTGCATTACGCTAGTAACTCGGAGTTCCTGCCACATTCCGCCAATCGGTGCGTGGTGGAATTATTCTGCCATCCGAGCCTCGCAGAAACAATCTAACCCCCCCAAAGATTCTGAAATAAGACATGGTTCAAGCATTCTTCTCCTATGACCTTCCAAAGATTCTAGATGGCAAAATGGTGCTAGAATTCTTCACCTCAGACCTCCCAGGAAATCTGAAGTAAGGAGGGGGCAGTCCTCGTCGAAGGAAGATGTGGTTTAGGAGGACCACACCACCAGCCCCGGCCCGTGCAGGTAAGATCGGTGGGGCCGGGTTTGGGGGGATTCGAGAGATGACCACGAGGGAAAATTAAATATATAAGTAATTTTCTCTCGTCTGATGAAATCCTCTCCACCCGACCTCACTGTTCTTACCAGCACGGGCCCCGGCTGCTCACCACCAGCAGACTTTATAGTCAAGAAGTGGTTCCGGAGGTCCTCACCTCTGCAGTGAGAAGTGGCGCAAGAGGTCCTCACCTTCCAAGCATTCTTTCTTTTGAATCTCTTTGAGGTGTGGACTGCAACACTTCCTATTGGAGAATCTCTTTGAGGTTTGGACTGCACCACTTCCTATTGGAGAATCTCTTTGAGGTGTGGACTGCACCACTTCCTATTGGAGAATCTCTGGGAGGTGTGGACTGCACCACTTCCTATTGGAGAATCTCTGGGAGGTGTGGACTGCACCACTTCCTATTGGAGAATCTCTTTGAGGTGTGGACTGCACCACTTCCTATTGGAGAATCTCTTTGAGTTGTGGACTGCACCACTTCCTATTGGAGAATCTCTTTGAGGTGTGGACTGCACCATTTCCTATTGGAGAATCTCTGGGAGGTGTGGACTGCACCAGTTCCTATTGGAGAATCTCTGGGAGGTGTGGACTGCACCACTTCCTATTGGAGAATCTCTGGGAGGTGTGGACTGCACCACTTCCTATTGGAGAATCTCTTTGAGGTGTGGACTGCACCACGTCCTACTGGAGAATCTCTGGGAGGTGTGGACTGCAAAACGTCCTACTGGAGAATCTCTGGGAGATCAGGTGTGGGATTGCTTGCACCACTTCTTACTTCGGAATCTTTGGGGGATGTGGACCTCTTGCACTTCTTTTTTCCTCAAAATCTTTTTGCGGTAGGACCTCTTGTGCCACTTCTTACTTCAGAATCTTTTTCAGGTGGGGACTTCTTGAACCACTTCCTCTCTTACAAACTCTTTGAGGTGAGACCGGGTGCACCGCTTCTTTCTTTTAAAATCTCTTGCCGGCGAGGCGCTCTTGCACCACATCTTTCCTTACAACCTCTTTGGCATGAAGACCACTTGTACTGTTTCTTCTTTAGAATCTCTTTGAGGTGAGGACTGCACCACTTATTGCTTCAGAAGCTCTGGGGGGTCAAATGTGAGCATTGTTCGCACCACGTCTTAGTTCAGGATCTCTTTGAGGTGGGGCCCTCGAGGATCCCTTATTGCCTTTAGAAAGCCTCTTGATGATAATGATCTCTTATGTCTCTTCTTCTTTTAGAATCGCTTTCAAATGCGGACTGCACCACTGAACTAACAATCGTTGCCTTTGACCTTCAAAGTTTCTAATGGAGGAAGTGGTGCAAGACATTCTCACCTCTGGCATCCCTGAGATTCTGAGTAGGATGTGGTGCAAGAGGTCCTCCCAAATAAATGGTGCAAGAGGTCCTCAGCACTAAGAGACTGTAAAGGAAAAACGGTGAGCAAGAAGTTCTCACCACCAAAAGTCTTTAAAAGAAAGCACCCATGCAAGAGATGTTCACATTAAAGAGGTTATAAGAGAAGAAGTGGTGCTAGTGGTCCTTGTCACCAAGAGACTTTAAAGGGAAGAAGTGGTTCTTTACAAAAAAGTGACTATAGAGGAAAGAAGTCATGCAAGTAGTCCTCACCTCCAATAGGTTGCAAGAGAAGTACTGATGCAAGAGGTGCTCACAACCAAGATACTTTAAAAAAAAGAAGTAGTGAAGAGGTCCTTGCCTTAAAAAGATTCTGAAGAAAGAAGCGACACAAGAGGTCTTCATATCAAAAAGATTCCAAAGTAAGGCGTATTGCGAGAAGTCCTCTCCATCAACAGACTTCAAATTAATTAAGGATCAAGTTGTGCAAGAAGTTTTCACTTCAAAGAGGCTGTAAGGGAAGAAGTGGTGCAAGAGGTCCTAACCATGAAAAGACTTTAAAGGAAAGATTTAGAACAAGAGGTTTTCACCTCTGAAAGCATCTGAAGTAAGAAGTGATGCAAGAGATCCTCACTTCAAAAACATTCTACAGCACTAAGTGGTGCAAGATGTCCTCACATCAAAAAGAGACTAAAGAAAGAGTGGTTCATGAGGCCTCTCGTCCATGGAGAATTGAGGAAAGAAATGGTCCAGCCGTTCATCAGTGAGAAAAAAACTCAAAGGGAGGAAAAAGCAGTGCAAGAGGTCCTCACTTTCCAAATAGTATACAGAAGTGATGCAAAAGTTCATCACCTCAACGAGGATCTTACCTCCAAAAAATTCTGGAGTAAGAAATACCACAAATAGTCCTCGACCCCATGCCCAGAGAGTCTGAAGTAAAGAAGGTACAAAAGGTTCTCACCTCCCAGTGGTTACAAAGAAGAAAGAGGTACAAAGAGTACTCACTAGTATGAAGCAGTGAGAGAGTTTTCCCAATTCTCAGAGATTCTAAAGGAAGATGTGTTGCAAGTGGTTCTCACAATCCGAGATTCTGAGGTAAGAAGAGGAGTACTTTGCAAATATTCTGATGTATCGAGTGGTGTAGAGGGCCTTCATCTTCCACAGATACTAAAGTTGGAAGGTGTGTAAGGGGTACTCATCTCTCATGATTTTAAAGGAGTAAGTGAGGTTTGAGGTGGACTGACAATTTTGTTGAGTCTGAAAAGTGTTTATTGCATAAAATGAACAGTCTGCGAGTCACATAATGACAAGAGGATTCTCCCACACTGACAATGGAGAGATGACTCTCAATATAAGCCAAGACCCAAATTTAATTTTCTAATACAGACATTTTTGTAGCAACACACAGTGCTAATTTCTCACCAAGAACACAAGCAGGTGCATAACTGGGCTCTCTAAAGAGCTGCTAAATGACCTTCATAAGTAACAACTCTGTAAAAAATTTCAGTGTTGCAATCTATCTACAAAATGTATGTCTCGACTGCAAAAATGCACCTCGACTCACCTCGAAAGATGGGAAGAACCAGTGAGTAGAGTTAGCATGAGGAGTTATTATAGTCAAGCATTAATATTTTCAATTTTATGGGGCTAAGGGCTCCTCATCTACCAGAGACTCTGAAGTAAGAACTGATACAAGAGCATCTCACTTACCAGAGATTTTGAAATAAGTAGGCCTGGGCGGTGAACTCCGCTCCGCTCGCGGGGTTTGCGGAGTTTCCTGCACTCCGCGATATGCGGAGATCGCGGAGTTCCGAAAAACTCAGCTTCGCGGTGCGTAGCGGAGTTTTTTTCCTTGCTCGCGTTCGTCAACGTCAAGTTGGCGACCGCGAGCGAGGAAAATCAACCTCCCGGCGAGATTTTTCCTCGTTCACGATCGTCAACATCAATTTGGCGAGCGCGACCGTGGAAAATCAACATCCCTGCGAGATTTCTCAACGCTGGGGGGTCAGGTTTCTCATTGCGAGTGGTCGCGTATGCTCGCGACCGCTCGCGTTGAGAAATTGCCTGTTTGCGTTGAGAAAGCTGCCGCTCGAGTAAAAATATACTCGAGCGGCAGAAAAGGAAAGCTTGCACTGTGCATGGTGCCGTTCGCAATGATTGCACAGTGCGGACAAGCATCCGGCACTGTGCAATCACCGCAAACTGCATTTTTCTATCATACTCCACCACTCGCGGAGCTCTGCGTAGTGCGACGGAGTTTTTTATGCACTTCGCGGTGTTCCGCATAGTGCAACTCCGCGAACTCCGCCCAGGGTTAGAAGTAAGTAGTGGTGCAAGGGTTCCTCACCTCCCAGATATACTCAAGTATTAGAGATGAAAAGGTTCCTCATTTCTCAGAGTTACTAACTAAGAAATGGTGCCATGGGATCGCACATTGTAGAGCCTGTCTACCTATCTATCTATCTATCTATCTATCTATCTATCTATCTATCTATCTATCTATCTAACTATCTATCTATCTATCTATCTATCTATCTATCTATCAACACCAGAGTAGTTAATTAGGTATGAGCTTGCAAAGAAAAGGCAATTTTTAGTTTTCTTCATAACTTTGCTGCTGTTCAACAAATCTGCAAGAAACTTTCCATAACAGAAAGATGATTTATTTGGCTCCTTCATGCAAAGTATGGCTCTGTTCCGTCAAGTTGGGGGGGGGAAGAAAAAGTGGCATCTTAAAACATCAATTTCCCATTTTAATTCCCATAGGACAGTTTGCATTCCGATATAGAAAAAACAGCTGAATGGAATTACACCAATTTTGGCATAAAGTTAGAACTTTACTCAAAAAGCAAGTTTTTTGTTATTTGGTGTTAATCTGTTCAGTATGGTTGAGGATTTTGCATCTAAAAAGTGCTCAGGTTGTTCATGAATAGGTTAACCTCCAGGAAAAATTTTGTGATATGTGGACAAGGTAATGAGACAGAATATCGAGGCCAAAAAATTCGAACTACATGAATATTGAGTTGGAAATATCGAGTGGAAATATCGAGTGCAAGAATATCGTTGTCAAGAATATCGATTTGAATGTAAGTAATATTGAAATTAAAAATAGTTGTGTAATTTTTTTAGGTGCAGGTTGTGTGGTTTATAGTGGTAAAGGGTGGGAAGTAATTTATTTTTAATTAATTAATAATAAGTTGTTAATTAATATTAATTAATTAATTGAAAATTAAACATGGAAATTGTGTGATTAATTTTAGGTGCAGGTTGTGGGGTTTATAGGGGTAAAGGGCGGGAAGTCATTTATTTTTTATTAATGAATAATTAGTTGTTAATTAATATTAATTCATTAATTGAAAATTAAATATGGAAATTGTTTTCTTAATTTTAGGTGCGGGTTGTGGGGTTTATAGGGGTAAAGGGCGGTAAGTAATTTATGTTTAATGAATTAATAATTAGTTATTAATTAATATTGATTAATTAATTGGAAATTAAATATGGAAATTGTGTAATTAATTTTCGGTATGGGTTGTGGGGTTTACAGGGGTAAAGGGTGGGAAGTGATTTATGTTTAATTAATTAATAATTAGTTGATCATTAATATTAATTAATTTAATTAGGGTAATTGTTTATTTTTTTGTGTTTCGGTTTTACTTTTATAGGGGTAAAGGGTGGGGAGTAAATTAATTTTACTTACTTTATAATTAGTTGTTAAATACTATTAGTTTTTTTAATTGAAAATAAGTTTTAATTGTGTAATTAATTTTTATGCAATTTAATTTTAGCTCTGAGTTGTGGGGATTATAGGGGTAAAGTGTGGGAAGTTAATTAATTTTTATGAGTTTTAATTTGTTTTTTAATTAATAATATTTCTTTAATTGGTAATTAATTATGTTAATTATGGAAGTACATTTTTTTCAAATTTAGATGTGGGTTGTGAATTGTGTGGTGTTATAGGGTAGGAAATAAAAAAACTAAATTTATGTAATAATGAATGTTTTTGTTTCTAAACATTTCCTAATTAAAAATATTTATTTGTTTGAAAATTATTTTTTAGCTTATTTAATATAATATTTGTAGGTATTTGTCATTTGTATTTAACATTACAATATTCTTTTATATTTTAAAATGTAATAATAAATATATTTATATTTTAATTTTTAACATATTTATATATTTTGTTATTTATTTGCTTTTTTAAATATTTTTTTGTTTAGTGGGAATAGTAATTTCTACCCCTCTGCTATCCAACACTTTCCCTACTGTTACACTCACTGAAGTGGGAATAGTAATTTTTACCCCTCCGCTATCCAACACTTTCCCTACTGTTGCACTCACTGGAGTGGGAATAGTACATTTTAACCCTTCGCTATCCAACACTTACCCTTCTATTGCACTCACTGGAGTGGGAATAGTAATTTTTACCCCTCCGCTATCCAACACTTTCCCTACTGTTGCACTGACTGTAGTGGGAAATTTAAGTTGAACGATTTTTTAATAGTTTAATGTTTTAATTTATAATAGAATGTTTTTTTAAATTAGATTTTATTTATTGGTGTGTATATATATATATATATATATATATAAGCGAGCAGGCAAATACAAAATAAAGATCATTATGAGAGTCTGGACAAAAATCCCTTTGAGATGTGGACTCAGGAGTACCATCTGAAGCTACAGAAATGGAAAGATCGGGGATTGATTGACTTTGAGGAGTATATGTATTTAAAGGTCAACCATCCCATCACAGCAACCATATAATTTCTACCTAAAATACATAAGTCAACAATCAACCCACCAGGAAGACCGATTGTTAGTTCGATTGGATCCCTCTTGGAGAAGACATCACGCTTCATTGATATTTTTCTCATGGACTATGTAACATCTTTGCCATCATACTTAAAGGATACAACTGACTTCCTCAAAAAAATCTAGGGCATCCAATGGAGTGATGGACTTATTATGGTCACAATAGATATATGTTCCTTGTATACATCAATTCTCCATTCAGATGGAATAATGGCTGTTAAACAGTTCTTACAAACAAGATCAGTGAGCTTTCTGGAACACTCAGAAATGCTCATTGAAATGTTACTATACTGTCTAACTCATAACATCTTTCTCTTTAATGGGGAACTCTTTCTACAAAAACGGGACGAAAATGGGTACATCTTTTGCCCCCACATATGCGAACCCACTCATGGCAATATGGAAAGCGGATATACTAACAGGCAGGTATAAGTCCAACATTAAGATCTGGACTAGATTCATTGATGACTTATTCGTGATTTGGGATGAGAACAACAGGATTTAGAAAATGTCATCGAATCACTGAATGACAATAATTATAACTTATCATTCACATCCACAACCAGTAAAAACAGCGTCATATTCTTGGATGTGGAAGTTTTCATCAAGAATTAAAAAATCTGCACAAAAATACACCGAAAACCTACTGCCTGCAATAGTATACTCCACGCCAATAGTGGACACCCGAAACATCTGAAGTGGAGTATACCCTACGGACAAATGTTACGAGTAAAAAGAAATTGCTCAGAAACTAGTGACGTGGAAAAGCAACTTGATGAAATGAGTGCTCGCTTTTTGGAGAGAGGCTACCCATTAGATGTCATAAAAATAGCTAGAACTAAGGTCAACTCCAAATTGAGGGAAGCCTTACTAGCGCCACAACTGGAAGATCTGATAATACAAGGAGAACTGATTGTTGATTTCAACAATGAAAATAAAGAACTGAAAAACATCGTTAAGAAAAACTGGAATATCCTGATGCTAGATGAGACACTGAAAAGAAAATTACCATTTTATCCTAGCATAACATACAGAAAAACAGCCTATATTCTTACACACAGCCATTTTGAAATAAAGGACCCCAAAAAAAGAACCTGGTTGAACACTCCAGGATTTTGGAAGTGCTCAAAGTATAAGGCCTGTGAACATGGCCAGAACACCACAACCTTCAAACTCCAGAATGGAAAAACTGAACACATCTTTGACCATATTACATGCAAGTCCAAGTATGTGGTCTATATATTGGAATGCCCGTGCATAAAGCAATACGTTGGGAGTACGATTAACAAACTAAAGCTGAGGATACTCCAACATCTACGAGCTATCAAGAATAAGGACTTTTCTTATCCAATTTCTAAAAAAATTTCTGAACACCACTCAAGTAATGGCCAACAATTGAAGTATTATGGCATAAAAATTGTGCCTCAAAAAAATTGAGGAGGTGACAGAACATTGGATTTAAGGAAAATGGAGTCTCGATATATCCTAGCCATTGGAACTGAAAATCCATTCGGTCACAACCTGGATGCGGAACTCCATATACATCTGCAATGATAGCAACGTAACAATTTGTGATTTTTAATAGCGATATCTGGAGATGAAGAGACTGCTTGACACAGGGACAGACCGAGAAACCGAGAGATTAGACATTGAGAAAAGATCCCACAAAAAAGGAAACAAGTTGTCACATCTATAGAGAAAAAGGGGAAATTGAATGATTCAATTTTGTGCAACTGTATTCCAAATAGTGGTTCATGAGCTAAAATAACAAACTTTAAAACAATTGGTATAAAAAAAGGAAGAAATTGTGCAGAAAAAGGAAAAACTGTGCTGGCTTAAATTCACAATGACCATGTACATAGGTAATCTCAAAAAATGATATTGAATATAAATTCAATAAGACACAAAAGAGGAACAAAATAGTAAGGGCGCTCATACAGTTACACAAACAATAATAAAATTAGGAACATTGACAAGTGTAAACTGAACAAACAGTGGCAGAGAAAAAAACATAAACAACAACAAATAACAAAATACACAATATAACAATTGTGTCCTCTCTTAATTAGGCCACGTTTTAAGCATCGACGATGTTTCGACCCACAGATACTTTGGGGGTCATCTTCAGGACAAAGGACTTCAAATATGCGTGCGTCCACTTTCTCTTCTCGCTGGATCTCTGTAATATACACGAGGGAGGAACACCAATCTTCGCGTGTCTGCAGGGGCGGTGCGTCCATTAGGGCGCTTGGGCGTTGCCCCACTGAGCGTTGCCGTCACTCTCTGACTAACTCTGACTCTCTCACGAGTCACACAATGCAATCCCTCCGGAGGCAGTCGGCTTAGAAGGGGCGGGGCAGCACTACAGTTCAGCTGCAAGTCAGTGTCGGCCGGCGGAGCGCACAGCAAGAGTGCGCATGTTCTGTTTAGGGCTTAAACATTTTGCGACCAGCCCTGAACATGCGCACACTAGGCTGCTCATTAGAAGAGCGAGGGTTGTTCCATGCCGCTCTTCTAATGAGCAGCCTAGTGCGCATGTTCGGGCTGGTCGCAAAAAATGTTAAGCCCTAAACAGAACATGCGCAACACTGCTCAAGCCAATCCTGGCGCTGCTGCTGGAGCAGCGTCTGGATTGGCTGAGAGCAGGCAGTACTTGCCAAGGCGCCAACGCGGGAGTCGGACCCCGGCCCAGGAGGACTGCAGAGGCGGCGCGGATCCGGTAAGTAATTGCATAATAATAATAATTTAAACTCCCCTGCGACGTGCGCGACACCTAACACCCCCCCTCCCCCGCGAGTATTGGAGCGTGAGCCGCGACCCTCAGTGCATGAGCTCTCTCATTACCTTACGCTGAGTGTAGACACACACGGTGCTAGAACGGATCAAAATACATTTTGTGGAAGTGACCCAGCACAACGGGTGAGTCTGCCCCCCCCCCCTTCTACAGGGGGATCATGGAGGAGATTGACGATTTTACCACCCGGGAAAGCGATATCTGGATCCTAACATATCCAAAATCAGGTAATGGTGTGCGTGCCTCTAATTGCTCCTGTTGCAGATTATGTAACGCTATCCGGCTCTAATCTATCCTTTTAAGGAAGGATTTGAGAGATATTTACAAATGTGGGTTGCAAATAGTGAACGGCTTTCTTTCCTCTTGTTATAGGCCTTGTGCTTTAACATAGAAGTTACAGCAAGTCACTTCGCTTTTCCTGCCTTAAGCAGCAGTGACCAGCCGTGCCAAGTATAACGTATCGGCCCTCGGGTTACACTAACGCCGCTCCGATAAAGATTTCGCATCCACGCAGGGTCTGACATTCATCACCCAAATCAAACAAGCATCTCAGCTGATAACATGTTCTGTCGCTGTTAACGCTTGTTTGTATGCGTACTCTCTGGCTATTAGAGGGAAGAGAGGTTCAGTTAGCACTTACTCCTTATTGAGACTACATTGACATGCATGGAAGGTAGTGTCTGTTCACCCGAGACCACGCAGCTTCCATGGAATAAGCTCTCGCAGGCAGACGGCCTTATTGTCTGGAAGGCAACTGTGGGGAGAGTAAACCGAAGAAGTGAAAGTGTGCCTTGTTCCCAGTGCCAGACTGCTATGTTGGAGTGTATAAGGCCAAGAGGGATCTAAAGCAGGTAGGAGAGAAAGGTTGGGGCCAACCCCACGGTCGTCACATGGTCGCAATAGAGCATAGTTTATAAGCCAACTGATGCTCAGCTTCGAAGGTCGAAGCTAATGTTGCCACTAAAAATATCCTGGCCACAAATCAGTCTGAAGGAACCCACCGGTTTCATGTGGGTATTTTTCAAATTGTGCTTTCTTGGCTGGCTCTAAAAGACTCGAGTTTTTATTTGACTCACAATAAGGTTTACCCTACCATGTCTGTTAAGTGGCCACATTATCTTAAGTTCCACTGCACTCTATGATTAGTTAAATAGGGCTTTTTATGCCATTTATGATGAATACAGCACTTGTGCAAGCTGCTCTAAAGCAATATTGTGTCACTACATTCAATTTAGATTTTTCTTTGCATTCTAGCACTTGTCGGGCTATTTATTCCAATATATACTCAGGACTTCAAGTGCCAGAATGCAAAGAACAACTGTCTTTGTAGACCTACTCACACTCATGAAATCAAAAAACTTAAGAGGTGATGGTCACGAAGTGTTTGCTTGTTTCTATACAGCTTTATGTTGTCTTCACTTACTCCATGTAAGCAACATTCCTTCAATTAAGTGGTGGGGATAAGGGGCGCTCAGTGAGCTGAATATGTCTCCTGCTATATAATGTGATGGAAAGTTTACAAATTCAAATCCCAGCAAGGCCAACTCAGACTTATATCCTTCCAAGGTTGGTACAATTACCTTTTGTAATAGTAACATCTTTTATTTTCAGCACTTAAAATAGCATTAGTACGGTATGATACATTGATACACTATATAACATACATTACCATTATTATTTTATTCCTAACACTACATGGCAAAATATTTTTTTAACAAAAATAGTTCAATTGTTCTTCCAAAAGTTGCCTACTAAACTTCTCAACTGTTAAAAGGAATGGCATGCTCCTGTCCACTTTTCAAGGCCAAAATTCAGCAGTTAAAATTGTTCTCACTATCAAATTACTTCCAAGCCTTGTGTATTACTGGCTCTAAATTAAACAGAAATGTTCCCTTTAGAAGACTTGTACATTGTTTATTCTGTGGCCAAAATAATTTCCAGACCAGTCACAGCAGAACTTGGGAGTAGGTTGGTGATCTAGCATAAGTATGTTGGGATGCTTGCAGCACTTTTAAGGCTGGTTTTACACTACTGCAGTAGCAAAATACTGTAATTAGTGTAAATTGTTTCACTGCATTGATGTGACTGCTTCTTTTTTACAGATAAAATGTGTCACTCAAAGTGTCATACATAAAGAATTAAAATGTCACACATAGGCACACAACAATCATGAAAATGTCACATAAGGAAGCTGACAACTTGGCAGCTGTGAGTGACGTTCTATGCCCAACACGCTGTGCTGGTGAGGAGAAATGTGACGTGTCCCCCCACCGAAGGGTGTGTTGTTAAGTGTGACTCTTGAAGGCCACAGTTCACTCCCAAAAAAGTGAAGTGTTCTCTATTGTTGTTGCAGGCCGAACATGTATATGAGACGTAAAATGGTTGCTCAATTCACATGATAAAAGATGTGCTGTTATAAAAACAAAACATGGATAAGCTGCGCATGCTAATGAGCATTCTGACCTAACAAGTCACATGGTTTGTCAAAGAATTAGCATAACTCAAAAACAATTCGTTTCTATATGTGGGTGGTAATGACAAGATAACACAGTAGATTTACATTCCTTACTGCCGGGGTGTGTGTAATACCTTTTTATTTGACATGGAATACTTTGTGCTGATCGTATTAGTCTGTCTCTGAAAAAATCCCCACATAAGGTTTTTATACTGTGGGTGATATGAATTCAGCAGCAGGTTGTTGGGTGCACCTCTGCTTGTGTGTTAAATCTTATTGGCAGTTTGCATCTTATGTTATTTTGTATGCTATAAGCAGGACCACAAATTGTCATTCTGCAGCATGTGCTGCATAATTATGGCAGTGGTGGTTTCTTTGTTGGGGTGCAGGGGCGTATGTCTGATAGCATGTGTGTGAATTTGATTTCTGGGGGAGACTGTCTCTGCTGGGTGTTCTTTCTGCAGAGTTGGACTGGCTAAGAGTATAGGGCAATCTGGCAGTGCCAGATGGACTGGTCTGACAGGTCAGTGCATGGGACGTTTTATTTGGCTGTATGTTGGCCTGCATTGTGTTCTGCTGCTGCCTGGGTTCGTGTTTACTGTTGTTTTCCCTGATCATGTTACTGCAAACATTGACTACAACAAAAACACAAATGCATGCAGTCTACCATACCGTAAGATAACTATACACCATTACCATGTCTTTACAAGTTACAATTTGCCCAGTTGGCCAGTTTTTAGCTATCTAGGGGCTGCTTTTCTTTTGGTGCCCGTCCTGGAACTTATTTTGTGTTCCAGTCTGTGGTTATACTGAATAAACAGCTACCTATGTCATTATCTTATGAAATCTCTATATTGATGTCATAACTACATTTTCACAATTGCTTTATTAACCATCTTGCTTTCTTAAATTTGTTTGAAAATGCCTCACTTGCCTGCTCTTTTTTCAAAATTCTCGGTGGGAGAACAACCCCAAATTCCTCTTATGACGGTGGGCATGCGAGCTATGCTCGCGTGCCATAGGGCACTCATTCTGAACTTTTACGCCCACCACTTTCAAATGTCACCAGCCACCACTGTGTGTCTGGCCAAATTGCCGAAATTTTTGGATGAGATCCTACAACTGTCGGTATACCTAAAAGGAGTCCCACCGCATTACTTAAATCTTAATAAAACACTGGACCAACTTGGGCTGCAAATTCAGTGAGAAGATCAGGATGTTGGTGTACCCAACAATCAGATAGCAGAATCACAATCAGGGTTAATAATTCAATTATTCCGAACTTGAGTATCCCCATGTGCCGCGTCCCATCAGCGTTTCGCGTCCCGAAAATTTGGGCCGATGGAGGTGATAGAACATTGGATTTAAGGAAAATGGAGTCTTGATATATCCTAGCCATTGGAACTGAAAATCCATTCGGTCACAACCTGGATGCGGAACTCCATATACATCTGCAATGATAGCAACGTAACAATTTGTGATTTTTAATAGCGATATCTGGAGATGAAGAGACTGCTTGACACAGGGACAGACCGAGAAACCGAGAGATTAGACATTGAGAAAAGATCCCACAAAAAAGGAAACAAATTGTCACATCTATAGAGGAAAAGGGGAAATTGAATGATTCAATTTTGTGCAAGTCATCAATTCATAAAATGTCACTGGGACTTGATGCATACATTTAATGAACTTTTTATCACTTTTTTGAGAAGTGCCTCTTGACTTGATGTATAAATTTAATGAATTTTTCATCCTTTTTAGAGAGGCAGCTCCTGATTGGTATCAAGATGTATTATTCATCACTAAGATTGCTTAGTATGAAAATTGTACTTTACAATGTTTCATATAATTGCACCAAGAAACACAGAACACACTTTGTATAGATAGATTCTAACCCTTCTGTCAAAATGGAGTGTTTAGTCATCCAATGATGATTTAACATTTTGTGCAATTAGGTTTACCACTCATGAAATTGTTCATTAATCCTTCGTCCCCGTGTCATCGTTAGCATCTCCTCAGGAAACAGTATGGAACATAGAACACATATGTATATAAACATATACATCTTTCTGTGAAAATCACTTGATGAGAAATGCTATATGAACCATCAGTTTTATTGTATCATCTAGTACTTTACGGTTAACAAATTTTAAATATTGAATTTTTAACATTGAAATTCACATATATTTTTAATGTTTATCATTCAATATTTTTAACTGATGAGTTTTTAAGAAAACATATGAATTGTTTGTGCATACCTTTGAGACACTATGAAATCAAGAGAATTACATACTATTGTTATATATATCTTTTTTAAGCTCCTTTCCCCTCCTGTATGGAGGAGTTTAAAAATATAGTTTAAAATTGTGGTTTTCAAACTAATTGTATATACTATATTATAATTCACTGTAAATGTTGTTAAATCTTGCATTTGCACTTTCTGCCATAGAATGCTTACTAACGTACTTTACAGATAGTAAGTTGTGGAAAATGGCGGATATATGTCGCCACCACGCAACTATGAGGGTCGGTAGTCTAGTATTTGCACAAGTAATGGAAATGAATGAGGGATCTGAAATGCACTTGTCACTTTAAATAGGCGATCTAGACAGCAGGACTCTATGGTCCAGTTGAAGGCAGAGTGCCGAAACGCGTAGACCGTCCGATTTTTGCACTATGGTGGTTTAAATAAACACTTATCTTTTGAAAAGAAGAAAAACGATCTGTCAAGACTTTTGTTCATGGTGCCGTGAAGTCCTCGCCATGTGGAGAGTGTGGGGAATGTTGAATATATATATATATATATATCCACAAACGAGTTTTGCCCCAAAGAGAGAAGCCTACAGGTACGTGTATATTTTCGAATTTTATTCGGACAGCTTACTGCAGGCAAAGGCCACAATAAAGTTCATCAAATTGTTCCAGTTATGCCAGACGCGTTTCGGGAATGAAATTCCCTTTCTCAATGGCTTCACTGCCGCATTCATCAAACAGTCTTTGTTGCACCATTTTTAAAACCGGGAACCTACTACAGTGGGCGGGGCCAATCCGTATGGCCTCTTGGTCCTCGTAGTGCAAACATTATGTAATTCTCAAGTGAGTCTGTTTAATGTAGCGTGATTAAAAAGTAGTATTGCCCAAGTGGGTTGATGACCATAAGGCTACCTTCTTAGCAGTCTCTCACAGCTGTCTCGTCAAACACCGCCTCCCGTAAAGCAGATGAAGCCATGTGGATCCATCATGGGCCCGCTCCTGCGGTGGGCTTCTCTTGCGGCTGGGCACAGCCGCTACATATCCACAAACGGGTTTTTCCCCAAAGAGAGAAGCCAACAGGTACGTGTATATTTTCGAATTTTATACGGACAGCTTGCTGCAGGCAAAGGGCACAATAAAGTTAATCAAATTGTTCCAGTTATGCCAGACGCGTTTCGGGAATGAAATTCCCTTTCTCAATGGCTTCACTGCCGCATTCACCAAACAGTCTTTGTTGCACCATTTTTAAAACCGGGAACCTGCTACAGTGGGCGGGGCCAATCCGTATAGCCTCTTGGTCCTCGTAGTGCAAACATTAAGTAATTCTCAAGTGAGTCTGTTTGATGTAGCGTGATTAAAAAGTAGTATTTCCCAAGTGGGTTGATGACCATAAGGCTACCTTCTTAGCAGTCTCTCACAGCTGTCTCGTCGAACACCGCCTCCCGTAAAGCAGATGAAGCCATGTGGATCCATCACGGGCCCGCTCCTGCGGTGGGCTTCTCTCGCGGCTGGGCACAGCCGCTACATATCCACAAACGAGTTTTGCCCCAAAGAGAGAAGCCAACAGGTACGGGTATATTTTTGAATTTTATTCGGACAGCTTGCTGCAGGCAAAGGGCACAATAAAGTTAATCAAATTGTTCCAGTTATGCCAGACGCGTTTCGGGAATGAAATTCCCTTTCTCAATGGCTTCACTGCCGCATTCACCAAACAGTCTTTGTTGCACCATTTTTAAAACCGGGAACCTGCTACAGTGGGCGGGGCCAATCCGTATAGCCTCTTGGTCCTCGTAGTGCAAACATTAAGTAATTCTCAAGTGAGTCTGTTTGATGTAGCGTGATTAAAAAGTAGTATTTCCCAAGTGGGTTGATGACCATAAGGCTACCTTCTTAGCAGTCTCTCACAGCTGTCTCGTCGAACACCGCCTCCCGTAAAGCAGATGAAGCCATGTGGATCCATCACGGGCCCGCTCCTGCGGTGGGCTTCTCTCGCGGCTGGGCACAGCCGCTACATATCCACAAACGAGTTTTGCCCCAAAGAGAGAAGCCAACAGGTACGTGTATATTTTCGAATTTTATTCGGACAGCTTGCTGCAGGCAAAGGGCACAATAAAGTTCAGCAAATTGTTCCAGTTATGCCAGACGCGTTTCGGGAATGAAATTCCCTTTCTCAATGGCTTCACTGCCGCATTCACCAAACAGTCTTTGTTGCACCATTTTTAAAACCGGGAACCTGCTACAGTGGGCGGGGCCAATCCGTATAGCCTCTTGGTCCTCGTAGTGCAAACATTAAGTAATTCTCAAGTGAGTCTGTTTGATGTAGCGTGATTAAAAAGTAGTATTTCCCAAGTGGGTTGATGACCATAAGGCTACCTTCTTAGCAGTCTCTCACAGCTGTCTCGTCGAACACCGCCTCCCGTAAAGCAGATGAAGCCATGTGGATCCATCACGGGCCCGCTCCTGCGGTGGGCTTCTCTCGCGGCTGGGCACAGCCGCTACATATCCACAAACGAGTTTTGCCCCAAAGAGAGAAGCCAACAGGTACGTGTATATTTTCGAATTTTATTCGGACAGCTTGCTGCAGGCAAAGGGCACAATAAAGTTCAGCAAATTGTTCCAGTTATGCCAGACGCGTTTCGGGAATGAAATTCCCTTTCTCAATGGCTTCACTGCCGCATTCACTAAACAGTCTTTGTTGCACCATTTTTAAAACTGGGAACCTGCTACAGTGGGTGGGGCCAATCAGTATGGCCTCTTGGTCCTCGTAGTGCAAACATTAAGTCATTCTCAAGTGAGTCTGTTTGATGTAGCGTGATTAAAAAGTAGTATTGCCCAAGTGGGTTGATGACCATAAGGCTACCTTCTTAGCAGTCTCTCACAGCTGTCTCGTCGAACACCGCCTCCCGTAAAGCAGATGAAGCCATGTGGATCCATCACGGGCCCGCTCCTGCGGTGGGCTTCTCTCGTGGCTGGGCACAACCGCTACATATCCACAAACGAGTTTTGCCCCAAAGAGAGAAGCCAACAGGTACGTGTATATTTTCGAATTTTATTCGGACAGTTTGCTGCAGGCAAAGGGCACAATAAAATTCATCAAATTGTTCCAGTTATGCCAGACGCGTTTCGGGAATGAAATTCCCTTTCTCAATGGCTTCACTGCCGCATTCACCAAACAGTCTTTGTTGCACCATTTTTAAAACCGGGAACCTGCTACAGTGGGCGGGGCCAATCCGTATGGCCTCTTGGTCCTCGTACAGCAGATTGCTTTGCTAAAATCCAGTCCAGCCCAACGCGTTTCGTGCTTGGCGCACTTCCTCATGGGCTCAGGGCTTCAAAAGAGTTCGGCCACGGCAATTTTATCCAGCATCAGTTCAAAAAACATCTTTCACCCCGCCCTGGTGGGCGTGGCCACCCCGTGGCCTGCTGGTACTTGTGGTGCCTTCAATTTCTCTCCCGTGAGTCGCCGTGCCAAACTCACTGTAGCCCTGAGCCCATGAGGAAGTGCGCCAAGCACGAAACGCGTTGGGCTGGACTGGATTTTAGCGAAGCAATCTGCTGTATTTCACACTGCATCCCCCATTAAAGAAGTGGCGAATAATTGACTCCTCGTGTGGGCCCTACCATTCCAGGCAACTTGTTTATGGATTAGTAGCGGTACCGCCTGAACTGCGGGAGGAGCCCTGCTGCACTTGTGCAGTCCTGCTGCAGCGCCAAAACGACGAGGCAGCCTATGGACGAGGTGGTCAGTGGTGGAAGAAACGGAGGTGTGAGAGCAGTTTGAATGTGCTCGCAACCCACTTGGGACTTACCTTAGTCAGTTACAGTGAGTTTGGCACAGCGACTCAAGGGAGAGAAATTGAAGGCACCACAAGTACCAGCAGGCCACGGGTGTGGCCACGCCCACCAGGGTGGGGTGAAAGATGTTTTTTGAACTGGTGCTGGATAAAATTGCCGTGGCCGAACTCTTTTGAAGCCCTGAGCCATGAGGAAGTGCGCCAAGCACGAAACGCGTTGGGCTGGACTGGATTTTAGCGAAGCAATCTGCTGTATTTCACACTGCATCCCCCATTAAAGAAGTGGCGAATAATTGACTCCTCGTGTGGGCTCTCACATTCCAGGCAACTTGTTTATGGATTAAATTGCCGTGGCCGAACTCTTTTGAAGCCCTGAGCCCATGAGGAAGTGCGCCAAGCACGAAACGCGTTGGGTTGGACTGGATTTTAGCGAAGCAATCTGCTGTATTTCACACTGCATCCCCCATTAAAGAAGTGGCGAATAATTGACTCCTCGTGTGGGCCCTCCCATTCCAGGCAACTTGTTTATGGATATATATATATATATATATATATATATATATATATATATATATATATATATATATATATTCGGGCTGTAGCCGTGTCTAAAGTTTCCTATGGGAAAATGCATGGGGAAAACGCGTTTGGGACCCCCCTTTTTCTCGGCCCCCGCTTGACGTATCACCCCGAGACTTTCAGGGTAGGAGCGGACCGGAGCGCCCCACGAAGTTTGAAAATTTCGCAAGATACGTCAACCGGCAAGAGAGTTATTTCAAATAGAATGTCGCGGATTTCCTATGGATAATAGGTTGTAACTATAACTATCTACTGGCGACCGCTAGTAGATATATATATATATATATATATATATATATATATATATATATATATATATATATATATATATATATACTTTTTCTTTTTATTTATTTGTAAATTTTATATAATTTTAAAATTATAAAATAAATTAATATTAATAGTTTATTAATTATTTTAAAGTAAAGATATATATACATATATATGTATATTCATTATTATGTATGTTTAACTTTTTTATTAAGTTTATTTGTTATATTTGTTAAAATGTTCATTAAATCTAATTTTTTTAAAATTAATTTTATTATTTAATATATTTAATATTTATTATTTTATGTTATATATATAAAAATCGATATTTTGTATTACTATATTTTTGACATCGATATTTTTTTTCTCGATATTTTTGTACTTACCTATTTAAGTATAAGTAGTCGATATTTTTGCATTCTATATTTTATTCGATATTCTATCATTGAACCATGGACAATTGGTGTCCGATATTCTTTGATTGGCCATTTTAAAAATAATTTGTCAGTCCTGATTGGATGCCCACAATATGCGCACGTATGTTTTGCTAGTCATTACAATACTCAGAGACATGTTATGTTATGTTATCTGAGTTTATATAGCGCACAGCTGCCCCAGCAAAGAGGCGTCCCGGCGCTGCCAGCGTCAGAAGGAACAGGGCTAAGAACACAACAGGTAGGCGTAAGGAATATACAGAAGACAAAAAGGACTAAGCAGAAGGAAAAAGGAAAGTTTTAATTGCTTTCCTGAAGTCCACCATGCGATCCAAGCTGCGAATCTGAGGAGGCAGGGAATTCCATAGCTTGGCAGCTAAGTAACGGAAAGAACGACCTCCGACCCGAAGGCGCTTCACACGGGGGACAATTACCAAATGCTGTCCCAGGGAGCGCAGCTGGCGAGTGGGGGCATACAGGGCTAGCAAGTTAGCCAGGAGACTTGGCGAGGCAAGTTTCAGGATCTTAAAAGGTAAGCAAAGAGCCTTAAATTGGATCCGTTTGGCCACTGGAAGCCAATGTAACCTCCGGATGGCCCCAGTAGAAGGACAGTTACGTGGGAGCCCTAACAGGGCTCTGGCGGCAGCGTTTTGAAC
Organism: Calotriton arnoldi; assembly: GCA_963921515.1. NCBI lineage: Eukaryota > Metazoa > Chordata > Amphibia > Caudata > Salamandridae > Calotriton > Calotriton arnoldi. The sequence goes on along the minus strand of CAWUFW010004660.1, from coordinate 516,763 downwards.
ACGCTGCAGTCGCAATATCTCAGCCTGATTAGCTCCTAACAGGAGCGAATCCCAAAAATGAATAGAAAAAAAACATGAGCGGGTAGGATGAGAAAACCATGGCTTACAGGTGCCTGTCGTGGTACCAAAGGGACACACCTTCGATTGGCCAGCAGAACGTACGGTGGCAACCATCACAGGACTCCTGGATATTGGCCCCATTGAAAGGCATTGCAGTGATAGCCTGTTTTTGAGGGTCACAAAAAGGAAAACATATAGATTTTGTCATAATATACATCATTTATTGGTGGTACCATACACATTTTTGGGAATGTGGAATGTTTTAAGGTGATTTTACTCTATGAAAAATGCTGGACATCTGCTCAAATTTTATGAAGCATGTATGAGAAAAAACGTATTTTCTTTTATGATTTTCTCAATGAGATTGTGAAAGGTGCTCTAGAATCTAAATTGAGAACATATTTCCTATAATTTCACACTATCTTCCTCAGCCACGTGAGAAAAAGTCTGCTAATCTAAGTAAAACATATACTTCGAAAAGCAGCAACAACCTGTCTGTTGGTACCCTAGTGTTCTACTGCAGCTTCACAACGGTGTTCTAAGGAACAGCCGCTGCACGTAAGAGCGGTGGGGCGGTGGGGCCAGGTGAGGGTGGATTTCGAGAGATGACCATAAGGGGAAATTAAATAAATAATTAATTTTCCCTCGTAGTTGTCTCTCGAAATCCCCCCTAGCCTGGCTCCACCGCCCCACCGCTCCTACCTGCAGCGGACGCGGCTGCTAAGGAACAACTAGAGCACTAAAGTTATGTATTTATGGCAGAAGTGTGGCACACCTGAAGCCATCTTATTGGATTCAAAGCTGTAAAACCTGAAACATTTCCTTTGGGGGACACTGCAGTAAATGCAGTTTCTTTTTGACATAAAAATTATGGTTACCGCTCCAGAAAGCTAAAATCAGAACACCTTGGCTATGAATCCTCAATTATCTTCCTCATTGATTTTAGTAAAAACATCCTGACATGCAGAGTGAAACATGTACTTCCAACACTAGCAGCGGCCTGTCAATCAACTACCTTGTGATAAACTGTGGCTTCACCACAGAGTTCTAAACAAGAACTAGAAGGTCCGTGTGCCAGCTGCCCCCTCGCTGCCTTAAGTTTAGAGCTTATTTCCCTTGTTTTTGCCCGCTGTGTTCTTCCAATCCCTTCCATTACAGTTGTTTCGTGTGCCTGCTTTTCTTTTTTGTACCCTGTTATTTTGAGTCTGTGCCTGGTTATTTCGTTGTAACTTGTACTTTTCTTTTGTCTCTGTGCACTGCGAGCCGGCCCGCCTTGCCACTCACCTTTCTGCCGTTTGTCGCTCCTGCCTCCCGATTCCCTCCTCCCAGGGTCCCTCCCCCCTCCCAATACCTACTCACAGAGCCAAACGTCAAGCCCGTCTGCGCCCGTCACTGCCTGGACCGTGCCCAGGAACCCTGGATTTCCCATCACCTGCAGCTACACCGGCGCCAATCTCATAGCCTTGGACTCCAGACTCTGCAACAACACCTGCTGCCACACCTCTCCATGCTCAACAGTAGGACCTTTCGCATGCCACCACTATCTCTTCTCCTGCAATGCCGGGGCACCCAAACATGCAACCGCTACCACCACGCCAACCACAACTGCGTCTGGACAACTCCACTGCCTCCTGCTCAACACCTGCTCACTCTACAAACACGCCACCGAGATCTGGGACACCATCACCTCCCTCACACCCGACATCATCTTCCTCATTGAGACCTGGCTCAACACTGCATTTGCGCCCGATATCGCCACGCCCAATGGCTACAAGATAGCACACCTTGAATGCATCAAAAAACAAGGAGGTTGAACCGCACTCATGGCCTAATGGGTAGAGCGGTCGACCTTGAAGCTGGGGAACCGGGTTCGAGTCTCGGCAGGGACGCTCAACATCCTGTGATTCTAGGCAAACCACTTAATCTCCCCGTGCCTCACAAAATGAATGTGTCCGTCTGTAACGCAACTGGTGCTCATGTAAAGCGCTCTGATACCTTCGGGTCAAGTTCACGCTATATAAAGCTCCGAAAAACAAAATCCACAAGGAAACCATCAATTGCATCGCCGTCGCAGACAACACCAGTCTGATCATGGAGTACCTCAACTTCAAATTCAAAACAGATGGCAAAACCACCATCAGAGGCACCCTCACCTACAGACCTCCAGGACAAGTCCTGGCTTCTGCGACGCCATCCTTGAATTCATTGCACCACAAGCCATCAACACCGAACACTACATCTTACTCGGAGACCTCAATTTTCACCTCAACGATCCCAAAGATGCCAAAACAGCCAACCTCCTCGAAAGCATGAACAACATCAGCCTCACCCAACCCCACTCACAGCGCCAGGATATACGCTCTACCCTATTTTCACAGCCAGTGACAGAGTCAAGTACAGCCATGTCACCGAGCTCACCTAGACGGACCACTCAATCATCTACTTCATCATCACAGTGCCCCCCTGCACCGCCACCAAGTCGCAAATGCACCTCACTCTGCAGCTGGAGCAAAGTATCTGAAAGTCAATAAACCGTTGCCCTAAACACCTGCCACCCTGACACCACAACCAACCTTGAACAGGCTGTCAAGAACTTCACCATCTGGATCACCAACTGCGCCAACAGAGTCACCCCCATCAAACCCACCAAACTCAAGAGATCCCTCAAACATGCCAGTTGGTACAACTCGGAACTGAGAACCATGAAACACAACTGCAAGCAACTAGAAAGGAAATGGTGCACCAGCAAGGAGCCCACAGACCACACCACCTTCAAGGCATTACTCAGCCACTACTACCAACTCCTGAAAGAGATTAAAAAGAATTCCCTAGCTGAACGTTTTGAAGTCAGCTCCTACCACAGCAAAGAACTCTTCAGCATTGTCAAGGAGTTCTCCAACCCCTCAGCAACTGAAAACATCATCACCCCTTCCCAAGAACTCTGCGAAACCCTGGCGGACTTCTTCCACCAAAAAATCTCCACCATCTACAAACAATTTGAACCCCAACCAACTGCCGCCGACATCCTCAGCCTCCTCGCTCCCACAGATGCAAACTCCGACCACCAGATCTGACTTGGGATCAACTCACCACACAGGGCACCACAGCCATCATGCACTCCGTCCACTCAGGGGCACCCGCAGACCCCTATGCCCACCACATGTTCAACCTTAGAAACAGGACTATCAGCAACAAGCTCACTGCCATCTTCAATACATCCATAGCCTTGGCCACCTTCCTAGAAGAATGGGAACACACTGAAGCTAAATCCCTCCTCAAGAAATTATCCAACGAGCTCAAGAACTACAGGCCCATCTCCATGCTCCCCTTTCCTGCCAAAGTCCTCGAAAAGGCCATCAACCACCAACTCAAGGAATACCTAGAGAACAATAACCTTCTAGACTCATCCCAATCTGGATTCTGCACGAACCACAGATCTGAAACCATTCTGATCGCAGCCACAGACGACAGCAGAACCCTCCAGACCGAGGAGAAACGTCCGTCCTGATCCTCCGGGACCTCTCAGCAACCTTCAACACTGTGTCTCAGCACACCCTGATCAAGAGGCTTCATCAGATGGGAATCCAAGAGGACCCCCCTCAAATGGATCGCATCCTTCCTCAGCAGAAGAACCCAGAGAATCTGCCTCCCACCTTTCACTTCGGCACCCAAGAACATCATCTGTGGCATCCCTCAAGGCTCATCCCTCAGCCCTACTCTGTTCAATGCCTACATGATGACTCCCCTGGTCAACATCGTCAGAACCTATGGACTGAACATCATCTCCTAAGCAGACAACACAATGCTTAGCCTCTCCCTATCTGAAGACCAATACACCACAAGGGGCAACTTCCACTTGTGCATGACCAGCATCGCCGACTGGGTGCAAACCAACTGCCTCAAACTCAAAACAGACAAAACAGAAGTACTGATCTTTGGGAACAACACCTCGTCATGGAATCACTCCTGATGGCCTGCTGAAATGAGACCCTCACCCACTCCTACAGACGACGCCTGGAACCTCGGCATCATCCTGGACAGCAAACTCACCATGAAAAACCAGATCAATACAGTCGCCTTCGCCTGCTTCCTCACTCTTTGCATGCTCCGAAAGATCTTCAAATGGTCCCCAGTCATCACTAGATGCACCGTCACTCAAGCCCTCATCGCTAGCTGCTTGGACTACGGCAGCATACTCTATGTAGGAATTACCACACACTTCCTGAAGAGACTGCAGACCATACAGAACTCAGCGGCCAAACTCTTCCTCGATCCCCCCAAACAGATCCACATCACCCCACACCTAAAGAAACTCCACTGGCTCCCTGTCCACAAGAGATGCCAATTAAAGATGCTGACCCGAGCCTGCGAGGCCCTGCACAATCAAGGACCAGCATACATCAACCACTGCCTGAGCTTCCACTAACCCTGTAAATACCTGCGCTCCACCTCCCTCTCCCTCGCTCAGACCCCTTGCATCCGCCGAAGCAACAGTGGAGGACACTCCTTCTCCTATCTCTCCACAAAGTCCTGGAACAACCATTCCTCTCCACCTCTGGACCTCACCTTCTCTTCAGGAATTCAGAGGGGGACTCAAGAACTGGTTGTTCAACTGATTCCCCCCAAGCAGCTTGGCTCTCAGGGCCTGGATACCCTCGCGGGTGTATAACAGAGCTTTATAAATCCTGTTTGATTAATTGATTGAACTAGAGCATAAACATTTTGTATACAAGACAAAGGGGAGGCACTCCTGAACTCCATTTAGTTGGAATAGGCGCTGTTGAATTCAGTTGTAAGCATGGCTCTAAGGTTTTATGCCAGGGTGGCCATCTCAGGAACGTGTATAGTGTCTTTTACTAAACTACGGAGAGTTGTCCCTAGGGCCTCACAGGTGTCTTTTCAGTGGCAAATGTATTTGAATTACTTCAAGCGAAAACTCTATAGGGCTGTGTCATAATGATTGTATCATGTCATTAGGGTTATCATCAATGATGTCATCAAGTGTGTGTCTGTGTGTGTGTTGTGTACTATGTTAGGCTTGCAAGTCTGCCACTGGCCTTCATTTATTTGTGAGTTTTATATAGAGCGAACTTGACCTGAAGGTATCAGAGCGCTTAACAGAGTGATCACAGCAATAAGAACATAAGGTTCACAGCAAGTGCATAGAAATATACATAGTGACGGTAAAAAATAAGCACAACGATAATAACATGAGGTACAAAAGGGGTACCTAGAAATATATATAGAGTAGTGGTAAAAATGCAAGATAAATATAATAATGGTAAAAAAAATGCACAATAATAATAACATGAGGTACATAAAGGGTACATAAGAATATATATAGAAGGGGTCAAAATAGTACAAACGGGGAACGCCGGGAAAAAGGAACAAGTTAGCAGCATATACTGGGTATACTGGAGGTAATTACTGACTTACATTAGCACCCATGGCAACATGCTGGTGGTGGCGTACTTGAGGTAACTTTTGGCATCTTGAGCACCTATGGCAAAATGCGGGTGCTGGCATGTTAGGGGTAAATCTTGGTATGAAGCTCGGCACCTATGGTATATGCAGCGGACGTTCTTGGTATAATGCTCACCAATAGCAAAGTGCTGGCACTAGACCTGCTGAGGTAAAGCTTGGCATAGGAGGGATAGCCATGTGATATGGGGGTGGACAGTCATATTAAGATCCTGGCACGGATGAACCAGAGGTAATTTTTGGTCCAAATACTATGGCTCACTCATGGTATATGTACGGCATCAATGGTGAAATTCTGGCACTGGCATACTGTAGGCAGTTCTTGGCATAAGGGAGCACCCTTGGTACATGGGGGGACCCATGACAAAATAGTGACCTTGGCACACTGGAGGTAATTAACGATACATGGGGGGCCACCATAGCACATTATGAAAAAAAGTGGGACCAGCGCAATAGGAGGTTCAGATGTTCTTGGCACATGAACAGCTTTTTTATTTTAAAATTCGCTAGATGACCCCCATTTTTTCATATTTTTCTAAGGGGGTGTATGCTCTCCAAACCCTTCTAGAAGAAGTTAGACCTGCTCGCTCACTGGAATTGAAGGCAAGTATTACATCGGTGACTGTCAAAGATCACAAGGCTCCACTGGTCGAGGTGAGGTGGAGAAGAGGGTAGGACAGAAGAAACTCAAGAGAGTCAATGAGCGGAAGAGTGTGAGGGAAAGAAAGTCTGAGAGGGAAGGAGTGTCTGTGACTAAAAGTGAGCCCGAGAGGAAGAAGGGTCTAGAAGCCCAGGAATACAGGAGGGACAAAATAATTGTAACTTTGTTCAGAATGTTCTATTAGCCTTGTTGAATACACAAAACATGAGAACTGGCCCATTTCAAATCTGAAAATCACATTAAAAAGTTTTAATAAAGTTAGTTAAAACGCTTGAAAAAGCATCCTTCAGCAACACCGATCAAATCTAAGGTCCTCTATATTTAGTTATTACAACACGAAGGCTACTTCTCGTTTCTTCTTATTACCAGTACTTATTTGATGACAATTTAAATAGTCGCGGTTGTCCTGGAAACCATGCTGCATTTAGAGGTATTAAAATAGGCAACCCAGCATGGCTATTAGCTAACTGCTTCTTTCGTTCCCGTGTGATCTAGCAGAGTTCTAAAAACTTGTAATAGGTTTCATCTAATATATTTTATGAGATATTTTCATATAACACAAACCTAGGGGGTCATTAGGATGGCGGGTGGACTTGAGTCCGCCCGCCATCCCAGCGGTAACGGGACCGCCCACCTGTCATGCGGCGGTTCCGCACCCCTTATTATGATGCGACCGCCACCGCGGCGGTCGCATCTGGCAAATTAACATTGCGGCGGGTGCTGCTGGCTGCAGCACCTACCGCAATGTCAAATGGCCCCGTTGTGCATTTCCATGCACAATGTGGCAGGCACCACGCGGTGCCTGCCACCTTGTGCATGGAAATGGAGGGAGGTACCATGGGTACCCCCCAGTGCACAACTGCCCCCCGAGGGGGCCGCATACGAGCCCCCAAAGCCAGTCTCCACTTGTCTTTTTGCGGCGGGATATCCGCCGCAAAAAGACAGGCGGAAGGGCTCATCCTAATCACTATGGCGGTGCCTGCACGGCACCGCCGCAATGATGCCCTGGTTCCGGGTTCCGCAAGGCGGGCGGAAAAGGACCGCCTTGCGGGACCATGGCGGACGGACTTTCCGTCCGCCGCGGTACCAATGTGATTCCCACCGCCATCCTAATTTGGTGCTGGGTGAATCACATTGTGATGGCGGGAGGATCGCCACCGCCGGCCCGGCGGTGGCGATCCTCCCGCCATCATAATGAGCACCCTAGTTCCCAGGAGCAGCAGAGAAGATTTTTATTATAGGTGCGGTGCATCATGGGTGCCGTGCGCCCCACTGCATTGGAGGCTTGGTCCCTAGTGGAATTATCAAAAATGGTCCTTTCTGCAAAGACAACCAAAAATGGCCCCTCACACCCATGGTCCTGGTGCCACTTCACTTGCAGCACAACTGAATTTGTGAATATGGAGAAGAGTTTGTGATGGGTGAGGGGCTTTGGAGGAAGAGTATAGGATAGAGGAAGGGTTGAATGACGGAACCACGCATGCGGTTATATCACATGCCTTAACAGTGCTGTCTTTACCATTGGTAAAAGTAAATGTGTGGTAAAGATTACACCCCAGCCCCGTGCCCCGCGCCCTAAAACCCGGTCAACAGCCAAAAAACTTCCCGACCCCAGCCCTACTCACAAAGCCGCGTCCTGATCCCTCCTTTCCTGATCCTTCCTGTTCCGTCCATTCTACCCACCCATCCTCTCTGTATCTAGATCGCTTACTGCCTTTACCACGCACATGCGTGGTTAAGGCAAGCATAGTAATGCTTGCGTGGTAACAGAACGCGTGGTTCCATCCCTGTTGTAATTTCTGCTTCCCAAGTGGAAGGTTTTAATAGGAAGATGGATTCTTCGAGCAATACCTTGTTTACATATCGAGATTGACGATAGCACTCGCAAATTGGAATTTACAACAGCCTCTCTTGTGATTCCCAATGGGGTCGCAAATTCCCTGCCTCGTTAATATTCATGAGGCAGGTGCAATATGCGACCCCATTGGGAATGGCTAGCACTCCCAGGGATGGTGGCCTGCTGGGGTCAGCAGACTACCATGTCTGTGACTGCTTTTTAAATAAAGCAGTTTTTTGTTTTTACATGCACCCTGTTTTCCTTAAAGGAAAACGGGATGCATTTAAAAAAGAAAAATTAAACGTTACTGTTTCATTTTTTAGGAGTAGGCAGTGGTCCGTGGACCACTGTCGGCTCTTAAAAAATGTTTTTACAAAGAGGAAGGGGTCTCGTGGGGACCCCTTCCCATTTGTGAATGGGTTACTGCCTTCTTGAAGTAGTTGGCAAAATGCGAATGTTTTGTGACTGCATTTTGGTTGCAAAACATTCACACATACCACTGCGATTCAGTTTTAGCAAAGGACACCCTAAACATGCCCCTACCAAATCGCAAACCCAAATTGCAATTCGGTAATAGCTTACCGAATTGCAAATTGGGCCTTTGTATATTAAAAAATGCCTTTTTTCATTTGTAAATAGCCCGATCAGGGGCATAGCTTCATGGGGAACTTGTTCCTCATGGGAAGAGTGTATCCAAAACTTGGTCATTCATCCACCCTTTGGCATACTGTTTTTTAGTCAGGAAATTTATGAATCTCACTGACTATGCTACGTCCCTATCCCCAATTCTGTGAATCGGGCCATTTCCAACAAAAAAAAGCTTTGTACATCTGACCCTATGTTCAGGTAAAACTCCTGTTGCATGAGCACAGGAAGAACATGAGCGAATCAAGCATGAGCAGCTGTCATGAAAATGATTGGCTGTTTTTTTGTGTGAAATACAATTTTGTTTTTTTTTACTGTAAAATGCGCCCTCGTTCCAAAATTGAATGTGAGAATGCATGAAAATATTTTGAATGAAAGTCACAATAGGGAAGGGGTCCCCTGGGGTCCCCTTCCCTTTTGCGAGTGGTATGCCACCCATTTGAAATGGGTGGTAAACTGCAAGTGTTTTGCTGCCGCAATTGCAGCCGCAGAACAATCTTACATTGAAGTGCGAATCGCTATTAGGAAGGGACGCCTTTGGGACGCCCCTTCCTAATAGCGAGTCGCAAACCCCATTTTGCAAGTCGGTAATAGGTTACGACTCACAAAACAGGGTTTGTAAATAGGGCAGACCTATTTTGCGGTCGCAAACGGGCCGATGTCCCGTTTGCGACCGCAAAAAACGGTCGTACATCTGGCCCTAAATGCTATAAAGAGTGCAGCCAGCATCCTGTTTACCACCCGTGTACAGCTGGCATCTGTGAGTGCACTGTGTGTGAACTCAGCTGTCCTGCCTTTGGCTTTTGATGCCTCACTGCTTTACAGAAGGTGTTTGGTGCTGTTTCTGGGACCTTCATATGCCCTATCCTTATTATGTAACAGCCTCATTGCTGTACACAGTGTTACGTGTGCTGTATTTCTGACGCACCTCTAAAATGGCCTTAGTGCCTCAGTGCCATAGCAGCTTATAGACACCTTGCTGCCTCTTGGCGCTTCATCTATACACCACTTTAGGCCTGGCTTTAATCTGCTATTGAATCACACCAAGGGCCAGGATATCTGCAGACTGGAGGTAAAGACGTGCAAAAATAAGAAGACAAGCTTCATCCATCCACGCCAGTGCTGTGGTGCTGTGTGACCTCTGTACAGTATCTATCATGTGATGGCCTCCTTGCTGCAAAGAGTGCTGTGTGACACTATGCTGTATTTATCCTGTGATGGCCTCCTTGCTGCAAAGAGTCCTGCGGTTCTGTGTGATACTGTACTGTAGTTATCCTGTGATGGTCTCCTAGCAGCAAAGAGTGCTGTGGTACTGTGTGATACTGTACTGTATTTATCATGTGATGGCCTTCATGCTGCAAAGAGTGCTGTGGTGCTGTGTGACCTCTGTACAGTATCTATCATGTGATGGCCTCCTTGCTGCAGAGAGAGCTGTGGTTCTGTTTGACACTATGCTGTATTTATCCTGTGATGGCCTCCTTGCTGCAAAGAGTGCTGTGGTGCTGTGTGACCTATGTACAGTATCTATCATGTGATGGCCTCCTTGCTGCAGAGAGAGCTGGGGTTCTGTGTGATACTGTACTGTATTTATCCTGTGATGGCCTCCATGCTGCAAAGAGTGCTGTGGTGCTGTGTGACCTCTGTACAGTATATATCATGTGATGGCCTCCTTGCTGCAGAGAGAGCTGTGGTTCTGTGTGATACTGTACTGTATTTATCCTGTGATGGCCTCCATGCTGCAAAGAGTGCTGTGCTGCTGTGTGACCTCTGTACAGTATCTATCATGTGATGGCCTCCTTTCTGCAGAGAGAGCTGTGGTTCTGTTTGACACTATGCTGTATTTATCCTGTGATGGCCTCCTTGCTGCAAAGAGTGCTGTGGTGCTGTGTGACCTCTGTACAGTATCTATCATGTGATGGCCTCCTTGCTGCAGAGAGAGCTGTGGTTCTGTGTGATACTGTACTGTATTTATCCTGTGATGGCCTCCATGCTGCAAAGAGTGCTGTGGTGCTGTGTGACCTCTGTACAGTATCTATCATGTGATGGCCTCCTTGCTGCAGGGAGAGCTGTGGTTCTGTGTGATACTGTACTGTATTTATCCTGTGATGGCCTCCATGCTGCAAAGAGTGCTGTGGTGCTGTGTGACCTCTGTACAGTATCTATCATGTGATGGCCTCCTTGCTGCAGAGAGTGCTGTGGTGCTTTGTGACACTGTACTGTATTTATCCTGTGATGGCCTCCATGCTGCAAAGAGTGCTGTGGTGCTGTGTGACCTCTGTACAGTATCTATCATGTTATGGCCTCCTTGCTGCAGAGAGTGCTGTGGTGCTTTGTGACACTGTACTGTATTTATCCTGTGATGGCCTCCATGCTGCAAAGAGTGCTGTGGTGCTGTGTGACCTCTGTACAGTATCTATCATGTGATGGCCTCCTTGCTGCAAAGAGTGCTGTGGTGCTGTGCAACACTCTGTACTTTATTTATCATGTGATGGCCTCCTTGCTGCAAAGAGTGCTGTGTTTCTGTGTGACCTCTGTACTGTATTTATCATGTGATGCCCCCCTTGCAGCAGAGTGCTGTGGTGCTGTGACACACATACAGAGTTTGAAAAGTTTAAAAGTTTGTCTAAGAATAGTATATTGTACTGGAAGGATACTCAACTAGTACAAAACCTATGCTAGATCTCACGCACATTGCACTACAGTGCAAGGGTTTGTGCAAGGTGCAAGGCTGCCTAAAGTTTGCCAGCACAGGGGGAGCGAGAATCAGTGCTGTATCTTTATCGATATGGTGCTGTTCTGCCATCTCCCTTTAACGCAACACAGCGCAGCACCTTTGGCTGCTGCTTTGCTTTGTGTCAGTTATTAAATATGCCCATTCATCTCTACGCAAGATATATCTATACTTTCCATGTCACCAACACCATCATGTGTAGATGACAGCAGCAAAGACATATAAGTAGCTAAGCAGTGTCTTCACATGAGCACATTCACAACATCATACAAGCAACACAGAAATGCTCCGAAGAAACTGCATGTCAAACCTATTCAGAGCAGGTTAGCTTAAAAATGCCACAGCTACTCACATACAAAATTCTGTTCATTCTGTTAAAACCAAATAACCCCTTTTCAGGCTGAGCAATAAAAAACATGACACATCAACAGAATGAATAAATTCCTTCGCCGCTCCCATCTCTATGACAGAGATCCCTAAGGAAAAGCATATCTGGCGAGCGAGCCATCTCCTACATCACTCCGAAAGTGTGACACGACCTGCCATTCCACATCAGAGCCTTCTCCTCACTTTTTGAACTCTGCAAGAAGCTGAAGACCTGTTTTTCAAGTAGTCCCACTAGACCTTAGGTGTGACTAGACTCGTACTTGCTTAGAGTTAGAACATCCTCCCAGGTGACAGTGCGCTCTACAGATCTGCATAGCAGTATGGAACAAGACTTATGCTTATCGAACCATCTTCCAATACCAAACTTCAATGAACAATACATTAGACCGGAAGATTTTCTCTGACAGTACAAATACCCCAGACTTCCTTGACTCCGATCTGTGAGTATGCCAGGAGAATAAAAGGCGCCCAGACTTCAGCAGCGCCTCAGGCCCATGCCAATGTCAAAAGTACGCCTTACAAATGCTGATCGTACGACATGTTGCTGTGTTGCTAGCCCTGGGTGGTTCAGGGCTTATGCATGTGACACAGCAGAAGAGGTGTTCATTCCCCATGCTAGGTCTCTGCTGGGCGCCATTGCCATGGTAACAGCAGAAGCTCCCTCCATCATGATCTGTTGATGCCTCCCGGGAGGAGCTGCAGTGATGGAAAACATCAGCACCAGTCTTGTCTCAGTGCTCTCCGAAGCTGGCTTCCAAGCAGAAAGGCTTCAAAGTCCTGCCAGCCTGCAGCTTCCGGCAGTCGAGCTGCTGCCTTCCGCGCATCTCTGAGAGGATAGTACGTGAGAGCAGGTGCCGCAAGAAAAAGCATCTATTCTCGAACCTCTGCCCCTGTCCCAAAGGGAAGTGAGCTCGGATGGGGAAGAGGTTAGGCAAAGATAATAAGGGGCGCACTGTGGAGTGCCCGTCACAGCTCAAATATATTATATTGGGGATACAGTACCCCCTGCCATACATTTATAAGGATATTGCAGATCACTGAGGAGTTCCATAACCATATAGATGAACTAGGCTGAAGGATGAGTTCCTTTTTAAGATTATGGAACTCTGAGGCGACTTTCAATATCCTCATCATGTACACCAGGGGGTACTTTATCCCATATAATGCATGGTCACACTATCAACTTTCCCACAAACCACTTAAAACCTTCGTGAGTAGTTCTTTCATATGTAAGAGCGAGCATGTTTCAAAACATTAAGAATAAAAATAAAACCTCTAGTGCATGGGGACCCACAAACATTTTCCTGGGGGCCGCAAAGTTTGGTCTATGGTGTGTCCGAGGGCCGCACTGATGCCATCGGGGGCGTAAAGTGGGTGTAGGGGAAGCAAAACATGTATATCTAGTGGCTGTTTTTAAAAATGAAGGTGTCCCTAAAATTAAGGGCCGAGCTACTTCCTTTCCCTAACTGCAATTAACCTTTAAATAAGTGATTGCTTTATATTTAACATTTTTTTCCATATTAGTGGTGAGTCGAGTAAACAGCAGCCCAGTGCTGCTGCTGCCCAGGGGGCCGCATGAAAAGGTCAGGAGGGCTGCATGCTGCCCCTGGGCCGTACTTTGAGTATCACTGCTCTAGTGCAACTAAATACATCAAAAACCTGTTAGATATTTGTTGTAAACAGATTTTAGAAACGGTTTAATACAAGTCAGATTTAAAAAAAAAAAAAGCTGCAGTAGCTCACAATGTGTAGAAACATGCAGAAAAATTCTAGCTTTTCTCTGATGAGTGCACAAAATAAACATATTCTCTAAGCTAGTCATTGCAAGATATTAAAATAGAGCAGAAGAAAGAAAAGCAATGTTCAGTTTTGTTGCTTTAAACAGCTGCTTTAATTGTGCTCCATGACCTGAACTGACCTGCCTTTCACCTCGGCTGCTTGCTCTGGCAGCAGGTATTGTGACGTCTGAACTCGACTGTAATAACTTATAACAGTTTAGTTCTGACATCTTTTCTGGGTACGTCACTGATTATAAAGAAATTCGAGACTGCTGCTTATACAGGGATTACAGAATCCTATGTATTATAGAGAACATGTGGTGCTGGAGTCATGGCACAAAAGGGCGATGCTCCAGGAGGGTGCTGAGAACTAGCTAGACATACAAGGACTCTATTCCGGAAAGCACACAGGGGAAGAGATGCAGAAGGAGGATGTCTATGTACCTAACAAGCATTGGGAAACCCACTAGGCCTGCTTTTAATGTGCTAACGTATGCAAGCATCATTTGTGCTTTCCTATGTTTATCACTTCTTAGCACATTCTTCCTGGAATGGTCAGCTCTGCTGCCTGACTGATGCTTCTCCAGCGCCTCTCCTTGCGAGGGTTGATTTCTTGGCACGTGATTTAGTGACTTGTTTCAAATAAGCTTCAACACCAAGAAAGTCACGTCTGGTCAATTGTAATGCACGTCTTTAAAGAACATGAAGACCCTGAGCATAAAACTCAAGAGTACATCTGCTCATGGATTATCTTCTCAGTTTTTTAGACCAACCTCTAACTTTCCTTACCTAACCAGGTAGGGAGTCTGATTGTCATTGCCTGAGACTTTTTGCATGTAGTCTTGGAGGTGGGCGACCACCAAAAGACAGGAAGAGCCGAGCGGAGCGTCTAGATGGGTTCTAAGAGACCATTCACGAGCCAAGCTCAGAAAAGGTATGGCACGTAAACTTCAACAAGCACCATATAAACATATGATAAAGACTCTTCAAAATTCAAGAAAGTGCATTTCTTTGACATGCAGAAGTGTTTCAACTTAGTACATCAGATATCACTGCATTGAGACATTTATTAAAGGTGGTAGTTTTAAACATGGAATTAAAAATATTCATGTCCCCCGCCCCCGCCATAACAACAATGCCATGAGGGAATTAAGAGGCAAATCAATTTTCATGTGCACCCTGTATGCGGTTTAAATCAGACACAAGAGAGGTGTGTGTAGCCTGTGCTCAGGTATTTCAAAGTGCTCACAAATGCAATAAGGAAAAAGGAAAAACAGTGAAATAAATATTAAGTATAAATATTAAATACTAAGATCACGCAATTTGGTGAAGCGGGGAAGCTGGGAAAAATCCTATGTTTTCTGATTTCATATGGCACCATTCAGCCACTAGAGGAGTACCTATTTCCCTCTCCTGTTTTACATCAAAGGTTAATGCTTCTTCTTTAATTCCTGGCCCGCTAGGTTAGTACGTCGGTGCCAGGCTGAAAGCCACTTTAAAGATCGGCTAGCTTTGGGCTCAAGGTCCAAGAGGACCTCAAGCTGAGCCAGAGCCTGGCATCTTTCTCAAGTCTAGCTCGAGCTTTCAGTGGTTCACTCACTTCTATGCATTCTGCTCATCACTTTTGTCTTTTCTTCTGTGCAACAACCTAAGTGCGATGGGTAAGTTCAGACGTGGGCCCCGTGCCCACTGTGCCATATCACTCAGGCTATATTGCATTGAGGAAGCTTAAGTAGGTCGAAACCTGTCTTCAGTTGCTCCTGCTCCCATCTCGAGGAGACCTGACCGGGTAGTTCGTTCTGGACTGTTACTATTTAAGCAGCCCTAAGGCTAACTTGCATATGGCTGTTGTCTGTCAGGAGAGGCATAGTGGGCAAAAAACAATAGACAAGTGATTGTTAGTGGCTGAGAGTTTTGACAGAATTCCACCCACTACCTTTATTTTTCATCAGGGAGTCTGACTGTACCTGAAGTTCCTGTTTGCGTTCTTCGATCTTTGTTTCAAATCTTTACCCCACTCCTGCTCCAATCGCACACCCAGCTGTGGCTCAACAACCCTAAACACCTTATCCCACCCACATACAACTTCACCCATAAACACCTTACCCCACCCAGATACAACTTCACCCATAAACTCCTTATCCCACCCACATACAACTTCACCCATAAACACCTTATCCCACCCACATACAACTTCACCCATAAACACCTTACCCCACCCAGATACTACTTCACCCATAAACACCTTATCCCACCCACATACAAGTTCACCCATAAACACTGTATCCCACCCACATACAACTTCACCCATAAACACCTTATTCCACCCACATACAACTTCACCCATAAACACCTTATCCCTCCCCAGATATAGCTCTGACCCCTACTCACCGTATCCCTACCCATATACAGCTCTACCCTTAAACACCCTAACCCCACCCCAAATAGAGCACCACCCATAGAAACCCTATCCCTACACAGATACAAATCCAACCCTCAACACCTTAACCGCATCACAGATACAGCTCCATTTTCATCTGGCAGGTTTTCAGGATATTCATGTAAGGTGAATTTATATATAATTAATCCAAGTGCAAACTTAAATAGACAATATTTTCCTAAATCTCTGACGGGCTCAGTGCTTAATTTAAGCTGGTGGTTTCCGGTGCTGAGCACCGGCACTTAGTCATCAACACCGGCGCTCTTCATGAGCACCAGTTATGGACACATTCATTTATGGTAGGCAGGGGAAGATGAAGAGATTTACCCAGAATCACAGGATATTGAGTTGATGCCGAGACTCGAACTTGATTCCCCTGCTCTGAAGGTAGCAGCTCTGGCCATTATGCCACATCCTCAACCCGCTTTCATGGTTAGTAGTTGATTCTGTTTTAGTCAGCGCTAACAGGAGAAATGGGCTGGAGCAAGCTGCCTCCTGAAAGAGAGCCCCAGCACTTATTTTTTTTACAAATTAACCACTGGCTTATAATTAATCTGGTCATGAGTGCACAGGTACTCTGCTATCATTCTGAAGTAAAGAGGTCCCAACTTTACATTTTCAAAGCACAGGCACCCAGTGGCATCCAGTAGGCACCGCAGGCATGACAAAGTGAGCTCGGATCCCCACCATGGGCTAGTCACAGAGGCTGAAATGACCAGCTTCTTAGAGACGTCTAGACAAGGGAGAATTAAAGGGTCCTGGTTCAGTCAAAGCGCCTCAGAAAAGGCTTCCTGCTTACTCAGTATTGGGGTATGTGGAGTGTCAGAGCTCGGGGAAGTCTGTCCTGGACTGGAGTAGATATCCAGGGAACAACATGATCCTGTTCAGAGGACAGTAAAGTGTCACATTCTGTGCACTCATGGCAATGAGAGGGCAGTACACCAGGTGAGAGACACTCAGCCTTTGTGACATCTTGTAAGATCACCTGGTAGCCACATTTAGCTTCTAGTCAGCCGTGGCCCGTGCAGGTAAGAGCGGTGGGGCCGAGTGGGGGGAGGGGGCACAATTTCGATTATTGATTTAATTTTCCCTGGCTGTTGTCTGTCGAATCCCCCCTCCCCCCCCCAAACCCGGCCCCATCGCTCTTACCTGCACCAGCTGCGGCTGCTTCTAGGTCTGGCTTTCAGACAGCTTTTAGCTGCTCATTGTCGAAAACGTATTGTTGATGTCCCAGTGCGTACAGTGGGCTTTGTACCAGTCCATTGCTCACCTGGGAGCAGAGAGAGAAGAGAGAGAAGTCAGAGGGGGAGAAGAGGCAGAGCAGAGCAGCAGAGAATGGGTGGTTTGAAAGAGAGACTCAGAGATGTCAGGAAGGGAGCAGGGCTGGTTTGAACATTTTTGCCAGGACTGCTTTTCTTTCCCAGCCCAGCACTGACCAGGACTTGTTTTTCATTATCAGACTTTGACACAGAGGAGGAGAGAGAAAGGCGGAGATGGGAGACAGAAAAACCGAGGGAAGGAAAGACAGGAACAAATCAACAAAGGGAGAAAGTAGGAAGACTAGGGTATTGACAAAGGAGGAATGCAAATGTATGAAAGTAGTGACAAATAGAGAGAGCAGGGTTGACAAAAAGAAACTTCAAGAGTGAGAAAAAGTGACAGGAAGAGTAGAGTGGCGGAGGAAAGAGGCATAAGGTTGAATTAAAACTTCACCCTCTTGGTTTCCTGTTACCCTGGCATCCAGCATCTCTGGCTGCAGCCTGCTAAGGAAATCTTTCTATCTCTTTATTTTATTTTAATTGAGTACCTGAAAATACAGCTTTCCTGGGGGCTTACTGCTAATGATTACTAATTTGGTGCTCTGTTTTTGGAAGTGCTAAAGCTGACACTTTTTATGTTTATGTTGCTTGTTTCTTCTCACTACAGCATGTCCTCTCTTGCTTGTTTTGTGTAATGAGTTGCTCTTAAACTGGTGACATCTAGGCCTGGATGAAAATTCATTTAAGCCAGCATAATCTTGTAAAATTTCCAGCATAACGCTTTCTGCGTAAAATGCTCGAAATTAAAGCATTACACTATGTTACGTAATTGAGATTTTGTTTAAGTAAAAATACTATTACTGGTGCAAGGGAACAATAGAAATGAACAGAGCGGGGGCGACTGTTGTTCGCTTCACGCCTTATTTTGGGCTCCTTTATTTAGCACAAAATGCGTCCTACTTCTTAAAATGAATGCATGGCCACATTTTGCACTCGAAAAGAGTAAAATGCTGGATCACCATTTAGCGCAATTTCATGTACTGTTGTCAGGAATTTAGCATTATTTCTGCAAAGGAAATCGCACAATTTTTTAAATGACATAGGGGCATATTGTCAAGCCATTTATCGCCGCGTTAGCGGCACTTTCTTGCCGCTAACGCAGTTTTTTTTAACGCCCTATTATCAAGCTGTCGCTAACAGGCGTTAGCGAGAGCTTTCCGGCGATAGCAGCCAATTTTTTTATCGCCTTGCATGCTAGCGATATTTATCGCTAATGACATGCAAAGTAGGCGTTCCTTCTCAAAATTTCAGAAAACTCACGCTAACACCACTGCGCCCTATTATCAAGGACGGGCCGGACCCGCAAAGTGATAAAAAAAGTCGCGCTAAGGCCCGTTAGCTGCAGGAACTTAAGACCAAAAAATATCTGGTCTTAAAAATGGGGACAAGACTTGGGCCCACATGTATGCATGTTTTTGGTGCTGGACAGCGCTGCAAGCAATGTTGCAGCGCTGCCCTGCGACAAAAATACAGTGCTGGAATGCGCACCATCAATGAGTTAGTGCGCATTCCTGTGCCCCACTCATGAAAAGTGTTGTTGCGCTGCAACAAGACAGCGTAGCAACACTTCTCATTACGCCCTCCTTGCAACAGCATGGATGCGCTGTACTCACTTGACAGCGCTCCATGACGCAAGTAATGACAGATACGTCAGGAATCCTGACGTATCTGTCTGCGCTAAAGTCACGCATTGCTGCAGTTGTGTCACAACCATTACGCAACTCCAGCAATGCATGGGGCCAGCTTATCCCTATGGCACTGCCTCACCCTCATGCCTGTTATCAGGCAGGCGGAAGGTACTGACGCAGTGCCTTTCATGAGGGGTGCCCGAATGTCGGCGATGTTGGAGATCCATCGGTGGTGGTTGCGCGCTGCGGTGTCATCGTTTGGAAGCATTGGTGGAGTGTTGGTGCGGAGGCAGTTGACCAGACATTCTGCGGTGGCCTTGATCCAGCTGCGACGGGGTGCGATGATGGCGCTGGCGTCCAGTGGGTAAGGTGAAGACGTCATTCATCCAATGATGGTAGTGCCAGGAGAGTCCGGTGTTGTGGCTGTAGTTGAAGTACCCGCTGGCAGAGGTGACGTGCTCGACCGTGTGTCCTGCTATGTGGCCTGTTGAGGTGACTTGCTGCTTGCGTCTGATGTCGGTGACAGGAGGGGGTGGTGCTCTGGTCACTGGGGTTGCCCAGGTGGAACTTGAGTTCACCGAGTTGGATGTCGTCGGGGGATGGGAGACCCTGGGGTGCAATGATGTCTACAATGGGATTGTAGAATGGGGGGCCATGGCCCGGGGGGCCTGCACATGAGGGTGCCACAGAGGATGTTCTTGTGCTTGGTCCGGATCTGGGAGTTGACATGGTCCATGGTCACCCTTGGCACATTAGAGTGCGTGGTCAGTCGCAGTGTGCCTCTGTAGGTGACGGCAATGCCTCCTCCTTGATGGTCGGGGTGCTCCTTGCGGGTGATACTGCATCCGTCAGTGATGGCGAAGGCGATGTCCGTTACGGAGCAGAGGTTTGTCCTGGCAGGCGAGGTGGCGTCCAGGGTTGATGGCGAGGAGTGTGCTGGCGTCGTAGCGGTGGAGTGTCCATGAGGAATGCACCTTGGTGCTGAGCACGGTCCAGGGGCAGACGGACGCAAACGGCGTAGCTTATGTGTTGCCTTTGTCACAGGAGATGACCATTACAACGCAGGCAGTACATCGTTAACAACGCAACTCCGACAACGCGGGTCCCTTAACATCGCATTTGATTACAACGCATTGTGGGGTCAGTAATGGGGTAATTTAAACTTTTTCAGGTGTGTATGGGTTTTGGATGTAAAAATTGAAAATTGGACTATTTCTTGTGGTAAAATATGAAAAATGGTCTATTTCTTGGGGTAAAATTTGAAAAATGGGGTGTTTTTTGGGGTAAAATATGAAAAATGGGGTGTTTTTTGGGGTAAAGGATGAAAAATGGGGTGTTTTTTGGGCTAAATTTTGGAATTTTTGGGTGTTTTTTGGGGTCAAATTTCTAAATCTTGGGTGTGTTTTGTGCCAAAATAAAGAGAAATTTGGGGGGTGCATTTGTCTCAAATGTGATCTTTTGGGTGTCTTTTGGGGGTTCAGAAAGGAATTCCAGGATTCACGGTTGGGTTTGTTGTGCAAAGGTTATTTTTGGGTTGCACTCACTGTAGTGGGAACAGTGATCTTCATGTCTCCGCTATGCAACACCTACTCTACTGTTGCAATGTGCCTAGTATTAGTATGTATTGGAATGGAATGCGATGTTATGGCATGCATCGCAACTACGTATGTGCCTTTGGCACACGAGTGGTACGCCCGCTGTGCATGGGCGCACAGCAGCCACCATTGAGAAGTGCGGGGATGTCTGGACAGCTGTGAGGTGGTAAACCCCGTAAAGAACACTGGATGGTGCGTGGACGCGGGGATGTGTGTGTGAGCGTGTGTTGTTAAAAATGTATTGAGGGAAGTCTTACCTCTGAGCCGTGTCCCGTGTCTTCGTAATTCCTGCTCTCCTGCGTCTGCTTCCAGGAAAAGGAAGTAGGCAGCCAGGCTCCCTCCCCTGAGTCAATCACAATGCTGCGATGCGGCGGTGGGATTGTTAATTGGCAACGGGACAAGTCATGCAGCCAGGGGCCGGAGGGGTGGGCATGTTCTCCATGCAGGCTGTAATGAAGCCTGCATTACGAACAGAGAAGTGCGCATGTCTGCATTGGGCAGCCTGAGTGGGCCGACCAAACAGTCATTGCGCACTTGAGTGTGCATGCCAATACGCACATTCCCTGCTCCGTGTTTGGAGCAGTCCTACCAACCCGCCCACCCCCTGAGGATACATAGCATGATTACATCAGTTAATTATCCCTTGTTTTTCCCTTTTTTAACTGTTTTTTTGGCTTCTCTGAGCCCGCACTACCCACTTCCCGCTGCTGGTGCGCCTGCGGCCCCGCACCCCTGTCCTCGCACATTCCCGCCTCCTAGCTGATCGTTCCTCCACCCTCCCCTACTTAATGGCGGACGCTGCGCGATTGCGCAGCGGACACGCGCGGGTGGTGCGCAGAAGGCACGCCTAAGACAAGCCCGTCTGCGCACGTCTGCGACCCAACCGCGACCAGCGCCAGGGAGCCTGGATCACGGGCCACCCACTGCTACAGCACAGCCACCCTCCACGCACTCAACCCCGGGAAAGTCAGAGACTGACAACAGGCCTCGGCAAACACGACCCACGCCAGTTCTGCTGCCTCCACTGCCGCCAGAGCTTGACCACCACCCCGGACTCCAACACAGCCGACGCCAGCACCGGCGACACCCTAGGATGCATCCTCCTCAACGGGCGCTCCGTGCACAAACACTCCGTGGAAATCTGGAACCTACTCGACTCTCTCTCGCCCAACATCGCCTTCTTCACGGAGACCTGGACCAACGCCTCCTCCGCCCCCGACTTCAACACTGCCATCCCGGACGGATACAAGATCCAGAGGAAGGACCGCACCAACCACCCGGGAGGGTGCCTCGCCATTGCCCACAAGAGCACCCTCCGCCACACCACCTCCAGGAAAACCTTCCCCTCCGCCGAACACCTGCACTTCCAGATCCAGACCAGCCACAACTCCACACTCCGAGAAACCCTCGTCTACAGACACCCCGGGCCCCGGACACACCAGCCAGCCCACCATCTCCACCTGGACGCCAGTCACAGCCGAAGACACAGCCTCAACCATGAAAGGCATCCACGCGTGGGCCCCCACCAACCCATGCCCTCCCACATCTACCACAAGAGCCGCGGCCGCCATCACACACGAACTGCAACTCACCATCAACACCACCTTCAAAACAGGAACCTACCCAGATGACTGAAAGCGTGCAGAAGTCTAGCCCCTTCTCAAAAAGACCACAGCTGACCCCAACAACCTCAAGAACTACCGGCCCATCTCGCTCCTCCCCTTCGCAGCCAAAGTTGCAGAGTAAACAGTCAACAGGGAACTGACAAGATTAATTGATGACAACGCCATCCTCGACCCGTCCCA
This sequence comes from Calotriton arnoldi, assembly GCA_963921515.1. NCBI lineage: Eukaryota > Metazoa > Chordata > Amphibia > Caudata > Salamandridae > Calotriton > Calotriton arnoldi. Next base: position 494,396 of record CAWUFW010004660.1, on the reverse strand, counting down.
ATCTGGATTGCGAACCAGCCACAGCAACGAGGCCGTCCTACTCGCCGCCACAGATGACATCCGCACACTCCTGGACCAAGGCCACTCCGCAGCCCTCATCATACTTGTCCTTTCAGCGGCCTTCAACACCGTCTCCCACCACACACTAGTCGCCAGACTACACGACGCCGGCATACAAGGAACAGGCCTCGACTGGATCCGATCATTCCTCCCCGGAAGAAGCCAAAGGATCAGACTGCCAACCTTCCTGTCCGATCCCACGTAAATCACCTGCAGAGTCCCAGAGGGTTCATCTCTGAGCCCGACCCTCTTCAACATCTACATGGCACCCTCGACACCATCGTCCGACAACACGGCCTCAACATCGTATCCTACGCTGATGACACCCAGCTCATCCTCTCCCTCACCAAAGACCCCACCACTGCCAAACTCAACTTCCAGAAAAGAATGCAGGACGTCGCAGTCTGGATGACCAACAGCTGCCTGAAGCTCAACGCCGGAAAGACAGAAGTCCTTGTCCTTGGAACCACACCTTCAGCATGAGACAACACCTGTTGGCCTTTGCCCTCGGAAGCCCACCTACCCCCTTGGACCACGCCAGAAACCTCGGCATCGTACTCGACCCATCCCTCACCATGAACAGACAGGTCTACGCCGTCACCTCCAGCTGCTTCAACACCCTCTGCATCCTCCGCAAGACCCTCAAATGGATACCCACAGAGTCAATGAAGACAATCACCCATGCACTCATAACCAGCAGACTGGACTATGGAAACGCACTCTACGCTGCCATTTACAAGTCCCTACTCCGCAAACTACCGACATTACAGTACACCGCCGCCAGACTTGTCCTCGGCATCCCCCCGGCACTAAAACATCAGCCAACACCTACGTAGACTCCACTGTCTCCCCGTGGTGACAAGAGCCACCTTCAAAATCATCACTCAAGCCTACAAATGCCTACACAGCAACGTAACCAAATACCTCAACGACAGAATCAACTTCCACGTACACAAATGAGACATCCGATCTTCCAACCTCGCACTGTCCGAAACCCAGTGCGTCCACAGAGCCAGAGCAGGTGGAAGATCCTTCTCCCACATTGCATCCAATACCTGGAACGAGCTACCGGCAGACATCAGAGGTGCCCCCTCCCTGAACACCTTCAGGAAGACCCTCAAGACCTGGCTCTGCGGCTAACAGATCTGCGGCCCCCCACCCCTCAGTGCCTTGCGACCGTCACGGGTGAGTGGCGCACTTACAATTCCCCTGAGTGATTGATTGATTGAGTTATCATCATGTGATGATTGTTCCTCTTCTGCACTGCTTGAGGTGGTGGGGCAACGCTCTAACACCATAGCGGTAGAGCCGCCACTGGGGGTGCGTCATCTACGTGTGATAGGCATGAGCGACTCCCCCCCCCGGCCCTCCTGCGCTACGCGTCCCACCTTCTTCTTACCTGTACATTGACCCCGTGGCGCAATCCACTGCACTCTCTCCAAATCTGTGACTCAGCCAGCAGGAGCCTGAGCCAGGTGTGCTTTCACTGGGCTGGGTACAGCCGTCACCGCGTAGTCCGCTGGTGGACCACCCGATGCAGCTGATGCAGCAGGGCGTGTAGTTGCAGTGCTCAGTCCACACAAGTTCGGCGAAGCACAGGGGCCTCACCCTCCAGAGCGTCCGGCCAGCCCAACATCATCTGTCCTGTGATGCAGGGAGACGGCACCCACCATTGGTAATCCCCTCCGTGCACCCCGGTGTAGTGATGGATCATAGTATGCGAAGCGGACCTCACTACGTTGGTGCGCAGGATCACCTCTACCATTGACTGCACCAAGGTGCGCAAGGCGGGCTTCTCACACAGGTCAGCAACGTGTCTCCATGCGACCTGCCAGACTTCACCACCAGGTACGGGCGATCGTCGCACATCAATGTCTCCCGCCACGGCTCATTGACTCCACAGCTACTCCACATCCCACTCCAGGCCACAGACGCAGGTCCAGCGAGGGATCCAAGAACCAGACGCAGGTCCAGCGAGGGATCCAGGAACCAGACGCAGGTCCAGGGAGGGATCCAGGAACCAGACGCAGGTCCAGCGAGGGATCCAGGAACCAGCCGCAGGTCCAGCGAGGGATCCAGGAACCAGACGCAGGTCCAGCGAGGGATCCTGGAACCAGACGCAGGCCCTGCGTGGGAATCAGGATCTCATCCTGGTCAACCAGGATGTTGGGTGGCTTGAGGGGGTTGTTGATGTGTGCTGTACTATGCCCTGGCAGCTCAAATCTGCATTTTTCCTTTTTTTTTGTTCATCTTTTATATTGGAGGTGGACAGATAGGCTAAGTCCAAACTTGCAGGTTAGCGTACTTTTTTCTAACGCTAAGGGCTTATCGCTGGATTCCACCCGCTATCGCCGGTTTCATTAACGCCATCGCGCTAATGTTAGCAGCGGTTTTCGCCGCTGATCCCTGAAGCTATCGCCTGTTAGCAAAACGTTGCTAATATGTCGCTAACAGGGCGATAACTTGCAGGGATCGATGGCGATAGGAAAACTAGCGCTAACCTAGGTTAGCGATAGTTATCGCCATTTCTTGGTAATATGCCCCACAGTGATCTCTATAATAGCCCTGGGAAAAATTACATTTACAACGGCGTAATCTTGTGGATTTTCTGCCACTTCACATTATAATTATTTCACGAAATGCCTACGATCATGCCATTACACCACGTCCTGTAATTGAGACTATGGGCCAGATGTACGTACTAAATAATTTGTGCTTACCGAATATAGAATTTTTGTGATTTGCTATTTGATAATCGCAAAGCCCAATGTATAAATGCATTTTTGACACATTTTGCAATTCCCAGTGGGTTGCAAATAGACCTACCTCATTAATATTCATGAGGTAGGTCTCGGATTGCGACCTATTGGGAATCGCAAATATAACAGGGATGGAGGCCTGCTGAGGTCAGCAGACCACCATGCCTATGATTGCTATTCAGTAAAGCATTTTGTTTTTTTTAAATGCAGCCCGTTTTCCTTAAAGGAAAACCGGATGCGTTTTAAAAGGAAAAATGAAAAGTTTTATTTTTATTTTTTAAGAGCAGGCAGTGGTCCATGACACCATTGTCTGCTCTTAAAAAATGTTTCAACAAATTTTCACAAAGGGGAAGGGGTCACTTGGGCACACCTGTCCATTTGCGAATGGGTTACCACCTACTTGAAGTAGGTGGTAAAATGCAAATGTTTTGCGGCTGCATTTCGGTCGCAAAACATTCACACATACCACTGCGATTTGGTGTTAGGAAGGGACGCCCTAAACACGCCCCTTCCGAACACCGAATCTCAAACCCAAATTGCAATTTGTTAATAGCTAACCGAATCGCAAATTGGGCCTTTCTACATTGCAAAATGACTTTTTTCGTGCGCAAACAGCCTGATCAGGGGCGTAACTTCAGGAGGGGGTGTTTGAAGCGTGACACCCCCCAAATAAATGCATGCTTGGCTTGAGACCTGTCTGGGGGCCCTGAGTAGGGTCTCCTATGCTTTCACCTGTCCTCATTTGACTAATTTTATTTTTGTTTATATCACAAACTTAGACTGGGGCCCACCTATTGCATGTCAGCATCGAACATGTTCCTCATGGAAAGAGTGTATCCCAAACCTTGGTCATTCCTCTACCCTTCGGTATACTGTTTGTAGTCTGGACATTTATGATTTACACCCCCCCCGAATTTCACTGACTAAGCTACGCCCCAGGGCTGATTCTGTGAATTGGGCCATTTGCAACGAAAAAAGCTTTGTACATCTGGCCCTATGTTCGGGTAAAAATCCTGTTGCATGAGCACAGGAAGAACATGAGTGAATCAATCATAAGCAGCTGTCATGAACGTGATTGGCTGTTATTTGTGTCAAATGCATTTTTTGTTTTACTGCATAATGCATCCTCGTTTCAAAATAGGTGTGAGGATGCATTTTGCAGAAAAAAATTGCGAAATGGCAAATCTGGCATTTTGTGTAATACCACGTAACTTCGTTCCATTTTTTGGGGGGGCATTTCTCAGGAAATTATGCATATTTTGCCCAGGCATAATCTACTCCACTGAGAGCCCTTACTTATTCTCTATGGAAAGTGGGTGATGCAGGTAATGTGCTTGGAAAAAGCTGCATTCCCAGGTCCATACATGAGCAAGGTCATAATTTCAGTTTAATCATCATTGTATTTTTACTTTTGCCATTTATTTTAAATATTCATGAATACAAGTAAAAGATTGCAACGAACCTGGACGGTGTGAGCCACCCATGCACCTGCTGGCTAATAAATGCGCAATTCTCTCTCTATAGCTTTGGCGTGCATCTCAGCCCGACGCCTGAAAATTGTTTATAGATTTCTAACCCTATGTTAGAACCCTAGGTGGTTTAGTTGACAAAATTCCTGGTGTTTCTAAAGTGGTCTGCGTCGTTGCCAGCGTTTGTAAAGCTCCAGGGAAGAAAGGATTATTTAGACAGCAGTGCTAGCTCTCAGAACGGAGAAACCTCATTTCAAAAGGCTCTTGCCCGGGCTTCTTTTCTGTGTCACTCACACAAGTATCCATTCCATTTCATCCTGCTGTGTAGCTGCCAATTCTGAAGTGCACGAGAGGCATAAATCAATCAGTAATTGTCTCTCGAAGGAAAAAGAGTCCGCGCTGTTGACCCGCTGGAGGGCGGCGGAACTCAAGAGTGCGTCATCGCGTAGCAATGGTCCTGATCAGCAGCGGCCGGTGCAGGTAAGCGCGGTGTGGGGGGGATGTCGACAGACGACAGAATCGGATTTATTTATTTAATTAATTTGTCCTATTCCGTCATCTGTCGACATCTCCCCCCCCCCCGCCCGCCCGCCCGCCCGCCCGCCCCACCGCACTGACCTGCAACCGCCACTGCTGGTCCTGATGCGCCTGGACGTTTCCCAGTTGTCTTGGTTGGGGCCCTATCCGAAGTAACGAAGACCACCAGTGAGGAAAATACTTTATTTAGATAAAGTCGTCAGAGTACCTCATACAAGCAGTGGTGTCGGCTTTAAGAGTTGGTCGTCGTTTGGTCGGAGGTGCGATATGTCACTGATACTTCATGTCTGCACTCAGGTCTAAGAAGGTTTCGGGCGGTGGAAAACGGAAGTCACTAAGTATGAGCTATCAGACACTCAAGCATTTCCCGGACATCTATGAGGAGAGGGCAACATACTTAGAACCTCCACGACCCTTCTTCCAAACACCCGCGCTCTCATTCTTCTTGCAGAGCTAAGAGAGACGCAGTAGAGGCTGAGATGTCGAATAGTGGTGGGGCAGGGGGGGAGGAGTCAGGGAATGACAAAATAAAAAAATAAATAACTTACCTGTGGCCGGCTGCATCGCGCTCTTCTGTTTCTCTCCTCTGCAGGCACGGGCTCCCAGACTCCACTGCGGCCACTTCTGATGCTGCTCTCGCGCCGCTGGAAACAGCGTCAGGATTGACCTGAGCGCTCTGAATTTGCACACCTAGTGAGACTGGGAGCCTGTGCCTGCGGGCTCCAACCCAGCAACGCAGCTCGAGTTGGAGACAGCTTCAGTGCGCATGGCGGTTTGGCTGGCCTGAGACGGCCGGCCAAACCGCCATGCGCACTGATCACAGGGCACTTACTACTCCTCCTGCAGCCTGTCATCCCCACAGCCTCACCCTCAAAGACTTAGCAGGAAAGGAAAAATAAAACAATAATAAAACATGTTTATTATTGTTTTATTTTTCCTTTCCTGCTGTTTTGAGACAGCTGGCAGGTGGGGCGACGCTCCTCCACCATAGCGGAGGAGCCTCTGCTGGAGAGAGGCTTCTTGGGTTCTGCTGAGCAGGTAGCCAATCAGAGGGTGGGATCTTCTGTAGTCTGAACTAACAGGCAGCTCTGGGGAGTGGAACATTTACTCTCATGTAGAACTATATTTACCCCTCCAGTACCAGAGGTCTTATGTCCCCATATAATGGGTAATCCCTACAGGTACTACAAGGTGAGTTGAAAGTGAGCACCACACGAGGCTTGGGCTCTCTCTGTAATGTTGGCAGAGGTGCAAGTTGCACTTATGAAGGGTAAAGCCTTTGTTCTCCGGAACAGGAGTATACATTGTGGGGACGCAGGAGTCTTTAGTTAGAGGTTGCGATATGTGCTTGGACTGAGGTATGTTCCAAACAGCATAGTGGCATTTACATGTGAGGCACTAGGGCCCAGATGTACTAACACTTTGTGCCAGAAGACTTTGGTGCCTTCAAGAGTTGGTTGTGAGTCACAAAAGCGAAGCAAACCCAGGGTACAGTGTTGTGGTTGGATTTCCTTTCCAATGCACAGTAGCGCTATGCCCTACTTTGTGCTCCTTTACATCAAGATCAAGGGGTCCTACTATGGGTGCTCCCATGCACCCACCCATGGGGTTTGACACAAATGCCTATCTACTAACATTTATAGGCAAGGATTTTTGCCAAAAATTGAAGCCGCCTCAAGGCAGGCATAACAATACAGCAACTCTTAAAAGTCTCCACATTTTTCCAGCTATGCATCTGTGCTTCACTGTACACCAAACACAAAGTGGGAAAATGATGAATGCACAGCTTTTATACTGGAAGGGTCCCCTTCTTGAAGTTAAAACCCACGCTTGCAATAAAGTACCCACCCTTGCACTATGGAGCAAGAGTGTGTGTGTTGTTACATGGTACCCTACACAATAACAGCCATCGGAGAGAGAAAAACAGCATCACATCTCAGTAGATACAGCGCTGTTTTTATCCCACCCTTTGATGCACGCAGCACAACAGTTTTGGCGCCTGCACGGCTTTGTGTCAAAACTCAGTAAATCTGACCCTAGATATTAAATTAACATGCAGTTGTATGATCTAGGGTAACAATGGGGAAGAGTTGAGATGTTTTTGGCAGTTTTTGCGGCTCTTTGGTTTTACAACAATGTTTGTTACCATTGTTGCGCCAGATAAAAGGCAATTGTGTATTAAGTGTGCTATGAAATAGCTGCATACTTTGTTGATGACCTTGGGTGCTAAGCTGGGCAACGCAGGAGGTCACAGCATGAGTGCCTAAGGTTTCAGACCAAAACAGCCCAAAAACAAGTAACTCAAAATCCCAGAACTCCAATGGGAACAGAGGGCCTACCCATGGCCAAAATGTGATGACTGAATGGCAAAGGCCAGTTACTCAATGCATTGATGTCCAGTTAATGGGGCACAAGGTGGTCCAGTGGTCAGTGGAGGCCCATGGAGAGATAAAAATGCTGACCAGTTCGTGACCTACTAGGTCTTGCTCTCGGTTGCGCAGTGCTAAAAGAAAAAGTATGCTGTTAACGATGTGTCTCGGGACACTGAAACCTCATGGGTTTGTATCTCTCGTCCTACCTGTCTCAGCAATGATAGTAAGAAGGCAGTGGGACATAAGTCACCGGAAGCACCCAGTGGACCCATAGGCTCGACCAGGATGCACTGGCGACTGGGATTTATGCTCAGGAGTCAAATTTAAATATAAATTTGTGCAACGAAAGAATGGTGAGGGCTAGGAATAACATTCAAAGGGCTCAGGAATCTGGGAGATTGGTCGTAGCAAACAGGACACTACCTTAAGTGAAGAAAAACCTATACTTTCATTGCGAGCTGGAAATCGTAAGATATAGTCCCGCCCTGGGGCCAGAGATGGTACTCGACAGGATTTGACCAGAAATGAGAGTCAACAGGTCATTGGTCTCTGGCCACTTAGTTGGTTCCTTGAAAAAATCTGGGCAGTCGGGCTACATTGCTACATAACATCCAGAAGAGCAGAGGGAGAAGAGAAGGTGTGCAGGTATGGTGTGAGATGTAGAGATGTTCTGACTTTTAACTAGGGGTGGGCAGTACTCGCGGAGTTTCACTCAGCAAAATTACATAAAAACTCTGCAAGATTCTGCGAAGTTCCGCGAGTTGCAGATTTTAGCATGTCGCGTTGCTCCTGCTGATTTTTTGCGCCAGGTGCTTGTTCTGTACTGTAAAATCAGCACAAATGGCATCGCGCGGAATGCCAGTGGGCGCTGCTTCTTTCTGCCGCTTTCTCATCGCATATGGTAGCGACCTGCCGCAACCGCCTGTGTTGAGAAATCTCTCTGGGATGTGTTCTAGTCTCAATTTTCTCAGTCGCGCTCACCAACTGGACAGCGACAAAAGTTGGAAAGCTGAGCGTGAGAAAAAACTCTGCCACGCGGTGGTTGCCAGAGTTTTTCCGGAACTCTGTGTTCCAAGCGGGGCGTGGAGTCAGCAAAACTCCACGAACTCTGCCGGTGGAGCTGAGTTTATCGCCCACCCTTACTTTTTACCAGTTGTTATTCCAGAAACATGGGATACCACTCCAGTGGAATTGAAGGCTATTGAGTTCACTGGCAGTATACAAAAGACAGGTCAAAAAGGTGAAAAGGCGCATCTTTTCCAAGCCATGCAAGGACTTCTCAGCCTTCAGACCACACAGGCCTCTGTGGCATCCCACTCACAGGTTGGGATAGCCTCTTCTCTTTCGGCCACCATCCAATGCATGTGTTCATTGGCTGATCCTGGCAGCCAGAAATCACCAAAGTTCAGTTGAACTTCGACTTCCGCACTTTCTGACCAGTTGTTGTTGTCAACGATGTCGCTATGCCAATATTTGTTTAGTCAAGCCAACAAAGCATTATGTCATTGTGCTGAAGTGTATTATAAGCACAGGACACAGGGCTTCCAAACAGTTGCTGTAGAGGTGGTGGTACCACTGACATATAGATTAGAAGTCTGTATGGCCGGAATAGCCAAGAGCAGAACTTAACTCAAGATATAACTGGTTGAGTGTATTATAGCTAGGTTATTGAAATCACGTCATTTGTTCTGGTGAAATTTCACAATATTCCATTATATTTTTGCAAAATTATCCATTCACTGTAAAATGTTTGCCGGTATTATGCATCAATTTTTTTGTATATTTGAACATATGTGCTGCATAAAAAAAGAGTTACAAGATACCGGCAGAAGATTGATTTGAGCAGAAAATAGATCTCGGCAAAAGTTACCCAAAATCACGTAATGCAAAATTTCAATATTTTTGTATATGAAGCAATTTGCTGGCATAAAATTTCGCCAAGTCTAAATATTGTGCAGCCGATTTTTCAGAGGACTGCCCCTCCAGTGTGCTGCTCAGGGATTTTCATTCATTGATCTCCCAGGAAGTGGCAAATTCCTGGTTTATTTTGCCTTTGTGGGTACCATGTAGGATCATGGCATGTGCTTGTTTCTGATTTTTTCTGGACTCATAGGGGCAGATTTACAAGCCCCTTGCGCCACTTTTGCGTCACTTTTCCCATGTTAAAAGTGACGCAAAAGTGGCGCAAGGGGCTTGTAAATCTGCCCCATAGATTTGTTGATGCCTCCCACGGTGCGGTGTATGTTCAGGATTTCCTCTTTCTACACATTTCCAGCTCTGTGTGACGTATTTTAGGTGATCAATCTACATTTCTGTTGCATGGATATGAGTGGTGTTGTAATGCATATTTTGTCTGGTGTGCTGGTAGGGGTTTTGCATCATGATTGTAGAATGTTGCATCAGTGACTTTGTTGAAAACAGTTGGAAAACATATAATGTATGAGAAAAGTTGTTGTAAAGAGGAAAGAGCAAGCCTATTGTATCTAAAGAAGCGCGCAATAAAGGTAAAAAAAAACAACAAAGTAAAGAGAATTGTTGATTGAACTCACAGATTGTTACAACAAGGACAATAGGGCAACTTCACATTCTATGAGCCCTTCTCAGAAGAATTAATAGAACACGCACAGTATCGACCCTGAATCGGGATAAAAAATAAATAAATAAATATATATATATATATATATATATATATATATATATATATATATATATATATATATACATATGATGCACATTAGTTACAGAAATAAGGTACGGTTCAATACTGTTAGTGGTAGAAAATGTAACATAAGAAATGTCATTAGGTTTAGTGACCTCAGACGGATTTCAACGTACCTGTTGTGCAGAGATTACCTAAAGCCGGTGCAGTAATACCTTCTGGTTTTCTTATCTTACTACTTCATTGAAGGGATCAGCTGTCCATGTTCCAGAGCTAAGCAATCAGAAAGGATCAGACGATAGAGTGTTCTCTCTTGCTTCGACCGTACAGGACGCCAGAGGACCAATGGGCACAAGCTAATGTAGCCCTCCAGATAACTAACCCTTATCTCTGCTTGGCAAGTAAAAGTCGATGGACTTTTAGGAATGGATAACAACCTTGCTAAAAAGGCATTCTCCATCGTTTGCAACTGCTTTCTATCCGCGTCTGCCCAGAGGTCCCCCCCGTAAGTTGCAGAAGAGATGCACTTAATTTTATAGTTTGCTTGCATCTCGCTCAGTGGCTTTGAACCTACTTTGTAGGAAAACCTAAAAAACTGCTTCAGTCAATCTTTCAAGTAGTGGTGGGTGATGAATTCCACTTCGCCGGCGCAGGTAGCGGAGTTTTGCCCACTCCGCGCTGCGCATACAGCAGAGTTCCGAAAAACTCTGCATAGCAGAGTTTTTCCTCTCACGTGGTTTGCCAACATTAAGAGGGTCCTTAGGATGGTGGGCGGATCACCACCGCCGGCTCGGCGGTGGCGATCCTCCCGCCATCCCAACCATATTATTATGGCGGGGGGTATCGCGGCGGACGCAAAGTGCGCCCGCCGCTTTTCCGCCGGTTGGCAATCGTTCCGATTGCCGGCCGGGCGGAGCTGGGGCACAATATGGTGGCGGTGCCTAGAAGGCACCGCCATCCATATTATGATGCCTGGTGTAAAAGGCCTTTCCATGGCGGCAATGCCGTTGCGGGCCCCCAGGGGGTTGGGGGTGCACTTGGGGGTACCCATGGTACCCCCTGCATTCCCATGCACAAGGTGGCAGGCACCGCGCGGTGCCTGCCACGTTGTGCATGGGAATGCACAACATGTCACGTGGCATTGCGGCGGGTGCTGCTGTAGGCAGCACCCGCCGCAATGCCAAATATGCGGAATGCACCGCCATGGTGGCGGTCGCATCCTAATCAGCGGTGCGGGACCGCCGCACGTCTGGCAGCCGGTCCCAGCACCGCGAGGATGGCGGGCGGACTGAAGTCCGCCCGCCATCCTAATGGGGCCCTAAGTTGGCAAGCAAGGAAAATCATGAGCTAGACCACCTGCCGGCGAGATTTCTTAACGTGGGCGGTTGCGGCAGGTCACTAGAAACCTGCCACTCGCGTTGAGGAAGCTGCCGCTCGAGTAGAACATCTACACGAGCGACAGAAAGGAGCAGCACCCTCTTGCGCTGTGTGTCGTACCGTTCGTGCAGATTTTTCAGCGTGGGACAAACTCCCGGCACTAAAAATCAGCGCAAGCAGTGTGACTTACCTCACTCCACCGCTTGTGGAACTGCATGGAGCGCGAGGAGTTTTTTTGGCACTTCACGGAGTTCCTTGTAGCAGAACTCCACGAACTCCACCCAGGCCTACTTTCAAGCTATTGTATTCTAATCTTTTGGAGATTATCCCTTTTAAAGGCAGAATCCAATGGTACTCCCAGGTCGTGAAAAGTTCTCACTTTATGAACAGGCATACCATTAACAAAATGGGATTTTGATTTCACAGACCGGGACCAAGAGACAGTCACATTGCTAGATTCGTCTGTAAATATATATATACACATGTATATAGTCGGTAGCCATGCCCGCCTCTACCAGGACTCTAGCCCACACTTAAAGATTAAATGAAGACCTGAGGACCACCTCTGGGGGAGTCCATTCCAATCCCTCATTTTTCACACCACGCAACAGTGTCAATTGGTTTTAGTGGTGAAAGGATGGAAGACACAGGAGGCCCATAGCGGACTCCTTAGCTCTGTTAACGAGATGTTGTAGACAGTGGTTGTCGCGCGGATCGCTTGGTATTGACAACGCCGTTTGATGCTTGAACTAAAGTGTTTTAGTAACAATAGGATCCCAAGGGAGAGGGTGCAAACCAAATGTATGGGATTTAAAAAAATAAGAGCATTATAGGTTAGGTGTCAGTGTAGCAGCTCCAGAGACAGCGCCAGGTTTAACGAGAAACCTTTTCTTGAGTAGCGACGCGCGGTCTGCGCCCACGTATGGAGGATCCAAGCAGTTAGCGCATCAAAGAATTTCTACACATACAAAGGAGAGGTTTTTTTGCTCACCACAGGGTGATGTGATAACTTAATTGGGCCACGGCATAATGTTCAGAAAAGGGAGAACTCACAAATGACGTTGCTATAGGTTTTTCAACCATAGCTCAAGTCAAAACCAAAAAGGACCATCATAATCAGACAATAGTTGGATATTCAACTTTATTATTTTCATGACGTAACATGCATTACGTCCTGGTCGTTTACCCATATTAATGCACCATTTCTAACCCTTTAGTTTATAAGCAGTTATGCGAGATTCCACAAGTGTCTGAATATATAACATTACTCTGAGGTCAGTGTAATTACCTGTAGCCATAATATGAACTTTACTCAAGGGTCATTGCTTGTTTTGGTGAAAATCTGTTCAGTTGTTTGTGAGTAATTAGCATTTAAAAAGTGTTCCAGCCTGGGCATGAAAAGGTTAATTTTTAGAGATATCTTGATAGTCGGAGCAGTTAGCACTGTTTGAGTAATTTGCATGAAATTGGCAGATGCTTAGTAAGTTTAGCAAAGTCCTGGGATTTTTAAATGTGTGCAGGTTCACCCTGAGGAACACAGTTAAAAAGAGGGAGTGAAGGGGCCAAAATAGGGGTCACTTGCTGATAAATGTGGTATCATTTGATGAATCGACATGAATTATGGCAGACATTTAGCATGTTAGATTTATGTGGCTTTGACAAGATTCATTAAGATGCATCAAAGGGAGCAAAGTCAAAAGAGGGGCAAAACATTCTCAAGTGCTAATAACTTTGGGGCTCTTTAATCGGCGTGAAATTTAGTGGACTGTTAACATGTTAAACCAATGCAGGAATCTCATGGTTCAAGGGATCTGGTGTCTTAGTGGACTAATGTGGCCACTGTAGGGGCCTGTGTTCGACCTCATGGTCACAGGTTCAAATCCCAGAGGGCCCAGTCAGCCTTTCATTCTTCCAAGGTCAATAAAATGAGCACCATTGAGATGGGTAACAATAAACGTCTGTTATTCAGCGCCAAGATACACTTGGGCGAATGTGTGCTTTACAAATACAAGTTATGTCATGCAGATCAGACAAACAGGTGCTCGGTTAAATAGGGATTAAAAAATAATTTGTTTACCAAATCCCACTGTACCCTGCATTTAGTCCCAAAGGCACCCATCCAGGGTCTGGGCAACATGAGCTATGCATGAACTTTGGCCCCACAGGTGCCCCTCACGGCTTGGTCACACCCCACTGTGAAAGGCTCCATTAATTTGCCTACCCTCTTTAGTTTTGCCCACTTGTCATATCTTGTTGAAAGATGAGACCCCTGCATAGGACATATCTTCCTAACAGCCTGTCAGATATCATGTAGGCATGAAAAGGTTACACTTTAGAGCTTTCTAGACTAGTAGTTTGTGAATCCTCCACAGATTTGAGGACCTGCTGCAGATTCACCAAACCACAGATGATTTGTGCCCCAATGAAAAAAATAAAGGCACACCATTGGATGGGGGAGATTTTTGTCCATTGTAGATTCATGAATCTAGCTGCAGATTCAATTATCTGCCTTGCTCTGATTGGTTAGCAGTGGACCCAGCATTCTGTTGGGAAAGATAAACATAAAAGGGCATGAGGGGCTTACCTTGATCCCCAGGTCTATATGGCTGGTGGTGGGTGTAGCATTAAAATTAACATCTAAACAATTATTTTTATTACAGGATTTGAAAATTTGAGAAAAAAGGAAGAGATGCGACTCCAGATGGGCACCAAAATGGACCCCTTCATTGGACACCCTGGTTCCTGGGAGCACTATTGGGGATGATCCCGACCCCTTGTTGTCCTTCCATCCCATAGTTTTGCTGCTTTGAAGAGATGTGTGTCTCACCTGGCAGACTACAAAATTTAAGACTGATCCGGCATTCTGGGGGACTTTTCTGGATCCCAGCAAGCTCACTCACCATTGCGACCCCAAACTTGACTTTCAGGTGGGTGTCTGAGAGCTGCACTCAGGGGCCTCTGACCCACAATCCTCCTGCTGGAAGTGTTGCTTGGCCAGGATCCATTCGGGGGACCCTCTCTTGCAGTCAGGGGCTGGAGTTCTGCTGACTGGCTTCCACCCCTGGCCTACGGCCGAGGTCTGTTTATTTGCCTCTCCACATTGTCTGCCTATGGGTTTGTGGATTCCCGGGAAGCTTCTGTCCTGCTTCTATGATGATGACCAGATAAAGATGGATGATTTATGAGATCCATCAGGGGGCCTCTGATCTCTGCTCCTTCTGAATGATGTGGTGTTGGCCAGGTTTCAAGGTGAGGGGACCCTCTCTCTTGGCCTGAGGCTGGGGTCTGCTGACTTGGCATGTCCTCTGGCCAGTGGTGGACATCGAAGTTCCCTGCTCCTGAGTTTTCACCATGTGGGTGGACCCCCAGTGAGCCTCCTGGAAGCCCCCCTCTCCCCTGGGGTGGATTGGTTGCTTGCGGCACTGCACTGCCAGATATTTTGAGGAGTGGAGAGACCCTGGTGCACCTCGTGGGAGCTCCCATCTCTTTGCTGGTGTTATCGGTCTGCTTAAAATGCAGATGTGCTGCAACAAGACGTGTGCTGCATGCCCTTTCACCCCCATCTGTCATAACACATGGATGTGTACCACCATTAGATGGTCACTGATGCTGCCGCTGCAGGGATTAGAGCGGAGTCCTCCTTCCTGTCTCCTTTTAATGTTGGAAGCAGCCATGTTGGGCTGGGCTACCCCATGGGACGACCTTCTCTCTACCGCTCCGTACCGGAGGCAGCCATATTGAGCACTCAAATTATCTAAACAAGCTCTACTCACTAGCAAAACTGCTCTGGCAACAAAGTAATCAACCCTTACTATGACGGCAGCCATATTGAACACTTGTGCTTTGAAGCAAGCCCTTTTTCCTTAAAAACACCTCTACTTCGCGTCACAATCGCAATGCTTACTGGACTTGCAAAAGTTGTAGAATAAATCCAACCCTGTGACGTGGTCCACTCTTCAATAGGTTAAGAGACGTTTTATGAACCTTTTAATGTGTATGATAGCACAAGATTACCTTAATGTTTGTAGGCCATTCTTCCTTCTCCACTTTCTTTTGTACACTGAAGACCCACATAAAGGGCAACCTTTGTTATTTCAAACAAAAATATTCTTTTTGGATGCATCATATGTATTGGGAAGCATAATTCTCTCATTCTTTAATGATTTCTTTCTCTCCTATGCAGCTAACATAGGTGGGCTGTGACTGAGTAAAACTGTTACCTCCATAGGTTATTAGAACCTGACCCATACATCACCCCTCATAGGGGTTAGCTGGGCTGGACATATGAGTACCTTGTAGTTTGTCTATCCTTTGACCGATACTGACCACACCTCTGAACTCCAAACAATTGCTTTAGCTCCAAATTAGCAGTAAATTGTTGATTTCTTTTTATAAACTCATGATCTCCCATAACCCTTATCATGGCTCCAATCAACACAGAATCCAGACCAAATTCATACAACATTACACACCCTCTGAATTTATCTATAAATACTGCCATGAATTCCAAGCATAAACTCATGCATGGCCATCCTGAAACGCTGATCTTAGACCAAAATCAGAGTGCCAGAAGTGGACGCCTGAAAATGGTCAGTCTGTTTTCCTCCAATAACATTTCTTCCTGGATCCTTACCTTTGCGCAACTCAAGAATGTCGCTCACAGGTTTAAGATACGTAGGGTCAATTGCTCTCTATGATTCGTTCTGCACTGTTGAAGGCCCATATTATCATCTCTATCTATAGCAATGAAAGCTCTTGGTACAAGCCTCCAATGCTACCTTCAAAAAATATCATCTTCTCTTTATGACGCTTCTCTTGACTATTTAAAGCATGGTCAGGGTGGATCCTCACCCTACTGCCATTTGTTCTGCTGCAAATCTGGAGGAAATGTTAGCATCCCATCACCCGCACTCTGCTGCTCTTTCTCAATTCTATTATCTCGTCTCCCACAACCACGGACAGAGCTAAGACATCTCCTAGGCTAGCATAGGCTTTGGACTCTGATGACCTAGCTGGCCTTATTTACCCTGAATCTCCCGCTCTCTCTCAATGCCTACCTCCTGATGCCCCTCTCTGTAGCTTTTCTGTCCACTCTATAATCTCCTCCGCCAACACACCCATAAATCACTTCTCAGCATCACCCAGTGCAATGTCTCACTAGCCTCCTCCTCCCATCCCGGTCTGGAGACTCCCATGAAGCCCTTCCTGTACGCTAATAATTGCGCTTCTGTTTCTCATAGTCATTGAAGGATGGAACTTCCACCTCCTGACCAATCCCTCTCTGGTCTTCAAAATAACAGCTAATGCTCAGGCTGCAATGCTGCCGCCCTCTCGATCTTATCCACCACTATTAACACCCTATCGGAGGCTATGAAGTCCATATCCAGAGAGGTGATAAAAACAACTACAAAAATGTCTATATATGATGGTCTTGATTCAGTTATCGTAAAGTTACTAGCAGCAAATTAATCTTCGCTTAAGTCTAACCCAAAGATAACTAACTTCATCAGGTCTCATTCAAAGAAAGATAATCCATGCACCATACCCAGGTCCCACTACCTACCTCACCCTCATAAAATGACCCTGTCCCTCAGTCCACAAGAATCCCCATCAACACAATACCAATCTGTTTCTTACAAATATGAGCTATCATGACCAACAAAGCCCTGGTGTAAACCACCGAAGCCTATGAGGGAAATTTAGCTCCAGACCTGCAGACTATACCAGTCAGACGGGGACTCCCCAGAAACAGACATTCCTTCAGTTGCGTACAGCACAGGAACCTTGGAAAAGTGCTGATAGTATCTACTCCATGTGAATACAAGATCAACGTTTGACAAAACTTGGGGGTCAACCATAGAATTTTTGTCCAACGAATTCAGGGAACTCACCTGCCCAAAGTATCTCAGAGTGCTCCGCCTCACTAGTTCCCCTCGCCCACAAGAATAAGACATCACACGACCCCTCCCCCGACCAGTTTACATACAGGATGCACGCCTGGCCCGCCTCACACACATACAGGGAATAGGCCTTAGTACCCCTCCTCTTCTTTCCCACTTTCTTCTTTCTAGACTTTTATCTTCAGTTAAATAAATGATCCCCACCGGCCGCTGGATGTAGGTGGCGGCTACTATATTGCTTGATCTTCGCAATCTAATGATAATAAAAAGATTGAAACCATAAATACAAGATCAAAATTGCTGACAAGATCTTGGATATGAATCTGGAACTCATGAACCAGGAATTACATGTGCAGGCATTACATGTGCAGGCATCATATGTGCTTGTTCGAGCGTGGCTGGATTCAATGAATATTCTAACAGTAGGTTGCTCCAAACCTTTGACTGACAATGCCAACCCTTAGATTTCACTTTGGACAAGAGCCTGAATTTCAACAACCATGTTAACGTGATGGTGAGAAATGCAAACTTCCAGCTCAAACTCCTCCTGAGGGTAAAACTCTTCCTCCCTGAACAACCCATAAAAGGAGTCATTCAAGTGATGGACTTCTCGAAGCTCAACTACGGAATGCTCTGCTTGCAGATATTTCCAAAACTCATGTAGCCCCAATTAAAGCCGCCCTACATACAGCAGCTCCTCCGACCTGAGTGGCTGACTGCTTCGACCATATTACCTCTTTCTTGTCTTCCTTAAGTTGGCTGTCTACTGACGAGAGATCCATGTTCACAGTTGCCTGTTTACTTCATGAAACTATCCACTCCGATCACTTGTGCTTCCTGGATAAGAAACTGAAGCTCTGTATGGGCTCTCGTCAGGGGTATAGACTCGCTACTACTCGAAATCCCATCGTTCAAGAAAAAACAGTCCTTTTTAGTCAGCATTCCCAGAGTATGGATCTGTATCTCCCCAGAAGTCTGGACTTTAGGTCCCCACCAACTATCAATAAAGAACTCAGATAATTTCTCCTCAATAAATGCTTCTCTAACTCAACACCAATGTATAGCTCCTCAAAAGACTGTCAGAAATACAAAGGGGTTTGGCATTTGCAAACACTCAGATTCAGTAAATAAGAGAGTTTGTGATAACCATAACCCTTTTTCAAATGCACCATGCCCATTTAATGATTCGGAAAAGGTTTTCTGAATTTTAAATACGTTTAGGAAACCAAACTGAATCGATATTTGGAAGAGGGCAATTCATATTTTTCCCACTACTAAAAGGTAGTGGTAACCCATTCACACACAGGATTCACAACAGGATGGGGTACTCAAGGGAAACCTTGCCCTTTGTGAATGGTCAAAAAACATTATAATTATTTGGAATAGGCAGGTTTTTGTTTTTTTAAATGCAAAACGCATCCCTTTTTACTTTAAGGAAAAAGGGCTGCATTTCAAAATAAAAAAAATGCTTTATTGAAAAGCAATCACAGACATGGTGGTCTGCTGACCCCAGCACTCCACCATCCCATTTTATGTCAACGAATTGTAGTGTGTCGCAATTTGCAAACTACCTCATTAATGTGCATGAGGTAGATTGGATTCCGACATACCATGATTTGGATTTTTAAGAACATTAGTCAGTTATTAAAAATCTTTACAGGTCACATAAATTCTGGTCAAAAATTGTGACCAGTGTTTTGCAACCAGTAAATAGTACATATGGCCCTATAACCTTTGCGAGGGTATACATTGAATACTCCCTGGAAAGCGGATTGGTAGAGTGTTTTAATTTTCTCCTTAGTCTTCGTACAGTCTTCTTGCATCACTCACCAGACCACATTAACTATGACTTGCCACTCTCTCATGCACTGTGTTCTCCGAAATGATGTAATTTGAGATGTTTCAGTGTTATTATAACTGTTCCTATTTCAATACGCTGTAAGTAATATAATATGCAAGGGGATCACCAGTGCATGGAGAAAGGGCGAGTTACAGTTAATGTAGTGCGGCAAGTGATGTGAGAAGCCTGTGTAGGGATGCGTGATGTATAGGAAATAAAAGGTGGTGTGTAAATTATAAATGTAAGTTATTATAACTGGTAATGTGTAAAAATATATATGTATATTTTGAGAAAGACTGAGGAGGCGGTCTAAACACGTCACCAGTAGCCACAATAAAGTCTTTTTATAAAGCGTGCTGGAGCCTGTTTTGGAATTGAAAGCGGGCGAGTTGGAAAATATATATATATATATATATATATATATATATATATATATATATATATATATATATATATCAGGAAACAGGAATAAAACTTTGACTTGCCTGCAGTTTCGGTGGTTCGTGAATCCTTTGTAGCTGAAGTGGTGTGGACTGGCGCTGCGAGCGGACGAAGGATTTTGGTGATTTATATATATATATATATATATATATATATATATATATATATATATATATATATATATATATATAGATATAGATATATATTATCTACTGGCGGTCGCCAGTAGATAGTTATAGGTAGGACCTATTTTCCATAGGAAATTCACAACATTCTATTTCCAATAACTTTGGCGCCGGTTGATGAATCTTCGCGAAATTTTCAAAACTCGTGGGGCGCTCCGGTCTGCTCCTATCCTGAAAGTTTCGGGGTGATTCGGCAAGCGGGGGCGAGCAAAAAGGGGGGTCCCAAAACGTGTTTTCTCCATGTTAATTCCCATAGGAAATTTTAGACACGGCTACAGCCCGAACTGCTGAACGGAATTACACCAAATTTGGCAAAAAGGTAGCGCTTGGTTCAGAAAGCGACCTTTTTTTAAATGGTGTAAATCCGTTCAGTAGTTGCGGAGAAATTCAAAAAATAAGAGTCAAAAAATCAATTTCCCATAGGAAACTTTATGCAAGGCTACAGCCCGAACTGCTGAACGGAATTACACCAAATTTGGCAAAAAGGTAGCCCTTGGTTCAGAGTCGTGCCTTTTGGTTAAATGGTGTAAATCCATTCAGTAGTTCCTGAGAAAATCAAAAGTAAAATCACATATATATCTGGGCGGAGCCTAACCACACATGTCATTGTGAGATCTGATTGGCTGTCAGCACTTCATCCTGGAATTGCTGGCAGCCATCTTGGGACCAATATACATGATAGTACCCCATTGAATTGCATTGTAGTGAATCAAAGATTTTGAGCGTTACCAAAAGAAGAACTATAAAGGGTGATAACAGACTTCAGTTACATTAGAATTCATTTGTTAATGGTACCATACTAATTTCAGGAATTGTGGTGTGTTCTAAGGTGATTTTACCCTGTGAAAAACCTTCTGCTGGGATATCATGAATCATGTTTGAGAGAAAACTATTTTCACATGCTTGTCCCATAGAGTTTCGGAAGGTGCTCCAGAAGCTAAAATGAGAGCATATTTTCTGTAAATTCACATTATCTTTCTCAGTCATGAGAGAATGAAGTCTGACATTCTCAGTAAAACATGTACATCCAACAAGGGCAGAGACTGTCAGTTGATTCCTTTGTGTTCTACTGCAGCTTCCCAGAGTGTTCTAAAGAACAACTAGAGTGTTAACAGCCTTACTTATGACAAAAGTATGGCACACCTGAAGCCATCTTGATTGGAATAAACTGGTAACACTTAAAACATTTAATTTAAAAAGGAACAAAATGATGGGGTTCATTTTGTCATAGAAATTATGGTTAGTGCTGTAGAAAGAAAAATTAGGACATGTTTCAAGTGTGATCTCAAATATCTTCCTGTTATATTTCAACAGGAGCAGCCTGCCAGTTGATGCCTTTGTGTTCTACTGCAGCTTCCCAGAGTGTTCTAAAGAACAACTAGAGCGCTAACAGCCTTACTTATGACAAAAGTATGGCACACCTGAAGCCATCTTGATTGGAATAAACCGGTAACACTTAAAACATTTAATTTAAAAAGGAACCAAATGAGGGGGTTCTTTTTGAAATAGAAATTATGGTTAGTGCTGCAGAAAGAAAAATTAGGGCATGTTTTAAGTGAGATCTCAAATCCTCTTCTATTTCATTAGAAAATTCTGACATGCAGACTGAAACAATCACTTTCAATACCAGCAGCAGACTTCCAGTTAACTCCCTGGTGAGCAGTAGCTTTACTACAGTGATCTAATGAGCAACTAGAGTGCTAACATTCTGAATTTATGGCAAAAGTGAGACACATCTGAATGCCTTCTTGATGAAATCAAAGTAAAAAACTGAAAGCATTTCCTACTAAGGTGACTGCAGTAAATGAGGAAATTAGGAAACTTCATAACAAAGAAGTCTTCCAAGATGGCCACCAGAGAAAAAGAGCCCAAATGTAGCACAAATATTACCCAGATGTAGCCCACATATAGCCCAATGACAAAAGTGTGCAAAACACTTTTTATTTTTAGTTTTTTTGCAGTTTTATGTAGTGCAGACTGGTCAGGTATTGGAGCGTTGCATCTTAAAACATGACCCCCTACACTACAAAAACACCACTGCACTACCCTAAACCCTAAAACACTACCCCCAGCACGCCCCCTACACTACACAAGCACCACTGCACTATCCTAAACCCTAAAACACTACCCCCAGCATGACCCCCTACACTACACAAACACCACTGCACTACCCTAAACCCTAAAACACTACCCCCAGCACGACCCCCTACACTACCCAAACACCACTGCACTAACCTAAATCCTAAAACACTACCCCCAGCACGACCCCCTACACTACCCAAACACCACTGCACTACCCTAAACCCTAAAACACTACCCCTAGCACGACCCCCTACACTACCCAAACACCACTGCACTACCCTAAAACATGACCCCCTACACTACACAAACACCACTGCACTACCCTAATCCCTAAAACACTACCCCCAGCATGACCCCCTATACTACACAAGCACCACTGCACTACCCTAAACCCTAAAACACTACCCCCAGCACGACCCCCTACACTGCCCAAACACCACTGCACTGCCCTAAACCCTGAAACACCAGCCCCTGCACGACCCCCTACACTGCCCGAACACCACTGCACTGCCCTAAACCCTGAAACACCACCCCCAGCACGACCCCCTACACTGCCCAAACACCACTGCACTACCCAAAACCCTGAAACACCACCCCCTTCAAGACCCCCTACACTGCCCGAACACCACTGCACTGCCCTAAACCCTAAAACACCACCCCCAGCACGACCCCCTACACTGCCCGAACACCACTGCACTGCCCTAAACCCTGAAACACTACCCCCAGCAAGACCCCCTACACTGCCCGAACACCACTGCACTGCCCTAAACACTGAAACATCACCCCCAGCAAGACCCCCTACACTGCCCAAACACCACTGCCCTAAACCCTGAAACACCACCCCCAGCACGACCCCCTACACTGCCCGAACACCACTGCACTGCCCTAAACCCTGAAACACCACCCCCAGCACGACCCCCTACACTGCCCGAACACCACTGCTCTGCCCAAAACCCTGAAACACCAGCCCCAGCACGACCCCCTACACTGCCCGAACACCACTGCACTGCCCTAAACCCTGAAACACCAGCCCCAGCACGACCCCCTACACTGCCCTGCCCTAAACCCTGAAACACCACCCCCAGCACGACCCCCTACACTGCCCGAGCACCACTGCACTGCTCTAAACCCTGAAACACCAGCCCCAGCACGACCCCCTACACTGCCCGAACACCACTGCACTGCCCTAAACCCTGAAACACCAGCCCCAGCACGACCGCCTACACTGCCTGAACACCACTGCACTGCCCTAAACCCTGAAACACCAGCCCCAGCACGACCCCCTACACTGCCCGAAGACCACTGCACTGCCCTAAACCATGAAACACCAGCCCCAGCACGACCCCCTACACTGCCTGAACACCACTGCACTGCCCTAAACCCTGAAACACCAGCCCCAGCACGACCCCCTACACTGCCCGAACACCACTGCACTGCCCTAAACCCTGAAACACCCACCCCGTGCACGACCCCCTACACTGCCCGAACACCACTGCACTGCCCTAAACCCTGAAACACCACCCCCAGCACGACCCCCTACACTGCCCGAACACCACTGCCCTAAACCCTGAAACACCACCCCCTGCACGACCCCCTACAATGCCCGAACACTACTGCACTGCCCTAAATCCTGAAACACCATCCCCATCACGACCCCCTACACTACACGAACACCACTGCACTGCCCTAAACCCTGAAACACTACCCCCAGCAAGACCCCCTACACTGCCCGAACACCACTGCACTGCCCTAAACCCTGAAACATCACCCCAGCAAGACCCCCTACACTACCCGAACACCACTGCCCTAAACCCTGAAACACCACCCCCAGCAAGACCCCTACACTGCCCGAACACCACTGCACTACCCTAAACCCTGAAACACCAGCCCCAGCACGACCCCTACACTGCCCGAACACCACTGCACTGCCCTAAACCCTGAAACACCACCCCCTGCACGACCCCCTACACTGCCCGAATACCACTGCACTGCCCTAAACCCTGAAACACCACCCCCAGCACGACCCCCTACACTGCCCGAACACCACTGCACTGCCCTAAACCCTGAAACACCACCCCTGCACGACCCCCTACACTGCCCGAACACTACTGCACTGCCCTAAACCCTGAAACACCACCCACAGCACGACCCCTACACTGCACGAACACCACTGCACTGCCCTAAACCCTGAAACACTACCCCCAGCAAGACCCCCTACACTGCCCGAACACCACTGCACTGCCCTAAACCCTGAAACATCACCCCAGCAAGACCCCCTACACTGCCCGAACACCACTGCCCTAAACACTGAAACACCACCCTCAGCAAGACCCCCTACACTGCCCGAACACCACTGCACTGCCCTAAACCCTGAAACACCACCCCCAGCATGACCCCCTACACTGCCCGAACACCACTGCTCTGCCCAAAACCCTGAAACACCAGCCCCAGCACGACCCCCTACACTGCCCGAACACCACTGCTCTGCCCAAAACCCTGAAACACCAGCCCCAGCACGACCCCCTACACTGCCCGAACACCACTGCACTGCCCTAAACCCTGAAACACCAGCCCCAGCACGACCCCCTACACTGCCTGAGCACCACTGCACTGCCCTAAACCCTGAAACACCACCCCCAGCACGACACCCTACACTGCCCGAGCACCACTGCACTGCTCTAAACCCTGAAACACCAGCCCCAGCATGACCCCCTACACTGCCCGAACACCACTGCACTGCCCTAAACCCTGAAACACCAGCCCCAGCACGACCGCCTACACTGCCCGAACACCACTGCACTGCCCTAAACCCTGAAACATCAGCCCCAGCACGACCCCCTACACTGCCCGAAGACCACTGCACTGCCCTAAACCATGAAACACCAGCCCCAGCACGACCCCCTACACTGCCTGAACACCACTGCACTGCCCTAAACCCTGAAACACCAGCCCCAGCACGACCCCTACACTGCCCGAACACCACTGCACTGCCCTAAACCCTGAAACACCCACCCCGTGCACGACCCCCTACACTGCCCGAACACCACTGCACTGCCCTAAACCCTGAAACACCACCCCCAGCACGACCCCCTACACTGCCCGAACACCACTGCCCTAAACCCTGAAACACCACCCCTGCACGACCCCCTACAATGCCCGAACACTACTGCACTGCCCTAAACCCTGAAACACCATCCCCATCACGACCCCCTCCACTGCACGAACACCACTGCACTGCCCTAAACCCTGAAACACTACCCCCAGCAAGACCCCCTACACTGCCCGAACACCACTGCACTGCCCTAAACCCTGAAACATCACCCCCAGCAAGACCCCCTACACTACCCGAACACCACTGCCCTAAACCCTGAAACACCACCCCCAGCAAGACCCCTACACTGCCCGAACACCACTGCACTACCCTAAACCCTGAAACACCAGCCCCAGCACGACCCCTACACTGCCCGAACACCACTGCACTGCCCTAAACCCTGAAACACCACCCCTGCACGACCCCCTACACTGCCCGAATACCACTGCACTGCCCTAAACCCTGAAACACCACCCCCAGCACGACCCCCTACACTGCCCGAACACCACTGCACTGCCCTAAACCCTGAAACACCACCCCCTGCATGACCCCCTACACTGCCCGAACACTACTGCACTGCCCTAAACCCTGAAACACCACCCACAGCACGACCCCCTACACTGCACGAACACCACTGCACTGCCCTAAACCCTGAAACACTACCCCCAGCAAGACCCCCTACACTGCCCGAACACCACTGCACTGCCCTAAACCCTGAAACATCACCCCAGCAAGACCCCCTACACTGCCCGAACACCACTGCCCTAAACACTGAAACACCACCCCCAGCAAGACCCCTACACTGCCCGAACACCACTGCACTGCCCTAAACCCTGAAACACCACCCCCAGCATGACCCCCTACACTGCCCGAACACCACTGCACTGCCCTAAACCCTGAAACACCAGCCCCAGCACGACCCCCTACACTGCCCGAACACCACTGCACTGCCCTAAACCCTGAAACAGCACCCCCAGCACGACCCCCTACACTGCCCGAGCACCACTGCACTGCTCTAAACCCTGAAACACCATCCCCAGCACGACCCCCTACACTGCCCGAACACCACTGCACTGCCCTAAATCCTGAAACACCAGCCCCAGCACGACCGCCTACACTGCCCGAACACCACTGACCTGCCCTAAACCCTGAAACACCAGCCCCAGCACGACCCCCTACACTGCCCGAAGACCACTGCACTGCCCTAAACCATGAAACACCAGCCCCAGCACGACCCCCTACACTGCCCGAACACCACTGCACTGCCCTAAACCCTGAAACACCAGCCCCAGCATGACCCCCTACACTGCCCGAACACCACTGCACTGCCCTAAACCCTGAAACACCACCCCCAGCACGACCCCCTACACTGCCCGAACACCATTGCCCTAAACCCTGAAACACCACCCCCTGCACGACCCCCTACAATGCCCGAACACTACTGCACTGCCCTAAACCCTGAAACACCATCCCCAGCACGACCCCCTACACTGCACGAACACCACTGCACTGCCCTAAACCCTGAAACACCAGCCCCAGCACGACCCCTACACTGCCCGAACACCACTGCACTGCCCTAAACCCTGAAACACCACCCCCTGCACGACCCCCTACACTGCCCGAACACCACTGCACTGCCCTAAACCCTGAAACACCACCCCCAGCACGACCCCCTACACTGCCCGAACACCACTGCACTGCCCTAAACCCTGAAACACCACCCCCTGCACGACCCCCTACACTGCCCGAACACTACTGCACTGCCCTAAAGCCTGAAACACCACCCCCAGCACGACCCCCTACAGTGCACAAACACCACTGCACTGCCCTAAACCCTGAAACACCACCCCCAGCAAGACCCCCTACACTGCCCGAACACCACTGCACTGCCCTAAACACTGAAACATCACCCCAGCAAGACCCCCTACACTGCCCGAACACCACTGCCCTAAAGCCTGAAACACCACCCCCAGCAAGACCCCCTACACTGCCCGAACACCACTGCACTGCCCTAAACCCTGAAACACCACCCTCAGCAAGACCCCCTACACTGCCCGAATACCACTGCTCTGCCCAAAACCCTGAAACACCAGCCCCAGCACGACCCCCTACACTGCCCGAACACCACTGCACTGCCCTAAACCCTGAAACACCAGCCCCAGCATGACCCCCTACACTGCCCAAACACCACTGCACTGCCCTAAACCCTGAAACACCACCCCCAGCACGACCCCCTACACTGCCCGAACACCACTGCACTGCCCTAAACCCTGAAACACCAGCCCCAGCACAACCCCGTACACTGCCCAAACACCACTGCACTGCCCTAAACCCTGAAACACCAGCCCCAGCACGACCGCCTACACTGCACGAACACCACTGCACTGCCCTAAACCCTGAAACACTACCCCCAGCAAGACCCCCTACACTGCCCGAACACCACTGCACTGCCCTAAACCCTGAAACACCAGCCCCACCACGACCCCCTACACTGCCCGAACACCACTGCACTGCCCTAAACCCTGAAACACCAGCCCCAGCACGACCCCCTACACTGCCCGAACACCACTGCACTACCCTAAACCCTGAAACACCAGCCCCAGCAAGACCCCCACACTGCCCGAACACCACTGCACTGCCCTAAACCCTGAAACACCAGCCCCAGCAAGACCCCCTACACTGCCCGAACACCACTGCCCTAAACACTGAAACACCACCCCCAGCAAGACCCCCTACACTGCCCGAACACCACTGCACTAAACCATGAAACACCACCCCCAGCAAGACCACCTACACTGGCCGAACACCACTGCACTGCCCTAAACCCTGAAACACCACCCCTGCACGACCCCCTCCACTGCCCAAACATCACTGCACTGCCCTAAACCCTGAAACACCACCCCCTGCACGACCCCCTACACTGCCCGAACACCACTGCACTGCCCTAAACCCTGAAACACCACCCCCCAGCACGACACCTTACACTTCCCAAACACCACTGCACTGCCCTAAACCCTGAAACACCACCCCCAGCACAACCCCCTACACTGCCCGAACAACACTGCACTGCCCTAAACCCTGAAACACCACCCCCCTGCACGAACCCCTACACTGCCCGAACACCACTGCACTGCCCTAAACCCTGAAACACCACCCCAGCACGACCCCCTACACTGCCCGAACACCACTGCACTGCCCTAAACCCTGAAACACCACCCCCAGCACGACCCCCTACACTGCCCGAACACCACTGCCCTAAACCCTAAACCCTGAAACACCACCCCCAGCAAGACCCCCTACACTACCCGAACACCACTGCACTGCCCTAAACCCTGAAACATCACCCCCAGCAAGACCCCCTACACTGCCTGAACACCACTGCCCTAAACCCTGAAACACCACCCCCAGCAAGACCCCCTACACTGCCCGAACACCACTGCACTGCCCTAAACCCTGAAACACCACCTCCAGCACAACCCCTACGCTGCCTGAACACCATTGCTCTGCCCTAAACCCTGAAACACTAGCCCCAGCACGACCCCCTACACTGCCCGAACACCACTACACTGCCCTAAACCCTGAAACACCACCCCCAGCACGACCCCCTACACTCCCCGAACACCACTGCACTGCCCTAAACCCTGAAACACCAGCCCCAGCAAGACCCCCTACACTGCCCGAACACCACTGCACTGCCCTAGACTCTGAAACACCAGCCCCAGCAAGACCCCGTACACTGCCCGAACACCACTGCACTGCCCTAAACCCTGAAACACCAGCCCCAGCACACCCCCTACACTGCCCGAACACCACTGCACTGCCCTAAACCCTGAAACACCAGCCCCAGCACGACCACCTACACTGCCCGAACACCACTGCACTGCCCTAAACCCTGAAACACCAGCCCCATCACGACCCCCTACACTGCCCGAACACCACTGCACTGCCCTAAACCCTGAAACACCACCCCTGCACGACCCCCTACACTGCCCGAACACCACTGCACTGCCCTAAACCCTGAAACACCACCCCCTGCACGACCCCCTACACTGCCCGAACACCACTGCACTGCCCTAAACCCTGAAACACCTCCCCTGCACCACCCCCTACACTGCCCGAACACCACTGCACTGCCCTAAACCCTGAAACACCACCCCCGGCACCACCCCCTACACTGCCCGAACACCTCTGCACTGCCCTAAACCCTGAAACACCACCCCCAGCACGACCCCCTACACTGCCCGAACACCACTGCACTGCCCTAAACCCTGAAACACCACAACCCTGCACAACCCCCTATACTGCCCGAACACCACTGCACTGCCCTAAACCCTGAAACACCACCCCCGCACAACCCCCTACACTTCCCGAACACCACTGCACTGCCCAAAACCCTGAAACACCACCCCCAGCACGACCCCCTTTACTGCCCGAACACCACTGCACTGCCCCAAACCCTGATACACCACCCCCAGCACGACCCCCTACACTGCCCGAACACCACTGCACTAAACCCTGAAATACCACCCCCTGCACGACCCCCTACACTGCCCGAACACCACTGCACTGCCCTAAACCCTGAAACACCACCCCCAGCACGACCCCCTGTACTGCCCGAACACCACTGCCCTAAACCCTAAAACACCACCCCCAGCATGACCCCCTACACTGCCCGAACACCACTGCACTGCCCTAAACCCTAAAACACTACCCCCAGCATGACCCCTACACTATCCAAACACCACTGCACTACCCTAAACCCTAAAATACTCCCCCAGCACAACCCCCTACACTACCCGAACACGACTGCACTGCCCTAAACCCTCAAACACTCCCCCAGCACGACCCCCTACACTACCCGAACATGACTGCATTGCCCTAAACCCTCAAACACTCCCCCAGCACGACCCCCTACACTACCCGAACACCACTGCACTGCCCTAAACCCTAAAACACTCCCCCAGCACGACCCCTACACTACCCAAACACCACTGCACTGCCCTAAACCCTAAAACACTACCCCCGCATGACCCCCTACACTACCCAAACACCAATGCACTACCCTAAACCCTAAAACACTACCCCTGCACGACTCCCTACACTACCCAAAGACCACTGCACAACCCTAAACCCTAAAACACGACCTCCTACACTACACAAACACCACTGCACTACCCTAAACCCTAAAACACTACCCCCAGCACGACCCCCTACACTACACAAACACCACTGCACTACCCTAAACCCTAAAACACTACCCCCTACACTACACAAACACCACTGCACTACCCTAAACCCCAAAAACTACCCCCAGCACGAACCCCTACACTACCCAAACACCACTTCACTACCCTAAACCCTAAAACACTACCCCCAGCAGAACCCCCTACACTACCCAAACACCACTGCACTACCCTAAACCCTAAAACACTACCCCCAGAATTACCCCCTACACTACCCAAACACCATTGCACTACCCTAAACCCTAAAGCACTACCCCCAGCAGTACCCCTACACTACCCAAACACCACTGCACTACCCTAAACCCTAAACCACTACCCCCAGCATGACCCCCTACACTACCCAAACACCACTGCACTACCCTAAACCCTAAAACACTACCCCCAGCACGACCCCCTACACTACCCAAACACCACTGCACTACCCTAAACCCTATCACACTCCCCCAGCACGACTCCCTACACTACCCAAACACCACTGCACTACCCTAAACCCTAAATCTACCCCCAGCATGACCCCCTACACTACACAAACACCACTGCACTACCCTAAACCCTATCACACTCCCCCCAGCACGACTCCCTACACTACCCAAACACCACTGCACTACCCTAAACCCTAAATCTACCCCCAGCATGACCCCCTACACTACACAAACACCACTGCACTGCCCTAAACCCTGAAACACCACCCCCGCACAACCTCCTACACTTCCCGAACACCACTGCACTGCCCAAAACCCTGAAACACCACCCCAGCACGACCCCCTTTACTGCCCGAACACCACTGCACTGCCCCAAACCTGAAACACCACCCCCAGCACGACCCCCTACACTGCCCGAACACCACTGCCCTAAACCCTGAAACACCACCCCCTGCACGACCCCCTACACTGCCCGAACACCACTGCACTAAACCCTGAAATACCACCCCCTGCACGACCCCTACACTGCCCGAACACCACTGCACTGCCCTAAACCCTGAAACACCACCCCCAGCACGACCCCCTGTACTGCCCGAACACCACTGCCCTAAACCCTAAAACACCACCCCCAGCATGACCCCCTACACTGCCCGAACACCACTGCACTGCCCTAAACCCTAAAACACTCCCCACAGCATGACCCCCTACATTACCCAAACACCACTGCACTACCCTAAACCCTAAAATACTCCCCCAGCACAACCCCCTACACTACCCGAACACGACTGCACTGCCCTAAACCCTCAAACACTCCCCCAGCACGACCCCCTACACTACCCGAACACGACTGCATTGCCCTAAACCCTCAAACACTCCCCCAGCACGACCCCCTACACTACCCGAACACCACTGCACTGCCCTAAACCCTAAAACACTCTCCCCAGCACGACCCCCTACACTACCCGAACACCACTGCACTGCCCTAAACCCTAAAACACTCCCCTAGCACGACCCCCTACACTACCCAAACACCACTGCACTGCCCTAAACCCTAAAACACTACCCCCCGCATGACCCCCTACACTACCCAAACACCAATGCACTACCCTAAACCCTAAAACACTATCCCCTGCACGACTCCCTACACTACCCAAAGACCACTGCACAACCCTAAACCCTAAAACACGACCTCCTACACTACACAAACACCACTGCACTACCCTAAACCCTAAAACACTAACCCCCAGCACGACCCCCTACACTACACAAACACCACTGCACTACCCTAAACCCTAAAACACTACCCCCTACACTACACAAACACCACTGCACTACCCTAAACCCCAAAAAACTACCCCCAGCACGAACCCCTACACTACCCAAACACCACTTCACTACCCTAAACCCTAAAACACTACCCCCAGCAGTACCCCCTACACTACCCAAACACCACTGCACTACCCTAAACCCTAAAACACTACCCCCAGAATTACCCCCTACACTACCCAAACACCATTGCACTACCCTAAACCCTAAAGCACTAGCCCCCAGCAGTACCCCCTACACTACCCAAACACCACTGCACTACCCTAAACCCTAAACCACTACCCCCAGCATGACCCCCTACACTACCCAAACACCACTGCACTACCCTAAACCCTAAAACACTACCCCCAGCACGACCCCCTACACTACCCAAACACCACTGCACTACCCTAAACCCTATCACACTCCCCCCAGCACGACTCCCTACACTACCCAAACACCACTGCACTACCCTAAACCCTAAATCTACCCCCAGCATGACCCCCTACACTACACAAACACCACTGCACTACCCTAAACCCTAAAACACTACCCCCAGCACGACCCCCTTCACTACCTAAACACAACTGCACAATTTGTTACAGGCGTTGCAACGCCGGCCTGTGGTGCTTACTGGAAGTACCTGGTGGGCTAGTTGGGCCCCAGGGACCCTCAGGATTCAAGGTGACCTAATCCCCCAACTTAAAACGCGCCACGGGGCGCGTTTGCACAGTGGTGAAGGGAGGGGCGGGGCCTCAGGTGACATGTGCGCAAACACGCCCTGTGGTGCGTTTTAAGTTGGGGATTAATTCCCCTTGAATCCTGAGGGACCCTGGGAGCCAACTAGCCCACCAGGTACCTTCAGTAAGCACAACAGAGTTGCGTTGCAGAGAGGTGAAAAAGGTGCGTGGCCTCGGAACGCCTCTCTGCAACTCAGCTCTGTGGTCCTAACTGTAGGTACCTGGGGGCTAGTTGGGCCCCAGGGACCCTCAGGATTCAAGGGACTTAATCCAGCAACTTAAAACGCGCCACGGGGCGCGTTTGCACACATGTCACCTCAGGCCCCCTCCCTTCACCACTGTGCAAACGCGCCCTGTAGTGCGTTTTAAGAGGTAGTTTTAATCCCCCTGCCCTATTATGTACTAGGGACTTACAGAGGAGGTCATGCTAATCACAGGGGTACCCCAACGCATAGTGTTCCCTAGTGTATGTAGGTGTTTTCACTGTATTCTAAGTGTCTTTTAGCATAGCACTGGCTCTGGTTAGTCAGAGTCAGTTACCACCAGTACCCGTCTGAAAAAGTTGTGGGCACAGGATGATTTTGCAACAAGGCCTCTTTCTGCTCCTCTGTTGGTTCTTTCTGCACATCTTTTGCTTCTTCCTGCACTTTTCTTCGTCTTTGTGGACTTCTGTTGCTTCTTTCTGCATTTCTTTTGCTTCTTTCTGTGCGTTTTTTCTTCTTTCTTCACATCTCCTACCTCTGTAGGCATAGTTAGAAACTAGCATTTAAAAAACCTTTGAAATTCACTTAAAAAATCATAGGTTTCAGGCACGTTATAGTTAGAAATTAGCATTTAAAAAACCTTTGAAATTCACTGAAAAAACCATAGGTTTCAGACACGTTATAGTTAGAAATTAGCATTTAAAAAACCTTTGAAATTCACTGAAAAAACCATAGGTTTTAGGGACAGTTATAGTTAGTTGGACATTTCACTCGTACAAAACCATAGAAATTCCCCCGTTATAGTTAGTTCAGCTATCTATAACTCGCACCCCCGCAATGCACTGCTGATGACGTCACATATTACATCACTCATGACATGGTCAGTGACATCACTGATGACATCACTATGGTTTTTTCAGTGAATATATATATATATAAATATAGATATAGATATAAATATAAATATATAGATATAGATATGGATATATGGCTATGGCAGTGCCATAAGTCGAGCCACCCCTGTGTTATTAATAGCTGTTTTTGAGTTTTTGTGTTGTTGCTAAATTAGTGTTTTGAGCATGTAGGGTGGCACAACTTTTAGCTTGTGTTTTGTGCATTGTTAACCATAGCTGGTGAATTTCAGTGGTTTGATGTGTTTGAGCCTCAATCATATCTTAATTTTTTTAATGTGGGGTTTTCTGCACATCTAATTTTTTTATCATGTACTTAATCTCCAATTCCACCGCGCACAGCCCGTGGCTGCGACTGTGCAAAGACTGGCCTATGACCACACCCTGTCCGCTGAGGGCGGCAACCCATTGTGCTCCGTGCCCTTTAACAGCTGCCACAGGAGAAATTTATTTTTTGCAGAAGTCAAGCAGATTTCTCGGATCCACGGTGCCAACTCTGGTACATGGATCTAAAAGGAACTATGGGACAAAAGGTCCACTCATCCAATCAAATTCTTATTGTCTTTTTTTTTTTATTCCAGAAATTGTGAATAAATTGTGAGTCGTACACTACAGAGATATACAAAGGTGTTGACCCTTCAAAGCCCACTTGGCAACTTTTTAAAAACATTAATATCTCAAAACCCAGTGAACGGATTTATAACACACCAAAGAAGGCACAATTTCAGCGTAGAATTCTAATTTCATGCAAAGTTTGCTATAAAGCTATTCAGTCGTTCCGGCTGTAGGCATGAGCAAAATTTTCTACTGGCGCTAAAACAGGAAAACACTGCTTTTGCGAACACCCTTCCGTAACTATTTTTCCACTCAAAATACCAATTTGCCAATGGCACAGAAACAAAAAAAGAGCTAACAAGAGGCCAGCATGGCGGATGACGCAACCTACGGTTGTGTTTATATTGAGGTAGATA
The DNA here is from genome assembly GCA_963921515.1 of Calotriton arnoldi. NCBI lineage: Eukaryota > Metazoa > Chordata > Amphibia > Caudata > Salamandridae > Calotriton > Calotriton arnoldi. The sequence goes on along the minus strand of CAWUFW010004660.1, from coordinate 459,829 downwards.
TACATAGTTTGTGACTGTATATTTGATTTAATTAAAATGTGTGCATGTGTTTAAAGTTACATAGGCATATATTGTGTGTGTAGCATATGTATTCGCGCACATATGTGTCTGGGCCCATGCGTGCATGTGTGCGTGCACGTGGTTTAATAAACGCTTTTTTTTGCCTTACCCTGTACGGTATATTTTCTTAGTTGACTGAATAAGTGCTGTTTAGAAACTGAATGCACATGAAGACAAATGGGTGAGCGAGCTTGTGGGGAAACAGCAAATACCACAACCGCTGAACAACGCATTGCCTTTGCAACGCAGGAAGAACAACAACTGCATCTGAACCACGCATTCCATTTACAAGGTAATTCATTACAACGACATGTGTTAGGTAAAGCGGCCTTGGACTTTCCCTATTGTTGCGGGGACTGGAGTTGGAATTGTAAATTATACTATTCTAAAAACCAGCGCCCTCCTAAGGCAAGTCATTGTAACGACTTGCGTTGTAAATGGAATGCGTGGTTCAGGCGCATTCGTTGTTCCGCTCGGGTTCTCAAGGAACGCGTGGGAAAGGAAAGCGTGGTTGTGTCATACAACCCAGCATGTGGGGAAGGGTGGTTGAAGACATTAAAAGGTTCACAAATTATTCATCTGTATATCTGCACTGTAAAATGTAAATGTAAATCCAGTACTTGTATAGCGCACGAATCACCCCCGAAGGGGTATCTCGGCGCTGGGGGCCGTTGGGAAGATTAAGCGAGCTATTGCCCAGAGTCGCATGGTGCTGGGCAGACTCCTGCCCCCGGAGCCAGGGATTGAACCGTGATCCCCAGCGTCCAGCGTCAGTCGCCCTGGCCGTGGCGCCACACCTCTCCCACTGATGTGATTTCATAGGAAAATGCAGATATTTGGCTACATTGTTTTTTGTTTCACTACAAATACATGTTGTGTGAGTTTAACTCACAGAAGTAGCTGCGGGTTGGGGTGATGCAAGGTCTGTGAAATAGATCAATCTATTAGTGCCTGCTCAATTTGTTGTCAGTCAATACCGCACCGTCTCTATTTGCATTTGTACAAAATAAATGTATATTTAAATAGATTTTTCTATCTGCCTCGCTTCTAGAACATGAATAACTAAACAAAAGGCGATCAATTCTGCAGGAAAACAAATAATCATTTCCAAATGCACGAGGGCATTAAATACTTCATCGCAGGAGGGTGGGGGGGCGGCCAGCTGCTCGTTCAGGCCGCAGGCCTCAAAGCTTCATTTGCCATAAAAGAGGGGAGGGAAGATAAAAAGGTACAGAACATGGGAGTGAGAGACCAAAGAAGGAATGATGGAATGAAAGAGGCCAGGAGCAAAGAGACCCCCTGCCGCTAGAGGGCAGAAAGAAAAAACACGTAACAGGAGCACATCTGATGTTTGTAATCACGCCTGGGCTGCAAGTGCCATGTCCGCCCCGCGCTGACCATTTTACCTTATGCCTCAAGTATCCTTACCGTGAGGCTTTCCAAGGACCTTGTTCGGGCAGTTGCACGAGTCTCAAGAGTCCCTGCCGTTAAGGCATCCCAAGGACAGTGTTCGGGCAATTGCCCAGTTACGTCCTTCTGTGAAGATACTTTAACCTCGGGATTCCCTGCCCCCTCGTCTCACTGCGGTTGCGACGCCTGCATACTCTGGTGTGGGTGGGTGGAATCAATTTCCTCTAGTGAAAAAGCTGCTTGCCCCGGTCACCTTTATGGCCGTGCTTGTGACCACGCCCTTCCTTCTTGATTGGGTCCTTTGAACCCAAGCTCCCCCAGCCATTCGCAGACTATTTTCTTTTGGCGCGCTCTTGCGCCCTGCAGCAGCCATGCCCTTTATTTGCTGCCCACGGGGGGGGTGTCGCCCTCCCTCTAGGTCCGGATGCGCCTGCCGGTAGGCGGTAAATCTCTGTTCTTTTAACCTTACATAAAATATTGTGTCTGAGGTGTTCCATGGGATTGTGGTCTGTCCGGTGGGACTAGTGCACACTTTAAAGAAGTGATGCGATAAATACTTCTGCTAATATTCACTTTGCTTAAACATGGCTCCTTCCCTCATCATCTCTGGTCCTTCTTCACTGTCCTTTACCTCTTTTTACTACTCAACTTTAGCTAGTGTGCTACACTCTTGCTCCCACACTCCTTCCCCTTTGTCTCTTTCTTCTCTTCACCTTTCTGCCTTATTGATTATAGTACAGACAGTATATTATGGTATTCTTTTTGTCCCTATGAACTACATTAGCAATTTGCCTCTTTCTTTTTTTTTTAACTACTCTTTACCGTTTTTTCTACTATCTGGTAACAGCACAGAAGAACATTTATAACAAGCAGCATGTAGTAACAATAAAATAGTTTTCCAAATTTGTCCTAACTAGCCGAACAGTCAACCATGATCATAAAGGGGGGAGAGAAAGAAAGGAGAAAAGAAGCGAAAAGTACACATTTTTGAGAGGGAGGTCAAGGGACAGGATCCTAATAGATAGGGACAAGAGAGCACAAAAGAGTCCACCCTGCCCCCTTCTGACCGATTTACAAACAAAGTTGAGGACTTGGGGAGCAATTCCCTGAGTCCTGTAATGGCTGCCACACAATTCTTTGAAGAGCTGAGGCAGTCAATCTTTTCACTTGGTACTGCGGGTCCAGTCCTGGTCCCATGGTACTGAAATGGCCCAAGGGTAGAAAAAGCTACTGGGCCAATGAGAAGACCCTATTTAATAGGAGTGGGTGGAACTTTCTGAGTTACATAAAAACTCTGCGAATTTCCACGGAATTCCGCTAGCGGCAGAATTCTGTCACGTCGCACTGCTCGTGCTGATTTTTAGCCCCTGGAGCTTGTTCCGCGCTGTAAAATCAGCGCAAATGGCACCACGCACTGCACTGCTCTTTCTGTCTATCAAGTAGATTTTCTACTCGAGGGACAGCATTCTCATGCGAACGGTAGCGACCTGAAGCGACTGCCTGCATTGAGAAATCAAGCCAGGACTCGTCCTAGGGCTCAATTTTTATCGCTCACACTCTCCAACTTAACTTTGGCGAGCCGCGTGCAAGAAAAAACTCTGCTATGTGGTGGTATGCCGAGTTTTTCCAGAACTCTGAGCTCCAGGTGGAGCCCACAGTGGGCAAAACTCTCACAGTCCCTTTCTCTTGTTGTTTCTTCTTGGGGTTGAAAAGAATGTTCTCCCTAGTTAATGTGTTGACTTTGTTTTGTGTTTCCTTTAGTCTTTTACCATTGTACCCTCTATTTGTGAACCTGCTAATCATTTCATTTTGGCAAGCTGTTACATCAGTGTTCAAACTACAGTTGCGCTTGGCCCGTACCTTTTCCCCATATGGAATGCTAGCTATAAGGTGTCTCGGGTGAAAGCTAGTTGCTTGTAGTAACGTATTCCCTGAGGTTTGCTTTCTGTGTAGTTTTTTTCTATTGTACCACTTTTGATGAACACTTCCAGATCAAGAAAATTCACTTTCTCCCAACTGATCTCACATGTAAAGTTTAAGCTCAAGCTATTGACATTGATCACATCTACAAATTGTCTGGCAATCTCCTCAGTGCCCCTCCAAATCACAACTAAAACATCTATAAATCGTAGCCAGACTACTATGCATTGTTACCATGTTTCTCTGTGGTCGCCCCTGTGCACCTTCTCCTCCCACCAACCACAGCTGATATAACATTCTCAATTGTTCAATTGTTGATGTGTTTCTTGTTTGTAAGACTCCACTGGCCAGAGGACAATATTGCCCCCTTTATCTGAACTTTTTATTACAATATTGTCACATGCCTGTAGTTTCTTGATTAGAGTTTGATGCTGTCTTTGCTTCTTATTCCCCTCAATTGCCTCGCGTTGCTTTTTTTGCCCAAGTTCTTGATCCCATCAATTAAAATGCCATTGAACACATGTATTGCATCATGGGGAGTGATTGGCAAAAACTTTGAAGCTGGTTTCAATGGCGATTCCATATCACGCCATATATTCAGTTCCTCATTGTCGATGAGTGTTAGCTATGATTGGTTAATTAATTCCCAGATTCTCATTTTCTAGTGCCGTTAGTTCTCTCAATAATTGTAAATCTGCCACCAGTAGACCGCGTTGATTGAGAGGTTCAGCATTTGGTGTGTGTGGCCTGACTTGCTGTCTTTGTGACTGCCTCCCAGCATGATACTTCAATAATTTGAGTTTACGGATGAACCTGAAAACATCGATTCTTGTCTGTTCATATTTGAGCGCACTTTCCGGGCAGTACGATAAACCTAAAGACAGGAATTGTTGTTCCACTTTACTTAGAGTAACTTAAGACAAATTGATAATGGTTTGAGTGTCACTTTGATTGATTAATTTTTCTTCCATGATTTCCTCTGGTTTATTTTTCTTTGCGTTGCTTTTGCGCTTTTGTGCCTCGGATCGCGATGTCATAGGGTTTGGCGTCTGTCCTGTCTGCAAAAATCCAATTCTTCAATCATAGTTGCTTTTGTACTGCCACTCATACCTAGAATGGCTGCATTTTTTCTACTGTCATCCGTATCTGTATCCTGGTATGAGCTCAGCTCACATCCAGTGTCGGTTACTCCAGCTCTTGCAGGGATCTGTTGGTGTTAATTAATTTTTGCCGCTTTATAGTGTCAAACCGTCGGGCAAATGTAAAGATTTGACCACGTTCATAATCAAATTTGTCCCTCGAAAATGTTTGGGCTTTTCGTGCCTTGATTGCTTCTTCGTTTTTTTTCTTAAATGCTTATTGTCCTCGTTTTTGGATTTTGAAATGAGTTCTTGTTGTGGGTCTCTGTCTAGCTCATCACTTTGTTGTTACAATTTGACTCTGTCAATGTCCACATACTTGACTATGATGCGTGCTAATCTGTTGGACGCCTCCAGATTGCTTTCGGTCCATTCACAGAGCATCTCGGGATTAGGCTTTTCAAAACTTGGTGCTATTAAGATTCACAGGGGCATATTCTCAAGGACTTATCGCCGATTTATCGGCACTTTAGCGCCGCAAAAGTGGCGATAGATTTATCGCCCTATTCTCAAGCCGGTGCAAACTGCCGATATCGCCAGTTTCCCAGCGATAGCTGCCGCAAAAAACATCGCCACGGATGAGAGCGACAACTAACGCTAATGATATGCAGAGTAGGCGTTCCCGTGCAAAAACACACGAAAACACCACTTCGCGATATTTTCAATGACCAGCCAGATCGGCGAAGCGATCCAAAATCAGGCGATAAGGCGCGTTAGCAGCAGGGATTTAACACCTGCCTATTACTGGTGTTAAGCAGGACGACAACCTGCAGTAGAATGGGAGCCCAGCCCAGAGCCACATCTGAAGACCAACAGATGCCATGGAGCCAATGATCATGCAGCTTGGAGACCCAAGAGGGCCACAACACCCACCGCCACCACCCCCAGGACCCCCCCCCCCCCCGGACCATCCCCCCCCGGACTACCACCTAGGCAGCGCAGAAGAAGACAGCGGACGTTCCTAAAATGCACCAGGCTCAGACACTCAACGCCAGAGGATGCCATTGCCCACTACAGGCTCAAAAGGACAACCATCCTCCGCATCCTGACCCACATTGCCCACAGGCTGACGGTACCAACACAGCGGAGAACCAACATCCCTCCGCAGACAAAGCTGCTGGCTGTGCTGCACCTGTTGGCCTCTGGTACCTTCCAACCAACAACTGCCAGAGTCGGAGGAGTCTCACAGCCAGCCCTATCAAACTTCCTCACACATGTCTTGGATGCATGTCCACAAAAGCAATGGCGGGCCCCTGTATCCGCACCACATGCTAGTTCCAATTCGTAGTGTTCCTGCGCAACCAACCCCAACGCCAGCCGTTGCTTGACGCCTCTGTGCTCCAGATCCAAGATTGTAGTTACTGAAATGGGGGTGCGTCAGGTCATGAAGTCCAGTAGTCAAAAGTTGTGTAAATGAAATTAAATTAAATGAAAATGGGTACTTATAAAGCGCACGGCTACTCCACAGAGTGTCCCTGCGCTAAGGACCACCGATCAAGACAGGCACCCTGAGCCCAAGCCCAAACTGCCTCAAAAGAGTTATTGCTGGAACAGCCAAGCTTTTAGCTGTCTCCTAAAACTGAGCAGATCCTGGACCTGCCTAAGAAAAAGAGGCAGACCATTCCATAGGCGGGCGGCCAATACTTGGAAGGAGCGACCGCCTACCCGTGACCTGGTAAATTTGGGGATGAGAATCAAGGACTGCCCTGAGGATCTCAAGACGCGTTGCGGCTCATAATGCTGAATCCGTCTCCTAAGATACACAGCACCGGTGCCGTGAAAGGCCCGAAAAGCCAGGACCAGCGCCTTAAACTGGATCCTCTTTCGTACCGGCAGCCAGTGCAAGGCCTTCAGGTGGGTCGTCATACGAGCTCTGGGCTCCACCATGAGTATAGCTCTAGCGGCAGCGTTCTGAACCACCTGCAAACGGTTCAGAAGATACTCAGGGATGCCCAGATACAGGATATTGACGTAATCCAACCTGGAAGTAATTAAGGCTTGCACTACAGTTTTACGGTATTCAACCGGTAACAGGGGAAGAAAGTTTTTTTGCATTTTTAGCATGCCAAAACACGTACCGGCGACAGTTTGGATTTGAGCCTTCATCGTTTAGTTGCTTCCAACTTGACCCCCAAGTTCTTCACTATACTGACCGGAGCGGTGGGAGGTGACATGTCACATGGCCACCATAAGTGCCATGATTCGATTGGCGGGCAACCAAAGAAGATGATCTCTGACTTTTCCGGGTTGCACTTTAATTGATTACACCGCAGCCAAGAAAAGACCTCCATCAGACAAATTTTGATCTCATTGCCTCTGAAATCGGAACCTTTGTCGCACATAAACAATAGCTGGGTATCATCGGCGTAAGAAACTATCTTAGCGCCGTGCGCCTCAGCTAAGAGTGCAAGAGGGGCCATATAAATATTAAAGAGCGAAGGGCTCAATATAGATCCCTGCGGAACCCCAACCTTCATGGGAGGGATGGAGGCAGAGAAGGGGGGGGACCAGATTTCCTGCTGTCGATTACTCAGGAAGGAGGCGAACCACTTGAGTACCGTGCCCCCAATACCACAATCCTGTAGCCTCTGCAGAAGCCAATCATGGGGCACGGTATCAAAGGCCGCCGACAGGTCCAAAAGGATCAGCACTGCACTTCCCCCTTTATCAAGCTGAGTTTTAATGGTTTCCGAAACTTCCAGTAGAGCTGTTTCAGTACTCAAATGTGTTCTGAAACCTGATTGGCTGTCATGGAGGACATGGTTAGCTTCCACAAACTCAGTCAGCGTTAAGTTAACGTATTTTTCGAGAACTTTAGAGAAAAAAGGCAGCAAAGATATTGGCCTGTAGTTAGAGGCTACTGCTGGGTCCGCAGAGGGTTTTTTCAATCAGGGATAATTTTGGCTTTTTTCTAGCAGCTCGGTACCCACCCCTTCTGTAAAGAAATATTCAACACCTGGTTGACGGTTGGATTTATGGTCTCAGCAATGACTGACAAAATTTTTGCATGGCAGTGATCCGACGGAGAGCCTGACTTCAATGTGGTCATTATCTCTAAAGACTTTTCTAGGTGAATGGGCAGGAATTGGGTAAGAAAAGATCTAGCCCCAGCATTTGCTTGACGAGGAGACATCATCATGTCTTCACTTGCTATAGCTATAGTGTCGAAAGATTTTTGAATCATACAAATTTTATCATGGAAATAGCTAGTAATATGGAGAACCCAGGCAGACGTAGGAGTAAAAGGGATGTTCACTGCGCTAGGGGATGAGAAATCCTTAACAATTTTAAAAATTTCTTTACTCTTATGAGCCGCAGCCTCAATCTTTGAAAGGAAAAAGCTTTTCTTTTCTTTGCGGACTTCATTGTAGTGAGCTTTGAGAGCTTGTTTATAAATAACTTTATCTGTGGATTTAAACTTATTCCGCCATACTCTCTCCAACTTTTTGCAAGCACTTCTACTTTTCCTGAGAGATTCAGAGAACCACGGCGCAGAAGTGCGAGTCCGTTTGGCTACGCACGTAGTGAAGGGTGCTAGTTCAGCGACGCGGCCCTCTAACCAGTTCTCCAGACTGAGTGCGTCTGTCTCAGGATCGCCGCTAAAAAGAATGGGACTCTGACTCATAGCTTCTCTCATATACTCTGGCGTAATCTGACTAAAAGGTCTAAAACTGCATGAACGGGGCTTACCCCGAAGTTGAGGGTGGGGTATAACTTTGGGTATTTCGAAACCTAAAAGAAAATGGTCTGACCATACCAATGGCAGCGGAGTATCAGTTTCAATTATGACATTGGAGAATATCTGATCTAAGATATGCCCCTTGTCATGGGTGGGGAGGTGGACGAATGGCACCAGGTTAAGAATCTCCAAGGATTCCCGCAGCCGTACTGACTCCGGCTCGGCTGGCTTATCCATATGGATATTAAAATCTCCTAACACCAGACAATGCTTATATTTGGTTGCTACTGGAGATATGACTTGGCTAAGTGACTCAAGAAATTTTCCTGCGGGGCCGGGTGGCCTGTAAATAAGAATGCCTGCAATTGTCTGATGGGCACCATCAATATCCTCAACAGGTAACATGGAGCACGAGAAAGTATTTTTTTAAATTATGGCAATTCCACCACCACGACCCACTGGCCGATCCCTCTTTATAATCAGATAGCCAGGCGGAATGGCACTGGCAATCGTGGGATTAGAGCCCTCATTAAACCAGGTCTCTGTTACAAACATTAAATCAGGATTGGTTTCCAGTAGAAGGTCATATAATTGTAAGTCGTGTTTTTTAATAGACCGGGTATTTAGTAACAAAGCCCTCAGTTGGCCGTCTCTCCGAGAGTGTACCTCCCCCAAAATGCCATCTCTCTTCCCAATCACACCCTCTCCAATGCTCTCACTAACTTGAAAGCCGGCAGCCAATTTACAGAAGGTGCACAAAAGAGGAGCAACGGCGGGGTTGATGGCTCTTAAGGAACAGTGGCTCACCCGTTTACCGATGTCAAGCAGATCCTCTCTACTATAAAGCACGTTACCCCTGCGAGCACCAGGAGAGCAGGCAGTATTTCCGTCTACATCCGCCTCCGGGAAGCGGACGGGCGCAGACGTCGCACAGCGTCCCTCTTTATACCACCCAGGGTGATGACTAGACCGCTAACTTTCAGCAAATGGCGGTTCAAGTCTTTCCCTCCGAGTGTCTCCGTTCAGGGTTCGATTCCCCCAGCCGCTACCATTCAAATTCAAAGTCAGTACAATATGACAAAATGACAAAATGACAAAATTAACCAGGCAACTAATTCAAAGTATTACTGAAGAAATATTTAAAAGCGCTAAAACCAAATAATGATTAATAATGATTAATAAAAATGCCAGCGTAAAAAGTTCTTTATTACAAATACATAAATCAACAATACGAAAAGCTCAGCCAACGCGATCCATTCCCAACGGGGAACTTCATCAGGGCAACGTGTGGATTCAATTAACTGCATATGCTGCGGGAACTCCCCAATACAATTCCGTATTCCGAAAGTCAGTATTCAGAAACCTGTTGGATAAATGGTGACAATGATCAAGCGTCCGTATAGTCACAAACATAATCTGGTACAGTGTATTGCACTTGGACAAACCGGAATGCTAACAGGTATGATAAATCCTGCATAAAAGACCGTAACAGAAGTTCGTGTGGGCGTAACCTTCGTAGGAAAGAAAAGGAAGGTTACGACCACACAAACGTTTGTTACGGTCTTATTATGCAGGATTTCTCATACCTGTAAGCATCACGGTTTGTATCAGCTTGATACCCCTACACCTTCACTTCCCCCACACTGCGCAGGAACAGCTGGAGACCAAGCAAGGGAACTATGCCATAGCTGGCTTCCCGCACGTGTTGGGGGCAATTGACTGCACACATGTACTACTTGTGCCCCCTGCCGACACTGCACACAATAACCGCAACAGAAACCACACGCATTCCATCAATGTGCAGGCAAAAGTGGACCACCGGGGCCTGTTCACGAATGTCGCTAGCAAACTTCCCAGGCAGTGTGCATGATTCCTACATCTTCCGCAAGTCCATCACCAACCAGCGCTTTGAGGATGGCACCTATGGAAATGCACTGCTCGTCGGTAAGTACCAACTGAACACACCACACACCTCAACTCCACAATCATACAACTCACAACTGTGGGAATGCACACTTTACAAAATCACATGCCAATCAACATGCCCAACTACCAGACACGACAACACAAGTAACTGTGGTAACCGTGGCCAGCCATGTAGACAAACCATCCACGGCATGGCACCTCTGCCACACAATTGCAGAATGTGGGGAGAGGTGGGAACCAAGTATGGGGGAAGGAGGCAAGTGACCCATCAATAAGAATGTACACAATGCCAAGTGTGGCGGTGATGTGCTGGACAGACTTCAGTATGCAGAGCACAGACATGTCCATGTGGACATATACTGCTGGTGTTTGTAGTGTTGTGGACAGTGGACGCAAACAGGTTACCTCAGGCAGTGTGGAAGACCTTGGACATGTAGCTTTGTCGTCCCCCCCTGTAAGCGTGAGCGGAGTGGACTGGGCTGGCGTATGCCAGTCCAGTGTAGGGGTGTGAACAATGAGCCCGGGGCTCTGTGCGTGGTTCAGTTCTGGGCTGGACAAGAAAGTAACTAATGCGTGTGACTCTGTTGTAGTGTCGGCGCCACCCGGACCGCAATCGGCAATGTTGCACCTTGTGACTCAAGTCCCACAACATGAGCAACATGGACGTAAGGGGGAATCACTGACCCTACGTTCATCCATACTTTCATACTTGAATGATCATAGACATGACACATCTGTGTGAATTTGAATGTTTTATTCACATTCAGTGGAGTGTTGAAGCTGGAGCAGTACAGGGCCATGCAAACCCCACTTTACATTGTTGCCCCGTGGAGGGCTAGCCAGAGTCCTTTGGGGAATGACAAGTTCATCGGAAGAGGAAGAGTTCAGTCCGCAGTCTGATTGCTGTGTCATTGGTAACCAAACAGAATATGGCAGTCCATGTCGAGGTCCAAGGTGAGTGTCGCAGAGTGTATCGGGGGACAGTGGAAGGTGATGATGCAGAGGGCAGAACCAAGCAGAAACAGGCCATATGGCGGAGATGAATGCTACCGCTTCCTTCTTACCACTAAGGCAGAATCATCCGCATCTTCGTCCTCTGATGTTTCATGTGCCTCACATGTGGGTGGTGTTGTTTTGTCTGCATCACTGTGTGGCAGTGACACATCAGTGGCCGGAGGTGGATTGGCTGCAGCACTGTGTGTCACTGACACATCAGGGTCGGAGATGTGGATGTAGAAGCAGCAGCAGCATTCATCGGCGCCAGGCCTTGTGGCGGCAATGCCATGATGAGGGTCTGCAGGGCATGGAAGGACCCAGCTACATCTCTCTGGTGTGCAGCCGTGGCAGCCATTCTTTTCGCCTGCATCCGCTCCATGTTCTCCATGATCGTCCACATGTGTCCCAACTCCCGGATGACGTCGCTGAAGCCACTCTGACTAGACAGTTGTCCTTATCTCAGAGTCAGGACTCCAGCAATGTCAGCCATGGATCGCTGGAGAGCATTGAGTGGAATGTGGTTGTCCGTTAGGGACTGTAAGTGGTCCCTGATGGGACTTAGACACCTACGTATGGCATCTAGTTTGGCTGCCATGAGGTCGAGCCCCACCCGCACCTGATCAGCCATCTTCTCCTGGCACCCTAACACATGGCGTTGGAAGGCTATGTGTTGTTCGTGGGGGTCCTGGGAGACAGCCGTGGTGGTGGGTGCTTCCTGCTGTGTGGTCTGTGCAGGGGGTGAGGTCTCCTCGATGCAGCTGGGCTGCCCTGCTCCTGGAGGTGAGGTGCCGAAGCTGTCCATGAGCTCTTGGAGGGCGTCGGTGTCGAAGGTGTGGAGGTCCTCTTCGTCATCAGTGAAGAGATGTTCGGTCGGCTCTGCATGAGGTGTTGATTCTCCCTCTGCAATGTGAAGGGGAGATGCAGTTTAACATTGTGTTCACATGTATGTTGATGCATTGTACAAGTTTACATTTACATACAGACTGCATGACAATGTACATTGTAACTGTTTGGGAGGAGCTGCCTATTTGATGCGGGACAGTGGACATTTCAACAACATCACGGATGTGTGTTTGTACTTGTACATTATCATCTCACAGTTTCCTGCTATGCCAAATGTGATTGGCCAGTTTCTACACACAAGCGGCACCAGTTGTGTCCTCTGTTCTGTTGTGAACGTGTTGCAGTTTGTACCACATTGTTGTCAATGTTGATGTGCTCTGAATGTTATGTGTGTGTGCTGCATTTTGGGAGAGTCGCCCCTGCAGCTCTGATTTTGCTGGCCCTTATCCCTTTCAGGCGGTGTGCCTTTGACTTCTGTGCTTATACAGTGCTGAGATGTTGCATACTTGGGTAAATTGGGCTCTTGGTGGGAGTTGGGACTCTGGGGCATGGATTGTCCGCAGATGTGTTGTTGACGTCAGGGGTTGTTTGTGCACGTGGATGTGTCAGAGTGTGACCTGCTCCTTTACGGATATGGTCCACACTCAGCCACCTCAGTGTCGTGGCGTGCAACATGTCATGATATATTGACTGCAGCCATGCTATTCGTCATGCAGTGTCATTTGCATTGTCAGTGTGGCTCACAGACATGCCGCTTTGCTGGGTTTGGTACATGTGCATGGGTTGGTTGTGAGATTGGTGATGTGTGGGAAGGGCCCCCTCTGGGCACATAGTCGACGGGGCCTACTTGCTGTTTCTAGGTGTGCTGCAGTGTGCCAAGGGGATCAGGGACATGATCCAGAGTCATTGTGGGTGTGCACTGTGCTATACTTAATTGTGCATGTGTGACATTGTGCCCATCTCCCCCCGTCCCCCCAGTCCCTGGTCGTTACTCACCCTGTTGCTGTTGTGTCAGGTCATGTTGAGCAGTGTCCGGTTCCCCAACTCCTGCCACCGTCTCCACACTGATGACTGTGGACATCATTTCCTCCATCTCATCCAGCTCCTCCTGTGGCGCTGGACTCCCACCTCCAGTCTGCATTGCTGCCTTCTGGCTGTTGCCGAGTTTCTGCTTGGTTTTGCGCTTCACATCATTCCAGCGCCTCTTGAGCTCTTCCATTGTCCTCCTCAGCACTCTGACTGCATTCACCTTGTCCACGATGGACTGCCATATTCCATTTTTTGTTGCCAATGACACAGTGGAGGTGATGAACAGTTGTTGATGGTGTTCTATCACCTCCGTTATCAGGATCCTGTTTTCCTGAGGACTGAACCGCGCCTTCCTCTTCTTCTTCTCCTTGCCCTTCCCTGATCCCGAGGTCCCAGGCTGGTCCTCCGTGGGGCTTGTGGGGTTCTGGTTGTCCTCTGTACTTGCTCCGGCTACCTCCATTGTGCTTCGCAGTTGTTTTGGTTTTGTTTGTGGTTTTTTTTGCTGCTTTTATAGTGATTTTTCCTGCCTGACGTGTGTGAATTGCAGGCCTGGCGCAGCTTATCGCTGATTTTTTTTATCGCGGTTGGGCCCATCGCCACTTTTTTCACGTTCGGCTTTAGATTTTTATCGTCATCCTGGTAATTTTATCGCGGACATTTGACGCGTTATCGGGAAACGATCGCATGTTACCGCCGTGTTGAGAATAAGAGGTTAACACGACGTTATTTTCGCGCGATAGACGGCGATATTGCATTAACCTATTTTGGCGATGATTATCGTACGTTCTTGAGAATATCCCCCACAGTCTTCTCGGAAGCTGTCCTACCTCGAGATATTTCATTAGGTATTTTTATGCCCACCATTTAGTTTGTTCCGTTTTCTGAAGATTTTCCCAAAGCTTGAGTTTACTGCGTATATCACTTCCATTTTAACTTTTTTCTGTTCCCACTGCTGATGCAGTTTCACGTTGCAATGTTTGTTCATCAAACATTTTGTCTTCCGCTTCCTCCCGCAGCATTTCAGCGGACATGATTAATGTTATTTTCACTATAACTTGGCGTGTATTCTTCTACCCACCAAGCCGATAGAGCATCCAGCCGACCTCCGATATTGACCCGCTCACCTGGTAGGATACATCACGCAAGTCCTTCCCAGTGGCGGCTCGCACAGGTAACGCTGTGGGGCGGTGAGGCGGGGCGGGGTGGGGGTAGTGGAGTTGGACATACGATGGAAAAGATTATAGAAATAAATAAATAAAACCATTTACATTGCGCTATCCGAATGGCCGACTCAGCCGCCCCACAGCGTTACCTGTGCGAGCCTCTACTGGTCCTCCGACTCTCTGCGGCGTTCTCTCACCACACCAGTGTCTCTTGATGAACGTGGGGGGCCACCAGCTGCTTTGTATCGCTGATTTGCTTGTGGCTCATTGTTGGCCGTAGCGAGCCGGGTTGCTGTTGCTGATGGCCCTCACGGAGACGGGCTGCATCTCGGAGCCAGCTGCTCCGTAAATTTTGATTCCGTCAATCCTACATGACGAGCTTCCTCCCACCGGATTGATACAGACACTAAATGATGCTTCATAGAAAATGTATTGCTGTTCCATGAATGCCATAACTCGTTTTGGCTGCTGCCCACGGCCTTGATCACACATATGCAATGCCACCTTTTTATCTGTCTATAATTACACGTGTGATACTAAGTGATACATTCACAGTGCCTAAATTGCTACATAATATGCCTTTCAATTCATTCAATGTTCTTAAACATATATATATATATATATTTATCTTTTTCCCCACTAAAAAAAACAAAGGTTGAAGGGACGTTATAGTTAGTTGAAAATGTCAGTTAAAACGTTAAAACATACCCTTTTAAACATCAAAACCACTGAAGTTGACCAGTTATATGTCTCAAGTAACTCATGCTCTAAGGTAACTATATTTCGTGCTCCTGCCATGCACAGTTTTTCATCAATAATTTCATTGCAAGTGTTGCACTGATACTATCAATGATGTCATAGAACACATCATAAGTGATGTAATATGTGGGGTAAATAGCAGTGAATGGTGAGGGCGCGAGTTATAGTTGCCTTAGGGCACGAGTTATGGTTACATGAGATAACTCTAACTGGTGAATTTCAGTGGTTTTGTTCATTTAAAACCATATGTTTTAACTGACATTTTCACCAAACTATTACGTCCCTTTAACCTTTGTTTTTTCAGCAAATTATAGTTTTTTTTGCGTAAAATGCCCAACCCACACCACACACGGCCTTTGACCATGCACGGTGTGGGGTTGGATGCAGGGCCAGCAACAATCGACGACAAGGGGCCGCAGGGGGGAGCCCCAGGGCCCCTGCCTGCTCCTTTGTCAGCCCCCATCGTGGGTGCCAGCAGGAGCCAGAAATTATTTCTTTTTTTTAAATAATTTTGGAAGGGAGTGGAGGCCAAGCCCCTCCCCAAGCCTTTACCGGTCCCGGGGACCCCATCCCACAGGGTGTATTATTTTCTTATGGGGAGCGGAGCTCATGTCCCCCCTACTTGAGCTTTTAGGGCTTTAAGGAGCCCATCCCCTGGGGCCTTTTTATTTTTAAGGGGAAGGAGGCACATGGCCTCCCTTACCAAGCCTTTAGGGCCCTAGGGGGTCGTGTGGCCCCCTCCCCAAGCCTTTTCTGACCCAAGGACCCCATCTCTGGGGCCGGTTAATTTAATTAAGGGAAGAGTGGTGCGCAGCCTTGCTCCCCTAGCCTTTAGGGCCCCTGGGACCCCTTCCTCTGGGTCTTTTCTCACTACCCCCACCTTCCCTAATACTGGTACTGGGGACTCCATTCTCTGGGGCCTTTATTTTTTTAAGGGGAGGGGGCACACAACACCCCCCCTTGTAAGTGGTGGCCCAGGGTACCACATCCCCAGCACCTGAGGTGAGTGCCTCGTTGCCCACCTTGGGCACCCACAAAACACTAGGGGCCTGATATATATATCAGTCAATCATGCCTTACTTACACTAAGCTTTCTGGTCAACACTATGAGCAAGGCAATGTCAACTATATATGTAAGAACTTGTTGCTTTCAGAAAGATTTAAGAATTCTGCAGATTCCAAATTTGGGTCTGACTCAAGAAGTGATTGCTGAACAACCACCTTCATTCTTCTCCACCAAATCAGAGCCTTGCCGTCTTTTGATGGCAAATCTAATGATGGACACAGCAAAATATGTTATTAGGACACCACCCAGAAGGTCCTTCAAGACTACCCTCTTGCATTGAAAAGGAAATACTTAAGTCAGAAATAAATCCTCTAGAGTGAATACCCAAGCAGGACATTTCCCATCAGCCACCTCTTAAAGAAGCTGAAAGTCACAAGACAGCTTTCCCAGACTCTCTCGATTCATCTCCTCTGCAGTCCTGATCAACACAATGTGGCACCCACTTTGATAATCACTTTAAGAATGGCCATGCAAACATACTATCATGGCTCTAATGCACAACTGAATGAACCCCACTTTTCTCTGTCATGTAGGTAATGCATGGCTGTTGCCCGGGACCTACAACATGCTCTTAACTTGCTTTTGTGGTAGAGATTCATATTAAGTCAATCGAAGCACTCAGTCAGTCAGAATTAAGCCCGGGCAGCGTACTCTGCTCCGCCAGCGGAGTTTGCAGAGTTTTACCAACTCCGCGCTCCGCTGGGAACGCGAAGTTGAGGCAAAACTCCGACTCCGTGGTGGAGCGGAGTACACCCCTCAGCCCCTGCGCCACGGCTCAAAAAAAAAAGGGTCAAAAACCCACTTACCTGCTCTCTAGTGTCTGCGGGCCGCCCTCCTCCTCGCCGTGGTGTCTTGACTCTCTCCTCCTCGCCGCCGTCCTCATCCTCGCTGCAAACCCCTACATTTTACGTCTTGCTTGGACTGCGCATGCGCAGTCCAAGCAAGATGTAAAACGTAGGGGGTTGCGACCAGCAACGAGGAGGAGGACGGCAGCAAGGTGGAGACACCACGGCGAGGAGGAGGGCGGCCCGCAGACACCAGACAGCAGGTAAGTGGGTTTTTTGACCCTTTTTTAAAAAAAATCGGTGGGACTGAGGCAGAGCGGAGGTTTTTTTTTAACTCTGTGGAACTCCGCAGAGTGCCACTCCGCATACTCCGCCCAGGGTTAGTCAGAATAACTTCATTCGGTCTAGCTAGACCATAAAAGCAAGCATATAAACACAAAACATAAAGCAATTAATCATTAGACCTTGTTGATATTAAAAATGTTTCATTCTGACATCGAAAAATCCATAAAATCTTACAAGAAAATCAAGATTAGGCCCTCATAGGCTAAAAGGGTTAGAAGAGATCCTTACATGACTCCAGTGACACTCTGCTTAATGGCACATTGAATGTAAACAGCAATTAAGAAGCAGATCTTCACAGTTGGCAATGTTTGCAAGTAAGCAAAAGCGGACCCACAGTACTGTATATTAGCATGTTTTAAAAGGGTAAAAGATAGCGCTTTCTCAGAACTGAAGAGAACCTGCAAAAAACTTAAAGTGCATTGTGCTTTGATTAGAACGATCATCACAAGGGCAAACAGGTAAGTTCGTGAAGTAAGAACCCTGGGAGGGGAAATCAACCAGAAAGTGCACCGTGCTTAGTCTGAATCTGACTAACAAAAATCTGTGATGCTGACTGCTCAGCCAAGATAGATACGATTCAATGCCATCATTTGTACACATGGCTTGTCCGCCTCCCTCCGCACTCTGAGATCAAGACAACTGGCTAAGAACTCATTTTTCAGTGAGCTTAAAGAGCTGGCTTTTCGACTACCGGGGGAGTTAAAGAGATCTTCCGGGCCCAAGCTCAGGCAGGTATTATTGATGTACCTAATCCAGGGGATATTCAGACATCAATCGAGTTTTAAGCAATCAGTGAGCACTGAAGGAAGCTTGACTCCTACTCCAGATCCTGAGCCACAAGAGGATGGGTTACAGTTTGATAAAATCATTAATCTACCCTAACCCAACCTCAGAGTGGCAAATAAAGGAACTGGTACTTTTGGACACAGCGATGAGCCTTTTGAGGAAACCATTCTCAATTCTTTCCAGGCCCACGTGATCACTAATGCCCCACACTCCAGCTCCATAAGAGACGATAGGACAGCACTTGTCTCTGTAAATGGCCATGAGTTCCCTAACGGGCTTAGGGCCAGATGTAGGAAGCGAAATAGCGATCGCAAACGCTGAAATTCGCAGAATTTCAACGTTTGGGACCGCAAAATAGCCCTGTGCAATGTAGGTAGGAAAAACCTACTCGCAAAATAAGGAATCGCAAATTTTGCGATTCCCTATTTTGCGACTGCCTTTAAGGAATCGCAAATTGCGATTCCTTAAATGCAATGCAGGAAGCCCAGAAAGTCTGCGATTTGGGCTTATCGAATCATGAAATTACCACCAACTTCAAGTTGGTGGTAATTTGCAATTTCTTTGAAAAATGCACTTTTTTGCATTTTTCAAGTGCTAATGTAGCGCACATACATGCCCTTAGGGCATGTATGTGCGCCTACATGTGCACACATACATATTTCAGGGGTGCAACAGGGTGTCCTTTTGACACCCTTGCACTCTGAATAGATCGTGCAATTTGCGAGTACCTAATGGGTACTCGCAAATTGCGAATGTCTTCCCATTCATTCCTATGGGCCTCTAGGCCCATAGGAATGAATGGGAAGGTGTTCCTTAATTGCGAATCGCAATTTGCAATTCGCAATTAAGGAATATTAAGGAATCACAATTAATATTGCGATTCCTACCTACATTCCATTTTGCGAGTCCTTAATAGCGGTTCGCTAAAAATCGCTATTAAGGACTCGCAGAAATGAATTTACCTACATCTGACCCCAACTGCCTAGTCTATTAGCCAAACTCAGAACCACCTCCACAGCCTTGGAGAAGGCGGACGCTCTACAGGTCTTTAAGGGCTTCCACGTAAGATGTTTATCAAAAGGGATTCCTAAGTAGGAAAACGTGGGGACAGAGCTAACCTTGTTGCTAATGACTGTAAAGGCAGCACCTTCATTCTTCCTGGAGCCAAAAACCATGGCATGTGTCTTGGCTGATTCACCGTTAGATCCAGACCCTCAATGAACTTGCAAAATCGGTTCAACAAGCGCTTCAACCCGAAGGCAGTCTTGGCTATAAGGACGGTATCATCAGCATAAATTATAGTTGGGACACTACGATCCCCGAGTCGAGGACAATCCGTCCTAAGCTCTAAGAGATCTGCCTACAAACCATTAATATATAGTGAGAAAAGGAACAGGGACAGGACCCAGCCCTGGTGCACTACCCTGGCGAGGATGAAAGCAGTTGTTGTAGCCCCCCCCTCCTTCCCCGAGTACCTCACGTCAACAGTGACTTGATTGTGGAGTTGCCTGAGGAAGTTGATAATATACTGGTCGACCCCCATATCGGACATGACCCTCCATACCTTGGCCCTGTTGACTGAGTCGAAGTGGAGCTCAAGTCCATAAATGCCAAGTAGAGCTTACACTTTTTGGCTACGGTGTATTTACTAATTAAAAGATACAGATTAAGTGACTGTTCAACCATTCCTAGACCGGGATGAAAGCCGAACTGGAGTTCTGAAAGAACATTGTGTTTACTCCCCCAAGACAGGAGCCGTTCCAGCAAAATGTGCTGTATTAGTTCAGCCGTCGAGTTAATTAAAGAGATGGGGTGATAACATAGTGGATCTCCTCTGGAGCCCTTCTTGAAGATAGGTACAATAACTGCATGAGACCAGGTCTTCGGTGGGCCTACAGGTATGACAACATTGAGAACATTAGTCAAAAGTGGAGCGCCAACAGTGAGATGTGGGACTTGAATAGGACCTAGGGGATCCCGTCTAGGGGAGGAGCTATTCCTGTTGGGCAGCTGGTCACCGCCCGCAAGACCTCATTTAGCTCAACCTCTGGAGCGATAAGGGATGAAACAAGAGGCTGAGTGGGCAAAGGAGAGCCTTTCCCCCAGGGGCAGGTATCCTCGGAGTCAGGGACAGCATAAAGATTTGTGAAATGGGAGACCCAAATCTCAGAAGGGATCACAGTATCGAGACTAGGCCTGGGTGGAGTTTGCAGAGTTTTTCTCCGTAGAA
Source organism: Calotriton arnoldi (assembly GCA_963921515.1). Classification (NCBI taxonomy): domain Eukaryota; kingdom Metazoa; phylum Chordata; class Amphibia; order Caudata; family Salamandridae; genus Calotriton; species Calotriton arnoldi. The sequence continues at coordinate 439,693 of CAWUFW010004660.1, read as the reverse complement.
CTCTGTCGCTCTTCACGGAGTCCTGCAAGTGGAGGAGTATGTTAGGCCACGCTGCTCACACTGATTTTATGCGCCGGGAGTTTGTCCCCCGCAGTAAAATTAGTGCGAACGGCATTCTGCATCACGGCACAGGGCGCTGCTGCTTTCAGCCGCTCGAGTAGACATTCTACTCGAGTGGCAGCTTCCTCAACGCGAGCAGCAGATTTTTCAATGCAAGCAGTCGCTACCTGCCACAACCACCCGCCTGCATTGAGAAATCTCACCGAGAGGAGGTTCAGCGCGATTTTTGTCTCACGAGCGCTCGCCAACTTACAGCTGGCCAACAGCATGAGAGAAAAAACTCTGCGTCGCTTCGCAGAGTTTTGCAGAACTCTGCATGCAGCGTGAAGTGGACACAACTCTGTGACCTCCGCCAGCGGAGCGGAATTCTTCGCCTACTGCTGATCGAAAACTCTACCCTTGGTGTTCTCAAAATAGTTGCGATTTACTGTCAGCCTGTAGGCTTTACTGTCTCTCAGGTCACTGGCCTGTAATAAGGAAGAGTAAGCTTCCTCTCTAATGGCATTCTTCCTAGCTCTGAGCGTTTTAGTATATAGAGCTCTGTGGGCGCCGACCACTTCCAGGTCTCCGGGGGCTGCTTAAGGGCCTCCAATAGTTGGTTATGGCCTTATTACAATCAGCATCAAACCACTTGACAAACATCCTGTCACCTGATTTGATAGGAAGCAGAAGCAGATTGTGGGCGAAAACTGCAGATCCAAAGCTATTAAGAAGCTCCGGCCCCAAACCCTGTTTGTAGTCCTCGACTAGGCACCTCAGGAAACAGGGAGTGAAGAGGCCACCAAGCTATTTAAACAGGAATCTGCGTCTACCTTAGACCAGCTCCTGATCAACCCTCTATTCTTAGAGAATGATAAAGGGCAAGTTTTACTTGCAATAGGCATCTTAGAGAAGAAAGAGGCATCAATAGAAAGAGCCGACAGCTTATGATTGCTGAGGGGTGAATCAGCAGGGTGGTAATCCAGTGCCCAAACCCTCGGTGTTTGTGAGAAGAGAATAAAATCAATGTGGCTGGGGGTACCCCTCCCAACAAAGGTGGGCACGGCGACTGGCGCCAAGGGTAGAGAATCATAAGAAAAGATTAAGTTGTATTTTGCCAGCAGAATGTTAAATTCATACCTGAGTGGACGATGGGAAAAATGGGAGATGGGATCCCCAGCGTCATCCTTCAGCCCACAGGCGTTAGCTACAGAGTGCTGGCAGACTCACAGATTAAAGTCCCCCAGAAGTACCACCACATAGCTCCCTTTGATGTTACTAACACATTTGTCAATATCCATATGCAGCATGCTAGCCAGGTCCACCTTGGAAGTGTCAAAGACATTACTATAAACATTAATGAGTAGGATTAGGGTTTTTGGACACTGCAACAGAATAAATTGATAGTACACAGAGGCATAGCTTGATCTTAAAACCCGGGCCGGGTTACAAAGGTGATGAGACTGCCCTAGGCCCTACCCATGGTGCTTGGGACGGCTGATGTGAAATAAGTGGCATAACCATCCCTAAAGACAGATTCAGTAAGCCATGTCTCCTGCAAAGAAATAACAGTATAGCGGTCAACAAACTAATGCCAATCAGGGCTCCCCCATTTGCTTGCCAAGCCTGCCACGTTCCATGAGGCTATCACTAATGACGAAGAACTGCTGCTTTACAGGTCCGGGCTGGAAATCTGACAGTCTCTGGCAACTGGATTGGTAGTGGAATCCAAGTCAAACCTCAAGGGTCCATTCCCCTCCCCCCCTTGAGGGGTTTGTGGCCTCTGGGAATCAGTCTATTTGATCCAGCCGTGAGATAGGAGTAAATCTATTAGAGGTATGAACGAAGAACATGGACAGCAGCGAGTCAGACAGATTAGCCTGTGGTTGAAAGAAGTAGCCAAGCAGGAATGCCTCAATGGATGACATGGATTGTCCAAGCATCAGCTTGGACAAAATAACCTTGACCACACCCCTGTCTTTAAAGTTGATGACAATGCAGTCAGTGTCGTCAGGCTTCAGGGTATGACCTACCCACGGAACTATGCGAACAAGGGTAATCTGATTGTGTAGTGTCAGTGGCCCTCCAAATCTGTTGTTACCCCAGTGCACCACTTTGTTGATCAGCTGATCATAGAATTCTTGTGAGTTGCGGACTAGTGGGGGGACATTTTTCAAGATAACAACAAAGGGGGTCGCATGTGGTGGGAGAGGTAGCGATGGAGCATTGGACGGCAAGGGTGCTGGAGTATGTCCAGCTCTGGCATCTCCTGGGCCATGGGGACCGCAGTGTTGGATGCGTGCCTCTTTGCCAACTGTATGAGAAGCCTGCAGGCCCATCGTAGTTGCGGTGTTCGACCCACCCTGGCTACGGCTGGGTACTCTATCCAGAGAGGTAGTTGCTGGAACTGCTGAGGTGGGGGGCTGCAGAGGTGGAGCGGAGCTACAGATCCTATCAGTGGGACTAATAGGCTGTGGCCTTGCATGGTGTAACGCCAAAGAGGAGTCCCAAAGTTCAGTCAATGCACCTTCCACCTTCGCAAGTCGAGCCAAATTAGGTTCCAGTGCGCACGTGAAAGAGGACACAACTTTCCTGCACAATACCAGGTGCGGCTCATGCAGGTAAGAGCATTGGGGCGGGGGGGCATGGTGGGAGGGAGTCGACAGTCGACGATGATGACATTTAAAACAAGCATTGGCATAGCCAATAGGTCTAGCCTTTGGGACCTTATAAGTGTTTAACCATGCAACAGTTCATGTTGTTGCACCAAGGATAATGTGCTGCATAACTAAATACTTATAAGGTCCCCAAAAGCGAGACCTATTGGCTATGCCAATGCTTGTTCATTTTACAACGACAACCCCCCTTGCGCAGGAGGCAGATTAAGAGACCCACCAGGATATGGTGGCACTGATTACGAAGTATTGCGGCACCAAAACTGGACTTTTGAGGCACAGAATGGTGATTTTGTCGCAGTTTGTCCACACTTATTGAACTCACATTCACTCCGTTCAGCCTCTAAGCAGAGCACGTCACTTTGACATAGACATGTTTACAGTGTGTGATCTGACTTTGCACTATACATTCCTTTATGACAAGAATATAAAGCATAGGTGAAGCCAAGCAGAGCAGCGCGTGGCTCATGCACACACCTTGTCATCCCCACAGACACTCCCAGCCGGTTGGCACCTGCTGGCAGAGGGCTCCAGGCTGGGGGTGGGCATCCTCGGAGCTGGACAGTAGTCATCAAGCAGGTGGACCTGGAAAGGAGCTGGCAGTAGGCACGGATAACCTTGCAAGTTAATGCCCAGAAACTCGTGCATTTGTTGCTTTCCCAAACGCTGAGCCAACCCTCTCTCACACAGTAAACTCCCCTCCGGGGTGGCAACAACAGAGTCAGACCCTACATTTGGCAGGGGTGAAGGGGAAGTGCTGCCCACTTGGGGACAAATATTTTACCCATGCAAGAAAAAAAAATATTTTACCCGTGCAAGACCACATACTCCTCACCACTGTGCAACATTTTTAATGTGTTCAACTCAGCATATCTCGGTAGCAATGACAGTATAGTGACAGAATTATAGGCGAGGTGTCAGCACAGGCTTTAAAGATCTCGTTTGCCGGTTAGCAGGAAACGCAACAGCGACAGCGTTTGGAGGAAAACAGGAAGCGGCTGGGGGGATTAGCAGGAAGCCGGAAATGGTTAGCGGAAGAGGATTTCAGGAAGAGGTTCAGGTTGGCAGAAGTCGCTGAAGGACAAAGCGGCACGTAGTTAGGAGGACATTGGATGGATTTAACTTGGAGCAGTGAGAGATTAGGGCTGGGGTTGGCGGGAAGCGCTGTGGTTTGGGAGTTGGAAACTGAATACGCAGCACGTGAGCAGATATATACAGGCGCTCTTTTGAAAAAAATAGAATTGAGGGGCTATGGAGGCGGATTGAGGTAGCAACACACACTCGTTAAAGTACAGGGCAGACTGGAAAGAGGTGAGGGGTATGCTGGTAAGAGGTACAGTGCAGATATGCACCGGAAAGTAATGGGGCATGGTAGGCTGGTAATAAAGTTGATGCCAATCTGCAGGCAGACTAAAGTGAAAGGGAAAAGTGCAGGGCAAGCTGGCGATGCAGAGGAAAAGAGCAGCGGCGGGAAATAGATACAGGACAGAGCCCAGGGCAAACACTGTATGGCAAGGTCGGGCAGTTTCGCAGTGCAGAGAATGAGGTGCAGGCAGACGGTTTAAGGAAAGGTTGCGGGGCCGACTGACAGCGCTGAGGATAAGCTGCAGAACGGACAGACAGCGCACAGAATGAGTTACAAGACAGGCCGACAGTACAAAGAGGATAAACTGACAGCGCAGAGGATGGGCGTGAAGGGCGAGTGGATACTGCAGAGAAGCATGGCCCCCGGACAGTGCAAGACGCGCAGCGTTTACCTTGCCACTCGTGCACGTTTGGCGTTTCCCTTGCGGAAGCGAGCAGCGGTGCCATCTGTTTTGAAAGCGCGATCAAGATAATTAAAAACAGATGGCGCCGCTGCTCGCTCCCGCAAGGGAAACGCCAAACGTGCACGAGTGGCAATACAAACCAATGGAAAACATGCACGCGTTTAGGCAAAAGTCCTGAGCGATGGCTAAAGGTCCCCTCCTAAGTGGCGCTTGTGTGCCGCGTAGGCGAGACCTAAAAAGAAAACCACCTACCTTGCACTCTCTGCATCGCCAAGTCGGCGAATCGGTGAGCGCAGCGTAAGTGTTTTTCTTTTTTTTAAATGTATGTTTCCCTCGTCGTCGACTGACTACTCCCCCTACACCCCACCGCTCTTACCGGCATGGGCCACGCCTGCACAATACCTCAGCCAAATCAGTAGTGATATGCCCATCATTACTGGTTTGCTGATGGCAGGGGCAGAGTTGGAAGCCCGAGTTGGACTAGGCGAGGCTACTGATGGACTGGGGCAAGGACGTTAGGATTTTGCCCCGCTTTCCTCTCTTTTCCTCTTCCTCCTTAGACTTTCAATCTTCCCTGTACTGACTGGACTACTAGGAGAATAAAGCCTCTCAGGCTGGTAGTCAGGCACTGCAGCAATGGCAGGATCCAATTATCAAAAACAGCAAAATGACCAGGTAGTTTTTTCTTTTATAATTCAACAGCACTTGAAACCAATAATTGAAAAGTGCGTTTGGTTTTATTTTACCAAAATTCAATCATTTTTTATCGATATAATATATTCAAAAAAACATGTGATGAACATAGACACACATTATGCATTAAACAACATTAGATACACATAAAACTGTACATATCTCATTGCAATACAAAACAAGTGACATTGATTATTTACAACAAAAAACACCAAGATTTTCTAACAAGCACTCTCCTAAAAATAGGAAAGGCTCCAGTCCATATGTATTTCAGAAAAACACCGGCGGACCTCTACCAGTTCTAACGGTCCTGCCTGGATTGGGCTGAAAAGGCAATGCTAAGCGAGGGGTCGTGTAGTTGTAGGGAAAGATACCATTTAAACAAATCCCAAAGACACCCCAAAGTTAATTTGCCTCAACCCAAATGCCAACGCGTTTCGAACCCTGTGTTGTTCAAGGGTTCTCCTCAGAGCGGGACTGGAAGAGTTCAACTGAAAAATATAGAAAAAGTGGTGTCACTACTAACGGAAAAGGAAAACCCCTAGTTTTCAATGACCTCACTATATCATTTCAAGAAGTGAAATACCTGTTTTGGAGACGTATGCCAGAATCCCGATGTGGTGGATTATTTATTGCAGCTGAAGGGGAAAAGGACGTACAGATAAGCAACTAGCTCAAAAGTTAAAAAATAGATGTCTCTAAAGCTGATAATAGCGTATTATCAGAGCCAGATACAATCATACCTCTTCAAATTCATGTGGGCCGGTACGGCGTTCTGAACCGGTCTAGATGTTCTCTCAAAAGACGTTCTATTTTGGCACACTATAATCCTGTCAAGGAAAAGGATTCTCTATTAAAATTGAAAGGGCAGTTCGAATAGATGTAAAAGGTTGGCAGCAGACTACGTGTTATAGAGTGCGCTTATCGCGCTGAACGCTGTATTGTTGACTTGCCTTCGATTATGCTTCCTAGGTACTGCATCATACTCCATTGTTGGTTAATCCGTGTATTATCGGCGTGCAGCAGTTGGAGATTTGAAAGAGGTAAGTTTTTTCAAATGCTGGTGCCGGAAGGAAAATGCGGACTGGATTGCAAACCTCAGTGTGTTATGGGTCATGTAGTCTCATTGCAGATTGCTCATTTCTGAAAGTTCATTCAAGCCTCGAATCGCCGAGTCAAATTTCATTATGAGAAATGCTTCTTTACGAGCCAGAAGCACAGATGGATCACCTCCTCTCGGTGATAGTCGTATTGCTGCTAACACTGTCCATTTGAAATCAAAATGTGTGTGGTTCTTCTCAATAAAATGATTAACCAAAGGAGCAGTCACCGTCTTGTTCTTAATTCTCGATCGATGTTGCACAATGCGTTGCCGAACTTCTTGACTTGTTTTGCCTATATACACTTGTTGGCACGGGCAAATTATGCAGTAGATCACGTTTTTGATTTACAATTAGTAAAGTCATTATGTTTCCAGAATTTTTGCCATCCGTAAACAGTGTTCCTTCTAGTGTTGCGTCGCAGACTGAACAAGTGCCACATTTATGATGTCCTTGAACTGGCGGTAAATGAAACAATGTGGACTGAATTTCTTTTGTCTTTTGTTGAGCTGCTGTACTTGTAATTTGTTCACCAATACTGCAATTCTTTTTTAGGGCGAACAATGGTGGGCCAATGCCCGGGATGGATCCTTCAATAATATGCCAATTACTCTGAATGATCTTTTTGATTGGCTCTGTGTGGGGTCCAAATGTAGAAACGCAAACAATGCGTTGAGTCGGTGTTTTATTCTTTTTACTGAGAAGATGTTCCCTTGGTGTCCAACGTGCTCTTTTCAGTGAGTGTTTTAGCAGCTTTCGTGGATACCCTCTCTCCAGTAGTTTTCTGCACAAACTGTTGGCATGCAGATCAAAATCGTTTATGTTGGAACAATTCCGCCGCACTCTAAGGAATTGCCCATAGGATGGATTATTCTTGAGACTGCGTGGATGGTAGCTTTGGTAGTGTAGGGCATTATTCTTATCCGTCGGCTTTTTATACAAAGTAGACGCCAAACCTTCCGACGTTGCTTTCATCTCAACATCCAAAAAGGGCAGACTTGTTGAACTATGAGCCAAACTGAATTTGATGTCAAGGCTGCGATCATTGAGCCATGTATGAAATTCCATTAATGTTGATACTGGACCTTCCAAATGCACCACACATCATCAATATACCTGAGCCACTGTTTTATGTGGGATTCAAAGGGATTATTGTGATGAATGTATTTTGTTCATATTGTGCCATATACAGTACAGCCATCTCCGGCGCAAATGGACAGCCCATGGCTGTCCCTTTGATTTGAAGGAAAAACTCATCCTCAAATTTAAAGAAATTACGGCATAGTGCAATAGAGGCCAACTTAAGAATTAATTCAGTTGGTACACAATGTGGGCGAGGTCTCGTTTCAAGGTATACTTCCATGGCCTCTAATCCATCCTGTTGGGGAATCTGTGTATAAAGTGATGTCACGTCCATTGTGACCAGGACATGGATCTCTGGGTCAAACGGAAAGCCCTCAACCTTATTTATAAAGTCCATAGTGTCGCGGAGATGCGATGGTACATCATTTAGAAAGGGCTTCAAAAATACATCAACAAATTTGGACACTGGTTCCAATATTGAATCGCACCCGGACACAATCGGGCGACCAGGTGGTGTCACTGCATCTTTATGCACCTTTGGTAAGAAATATAGATACGGTGTACGTGGGTGTTTCTTCATCAGATAATCCGACTCTTTTGGACCTAGGATTCCTTGGTCTCTTGCTTCTGAAATTGTTGCCACTATCTCCTGCATGATTTCATTTGAGGGGTCACAGTTAATCCTCCGATACCATTGTTGATTATATACATGGCTACGTCCTTCCGTCAGATAAGCTTCTTTTGACCATAGGACAACCGCCCCACCTTTGTCCGCCGGCCTAATGATGGCAGTTTTTTGGTTCCTCAAAGATGTGATGGCATCTTTATGGACCTGTGATACATTTTGTTTGATAAAAGGTCGTTTCTTCTCTAAGACACACCCACGTACACCGTATCTATATTTCTTACCAAAGGTGCATAAAGATGCAGTGACACCACCTGGTCGCCCGATTGTGTCCGGGTGCGATTCAATATTGGAACCAGTGTCCAAATTTGTTGATGTATTTTTGAAGCCCTTTCTAAATGATGTACCATCGCAGCTCCGCGACACTATGGACTTTATCAATAAGGTTGAGGGCTTTCCGTTTGACCCAGAGATCCATGTCCTGGTCACAATGGACGTGACATCACTTTATACACAGATTCCCCAACAGGATGGATTAGAGGCCATGGAAGTATACCTTGAAACGAGACCTCGCCCACATCGTGTACCAACTGAATTAATTCTTAAGTTGGCCTCTATTGCACTACGCCGTAATTTCTTTAAATTTGAGGATGAGTTTTTCCTTCAAATCAAAGGGACAGCCATGGGCTGTCCATTTGCGCCGGAGATGGCTGTACTGTATATGGCACAATATGAACAAAAATACATTCATCACAATAATCCCTTTGAATCCCACATAAAACAGTGGCTCAGGTATATTGATGATGTGTGGTGCATTTGGGAAGGTCCAGTATCAACATTAATGGAATTTCATACATGGCTCAATGATCGCAGCCTTGACATCAAATTCAGTTTGGCTCATAGTTCAACAAGTCTGCCCTTTTTGGATGTTGAGATGAAAGCAACGTCGGAAGGTTTGGCGTCTACTTTGTATAAAAAGCCGACGGATAAGAATAATGCCCTACACTACCAAAGCTACCATCCACGCAGTCTCAAGAATAATCTACCCTATGGGCAATTCCTTAGAGTGCGGCGGAATTGTTCCAACATAAACGATTATGATCTGCATGCCAACAGTTTGTGCAGAAAACTACTGGAGAGAGGGTATCCACGAAAGCTGCTAAAACACTCACTGAAAAGAGCACGTTGGACACCAAGGGAACATCTTCTCAGTAAAAAGAATAAAACACCGACTCAACGCATTGTTTGCATTTCTACATTTGGACCCCACACAGAGCCAATCAAAAAGATCATTCGGAGTAATTGGCATCTTATTGAAGGATCCATCCCGGGCATTGGCCCACCATTGTTCGCCCTAAAAAGAATCGCAGTATTGGTGAACAAATTACAAGTACAGCAGCTCAACAAAAGACAAAAGAAATTCAGTCCACATTGTTTCATTTACCGCCAGTTCAAGGACATCATAAATGTGGCACTTGTTCAGTCTGCGACGCAACACTAGAAGGAACACTGTTTACGGATGGCAAAAATTCTGGAAACATAATGACTTTACTAATTGTAAATCAAAAACGTGATCTACTGCATAATTTGCCCGTGCCAACAAGTGTATATAGGCAAAACAAGTCAAGAAGTTCGGCAACGCATTGTGCAACATCGATCGAGAATTAAGAACAAGACGGTGACTGCTCCTTTGGTTAATCATTTTATTGAGAAGAACCACACACATTTTGATTTCAAATGGACAGTGTTAGCAGCAATACGACTATCACCGAGAGGAGGTGATCCATCTGTGCTTCTGGCTCGTAAAGAAGCATTTCTCATAATGAAATTTGACTCGGCGATTCGAGGCTTGAATGAACTTTCAGAAATGAGCAATCTGCGATGAGACTACATGACCCATAACACACTGAGGTTTGCAATCCAGTCCGCATTTTCCTTCCGGCACCAGCATTTGAAAAAACTTACCTCTTTCAAATCTCCAACTGCTGCACGCCGATAATACACGGATTAACCAACAACGGAGTATGATGCAGTACCTAGGAAGCATAATCGAAGGCAAGTCAACAATACAGCGTTCAGCGCGATAAGCGCACTCTATAACACGTAGTCTGCTGCCAACCTTTTACATCTATTCGAACTGCCCTTTCAATTTTAATAGAGAATCCTTTTCCTTGACAGGATTATAGTGTGCCAAAATAGAACGTCTTTTTGAGAGAACATCTAGACCGGTTCAGAACGCCGTACCGGCCCACATGAATTTGAAGAGGTATGATTGTATCTGGCTCTGATAATACGCTATTATCAGCTTTAGAGACATCTATTTTTTAACTTTTGAGCTAGTTGCTTATCTGTACGTCCTTTTCCCCTTCAGCTGCAATAAATAATCCACCACATCGGGGATTCTGGCATACGTCTCCAAAACAGGTATTTCACTCTTGAAATGATATAGTGAGGTCATTGAAAACTAGGGGTTTTCCTTTTCCGTTAGTAGTGACACCACTTTTTCTATATTTTTTTCAGTTGAACTCTTCCAGTCCCGCCCTGAGGAGAACCCTTGAACAACACAGGGTTCGAAACGCGTTGGCATTTGGGTTGAGGCAAATTAACTTTGGGGTGTCTTTGGGATTTGTTTAAATGGTATCTTTCCCTACAACTACACGACCCCTCGCTTAGCATTGCCTTTTCAGCCCAATCCAGGCAGGACCGTTAGAACTGGTAGAGGTCCGCCTGTGTTTTTCTGAAATACATATGGACTGGAGCCTTTCCTATTTTTAGGAGAGTGCTTGTTAGAAAATCTTGGTGTTTTTTGTTGTAAATAATCAATGTCACTTGTTTTGTATTGCAATGAGATATGTACAGTTTTATGTGTATCTAACGTTGTTTAATGCATAATGTGTGTCTATGTTCATCACATGTTTTTTGAATATATTATATCGATAAAAAATGATTGAATTTTGGTAAAATAAAACCAAACGCACTTTTCAATTATCGGTTTCAAGTGCTGTTGAATTATAAAAGAAAAAACTACCTGGTCATTTTGCTGTTTTTGATAATTGAGTGGTCCTGACAAGGTAGTAGTGGACCCAAACCTTTTTTCGTGGTAGATTAGGATCCAATTATCAGCATTAGTGGAAGGATCAGGAACAGCATAACACCCAGGCGGGGAAGCGAGAGGGATAGGTGTTTCAGGCACTGGTGGGGTGCAAGATGGCTCGGGGTCAAAATCTGACGAGGACGACAAAGGTAGACACCACTCGGCAAGTTCAATTTCCTCATTGCCTTGAGACCCTCACGGGTGAGTAGTGCGCGCTATAAAAAACCCTGATTGAATTTCCGTGTTGATGACCACCAGAGTGGTACCCAGCGTGGGCTTCGGGTGGGTGACCCTTCGTATTCCCATGATGTCAAGTTGAAAAGGACATACAGATTATCATTCGCGCAAGTGCTGGGCACAGTAGATCAAGGCAATTAAGGGAGAATAGTATAGAAAATGTTGAACACAGTACCTTGTGTGTCAGGTGAAAAAGGGGTGGCTCAGTCCAGCCTCAATCAAGTGAAGACGGGCCCAGTCTTCGCCCCTGGCACATGCCGCGGTGATAGAGGTGCAGGTCCTGGCTCTAATTGGCTAATTAAAGTTAATTTTCTCATTTCTGCATTAACGCATCTTACATCTAAAGCTTAATGCATCAGTATTTTGCATATAAAAATGCCATGACGAATCGCCCTAAACTGCCCTGCATCCACTTTACTCTGCACAAGTTTACACTATGCATCCCAAACAGCTGGCTTCTTACAGCAATACACCATAAACCGGAGCTTTAATCCCATGTATGTCTACTCGCAGCCAAGATTTCTGCAGAGTTTACAATACAGGCCAAGTCATTTCATTACATTCAGCTTCCTGCATTTCATTTAATGCTCCAAATGTATTTCTGATATCAGTTTTTCTCTGAGGTGGAAACAAGTCTAGGTTCTGTGTGGATTACACACAGTAACAATTCCCTATGTCCTTCCCCCCCACCCGGTTCCAGCAGGGGGTGACTCTCCTAAACTTCACAACTTCTACTCTCCTCGTGGATAAACTGTTACATGAGGAGTGTCCCTTCTACCACCATCCCCTCCACTTCCAACCTTGCCACACTTCAACTATTACAGCAGGGGATGTCCGTTCCAACTAGGCCTGGGCTTAATTCAAATTAGGCTACATTGGTGACGTAGTTCACTGAGTTAGCAGACCCATACTTGTCCATTGGTTGGATCGGCCTTGGGAATGAAACATCACAGGTGACGTTATTGCCAATACAAAGCTGACAAGCTACCTGGTGGGGATCTTGAAAACTTGAAAACCCCTGTGGGTAGGCTCCACAGGGGTATGCAGGCAGGGTAGGAGGCTCTGCATGCTGAGTGTCACCACCGGCCTGCGGTCACCGGGTCTCGTACGGGGGGATTTACAGGAGCTGTTCAGGCAGCAGGAGCCCCAGACTACTCCCTGGTCCGCCACCACCATGGCCAGGGTAGGGAAGGTGGCCCTGCCCGGTGCCTGGAGTGGGGACCCATGGCTTTACAACCTCACATAGGGGGATTACGGGAGTTGTTCATCCCTCAGGAGCCCCAGATTCTTCCCGTTCTAATGCCACCCTGCCACGGGATAAGCCAGGGCCTTCATGTTGGGCCCTGTCTCTGCACCACTCCCCAGAGGGGCACGAAAGTCCTTGTCAGTCTGCAGCCACATTGGCTCTGATTGGGACTGTCACCCCAGTCCATTGGCTAAGGGTGCCCTGGGTCTGTGCCTTCCACCTTCCTGTAACCCAAACCTGGGGAGCTAAGGAGGGTTAAGCCCCCAGACAACCCACCTCTCCCCTTGCGCCTGCCTGGAAAGCCATTTTTCATATACTATTAATCCCCCACAAAGGGGGGCTGCACAAGTCTGAGTCAGCTGTGGCGGCCAGCCTGCTGGTCATCTGGTCGGCCAACCTCAACTGTTTTTCTGGTTGGCTAGCCACTGGCTGGTCATCTGGTTGACCAGCCCAGCGACCAGATGGCTCCGGCCAACTTGGTGACCAGAGTGCCCCGGCAATAGCTGATGATGAGGTCAGCACTCAGGAGGCTTCTTCCTTGAGCAACCAACCAGCTTCTGGCTGTCTCCAGGTGACTCCACAAAGGCCTGCTCGGTCCATCTGGTCACCCTGCTGACCTGTGAGGGATTGTATCCCATCCCTGCACTCAGTGACGCAGCATGGAAGGAGGAGGCCCCAGTGCCTCACTTCATGTGATGGAAGAAGCCTTCCACGGGCCTGCACCACATTCTTCTCACCAGCCTGGCAGCCGAGGGACCCCAGTGGGCACGGACACCCCAAGGCGGAGACAAAAGCTTGGCTCAGAGGATGACTTTCAGTAGATCGCAGCAAGGTAGCTGCTTTGCTACTCACGAAACCCTGACCCCGACTCATGTTGTCGGCTAATAATTTAGTACTAGGTGCTCCACGGATATGCTGTGCACTAAGGCGAAAAAGGTGTCCCCCTTCCATCCACACTACGGTCCCCAAGCAAGTGGCTCTATGCTCCAGCCCAGAAGCCAGCTATCCTAGGCCAACCGAGGCTCCACGGCACTGTAGTATTGTTATGGTTTAGGCAGGATTCTGACTTAGAAGCATTCAGTCACAATCCCACAGATGGTAGCCTTGTCCCATTGTCTTCTCAGCCAGGTACATAACCAAATGTCTGAACCTGCGGTTCCTCTAGTACTGAGCAGGATTAGTATTGCAACAACACATCATCAATAGGGAAAACTAACCTGTCTCACGATGGTCTCAACCCAGCTGACGTTCCCTATTAGTGGACGAACAATCCAACGTTTGGTAAATTCTGCTTGACAATGATAGGAAGAAACAATATCAAAGGATCAAAAAGAGACGTTGCTATGAATGCTTGGCTGCCACAAGCCAGTTATTCCTGCAGTAATTTTTCTGTCACTTTTAGCTTGAAACCCAAAATGTCTGAAGGATGTGAGGCACACTTTCATGGTCTGTATTTACACTGAAAATTGAGATAAAGCAAGCTTTTGCTCTTCTGCTCCATGGGAGGTTTGTGTCCTCTCTGTGCTCGCCTTAGAAAATTGCTTTACAGTTTGACAGGTGGACTGCCCCAGCCAAATGCCTAATGTGCCACTGTCACCGGAGCGGGTCGCAACCCGCAGGCACCTGGTAGTTGGAGCCAGAAACAAGAGCCCGACGGATAAGATGAGAGAGTTAGAGAAATTAGAGTAGTGGTATTTCAACTGTGGCCTAAGTGCCTCCCACTTATCCTACATGTCTCATGTCTCTACACAGTGACATAGTAGAGTCAAGCTCAAAAGGGACTTCATTCCCAGATGATTCTACTAAGGCCCTTCCATTGGCTGGGCTTTCACTAGATAGATGGTAGAGACATAGGGAATCTCATTCATCCATCTATGCACATCACTAATTAGATGACAAGGCACTTTGGCTGTTATTGTACCACCTTGCTGTGGCTCATGTGGGTTATTATTGCTGCCCATCAGCGTCAAACGGTCTTGCTTCCAACAACACAAAGATTGTTCCAGACTGCAACCACACTTAAAGTTGGCCTTACAGAAACTTGAATCACAGATTGGATAGAGAGAGTACACCGACCAGTACTTCTCTAGCAATTAATATTGCCTATTTCTTACTGCACTTCTGGCATCTTCGATTAGGAAAGACTTTTACTTCCTCTAGATAATTAAGTTTGATCATCTTCTCAGTGCTCTACCAGAGCCATTGCCCATCCCAATAAGGCTGATCCAAGGACCTCACTAAACCATCCAATCAGTAGTAGCGATGGGCAATGTGTACAAAGGCCAAGGACTTAATCAACTTGAGTTTATGACCCGCACTTACTTGGAATCCTCATTTATGGTAAATAATTGCAATCGACAATCCCTATCACAAACAGGGTTCAGCATGTTACCGGCACCTGTCGGCAAAGGGTAGATACATGCAGATCCGTCCAGTGTAGCACACATGCAACACCAGACATATCAGAGCATCACAGGCCTGTTATTGCTAGATCTTTTGTGGCTGAACCCCACTTGTCTCTCTAAGACATGGGGGCATATTGTCAAGGAGTCATCGCTGATTTATCGGCACTTTAGCGCTGCAAAAGTGGCGATAGACTTATCGCCCTATTCCCAAGCTGATGTAAACTGCCGAAATCGCCAGTTTTCCTGCGATAGCTGCCGCAAAACACATCGCCACGGATGAGAGCGACAATTAACGCTAATGATATGCAGAGTAGGCGTTCCCGTGCAAAGACACACGAAAACACCACTTCGCGATATTCTCAACGACCAGCCAGATCTGCGATGCCCGACAAAAACAGGCGATAAGGCGTGTTAGCAGCAGGGACTTAACACCTGCTTTTTACTGGTCTTAAGTAGGACGAAAACCTGCAGTACAAAGGGAGCCCAGGCCAGAGTCACATCTGAAGACCAACAGATGCCATGGTGCTACTAGTAATCATGCAGCTTGGAGACCCAAGAGGGCCACAACACCCACCGCCACCACCCCCAGGACCACCCCCACCCCCAGGACCACCCCCCCGGACCACCACCGAGGCAGCGCAGAACAAGACAGCGGACATTCCGAAAATGCATCAGCCTCACAGACTTAACGCCAGAGGATGTCATTGCCCACTACAGGCTCAAAAGGACAACCATCCTCCGCATCATGACCCACAATGCCCACAGGCTGACGGTACCAACACAGCGGACAACCAACATCCCTCCGCAGACAAAGCTGCTGGCTGTGCTGCACCTGTTGGCCTCTGGTACCTTCCAACCAACAACTGCCAGAGTCGGAGGAGTCTCACAGCCAGCCCTATCAAAGGCCATCACACCTGTCCTGGATGCCATCAACAGTTTCATACCCCAGCACCTTCACTTCCCCCACACTGCGCAGGAACAGCTGGAGACCTAGCAAGGCTTCTACGCCATAGCTGGATTCCCGCACGTGTTGGGGGCAATCAACTGCACACGTCCTACCTGTGCCCCCTGCCGACACTGCACACAATTACCGCAACAGGAAGCACACGCATTCCATCAATATGCAGGCAATAGTGGACCACCGGGGACTGTTCACCAATGTCCTCGCCAACTTCCCAGGCAGTGTGCAAGATTCATACATCTTCCGACAGTCCATCATCAGCCAGCGCTTTCAGGATGGCACCTATGGAAATGGACTGCTCGTTGGTAAGTACCAACGGAACACACCACACACCTCAATTCCACAATCACACAACGCACAACTGTGGGAATGGACACGTAACAAAATCACATTCAACATGCCAACCAACATGCACACCTGCCAGACACGACAACACAAGTATCCGTGGTAAGAGGGGCCAGAAATGAAGACAAACCATACACTAAGGCATAGCCCCTCTGCCACACATTTTCAGAATGCGGGGAGAGGTGGGAACCACGATTGTGCGAAGGAGGCAATGGACCTATGAATAACAATGTACACAATGCCAAGTGTGGCGGTGATGTGCTGGACAGTCTTGAGTATGCAGAGCACAGACATGTCCATGTGGACACATACTGCTGGAGTCTGTAGTGTCGTGGACAGTGGACGCAACCATGTCATCACAGGCAGTGGGGAACACCTTGGACAAGTAGCCATGTCGGCCCCCCTGTAAGCGTAAGCGTAGTGGGCAGGGCCGGCGCACGCCAGTCCAGCGTAGGGGAGTGACTAAATAGGCCGGGGCTCAGGGAGTGGTTCACTTCCGGGATGGCCACCGAAGTAACTACTGCGTGTGGCTCTGTGTCCGCCATATCCTGACCATAGGCCTACACACACTTGGCCGACCACCTACAACGGGCAAAGTCACACCGGCGACGAGGTGGCTACGTCCCACGCCACCCGGCGCACATCTCGTCATCGCCTGCAGTGGCGTGTCTGCCAGGGCGGTGTCCCTCACCCTGCCACGAGGCCGCCGTCGTGACCGGTGGTGCCTGCGCGATCCTATGCGCCTGCCGCACCCCAGCCCGCTGATACCCAGACCCGACCTGCGCCCAGCGGTGAATGCCTGCCCCTGCGCATCCAGTCCTCACTGCTCACCTGCTGCCACCGGCATCTCTCCAAGAGGGCCCACCACGTGCCGGTGCAATCTCCAAGGCCGGGCTCCACGAGCTTGGCAGCCTCCTCAGCCGATCGCTGGATTCTGCGCAACAGGCCCCCCCGCACCCAGCGGCACCGCACCGTGGAGTTGCAAGTTGGCTACTGCTGCCTTCTGACCACACTGCGGTACAGCAAGTAACAGACACATCCTTTCCAGTCCGCCCCTCCAGGCCTGCTGCATCATCGCAGGCTGCACACCTGCTCAGCTCTTCCGGTGTGCCGAACTCAGTGCACCACAAGTCACCGTCCAGCCTCCAGCATTATAGCATGATGCACACCCGCTCAGCTCTTCCGGTGGGCCTACCTCAGTGCACCGCAAGTCATTGTCCCGAGGGGCTACCCCACAAGTCCGCCTCCAGTAGCCAACAGCATGTCCTCTGTAACGCCACTGGAGCCCTTCACAGTCACGGGGCCACCCCCATCCCAGGCAGGCCGCCGGTAAGCCTGGGTAGATCATCTGGAGACGTACTCCGAAGCGCACGACATCCCAGCGCCGTGGCGGCGGCGCACACGTGTGAGGAGTGCGGAGAAATGGCCCGGGGCTCTGGGCGTGGTTCAGTTCTGGGCTCTGGGCGTGGTTCAGTTCCGGCCTGGCCACAAAAGTGACTATGGCGTGTGTCTCCATAGTGGTGTCTGCCCCACCCGGCCTGTAATCGACAATGTTGCAATGTAGCATGCACCAGGAGGGCGGCCTCGCCCGAATGGATTAATAAAGGATCGCGAGACAGCTCGGGGTCTCGGCTCATACATGCCAACTGTTGTGTGTGTATCTACAATGCCGCAGCCTGAACCGAAGGCCTAGCCTCAATATCAGCGCGAGTTCAGCCAGGCCAGAACTCCACATCTGTGTCCGCCTTATCCTTACCATAGGCCTACACACACGTGGCCGCCCACCTTCAACGGCCAACATTACAGTCTTGCTGTCAGTCCTGCGGACATGCGCAGACAGGCATGACAATGGTGTGCCGTAGGAGTGCAAGTGATGCAACCGCGCAGCACACACAAGTAAATAGGCTCGGTGGGAGGGAGGAGCAGCTGTGAGGCTACGTAATACACATTGTCCTACCACATTTGCCAGCAGCAATACATGGCTAACATGAATCCCTAGGTCACGCAAATCACACACCACGAAACTTGTATGTCTGCCAACACAGGATGCAGAACCACCAGTTAACACTAATCTCACTTACCTCTCACAGGTGATCAAGGATATGCACTCTGCCCGTGGATGATGACACCCCTCCAAGACCAGAACACCCCGGCCCAGAGGCAGTACAATGTGGCCCACAAACGCACCAGGGGCATTGTTGAACGCACATTTGGCGTGTTGAAATCACGTTTCAGGTGCCTGGACATCACCGGTGGAAGACTCTTGTACAGCCCAGAAATAGTGTGCAAGATGATCCCTGCATGTTGTGTATTGCACAACATATGTGTACGCACCAATTCCCCATGGATCCAAGTCCCAGAAGCACCGGACGATGATGAGGAAGATGATGCAGGTAGACCACACCCCACTGCAGCCGCAGCAGGAATAGCCCGAAGGAACACAATCATCAACAATTTCTTCACATGAGCACGTCACATTGTGACTGTCCACAGCAATCATGGCACAGTACAAGATGACCACATGACCAGCATGTGCAAATAAAATCTTAGCAACACACATTCCCCGTGTGTATGTCAGTCCTCTGCATTAGCACATTACTCTGACGGGTGTAAGTGCAACATTGAGTGCTAACATTCGCATATGTTGCAAGAAGAGATGGTGTGTATGTCACCTCTGTACCGAGAGGCTGTTTAGGGCGTCACGTATTCGATATGCCATATTAGGGTGTCACATGTAGTACGTCATGCCACTCATAAGCGTCCCACGTGTACATGAACATGACATGAAGTTCGTCATTGGTGTTCAGGAAAAGACAACAGGGTGCCATTTGTGGTCAGAGATGTACCTGCCTGATGCAAATATACACCCTGTGTGTCGAGTCCCACAACATGAACAACATGGCCGTAAGGGGGATGTGGGCACAGTGGACATCTCAGCAACATTGGGAGATGCACACCAGCCTAGAAGCCAGCAGGTCCACATTGCGTGGAACACACCAAGGTGTCCCCTGGTCAAATGTGCCATGTACAGGTCACATGTGTACACGGACGTCATCCATCAAGAGTAGTGATCAGTGCCAGCTAATAGGTGCAAGGTGAGTGGTCAACCGCCTCCTCACAGCTACCTGCACCCATCACTGTCAGACTGCAGCAAAACAACAGTGCTACATCAGAGCATGCAATACTGACCATGAGGGCACGTACTTGGCTGGTAAGGGTTCAACCATGCCGGAAGGCGAAGCAGTGACATCCCCCCACCCAATCCCCATCACATTTCCAGAATGCAAGCAGATGACAAACTAACATTGTGGATGACAGCCCCTCTGTCTGAACTAGAAGGCGGTAGCACATCTGCACCTCCGACCTTGGGAATGCATGCGCCCGGCACCCCCTGAGCGATACCATAGCAGCTGCTGACAGCTCCCACACTACGCACAGCGCTAACCAGAGACCAACGTATACACACCCCACACACAGGAGTCCTTGCTCGTAGTTCCCTTGCTTGGTATGACCTTCACACTTACGCACCGACCATCCCAGGAGTCCAAGCGCTCCACACTCAAACCAATCATTGCTCCGAGCTGTGGCTTCCACATAACTTTGACTTTGCCTTTGTGACACACAGCCCTATTTCATACATTGACGTGGGGCTAAGTTTGGAAATAGCGAGATTGTTGTTTTGGAGCAATGAGGCCACAGCTAGTTCACACATTCCCAGTCATCTCACTGTCTATCTGGGTCACGGACATACATGCGCATTGAAATCAGTCCCCAGGGAGCACCGTTGTTTGGAATCACTAGCCCCAACATACATCCATACTTTCATACTTGCTTGATCATGGACATGACTCATCTGTGTGAATTTGAATGTCTTAATCACATTCGGTGGAGTGGTGAAGGTGGACCAGTACCTGGCCATGCACACGCTACTTTACAATGTTGCCCCGTGGAGGGCCAGCCAGGGTCCTTTGGGGAGGGAAAAGTACATCGTAGGAGAGGGAGTTCAGTCCGCAGTCTGATTTCTGTGTCATTGGTTGCCTAAACAAATGTAGCAGTCCATGTCGGGGGCCAAGGTGAGTGTCGCAGAGTGTTAAGGGGGACAGTGGAGGGTGTTATTCCTGGGCATGATGCAGAGGGCAGAACCAAGCAGAAAGAGGCCATATGGCGGAGATGAATGCTACCGCTTCCTACTTAGCCCAACGGCAGATTCATCCTCATCATCATCCTCCTATGTGTGATGTGCCTCACATGTGGGTGCCATGATGAGGATCTGCAGGGCATGGTAGATCCCAGCTACATCTCGCTGGTGTACAGCCGTGGCACCCATTCTTCCCGCCTGCATCCACTCCATGTTCTCCATGTTCCTCCCCATGTTGGCCAACTCACGGCTGAGATCGCTGGAGCCACTTTGACTAGACAGTTGTTTTTGTCTACGAGTCATGACTCCGGCGATGTCAGCCATGGATTATTGGAGACCATGGAGCGGACTGTGGGTGTCCATTAGGGCCTGTAGATGGTCCCTGATGGGACTTGGGCACCCACGTATATCATCTAGTGTGGCTGCCATGAGGTCGAACCCCACCCGCACCTGCTCTGCCATCCCCTTCTGGCCCTGCGACACACGGCGTTGGAATGCCATGTGTTGCTCGTGGGGATCCTGGGAGACGGCCGTGGTGGTGGGTGCTTCCTGCTGTGTGGTCTGTGCAGGGGGTGGGTTCTCCTCGATGCAGCTGGGCTGCCCTGCTCCTGGGGGTGGGGTGCTGAGGGTGTCCATGAGCTGTTGGAGGGCATCGGGGTCGATGGTGTGTAGGTCCTCTTCATCATCAGTGATGAGGAGTACGGTCTGCTCTGCAGGAGGTGATGATTCTCCTTCTGCAATGTGAAGGGGAGATGCAGTTTGACATTGTGTTCACATGTATGTTGACGCATTGGCCAAGTTTACAAACAGACTGCATGTCAATGTACATTGTGACTGTTTGTGTGGAGATGCCTATTTAATGCTGGACAGTTGACATTTCGCCACCATCACGGATGTGAGGTTGTATTTGTCCATTATCATCTCACAGTTTCCTGCTATGCCAAATGCGAATGGCCATTTTCTACACACAAGCGGCAGCAGTTGTGTCCTCTGTTCTGTTGTGAAAGTGTTGCAGTTTGGTCCACTTTGTTGTAAATGTTGAGGTGCTCTGAGTGTTATGTGTGTGTGCTGCATTGTGGGTGATTTGCCCCTTCAGCTCTGATTTGGCTGGCCCTTATCCCTTTCAGGCGGTGTGCCTTTCACTTCTGTGCTTATACAGTGCTGAGCTGTTGCAGACTTGGGTAAATTGGGCTCTTGGTCGGAGTTGTGACTCTTGGGCATGGTTTGTCCGCAGATGTGCTGTACTTACTTGTGCATGTGTGCCATTGTGCCCATCTCCCCCCGTCCCCCCAGTCCCTGGTGGTTACTCACCCTGTTGCTGTTGTGTCAGGTCATGTTGAGCAGTGTCCGGTCCTCCGACTCCTGCCACCGTCTCCACACTGATGACTGTGGACACCATTTCCTCCATCTCATCCAGCTCCTCCTGTGGCGCAGGACTCCCACCCCCAGTCTGCATTGCTGCTTTGCGGTTGTTGGCGAGTTTCAGCTTGGTTTTGCGCTTCACATCATTCCAGCGCCTCTTGACCTCTTCCATTGTCCTCCTCAGCACTCTGACTGCATTCACCTTGTCCACGATGGACTGCCATATTCCATTTTTTGTTGCCAATGACACAGTGGAGGTGACGAACAGTTGTTGATGGTGTTCTGTCACCTCCGTAATCAGGATCCTGTTTTCCTGCGGACTGAACCGCGTCTTCCTCTTCTTCTTCTCCTTGCCCTTCCCTGACCCCGAGGTCCCAGGCTGGTCCTCCGTGGGGCTTGTGGGGTTCAGGTTATCCTCTGTGCTTGCTCCGGCTACCTCCATGGTGCTTCGCAACTTTTTTCACGTTTGGGTTTCCTTTTTTATCGCCGTCGCGGTAGTTGTATCGTGGACATTTGAGGCGTTATCGGGAAACTATCGCATGTTACCGCCGTGTTGAGAATACGACGTTGACACAGAGTTATTTTCCCGCGATAGGCGCCGATATGAAAAATTGCGTTAGCCTATTTTGGCGATGTTTATCGCACGTTCTTGAGAATATCCCCATAGAACGCCAACCACTGGGGGTCATGTAACTAGTTAGCATGAAGGAACCTCGTTCGTTATCGGAATTACCCAAACAAATCGCTACACCAGCTAAGAACAGTAATGCACCACCGCCTCTAGAATCGAGAAAGAGCTATCAATCTGTCAATCCTTTCTGTGTTCTAGCAGGGTGAGGGTTCTCGTGTGGAGTAAAATTAAGCCACAGGCGCCACTTCTGGTGGTGCCCTTTAATCAATTCCTTTAAATGACAGCTTTGCAAACATACTCCCCCCAAAACCCAAAGACTTTGGTTTCCAGGAAGCTCCCAGCTGGTCATGGGAATAACAATGCTGGTTCGCTAGTCTGCATCATTTATAGTCATAATTACATTGGCATCTAATCATCTTCGAAACCTCCGACTTTAGATCTTGATTCATGAATACATTCTTGGTAAGTGCTTTCAGTTTGATTTGTCTTGCACCGGTCCCATAATTTCACTTCTGGCGGCACAATACAAATGCCCCCGGCCCTCTCTTTTAATCATGGACCCAGTTCCGAATGCTAAAAAATAGAACTGGAGTCCTATTCCATTATTCCTAGCTGAAGTATTCAGGCAACCGACCTGCTGAAACACTCTAATTTTTTCATACTAAATGAAACGGACCAGCGAGGACACTAAGTAAAGAGCATCAAGGGGGCACAGTGAGGCAGAGGCTGGGACCTCCGCTAGTTTGCCTCACGGCAGACCGCCAGCTGAATCCCAAAATCCAACTATGAGCTTTCGAATGGCAGCAACTTTAATAAACGCTATTTGAGCTGGAATTACCATCGTTGTTGGCACCAGACTCGCCCTCCAATGAATCCTCATTAAATAATTTAAAGTGTACCCACTCCAATAACAGAGAGTATTGTTAGTTTTTCATCACTACCTCCCTGAGTCAGGAGAGGGTAATTATCATGTCTGCTGCCTTCCGTGGATGTGGTAGCTATTTCTCAGGTTCCCTCTCCAGAATCGAATCCTTAATCCCCGTCACCTGTGTTTACCATGGTAGGCACAGAAAGTACCTTTGAAAGTTGATAGGTCAGACAACTGTATGTATAGTCATGGTCAAGGAGACGTGCGATCAGCCCAAGGTTATCTAGAGTCACCAATGTGACCAGATAAGCCTGGATTGGTCTTAGTGTGATAAATGCACGCATCCCGGGAGGTCCGCACTGGTTGGCATGTATTAGCTCCAGAATTACCACAGTTATCTAAGTAACAGATGGAGCAATCCAAGGAACTGTAACTAATTTAATGAGCAATTCACAGTTTCACTGTACTTGCCAGACATACTTACACATGCATGGTTTAATCTTTGAGACAAGAATATGCCACTGGCAGGATAGCCGTACCTGCTTGGTGGGTGGAGGAGCTGTGTGCCAGTCCTGGACCAATCTTCACACCCCTCTGGGGCCTGCTTCTAGAGCCCCTGCTTGCCTGCAGGGGGATGGAGGAGCAGAGAAGTCACACAGGCACTGGCAGGTCCAGCCTGCTCTGCAACAAAAGAAGTGAGGTGCGGGCTAAGGCACAGCCTGTGAAGACCCTGGCATGCTGCATCTTGGCCAGGGTAGGATGGGCCCTGGAGTGATCGCTCAGAGCTACTGCGGAAATGCACTTGGTGGAGAAGGGCAACGGACACGTGCACAGGGCCCAGACCACCAGGCAGTATCCAGGACTAGTGCCACCCAACCCCATCCACTCTGGTCAGACCACGTCACAAGCTGTCAGGATGTTTGGCCTTCTCCTCTGCTGAGTGACTTTCATTAAAGGCAGACCCTCAAGTCGGGCAGTCCAGAAGGGATGGAAGCTCTTTGCTTGAAACAACAGCTGGACTGGCCAAGCAGTCCTTCCCTAAATAGACCAAGTATCCCCAATCAATCAGAGTACAGTGCTAGCTAAACAGACCCGAGCAGGCCCTGCATGTCATGTCAGCATCACATCCCTGCCTGCTCTCTGGGAAGCATGGCTCAGAGGACAGGGCTGCAAGGCAGCCACAGACTCAGGCCCCTGACACTCCAAGGCAGGCTGACCCAGGATCTTGTGCCACCTGGGGAGAAAGACTAGAAGACAAGGGGGACATACCTTGTCCCTAATAAACTGGAGGAAGGCTACCAACCTTTTTTGTAAGCCATCCATACCAAGTGAAGGGGAGCTATCGGAGTGACACATCCAATCTCCTGGAGCCCTGGCTGGGCCTGGGTCAAAGGAGTCTGTATCAGGACTTCCAGGTCAGCTCTGCCAGCACAATCATAGTACAGTTCTTGCTAAACCACCCCAAGTTGGCCGCTCTGCACAAGTATGTCAGCTTTGTATACCTGCCTGCTCTCTGGGAAGCAAGGCTCAGAGGAAAGGCCCATCAGACAGAGCTGGAAGGCAGATGCAGACCAGGGCAGCACTCAGGTGAGAACAACCGGATGACCAGGGGGTACCAAGTTCCCTGTTCCTACTAATCCAGAACAAAGTTAACCTCCTTTCGTGTAATCTGTGCACACCAAGTGACAGAGAGGGCTGTCAGACAAAATGCACCCAACTTCCTGGAGCCCTCACTGGGATCAAAGTGTCAAATAAGCCCTCACCGTGACTTTCAGGTCAGCCTGTCGGTGCACGGTAGGTACACATGGAGCGCAACCAGATACCTGGATTCTAAGGACGGCCATCTGGTGGCATTGTGTCTTAGGAAAATGGATTCCACTCACCCTTGGAGAGGACAGGGATTCTGAGTCCTGGGTTCTTAGAGCCCAAGCTCACGGAGTACTGACTAGGGTTTGGCTAGAGCTTCTGAACCCAGAATAGCAAGGGAGACTTCCTCGGGCCTGTGGGAACCTGTCCTAGGCACTTGCTACACAGCGGACCAGAGAAGGAACCCAGGGTTAGGGACATACATCCCAGGGCCAGCTAGACCTCTGACCTTGGGTCTGGTCAGAGCTTCTGAACCAAATCAATTAGAGGACAGTGTTGGCTAAACTGGGCTCAAACATGCCACCCTGCATGGGAACGTCAGCTTTTCATTCCTGCCTGCTCTATAGGAAGCAGGGCTCAGAGGAAAGGGCCATCGGACAGTGCTGGAAGGCAACCACAGACTCAGGGCCTTGGGACTCCAGGGTGGGCCATCCCAGTCCTCGAGGCAACTGGGGGAGAGACTGGAGGACTATGGGGTTCCTCATACCTTACCTCTAATAATCTTGAGAGAGGCTACCTGCCTTTCTTATAATCCATGCACAACGAATGAAAAGAGGCAATCAGAGCGAATACATCTGACCTCCTGGACCACTAGCTGGGCTTGGAAAGACAAATAAGCTGTCATCAGGACTCCCAGGTTAGCCTGTCATCTCCAATCACAGTACAGTGCCGGCTAAATTTCCCAAGCAGGCAGCCCTGCACAGGGATGTCAGCTTTCCATCCCTGCCCACTCTCCAGGGAGCAGGTCTCAGAGGAAAGGTCCATTGGACAGAGCTGGAAGGCAACTGCAGACTCAGGCACCTGGGCCCCACCCCGGGGGCCCTACCCAGCCCCTGGCAGCACCCGAGTGAGAATGACCAGAAAATAAAGAGGTCTCAAATATTCTATCCCTACTAAACTGTAGCAAGTCTATCCCCCTTTATTGTAATCTGTGCACACCCAGTGACAGAGGGGGCCATCAGAGAAAATGCACCCGACCTCCTAGAGCCCTGTCTGAGCTCAAAGAGTCAAATGAGACCTCATCAGGACTTCCAGGGCAGCTAGGCCATCAGGGCGTGCCATAGAAATGCATGGCCCATGACCAGATGTCCGGGTCTTGGAGCGACCAGATGCCTGGACTTGGACAGCCTTCAGGTCGTGCCATGACTTCTGAATAAGGATTCCTCTCACCCTGGGAGGGCACAGGGACTCTGAGGTCTGGGTTCTTGGAGCCCAAGTTGTGTATAAGGCAAGGAGCTATGGGGTCCCCAAGGAGCTCTGACCCGGGACAGGCCTGAGCTTCTGAACCCAGACAATCAGGGGAAACCTCCCTGGGCCTGTGGGACCCCAGAGCAGGAAATTTATGGGGCCACTGGTCTGAGAAGGGAGCACATGTCTGGAGGCTTTCACCCCAGGTCCAGCTGGAGCTCTGACCCAGAGCCCAGGCAGAGCTTCCAATACCAGGCAAGCAGGGGAGACCTCCCTGGTGTTGCGGGACTACATCCTGTGCACTTTTCAACACAGCAAGCCGAAGAAGGGAGCCCAGGGTTGGGGGCTTCCACCTCGGGGCCAGCCGCAGCTCTGCCCATGACCTGGTCAGGGCTTCTTATCCCGGGACAACCGGAGGAGGCCTCCCCGGGCCTCCGTATGGGGAACTTTGAGGCACGACCGGCCAGAGAAGGGACACCAACGCTGGGGCTCCCACCCCAGGGCCAGCTGGAGCTCTGACCAGGGGTCCAGTCAGAGCTTCTGAACCTGGACAAGCACGGGAGACCTCTCTGGGCCTGTGGGACCCAATCCAGGTAGATTGCGACATGGTGAGCCAGAAAAGAGAGCCCAGGGCTGGGGGCTTCTACCCCATGCCTGCTGGGGGCCTCTCAGAGCTTTTTAAGCCAGTCAAGTATGGGAGACTTCGCCAGGTCTGCAAGACCTCATCTCAGGCACTTTGCAACATGATGGGCTGGAAAAGGGAGCCTAGGGTTGGGGGCTTTCACCCCTGGGCCAGCCAGAACTCTGACCCGGGGTCCAGTCTGAGCCTCTTATCCTGTGCAAGCAAGGGAGGCCTCCCAGGGCGTAAGGGTTCCCGTCCCAGGCTCAATGCGACGTGGCGGGCCATGGAAGGGAGCTCCGGGCTCAGGGCTTTTACCCCAGGGACTGCCGGGGCTCTGACCTGGGGCCCAGTCAGAGATTCTTATCCCAGACAAGTAGCCAAACACATCTGCAACGTGGATCATGGAATCCAGCTCCCCAGTGTCCTAACCCTGGTCCTGCCAGAGACCTACCTATTCTTGTAATCCATACATGCTGCGTGACAGAGGGGGACATTCAAGAGAATGTATCCAGCCTCCTCGAGCCCTGACTGGTCTTCATGCTTTAAATGAGAC
Organism: Calotriton arnoldi; assembly: GCA_963921515.1. Classification (NCBI taxonomy): domain Eukaryota; kingdom Metazoa; phylum Chordata; class Amphibia; order Caudata; family Salamandridae; genus Calotriton; species Calotriton arnoldi. Next base: position 412,193 of record CAWUFW010004660.1, on the reverse strand, counting down.
CTCATTGGGACTTTTAAGGGAAGCTTGAAATTTCGAACACTGAGTCACATGAAGGAAATTATGTGTTTTTTTATTTTTTTTATTTTAGGTACAAAACATCACCAGCGACTTTGGCATGGCACATTTGGCACCGCCCATGTAGGCATGTTAAAGGACCCCTAATTTGAATTACAATCAGGCCTACTTCTAACCTGACCCCAACTTCCACTCATCAGCTAGGTAGAACTATTACAGCAATAGTCCCTTCTACCCCTATTGACCCCAAGTGCCACCCTCCCTCCATATAAGCAGCTAAACAGGGGATGTCCCTTCTAAACACCAGACGTCTATGATCTCTTTCCAGGTAAGGTACAACAGCATGAGGTCTCCCTTCTGAACCTTCCACTTTCCTACCAGGTATACCAAGGGGTATTCCTTCTAAACAGCCCTCTGTTATGTTATGTTATGTTAGCACGTTTTGTAAAGCGCACAGCTGCCTCAGCAAAGAGGTGTCCCAGTGCTAAAGCAGAACATGGAGGCTGGTGACCAGAAGAGGCACTAAAATGAAGGGAAAAGATGAGTTTTGATGGCTTTACGGAAGGTCAGGTAGTTGTTCATGGCACGAATGGAAAGTGGCAAAGCGTTCCAGAGCTTGGCAGCCAGTAAACGGAAAGAGCGCCCGCCCGACCGAGCCCTCCTCGTTCAAGGCACAGTCACCAAATGTAGTCCCATCGAGCGAAGTTGGCGCAAGGGAGAATAGAATGAGAGCAGGTTTGACAAAATGGCAGGAGAGGAGGAATTCAGAATTTTAAACGCAGTACAGAGGACCTTGAATTCCACTTGGTTGGCAACAGGCAGCCAATGTAGCTGGCGAATCGCACTGGAGGTGGGCAGGTTCTAGGTAGGCCCAGAAGTGTTCTGGCCGCAGCGTTTTGAACTCGCTGTAGTCTCAGGGTTTCGGTCTTGTTTACCCCTAAATAAAGTGCATTGGCATAGTCCAGTCTTGACAAGATGGAGGCCTGAATAATCATCTGCCTGATGGACGGGTCAAAAAACCCAAGCAGCGGTTTGAGCCCCCGTAGTATGCCAAAGCAAGTCCCTGCAACTTTTTTAGTTTGAGACTGAAAACTGAGGGCCGATTCGACCCAGACACCTAGATCTTTCACCACCTGCTTAGTGGTAGGTGCACAACCCAATATGGCCAGCCACCACCGTTCCCCCCACAGCTCTTGATCTTTTCCACCAGCAGAACCTCAGACTTACTGGAATTCAGTTGGAGACAGTTGGCAGTCATCCACTCGGCGACAGCCGTAAGATCGTCCTGAAACTTAGATGCCACCCCTACGGTGTCGTCCGAGAGAGCGACTACCAACTGTGTATCATCAGCATATGATACAATAGTAAGCCCTCTGCTCCTCGCCAGAACCGCCTAAGGTTGGACATAGAGGTTAAAAAGCGTGGGGCTCAAGGCAGAGCCCTGAGGAACCCCTTGTTTGTTGGAATGGAACGTGGAGGCGAACGGAGGGGCTACAACCTGGAAGGTCCTATTGGAGAGAAAGGAGGCAAACCAATACAGGGCAGAGCCCACAACACCTGCCTCCTCCAGCCTAAGCAGCAGGATCTGATGAGAGACCGTATCAAATGCGGCACTGAGGTCTAATTGAATCAGAGCCGACATACGACCCTCATCTAGAGCAAGCCTAAGATGCTCGATGACAGCTAGGAGAGCAGACTCCGTGCTGTGACCTGAGCGAAAACCATTTTGAGAAATGTCCAGGCAGTTGTTCTCTTCAAGAAATCTAGTAAGGATAGAATTGATATGGGTCTCAGTAATCTTGGCGATCCACGGCAGGAGTGAGATTGGGCGATAATTTTCCAGTTTGGCTGCATCCAGGGAAGGTTTCTTAAGCAGAGGGACCACCCTGGCCTGCTTCCAAGTGCTGGGAACAACCGCTCTAGACAAGGATATGTTAATCACCAGGCTCAAAGGTGACAGGAGCACAGGTAGCGATTTCATGAATTGGTCAGGTTTGAGGGGGTCAGAAGGGGAGCCGGATTTAATCTTGTTACATAGCGACCGTAGCTCCTCCAGGGAGACCAGCGGGAATGCAGCCAGTGTATGTGTAGGAAGTGGTCCAGGCACATGATCAGGACTCATAGCAGTGTGAGGGAAGGTCTTATAAATGTTCTCTACCTTTTCGACAAAAAAGGTGGCGAGAGCCTCACACTGCTCATCTGATGATATATGAGGCACGGCAGGGACCCCCGACTGTTTCAAATCTTTCAATATAGAAAAGATGGTTTTGGAGGTGTTGCAACTGCTCCTGATCTCGCCGGCGAAATAAGCTGCCCGCGCTGTATGAATGGCCCTATGATAGTTTTTGATAGCCGCCTGATAGCACTGCGTCTGCATTGGGTCATACTCCCGTCTCCATACCCGTTCCAGCCTTTTGCAGGTTTTACGCAAAATGGCGAGATCGTCATTATACCACGGATTGCATTTAGAGTTACAACTTGTTGACCACTTCGCAGGAATAAGTACATCAAGAGGACTGCGAATCCAGTCTGAGAGTGCTTTATCAGCGGCATCAGGATCAGCTGGCATACTAAAGGCATTTATGGAGAGGAGGTCATGAAATTGGTCAAGATTAAGTTTATGTTTGAAAACGACCTTCTGGGGGGCGTGGCCAAGTAAGATGGCTGAGCGGTCGTGAGCCGCTTCAGCTCCGGACCCCGATGATTGCCCCATGAGCATTCCGCACACACAGTGAGCCCTGCTTGTCGCCCACAATATCACAGGAGGTGTCGGGACCTGGAGGGGCGACGATCGGTGGCGAGATTCCTTCCTTCTGGGATCGCTCGCCGGACCCCTGAGACCAATAGCGGGATGGCGTAGACGGCCGGGACGGAGCCTCTACCATCTCCCATACCCGACGGCGGTGGACACCGGAGGTGCCTTCCCTTGCCACGGAGGGAGGAGTAGTCCCTCAACTCTGCGGTCCGGTGAGGAGGTGCCGGGGCGGACGCCGCGTCCAGCGGACCCGATGGGGTAGGGGTTGCGGCCGACATATCCCCGGCGCCATTTTAGCGCTCCAAGGCGGCTGAGTGGAGACGGCGGCTCTATGAAGGGAGCAGAGAAGCAGCAGGGAGGCAGCTGAGGCACACGCTTGGAGCGGGTCAGTCTCATATTTGATGGTCTTCCAGCGCTGTGTGCCAGATGGAGGGGCCGGGGGAGCGTGAGCCATGAGTGCCCCGCCTGACCCTAAGATGGCGGCGGTCAGGGACACGCGATGGTGATCCCCTTGCACCCGGGGCCTTGAGAGGGAGCCGGGCGGCGATCAGAGGGGAGCACCCATCAGCATCCGCTAGCAGTCCCAAAGAATCGGTCTGAGAGGAGAGGCGTCGAGGCAATCAGCCGGGTGGTGTCATTCTCTGCCTGACCTCAACAGGGAGACCAGTCCAATCTGCAGAGGCCTGGGTTAGCTGCATGTGGCGACCACGCATCTCCTCGGGGCCACCAGCGCCTGCACAGTAGTAGGCTCTGGGGATCCTTGACCTTGCAGGGCGGCGACCTTATGCCTCCCAAGAAATCTGCGAACAAGGTTTCCCGCTACTTTAAGTCTGCCGAAAAGATATACCCCCAGCGGAGACCAGCCACCCGCAGACTATGGCGCTCACCCGTGAGGACCTGGTTGCCGCCCTCCGTGACTTCAGGGCAGAGCTCTGCCTGGAGATCAAACAGGACTTGCGCTCCTCCGTGGAACAGATGAAAGCCGACCTCACCGAGAAAATGGCGACTCTACGCCAGGATGTGGAGTCCGTGGGCTCCAGAGTGTTGGAGGTGGAGGAGCAGACACAAGAACTGACGACGACCACTGCTAAAATGCAAGACTCCCATCAGGGCTTCCAGGCCCAGCTCCAGCAAGTGATGTTGAAGGCGGAGGACTTGGAAAATAGAACACGGCGAGAGAACATACGAATCCGGGACCTGGAGGAGGGGGCGGAGGGGCCTGATCTCGAAGCATTTGTGACGGGCCTCTTTGCGGAGCTCCTGGCCCCCCAACAACTGAAGCTCGAATTGGACCGGGTCCATCGCGTGGGCACTCTACAGGCTGGAGGCCGCAAGCGCCCAAGAGACGTCCTGGTTAAGCTACACTCGTTTAAAACGAAAGAGGCTATCTTAGCTGCTGCGAGAAAGAAGAAGGAGGTGTCCTTTCAGGACCACAGGTGCTCCCTTTACCAAGATCTGGCCCCCTCCACCTTGGCTAGACGTCACTCGCTGAGACCGATCACCGCCAAGCTACAAGAAGAGAATATTCGTTACCGTTGGACATTCCCTTTTGGCCTCGCATTCGAGTATCGAAACAAATCACACCACGTGACAGAGCTTCCCGACGGCGTCCGCATCCTTGGTCTCCCTATCCCAGAAGAGGCGTCCACGTCGGGCTCCCCTGCGGAGGCGGAGAGAGCCAGGAGAGGCTCCAGGCCTTGGCACACGGTCACGAAGTCACGATGAATCATGATAGGCCCAACTGGGGATCCCGTCTCTACGCAGCTGCCGCTCCCCTGGAGTCTCGGACCGGGTTATCCTCCTGGGAATCGATGGTGCTCCCTCCGGATGGGGCCCTGGGTGGGGGGACGGATGGATTGAGATCATTTGAACTGAGGATCGAACATTATGGACACTGAGGTTTTTATTTTCTATCTTCCTCTGACTCGTATTGAAAAGCTCACTAGTCACTATGATATGGCAATCGGGGGGTGCGGGCCTTGCCCGTGCTACCCACAATTCTTCCTCTCTTTTTTGGAAGCATCACGAGCCGTGGACCCGTTGGTCCTCCGGCTTTCAGTTTAGGGGTTTGTTGGGGGTTCTTTTGGGGGGGAGGGGGGGTCCTGGTGGTGAAGTCTGGGTTTTATTGTCTATTTTGTTTATGTCCCTGGGTACTCAGTGGGAATGGGTGGGAAAACTCTGAGGGCATGACACCGGCGGGTGGGATAGATCACATCTTAGTGAGAGAGGCAACCAACGCATGCTCCAGGGGGCCGTGGACCACAAGGGAAGGGGGATGGGTTCAACCAATCCAATGATCACTGTAGCGTCGTGGAACGTCAAGGGGTTGAACTCCCCCCAGAAACGTCAGAAAATATGGAAATATCTTGTGGATCACGGATTGGATGTGGTGGCTCTCCAAGAGACTCACCTCAAACGATCTGAGGTCGCGAGGCTCCGACATAGGGAGTATCCCCTGATCTATACCTCCTCGGCAACCACTAAACACAATGGAGTGGCGCTACTTTTCGTAGCACAACTAAGTTTCAGCCCGAAGCCACCAAAACAGATCGGGAGGGAGATTACTTATGGTGAAGGGACGGCTGAAGGGCACATTATGCACGTTCGTTTCCCTATACGCTCCCAATCCGGGCCAAGCCGTTTTCCTTTCCACTGTTCTCGATCTATTAGGGGGATTTGCAGAGGGCCACATTATATTGTTAGGAGACTTTAATTTAACCTGGCACGGGTCCTTGGACAGTTCCCACTCGACGCGGGCACCTACCGGCTCTTTTTCCAAAGGGGTCAAACAGAAAATACTTGCGCTCGGCCTCTGCGATGCCTGGCGCTCCCTTCACACCACCACTAAAGACTACACGCACTACTCACACGTCCACCAGACATACTCCAGGATTGACTATAGTTTCATCAGTCAAACCTTGCTGGGGCCGCTACAGGCAGCGCAAATACTGCCGATCTCTATCTCCGATCATAGCCTGATCACCATCAGTCTAGACTGGATCGGTCCTAAATCTAGATCCCCCAGATGGTATTTCCCGTTGGCGCTTACACGGGATAAGGCCCTCAGGGAGGAACTAAGGGCGTCCATCACAGACTTCTTTACCCATAACATTCCACAAGACACATCCCCGCAGAACAATTGGGACGCCTTCAAGGCAGTGCTACGGGAAAATGCTTCCAACTCAATGCAACCCTAAACAAACAGAGGACGAGAGAACGCATAGCTCTCGAGCAGGAGTTACAGATAGCTGAACAGACCCACAAAGCCACACCCACGCGCGAGTCGCTGCGACATCTCACTGCCCTCCGAGGCAAACTACGCTCTATATACACTAATCGAGCAGAATACACTCTGTTAAAGCTTCGTCAAACGTCTTTTGCACAGGGTGACAAGGTGGGTTCACATCTGGCTCGCCAACTCAGGGTAAAGAGGGAACGTGAATATATTGGGGGCATTTTGGACCACAGGGGCCAACTCACACACACCGACACCGCTAAAGCCAACCTTTTTGGTGATTTCTATGGGCAGCTTTACCAAGGTACTAATCCCGATTCGACTTCACAACAACAATACCTTGACTCTGTGACGCTTCCGCAAATTCCTCCTGCGATGGCCGACTCGTTGGATTCCCCATCGCTCAGGAGGAGGTGAGGAGGCTATCGCAGGGCTCAAACTACATAAAGCCCCGGGACCCGACGGCCTAACGGCTCAATTCTTTAAATGCTATGCCTCTGAACTAGTCCCCCACCTTACCACTTTATTTCAGACCGTAGCTCAGGATGCACGTGTTTCTCGTTCAATGGCTGAGGCTGTGATAACGGTGATTCCCAAGCCGGGGAAAGATCCCCAACTATGTGGCTCGTACAGACCCATAGCTCTCCTTAACCTCGATGCAAAGCTCTACTCCGCGATCCTGGCGGCCAGACTCGAAAGCCTGTTGGTCGACTTAATCCACCCGGACCAATCGGGTTTTATAAAAGGCAGGCAAACACACGATAATATCAGACGCACCATCCATCTGATTGAGAAAGTATCCAAATTTAAGATTCCTGCGGTTCTGGTGGGCTTGGACGCGGAGAAGGCTTTCGACAGGGTGGATTGGTCCTTCCTTTTTTAACAATGCGTAAATTTGGTTTCGGGGACACATTTCTTAACATGGTCAAGGCCAACTATGATCTCCCACTCTCACGGGTCACGGTCAATGGTTGTAGTTCCCTTCCCTTTTCTTTGAGTAGGGGTACCAGGCAGGGGTGTCCGCTTTCCCCTTTTATTTGCTCTCAGTATCGAACCCCTAGCAGCCAAACTTAGGTCAAACGATGAAATTCGAGGCATTCAGTTTAGTGGCGTAGAACATAAAGCATCTCTTTTTGCCGATGACATTTTGCTTACGCTTACGAACCCTGCCTCGTCACTACGGGCGGTACAAGAAGAACTAAATCAATTTGAACGGGTGGCAGGTTTTAAAGTAAATTTGTCCAAATCGTCCATACTTAACCTTACCCTTTCTACTGCTGAGGCAAATGGATTAAGGAACCAGACTGCCCTACAATGGGCCAAACACTCCTTGCTGTACCTTGGGGTACAGCTTACGGCTAAGCTTAGCGACTTCTACAAGGCTAACTACCCACCCTTGCTGGCGCAACTACAGCAAGACCTTAAGAGATGGTCCCCACTCTACCTTTCATGGCTCGGACGAATTAACACGGTCAAAATGACAATTCTGCCCAAGTGGCTCTATATGTTCCAAGCCCTACCTATCGCACTTGACCGGAATCTATTGCCACATCTCCGTTCATTGATCACTAAATTCATATGGCAGGGAGGGAGGGCGCGCTTACCGTACCATGTGCTGAGACGCCCAAGGAATAAAGGGGGATTGGCTCTGCCTGATTTCGCATTATATTATCAGGCCTCACAACTAAGAGTGGTGACGGAGTGGTCCGCGAGGGAGTCGGACAAACATTGGTTGCATATGGATCGCTCGGTTGTAGGAAGATGCATTTGGGATGTCCTTTGGAAACCAAGGGGAGATCGGCCCACAAACGCTTACATTAGCACCCCCACACGTACCACCTTGACCGTCTGGGACCAACTCACAAGGCGGGAGGGTTGGACTTAATTTCCCTCCCCCTATACTCCAATACATTTTAACCCGGCGTTCCCACCAGCGCTACGCGAGGGACCCTTCGATTGCTGGAGGGAGGGAGGCTGCATAAAACTTTCAGATTTGTTTCATAACTATGACATACTGACATTTGACAGTTGTAAGAGAGAATTTGCGCTTCCTCATAGTGAATACTACCACTATCTCCAGCTTAAACACTGGGTAACACTCCCGCACATTAGAGAGGCAGCTACTAGGGAACTAACACCCCTGGAGCGAATGGTGATACACAAGGCAGGTACCATGAAAGGCGCTATCTCCTCCCTTTACGAAATACTTCTAAACACATTGCACGCACCCCGTGCACGCTACATGTCCTTCTGGGAGCAAGTCCTAGGCAGAGATGTCACCGAAGATGAATGGAAACACGTCTGGGGCGACATCACTAAACACAACAAGTCCATGGCTCTACGGGAAGCCCACTACAAGACGCTACATGACTGGTATTTGTACCCTACCAAGCTCCGACGAATATTCCCCGATACCTCTGATCTTTGCTGGCGGGGTTGTGGGCTCCAGGGAGACTTTCGCCACATCTGGTGGGACTGCCCGAGCATTCGCCCCTTCTGGGAGGAAATTCTCTCCCACCTTAAAGACATGCTGGGATATCCCATTCCCGCCACCATTGAGTATGCCCTCCTGGGCATCAGGGACCCGGCTTTAGAGCACCAAACAAACGCTGACAAGGCGATCATATGGACATGCTTGGGGGCGGCGAAACTCACCATAGCAGCTTTATGGAAAAAGACAGAAACACCAGCGGTCTCGTTGTGGCACGCCCGTTTGTGGAGGATCCTCTCCATGGAACGCTTGGCGGACATTTTTAGGGATAACTATGAGGGCTTCAAACACAAGTGGGGCCCACTGGTCACCTTCCTGTCCCGGGGTCTGCCCTCTGCAGTGTGTCCACCCTCAGTAAAGGCTATGCATCTCTTTCAAGTTTAAGACGACCTCGGTCGGACCAGGAGTAGATCGGCCCCTGGGGCGCGAATGGAGGAGGCCCCACGCCGCATTTTTTAATTCATGGTAACACTTATGCTTCTCAGGGTTATACAGCGCACCTTCTTCACCACCGGGATGGGAGGGGGGGTATGTTTTGGGGGGGAGGGCAAGGGGTATTTTAAGGGTAGGTTCCAGGTTGGAGACCTCCCTCAGGGGTTTGTTTTACCGAAAAATGAGCATCAGTTATCTTGCCGGGGGGCTTGACATGGCCTAGGGTTATTCGAAACTGAGAATCAAAATGGCTGAATGTTCTGCAACCCCGGGGCCTGCGCGCCCCTCTGTGGTTATGCTGTCATTGTGATTTGTTCTTGATGCTTAATAAAAATGAGTTAACAAAAAGAAAACGACCTTCTGAGGCAGCCTCCGAGAAGGCATAACCCCTGAGAGGGACATAGGTACCAAATAATGACCTGACCAACACACCGGAATAGGGTGTGACTGTGAACTGATAGAAGAGGAAGATTTGAGAACACTGGGTCCAGCAAACGGCCTGAAGAGTGAGTGGGACTCTGGACCAGTTGCAACAGCTGACAAGCACTCAGATCAGCTAAGAAATTGCACATCTCCGCTTCCGGGGGATTATCTAAGTGCAGATTCAAATCCCCAATGACACTAAAATTGGCCGCCCTGGTAGCCAAGATATTGACAGTTTCCACAAGCGCCGCCCTAAACTCTTTAGAAGGTCCGGGCGGACGATATATCAGTAACCCTGACATGGTGTAGCAGGCGTTCAGTGAGAGCCCAAAGCGTGTGCACTCACAGCCTACTATGGTCTCTTTAACAAAGGAACAGGTGTAACAAGATTTAAACATCACAGCGATGCCACCCCCTCTAGACTCTCTATTAAGGGTCACAATATTAAAGCCCTGGGGGAGAGCCAAACCTAACACTGACTCTGAGTCGGCAGATAACCAAGTCTCGGTTAAAAAAAGAGCATCACCATGGATAAATGGCTCCTCCCCGGAGGTAACTATAACAGAGCACTTTACTCGCGACCCAAAAAATTCATCTTGACGGGGCCCACTAATCATTCGGTCCGAATTTGGCACGACGCAACTAACTCTCTTGGGTGGGGACGTAAATTAACGTTGGCAACCCCACTTTGGGATTCTGAACCGTTGGGCAGCCTCTGGAGGTCAAAGGGCTTTGATAGATGGGACCTCATTGGCATCGCACAAATCAAGGACATTTGGGGAGACGGGGAGTCAAATCCTTCACCGCATTACAGGCTGAATATGATCTGGCCGACACCGAATATTTCCGGTATGCCCAGATCCTACACTCACTTCGTACGCTTTTACCGAAGGGTACTGCCCCACTTGCGGCCTCACCACTAGAAGACAGAATCCTAGATGGCCACCTACCTGACAAGACGATTTCCCTCATATACAAAAAACTGATAAACAATATGACTGACCCCCTACAAGCATTACGGGAGAAATGGACGGCAGATGGGATCGAGCTAGACGACGAAGACTGGCAAGAGGCAGTGTCCTCTCCTAGAGTGGTCGCTATACCGGCGCGCCTTAGATTGGTCCAGCTAAAAATCCTCCACCGTGTATACATTACCGGGCCACGTTTGATCCATATGGGGAAAACAGAAAAGGGGGAATGCAGGAGAGGCTGTGGTCAAATGGGAACCTTTCTGCACATCATATGGGAATGTAAGTACATCAGTTCGTTCTGGCAGGAGGTACATGAGGTAATATTTGCTGTGCTACGCATCCGTCTCGCCCCGGAGGCGAGGCGTTGCCTCCTAAACATATGGGAACCCACAGACCTCAACACTCACCAGACACAATGGGCTGCCCTGGGTTTTATGATAGCCAAGAGAAACATTGCGCAATTGTGGGGCTCTAGTAAACCACCTACGCTGGAGGCCTGGGAGAGGGATCTTGATTGGTGCATGTTCAGGGAGAAGACGGTCTATGTTGCCTGGGGACGCCCCAAAAATGGACACGTATCTGGAGCCCTTGGAATAGATACCGTGGAGAAATCTGTGCACCTCCTGATTGTTCTGAACCAAGTGTCCCCCTCACCCCGTGATGCTCCCCTCTTATGTCGAACTGTATCCCTCCTCCATTGCACGTCATCATTATTTATCTTCTGTCTGTGTCCTCTGTATTGTTTAGTTGAACCGATGTATGTTTCAATAAAAAGATTTATATTAAAAAAAAAGAGCATCAGGAGATACCTCGGTTAGCAGATCATAGATGTCGGAGTGATGTTTGACTAAGGAACGACAATTGAGGCTTAAAAGTTTAATGTCATTGTTAGAACATGGAGTAGGAGAGGAGGGTGGGGTCAGTGTCCAGGAATTAAATCCACATTTTAAGCAGCAGAACGGGTCCTCTGGAAGGAGGCATAAAGGGTGGTTGCAGGAGCGCAAAACTTTCCTTATAGCCAGGAGATTAGCCAGGGCATAGGTAAGCCTGTCTTTGGCAAAACCGGCAGCATGCCTGGTGTCTGGCGCCGTCCAGGCGCGGACGGGCGCAGACGGGCTTGCCTTAGGAGGCAAACTTACGGTGGGGCGTCAATTCTAATCAACCCACTTCCACTCTCAATCCAGGTCCTCGTGCTGGGTTCTTCAAACAGCCTAGTATTATCACCCCACTTGATTAAATTACTAAGAGACATTTTTGTCCCCTTGTTCTGCCAGCATGTTTGCCAATATTGAACGCAGGGTGATTTACCTATACACTATCATCATCATGTAACAGAGAGAGCGCTATGCTTTACCTCACAGTTCTCTATACACATTTGCCAAGAGTGAGAGCAGGGCAGTGTCCCTGTTCCCTCTAGCTTTATCTTTCTTTCACTGATGTATGTCTAAAAGAAAATAACCACGGCGTCACCAGCGACATCACTGCCCATTGTTTTTCAGTATCACACTAGGTGAATTGGGAAATTGGCAATGTTATTTTTATCATACATTTAATTTTCCTTTGTTTCCTTCACAGTTATAGGCCTAAAGACAGTATCTATAACCATGTTATGTCTGTAGCAAAGTGTGCTCACTGACGAAGAGGGTGAGTGCTTCCACTAACTAATAACACACAATCCGGGAAGCCTTGAAGTATAAGGCCACCATATATATTTCTTTGGTCCTGACGAAGGCCATAAACCCGTAGGAGCTGTTCCAGGCCAAAACATGCCGACCTGACCACTAAGTGTCGTGGACAGATGACTCATCCACTAAACACCACTTTGTTTTTAGACTTATTCCTATCCTACACTTTCCCCTCAATAAAGATTCACCTCCAGGATAGGAGATAACTTCAATCCACTCACCACTGTCAACATCCAGACAGTCCCCCTCCTGGTGGAGGCTTTGATATCACTTGTAGAAGGGGACCTCAAGTGACAAGACCCGATGATGATGCTATCCACCGAACCACACTAAGTGGAGATTACATACACCACAGTCTGTGAACGTGTGGTTGAGGGTCTCCGAGACAAAAAGTTCTGAGACTCTGGTATTGAGACTTATGTGGTTTACCCCCTTTCTGATAGATAACCAGTACCTCTTGGAAGCTGAATGAACCTCTGCTTCTTCCTCCCTCACTTCCACTCTCTCACCAGATGTTCAATTACTGCAGGCAAACCTTTCTATTGCCACCCCAGTTCCAAAAATCATAAGGAAAATTTATAAACAAATGGGACTATCATGACATCATTTGTGAGTCCTCTTAATACGACACTAGCTTCCTCACAAGAATGCCCTTTCCCATCCTCACATACAAATCCACAGGAGACACAAATAACCCCTATGGCTTCAAATCTGCTGCTGCTCCTGTGAGCCAAGAACTTTCCAAAGATATCTACAAAGCGGGCAGGTTGAGTCAAGCAGAAAGAATCAGTGAGCAGACAAATAATTTCAGAGCCATACCCCTTCCACCCTTTCTGGGCAAACACTACAAAGAGTCATCAAATTACAAATGAAAGATCATATTAACAAATTTCGACACCAATGTGGGTTCCGCGAGGGTTGTAGAAGAGAACAACAGCACAAGCAGTGATTGATGATGCTCAAAAAGATATGGGATAAAGGAGAATTTTGTATACCAGTCTCACTTGACCATACAATAGCCTTTGATAGAGGAGATCACAAGTTCCTCAGCAACATCCTGCAGAACCAGATGGAGATTAATGACAAAGTTTCAGCTTGGGTCAGCCGTAACATGAGTGAGAGGCGGTGGAGTTTGGTGACCTTTCAAAGTGGTGCGGGCCAGTATTTTGACTTGAGTTCCAGTGAGCTAAGCATGCAGTCTTGCTTTCTTATCAGAGAGTTTGGTGGGGTTCTACTCTGAAAAAAATATTTTAAAAATGGGGTCAAATAGTGCTTTTCAAAAGTACAAGTTTAAGATAAAGTTGCTCAAAAGCCATAGGCTTTGAAAGAGCGGTCATCAAATACTGAAGCCCTTTTATGATGTGGCAAAGTAATGAACCATGATGCTCTCAAGGAGTAGACATGTTTTTTTTCAAAACATCCTATGGGCTCCCCCGTATGTCAAAAAGTACCTCCATTGTGACAGGGACAGCATTTAGCCATGGGTGCCCCCGATATGCCACCAGTGCCCCCTTATGGCAAATGTTATGTATAATATTCCAATGCTAGAATGTTGCCATATATGTCATCTATAAACCAGGGATGACCCGTATGTCAAACACTACCACTAGTATGACTGGGGAAGCATTATTCCTTGTTGCCCTCCCATCTGCCCAGAAATATCTACAATGTGCGAGCACCCACATTTAGACTTTGATGCCCCATATACAAATAATTGCCTCCAGTATGCCGATGCCAGCATTTTTCCATGAGTGGTCTAAATGCCAAAAATTACCTCTGGTTTGCCAGTGTCAAGTATTTTGCCATGAGTGCCTTATGCCAAGAATTACACATGCCAGCTGTTGGGTAGGGTGTCTGAAGTAATATGCCAATTATTACCTCTAGTACTCCAGTACAAAGTATTACCTATAGCATGCCAGCACTAAGTATTGCTCTGGTATGCCAGTGCAAAGCATTTCTCATGTTATGCCAGTACCAAGTATTGCCTCTAGCATGCCAGTCCCATATTTTATCTCTAGTTCGCTAGTGCCAGCATGTTTTCGCATGTCCTGGTATACTAAGAATTACCTCCAGTGTGCGGGAGCCAGCAAGTTGCAATGGATGTCTCTGTAAGCCAGGAATTACCTTCAGTATGGCAGGGAGAATGTCAGACTCACAAGCACAACTCCACATTCTCACTCACGCTCACTTACACTGACTTACTTACACACTCACACACTTACATTCCCTCACTCACATTCTCCCTCTCACTCATTATCATTCACTCTTTCTCTTCTCCCACTCATTCACGCTCACTTATTTGCACAGACTCGCTCTCACACTCACTTACACTTATTCTCTCATTCTTACTCGTTCATTCACATTGTCTTACATTCATTCACAAATGCACTCACTTTTACTCTCACTCATACTTACTCACTCACACTCGCTTGAACTCACTCTTACTCATTCTCACTCAGTCTCACCGATTCGCACTGGCTCTGACTCACTCAGCCTCATTTATTCTCAGTCACTCTGAGTCAGTCATCCTCACTGCCATTCACTCTCACTGATTCTCACTCACAGTAATACTCACACTCCCTCACTCTCATTCTCAGTCCCTCTTACTCACTTGCACTTATTCTCCCACCATTCTCACTTATTCTAATTTCCATTTACTCTACTTCTCAATCACTCTTTCACTCTCCCTCATTACACTAACTTTTACTCTCGCTTACTCTGACATTCATGTTCATTCTCACTCACTCAGTTGCACTCATTCTTACTTATTTTGACTCTCTCACTTGCACTACTCTTACTCTGTAACTCATCATCATCACTCATTCATTCTCACTCACCCACTCTCTCATACTCACTGTCACCAGCTCTTACTTCATCACTCACTCTATCTCACTTTCATTCAACACACACCTAGACACACAGACACGCTCAGGCCTACAAAGAAAGACTCTTGCTCTCACAGACATACACTCTCAGTCGCATGCATGCACACAACATTTAAAAGCATCTTCTTTACTTACCTCCCTGCCTCACAGGTCCCATTTGGACTCCTGCTGCTCGATTTACCCTCGGGCTAGCCACACAGCCCCTTCCTGCTTCAACAAGCACTGGAGCATGTAAATGAAATCTCGAACCTGTGCAGTCGCATGTACCAGGTTTTATGATATGATATGGAAGGTGACTTATATTGCACGCAGCTACTCCAGGGAGTGTCCCAGTGCGGTACAAGCTGAAAGCCAGAGAGAAAGCAAGCTCAGTTTATCGAGAAGAGCCAGGTTTTCAGCTTCTTTTTAAACAGCCCTGGATCGCTCCTGCAGTGGCGGCTGGTCAGATTTGAAAGTGGTGAGGCGTAAAAAAATGATTGTACTGCAGTGGACAAATGATGCATTTTCACGCAAATTTGAGAAAGCAGGAAGGTTAATAAAGCAATTGTTTATTGCCTTGCTATTTCCCTGTCAAGCAGCATCACACCCCTGTACATCTCCCTTCTATGTTCATTGCCTTGCTATGTCCCTGTCAAACAGCAGCACAACCTTGTATGTCTCTCTTCTATGTTCATCGCCTTCCAGGTGTATGCGTTAATTTTATAATTTGTATATGGTTTGCTGGTGTATAAGACTACTCAATAACTATTCCTGTTCTATATCTACAAGGTTATTCTCTGTGTAAGCTTTCCTAGTAACTAATTATAAATCTACAATAACTATCGATTTCTTGCACATAACTATAAGATTACATAAAGTATAAATCTTCCTGGTGTATAGCTGTAGGATTACACTTTGTGTAACACTTCTTGATGCCTAAATGTGAGACTTGACTTTGTGTAAGTCTTTCTGGTGTATAATTATAATACTACAGGTTGTGTAGGCGTCTCTAATTTATCACTTTAGTATTAGACTTGATGTGCAACTTCTCGATTAAAAAACGTATAGCTAAACAGTTAATAAAACAAATCTTGATTTCGTATTTGCCAATATTATGAAAAGTAGGGTGCATGCTGTTGCATCAACTCTGTTTCTAAGAACTAAAGAAATGAGACGTGTAAACGTAGTGATATTAAATGCTTTGTGTTAACAAATTTAAGAAGCAAAGGGTTACTTCAGTTTTGACCCAGCACTGTGTAATAAGAGAGGGTAATTCAAAATCTATTCAAGGATTTTGAAGTTTCGACATATGATAACTCATCCTAGCAAGCATAGCACAGCAGAATATCAAAACACAGCAAAGCATATCATAACATAATTCAACGAAGCCCAACAAAATAACATACCACAACCCAGTATAGCACACTGTAACTTAAAAAACATAGGTTAATGTGACACGTCACAACACATTAACATAACAAATGACTCGGCATAGCATAACAAAGCATGGTATAGTTTAAGTAACTTAACATAGCACAGCATAGCATAGCTTAAAGCAGCATAACAAAATGTCACATAATATACCACCTCAACATACCGCACAACTCAACAGAACACAACCCAACATAAGAGAAGCCGGCACCGGATTTAGCTTACATTTCCTGCTGTTTTAACCACAAGTAACTGCGAGGCCGAAATGCAGGACACATCTTGCGTTTGCCCGGCCCTAAATGAATGTTGTGAAGTCAGACAGTGTCCACTATGGGACATCAGTGTTGACACAGTACACATCACCGTGGATGTTGGTTATAGACGATAATGTGTTTACAGCGAGCGGGGCAGCAGCAGCGGCTTTTAAAGGGAGTTTGGGGAGAGTTGGAGTATCACCATGTGGCATGTGTGTGTTAACAAATAATAAAATAACAACGTCAACATTAAGCGGACACTCATACCAAGACCAACAACAGGATCTGAACGTGAATAACCATAGAAATGTATGAATCCAATATATTTAATGCCACCATTTTGTCCCCAAACATTAGCCTTCCAGTTTATACAAATACACATACTTTGTTATCAGAAACAGCGGAGAAATTTGTGCCTAAGTGCCTAACATCCTGTTGGTGGAATTTTCTCACCTATGTCTTTCACTAAATAGTTTTTAAAAAGGCATTCAGCAAGACCAAACTCTAAGAATTCCCTTCCCATTTTTATCCATCTTTCATGCTTTCTCTCACAGTCTCTCTATCTCGAGCTTGTTCAATCGCTTTTGAGGTGTCTCACCCTCCATCCCTCCCTACTGCTCTGCATGCTTCTCGCTCCCTTCACCCCACCCATCATTCACCGAATCCACTCAGTGGGGCTGAGGCCCGTGCCGTGCTTCTTTCGTGTTCCCTCCCGCCAGCTGGCTGCCCAGGTGCCTTGATAAAGCAGCCTCATCATCCTGGCATGCCCTGCGACGAGCAGGGGAGTTATCATCTCCGAGGCGGCCTGAGCATGTCATGAAAGAGAGACGCTAATGAGACAGTTCCGTCTCTCTCCGGGGAAGCCGAGTAAGTGTCCCGACCCCCTCTGCCCCAGAATGGGGAAGAAAAACACCTGAGAGACGTATGCTGGAATATTTATTGTCCTATCCATCAGCCTTGACAGGTTATTAATTGTTACATCTGCTATCTGCCAGTGCTTCTCAACTCGGGAGTCCAGCAGTAAACAGGCACTGCTGTATAACGTGGCAGATAGGCAAACAAGAGACGCAAGGAGGAATTCTGCCTGAGGGACAGTCGCGGCCGGTGGAACATGGCAGTCGCGGGTAGGGGACTCGCGTGTAGGGGTCACGGGGGGTTATAATTTAAAAAAATAAAAACTTACCTTACCGGGTCCTGAGTTCCACGCCGCCTCAGCTCCTGGCAGTGGAGGGGTCCCAACAGGAAGCAGCCACAGGCAGCCTCCCTCCCCTCCCCTAAGCCAATCACAACGCTGCAATGGCAGCGTTGTGATTGGTGAGGCGCAGCGGAGAGCGCCCCAGCCGGGCCATTTTCTCTATGTAGGCTGCATGCAGCAGCCTACATAGAGAAAAAGGGAGAGTGCGCATGACTGAGTTGGTTGGCCCTGGGGCCGACCAAACAGTCAGTACCCACAACAGTGGGCAAGCCACTCCCCACTGCCCTCGAGAAGGACCGCCCACCCGCCCGCCCCCAACCAGGCACTCCAGGCACTTCTGCTTGCTAGCAGTGCGAGAAGCAGAAACATAAAATGGTAGTTTTACCATTTTATGTTTCTGCTTCTCGCACTGCGCAGAGCAGTGGGCGACGCCCCACGTCCCTATGGAGGAGCCGCCACTGCGCTCCTGTCTCCTGCTTTTCAAACCACCCTTTTACAACTCTGTGACAGGCTGATTGGCTTCTAGCCCCGGGCACCACTGGACTTAAGCTAACAGTGCCCAGCGCGACCTTTAGCTGTGAAACTTCAGAACATCGCAAATGGGGAGGCACTGAAGCGATCCCGGCTCCTAAGGCTAGAGCTGGGACTTCAGCAGCCCTGGACAATCTATCTTTTTCATGTGCCTGTGCCAGCCATCAAATAGTGTCACTGGCTGCCTCAAGCGGCTGCTGAATACAGAGGAGTATATTTTTCTTATGAGCTTCAAGTCCTTATGAGCTTCATGGCTATGCCGCTCTTATTTTCTGCCCCATTATTATTGTCCCCACAGTGAGTGGCAATTCACAGTGAATGGTAATGGTAATTCATTGTTGGTACAATAAAAAAAGCCCAGAAATCAAGGAAGGCGTACCCCTAAAGCTCATGAGTGTGACCCACCACCGATTAACTGTCTGACACTGGAAAAGTAGGAAATCACTCTACCTGCCCCTCCACATCCTCCACGGCTCCCTAGTGGCCCCAGCACTTTCTTTTTTAATCTATGTCTGTCCACTTGATGAAAAATTGAGAGAAATTGGTAGGGGTAGGTGGAATTTGTGGAGTCGCGTTCCGCAAAGTTCCGCGAAACGGTAAAAAATCTCCGCGAGCTTCGCAAAGTTCCGCGAGCATGCGGAATTGCTTGGTCCGCCCGTTCGCGATGGGTTTTTCGTGTTCGGGGATGCTGTTTGCGTGCTCGGGGGGGAAATATCTCGCGAACTTACCCATCCGGTCGCCAAATGGCGCGGCCATCTTGTTTCACTTGTCCCGCCCGCTCGCGATGCATGTTTCCTGTTCGCGAACGCGGATGTCCGGTGGCGCGTCCAAATGACGTGTTCGCGATCGCACACTCTCGCGGCCCACGTGAACGGATAGGAAAACTCATCGGCGAACGCAGGGATCCCGGTAAGTCGCTACCGCGCGCGCAAACACCCATTTTTAAAGCGCGAACAAGGAAAAAATTCCGCTACGCCGCGGATCGCGGAAGTTTGGGTAATTCCGCGTTCTCCGCGGAACACGGAATTACCAAAATTCTGCAAATTCCGCGAGCGGAACGGAATTTACCGCCCACCCCTAGAAATTGGCCTGAATACGCATCATCACACTGATGATGCTCAGCTTTATTTAAAAATAAATCCTGAACAAGACAAAAAAACGCCAGAAGATTACCCAAAAAAGATTCTCCACCGAATACTAAAATTAATTCAATAGAAGTCTGTAAGAAATGGTGTTACAGGTTGAGGGGGGTGAAATCCTTCTCAAGCAGCAACCACAATTCTTCTCAAGGTGAAGTCAAAAGCAAACTCTAAATTAACGCGTGCTCAAACCTTGGGTAGCTTGGTGCAGAGCAGTCAGGCTTAACTCAGAAGCAATGTATAAAGTATTTGTGCAACACTTCAGACAGTAACACAGTGAGAACACTCACAAAAGGTGCCCACTACAGAGTTAGACAAATAGAGTCGTTTTAATAACCCCGTCGCTCTGCCAGCGGAGTTTGCGGAGTTTAACCAACTCTGCGCTCCACTGGGAACGCGAAGTGGAGGCTAAACTCCGACTCCATGGCGGAGCGGAGTACGTCCCTCAGCCCCTGCGCCACCGGGCCCCAAAAAAGGGTAAAAAAACCCACTTACCTTCTTTCTCGCGTCTGCGGCCCGCGTCCTCCTCGCCGTGGTGTCTCCTCGTTCACGCAGTCCACGCAAGATGTAAAACGTAGGGGGTTGCGACCGGCAACGAGGAGGAGGACGGCGGCAACGAGGAGATGTCCACGGCGAGGAGGGCGGCCCACAGACGTGAGAGAGAAGGTAAGTGGTTTTTTGTACCCTTTTTAAAACAATTTCGGTGGGACTGGGGCGGAGCGCGAAGCGGAGTTCCACAGAGTTTTTTTTAACCCCTTAACTGCTGGGCCTTTTCCCCCCCAGTGCTGAGCCCTTTTTTGGCTATTTGGGGTAGTTCACGATTAGGCCTCTGTAACTTTTTGACCACATAAGGTATCCACGCCAAATTTGCGTCCTTTTCTTCCAACATCATGGTGATTCTAAAGGTACCCAGGGTTTGTGGATTCCCCTGAGAGGATCCAGAAATTAGCCAAAATACAGGTAAATTTTGTTTTTTTGGGGAAAAATTGGAAAAAGGGCTACAAATGAAAGCGTCTGGTTTTTCCCTGCAAACGGTATCAAAAGGGGTTGTGGTGCTGAAATCACCATCTTCCCAGCTTTTAGGGACAAGCAGAATTTTGTCAGAAAACCAAACAATTTTACACAGTTTTGGCATTTTTCTGGGACGTAGCCCATTTTTGCTATTTTTTGTGCTTTCAAACTCTTTCCAGTTAATGGTAGAAATGGGTATGAAAGCAATAATGGATCCTGGAAAGCTATACATTTTAGAACAGTAGACACAATTCTGAATTCATCAAGGGGTCATTTGTGTAGATCCTTCAAGGTTTCTTTATAGAAACTAACCAATGAATATATATAAAAATTGAAAATTAGTTGAAAAAACCGGACATTTGTGTCAACGTTTTTACCTGTAACTTCTTCTAATTATGACAGCTGTTTGAAAGCAATATACCGGTACATCCGATGGACCTTTCTGGTTGTGGGGATATATAGGAATTATAGGTTCACCAAGAACCCGACGAACCCAGAGCCAACAACTGAGAAGCGTCTTGCAATGTTTTTTTATTATGTACCGGGTATATAGCAATTAATTTGGGTAAATATATACATGGAAAAACCTATAAGAAAAACACCTATGTATTTCTGAAATTGGAACAAAATATAGAGTTTAGAAACAGTAGATATTTGCACATTTTCGAAATTGTGAGTACCCATACTAGCATGAGAATTATAGGTCATTTTTCAAAATTACTTCTTTTTATACATTGTCTTTCATTTGGAAGGCAGAAATGCATTGAAAGTCAATAGGTAATAACAGTTGCTCTACAATTCTATGTTATCCTAAGTCTCCCGATAAAAATGGTACATCACTTGTGTGGGTAGGCCTAGTGCCCGCGACAGAAAACGGCTCAAAACGCAACGTGGACACACTTTATTTTTACAGTGACAACTGACCCTTTTTTACAAAGTGCCTAGCTGTAGATTTTGAACCCTAGCTCTGCCGGCACCTAGGGAAACCTAGCAAACATATATATTTTTGAAAACTAGACACCCAGGGGAATCCAGGATGGGGTGACTTGGCTGGCTCTCACCAGGTTCTGTTACCCAGAATCCCTTGCAAACCTAAACAATTGTAAAAAAACACATTTTCCTCACATTTCTGTGGTGGAAAGTTCTGGAATCTGCGTGGATCCACAAAATTCCACCCACCCCGCGTTCCCCATAGTCTTCCGAGAAAATGGTACCTCACTTGTGTGGGAGGCCCAAGTACCCGCGACAGGAAACGGCCCAAAACGCAACATGGACACACCACATTTTCGCAGTGAAAACGGACCCTTTTTTGCAAAGTGCCTAGCTGTAGATTTTGAACCCTCGCTCTACCGGCACCTAGGGAAACCTAGCAAACCTATACATTTTTGAAAACTAGACACCCAGGGGAATCCAGGATGGGGTGACTTGGCTGGCTCTCACCAGGTTCTATTACCCAGAATCCCTTGCAAACCTAAACAATATAAAAAAAAACACATTTTCCTCACATTTCTGTGGTGGAAAGTTCTGGAATCTGCGTGGATCCGCAAAATTCCACCCACCCCGCGTTCCCAAAGTCTTCCGAGAAAAATGGTACCTCACTTGTGTGGGAGGCCCAAGTACCCGCGTCAGGAAACGACCCAAAACGCAACGTGGACACACCACATTTTAGCAGTGAAGACGGACCCTTTTTTTACAAAGTGCCTAGCTGTAGGTTTTGAACCCTAGCTCTGCCGGCACCTAGGGAAACCTAGCAAACCTATACATTTTTGAAAACTAGACACCCAGGGGAATCCAGGATGGGGTGACTTGGCTGGCTCTCACCAGGTTCTGTTACCCAGAATCCCTTGCAAACCTACAAAATTGTCAAACAAAACACATTTTCCTCACATTTCTGTGGTGGAAAGTTCTGGAATCTGCGTGGATCCACAAAATTCCACCCACCCCGCGTTCCCCAAAGTCTTCCGAGAAAATGGTACCTCACTTGTGTGGGAGGCCCAAGTACCCGTGACAGGAAACGGCCCAAAACGCAACGTGGACACATCACATTTTCGCAGTGAAAACGGACCCTTTTTTGCAAAGTGCCTAACTGTAGATTTTGAACCCTAACTCTGCCGGCACCTAGGGAAACCTAGCAAACCTATACATTTTTGAAAACTAGAAACACAGGGGAATCCAGGATGGGGTGACTTGGCTGGCTCTCACCAGGTTCTGTTACCGAGAATCCCTTGCAAACCTAAAAATTGTCCAAAAAACAAATTTTCCTCACATTTCTGTGGTGGAAAGTTGTGGAATCTGTGTGGATACACAAAATTCCACCCACCCCGTGTTCCTCAAAGTCTTCCGAGAAAAATGGTACCTCACTTGTGTGGGAGGCCCAAGTACCCGCGACAGAAAACGGCCCAAAACACAACGTGGACACACCACATTTTCGCAGTGAAAACGGACCCTTTTTTTGTAAAGTGCCTAGCTGTAGATTTTGAACCCTAGCTCTGCCGGCAACTAGGGAAACCTAGCAATCCTATACATTTTTGAAAACTAGACACCCAGGGGAATCCAGGATGGGGTGACTTGGCTGGCTCTCACCAGGTTCTGTTACCCAGAATCCCTTGAAAACCTAAAAAATTGTCCAAAAAAACACATTTTCCTCACATTTCTGTGGTGGAAAGTTCTGGAATCTGCGTGGATCCACAAAATTCCACCCACCCCGCGTTTGCCAAAGTCTTCTGAGAAAAATGGTACCTCACTTGTGTGGGAGGCCCAAGTACCCGTGACAGGAAATGGCCCAAAACGCAATGAGGACACACCACATTTTCGCAGTGAAAACGGACCCTTTTTTTGCAAAGTGCCTAGCTGTAGATTTTGAACCCTAGCTCTGCCGGCACCTAGGGAAACCTAGCAAACCTATACATTTTTGAAAACTAGACACCCAGGGGAATCCAGGATGGGGTGACTTGGCTGGCTCTCACCAGGTTCTGTGACCGTGAATCCCTTGCAAACCTAAAAAATTGTCAAAAAAAACACATTTTCCTCACATTTCTGTGGTGGAAAGTTCTGGAATCTGCGTGGATCCACAAAATTCCACCCACCCCGCGTTCCCCAAAGTCTTCCGAGAAACATGGTACCTCACTTGTGTGGGAGGCCCAAGGACCCGCGACAGGAAACGGCCCAAAACACAACGTGGACACAAAACATTTTCGCAGTGAAAACGGACCTTTTTTTGCAAAGTGCCTAGCTGTAGATTTTGATCCCTCGCTCTGCCGGCACCTAGGGAAACCTAGCAAACCTATACATTTTTGAAAACTAGACACCCAGGGAATCCAGGATGGGGTGACTTGGCTGGCTCTCACCAGGTTCTGTTACCCAGAATCCCTTGCAAACCTAAACAATTGTCAAAAAACCACAATTTCCTCACATTTCTGTGGTGGAAAGTTCTGGAATCTGCGTGGATCCACAAAATTCCACCCACCCCGCATTCCCCAAAGTCTTCCGAGAAAAATGGTACCTCACTTGTGTGGGAGGCCCAAGTACCCGCAACAGGAAACGGCCCAAAACGCAACGTGGACAGACCACATTTTCGCAGTGAAAACGGACCCTTTTTTTGCAAAGTGCCTAGCTGTAGATTTTGAACCCTAGCTCTGCCGGCACCTAGGGTAACCTAGCAAACCTATACATTTTTGAAAACTAGACACCCAGGGGAATCCAGGATGGGGTGACTTGGCTGGCTCTCACCAGGTTCTGTTACCCAGAATCCCTTGCAAACCTACAAAATTGTCAAAAAAAACACATTTTCCTCACATTTCTGTGGTGGAAAGTTCTGGAATCTGCGTGGATCCACAAAATTCCACCCAACCCGCGTTCTCCAAAGTCTTCCGAGAAAAATGGTACCTCATTTGTGTGGGAGGCCCAAGTACCCGCGACAGGAAACGGCCCAAAACGCAACGTGGACACACCACATTTTCGCAGTGAAAACGGACCCTTTTTTGCAAAGTGCCTAGCTGTAGATTTTTAACCCTAGCTCTGCCGGCACCTAGGGAAACCTAGCCAATCTATACATTTTTGAAACTAGACACCCAGGGGAATCCAGGATGGGGTGACTGGGCTGGCTCTCACCAGGTTCTGTTACCCAGAATCCCTTGCAAACCTATAAAATTGTTAAAAGAAACACATTTTCCTCACATTTCTGTGGTGGAAAGTTCTGGAATCTGCGTGGATCCACAAAATTCCACCCACCCCGTGTTCCCCAAAGTCTTCCGAGAAAAATGGTACCTCACTTGTGTGGGAGGCCCAAGTACCCGACACAGGAAACGGCCCAAAACGCAACGTGGACAGACCACATTTTCGCAGTGAAAACGGACCCTTTTTTTGCAAAGTGCCTTGCTGTAGATTTTGAACCCTAGCTCTGCCGGCACCAAGGGAAACCTAGCAAACCTATACATTTTTGAAAACTAGACACCCAGGGGAATCCAGGATGGGGTGACTTGGCTGGCTCTCACCAGGTTCTGTTACCCAGAATCCCTTGCAAACCTAAACAATTGTAAAAAAACACATTTTCCTCACATTTCTGTGGTGGAAAGTTCTGGAATCTGCGTGGATCCACAAAATTCCACCCACCCCGCGTTCTCCAAAGTCTTCTGAGAAAAATGGTACCTCACATGTGTGGGAGGCCCAAGTACCCGCGACAGGAAACGGCCCAAAACGCAACATGGAAACACCACATTTTTGCAGTGAAAACGGACCCTTTTTTTGCAAAGTGCCTAGCTGTAGATTTTTAACCCTAGCTCTGCCGGCACCTAGGGAAACCTAGCCAACCTATACATTTTTGAAACTAGACACCCAGGGGAATCCAGGATGGGGTGACTTGGCTGGCTCACACCAGGTTCTGTTACCGAGAATCCCTTGCAAACCTAAAAATTGTTAAAAAACACATTTTCCTCACATTTCTGTGGTGGAAAGTTCTGGAATCTGCGTGGATCCACAAAATTCCACCCACCCCGCGTTCCCCAAAGTCTTCCGAGAAAAATGGTACCTCACTTGTGTGGGAGGCCCAAGTACCCGCGACAGGAAACGGCCCAAAACGCAACGTGGACACACCACATTTTCGCAGTGAAAACGGACCCTTTTTTTGCAAAGTGCCTAGCTGTAGATTTTTAACCCTAGCTCTGCCGGCACCTAGGGAAACCTAGCCAACCTATACATTTTTGAAACTAGACACCCAGGGGAATCCAGGATGGGGTGACTGGGCTGGCTCTCACCAGGTTCTGTTACCCAAAATCCCTTGCAAACCTATAAAATTGTTAAAAGAAACACATTTTCCTCACATTTCTGTGGTGGAAAGTTCTGGAATCTGTGTGGATCCACAAAATTCCACCCACCCCGTGTTCCCCAAAGTCTTCCGAGAAAAATGGTACCTCACTTGTGTGGGAGGCCCAAGTACCCGCGACAGGAAACGGCCCAAAACGCAACGTGGACAGACCACATTTTCGCAGTGAAAACGGACCCTTTTTTGCAAAGTGCCTTGCTGTAGATTTTGAACCCTAGCTCTGCCGGCACCTAGGGAAACCTTGCAAACCTATACATTTTTGAAAACTAGACACCCAGGGAATCCAGGATGGGGTGACTTGGCTGGCTCTCACCAGGTTCTGTTACCCAGAATCCCTTGCAAACCTAAACAATTGTCAAAAAAACACATTTTCCTCACATTTCTGTGGTGGAAAGTTCTGGAATCTGCGTGGATCCACAAAATTCCACCCACCCCGCGTTCTCCAAAGTCTTCTGAGAAAAATGGTACCTCACATGTGTGGGAGGCCCAAGTACCCGCGACAGGAAACGGCCCAAAACGCAACATGGAAACACCACATTTTCGCAGTGAAAACGGACCCTTTTTTGCAAAGTGCCTAGCTGTAGATTTTTAACCCTAGCTCTGCCGGCACCTAGGGAAACCTAGCCAACCTATACATTTTTGAAACTAGACACCCAGGGGAATCCAGGATGGGGTGACTTGGCTGGCTCACACCAGGTTCTGTTACCGAGAATCCCTTGCAAACCTAAAAATTGTTAAAAAACACATTTTCCTCACATTTCTGTGGTGGAAAGTTCTGGAATCTGCGTGGATCCACAAAATTCCACCCACCCCGCGTTCCCCAAAGTCTTCCGAGAAAAATGGTACCTCACTTGTGTGGGAGGCCCAAGTACCCGCGACAGGAAACGGCCCAAAACGCAACGTGGACACACCACATTTTCGCAGTGAAAACGGACCCTTTTTGCAAAGTGCCTAGCTGTAGATTTTGAACCCTAGCTCTGCCGGCACCTAGGGAAACCTAGCAAACCTATACATTTTTGAAAACTAGACACCCAGGGGAATCCAGGATGGGGTGACTTGGCTGGCTCTCACCAGGTTCTGTTACCCAGAATCCCTTGCAAACCTACAAAATTGTCAAACAAAACACATTTTCCTCACATTTCTGTGGTGGAAAGTTCTGGAATCTGCGTGGATCCACAAAATTCCACCCACCCCGCGTTCCCCAAAGTCTTCCGAGAAAAATGGTACCTCACTTGTGTGGGAGGCCCAAGTACCCGCGACAGGAAACGGCCCAAAACGCAACGTGGACACATCACATTTTTGCAGTGAAAACGGACCCTTTTTTTGCAAAGTGCCTAACTGTAGATTTTGAACCCTAACTCTGCCGGCACCTAGGGAAACCTAGCAAACCTATACATTTTTGAAAACTAGAATCACAGGGGAATCCAGGATGGGGTGACTTGGCTGGCTCTCACCAGGGTCTGTTACCGAGAATCCCTTGCAAACCTAAAAAATTGTCCAAAAAAACAAATTTTCCTCACATTTCTGTGGTGGAAAGTTGTGGAATCTGTGTGGATACACAAAATTCCACCAACCCCGCGTTCCTCAAAGTCTTCCGAGAAAAATGGTACCTCACTTGTGTGGGAGGCCCAAGTACCCGCGACAGAAAACGGCCCAAAACACAACGTGGACACACCACATTTTCGCAGTGAAAACGGACCCTTTTTTTGTAAAGTGCCTAGCTGTAGATTTTGAACCCTAGCTCTGCCGGCAACTAGGGAAACCTAGCAATCCTATACATTTTTGAAAACTAGACCCCCAGGGAATCCAGGATGGGGTGACTTGGCTGGCTCTCACCAGGTTCTGTTACCCAGAATCCCTTGCAAACCTAAACAATTGTCAAAAAAACCACAATTTCCTCACATTTCTGTGGTGGAAAGTTCTGGAATCTGCGTGGATCCACAAAATTCCACCCACCCCGCATTCCCCAAAGTCTTCCGAGAAAAATGGTACCTCACTTGTGTGGGAGGCCCAAGTACCCGCGACAGGAAACGGCCCAAAACGCAACGTGGACAGACCACATTTTCGCAGTGAAAACGGACCCTTTTTTTGCAAAGTGCCTAGCTGTAGATTTTGAACCCTAGCTCTGCCGGCACCTAGGGAAACCTAGCAAACCTATACATTTTTGAAAACTAGACACCCAGGGGAATCCAGGATGGGGTGACTTGGCTGGCTCTCACCAGGTTCTGTTACCCAGAATCCCTTGCAAACCTACAAAATTGTCAAAAAAAACACATTTTCCTCACATTTCTGTGGTGGTAAGTTCTGGAATCTGCGTGGATCCACAAAATTCCACCCAACCCGCGTTCTCCAAAGTCTTCCGAGAAAAATGGTACCTCATTTGTGTGGGAGGCCCAAGTACCCGCGACAGGAAACGGCCCAAAACGCAACGTGGACACACCACATTTTCGCAGTGAAAACTGACCCTTTTTTTGCAAAGTGCCTAGCTGTAGATTTTTAACCCTAGCTCTGCCGGCACCTACGGAAACCTAGCCAACCTATACATTTTTGAAACTAGACACCCAGGGGAATCCAGGATGGGGTGACTGGGCTGGCTCTCACCAGGTTCTGTTACCCAGAATCCCTTGCAAACCTATAAAATTGTTAAAAGAAACACATTTTCCTCACATTTCTGTGGTGGAAAGTTCTGGAATCTGCGTGGATCCACAAAATTCCACCCACCCCGTGTTCCCCAAAGTCTTCCGAGAAAAATGGTACCTCACTTGTGTGGGAGGCCCAAGTACCCGCGACAGGAAACGGCCCAAAACGCAACGTGGACAGACCACATTTTCGCAGTGAAAACGGACCCTTTTTTTGCAAAGTGCCTTGCTGTAGATTTTGAACCCTAGCTCTGCCGGCACCTAGGGAAACCTAGCAAACCTATACATTTTTGAAAACTAGACACCCAGGGGAATCCAGGATGGGGTGACTTAGCTGGCTCTCACCAGGTTCTGTTACCCAGAATCCCTTGCAAACCTAAACAATTGTCAAAAAACACATTTTGCTCACATTTCTGTGGTGGAAAGTTCTGGAATCTGCGTGGATCCACAAAATTCCACCCACCCCGCGTTCTCCAAAGTCTTCTGAGAAAAATGGTACCTCACATGTGTGGGAGGCCCAAGTACCCGCGACAGGAAACTGCCCAAAACGCAACATGGAAACACCACATTTTCGCAGTGAAAACGGACCCTTTTTTTGCAAAGGGCCTAGCTGTAGATTTTTAACCCTAGCTCTGCCGGCACCTAGGAAACCTAGCCAACCTATACATTTTTGAAACTAGACACCCAGGGGAATCCAGGATGGGGTGACTTGGCTGGCTCACACCAGGTTCTGTTACCGAGAATCCCTTGCAAACCTAAAAAATTGTTAAAAAACACATTTTCCTCACATTTCTGTGGTGGAAAGTTCTGGAATCTGCGTGGATCCACAAAATTCCACTCACCCCGCGTTCCCCAAAGTCTTCCGAGAAAAATGGTACCTCACTTGTGTGGGAGGCCCAAGTACCCGCGACAGGAAACGGCCCAAAACGCAACGTGGACACATCACATTTTCGCAGTGAAAACGGACCCTTTTTTTGCAAAGTGCCTAACTGTAGATTTTGAACCCTAGCTCTGCCGGCACCTAGGGAAACCTAGCAAACCTATACATTTTTGAAAACTAGATACCCAGGGGAATCCAGGATGGGGTGACTTGGCTGGCTCTCACAAGGTTCTGTTACCCAGAATCCCTTGCAAACCTAACAAATTGTCAAAAAAAACACATTTTCCTCACATTTCTGTGGTGGAAAGTTCTGGAATCTGCGTGGATCCACAAAATTCCACCCACCCCGCATTCCCCAAAGTCTTCCGAGAAAAATGGTATCTCACTTGTGTGGGAGGCCCAAGTACCCGCGACAGGAAACGGCCCAAAACGCAACGTGAACACACCACATTTTCGCAGTGAAAACGGACCTTTTTTTGCAAAGTGCCTAGCTGTAGATTTTTAACCCTAGCTCTGCCGGCACCTAGGGAAACCTAGCCAACCTATACATTTTTGAAACTAGACACCCAGGGGAATCCAGGATGGGGTGACTTGGCTGGCTCACACCAGGTTCTGTTACCGAAAATCCCTTGCAAACCTAAAAAATTGTTAAAAAACACATTTTCCTCACATTTCTGTGGTGGAAAGTTCTGGAATCTGCGTGGATCCACAAAATTCCACTCACCCCGCGTTCCCCAAAGTCTTCCGAGAAAAATGGTACCTCACTTGTGTGGGAGGCCCAACTACCCGCGACAGGAAACGGCCCAAAACTCAACGTGGACACATCACATTTTCGCAGTGAAAACGGACCCTTTTTTGCAAAGTGCCTAACTGTAGATTTTGAACCCTAGCTCTGCCGGCACCTAGGGAAACCTAGCAAACCTATACATTTTTGAAAACTAGATACCCAGGGGAATCCAGGATGGGGTGACTTGGCTGGCTCTCACAAGGTTCTGTTACCCAGAATCCCTTGCAAACCTAAAAAATTGTCAAAAGAAACACATTTTCCTCACATTTCTGTGGTGGAAAGTTCTGGAATCTGCGTGGATCCACAAAATTCCACCCACCCCGCATTCCCCAAAGTCTTCCGAGAAAAATGGTATCTCACTTGTGTGGGAGGCCCAAGTACCCGCGACAGGAAACGGCCCAAAACGCAACGTGAACACACCACATTTTCTCAGTGAAAACTGACCCTTTTTTTTGCAAAGTGCCTAGCTGTAGATTTTGAACCCTAGCTCTGCCGGCACCTAGGGAAACCTAGCAAACCTATACATTTTTAAAAACTAGACACCCAGGGAAATCCAGGATGGGGTGACTTGGCTGGCTCTCACCAGGTTCTGTTACCGAGAATCCCTTGCAAACCTAATAAATTGTCAAAAAAAACACATTTTCCTCACATTTCTGTGGTAGAAAGTTCTGGAATCTGCGTGGATCCACAAAATTCCACCCACCCCGCGTTCGCCAAAGTCTTCCGAGAAAAATGGTACCTCACTTGTGTGGGAGGCCCAAGTACCCGTGACAGGAAACGGCCCAAAACGCAACGTGGACACACCACATTTTCGCCGTGAAAACGGACCCTTTTTGCAAAGTGCCTAGCTGTAGATTTTGAACCCTAGCTCTTCCGGCACCTAGGGAAACCTAGCAAACCTATACATTTTTGAAAACTAGACACCCAGGGGAATCCAGGATGGGGTGACTTGGCTGGCTCAGACCAGGTTCCGTTACCCAGAATCCCTGGTAAACCCCAATAATTGTCCAAAAAAACCACATTTTCCTCACATTTCTGTGGTGGAAAGTTCTGGAATCTGCGTGGATCCACAAAATTCCACCCACCCCGCGTTCCCCAAAGTCTTCCGAGAAAAATGGTACCTCACTTGTGTGGGAGGCCCAAGTACCCGCGACAGGCAAGGGCCCAAAACTTATTGAGGGTACATCAAAATTGCCTATCACAAAACAACCTGGTTTTGCAAGGGGGGTCACCTGGGTTTTTGACCCCGTGCTCGGCGGCAAGCTAGGGAAATGTTATATCTAGGTTTCTACCTTACATCTTCCCTGTTTCTCTGCCTCTGCTGTTCAGCCAGTGAGAGTAGAATGTTAGTGTGAATGTGATGTCATTGGAATGTTGGGTATGCTGTGAGTGGGACTGTCAGTTGGATCCTGGGCTGAGCGGCAGAGAAGCTGCTCCTGGTGGGGCTTTATTACATCTATACTGGAAAACCTATCTGAACATCTAAGATCAATAAACTTATCATCTGTAACCTAACCAAGACTACTGGAACAACTTACCTACGATATAACATAAATTGGCGACGAGTTGGATTCAAAACCATGCGTGAGGACTTACTTCAAGCTTAAAAAGGTACTTTTATACAAGATTTTACTTAAAAAAAGAACTTACCTAAGGATCTTACGCCCTCCCGCCCCACCAGTGTCCATATTCACCGGACAGCCCATAGACAAGGCGTAAATTTCCTGCTACCTGCTTCTTCCTGCCTGATTTCTACTGCCTGCTTCTTACTGGGCATGTTTCCTGCTACATGTCTTTCCAACCTGATTCCTGCTACTTTAAAATTTCTACCATTGTGTGGATCCGGCATCTTCAAAGATTGGCACTATATCTAAGAACCCATTTTACAGGACGCATGTTTCCTGCTACATCTTCTTCCTGCCTGATTCCTGCTGCCTTTGTCTGCCAAATACTGCCTGTACCTCATCCTGTGTACCTACTCTTTCTACATGGGAAACACTAACGTTGCACCCAGCAAGCAATTTGAGCAAGCGCCATCCATACAAACTGCCGATGTACCCTGGCTCTACATCAGAGGTGTAGGAGGAGCACTTCCCAAACCCGTTGTGTATTTTGGGATGCTTTCGTGGAACCAGTGACTAGCATCAACTATGCCAAGAATCAACTTTGGACACCCCAGAGACTGAGCTTTGCTTACTCGCTGACACTTTACATGGATCCTGTTTGGTGGCAAGTATTGTGAACATTTTGAGGTAAATCATAATTGATTTAATTATGGGCCTCGGTTTCCCCTCTACATTTGGCAGTTCAACCGTCCTGTCGTGGTTTGAAAACAACGCGCGCCATGCTCAGCACGCGCTCTTACCTTCTCGTGGATCCTCTGATCTTCAGTGACGCTTTCGAATCCTTCTCCGTCTCAGCGTTACCGTGCAGCAATTTTGGGTGCACGCACTTGCCTACAACCACCCAGCGCTGCGTCACCGAACGTGCCGCCATCTTGCGGTTGGACTCATCAAGCTGTTCTCAGCATATGAAGTGTCTCGCAGGATTCAACGTACTTCAGCATCTTGCCAACCACGTTTTTCTTTTCTTGCGTGCCAATAAAGTATTTCAAGCGTTGATGTCATGCAGCACCTGGGCTTTGCTGACAGTTTCCCTCTCCTGGCCTTGCTGTCTTGTGCACCTCCGCAGTGCGCTTCAGTTACACTGCCTCCGTACTTCTCGTCTGAGAAACTGAATTTTCAAGGGATCCATCATTTATTTGGAGCTGTCACTTTGCCTTACATTCTACATGCCGGAGCAATTGTATTTATTTAGATGTGACATATCTCAAGGAGTGAAGTCACTCTTCTTCATTTTTACCTTACAGCGCTTACTGCCAGCGTCCTCTATAGGGTAATCTTCAACCAAGGTACTGTTTTCTTATCGCTACATCTTCTTTAAGCCCAGCATGTTTTCTTACGGACCACGGTGACTACTTTATTTGTTTTAGTTCATTGTTTTGAGACTTATACCAACTTTATCATTTTTATTTCTGTAACTAATACTGTGCTACATTTCTTTAATGTACTGCCATATTGCCTATTCCATGTTCATTTTCTCATCTTTGGCTCCCATTACTACGGTGCTCTATTATTATGCATTTTTATGTTTCTACGTATACCTACATTGATTTTTTGCTATGTTACCATGCTAAAGTTTACTTATTTACCTGTATTGATTTATTCTTGGATGTACCTTTGATCATATTACTTTATACATGCTACTGTGTTAGTAATGTATTTGTTGCATGGCATGCAGGTTCTTACGTTTTGCAGTCTGTACTTGGTTATGGAGCATTTTTCTTGTTCCTTTGATTCTTTACATGATTTTTACTTACGGTGCATTTGTTATATTGTGCGCAAGTTTTCATACGTGGTCTAACTTGAGGTGTGACTGAATTTTATTTGCTGTGTAGTTCAGTTCACCCAGATCGCACTTTCCCTGGAGCATTTTTCTTTTCCTCTGATTCTTTACATGATTTTGTTTTATTGTGCGCAGGTTTTCATATGTGGTCTAACTTGAGGTGTGACTGTACTTTTAATTTTTATGTTGTGCAGCTCTCCTGATCGCATTTTCTTTGCACTTTCATGCGTGGTCTAACTTGAGGTGTGACTGTACTTTTGCTTTATATGTTGTGCAGCTCTCCCAGATCGCATTTTCCTTGCACTTTCATGCATGGTCTAACTTGAGGTGTGACTGTACTTTTGATTTACGTGTGGTGCAGCTCACCCAGATCGCATTTTCCTTGCATTTACTGCTTGGGGATTCACTATTTTGTGTTTTCACCTCTGCTTGATTTCTGGTAGGGTGTAAGTCACCCGTTATTTACTTATGATTGCTTTCTGTTTGGGTGTTTTTCTCTTCCTGCTTTTGGAATTCACCTTTGCTTGCTTTCTGTTTTGGGTGCTGGTCACCTTTTGCTTACATTTGTTCTTGTCGTTTTCCTTCTTCCTGCTGTGTTCAGTGTTTCCATCCTCCTCGCCAGTCTGGCCAGTTGGTGTGGTTGTGGTGGTTACATTGGTGCACTATTTCTTTGTTAATTTTTCGTGGTATACCTCTTTCTTGTTCATGTATGTACGTTCTTTTACTATTTCCTTCCTTTTGAAACTTCTTGCTTCAATTTTTTGCTCTGCTAAGGAAGGAGATGTGTGTCTTTTCTAGTTTTCAATTTCCTTTACTCTATCTTCGTGTTTACTCATTGCATTACCGTTTACATTTCGCAATTTCTTTTCCTTATTGCTTCCTTTTACATCACCTTTCTACTTGCTTATTTTAGCATGTTTTTCATAACTTATGTGCAATTTGCTATACTTCTTCTGGCAAGTTTCTTCAGTATTACTGTGATGTTACTGCAATGTTACTATTTATATTTGCTTTCTCTTTGTTCATTTTATAAAGAGGGAAGGTGTGTTATATCTAGGTTTCTACCTTACATCTTCCCTGTTTCTCTGCCTCTGCTGTTCAGCCAGTGAGAGTAGAATGTTAGTGTGAATGTGATGTCATTGGAATGTTGGGTATGCTGTGAGTGGGACTGTCAGTTGGATCCTGGGCTGAGCGGCAGAGAAGCTGCTCCTGGTGGGGCTTTATTACATCTATACTGGAAAACCTATCTGAACATCTAAGATCAATAAACTTATCATCTGTAACCTAACCAAGACTACTGGAACAACTTACCTACGATATAACAGGAAACCTACCAAACCCACATATTTCTGAAAACTAGACACCTGGGGGGTTCCAAGGAGGTATGGCTTGCGTTGATCCCCCAACGTCTTCTTACCCAGAATCCCCTGCAAACCTCAAATTTAGCTGCAAAAAATCACTTTTTCCACACATTTTTGTGTGGAAAGTTGATGGAATCACCGGGCTGACACGAATTTCCTATCACCCAGCGTTCCTCCAGGACTCCCATCAAAATGGTGCCTCACTGCGTGGGAGGCCCAAGTACCCACGACAGGAAACGGCCCAAAACGTATTGAGGAGACATCAAAATTGCCTATCACAAAAAGCCCTGGTTTTGCAAGGGGTCACCTGGGTTTTGGCCCGTGCTCGGCGGCCAGCTAGAGAAACCTACCAAACCCACATATTCTGAAAACTAGACACCCAGGGAATTCCAGGGAGGTATGGCTTGCGTGGATCCCCCAATGTTTTCTTACCCAGAATCCCCTGCAAACCTCAAATTTAGCTGAAAAATCACTTTTTCCACACATTTGTGTGTGGAAAGTTGTGGCATCACCGGGATGACACAAAATTCCTATCATCCAGCGTTCCCCCGGGCCTCCCGATAAAAATGGTGCCTCACTCGCGTGGGAGGCCCAAGTACCAGCGACAGGAAACGGCCCAAAACGTATTGAGGAGACATCAAAATTGCCTATCACAAAAAGACCTGGTTTTGCAAGGGTCACCTGGGTTTTGGCCCCGTGCTCGGCGGCCAGCTAGGAAACCTACCAAACCCACATATTTCTGATAACTAGATACCCGGGTATTCCAGAGAGGTATGGCTTGCGTGGATCCCCCAACGTTTTCTTACCCAGAATCCCTGCAAACCTCAAATGTAGCTGAAAAAATCACTTTTTCCACACATTTTTGTGTTGGAAAGTTGTAGCATCACCGGGCTGACACAAATTTCCTACCACCCAGCGTCTCCGGTCTCCCAATAAAAATGGTGCCTCATTCGTGTGGGAGGCCCAAGTACCCGCGACAGGTAACGGCCCAAAACATTTTGTGATAGGCAATTTTGATGTTGCCTCAATACGTTTTGGGCCCTTGCCTGTCGCGGGTACTTGGACCTCCTACACGAGTGAGGCACCATTTTTATCGGGAGACCCGGGGGAACGCTGGGTGGGAGGAAATTTGTGTCAGCCCGGTGATGCCACAACTTTCCCACACAAAAATGTGTGGAAAAAGTGATTTTTTTCAGCTAAATTTGAGGTTTGCAGGGGATTCTGGGTAAGAAAACGTTGGGTGATCCACGCAAGCCATACCTCCCTGGAATCCCCAGGGTGTCTAGTTTTCAGAAATGTGTGGGTTTGGTAGGTTTCCCTAGATGGCCGCCGAGCACGGGCCAAAAACCCAGGTGACCCCCTTGCAAAACCAGGTCTTTTTGTGATAGGCAATTTTGATGTCGCCTTAATACGTTTTGGGCCCTTGCCTGTCGCGGGTACTTGGGCCTCCCACACGAGTGAGCCACCATTTTTATTGAGAGACCTGGGGGAACGCTGGGTGGTAAGAAATTCGTGTCAGCCTGGTGATGCCACAGCTTTCCCACGCAAAAATGTGTGGAAAAAGTGATTTTTTTCAGCTAAATTTGAGGTTTGCAGGGGATTCTGGGTAAGAAAACGTTGGGTGATCCACGCAAGCCATACCTCCCTGGAATCCCCCGGGTGTCTAGTTTTCAGAAATGTGTGGGTTTGGTAGGTTTACCTAGCTTGCCGCCGAGCACGGGGTCAAAAATCCAGGTGACCCCCTCGCAAAACCAGGTTGTTTTGTGATAGGCAATTTTGATGTCTCCTCAATACGTTTTGGGCCCTTGCCTGTCGCGTGTACTTGGGCCTCCCACACGAGTGAGGCACCATTTTTATCGGGAGACCTAGGGGAACGCTAGGTGGTAGGAAATTCATGTCAGCCCAGTGATGCATCAACTTTCCCACACAAAAATGTGTGAAAAAAGTGATTTTTCCAGCTAAATTTGAGGTTTGCAGGGGATTCTGGGTAAGAAAACGTTGGGTGATCCACGCAAGCCATACCTCCCTGGAATCCCCGGGTGTCTAGTTCTCAGAAATGTGTGGGTTTGGTAGGTTTCTCTAGCTGGCCGCCGAGCACGGGGCCAAAAACCCAGGTGACCCCCTTGCAAAACCAGGTCTTTTTGTGATAGGCAATTTTGATGTCGCCTTAATACGTTTTGAGCCCTTGCCTGTCGCAGGTACTTGGGCCTCCCACACAAGTGAGGCACCATTTTTATCGGGAGACCTGGGGGAACGCTAGGTGGTAGGAAATTCGTGTCAGACCAGAGATCCCACAACTTTCCCACACAAAAATGTGTGGAAAAAGAGGTTTTTTCAACTAAATATGAGGTTAGCAGGGCATGTTGGGTAAAAAAAAGCAGTGAGAGCCACGCAAGTCATTCACCCTTGTACTTCCCCCTTTGTCTACTACTCAAAAATGTGAAGGTTTGCCTAGGTGACGACTGAGCTAGGGCAGAAAGTCCCCTGCTACCCATTTTGACAAAAAAAAAAGCTTACAAAAGGCCATTAAACCGCCACAAATATAAATCTAACACTAATTTGATAAAGCTAATCCACCACTTACACAGGTTGGTTTTAGCACCTCCAGAATCGCTGGCTTCAAAGCACAAATACTTATCAAAGTATATAAATAATGAAGCCAAGCCTTCTGAAGGGGAGCCATAAAGCCACATCAAGGCACCAACCACTTTATGGTCCATTCACACGCCATTCACACACCACACACAAGACTTCCATGCCGCCAGCCACGGGCCCAAACAACCATATCACTTGCACTCACACAAACATACCGCCGCCATGCAAGGGCCCATCACATTCATATGCCACAAGACATAATGAGTTTGACTATATTTTACCACCTATCAAATCTCCACCTCCTTCTTCCTGAACGTTACCGAACGCATGCCCAGTGAACCTATACTAATGGCTTCCATGACAGCCACATGAGGCTCACGAAGACATGTCTTTCATGCACCTTTAGTGCACTCACTATGCTAAATCTAACTCCTTCCAGTTTGTGGATGCAAGTTGGGGGTGCACGAGTATGCCGCAAAAACATTTCTCGAGCTGAGCAAGCATATCTACCTTTGAAACTAAGGCAAACATGCTGGAAATTTTCAAAAGATAACATCATAAACTATGAACGGATGAATGTGAAACACGGGTAGTCCGTGACAACGTAGCATATGTCCAATCCACCCACGTAGCTACGTGAAGTACAGCTTCAACTACACGTAGCTATGCAAATTGCATAGTGCGTAGCTGTGCGCTTGACTGCACTGTACAATAATTACCAAAAGCAAACTTGTACAGTGCAAGTTAAGATAAAATAAATATCTCTGTCTTTATATGCTAAAAATGCATATAGTCATTTCACTAAAGTGAAAACAAAAGTTAAACAGCAGTGAGAGAGGTGATGATTTTGGTATCCTCACTAACTTAGGAGAGAACCAACAACCAAGCAGATGTCTTGAAAACAAAAGCACATCTTATTGAACGATTCCTCCTAGGACCACCCCAAGCACAGTTATGGGCAAAAATACAATCCCAACCAAAGGCCCTGCAAAGCATTATGGGACGAGATTAGCAGTGGGCAGTGAATATTATAGTGTCCAATATCAAAATAATTCTACAAAGAGCTGCAGTTCAACTAGTCGTTACTAGGTGTCGTCCCTCAAGAGTGAAATGCAAAAGTATTGAAAACCTTTCATGAAGCTTTTGCATTTGACTCGTGAGGGACGACACCCAGTGACGACTAGTTGAACTGCAGCTCTTTGTAGAATTATTTTGATATTGGACACTATAATATTCACTGCCCACTGCTAATCTCGTCCCATAATGCTTTGCAGGGCCTTGGTTGGGATTGTATTTTTGCCCATAACTGTGCTTGGGGTGG
The DNA here is from genome assembly GCA_963921515.1 of Calotriton arnoldi. NCBI lineage: Eukaryota > Metazoa > Chordata > Amphibia > Caudata > Salamandridae > Calotriton > Calotriton arnoldi. Next base: position 373,453 of record CAWUFW010004660.1, on the reverse strand, counting down.
TCCTAGGAGGAAGGGACCACCATTGAATCGTTCACATGATATGCTTTTTGTGTTCAAGGCATCTGCTTGGTCCTCCCCCTAGGTTAGGGGGACTCCAAAATCATCACCTCTCTCATTGCTTGATATTTTATTGTCAAAATTCATTTTTGTGAATTGGTTATATGCTTTTTAGCATAAAAATTGCTTTATCAAAGCATTTGAAGGAGTTTATTATTAAGCCTGTGTGTAGCTGTGTAGCTTGACTGCACTGTACAATAATTACCAAAAGCAAACTTGTACAGTGCAAGATAAGATAAAATAAATATCTCTGTCTTTATATGTTAAAATTGCATATAGTCATTTCACTAAAGTGAAAACAAAAAGTTAAACAGCAGTGAGAGAGGTGATGATTTTGGTATCCTCGCTAACTTAGGGAGAGAACCAAGCAGATGTCTTGAAAACAAAAAGCACATCTTATTGAATGATTAGGTGGTGGTCCCATCCTCTTAGGACCACCCCAAGCACAGTTATTGGCAAAAATACAATCCCAACCAAAGGCCCTGCAAAGCATTATGGGACGAGATTAGCAGTGGGCAGTGAATATTATAGTGTCCAATATCAAAATAATTCTACAAAGAGCTGCAGTTCAACTAGTCGTTACTAGGTGTCGTCCCTCAAGAGTGAAATGCAAAAGTATTGAAAACCTTTCATGAAGCTTTTGCATTTGACTCGTGAGGACGACACCCAGTGACGACTAGTTGAACTGCAGCTCTTTGTAGAATTATTTTGATATTGGACACTATAATATTCACTGCCCACTGCTAATCTCGTCCCATAATGCTTTGCAGGGCCTTTGGTTGGGCTTGTATTTTGCCCATAACTGTGCTTGGGGTGGTCCTAGGAGGAAGGGACCACCATTGAATCGTTCACATGATATGCTTTTTGTGTTCAAGGCATCTGCTTGGTCCTCCCCTAGGTTAGGGGAACTCCAAAATCATCACCTCTCTCATTGCTTGATATTTTATTGTCAAAATTCATTTTTGTGAATTGGTTATATGCTTTTTAGCATAAAAATTGCTTTATCAAAGCATTTGAAGGAGTTTATTATACTCCTGCTACGCTACGTTTATTAGCACAGTTGTAGTAGCACAAACTTTGCATGCTTCGTGAGCGTAGCAAAGTATAATGCCCAGGGTTAACTGTAATGCACTTATCATACAGCAAACTGACCATCTACTAAGTTCTAACGGAGGATGAACATGGCAAGCAGCATTGACCCATAGGTACTACAGTAAATGCAGTGTGAGTGTGGCAGCAATGGATTTGAATACATGGGTGAAGATGAAGTCTGGACGTGTATCTATACTACCTTTACTATCTGCCTTCTACCTTTGCAATATTCCTCGGAAAGCGCACCTACCGTAAGCTGTTCTAACCCGTTCGTGTGTCTGTCCTCAGAGTCCTGAGTAATCCTGTCCAATTGTTAAGAGACCCTATACTAATGCCTTCCATCTCTAGCTACTTGAAGCTTGAGTGAACATTTCTGTCACGTGCTATCAATGCTCTCACAATGCTCTATCCAACTCCTTCCAGTTTGTGGATGCAAGTTGGGGGGTGCCCGAGTATGCCGCAAAAACATTCCTCGAGCTGAGCAAGCATATCTACCTTTGAAACTAAGGCAAACATGCTGGAAATTTTCAAAAGCTTCCTAAAGAGAACATCATAAACTACGAAGAACGGTTGAATGTGAAACACGGGTACTCCATGACAACGTGGCATATGTTCTGTCCACCAGTATGTGCGGCATGGGGACTATAATGCACTTGTCAATTGGCGAACAGAACAACTACCACGTTCTGAAAGCAGATAAAGGTGTTGAGAAGTCCATGATTTCCTGAAGTAGCGGAAGAAATATTCTGCAGCTGCTTGCGTAGTGAAGGAGTGGCCCACAGACAGTAGGTATCCATTCACACCAATTGAAAGGTTTACCTATTGGCAGCTCCACCTCAGTCAATTTCCCAGTATTTTGCTTTAGTGTGATACAACATAAAGCAAGTAGGAAAACAGAAGGCAGGCTTACTTGGGCACTGGGGACAGTAAACACGAGTCTCCTGCCTCTTTCCTGCATCGAGCACACTTTACAACGACGACAAGGTCGCTCCTTTTTGGGTGTTGCAGGAATTTTATCAGCAAAGTGTCGCTCCTGCAGCCTTGCCACGTCCTCCAGAACACATGAAGTGGAGGCTGCTGCTTCTGTAGCAGTGAGACTTTCAATCACAGACAACTGAAAGTCAAGGAAAGACATGAGTCTTCCTGTGGTGGTCTCACGATAAACAACAGACGCATTGTATGTTGCCATATGGATCAGGTGCGTAAACAGTTTCTTATACCAAGTGCGAGTTTTACGACTCGCATTGTATGGCTGAAGAACCTGGTCGTTTTTGTCCACTCCGCCCATGTACTTGTTGTAATCAAGTATACAGGTGGGCTTGTGGACTTCGGCCATCTGACCCCAAACCGTGACAGGGAAGTGCTCACAGCATGAATTGTAGTGAGCACGTACACGTCACGCCTATCTGAGAACTTGACTGCGAGCAGTTCGTTGGAACGCAACGCAGTGCTCTGGGATTTCTGGAGCTTCTTGCAAACAAGCTCCTGCGGGAATCCTTTGCGGCGACAACGAATGTGCCGCAAGCCACGGTGCCAGCTTTGTAGAGCTCACTGAACAGCTCTACTCCTGTATAGAAATTGTCCACATAAAGGTTATAACCTTTGTGAAGAAGTGGCTGGACAAGCTCCCATACGATCTTTCCTATGACCCCTAGCGTGGGAGGGCAACCTACAGGGTTAAGAGTTGTGTCCTTCCCTGTATACACTCTCAAGCTGTACACATAGCCAGTCGAGCTCTCACACAGCATGTACAGCTTGATGCCATAGCGAGCGCGTTTGCTCGGAATGTACTGCCTAAACAGCAGCCGCCCTTTATACAAGATCAAGGACTCCTCAATGGCTATATTCTTTCCAGGAGTATAAACCTCTGGAAACCTGGCAGACAAATGTTCCACGACAGGCCGAATTTTGAACAACCTGTCATGGTCTGGATGGTCCCGGGGCATTGCAGCAGAATTGTCATTGAAATGCAGCATGCGCTGCAATAGCAAAAAACGATCTCTGCTCATGTATGGTGCGAAGATGGGGGTTAACCAAACCGTGCGAGTAGACCAGTAGGATAGCAAGGTTGGTTTATGCACTACCCCCATTTTAAGCGTGAGGCCCAAAAATATCTTCAACTCCCCTAAAGAAGTGGGAGTCCACTTGCGCGCCCTAGAATGAGGCCCAAGAGTGCCTCCTTGCTCCCTCAGAAATTGTTCGGCACGCAAATTTGTTTGCTGCACAATTTCGTCAAGGAAGTCAACATCCAAAAAGAGATGGAAGTAGTCAATTGGCCAAAAATTCGCCGTATCGACTTTACATCCAGCGTCACCAGTGAAAGGCGGAATTTGGGGCTGAACTAAATTGGGAGGCTGTCAAGACAGCACTCCATCTGTGCTTGCGGCCGCACGTGCCTGCACTCTGGGTTGCTCTAACCTGTTACTGGTGTCCTGCTGCACAGACTGTGCTGGCAAAGGGACAGCACGACTGACATCGTCTCCTTCAGAATCGCTGGAAGATGAGTCGTCGGAAGGAACTGCGCCGACTGAAAAATCACTCCCAGATTCGGCTCCATTGTCCTCTCCCTCAGATGCTGTCTCAGTATCTGCTGTCTCAGTCTCTGATCCTGCCTCAGAACTGGCCTCCAGAACCAGACTTAGGGCCTGGGCAGCATTCATCCAACGATATGCCATCTCTGCTAGTGCCTAAAACTATCCTTTTAAAACACTATCCTACGTAGAAGGCAGATAGCTTGTTGGTTTTAAAGTGTAGGTGGGTGTGTGCGTGAGTGAAGTGTTTAACAGTAAATAATGACGAAGTCACCTTACCTTTCCTTTGCGAAATCCAGTACGCTCTCCAAAAAGACTAAGAAAGAGAGAAAAAAGACACAGTATTACTTTACCTTGCCACATACCCATCATCGCAGCCTTTTGGCGCTGGTGAAAGCCAGTGCGACCAGCAATTTGGCGCCAAGATGCCTACGGGTGAACGTGTGCTTTACAATTGCACACTATGACCTCCTTTGACTCCCTCACTACCATCCTTGCAAACGTGCCCCTCATCTCTCCATAGCCCCTCTCTCACATACATTTCATCTGTTTCAAAGTGTTTCTACTGCGTGGCTTTACTAATCCACTTAGCTATCCACATAATACAGATCTGTTCTTTCCAGCATGACCTTTATGGCGTCAAAACTGCCACTAGACAAAAGTCAGATATCTCTATCTAGCAGGAATTTTTATTTGTACTCTGCAGCAGTACCACTCTTTACTGCCTTTCATGTAACTTCAAAGCCCCGTTTCCTTGTTTCCCAAAAGAAAAACAGCACTCGCGGAGGCAGTTGCTAGAGTTTATTGGCAACGCAACAGAGCTTGGATAAATATCGCGGGCGCACCCCGCGTTTGTAAAGCACCCGTCCGCGAGTGCGCCGTTCACGGTGCATCAAAGAGCATATATATATATATATATATATATATATATATATATATATATATATATATATATATATTCACTGAAAAAAAAAATAGGTTTTAGGGACAGTTATAGTTAGTTGGACATTGCACTCGTACAAAACCCGTGAAATTCCCCCGTTATAGTTAGTTCAGGTAACTATAATGCGTGCCCCAGCAATGCACTGCTGATGACGTCACATATTACATCACTCATGACATGGTCAGTGACATCACTGATGACATCTCAAATGACATCACTGATGACATCACTGATGACATCATCCATGTGATAATTTGATGCATCTTCTCACACCCTAATATAACTTTTGATACACCCACTGTAAATTACAGACTGCCATTGTCAAAACCATAGACACTCCAACACCAATTACTATATACACACTCACTGATTCTTAGGTCTACACACACACATCTACTCACTCACCCGTACAGTCACTCATACTTATAGTCACTCAGTACAGGACTATTATATGCACTCATACACCTATATAAACACTCACACACCGCCACTCATCCATAGAGGTACTCACACACCTAGTCAGTCATGCAAAAATTAAGCACACACCCATTTACTCACCTATACAGTTTTACACACACCAACTCACTTACTCATACAAATACTAGCACATTCTTCAGTGATGTCATCAGTGATGTCACTGACCAGGTCATGAGTGATGTAATATGTGACGTCATCAGCAGTGCATTGCGGGGGCGCGAGTTATAGTTACCTGAACTAACTATAACGGGGGAATTTCACGGGTTTTGTACGAGTGCAATGTCCAACTAACTATAACTGTCCCTAAAACCTATGGTTTTTTCAGTGAATTTCAAAGGTTTTTTAAATGCTAATTTCTAACTATAACGTGTCTGAAACCTATGGTTTTTTCACTGAATTTCAAAGGTTTTTTAAATGCTAATTTCTAACTATAACGTGCCTGAATCCTATGGTTTTTAAGTGAATTTCAAAGGTTTTTAAATGCTAATTTCTAACAATAACATGCCCCGCCCCTCCCTTCACCACTGTGCAAACGCGCCCCGTGGCGCGTTTTTAAGTTGGGGGATTAAGTTCCCTTGAATCATGAAGGGTCCCTGGGGTCCAACTAGCCCACCCTGTACCTCCAGTATGCGCCAGGAGCTGCGTTGCAGAGAGGTGTTCAGAGGCCACGCCCCTTTACACCTCTCTGCAACGCAGCTCTGTGGCGCTTTCTGGACGTACCTGGTGGGCTAGTTGGCCCCAGGACCCTCAGGATAGAAGGGGATTTAATTCCCCATCTTAAAACGCGCCACGGGGCCTGTTTGCACACATGTCACCTGAAGCCCCGCCCCCTCCCTTCACCACTGTGCAAACGCGCCCCGAGGCGCGTTTTAAGTTGGGGGATTAACTCCCCTTGAATCCTGAGGGTCCCTGGAGTCCAAGTAGCCCACCATGTACCTCCAAAAAACGCCACAGAGCTGCGTTTGCGAGAGGTGTAAAAAGGGGCGTGGCCTGGACCACCTCGCTGCAACCCAGCCCTGTGGCGCTTACTGGAGGTACCTGGTGGGCTAGTTGGCCCCCAGGGACCCCCAGTCTTGAAGGGGAATTCATTTCCCAACTTAAAACGCACCACAGGGCCCGTTTGCAGAGTGTTGCTGGGAGGGGGCGGGGCCTCGGCACGATCGCGTGTTTTTTTGTTTTTTGGAAGGGGGGCTGTGTGGCCTCCCTTCTTTTTACTTTTTTTGGGCCCTGGGGACCCCATCCCCCAAAGCCTGACCCCTTTTTTAATGTAAAAAAAAAAAAATGAACGGGAAGGGGGCTGCGTGGGCCCCCTGCCGTGGCCAACTCCGCCCCGGGGACCCCATCCCCCGGGCATGGCCAGATTTTCTTTTTTTTTTTATGGAGGGGGCTGCGTGGCCCCTCTCCTGAGGCCTCTACTGGCCCCGGGGACCCCATCCCCCAAGGCCGGCCTTTATTTATTTTTGTAAAAAAAAATTCATTTTGGGGAGGGAGGCCGCGTGGCCCCCCTCCCGGGCCACTTGTAGCCCCAGGGACCCCATCCCCCGGGGCTGGCCCTCTCCGTTGGGGACCGTGGGGGATCCCCAATCCCCCCACGGTCCCGCCGGCTCCCCGCGTCCTGCGGGAGCCGGCATTGCTTTTCCATATGGGGAGCTGCTAACATGCAGCTCCCCGTGTAGAAAAGCAATTTGCTTTGAATTTTGGAAGAGAGAGCAGGTTTCCCTGCTCTCACTTCCAATATCCAAAGCAGTTTGCTATGACAGGACGGGAGCCGCGAGGCTCCCGTCCTGTCATAGCAAACTACCGTGTTCCGGGGGTAGGCACCCCGGGACACTGCAGGAGCCGGCCCTGGGGGTGGCGGTCCCCAGGGCCACCACAGGCTCCAGGAGGGGGGCCGCGCGGCCCCCTCCCAACATTAGCAAAGCCCCGGGGAGGTGGTGGTCCCCGGGGCTCGGGGGCCCGTAACGGACCCCCATATTTAAAGATTTAGTGCCCGGGGAGGTGGCAGTCCCGGGGCATGTGGGGGCTGGAGCCCCCCACACAACTAATAATTTTAAAAAAAGAAGCCCCAGGGGTGGCGGTCCCCGGGGCTGCGGGAGGGCCGAGAGCCCTCCTGCACCATTTATTTGTAAAGCCCCGTGGGGGGGCAGTCCCCGGGACTTGGGGGGCCTTAGAGGCCCCCCACATAAAATATAAACCCACCCCCGCATGCCCCGGGACTTGGGCCACCCGGGGGCAAAATAGCATCGAAGCGCGGGAGACCGCGCTTCGATTGCTTTTATCGGCGGGATCCGCGCACCCTAAGCGCATCCCGCCGATTTTGTTTTTTTAAAAAATGCTTTTTTCTGCCCAGGGGGTCCTTGTGGGACCCCCTGAGCACACCAAGGGGGTCAGGGTGTTTCTACCCTGCCCCCTTTGTGAGTTTTGCGCACTTGTTTCAATTCAATTCAAATTCAAATTCAGCTTTATTCGATTTTTTCTTACAGTAAAAATCATAAAAGCACAATTAAAAGAGACATTTCAATTATAATACACAGTAAAAAGCAATCAGAGTCACATACTTAAAAAAAATGTTTTACATCGTGCTCCTGAATCTAATAACAGACTTTAAAAAAGAGATAATAGCCATTAAGATCATTTGATTTTCTAAGGATTGTAATTTCAAAAGAGCTATTCTACATTGTCTTAAGCCCATACTCCTCAGAATAGGTAATAAAAACCTTTTCCTGGGAGAGGTATAAAATTTACAAAATAAAATGCAATGCAACGTAGTTTGAGTCGAAATGTCATCACAGGGGCATGGTAATAAGTTTCTCGACCAGTCATTGATTTCAGGGAAGGTAATCATTCTATGAAAAATTCCAAAACGAAAACGAGTTAGAAGCATACGCCCAAAGCTTCCCTGTTCCTGCACTAAATAGGGTTGAATACCTGAGCATGTTGTAATCAAAAGGTTGTTCATGACCGATCTTTTCTCTCTCTCAATGAACCATCGCTTATTTTCTAAGTGGGTCAGACATTCTGATTTTAAGGTTTTTCTAGGGATTGTTACCATAATCTCCGGAGTTTCAAAATATTCAGGATGGCCAATTTCGTTCGACATATTTTTGATGAACTTAAACCATGGTATATTAGCCACCCTGTCCAAAGTTAAACAGTCCATAATTACATCACGATTAAAACCAGTCTCCGGTGAAGCCCACACCTTATGCCAGAGTAGAAGCGGGTTAAGACTAATAATATCAGAGATAAATGGCAGACCAAGTTCCGTATGGCAATTAAAAGTAGCTGTGGAACTAGGGACTGCCAGCAGATAACGAGTGAAGGCATTTTCACAACGTTGAATATGTTGCACATCTGCAGATCCCCAGATACCTGCCCCATATATCGCTGTAGAAATACATTTTGATTTGTAAATGGCCAATAGCTCAGGGACAGGTCTGCAGCCCAATTTCCTTGAGAAATTAATAACCGCACCTATTGCTCTTGAAAACATTAGCTTTCTTGCCTGCGTGGCCGCATTCCAGGACCCTGTCCGATCAAAGTTAATTCCCAAATAGGAGAACTTATCAGTACTTTCAATTTTTTTATTGTCAATAAAAATATCACATATTTTTCTTTGTTTTTTTCCACAGCTCATTGTATATGTCTTGCTGATGTTTACTTTTAGGCCCCTATCAAGCATATAATTGGCAAAGTTAGTGACAGTTCTTTGCAAGCCTATTTGCGTCCGCGCCATGATAACTGCGTCATCCGCATAAAGTAAAATGGGGACAGGGGTGTTATTAATAATCGGGTAGTCCTGCCGGCGTTCAGTCAAGAATTGACCAAGGCTATTAATATATAGGGAAAAAGGAAAGGGGCAAGTATACAGCCTTGCCTCACTCCCTTTTTATACGGAACTTAGCTGTACACTCCCCCTGTCTCCCATAACGAACCCTTGCCCCAGACTCCCTGTACAGTTCCTTAATAAATGAAAGCAAAGGTGGATCGACTTCCATATCTTTAAGGACACTCCACAGCTTATCATGTATTACGCAGTCAAACGCTGAACTGAGGTCAACAAATGTCAAAAAAGTTTACCCTCCTTTGCTAAAGTATATTTACTTATGATCAAGGTTAAATTGAGGCCTTGCTCAATCGTACCAAGCCCTGGTCTAAACCCATATTGCAGGTTAGACAACACACCTGTCTCTTCCGCCCATAATTGTAGCTTATTTAGAATTACCCTCCCTACTACTTTCAGGAGGGAATCTAAGAGGGAGATTGGGCGATAACACCTTGGTTCATTTCTATCCCCTTTTTAAAAATAGGAATTAATATTGCATCCGACCATGTAGGAATAAAACCATAACGACTACAAAAAATTAAAACATTAGTTAAAAGTGGGGCCCACAGCTCAATATTAGATTTATAAATGTCCACCGGGACGCCATCCGGTCCTGGTGCTTTACCAGAAGCACTCTCTATTATGGCCCTGGTGACTTCCACCAACGAGAGTCCAATAGATATAGGAAAAGCTGCAGTCTGTACATTATCATCGGTCGCCTTGACTACTGAGGATACCTCGTTGTCTCCAATGGTCTCATCATTATAGAGGCACGAGAAATATTCTACCCACTTATCCTCTGTAATAACAATGTCTATAATATCAGTGTCCCTGTTAACAAAAAAGGGGCATTCACAGCTTTCCAAAAGCCATTATTATCCTTCCTTAAGCATGCCTGGTGTAACGCCTGCCACGCCTCTGATCTCAATTGTGCTTTACGCTTTTTTATCGCCTGCCGGTATTTAGTTCTAGCCTGTTTTATTTCCTCCCTTGACCTAATCTCGCTATGCAGTACCTTCTTCAAATGAGTATGGGCCTTGCTACATTCCATATCAAACCAACCCTGTGACTTATGCGTACCCTGTTTCTGCTTCCTGGTAAGTAATTTCTGAACCTCGCTTGTAATATTAAGGAAGGCATTTAGGACTACCGTATAGTCCCTTTCCTCGGAAAGACAGGTTTCAAAATCATCACTAGTCCTATTTACAAGTTGCTTTAAAAAAGCGGCAGGATCCACCCCTGCCCATTTTAGAGAATATCCGTTTGTGCTTGAGAGATTAATATTAAGATTATAATGTAAATCCTTGTTATTCTTACTTCTAACCGACCTCTCCAAATTAAAGGCCACACTAATTGGATAATGATCACTCATTAGAATACCATGAGTTACAAAAGTACAGACATTACAGGAATACCTATTTGACACTAAAACAAAGTCAATAATTGAATTGCACCCCCTTCCATTAAAAGTTGGCTCAAAAGGAACTGGGGGAATACACAATTCATTTGCATATCCCAAATCAAATTGAAATACAATTTCATTTAACAGGTCCCCCAGTGTTATATGTAAAAAGTGGGCCAGCTCATCTTCTTCATCTTTACCTAGGCCACAAATACCCCGTTGACTATGTGGACACAAAAAACAATTAAAATCCCCACCCCATACAATGCACATATCACCAGACATTTTATCTTCTAGATTACTCAATGTTTGCCTCAAGTTTGTTAACACGCTCATAGTCTCATTTTTAGGGATATTATTGTAAAAGTTAATTATTACTGTACCCTTTCCTCCAACCATATACAATAATAAGATCTGATAATAATCAGTCACAATTAGAAGTTTCAAATTAATCACCCCTGCCGTGTTAAAGACGTAAATACATAGCCCCCTTTATTACGCCCTTGCTCGCTGCTGATTGCCGGTGTGTGAAAAGTTCGAAAACCAATGATATGTTTTTCTTCAACTGACCAGGTTTCTTGGAGGCAGATTATAGAATATTCTTCTACGAAAGATAGCCATTGGGGGTCTCTCACTTTAGAAGATAAACCCGCAATATTCCAGAACAGTATTTTACATACATCAGCTGTAACGTCCTTTGCATGTCCCCCTAGGGCCCTCTCACTTATCACCTCGTCATAAAAATTATCCCCGCCCCTAATTGGTATTTCTACGTATTTAATACTGGCTTCAGTGTTACCTTCGGGGGTTGTAAAATTATCCTCTATGACCACACCTTCTATTGATTGATCTAAGCTCAATATACGATCTATTCTATTCTCAGACAGCAAATCCTGACCACACTCCTGCTCATATGAAATATCACCGGAAGGTGATAAAGTTTCCTGCCCTAATTGTCCATCCCCCTCAAACACTGTATTCTTGGTCAATCTATATCTTCCAGAGTGGTTAACAGGTCAAAACGATTATAAAGCGGGAGGTGACATGATCTCATTGAGTCTGCCTGGTGATCCCTTACATAATTTTTATTTAAAGAATTCACAACTGGTGGCAAATAAAAAGCATCCAGGGGTAAGACATTAATTTCTGTATAATTAAAACATGCATTCCCAGCCCTTGTAAGAATTGCGTGCACTAATGCAGGATCACTGAAGGTCAGAACAATACAATCTCCCTGAAATGTTTTCCGGCCCTTGCCCACCCATGTAACCCTTCTGACCATTTTAAAATTTTTAAATAATGCCTCAGTGAGACCGGTTTTACTTCCTAGCCAGTGAAGAGATTTATTACGAAGTCCCTCCCATGTTTCATGCAATGATGTATGCCGTATGGGTGCATTGGCTAAAATGACTATATATGGAGTGGCAGCCGGTGGGAGATCAAGGACATTATGTTCTAGATTCTCTAGATGTACCCTTATCCCAGTATCAGATCCTTTCTTCTCTATTAAGGGTTTATTTTGAGCATTATTAACTTGCAATTTGTTACCGGGGGAATTGCTCTTTGAGTATCTGAGCATAAAGTTTCTACAGGTCTAGTCCTTGTAGAATGAGTCCCTACCTGTGGGATTAAGGGTTGACTACGAGAATGGTTATCAGCTCCTTGCGTATTCGCCCCTCTGTGATAACCATGTTATCTCCTCTCAAACACCCCTCTAAATTAGCCACTCTTTCTGTTAATTTTCCTAGGGCGCCAACCATATAGCTATATAGATCATCAATTTTCCTCGAAATCTTTTCTAGTTCAATAGTTTGGCCCTCGATTTGCGAATTCACCGTAGGTCTCCTTGCACTACCAGGGTTTTTATGTACAACAGTTTTTAGTTGTTTACCCAAGTTTTTCCTTTTCTTAGACAACGACTTTTTGCTTGGGCTCACAGAGCTCTTCCCAACAATATATTCCGCTTGAGACCCCTCCGACCCCTCAGGATTTTTACAACGTTTCGAGGGTGGTTGGGGATCATCTTCTGGCTCACTTACAAATAAGAGATCAGACGTCTCCTGTATACACCCATTTTGAACACCCATAGCAATTTGTCCCTCACACACTGTTATAACAGATTTAATAGGGGGCTAACATGTACATTATTTCCAGTTAGCGATCCCAGCCTCCCTTGAGTAAGAGTCTCTTCTACGGTATTTATTTGCTCCTCGATGGCCCCCATAGCACCAGTCAAGTAGTTCATCAGGGATTTCTGACCTCCCGTTTTTTGGACTGAGATAGCTGTGTGGCCCGTCTTCCTTTTACCCATTCCTAAGCGGGAACTTCTCAGTCAGATGAGAAAAATCGGGAAATCCCAAGGACTCACCAGATATGAGTGTATGTCCACCCCACCTTAGGGATGTGGCCCAGCCCAGTCTCTGCGCACTTGTTTCTTCTGCCTCGGTTCTACCGAGGGACAAAATGGCTGCCAACACTTCCTGATTTGGAGTGTTGACAGCCAGTTGACAGCCAATTAGCATGCAGCTCGTGATCGGGACGGTGCGCGCAGGGTGCGCTCAGGGTGCGCGGATCCGACGCGGCCATAGATATATATGTGATTTTACTTGTGATTTTCTCAGGAACTACTGAACGGATTTACACCATTTAAGCAAAAGGCACAAGTCTGAACCAAGGGCTACCTCTTTGCCAAATTTGGTATAATTCCGTTCAGCAGTTCGGGCTGTAGCCGCGATGAACGGTTCCTATGGAAAAATAAATGGGGAAAACACGTTTTGGGACCCTCTTTTTTCTCGGCCCCCGCTTGACAAATCACCCCGAGACTTTCAGGATAGGAGCGGACCGGAGCGCCCCAACAAGTTGAAAAATTTTGCAAAGATTCGTCAACCGGCGTCAACATTATTTCAAATAGAATGTTGCGGATTTCCTATGGAAAATAGGTCCTAACTATAACTATCTACTGGCGACCGCCAGTAGATAATAATATATATATATATATATATATATATATATATATATATATATATATATATATATATATATATATATATATATTATATATATATATATATATATCCAACTCCACGATGCCACGCAAGGAGTTCACAGCCTTGACAGGGCTGCCAGTGCTCCAGGAGTGGGGCTTCCTGAATATAAACACCAACTAATCCTCCTTTCACATCAAAAGAAGTGCACCAGCACTGGTTGTGTCGTTTTTAAAATCATTTAATTCATGGAACATCACAGAAGCAATGAAGCTCACACTCCCAACGTTTCTGCTCGCCAGAGCCTTGATCACGGGAAAGCTCTCTGATTTTCGAATTGCCCATGTGATTGATTTAAAAACGCAGACCGTATTCTTTTGCAGAGTGCGCAAGGGAATAATTAACCAACTTCAAATGCACGGAGAAAAGCACAGTAACAACCTTAACCATCTACATTACTCAGTGATTGATTGCATACCAGCACTTATGAGGGGTGGCAACCGGGAGAAGCTCCTGCGACAACTAGAGAGCAAATACATCATTGAATTTAATACTAAGTGCCCCGCAGGACTGAACATCAGTGAGGATATGCACAACTTCCTATAAAACGGAGTCACATATGATGTTTAAACTAAAACATCCCATATCATCTAATAGCATTTAGGCCTATGGTGTCCATTCTAACAAACTAAATTCATGAACCCATTTAAAACATCTCAGATAAATCAGAACTACATCTGTCTGTAACCTTGGCTCCCATCTCTGATACCCTGTACTATTTGTGCCATAAATTTTGTATAACCTGACTTCTTTTTCAGTACACTGATTAACTTATGTTTTGTTTGCATATGACTTAATATACTTTAATTTGAGCATGTCATTTGTAACCTACTACTATGAAAAGCCACGCGTGATTGTGTTAAGTGGACTTTGTTAATAATTGAAATAATTTTAGTTTCTTGATTACACATATACCCTGTGTGAATATCCAGTTAACACATTGGACCATACTGCTCCGTCCAATTTTGCCAATTAGTATTCACACATAGTCTCACTCTTTTAACCCAACACTCCCCTCCCTTTCACATTACACACTATTAGCACCCACGTATGAATAGTACCAGTTGACTTTTTAACATTTTTTTCCCCACACCTGGCACCAAGCGGTAAGAAACATATTATGGCTGGCATATATATATATATTTTCTCGCGGCGCTTTTTAAACTTAAATTTAATTTATATTAATTAAATATAGCGCAAACGGCATAACTCACTGAGGTATGACAGATCACCCGGCAACAGATATACTCTAATACATGAGTGTACACTTGGCAATAGTTAGCCTGCCCAATTATACTCAGCCTCTTTGAGTTAGATCACGCCAGACCATTGTGACACTCCATTCACACACGGGTCACTTACCGTGATCTTCGCATTTGCCTCGTATTTCCACGGTTTTAGGACTCATGAAACCTTATCGCGAACGCAGTGGCGCCACAAAACACATAGACAGGCAACTTCTGCAACATGCACAGCCGTTCTAATGCTCATACCTTCCCACACACACAAGCGTTACAGATGCCTTCTATCTCCATGTAGATATACTGCACAGTGCCTGGTTAACTGCTGACTCACCTGCAGCAGTTAACATATCACTACAGTAAAGTAGCTTACTGTAGTAAAAGTGCCAACTCATGTGGTAAAATGTTAAACACGGTAGCAGTAAACTATCACTACAGTAAAGTAGCTTACTGTAGTAAAAGTGCCAACTCATGTGGTAAAATGTTAAACACTGTAAAAAGACTACTACTCACCACCTATGTATGTAAAGCACCCTTTCACATGCAGTGCACTATGTGAACAAGGCCGCATGTCTGGCGGCCGAAACGCGTCATTTTGGACATTGATACTTAAATAAAGACACTTTGCCATCATCACTGCCTTGGAGTCTGTGCCCTCATGTTGCGCCGCTGTGGCTGGATACTTTGGGATTCACATGCTGATATATGTATCTATATACACATATATATGTATATAGATACACATATATACATATATCATCTACAGAGAGAAAGAGACTCTCTCTCTCTCTCTATATATATATATATATAAAGAAAGAGATATCTCTCTTTCTCCATTTTTTTTTTATAGCTATGGCTTCCTTGGGGGCCGATTGTGGCCCCCACGGAAAGCACATGGCTATAAAAAAAAATTGCCCCCACAGGGGGTCGGCCACTGAGCAGGAGGACCGACCCCCTGCCAATTTCGGCGCCATTTTTTTTTATTCATTTAAATTAAATTTGGGGGGGCGATCGCACCCCCCAAGGTAAGCCAACATTTTTAAATATTTAAATATGCCCCCAGGGAAGGGGGGGCCGACCCATCACCACGAGGGCCGACCCCCCAAAAAGACATCCCTGGTGTCTAGTGGGGCTTCCTGCCCGTGGATCGCAGCGCTGCTGCAATCCACGGCCAGGAAACCCTTTCAGGAAGGCCTCGTTTGAAAGGGGAAACTCTCCCCTTTCAAACGAGGCCTCCCTGAAAGCTGGGGAGGCTGTTTTTGGCCTGATTTCCCCATCGGAGTCGAGCGCGGCCTTACCTGCGGCCATTGGCCGACGCAAGCACCAAAGGGGTTAACTCCGTGGAACTCCGCGGAGTGCCACTCCGCATACTCCGCCCAGGCTTAGTTTTCAATGTATAAAACCAGACCAAAACAACAAAAATCCAATCAGTAGAAACAGATATTCAATTTGAAAGGTTTTAAAGAAAAATAATGCCATAAAGCACCAACAGTCGACATCTGGTCGCACTGGATCGGGACAAAGTCACAAGTTCAGGCTGACCGCGATGGAACGCGGCTGGCTACAGGGACACAATAAGTCCTGCTGAACAGAATACCTTAAATCCTGGTTCGTGGAGCATTGCGAGGATCCGTGTCGAAGATGCCTCACACAGCTGAAGCGATGCGTAGGTACTGAGATGCGGTGAGGCTGCAATGTGAGGTCCTGTGCAGTCGCCGAGGATCCCATCATCAGGGGCTTGCGGTGTTAAGTCCGGCATCGAGGATGCGGTGCCCAGTCGGGCGATGCGTCAGTTCTGAAGAGCTGAGAAGCTGCGATGTGGAGTCCGTCATCATCGTCAAGGCTGCTGTTGACGAGAGATGCGAGAGCCTGTGCTGAAGATGCGTCTTGCAGTCAGAGTGAAGCGTGGGTTCTGAAGACTGCAGCAGTGATGTTGGTCTTTGCGACGTGTTCGATCCACACAGGGGTGGCAATGCATCAATTCTGCACTGGGATACGCCATGCAGCAGAGGAGATGCGTTAGTTCTGCTGGATCCACACAGGGTGGTAAGCACCTTAGGCTCATTTCCAAGGGTCCAGGACTGGGGTGGCACCACTTAGCAGGGTAGACTCACTGATGGCACAGTCCAGGTGCAGATGCAAGGATGATGGAAGCCTGTTGTTTCCCTGAGGCTCTACATCAGGAAGCCAGCCAACTAGCTCTTGAAGTCACTCTGGGATTCTGGGTTCAAGAGATGTAGGTCCAGTCTTTCTCCCCCAGGCAAGAGGCAGTAGGCAGCAAGTCAGCAGAGCAAGGTTGCAGCTCCTTCAGAGTAGAAGTCCAGCAGAGTGTCAGTCCTTTCAGCAGCACAGTAGCCCTTCTTCCTGGTAGTGTATCCAGAGGTCCATAAGTGTTCTAAAGAGTTGGTGTCTGAAGTACCCTTTCATGCACTGATGTCCTGGTTCTAGAAAGTGGGAGAGGCTTCTAGACAGTGGCTTTGAAGTGCATGGAATTCATTGCCTCCCCTGTCCTGGCTCCAAGCTGGCTGCAGGAACAATGTATGGTTGTTAGGCCCTTTGTGTCTAGACAGAGCACAGGCTATTAAGTTGCAAATGGGGCTGTACTTAGCTCTGCACCCTCACCCTGCCACAGTTGGCCCATTCAGGCACACTTAATCCCTCTATTGTATGACTGTCTGTGAGAAATTCACAAAGTCTATCACTTGCACCCAGTCATATGACCCAGGCCATGCTACAGGCACAAAAGGGAAAAAAATGCCAACTTTCTAAAAGTGGCATTTTTAAAATTGTAATCAAAACCTGACTTTACCATTAAATAGGGTTTATCCGTACAAACCCAAAGACACCAAACATGACACAGCCCCCAGCCCTACTGTCTACCTAAACAAAGGAGCAGCCCCTTTTGTGTGTGCTTGCCATATGCCCATCAAAAGCGGTTCCCCTTTGAAACTCAACTTTTGAGTTCACACCCTGTGTGGCTTTTCTTGCCAGGAGGATATAACATCTCCAACCCTCGGCAGACCCTTTGTAGGAGTTCTGGGAGTCATTTACACTTCTCCCCTGGAGGCCAGAAGTCTGTCTTGAGGGTTGACCTTTGTGTGGAACCTTAAACGGGCACGGAAACCTTGGGCAACAAAGTGGCAACTTACTAAAGTTGCACTTTGCCCAGTAGTGACAATAAATTTGATGTAATCATTCATTCAAATTTAATTAACTGATACCTTGAAGCACCAACTTTAGTAGTCCCATTCAGAAGTTAGCAGGATTGAGATGTTGGCCTGTAACTCTGCACTCGCCAATGGGGCTACTAGTCTTTCCACAGCAAAAACAACAACATTGGATTTAACTGTTAGGACCTTAAAAACATGAAACTACAGGTCCATCCTTTTACTATAATGCACTGTGCCTTTAGGGCTCAGTAGGCCTGATCTAGAGGTGCCCTACAAAAATTAAAAAGGAAGGCTTGGGCTTTGCAAAGACTAGATATGGCAAAGTCGAGTTAGCAGTTTAAAATTGCTCTGCCAGCCAGCAGTGGCAGGCTGGGAGTCATGCTTTTGCCCCGTCACACTTGTGGTGGCACAACTAGTGCTGCAGCCCACGAGAGACACCTTTAACTTACATGCCCTAGGTACCCCCGGTACCGTATACTAGCGGCTTACAAGTAAGTCAAGTTATGCCAATTCAGGGTAAGCCAATTGAACATGTACCTTTTTAAGAGTCAGCTCACAATCACTGAGTCCTGATTAGCAGGGCTCATGGCATTTCATAGTCATTATACTAGTGCCTAGTAGTGAGAATGGGGCAAAAAGTGGGTGTGAACCTGCAAAAAGCCTGTTTCCTCACTCGAGTGCATTCCCTATTTCCATCTATGCGGCACTATGAAAATGCACTACTCATGGGCCTCTCTAATTCTAGCCTTTTGCCACCTAAAGCCGTCATGAAAGCAGAGCCAAGACTAATTTCACTAAACTGGCTCCCTATGAACAGGCAATGCATACTCAGAACTTCATGCTTCCATCATAACTCTCCGGCTTCCCTGGCACAGAAAGTGAAAGTCTGAGGCAAAGATGGATATTCAAGAAACAAATAAGTGCTCACTCTAGTGATTACAAAATTCAAAAAACATAAAACACTTGGGGCGTGGCCTGACACTATGGCCGACAAGACAAAGGTGTTTTCAGCTCCTATGAGCCCAAACATCCTGCAAAACCTTACCCAGGGAGATGGTACTGGTTCGCTTACGGAGCACATAGAATACTGCAGCATCGTGGAGTGTTGACCAGGGAGGGACTGGGCTGCCTTTGTGACCTTGCAATGGCCTGAGCGGGCTCTGCTGAGGGAAGAGAGGTAGGGTGCATTGACTACTTGGAGACAGCCATCTGTGCCATTAGAGGCCATTGTTACGTAGACTGGGAGCGGTGCTGGAGCGCTGCTTCAGCGCTCTCGGAGCACACCGGACTTTCTGGAGAGAGGGCTCGTACTGTCCGCTCTGATCCAGCCCTCTGCTGCAAGGCGGGAGCAGAGGTGGGCGAGCGAGGAGGCCGCGAGGAGAGACAGCGGAGCTGGGTCGCTGGACTTTGTGGTGCCCATCGAGCAGTGGCCCACATTGAGGTGAATGTGCGGGCTGCTGGGGGCTGAGGTGGATCTGCGGCATTAGAAGGAGGAATGCAAACGGGCCTGCTGTGCCAGCAGAGACTGATTGGGCCATTTTGAGCCTCAACTGCAGAAAAATGTATAGTGTTGTGGCACTACTTGGGCACCCCGCCAGATCACGCTTAGGGGACTGGCGGATCCCTCCTTTTAGGCAGGCCAGTGAAAACGGAACTGGGAAGGTAATTAAGTCTACTACAGACTGGGCCCAAGTCTTCAGGTGGCATTAACAGCAGAGGAGCCTGGAGAATAGCAGACTCTGGGTGAGTGGCCCTGGATACTCACTGAAGGGAGGCTGAGCATGTGAGGACTGTGTGGGGAGCCTGTGCCAGGGCATGATGTTGGAGCTGGTGCTTGTGGCAATAACTACAGGACAGTAGCCAACTGCCGAGCTTCTGGGGACCCTGGAGTGAGCGCTGGTACTGCGGCTGGATTGTTTTGGAGAGTATGGGAGAGTGAATTGTTGCAGGGCTTCTAACACCCTGCAATAGCCCCTTGGATGCTCACAGCAACATTTGCCCGCAGAGACATCTTGCCTTTTCAAAGCAGTAAGCTTCTGTGCTGAGTTTTGTGATCATGGTGAAAGACAAAAGGGCACGTACGTCGCAGCAAACCAAGATAGATCAATATGCTTCCAGTCCTGGGGTAGCCTCCACTCGGGAGGCTGTGGACTGAAATTTGGTGGCACAGATATTAGCGGTGATCGAAACGGCTAGCCAAACACTAGAAGACAAAATTGATACTGTTTCTCTTGATGTAAATCTCCTCCATGCAGATTTTCGTGAGGTTAGTGATTGGGCAAATCAAGTGGAGCAAAGAGTGCAAGGGTTGAAAATAGAGGTGGCTGAACTGCAACAAACAATACTCTCATTACCATCCTTGTCCCGTCAGCTGGACAATCATGTGGAGGATGCGGAAGGTCAAGCATGGCGTTGTAATGTGTGATTCATTGGCCTTTTTGAGGGAGTGGAGGGCAGGCACCCTGAAACCTGGATAAAGATAATTCTGAATCCGAATGACTTGTCCTCATTTTTTGTTGTGGAAAGAGCACAAAGGGCACTGGTCCCCCTGCTTCCGCCTCAGGGCACTGGTCCCTCTACTTCCGCTGCCAGGAGCCCCCGTCTGTCAATCATTGCCAAAATTCCTAACTATAGAGACAGAGACTTAATTCTATGTAGAGCGAAAAAAACTTTGGAAAATCTGCTGTGAGGGAGCAACAGTGCGAAAATCCCCGGACTATACGCAGCGGGTGCAACAGCTTTGACAAACATTCAAACCAGTGAAGCAAAAACTAAGAGCCATAGGGTTCCAATATATGCTCTTTTATCCAGCAAAACTGTGTGTCATGCATGAGGGCAACTCACACTTCTTCACAACCCCGGAGCAGGTTTGGGAATGGCTGTAGATGGGGACAGAAGTGGTGCACACGAGGGACCTCTGGTGGGGTGCCTCGGCCTGGACGATCCGGCTTTCGCCATCATCACCGGCAGAGTGGACCTTGACAGGCCAGAGAACAAAACTGATGGCACAATGATTATACGTACAGGTTCCCCGGTGCACTGTCAGACCATGAATCCCTAATTGTGGAATATGTTACTGCTGCAGCCCCTAGAACTCCCAGAGGGTGGAGACTCCTTCTGGGTATGCTTACTGACCCCCCGGTGCTGGAGATCAGATCACAGGGACAGGCCTGACAGAGTATTTTGACCATAACTGGGTCACCAGTGCTAACCATGGTAATGAATGAAAGGCCATGGAAGTGGTACTTAGGCACCTCAGCTGTGGGGTTAGGGAACAGTTGACCAAAGAACTGATGACACTGTACGCTGCATTGATGAAAGTGCAGGATAGACTCCTGAAAAGTCCGGGTTATGATGAGAGATTCCTTAAAGTGGAATGAGAGCTAGGGGACACTTGGGATGAGTTAGACAAATACACACTGCAAGATTACCGACAGCACCTCCATAAAGAGGGCAATAAAGTGAGCAGGCTATTGGCTTGATTACTGAGGAATGAGCAGCAGCAGATTCGTACCCTGCAAACAATCGTGGGTGCATACACCATGACTCAGATTGCGATTAACAACACGCTTGAGGAGCATTTATAATACATTTACAATGGGGGATAGCAGGTGCCACGACACTGCTTACTAAATGATATAGCCGTTATATATATACCAAGGCTCACTGACTCACTTAGGGAAGCTCTAGAGGGTAAACTTATGTTGAAAGAACTCAAGGAAGCTCTAAGAGCGCTACAGATCACTGAAACACCTGGAGGTGATGGGTTCCCTATGGAGCGATATCAAACTTTTTCCCTCACACCTTACAACAAAACTGGTGGAAACATTGAGGGAAGCCTGGGAAGTAGGGACCCTGCCCCCTCAATGCGAGAGGATATTGTACACATGAGTTTAACGCCTGGGAGCTCCACATATCGTCCTATCACCATGATTAATACAGACATGAAAATTCTGTGTAAAGCATTAGCAATGAGACTGGGTAGGATAGTCAGATCCCTAGGACGGGACGACCAGTGTGGATTTGTCCCTGGGAGTAACACACCAATGAATATACAATGTCTGACACATGTGCTCACCTTGGTACATGACAGACGAGAAGACATGGCTTTAGTGGCATAGATCCGGAGAAGGCATTTGATACCCTAAGATGGAAGTATCTGTGGGAGGTTCTGAGTTGCATGGGATTTGGCCCGCAATTTCGCAAATGGGTGAAATTATTGAATGAGGAGCTCACCGTTAGGGTCTGAACAGGCAAAGTAGTTTCAAAATGTTGCTCAGTTGAGCTGAGAACGCGACGGGCTGTCCCATCTCCCCACTGCTCTTTGCACTTGTTGTAGAGTCCCTGGCAGTAAAACTTCATTCAGAAATGGCAGAATGGGGAATCTCCATTGGGGAGGTTTCCCATCTAGTCTCTCTATACGTAGATAACGCGTTGTACTATTTAAGACTCCCCCAGATGTCCGTCCTGATGCTCTTAAAACAACTCAGTAGTTTCAGTATGGTTTTGGGACTGCAGGTAAACCTTAAAAAAGCTTGCTCTTCCTGTTGGGATCACTATCAACCAAAACCCGAGGGGTTTTGCCAGAAGTCGAACTGTGATGGGAGACAGACAAGTTTCGATACCTAGGCATTCTGGTGGCGCATGCAGCTCACAATATGAATAAGATGTGGGACGTGTGATGCAAGGCCTGTGAACCTCAATTGAGTTCTGGAGTCTGGACCTTGTTACCCCATTTGGTGATGCGCAGGGTGGCAATAGTGAAGATGGTAGTTTTACTGCATTGTCTTTATATATTACAAAACCAGCTGTGCCCTCTAGCAGTGCCCACATTTAAACAGTTGGACAGATTGTTGGTTTGGGCGAGGAAGCGAAGCAGGGTGTTCCTGGCCCTCCTTAAAAAACCTATGGAAGAAGGAGGATTGGGGCTCCCGGACCTGGAAACATAATATTATGCAGCGCACACACAACATGCGGTCCGTTGCATGGCCGAGGAAGACACTTGGGGAAAAAAGACTACTTAAAGGCACATGTGGAGATGCCTCACTGCTGGATCTGCTTATGAAAGGTATTCGTGTTCCTGGGGAATTTCCATATATAGTCAGACACACAGGAGTTGTGTTGGAACTAATTGTGCGACGCATAATCTGCAGACCCCCATTTGCAAGAGAACTTAACATATGGACTCTGCCACTATTCCACCAAATATACAAGGTAATAGCCATGACCTGATGTTGTGAGAGCGGCTGTAATACCTTGGGGGATTTTTACCTGGGGAATAATTTATTGCAATTCCAGAAGTCCAAAGAGGTATGCGGGGTGGGACCAGGGCATTTCCTCCATTATGCCAAATTAGTGAAAATGGCAAGGGAAATCTAGAGAGTTTCCGTCCACTCCTGCTTCGACGCATACTTTGCAAGCCATACTTCAACTGGGAACATCCCGACATACTATCACTCATTTGTTCAGGGCAATAAGGCAGGATGTCACCATCAGATCACATAAGTGCAAGGGTTTGTGGGAAAAAGATGTTGGGGAAAAGTCTCCTGAAAGGTTATGGGACACAGCATGTGCACAGATCAGGAAGATCTCCAGTAATGCATGATTTCAATTGATCCAATTCAATTTCCTTCATGGAACATATATGCAAGTGGTAATTCTGCGTAAGATATATCCCGATGGAGCTGCTATGTGTCCCAGATGACCAGAGTATCAGACTAGATGAGAACTAACTGCCTGCAGCTCAACTCCGGCAAGACAGAAGTACTGGTCTTTGGCCACAAGATCTACCCATGGGACTCAACCTGGTGGCCGTCAAAGTTAGAACCAACACCCACAGACCATGCAAGAAATCTAGGGATCATCCTAGATGACAAGCTCAGCATGACATCTCAAGTCAACACAGGGTGCACCTACTGCTTCCTCATCCTACACATGCTGTGAAAAATCTTCAAATGGTTGCCTCAGAACACCAGATGGACCACCATGCAAGCACTCATCACCAGCAGTCTCGACTATGGCAACACTCTGGAACAGATGTACCCCTAGTTCCTCTTATAAGCAGTGGAGTCAAGGTGCTGGTTAGATCTTGACCATATTGCTGCTCCGGATCCAACAAGCGTAGCAGTATTCTTCTCTTCTGGGCTTCTCCTTCTTGGTCTCTCGCCCACCTTGTCTGCCATGTTGAGGATGGCACAACAACCTTGAAAGTATGCGAGTGCGAAGCTGCATCATTATTTCATGTCATTGAACTTTTTTCCCGCGAATCGGTCCATTCTGGAAACTGTAGTCCTGGTTCAGTTCAATTGCATCACTTTATCTAACACAGGAAGACAGGGATTTGTTGACGTGTTCTGGCGTCACCTGGCATCCGCAGCAGCAGACCGTTTTTAAGCATAGGAGGTGGTCTGGTCATGCTTCCTCATGTCCTTTTATGTGCAGGATGCCCTTCCTTTAGCCAGATAGCCACATCTATCGTGGACAGCTCTGTTCTGCAGAATTACCAAGCTGAGGCTGGGCAGCACAGACTAACAAGCAGCCCTTAAGATTTGTAGGTAAAACAATATGCCCATTTGTTATGCCAGTCCTCTTTATTGATTCATCTCTCAGCCTGCCTAAGAGAGACCAATACAATGCCAGGGGCATTTTGCGACAGCATATGTGTAATTTGTAACTTCTACCTGGGAGCTCATACAGATCAATTGAATTATGTCCCTCTTGATAGACGGTAGCGTAAAGGGCCCCTCGGGCAGGAAGCAGCAGGACATGATCCTGTATGATGAGCTGCCACACAGGTTAGCGCCGCCGGGCACAGCTCACTCCATCGACTAGAAATAAGGAGTCACACAACAGCTCACCACACACATACAGGGATGCAAGAATTCGAGTCCTGGCTCACAAATGGGGAAAAATAAACCAGACCATCCTTCCCATGAAGGAAAACAAAGCACCGGGTTCTATTATGGTCCCACCAGAGCGTTCCATGCTCTTCAGCATCTGGTGGTAAAAAATGCTTACATTTGTTATTACCAATGTTGGAACAGAAGCAGGTTCCCCGCCCCCGAGAAAGGACGCTTAAAGGGGTCCTCAGAGTAAAAAAACAGTTCTTTTTATACAATCCTGCATCTCTAACAAACAAGATCAAAAGCCCTTCTAGAATGTTGTTTTGTTTGTTGACACCTGCTTGGGATTTAAGACCTAGTGTCACATCATTCACTGGATGCCCCCCTTAATGTTGCCTCTGTACAAGAAAGAGCAAACCTCAGCCCCAATCTTATTTAGACCTGTCAAACTCATCAAGTTTGGAAACATGAATCAGACCAAGCTCATCTTTTGACATGGGTGGAAGAAAATGACACCCTCTTTCCAATCTAGAGAGGATTTAATAAGTCATCAATCAATTAAATTTCAATTTGTGACATCTAGAATCAGATGCCCCTTTCTGGAGCCATCCTAGATTCATTTCAGACTTTTGAATTGGTGGACAGTCAGGGACCTCCTGTATGGAAAGCTGACCATCATCAAAGTAGGTCACTCAATGCTAAAAATTAGGCTTCGGAGAAATTTTATTCACAATAGTGAGGTTTGCGTAATTCCCAAATTTCATATAACATGAAATTCTCACATAACTTTAAATTTTGCAATATGCAATTTTGCATAATTTTGCATAATTTTGCATGAGAGAGTCTGATTGGCACAGAAAATGTATCGCCAACAGACATTGTTTTGCTCGAACCAGTCGCCTGTCGGTATGACGACAGAAGTGGAAATATTAAGTATTGCCCCAAATTTCGCATCCTTGTAACACAAATTTATTTAAAACTAATTTTGTGCCAACATTGTACGAAGATAGCATTGTTGTCTTCATATCACCGCTAGACATCCGTGAATTTGTGGCATCTTACAAGTGAATGGCCCGTTTCAATTTTCTGTCCAACTGATGAAACGAGCAGCGCTTCTCCTCCCTTCATCTTCCATCGCCTTACTGCTGTGGGAGTTTTTCAACATTAAAACAGTATAAGTGCAATAACATTTGTCATTCTACATTTGAATTCATATGTGTGTATTAACATGGAGTTATTGCAAATGAAACAAAATCATTCTGATGGCATAGACTAAACAAAAACAAGCATTTACAATGCAATAGGTCTCGCAATGACATTGTTTTGAGCTATTGGCATTGAAAATGTTATTGGTTTTTTTTCCCTTCGTGAAGCATTAATCAAGTAATGGCGTTGTAAATGACAATGTCTTTTACCCCCTGTTGACCCCCGCATACAGACATACATAGAAACCGCACTACAAAGGGGCACACATGCATGCACACGCTGAGAAACACACGCACCCCGTGAGACAGACACACTAATACATAGAGGCACACGGGTGCACGGGTGCACCGAAGCACGTGATCACACACGCAGGCACACTGAGTCACAGGCACACTGAAGCTTTGGGTCTGAATGGCCCCGTTCAAACCTGGCTGAAGCCTGACTGATTCCCTCCCCGTCCGACCATCATTCTGAAGGTTGATAGGAGGAAGGATTACACAACCCCAACTCAGTCACGCTGTTACAGTTGAGTCAGGCACGTGGCTGACTTTCCCTCACTTTTAGGGCTTTAGCGAGCGACCCTGCCCCAGTCAGTCCACTGTCCTGTCTTGTGACTGACTTTACCAGCCTCATAGCGGTTGACTGTGCCCCAGCCCCGCCAGCCTTTCGGTTGCAAGCTGGACAAAAAAGAACCTTCTCCAATCCCTGCCTCACTCAGTGTTGAATCACGTGCCAGCAGTTTTCCTCGCTTCCAGTGGCCTACTAGGAAAGTGGCAGACACGTGACTGACTCTTTCTCAGTCACACTGGCCCATCAAAGGCGACTCTTAGATGTGATTGACTCCGTCCCAGACAGGCCAGCCTCTAGTCAAGCCTGAACCTGGCTCCATTTACTGTATGGTCACTGTCAGTTCAATGAACTGCCCCCTTGTTCTCGCCCATTGTCCCCACTCCCTTAAACATTTGTCACCCAAGTGCCTGCAAAGACAAGTAAACTGTCACCGGGGATTCAACGGAGAATGAAAAGGGGGGAGGGGAGGAACAGATCACATTAGATTATTGTACATTAAGTTAAACAGAGACCCCTACTCCATTCATCAGGGAGAGGCAAAGTCTGGCCAAAGTGGGGGAGAGGAACCAGACAGGAGAGCAAAAGACGGGCCTTCTTACTCTACCCCCACCCCCTACGTTATTGTGAGAGTTTTTGTTACTGGTGTAAAACAGGTTATTTTTTCTTGCTTGCCTCGGACTGATAACAAACGCACAGCCACCTCGTCTGTGATATTTCTCACAGGGGCAGGAGGTGGTTTGCATATATGCCCAGCCCCGGTCTGAAGGACTTCAGCAGACGTCGCCACCACCTTCGCTTTTTAATAAAACCGTAAATATTGCGGAGGGTCCCTGCGACCAGAGTACACTTTCTACACGCGGGAGGGGGAGGGGAAGTCGAATGACTCGTGTCCCCTCCTCCCCGGCAGCGCCCAGTGTTGATTTATTCCAGGCAGATGCTTTTGACAGGGGCCTGTAAAAATCAAGCCCTCAGTTTATTGTGGTAGTTAATTATCAGTCCAGCTGCCAGTGCGGACCCCTTTCTCGTGCAAATGTCTTTGGTGCCTCCTGGCTAAGAGAGGAATGTTCAGCTCGGCTCGACACTGCCTCTGGCTAAAACTAAAACTCGCAAACGGGGTCTCATGGGCCAGGCGCTCGACATTGTCTCGGTGTTTTAAGGAGTGTTTATGCGGTGTACAAATGCAAACAGGGCCTTTTTTAGGTCTCGCCTAGCGACGCAGCGCATGCGCTGCCCGCCTTGGCGAGATCTATTGTCGTGGGTTTTGCTTCCGAAGGGGGACAGGAGATGTGCACGCATGGTCGGACAGGCAATGTGCACGCGTACGGACAGGAGATGTGCTCGCGCACGGCGTCTCTTTTGCTCGCGGCGTTCCAGGCATTGTATTATGTGCGAAGTGCGTGCTTTCACTTTCCTTTTGTTCGCGCACGGCGTCTCTGGCGATCTCAGCTGCTGCTTGTTTTACTTTAAGACGGAGCGCGGCACCCGTGTCAGGGAGACCGTGCTCTTTCTTTTATTAACCTGTTTTCAGACAGGGCTCGTAAGGAGGGGTAAATCATCCTCTGCTGTTAAGGGGGAGCGGAGGTACTTTGTCTTGTACAACAATCGCATAGACATCCGAGATGGCTTTCAGGGACACTGTCTGGAAACTCGCCTTGTATGACTATGGTGGCGCCTGTTGTGAGTAAAAGCATGCGCAGTGAGAACATTAAAGTGAGAATACACGCCGAGAGAGTATCGCGAGTTGAAGTGTTAATTGGTGTGAATGTAACGGCAGCTTTCGCAGCGTGAGGCGCAGCGCCACAACGCGGACTACATGCATTTATATTAAGCAGGCCCGGGGGTACGCAGCGTCCCAACAATTCATATAATGTTCATTGGCTCTGCACATCTTTCATTGTGATGTGCCGAGAACGTCGTTAAAAGAAAACAAGTAAAAATGAGAGCTTCCGGTCACCTGTTGTGACGTCCTCGGCTGACTAGAGTGGTCTTTGTCAGACTGCACCTCGTACCCATTACCCGTGACGTCATAAGGCCCCAAGATGGAATGCTTCTGGTGTCAGTGGCATCTGCTAGAGGCTACCCGGAGTGTATTTTTATAACATCTAACTGCTGGAGGGAGGCCTGCCTGATGTTCCCTGTTTGCCGAGATAAAAGTCCGCCGTCTTGCTACGACCTAACTACGTCACATGGCCTAAGGTGATTCAAGTGCACTTTGTACTAAACCGCATTACGCTCATTTCTATAGCGCCCACAAGGTTCATAAGAGTTCGGCTCCTAGTTTTACATTTGACTGATATTTGCAATTAATACAGACAAAAATCTCATCTGCTTCACTCTATGTACATATATTGTTAATTATGGAATAAAGCGGAAAATAGGCTTTCTTTTGAATGATTCTCAATGCTGTTAATATTAGCTGCCAAACCAACAGCTGTAAGATTGACCGACATGGAAGGGAAAACAACAGGAGGGAGTCCTAATGAACGTTTAACCAGCAGCAGATGTGCATGTGTTTGTAACTCAAAGTTATGTTAAAGTACACCATATATGAGCGATGCATTGCGGATGGCTTCTTATGGTACTGAAACTCATTAGGCACCAAGCAGGACTGCATCTATACCTGTCAAATAAATGAGGGACTATATTAGTTGCAATTTCATTCTTTTTCTTTACAAAATCCCTATATATAAATATATATGCGCTCACAATGACCAAAAATAAATATGCAAAATACAGATAGAAATGTTTCAAAAGAAATAGCATTACTCAGTAGATCCTAAATATAATGAACCATGTGATGTAAAAAAAACATGAATATTGTGAAACGATACTAAATACTGTCCAGGTTGAAAAGTGTGCTGCCTAATTTTAGGCATTCTCAACAAGAACCCTCTTCATCTTGGCCAGTTATCTGATACAGATCAAGAACCATTATCTCTGTTATATTTTGTTATGATACACGTATTTTATGCCTCAGACTGTTCAGTAACTTAATAGAGGCCACGCCCCTTTCTTTAGACGCGGCTCGTCCAAAGAAAGGGGCATGGCCTCTATTAAGTGCAAGCGCGGCATGGTTCACTTGGAAACAATATTTGCAATTCAGTAGGTCTCGCATTTGCGAAAATTTAAGCTATTGACATATACAGTGCCAATAGCTTAAAGTCTCGGAAATGCGAGACCTATTGCATTGCAAATGCTTGTTTTCATAGGTGCAACCACAGTGGACATCTCTATTGTACATATTTTGCTTCTTTACTAAGGAAATTGAGCATAATGGGCTTTGCACAGTTAATGCACGTTAACACCTTTTTTGCATCGGTACAAAAAGAACCAAGTGGGGTTTTCATTAAGTTTCCTTCTTTCCTCTAAAGTAAAATGAAGAAAAAAAGCACACGCCTAGTATGTGCACATGTGCTTCCCTAGTTCAGCCCATGGGTACACGTTTTAAGTACTATGGTTTCACACAAGGACGGAGATCTGCATTCATTTTTAAAGTAAGTTTGGTGGAAACATTTTTCTCCATTTACTATGATGCAAGTAACAGCAATAATGATGCAAAATCAAGTTGCTCCCATTTTGCATCTATGCAGAACTATACGTAGATCTCCGTGGTCTTAAAACTCTTTCATGGATTAACACAACATATTGCTGCGGTTGTAAAATGCAAACGGTTTCGAAAGCCGATAGATGTTTTTGCTTCAGAAGAGCCTATTGTACAACTGTGTGTGCACGTGGTCACTAGCCGTCCCAGGCCACGTTGCTCTGGTGCCTGGGGAAACACGGCTCTGCAATAGCATAAGCATACATTTATTTTAGCACAGTGCATTTTCTATCAGTGCGATGGAAAATAAAAAAGGTGAAAGTTTATGTCCAACAGCCACAAAAGAACATCCTCTACTTCATATGTTCTCACAAAAATGCAAACTCATTCTTTCTGCAAGAAATCTTTTCACCGCTCTGCCTTTGGTCCTTTTCTTTGAAAGACAAGGCCTCGGCAGACTCGAACGAAACGAAAACACAGATGGCCCCCCTAAAGATAAGAAATTGCTTTGCGACAGCCGCAAAGCAGACGAGCCAGTCCGGATGGGCCGGACGAAAAGGCGAAAGGGCGGCAACAAAAAGACCTCATTTCCAATGGCAGCCCACCGTTTAGCATAAACGGTGATGCCAACCAATGGAAATGAGGGGCGGGGTTTCAAGTCCCCTTCTCAAATCTACTCTCTCACTATAGGTCTCGACGAGCGAGCAGTGCATGCGCTGCAACGCTAGGCGAGACCTAACTAGGCCTCAGTTACGCCTCGACTCCACCTCTGGCTGCGGTGTTATAATGTTCATTGTGCATTTATATTTCTCGCTTGACACCACACACAGCAAGATGTGCACTGCTTATTTAGTATGACATATTGTTCTCGAAGAACTGGCTGCAGGAAGCCTTTTGCTACCAAGGCACTTCCTGCTCGCACACTGTATTTCACTCATTTGTTCTGTCTCCTCCGGATGACATTCGGTCAGAAGGGGTGAATCAATACTCATGTAGTGGGCTAGTGCTAAGGTTATATGACGTTGTAGACATATGAAATGCAATTATCCATAATAATGCTCACACCATGTTGAGTTTGCAGTTTCCATGATTTCCTATCCTGAAAATAGATTTATAAACCCCTGAAGTTGGGTGTGAGCCAGCCTCTTTCCTGGGGTTCTGGTTGTGCGACTTATCAGATTGTTGTACATTTGAGACTTGGCGTCTGATTTACATAACGGCGGATGGCCCATCGTTCCACCAGAGGGATTGATGG
The DNA here is from genome assembly GCA_963921515.1 of Calotriton arnoldi. Lineage (NCBI taxonomy): Eukaryota > Metazoa > Chordata > Amphibia > Caudata > Salamandridae > Calotriton > Calotriton arnoldi. Next base: position 342,256 of record CAWUFW010004660.1, on the reverse strand, counting down.
AATTACTCAGTCCTCCTGGCAGAGGCACTGCCCACCACATTTAGAAATGACTGCTAAAGCAGGCGGTCATTGTTCAACATTTTGATTAAAATCCCCTCGGGCTCCGTGAGGTCTTTGTTCACAGCAGCAGCTATAAACAGCAACATTGGAATGTTGGAGCTGCGGGCTTCTACCGGCCATTAGAAGCCCGGAGCACTCCATTGTTTTCAATAGAGCTCCCAACATTCCAATGTTCTAATGGGCTTTGGTTCGTCATTAGGGGTATGAAGCGCTATACAAGTGCAATTACTTTTGCAGCCCATTGTGGATAGAAGTTGTGTGTCCTACCAGAAAACTGTCTGCCTGACGCTGCTACACAATCTAGGGGCATATTCTCAAGAACGTGCAATAATCACCGCCAAAAAAGGCTAACGCACGTTTTCATATCGCCGTCTATCGCGGGAAAATAACTCCGCGTTAACGTTGTATTCTCAACACGGCGGTAACATGCGATAGTCTCCCAAGAACGCGTCAAATGTCCGCGATAACATCACCAGGACAACGATAAAAATCCAAACCTGAACGCGAAAAAAGTCGCGATGGGCCCAACCGCGATACAAAAATCAGCGATAAGCAGCGCCAGGCCTGCAATTCACACACGTCAGGCGGGAAAAATCACTACAAAAGCAGAAGAAAAAAAACACAAACAAAAACAAAACAACTGCGAAGCACAATGGAGGTAGCCGGAGCAGGAACAGAGGATGAGCAGAACCCCACAAGCCCCAGGAGGACCAGGCCGGGACCTCGGGGTCAGGGAAGGGCAAGGACAGGAAGAAGAGGAAGATGCGGATCAGTCCGTAGGAAAACAGGATCCTGATAACGGAGGTGATGAAATACCATCAACAACTGTTTGTCACCTCCAATGTGTCATTGGCGACAAAAAATGGAATATGGCAGTCCATCGTGGCCAAGGTGAATGCAATCGGAGTGCTGAGGAGGACAATGGAAGAGGTCAAGAGGCGCTGGAATGATGTGAAGCGCAAAACCAAGCAGAAACTCGGCAACAACCAGAAGGCAGCAATGCAGACTGGAGGTGGGAGTCCAGCGCCACAGGAGGAGCTGGACGGGATGGAGGAAATGGTGTCCACAGTCATCAGTGTGGAGACGGTGGCAGGAGTTGGGGGACCGGACACTGCTCAACATGACCTGACACAACAGCAACAGGGTGAGTAACGACCAGGGACGGGGGGAGATGGGCACAATGTCACACATGCACAATTAAGTATAGCAGAGTGCACACCCACAATGACTCTGGATCATGTCCCTGATCCCCTTGGCACACTGCAGCACACCTAGAAACAGCAAGTAGGCCCCCGTGACTATGTGCCCAGAGGGGGCCCTACCCACACATCACTAATCTCACAACAAACCCATGCACAAGTACAAACACACATCCGTGATGTTGTCGAAATGTCCACTGTCCCGCATCAAATAGGCAGCTCCTCCCAAACAGTCACAATGTACATTGTCATGCAGTTTGTATGTAAACCTGTACAATGCGTCAACATACATGTGAAAACAATGTTAAACTGCATCTCCCCTTTACATTGCAGAGGGTGAATCAACACCTCCTGCAGAGCAGATGGTACACCTCTTCACTGATGATGAAGAGGACCTCCCCTCCATCGACACCGACGCCCTCCAACGGCTCATGGACAGCTTCTGCACCCCACCTCCAGGAGCAGGGCAGCCCAGCTGCATCGAGGAAACCCCACCCCCTGCACAGACCACACAGCAGGAAGCACCCACCACCACGGCTGTCTCCCAGGACCCCCACGAACAACACATGGCCTTCCAACGCCGTGTGTTAGGGTACCAGGAGAAGAGGGCTGATCAGGTGCGGGTGGGGTTCGACCTCATGGCAGCCAAACTCAATGCCATACGTGGGTGTCTAAGTCACATCAGGGACCACTTACAGTCCTTAATGGACACCCACAGTCTGCTCCATGCTCTCCAACGAACCATGGATGACATCGCTGGAGTCCTGACTCAGAGACAAGGACAACTGTCTAGTCACAGTGGCTCCAGCGGTGTCATCCGGGAGTTGGTACACATGCGGAGGACCATGGAGAACATGGAGCGGGTGCAGGCAGAAAGAATGGCTGCCACGGCTGCACACCAGCGTGATGTAGCTGGGATCTACCATGCCCTGCAGATCCTCGTCATGGCATTGCTGCCACAAGGCCTGGCGCAGATGAATGCTGCTGCTGCTTCGACATCCACATCTCCGCCCCCTGATGTGTCAGTGCCTCACAGTGCGGCAGCCAATCCACCTCCGCCCCCTGATGTGTCAGTGCCACACAGTGCGGCAGCCAATCCACCTCCGGCCCCTGATGTGTCAGTGCCACACAGTGCGGCAGCCAATCCAGCTTCGGCCCCTGATGTGTCAGTGCCACACAGTGCTGCAGAGAAAACACCACCACCCACATGTGAGGCACATGAGACATCAGAGGACGAAGGTGCGGATGAATCTGCCTTACTGGTAGTAAGGAAGCGGTAGCATTCTTCTCCGCCACATGGCCTGTTTCTGCTTGGATCTGCCCTCTGCATCATCACCTTCCACTGTCCCCTGATGCACTCTGCGACACTCACCTTGGACCTCGACATGGACTGCCATATTCTGTTTGGTCACCGATGACACAGCTATCAGACTGCGGACTGAACTCTTCCTCTTCCGATGTACTTGTCATTCCCTGAAGGACTCTGGCTGGCCCTCCACGGGCCAACAATGTAAAGTGGGGTTTGCATGGCCCTGTACTGCTCCAGCTACAACACTCCACTGAATGTGCATTAAACAATCAAATTCACACAGATGTGTCATGTCTATGATCATTCAAGTATGGAAGTATGGATGAATGTAGGGTCAGTGATTCCCCCTTACATCCATGTTGCACATGTTGTGGGACTTGAGTCACAGGGTGCAACATTACCTATTGCAGACCGGGTGGCGCCGACACCACATCAGAGACACACGCATTAGTTTCCTTCTTGTCCAGCCCAGAACGGAACCACGCCCAGAGCGCCGGGGTCATCGTTCACACACCTACGCTGGACTGGCATACGCCAGGCCAGCCCACTCCGCTTACGCTTACAGGGGGGGACGACAACGCTACATGTCCCAGGTCTTCCCTGTAGTGATCTGCTGATAACAAGTCTAGTTGTCAGCATGCCACAGCCACTCCCTGAGGGCTGGTTCACACCCACACCACACCCATCCAGCACAGGCATCACAGGACATGTGACCCTGCCAATAAAAGGGGCCGGGCGCACGTGCCCGAGGCCATTTCCACTCTCTAGCTGAGTGTGTCCGTGTGGTCATTATTAATGCATGAGGGCCTAGGGCCCTACCACATCACATTCCCCACTGCCGGAGGTGACATGATGGCGTCCGCACCACGAGACTCAATCATTAAGGACCCATGACTTGAGGTGCACAGAGTTGGTGGCATCCGAGGCACTTTGGCCGGCACGGGCCTACCGCCACGTGGCGATGACTTGAGGTGCACAGAGTTGGTGGCATCCGAGGCACTTTGGCTGGCACGGGCCTACCGCCACGGGACGGTGACTTGAGGTGCACAGAGTTGGTGGCATCCGAGGCACTTTGGCCGGTCACGGGCCTACCGCCACGTGGCGATGACTTGAGGTGCACAGAGTTGGTGGCATCCGAGGCACTTTGGCCGGCACAGGCTTACCGCCACGTGGCGATGACTTGAGGTGCACAGAATTGGTGGCATCCGAGGCACTTTGGCCGGCACGGGCCTACCGCCACGGGACGGTGACTTGCGGTGCACTGAGTTAGTGGCACCAGAGCTGAGCGGGTGTGCAGCCTGCGATGATGCGTAGGCCTCGATATGCCGTCCTGCCAATCAAGATTCGATTTGAATTGTGATCCCAGCTGGACCACAGTGTACGCCGAGGGCAGCAGGCTGCACAGACATGACTCCGTGGTGCGGTGCTGCAGGGTGCGCTGGGGGCCTGTGGCGCGGAATCCAGCGATCGGCTGAGGATGTTGCACCGGCACGTGGTGGGCCCTCTTGGAGACACGCCGGTGGCGGCAGGTGAGCATTGAGGCCTGGGTGCGCAGGGGCGGGCACTCATCGCTGGTTTGCGGACTGGTCTGGGGACCAGGGCTGGGGTGCAGCAGGCGCACAGGACCGCGTAGGCACCACCGTTCACGGCAGCGCCCTTGCGGCTGGTTGGGGGGAGTGAAGGTGCAGGGGTATCAAGCTGATACAAACCGTGATGCTTACAGGTATGAGTAATCCTGCATCATGAGACCGTAACAGAAGTTAGTGTGACCGTAACCTTCCTTTTCTATCCTACGAAGGTTACGACCTCACGTACTTCTGTTACGGTCTTTTTGTGCGGAATTTGTCTTTCCTGTGAGCATTCCGGTTTGTCCAAGTGCTATACACTGTACCAGATTAGGTTTGTGACTATACGGACGCTTGACCATTGTCACCATTTGTCCAACAGGTTTCTGGATACTGACTTCCGGAGTATGGGATGGTATTGGGGAGTTCCCGCAGCATATGCAGTTACATGAATCCACACGTTGCCCTGATGAAGTTCCCCGTTGGGCGTTGGCTGTGCTTTTCGTATTGTTTATTGGTGTATTTGTAATAAAGGACTGTTTTTACACTACTGTTGACTACTGGACTTCATGACCGTGCGCACCCCCATTTCAGTTACTACAGTATTGGATCTGGGGCACAGTGGCGTCTGGCAACGGCTTGCATTGGGGTTGGTTGCGCAGGAACACTACGAATTGGAACAGTTGTGTGGTGCGGATACAGGGGCCCGCTGTTGCTATTGTGGACATGCATCCATGACATGGGTGAGGAAGTTTGATAGGGCTGGCCGTGAGACTCCTCCGACTCTGGCAGTTGTTGTTTGGGAGGAACCAGGGGCCAACAGGTGCAGCACAGCCAGCAGCTTTGTCTGCGGAGGGATGTTTGTTGTCCGCTGTGTTGGTACCGTCAGCCTGTGGGCAATGTGGGTCAGGATGCGGAGGATGGTTGTCCTTTTGTGCCTGTAGTGGGCAATGACTTCCTCTGGCGTTGAGTCTCTGAGGCTGGTGCGTTTTGGGAACGTCCGCTGTCCTGTTATGCGCTGCCTCGGTGGTAGTCGGGGGGGATCCGGGGGGGGGCTGGGGGTGAGGCCGGTGGGTGTTGTGGCCCTCTCGGGTCTCCGAGCTGCATGATCAGTGTCTCCATGACATGTGTTGGTCTTCAGGTGTGGCTCTGGGCTGGGCTCCCTTTCATACTGCAGGTAGTCGTCCTGCTCAACACCAGTAAAAGGCAGGTGCTAAATCCCTGCTGCTAACGCGCCTTATTGCCTGTTTTTGGGTCGCATCGCAGATCTGGCTGGTCGTTGAGAATATCGCGAAGTGGTGTTTTCGTGTGTTTTTGCACGGGAACGCCTACTCTGCATATCATTAGCGTTAATTGTCTCTCTCATCCGTGGCGATGTTTTTTGCGGCAGCTATCGCTGGAAAACTGGCGATATGGGCAGTTTGCACCAGCTTGAGAATGGGGCGATGATTCTTTCGCCACTTTTGCTGCGCTAAAGTGCCGCTATCTCGGCGATAAGTCCTTGAGAATATGCCCCCTAGTCTTTCACAGGCTCCGGCTCTTCAGACATTTCTCCATTTGACCAGTCCACCATAACCAGGTCATGGCAGGCCCCGCCCACTCAAACTCCCGACCTTGCACCTTTCACTGATGCAAGCCACGCCTGGGGGGAGTAGAGGGCACGCAGGACAAGAAAAGCGCGGGAGAGGGAAAGGCCGAGCAGCTGCTCTTTAACACTGAGCGAAATGCAGCTGCTCTGTTTGCGCCTCTGTTCATGGAAGGGAAAGTGACCTCTGAGAGCAAGATGAAAGGAATGTGGAAATAATTGATTTACTCGCTTTTTTTTGTCAGGAAGCTCTCATAAAAAAAACCATCAGAGGGAAATCAAAGCAAATTTGGCCGTGGTCTTTGAACTTCTTGTGTTTATAGGCTTGCATTAAACAAAACATGTCTAAAATGGATGAATGAAGGGCTGGAGTGTTGGAAGGCACTCGGAGTAAAGTGGCTTCTTGGCATCTGGTCTGATGTAATTATGTGATGCATTCTAGGAAAGAGGCTTCAGTTCGCACAAACTCAAGGCCGTGGTGCTGCGCTCTAGAGTTTCACAATAGAATCGTGTCTCGCCTCAGCATCCACTCACTTGGTCTCCAGAGTTCTCACTGTGCACTTCATAACAGTGTCGGGTCTGGCGTGAGAGTGCAGTGGTCTGCAAGACCTGTTGTTACCAATGCTTTATATGTAGAGTGGGCTTAGGCCTTGCCCAGAGGAGCATGTCTCTCTCACTTCATGCTATTGGCTGATAGCTGCATCATTTCTCCTCCAATGGAGTGCTTTTATTACAACACATGAAAAGACTATTTAACATTTCATAAGGGCAATAAATCCTAAAGCATGCAATGCTTTATCAAATTGATGTGTTCATTTTTTTGGCTTGCTTTTTTCACTGCAGCAGGCTTTTAAAAAACGATTTTAGTCAGGACTCATATGGAAGCTAGTCCTGTTGGCTTTGCCAATGCTTGTTTTTATACCTGGGATTGCGTCGCTCTTGTAGCGGGGGATGGGCTAGAGGTAGATGGCAATTACATGTATACGGATACAGAGACATTGGAGTCTGGAAGGGTTTGCCGGTCAGGGGGGATGTAAGGAACAGGGCAGGGATGTTTGAGACAGTGCTTTCGAGGGACCGCAAGATGTAGATAGACAAGCAGGATGAAATGTGTGCCAGAGGTGCATGAGTGCCAGCAGCCATTAACAGCAAGCCATGCATTTTCACTGGTCACTGCTGTGCCTGAAGTACAGCTGGTTTAGGGCTGCACTGGACATAGGCAAAACAAATGCACCTGCACCCTCCTTCCTTTTTTCCACATGGGCCTGATTATTACTGTTTGGTCAAAAGTACCTGGCCATGTAGCTATGTTCTCTCCTGCTCCCCATTTCAACATTCTGATGCACCTGTGGATGCTTTCCATACACAAGCGACACATGTAAGCGAGCCCTGGCTGTGACGCTAAACGTTTTGCTGTTACTCCGAGGAGAGTACTATACTCTGCTGAACCCATGGTGTCTACTTAGAGTGGAACTCCATGTAACGGAGGTGGCAGCCCCCCCCCCCATGCTCATGCCATGAATTCACTAATGGCTGTGGCAGCTGAGAATGGACAACAGTGTTTTCATCTGCAAGCCAATCGGATGAGGCTGCCTGTGTGCTCTTCCTCTTAAATCCATTTAATGGGGCCTATTCACAAAATTATTTATGGGTATGTAAAGGAGTACATCTGTAGTAATGTTTTAAATACTCTTATGTGACCTTTTCAATTTAATTTAAAACACTTAGGGCCCAATTACGATACGGTTAGGAAATATTCCCGATGAATCGGTTTGGAAATGGTTTCCGAACGACTTGGATCGGGAGAGTCCGACCGACCGAGTATGATGCATCCGGATGCTTCCAGATACGATTTGGTTGGACTCCCATTGACTTCTATGGAAGCCTATGTTCCTAACCGCATCATAATCTGGCCCTCGGTCGGGAAGACACGTGCCCGATCCGATTCGGAATGAGCAAATGCCATTAGGAGGCCTTCCTAACCGCATCGTAATCGGGACCTAGGTGGGAATGCTTTCCTAACCGCATCGTAATCGGGCCCTTAGGGCCCGATTCACAAAGGTAAACTGAGACGAAAGTCTAACTTTACGACTTTCGGCATTCACAAAGGGCATTTACGAGTAGGAAAGTTAGACTCTTGTCTCAGTTAAACTTAAGTCTAAGGACTTTTGGTTTCAGTTAAAATTAAGACCAAAACTTAATCTTAACTGAGGCAAAAGTCTAACTTTATTACTCGTAAATGCCCTTTGTGAATACTGAAAGTCATGAAGTTAGACTTTTGTCTCAGTTTACCTTTGTGAATCGGGCCCTTAGAATAGGACTAAAATCAGAATATTCATATTCAGTTGATACTAATAGAAAGGACCATGCACTCTTTGAATTCTTCCTAATGAGTACATGGACGTTTCGACCCAATTCAAAAAGGCACGTAAGAGTATGTAATAGAGTACTCTGTAGTTCTACTTCCCATACTTCCTATCGTGACTAGGCCCCCATGTCTTAACTGGCCCTTCTTCATCGCGAGGATGACAGCGGTGTGGGGAGTGATTATCTACATGAGAGGTTGGGGACTTCAGTACTGAGGGGCCCTGAATTTATATGGCCACAGGTTTGCAGGATGGTGCATAAAGTTACCGGTCACCCCGGTCCTGCATGTCTGCCATACTGCTCCCCCCAATCTGCACCAACCAATATGGCTCAATGTTGTGTGTCTGATTCTTAATTAAATCCACCTCAATGGAGTAGGAAGATTGTTGTGTTCACCTTCCTCTGACCAGGCTGAGTCCAGAAGGTCAGACTATAGCATCAGGGAAAGACACTGAAAGGACAGGATATAAAAGCATGCCCACTATCTGCCGCATCAGCAGAGGTGATGGACCGAGTGCCCATTCCTGACATACTGTGTCCAGTTTTGACAGAGAGAGAAGCCTCATTACTGGATGCTTGCCATAAATGGGAATAGAGTAACTAGACATTTTGGGATGCTGGTTTCCATTCGACTGAGTTCTGCCCACTGTAAGAAGCATCTGACATTAATATTCTTCCTACAAAGTTGTAAGTGTGGCTTTGAAAATGTGTGGCCAGTTGGCCTGTTTTGGGACAGGAATGTCCCCTGCTTGCCAAATGGGCATTTACCCTTGCCTTGAGTACCTGACTGCTTGTGAAACTATTATCCTGACTTTTCATTTGGCCCTGGGTTCATTCAACTCCAGCATGTACGCAGGGGTTTAAGCCTGTCCTCATAATGGGACGGTCCAGAACCTGCTCTGTGACCTGGAGGTGCACATAAGGCATCCCTGTGACTGGAGGGTGCAGACTCAGAAACTGCTGTGAGGGAGGATGGACAGAGCTACCTTTATACATTCACCAATTCATTGTATTGGTGAAGAAACCTACATTTATCACATGGATTGTATCATATGGATTATTGGCTGTACTAAGGACTTGGATTGAACATTGATCCTGAACTGGTGTCTATGGATTAAAAGTGGACTAAGATAACACCTGTGATCTCGAGATCATTATTGACATTCTAATACTCTATGTGTGCTCGGAAAGGATTTCTGTTGATACTGTGCTCTCTTCTTTGAAGGGATAATTAGGGTTGAATTGCTAACCGACCCTTCCTTTCCTAGTAACACCAACATTACTATTGCCTCTAACACTTCCCGGTACTGACTGAAGAGCGCCCTTTGTCTGTTTCTACGCCTGGTTACCAAATCAGTTTTTTCTATATATTTACATGCACATACAAAAAAATAAAAAATGTAACAAACTGCAAAGAAAATTAAAATATTGCCAATTTAATTAAAAAGTAAACAATAGACAAAAATATGTTTTTCTAAAACTAGCTTAAAAGTGACATAAATAGGGGGCGTGGCCAAGATGGCGGAGCGGTAAGACGCGTTCTTCTATCTCTCCGCTCCCGCCGGGCCAATCAGGGTTTTTTTTCAGCACTTACGGTGGGCTTTGAAGTGGTCCACTCCTTAGGCGGGCACTGCTGGTCGGGCGTACCTCTGGAAGGAGCAAACCCGTGGTCGGAGAGACGCCCAAACGGGGGTTCCAGGTGAAAGGCGATTGCAGGCAGCGTGACGCAGCGAAGCCGCAGCGGGAACTCTCCTCCGGCTGCAGGGAGGAAGGCCACATACTGATGGAGAGGGCCTGGGGAGAGCCCCAGGCGAATACGGAGCGCCCCTGCCCCCCCCCAGAGATTGAAAATCTGCTTGCGATCCAAGACGACCAGTCGGACTCGGCCGGGTGGCCGCCACGAGCCATAGAGGTACCTGAGGCCTGGTGAACGCGGGGGGCGCAGCGATCGGGGCCTGCCAGCGCCACACGCCAGCGAGGGGGCCTGGAGGCTGATTGAGATCACCCCGGCACCAGCGGGTATAAACGGAGTCCAGATTCCTGCAGCTACCGGGGCCTAGGGAGGAACGTGCAGGCCGCCCTTGCACTGAGGCGCGAGAGGCACAAGGCCCGAGACTTGGCAGAGAAGCCAGCCTGCAACGGGCCCCGGCGGGCGAGCGGCTGCAGATGCTGGAGCTCTGGTGAAGTCAGCCGAGCTCACAAAGCCACATCCCGGGACGAGCCCTCTTCCGGTGGCGGTCTGCAACGAGCCCAGAAACCCAGCTGCAATTCCGGGGCAAAGGAAGCAGGGCTGAGCTGGGGGCTCCCGGTGGCGGCGGATGGTACAAAGCGGCACACGTGGAATGACTGGGACCAGTGGGAGGCCCTATCTGAGGCAAAGAGCGGTCTATGCCCAAGGCGCAGTGAGTAAGAGCCTAAGGTGAAGGAGTGGACAGAGATCGGTGGCATGCTGGGTCGGAGCACAGTTAGGCCCAAGGAAGGGGCGGCAGCCTCCGGACATAGCGCCCCCCTCCTGGAGTGAGAGATAAAAGAGATACCAGAAAGCCCAGGCATATACTAACACGCTACTGTACCAGAGCAGGAGCGGCATCTGATAGAGTGCGGGGGCAATACCGACTTCGAAGCGTAAGGCCTCGCGGGCCAGACTCCGGCTTAGAGTGGGCCTAGTAACTAAGGAAACAGTGGGGCCCACCCATCTAGACCAGCTGTGCCAGAGGCCGGAGTGTAAATTGAACTCCATAACTCGTTGAGGGAACTCAGAGGCTTGCGATTGCTGCAGACCAGAGAAGTCAGAATATAGCTTCAGAGGCGCGTTCAGCTATGGCGTCCAGCAGACCAAAAAAAGACAGGTCAGTTAAGGATATGCTTTGTAAGGTGCCCCAGTCAGAGAATCCACACACCCAGGGATCTTCAGCGGAGACGGAGGGAGGAGGAGACACAGAGGGGCCAGTCATCCGCTCCTTCTTGGAATCCCTCTTCTCCTGCTTGAGGGAGGACCTCACCACCATGAAGCGAGAACTGTCTGCAGACATGAGAGAGGTGCGACGTGACATAGACTCACTGGGAGAAAGGGTCAACTCCCTAGAGGATCGTGAGACGGACAAAGCAGAAGAGCTCGAGAGTCTACAGCAGGAGGTCATCCGTGTACGGGAGCAAAACCTAGACCTCCAGGCCCACACAGAGGACCTTGAAAACAGGTCCCGTCGCAACAATATCCGAATCAGAGGCCTTGCAGCTGGGATAGAGGGCTCGAACATCGAGGCCATGGTGGTAGACATGTTTCGTGTGCTGCTTGGGGAGCCAGAAGATTTCCCCATCAAGCTCGATCGCACGCACAGAGTAGGTCCTCGAAGAAGCTACTCGGCCCCCCCATCCGATATTTTAACCTGCGTCCATGATTACCAACTGAAGGAGAGAATCCTACGAGCGGCTAGGGCTGCCCCCACCTTCAAATGTAAAGATCAGAAACCCTCCCTGTACCAAGACTTAGCTGCCTCGACTCTACTGAAAAGGAAAGCATTTCGACCTATCACAGCACACCTACGTTCCATAGGCGTGTCATACTCATGGGGTCACCCATTCAAACTGATCTTCTCTCACAATGGTGAGTTGCGTCAACCTAGATCGGTCACTGAGGCCAGCAGGATATTGGGAATAGGGGACCCTACGGAAGAGGAGGCCTCACCCAACAGACCGAACAGAAACAGAAGCAGCGGCCATGGATGGCTTCGGATCAAAGCTTCAACTGGATCTCTGAAACCAGACCCAGCGACCATAACCAAAGAGTGCCAGGCAGTCCTGGCGTCCCTGACCGGGGAGCCACTAGATGATGGACAGTCAGAGTAAATGGAGGTACCAAGCGGACATTGAGCGTCCGTCTTTGCTTAACCTTTTACACAGAGGCCTGGGTCGGCCTGGAGGGAGGCGGGGGCACATTGGCCACAGGTACCCCTTCCAGTTCCCCGTTCCCTATTAAGCGCCGGGGCATCGGCCTCGGTCCACACACTCTCCAAGACGTTGGACTATAGTTCCCTGAGACTGTGTCGCAGGAGTTCTTGTGTTGGGGTTCTCTATCCTTTTTATGTTAATTTTGTTTTCTCTCCTGGGCCGTGGGCCTCTCTCGTCCTATACGAAGTACTAGTTGACCGCGAGGTGGCTGCATCAGCTCGCCCGGAGGGCGCTAGATGGGAGCACTCAGGGACCACTGGCCCACCACACAGATCTTATAGGCCCTTAAAGTCGCGCTAGACAAGCTTAAGATCCTCACCCTTAATGTGAAGGGTTTGAACAGCCCGATCAAGAGAAGGGCCGTCCTATCCTACCTAGAGCACTCAGCAGCACAAATTTGTCTACTGCAAGAAACGCACCTCCTAGCCAAAGACACACGTCAACTTAGGTCACGGGCTTTCCCTTAACAGTATTTCTCCTCGCACTCTACTAAATCGGCAGGGGTGGCTATTCTATTTTCACGCTCCTTCAGGGGTAAAGTGGGGGCGAAGCAGGCAGAGATTAAGGGAAGACGTTTGGCTCTCACGATCACCATTAACGCATGCGACTACACTCTAGGATCCATATACGCGCCTAACGAGGGCCAAGAGGCTTTCCTAAAGAAGGCGGTGATGAGCCTCGCCGCCTCCCCTGACCGATTGCTATTGCTGGGGGGTGACATTAATTTAGTATTTGAAACCAGCTTGACCGCTCCACGCAAAGATACAGGGTGACTGGAGCACTTACACAAGCGGGACGGGAATGGCTGCAAGACCTAGGACTAGTGGATATGTGGCGCTCCCTACATCCCAGTGACCAAGATTACACCTTTTACTCGCATGCGCATAAATCATTTGCTAGGACTCTAACGCCGCTGCCTGCTGTTTGTGGGGACTCCAACAGCCAGAATCCTGAGCACCGAGGAGGGAGGTGCTGACCATCACCGGCGCGCGCTATTAAAGCGCCTGTCAACACCCGCGGCGCGGGACTCTAACGCCACTGCCGCTGTCTGCTGTTTGTGGGGACTCCAACAGCCAGAATCCTGAGCACCGAGGAGGGAGGTGCTGACCATCACCGGCGCGCGCTATTAAAGCGCCTGTCAACACCCGCGGCGCGGGACGCGCGCGGGCGAAGCCCGGGCCAAGGGCGGGCCCGTCCTTGCCCGTCATTGACAGGAAGAGGCAGAGCAGGGCCACCCCCCTACATCCAGTGCCATCCCATGGGCCAGAGTAAGTCTGAAACTTAGCGATAGGCCAGGACTTTAAAATATGCGGACTCCATGAAATGTCTTAACTATCGGTTGCTGTTAAATCTTATTGACTCGCAAGTAAGGTGACATAGATTATTTTGTTTGTCTTTTCTCCTGTTCTACGCTATTGTAGGTTTGAAACATCACATTACACTTTTTGGTTTCTCTTCCTTGGAAGGTGCCTAAATGGGGAAAAGAAAGACAATGGAGGGGAATGGTGGAGGAGGCGATGGGGGAGCCGCAGGGAGGGAACGCAAGGGGAAAAGGGTTAGAAACACATTGAAGCCGAAAAAACCAGGGAATAGCTGTGTCCTAGATAGAATTGACTCGCTCATTAGTGAGTGTGAGGTTATTTTAGATAGCGGTACACCAGCACAGGTAGAGAATAGTGTACCAATTTTAGGTTCTCCCCGTCTGATTAACCATAGTCTAGGACAACAGCTAACTATCCCGGCAATGTTTCACAAACCGGCTGGGGGAGGTAGCCAAGGTGGCCAAGAAACCCAAATAGATGGTAATATAATCACGGGGTTGGATAATATGGTCCCTTGCACGGTTAATAAAGATACCTGCCAGCTTTTGGAATCAGCAGTCGCTTGTACAAATAGGTTTGCTCCTCTTATGGATTTGCAGGAGGGTGACAGGGGGGATACTACACTGATTATTTCCCCTCCCCTGTCCCGTTGTCCCTCTCTTGCGTCATGTCCACGGATACATTTTTGTTCCACTAATGACACTCAGGGAATGTTCTCCCTCATTAGCGATCTAAAGGCCGAAGTAACATCTATGCGTGCAAAGATCGAGGAATTAACATCTATGATTAAACTCATAGTGAAAAATGTCCCCATTAATCGAGATATTTCAAACTTCAAGACTGAGCAATCAGAGCAAACAAATCAGGTGAATCACTGTGAATGGAATAAAAGTATTGCGACAAAGGGTCTAAGCTATAAGGATGCAAATGTGCCCAGACGTAATAGTAGACCGGATACTAGACAAGAAAAGGGAGAAACTCCCTGTGCATGGTCTGATCAACATAATCTGCACAAATTTATATCTGATCCAAAACAAACTCAATTTAGGCGTCCTTTAACGCAAGAGTCAGGATTTGCACCAAACACTTATCAAGGGCGAAGGCCTATATTCCAAGATAACAACTCCCCACGAGTCCCAAAAATCTTCATGGTCAATGTCCCAAAATGTGTTAGCAGGAATGGCTTAGAAAGTGTGGATTCCCTTACCAACAAAGCAATCCACTGGATCCGCCACGTTAGAGGGTGTCGCTCGGTCATCCAAGAAGATATCGTTTGTGCACGGAGACTCTCCTCACGTTCCAACCCACTAGATTGTATTGAGTTGACATTTAAAGAACAAGAGCTTGCGGAAAACTTGCTTGCCCTGGAATTTCGCACGTCATCCCCGGATCACTCTTTAATCCAGTTTAGACGGTTCCCATATGTAAATAGTAATGGTCATCTCCCAAGGAAAGGGAATCCGCAGTTACACTTAGGTGGACCTTCAAACTTGGAGGCAAACGATTGACTCCTGAACTTGATTCACAAGGATCAGGAAATCGAGGTCCTTCCTGTATTGGGTAGTGAACCACTTACTTGTTTCCATTCTATTAGCGGATTGCGAAATATAGATAATGACCCCTGCTTAGGTAATAATCTGACAATATTAAATAGGTCAAATGAGCTAGGTGCTCACGAAGGAAGTGAACTGAACTCCTTGACAGATCCAAGCCCGGAAAAAAGTCTATCGGCGGGATTGTCAGTGCTATCCTGGAATATAGCAGGTTTAAAGTCAAAGATTGTATCCCCCGACTGGCTCAAACTCATTGACCAAAATGACATTTGCCTTTTTCAGGAAACCTGGGCGGTGGACCCTATTCACCGCATAGGTTACCTAAATTATCACGTACCCGCTATCAATGGCGGAAAAGGCCGCCCCTCAGGAGGTCTAATAATCTGGGTTCGCCAAGAAATTGGCTTCAAGGTTGAGGTCCTTGAGTCTAGTAATATGGACATCCTTGTAATTAGGTTGAAATGGGGCCATCGTGAGATACTTGATATCTATAACATCTACGCAAGAGGGACCAGAGGGAAGAAATCAGAAGTTCTTGCGGCCCTGGATGCCACACTAGACCAACAGTCTCGGGGTAAGAATGTAATTATAGCAGGCGATTTTAATGTGACTTTTGAGCCTGTTTTAAACAGGAAATGTAATTTTGGTGAACAGGAAGATGACCCGTGGAGAATCCCAAAATTAGACCTAGCACCAATAAAAAAATGGTCCGATGTGGTGATCCAAATTAACTCAATCTGCATGGAGAAGGGATTAAGAGCAGTAAATGGAAGATTGCCATCGGACAAACACGGGGCATGCACTTTTAATAATGGCTCTAGCCGCATTGATTATTTGTTGATTAACTGCCAGCTCTGGCATGTGCTAAGGGACATGGTGCTAAAGGAGCGGGTTGAGAGTGACCATAATCCCTTGTGCACAGTATTTGATATATTGGTAGAGAATGAATCTAACCCTCCGGGTAGAGAATTAATTACTTTAGATGTAGTCCCTGCAAATGACATGAGGCACCTAAAATGGGCAAATCTACTTGAGAACTCAGCGGTTCTTGAAAAAATATAATCTGAAACTAATAGCGCAATAATGAAATTAGAAGAGCTGTTGACAAACCTTGCTCCCCCCGAGTCTGTTATAAAATTTCATGAGGAATTCTTTGGTCAACTCCATGCCCATTTTTACAAAAATAGAAAGACCAGGGTCAATAACCACATTAACATTAGTAAATGGTTTAATAAGGAATGTAAGGAGGCACGTAGTTCCCTAGGGAGTGCAATTAAGGAAGGTGACCGCAAGACAGTTTTATAAAAAAGTGCAGGAGAAAGCTAAGAAAGCATGGGATGAAAATAGATGGCAGGATCTCAAACGAGCTTGCGAAAGTAAAAATCAGAAACAGTTTTGGGAAATCATTAAGTGGGGTAGAGATGGTCGACCTATGGAGCCAACAAACCATGTAAGCCAGGATCAATGGGTGAGCCACTTTAAATCTCAATATGCCCGCAGCTTAGATTACCATGAGATGACCGAATTCCCATATACTTATTATAATGAACCAGCGTTTAATGAGGCTGATGTCAATCTTGCATTGGGTGCTCTAATGGGAGGCAAAGCTCCGGGTCCCGATGGAATCCCAGCTGACATATTTCTTTCTGATAAACCTAAATGGAGCCAGTACATTCTGATTCTAATGAATGAAATAGCCAAAGGTGCATTAGTCCCAGAATCATGGAAAGGAGCTGTGATAATACCAGTTTTTAAAAAGGGGATAAATCTCAGCCTGGGAATTATAGACCAATTAGTTTAATTGATTCCCTTCAAAAGGTCATGGGACGCCTTGTGTTAAACAAAGTACAGGATTGGATATATGAGAATAATATATTATCATCATTCCAGGCGGGGTTCCGGGCACGCACAAGCACTATTGATCAAATATTTTGTTTTACATTGCTTTACTGGAAGACGGTGGTTTTAGACAAGGGCAGCATATATGCTGCCTTTGTTGATTTAAAGTCAGCTTTTGACCTCGTCTCCCGTAACAAACTGTGGGCAGTATTGCAAGAATTGGGGATGCCCCATGAATTATTATCCCTTATTGCTAGATTCCATGAGGGAAATCACCAAAAATTAGATGGGGTTCCCAGGGACAGGACACAATTCCCTTTCCAGTAGAAAAAGGGGTGAGGCAAGGGTGCGTAATGGCACCAACATTGTTCTCCTTGTTTATTAACGGGATTGCAAAATTCCTTGACGCAACGCCTAAAGATGCCCCCGTTCTAGCAGGTGTGAGAATCCCCATCCTAATGTTTGCAGATGACACGTTGTTAATCGCCAAGACGCCGAGTGGCTTGCAGCGTGCCTTGTCACTTTTTGAAGAGTTTTGTCAGCTACGGGGCCTGGAAATCAACGTGTCTAAGACTAAGTTCATGACATTCAATCCTCATAGATCATTTAGAGGAGGGATGGTGATGAACAAACGGCCCCTGGAACAGGTAGAAGTTTTCACATACCTAGGGGTCATAATGCAGGGAGATATGAGGTGGAGTAAGCAATTGGACATAGCCACACTGAAGCATCGCCAACTTGCTGGAACACTTCTGACAGAGTTTAATGCATCCCTAATGAAACCAATTAGCCCAGTTTTGAATATATATAATATAAAAGTAGTCAGTGCAGCGTTATACGGGGCAGAGCTCTGGGGATTTAGGCATCTATCAAAATTGACAACAGCGGAAAATAGATTTTTACGAAAAATTACAAATCTTCCGCAAAGTACACCAGTACGCCCACTGCTCCATGACCTAGGTAGGAAGGCACTGGCTGACATTGCCAGATTACGCCCTTTGCTGTACTGGCGGAGATTATGGTCAATACCAGAATTGACACCTTATGCCGCTGGCCTAAAGGATCTAATAAGGGCAGAATCCCAGAAAAAAATCAAATGGATTCAGGAAGTCAGACATACCCTTCTAAGTATTGGCTTGGCTCCTTTATGGGAGAACCCTGAAAAAACTCCTTTTCCTTCTAAAGTGGAGTTGAAGGAAAGGTATTGGGGCTGGGTGACTGACAATACCCTTAGGCATTGTGACTCTTCTACATTAACGGGTCAATTCCTTGATGTGAAACCACTACAAAAGCTGGAAACATACTGGGATGTCATAACTAAGCCACTTGATAGGAAGCTATACTTCCAACTCAGAGTAGGCACACTACCCGTAAAATCGTTTACTGCAAGATGGGATCTGTTAGATGATACAACCTGCCCTATTTGCCATTCACATCCAGAGTCACCAGCCCACTTACTATTTGTTTGCCCAGCTTATATTGTTCCAAGGCGCATCTGGTTGGCACCAATATGTAGATCTCTGGGCATTCGTAATTACAATGTAGCTCTTAGAGTATTGCGCGCAGATACAATGCCACCTCTTGTTATTGCTTTAGCAAAATTTTTAGGTTGGGCATGGACCATCAGATTAAAGGCAATTTCTAATCGTAGTGATTTTGCATCAGCATAATATCTGTTTTTTTTTACTGGCCGTTATAGAGAGTTTTTAGATTTTCCCCTCATATCATTATAGATATTTATTTGTTGCCTCAAGATGGGCATGAAATATGTAATTACCATGTATAATAAGTTATTTGTGTATATATATACATTTAGCCCCCAGAGGAATTTTAAATATTACAATGTTTTAACTGTTTTATGGATTTTAATACCCTATTGTTAGGCTTTTACTACTTTGTATTACTGCGGTCATGTGTATTATCATCTTGTATCGTGCTTTGATGACTAACTGTCGAATAAAGCTAATATGACTGACTGACTGGCTAGGATTGACTACTTTATCGGTTCCCGCTCCCCCGCACACAAGCTTCAGATATTGAGCTGCGCTCACACTCCGACCATGCAGCATGACTCTCACACTCACACTCCCCCCAGAGAGACCGTCTTTCACATGGCGGCTGCGCGATACCCTGCTACACCACTCAGATGTGATAAAATGCCTAGACGGCGCCATAAAAGAATTTCTCACATTCAATGACACCGCTGACACTTCAATTAATACATTATGGGATACACTTAAGGCATGCGTCAGAGGGGAATTCATAGCAGTCTTCGCAGCAGACAATAGAATCAGGAAAGAAAAGCGAAGGGATCTCTCCGAGCAAGTACAAGAATTAGAGCGCATTCATAAGCAAACTGGGGCTCCAGGAGTGTGGCGACAGCTCGAGGCGGCTCACAAACAACTTGCGGGTATCGATTTAGATAGGGCTGAATATGCCGCACTTAGATTGAGTCACTCTTTCTATGTTGGGGGTAACTGGTGCGGGCGCGTCTTAGCCAACAAGCTCCAAGCACAGCGCCAGTTGACCGCTGTTCATGCTGTGTGTGATGAGGCTGGTAATGAGTGCACGGACGATAAAGCTATAACGCAGGCATTTAGGGATTTTTATGCTAAACTGTACTCCGCACAATCACTAGCTGAGCAAGATTCACTCTCTTATGTACAAGGAGCTAACCTCCCAACACTTACCCCAGAGCAGGCAGCTAGCCTAGACGCTCCTATCAGAATAGAGGAGGTCGTCTCGGCCATAGCCCGCCTCAAATTGCACAAATCGCCCGGGCCAGATGGTTTTTCCAATACCTTTTACAAAACCTCTTGTGCGTCACTAGCCCCCATCTTATAATGCGATAGGAGACTCCGGGGTCATCCCTTCTACTATGCTCGAAGCTTCAATCGTAGTTATCCCCAAGCCGGGCAAGGATGCTAGGGATTGTGCCTCGTAGAGACCAATATCTTTATTGAATGTCGATCTGAAGCTTTTTACGAGCATACTAGCAGCACGCCTATGCCCGATGATGCCAGGGTTGATAGACCCTGACCAGCCTGGGTTCATAGCTACCAGGCAGTGCAGCGACAATACGAGAAGGCTACTCCATCTCCTCGACAAAGCACAGCGCTAAAATATAGAACGGGTCATGATATCGATTAACGTCGAAAAGGCGTTCGATCGGGTGGATTGGGTATATATGAAGGTTACCTTAGTGCGAATTGGTGTGGGAGACCACTTCTCCAGATGGGTGTTCAGCGGCTATAGTCAACCACCGGCTATGGTGCGGGTTAATGGGCGCTCTTCAGACCCTTTCCGGATTTCCCGGGGCACTCGACAGGTGTGCCCGCTCTCCCCGCTGCTCTTCGTGCTCTACATGGAGCCGATGGCCCAGAGAGTGAGGGAGAATCCAAAGATCTCTGGCGTGCGATTCGGGGGGGCCGCTCATGCCATTAGCTTATATGCCGACGATGTAGTTGCCACGCTGGAAGATCCACGGATCTCTATCCCCGCTTTCTTTACCGAGCTAGAGAATTTCTCAGTGGCTTCTGGCTTCAAAATTAATGTGGCAAAGTCACAGGCCATGGGGTTCTCGCTCCACCCGGCTACCATAGAGAGTCTGGCACGCTTGCTCCCGCTCCAATGGGACGCAGAATCTATCCCATACTTGGGGATTCTCCTCACGAAGTCTACTCAGAACACAGCAGCCCTGAACTACAAGCGGCTCTTGTCCCAGGTGCGGAGAGAAATGGGTAGATGGGGACCCTTCAGCTTCTCCTGGCTGAGAAGAGTGGCAGCGATCAAAATGAATATCTTACCCAAAATTCTATACATTTTTCAAACTCTTCCCGTAGAGCCTCCCCTGGAATTCTCAAACAATTGCAGAAGGAGATCTGTTCCTACGTATGGGCCAATAAGAAGCCCCGAATGAGTAGGGAGCTGAGCTATAGGCCGCATAGAGGGGGGGGACTGGGGGTCCCTGACCTGACCCGATATTTCCAGGCAACTCAAGTGCGTGTTCTGCTGGAGTGGTCGCGTAGCGAGTCAGAGAAACATTGGCTCTTTATGGAGCGGGCGCTCGCAGGGCAGGCTTTGTGGGGGGTCCCCTTTTTGCCCAAAACACAGTGCCCAGAAGACATATACAACTCACCAATCATTTGCACAACCCTGAGGGCATGGGATGCTACAGCGGTCAAGCACGACCTAACCTCATTCCCATCGCCCCTAACCCCTATAGCTGGCAATGAGGACTTCTCTCCCGGTTTAGATCAGAAGGTGTTCCACCACTGGGAGGCCCAGGGCTGTCGATCCATCGGGCATATGTTTGATGTAGAAGGCCCCCTGACATTCGAGGATCTCCGATCCGCATTTAGACTGCCCGAGTCCGAAAGGTATCGCTTCCACCAAGTGAGACACTGGGTGATGCACCCGCTGGTGCGCCCAGTGGCTCAGCAATGGCTAAAATCATATGAGAAATGGCTTCACACGAAAACAACTAACGCGCACCTTATCACTGAGCTCTATCATATGCTGCGGCCCCCAGAACTTGAGGCTTCCACGCCAGGACAGCGGAGGTGGGAGACTGAACTCGGCCGAACACTATAGCAGAAAGAGTGGGGGGACATTTACTATCGCACGCGCCACACAGCACGGAATGTCTCGAGTATCGAAACCGCGACCAAAATAGCTACCTACTGGTACCTCCCCCCACCTCGAATGCGCAGATATAACCCCAATCACACCTCACACTGCTGGAGACAGTGCGGAGCAGAGGGCACGCTGACTCACCTACTGTGGGAATGCCCACACCTCTCCGCCTATTGGGAACAAGTTTTAACTGACATTGATACTCATTTTAATACACAAATCCCATGCTTCCCAGCATACATTGTCTTAGGACTGCCCAACAAACTTACCTTCCCTCTGAAATCCTGTAGAGGCAGGCAGATGGGGCTGGCCCTGGGAGCAGCGCTTCAGAATATACTGTCCCACTGGGGTACAGATAGGACTCCAACACACCAAGGCTGGCTGGGGAGGTTATGGTCTGTGCTGGGCATGGAGCGCATCACACTGACATTGCAAGGTGAGGGAGCCTCGTTCGCAGAATACTGGCGACCATTCTTATCTATACTTCGTACAGAGATGAGGGAGCTAACTTGTCCTAAGTACTTGCGACTGCTGCGACTCCTAGATACCACACAAGATCCCACACCGACGATCGCCCTGGACGCAGGCAGAGAAGTCGAGAATGGTTAGCTGATCCTCTATGTCAAGGGAGCCGGTGTGACAGAACAGAGAGGAGTAAGCGACGATACAAATTCGTATAGAGCCCAAGAGCCAGGAGAGTTTTTCTTTTTTTTTTTTCTTTCTCTCTCTCTCTTCTTCGTTTCCCTTTTGATGTTATATTTTTGCTGTTGGGGGGAGGACGGGAGGAAGGGAGTTGGGACTCTTACTGTAAAGTTTAACTTGTGATGCCATCAATGTCGTGCAATGTTTTACTGCTATTTCTACTTCTCTATAAATGGCACTGTTTGAAATAACAATCTCAATAAAAACGATTTAAACATAAAAGTGACATATATATATATATATATATATATATATATATATATATATATATATATATATATATATATATATAAAAAATATAAAATAAAATACACAAACACATAATAATTAAGCCTGGGCGGAGTGCGCGGATTTAAGCTACGTGAAACTCTGCGAAGTGACCAAAAAACTCCGCTGCGTGCCAGAGTGCACTTGGTCACGCCTGTTCGCATTGATTTTCTGTGGTGGGTGTTTGCTCTGCACTGGAAAATCAACGCGAACAGCACCAAGCGCAGCGCAAGAAGGCGCTGCTTCTTTTCTGCCGCTCGAGTAGATTTTCTACTCGAGCAGCAACTTTCTCAACGCGAACGGGATGTTTCTCAACGCGAGCGGTCGCGACCACCTGCATTGAGAAATCCGACCACCCGCGTTGAGAAATCTCACCAGGAGGTGGATTTTTCTCACTCAGCAACTTGGCACTGGGGAGCGTGAGCGAGGAAAAATCTCGCTGGGAAGTGGATTTTCTTCACTCGCGCTCACCAACTTGACAATGGGGAGCGCGAGCGAGGCAAAAAAACTCCTCTCTGCGAGGGGATTTTTTCGGAACTCCGCGTTCTCTCCGGAGCGTGGAGTGCGAAAAACTCCGCGAACGGAGCAGAGTTCACCACCCAGGCTTAATAATAATAATATATATTTAAACAATATTAACAAAACTATTAAACTCTACGAATAATAAATATACTGTTCTCATTCCAATCTGTACAACAGTCGAGAAAGTTTGGACTCAGGAGGGGTAAAATTTACTTTTTCCCTCTCAAGTCTGTGCAACAGTAGGGAAAGCGTTGGACTACGGAGGGGTAATATTTTCTATTCCCACTCCAGTCGGTGCAACAGTAGGGAAAGTGTTGAACTCAGGAGAGGTAAAACTTACTATTCCAACTCCAGTCTGTGCAGCAGCAGGTAAAGCGTTGGACTCAGGAGGGGTAAAATTTACTATTCCCACTCCAGTCTGTGCAACAGTAGGGAAAGCGTTGGACTCAGAAGGGGTAAAATATACTATTTCCACTCCAGATGAGAAACATTCTTCTGGCTGATATTAGCCAGAAGAATGTTTCCCATCTGAATCATACAGGGGATTCACCAATCTGAGATATTTTAATTGGTAGGTCACTTTAAGTAATGATGGATCATGTGTTGTCTTCATTGATCTCTGTTGGGGCTATGTAATGTTAAATAGTTTGTGCTACTTTAGCTCATGTTGGTTGTAAATAGACACTAATGCCTGCTATAAGGGTGTAACATGTATACACATTAATTTGATACTGATAATGATGTCTAAACTAATTGCAGTATTGTTTAATATTAAATTCTAGAAAACTCTGTCCTGAAGAAGGTGGTTGATCCTAATCTCACCGAAACGCCGCGTCGACCTTTGTGTAGTTTTCTTGTTTTTAATCATCAACATAAGTGTAATGTGAATATGGACTGTTTTCAAATGTGTTTTTAAATGTGTGTCTATTTTTTATAATTATGAATAAAAGCTGAATTGTATATTTTTAAACGTTGTTCCCTGCATTACTGTCTCTATTACATCTATATGCTACTGTGATAATTTGTAATTACTATATGCCATTGTGATCTTTTGTAATTATTGTCTTGTGAACATTTGTATGCTACAAACCCCACTGACATTGGATAAGTCTAAAACACAACACATGATCCACATACTTGTTTAGGGACTTGTTTACTTTCTTGTTCAGTCACCCTGTCCCTACTTCTAATAATAGGGTTCCTCCTCCTTGTTTAGATTGATTACGCACAGCTTGTGAGCTGGGAGATTGTTACACACATTGTCCAATATTTACTTGGAAGTCTTAGTCCAATTTTTGAAATGGATGTCTTAAAAACATATGGTTTTACAGAGGACCAATTTAACAAAATAATTAATGGTACATCAAAAGATATTACCTCTATCACAATCACTAACAGTGATGAGGAACAATGGAAAACTCTGTGGAATTTCAAGAAAAAGGCCATTAGGACCGAACTTCATGCCGACTTTCTTATCGAATATTGTAAAAAAGGTATAATACCCAAAGGCCTACAGGTCAGCAATGAACCAGGGTTTTTTTTATCAAAAATCAGAAATTCATAGAAAACTGGACTTTCATTGCAAACAGGTGCAGCCGTGATTGGATGCTATTAATAATAGAAACAGCACATGAGGTTTTGATTATAGAGAAGAAAGAAATCGAGGAAATGGAACTTAAACTCAAAGAAAGCACTTCTCTAGATGAAGCAAAAAAGAAATTAGAGGAGATCCAACATGATATTACGGGGTATAGAGAATACCTATTGAATAAAAAAGCAAATAAACTAAGGAATGACATTTCCAAATACAATATGGAACATGTTTATCCCTACCTGCAAAAGGATTTTTACGATAGGCCCAGGGAAGAACCATACAATAATAAAAGAAATTGGGTACAGCCAAGAAGAACGTTCCCTAAAAAAGAGTGATGTTCTTTGATACTTCGTACACCAGTTCAGAGTCAGAGAACGAGCTGCCCAAAGAAGATTACAATACCAAAAACAGGGAAGCTACCCCTGGAACAAGCAGGGACACTTTTTCTTTTTGAGAAAAGCGCCCAATCAACCATGGCCAGAACAGGGGCAGAGCCAGAGGGAGAGGGTTTTTTTTCACCTCGAACCCTGCCCAGAACCGCCCGAACACAAGGAGCCAGAAACACTGGGATTAACAGATAGGGCCCCTATCATCAATCTCTCAAGTAGAGTTCTGACACAGGAGGAAGTGATAGTTTTAGAAAAAGGGTTAGGATACGCCATCACCTCCCCTGTGGACAGGTACAACTTAGAGAGAGACGTCCAAAATTTCTTTAGAAAGATACGTCTTAATTGTTACTTTGAAGGAAAAGAAAAAATTCTAACTGAAAACAAATCAGGCCTAAAACCGAAATCTACATGGACCCCATCCCTACAATTAGTCAATAAAGACATTGAAGTTTTTGAAAGAATAGTGGAGAAAAGCATAGATGACCTCTTGAATAAAAAGAATTGGGTCGATAATAACCTGACATCCCAACAACGCATAGCTTTATCCACTCTAGAACACTGCCAAAACATAACCATCAAACCCGCCGATAAAGGCGGGGCCATTGTGTTGATGGATACCAGTGACTATAATAACAGAATGATGGCCCTCCTTAATAACACCCAACACTATCAGAAATCTAGCAGAGATGAGTGGAATGTCCTTATTTACAAGGTGACCAATCTTTTACTATTAGCCAAAGAAGATGATATCATCTGCCAAGATGAATACAACTTTCTGAATAACTTGCAGCCTGTAATCCCCGCTCTATATGGGCTGCCTAAGGTCCACAAAAGTATGAACAACCCACCCATGAGACCGATAGTGTCTAGCATCGACTCTTTAACTGAGCCGTTGAGTAAATATGTCAACATTTTCCTCCAACCTTTAGTTGTACAACAGAAAGCATATATAAAGGACACGACAGCAATGATTAGTAAAATTGAGAATTTTCCCTTTGATAGTGAAACCCAATGGCTTGTGACTTTAGATATTGAAGCTTTATATTCTAATATTCCCCAAGATGACACTATACAAATAATAAAAGATCTAATGAGTAACAAAGATGGGGACTTAACCTCACATGGCATTTTTATTATAGAGTGTGTGGAAATTATCCTGAAAAATAACATCTTTTTGTTCACCACAGACTTCTTTAAACAAACCAAAGGGACCAGCATGGGAGCGACCTGTGCTCCTAGTCTGGCGTGTCTATATGTTGGCAGGTTTGAAGATAGACATATTTTTAACACAGCAGCTCCATTTTATGAAAATATAACAGCTTGGTCTCGCTATATCGATGACATTTTTTTCCTTTGGAAAGGAACTAAAGAAGTACTGATGGACTTTATTGATTGGCTTAATTTAGGAGACGTGAATCTTCGTTTTACATCATCTATTAATAAACAGAGTTGCGATTTTCTAGACATTAAGATCAAAAATATAAATGATCAACTTCAAGTGGAACTGTATACCAAGCCCACAGTCAGAAATACCATTCTGCACTATAAAAGTAACCATCCAGCATGCCAAAAAGATAACATCCCCTTCGGTCAATTTCGGAGAATCAGACGTAACTGTAGTAACATTAACGACTATAATATACATGCAGATAGACTTACTAAGAAACTCTTAGACAGGGGATACCCAAGAAAGATGATCAAACAGGCATATAAACGTGCCAAATACTATAATAGGGATTCCCTTTTTGAAACGAAACAAGCCAACCAAGACCCACGAAGACTGCCTTTAATCTTTGTCACTAACTATAGTAACATTAGTAACAAAGTCAAAAATATCATCAATAGAAATTGGCACCTGATCAATATGCAGGGCAAGATGAAATTGGAGAAACCAATGTTTTCTTTCCGACGTAACCGGACCATCAGAAATTGCCTAGTGCATACTTATAGGAACGTCACCTTGAATAAACAACTAAGCATAACAAACACCCCTTTGCCCACAGGTACGTTTCCCTGCAGTTCCTGCAACAATTGCATGAACATCTGTAAAGGGCCAAGGATTGTACATAACAATGCAACCCATAACTTCAGAAACATGGCTAACTGTCGTTCTAAAAACCTTATTTATTTAATCCTATGTCCATGTAATTTGGGTTACATAGGAGAAACATCCAGAGAGATTAGAATCAAGATCAATGAACATAAATCAGCAATACGTACCAGTAAGAGGAATGCCCCCTTGGTAGAGCATTGGATTGAGAAAGGACACAAAGTTGATCAGCTCAAATGGTGTGTTGTTGAAATAGTTCTGACAAACGCACGTGGCGGGGATCTGACTATAAAACTTCAAAAACGAGAGCAATTCTATATGTCGAAATTTAAGACCTTTAGACAAGGCTTAAACAGTAAAGAAGATTGGGAAAAACTTATCTAAAGGGCAGTTCCCTGTAGGACGCACCTGTATTTTGCAGTTTTTTTTTTTTTTTCATTAAATGCCGTACCTTTGGTTTATTTCTATTTGAAATATGCATCGATCGGTAAAGCCCCTTTGACACTTTTGTAAACGCATTTTTAAGTCATTCAGTAGCCTTTTTCGGCACGTGTAACGATATGCATAATTGTGTGATGTTGGGTGCAAACGCAAAACCAAGAATTCAGTGCCAAGACATTGACACCATAACAAGCTTTGACTCTCACGTGTAAGTCCGATATATTTTCCTTGAGTTTTTGGTTAGGATAGATCAGTACATAAGGATTTAGAGCAAAGATAATGATACCATCACAATGAGTAACCTCTGTGAGTAAGCCCGATATATCATCCCCGTATGGTAAGATAGATTAGTATACATTATACATTTAAAGATGGCCGCCGTTTTGGTGACACAGACTCCCATCGCGCAATAGCAAAAATGGAACTTTGCAGTAATTGTATTCTTTCATCACGCAATAGTAAGAACCGAATACCGTTGAATCTATTTTTCCTTATTTTTAACACCTCAAAAAATGTTTTTCCTGTGTTTTACTACCAGAACTGTCGAATTCTGTTAGCTATTCTCACTTCAGTGACGGTTTCCACACAAACTTAACTGATCACATGACCACAAGTAAGATATTTAAGACGCACTCCGGGTCAGGCCTGTCACGTTTCCTGACCCGGAAGACGTTCGTAGGCAGCAGGGAGGCCGGTACTTTTTTATCAGGTGAGAATTGGTGCCGTGTAGTCGCGTCTTAGCTTAATACGTAGAGAGCATAGAGGTTAAGCTAATCCCTTGACATCGAGCATTTTGCTAATTTTTTAATACATAGAGGGAGCAACTCAGCCTAGGACTACACATTGTTTAAATTACATTATTATGATTTACATTAAGTACCAGTTTGGGCAGACATCACGTAAATGGACGAAACCAATAACTTGTATTATTGAAGGATACCAATGTATACCAGATAAATTTTGATTTTTTGATATTGTCAATTCCCTATATATATGGTCAGTATAACAGGCATGACCCACTCGGACATATTAAGAGGTCACGGAGTGGTCACGGAGGCTCTTTAGCAATAGAGTCTTCCTGGATCAAATGATTAGGATTATTAGGCTCATAGCCCCAAGATATAGACAAGAGTAGCCATAAAACGAACAGATTGTATTAAAAGGGTTTTCCTTTTCTGACTTTTACAGAATTTTATCCTTTGAATTGCAATATCAAGATAGCAACACAACCAGGTAATTTCCAGCCTGTACTTCTAAACACTAGATTAACTCGATAATTCTAATTGCACTTCAGACATTAATAAATTATTTTATTCCTCTGTACAACTCCACCAATAAGGGCAAATATCGGAGTATTAACAACTGGAGGCTTAATCACGGCTCACCTGTATTGATGATGAAAGGGTACTGTTTTTTTAACGGTAAGCTCTTTTTCGGGTAAAACGATAAATTAAAATTTTTTAATTTAAAAGCATAACCGTTTAACACAGAGAAGTTTATACTCCTTTTCTATCTTTGAAGGTCGCTAATATATAGCTACAAACCTATCGGTGGCTCCTACGAACGTAATTTACCAAGGAATAGTACCACATAAGAAGGTACACTTCAATGAACGCCCAATAGTATGCCAACTTTAGTGGCGCTTTCACAAACCCTTATCCATAATCTTTTGAATTTTTTTTATTGAAAATTCTGTTTTAATCCTATGAATCTCGAATTAAATATGGTTCATCTCATTCTAGGACATCCCTTATTTTATAACAAATATCAGCCAGAAGAATGTTTCCCATCTGAATCATACAGGGGATTCACCAATCTGAGATATTTTAATTGGTAGGTCACTTTAAGTAAGGATGGATCATGTGTTGTCTTCATTGATCTCTGTTGGGGCTATGTAATGTTAAATAGTTTGTGCTACTTTAGCTCATGTTTGGTTGTAAATAGACACCAATGCCTGCTATAAGGGTGTAACATGTATAAACATTAATTTGATACTGATAATGATGTCTAAACTAAAATTTTGCAGTATTGTTTAATATTACATTCTAGAAAACTCTGTCCTGAAGAAGGTGGTTGATCCTAATCTCACCGAAACGCCACGTCGACCTTTGTGTAGTTTTCTTGTTTTTAATCATCAACACAAGTGTGTTGTGAATATGGACTGTTTTCAAATGTGTTTTTAAATGTGTGTCTATTTTTTATAATTATGAATAAAAACTGAATTGTATATTTTTAAACGTTGTTCCCTGCATTACTGTCTCTATTACATCTATATGCCACTGTGATAATTTGTAATTACTATATGCCATTGTGATCTTTTGTAATTATTGTCTTGTGAACATTTGTATGCTACAAACCCCACTGACATTGGATAAGTCTACAACACAACACATGATCCACATATTTGTTTAGGGACTTGTTTACTTTCTTGTTCAGTCACCCCGTCCCTATTTCTAATAATAGGGTTCCTCCTCCTTGTTTAGGTTGGGCGGATGACACCATTTCTAAGTGAGAACCGACCAACCATAGGTAGGCGGGTCCACACACCTTACTACGATGCGACCGCACATGGTGTGGTCGCAAACTTCCATTTCCCTATCGGAGCTTGTGCTGTGGGCAGAAATCCCTGCACCGTGTGGCGGGCACCTCACGGTGCAGCCCCCCACGTCCACAACCGTAGGCGCGGAGGGATGGGGGCCCTGCTAAGGGCCCCCAAAGTCGCTTTCCAACAGCCTTTCCATGTCGGAAAGGCCAACATGTAAAGGCTGTCGGAAACCAACATCATAATCGCAAAGCGGAAACACCGTCCTAAGGGATCATGGACGGTTTCCGACTAGCCGACCGGCTCCTGTGCCCGTTGGAACCGAGTCGGATTGACCGACATTGTTATTCGGCGGTCAGATTGTAAACCTACCATGTCAGTCGGAGGCTTACCGACCGACATCCAAATTTGGCGATATATATGTCTAAATTTTAACAAAAATTAAACAAATTACATATTTATTACAATTTTTAATAATTATTATCAATTAAAACACATATTATTAATTTAATTAAATGCCACACTAAATTCCCACAAACATAACAGGCAACAATTAAAATAGAATTGAAATAAAAAAGTATAGCACAATTAATATATTAAGTAATACATTTATTATTACTTAAAGAACTTCCCACCCTATTCTCCTACAAACACAACAAAATACACCTAATATATAACATAGAAAATTAAATTCCTAAATATTTTACAAAAGTATCAATACATTAAATATTTCAATTAAAAATAATAATTAATTAGTAATTATTACTTAATTAACTTTCCACCCTATTCCTCTACAAACTAAACAACCCACACCTAAAATATAACTTTACAAATCTGATAATGCCACAATTTACATAATTATCAATTAAATAATAAATAATTTTTAATAAATGATTTCTTAATTAACTTCCAGCCCTGTAACCCCTAAGAACCCAAAAACCTGCACCTAAAATATATCTTAAAAACGTATATTTATTTCCAATTAAATGACTAATAATAACAATTTAAATATTAATTATTTAAAATTAATTAACTTCCCCCTTTACCCCTACAAATCCAACAAACTGCACCTAAAATATAACTTTAAAAGTATATTAATTACACAATTTACATAATTAATTATCAATTAAATAATTAATACTAATTCAAAACGAATTATTAATTCATTATAACAATTAACTTCCCTCCAATTACCCGTACAAACCCCTCAACCCTCACCTAAAATATAACGTAAAAAATAAATCAATTACACAATTTACATAATTATTTATCAATTAAATAATTAATATCAGTTAAAATTAACTATTAATAAATTATAATTATTTTACTTCCCACCCTGAACCCCTACAAACCCCACAACCCACTACAACACTAAAAAATACAATTAACAATTAAAATAAATTTAAAAACCACAACAAATTTACAAACTATATTCAAAAACATTAACAACAATTATACAATTTATAACATATAAAATTAAAACATAATCTAAAATACATACACATAATTAAAAAACAATATTCTTTACAACTATATTTTTGTAAGCTGATATTAACAACATACATATTTTTGACATTGATAATACTTAACTTAAAACATCGATATTTTAGTAAACGATATTCCTGCATCAGGATATTTGTGTATCACAATATTAAAAACTCTATATTTGTCTGACTCGATATTTATAACTGAATATTTTGTCTGAATACCTCCACAAACAAGATTTGACAATCTGCCTCTATGGTTGGATATGACCCTTCAGCCTGTTAACAAAGTCCTGTTTGTGGAAAATACCTTTTCTTTGCAGAAATGTGAATGACAGAGACTACTTTACATAATGAGAACATACACAGGCAGATACACAGGCTGACCTGAGGAGATGCAAAAAATGAACATATGGGGGGATGTTGAAGCGTGTGTGATGATCACTCAGCTCCCAATAGTGTAACATATCTTAATCAAATGAGAGTGATCTTAAAGGTTGTACGGCGGTGTCTTCAGGTATCAGCTGTCTACCCGAAAACCTCAATCAATATCTGCCACTGGTGGTGTTAAGTGGTCACCACTATGGTGTAGTATCGGGCGGCATCATCATTGGGTTTCGCACCTAGGTACTCGCTTCTCTAGGTGAGTACTGCCTCGATTCTAGGGAAGGTACTGGTGGGATCCGTGTGGAAAGAAGGTTAAAACAAGCATTGGCATAGCCAATAGGTCTCGCCTTTGGGACCTTATAAGTATTTAATTATGCAGCACAATATCCTTGGTGCAACATCAACTGTTGCATGGCTAAACACTTATAATGTCCCAAAGGCGAGACCTATTGGTTATGCCAATGCTTGTTTAATGTATATTGAATTAATAAACGACTGTTGTATTGCT
Source organism: Calotriton arnoldi (assembly GCA_963921515.1). Lineage (NCBI taxonomy): Eukaryota > Metazoa > Chordata > Amphibia > Caudata > Salamandridae > Calotriton > Calotriton arnoldi. The sequence continues at coordinate 309,988 of CAWUFW010004660.1, read as the reverse complement.
CATTTCTAAATTTTACAGACAGTGCCGAATACCGGAAACCACCAGCACAAATTAAACACTGGCATGGGGAGGGATTCTGGGTGATTCACTTAATCTCCTTGTGCCATAAAAAAACTAAGAAGTATGCTTTTAAGAGTACAACTTCTGCTTCTCTTGTAAAATGCCGTGGGGCCAAGTTCGTGCTATATGAAGCTGCAAAAACATACAAAGTACGTGTTGCATGTGGAAGCAGAACTTTGCCGAAGATCACTAAAGAGCTTCAAACGGTATAAAAAAATGCTGACTTAAAAGTCTGCCTCACAGCCACGTTAGCACAACAAATGCTATCCGTTATATTATAAATCACGGACAACGGTCTGTCCGTGTAAACTAACAGATAGATGGTCACCCTAGCCAAGCTACTTAAATCAAAACATGCCGCGATTTCCGGATATAGAACGTAGTGCAAATGCTTCTGCTGCCATTCCTTCGTCAGAACAAGAAACAGACGGGGCATAGGGTTAAAACAAAAAGCAGCGCCTACGTATAAGGGAAATGGACTGAAAGACAATGGGGCCAATTCCGATTCGGGCCGGAAATCTCTCCGACCGAGCCGGACCCGGAGAGAATTCCGACCGAATCGGACCCGTGCAGCCCGACCGAACGAGTACGATGCGCACGTATGCCATCGGACTCGATTCGGTCGGACTCCCATTGAAGTCAATGGGAGCCTGCCGTACAACGCGTACGCGGGCTCCCATTGACTCAATGGGTGCGAGGCGGACAAGGGCGCCCCCTACAGCGTGTACGCGGTGAAGCGACTCACGCCGTACACGCACAGGTAGGGGGGACCCATGGGTCCCCCTGTGTGCGACTCGCGCGGCTACGTGTACAGGGGGGTCCGACACGGACCCCCAAAGTACGGCTCCGACTGCTCTTTCGAGCCGGAGTGCGCGGCTCGGTCGGACTGCTCGCGGCGCGCATCGTACTTACCCGGCCGGGGAACGTCTCCATTGCGCGGTGCGAGTCGAGTCCGAGCGAGTCGGTCGGTGCGGTTAGACCCGGGAACGAGTCGGTCGGAGCGGTCGGGACGCCCGGACGAGTCGGTCGGCGATTTCGCATCGTACTCGCTCGCCCGGACGCGCGTACGAATCGGTCGGGAAATAGGGCTCCGAATCGGATCCGGTAAAGCCGAATCCGATTCGGAGCCCTACCGGCCGAGATCGGAATCGGCCCCAATGTCTTTAAGCTGTCACGAAGAACCTCAAACAAGCTGGCGCAGCAATGCATGAAAAAGTTTTCTCTTCAAGACAGGGTGGTGAGAGAGGGAGGGGTCGGGTGAGTCTCAGACAAACGCCACAGTTCAGGAAAGAAGACGGATTGGCGGGCGGAGAGACGGGAGGACGAGAGAACAGGGGAGGCAAGAGTAACGGAGGGTATACAAAGAGAGATAGAGAAGGGGGCAGAGAGAGTAGAGGCGCGAAGAAAAATAAACAGAGGGGCGAAATTTAAAGAGAAAGTAGAGCAGAACGAGAAAAAGAGAAAAGGGCGCGGACGCAAAAAGTAAGGCGAGAAAGAGACGAAAATTGCAACATGAAAAAGAAAGTAAGAAGATAGCAGGGAAAGAAAGACTGAACCGAGAGAGGGAAAGACAAGAAGCGCGAGCAAAAAGGAGACGGAGAGGGCGGAGCGAGTGAGTGGCCGGGACGTGTGGGCAAGGAGATAGGCGAGCGCGCGCGCGCTTGGGAGAGCAGTCTGCTCATTTTCAAGCACTGCACTCGTGCTTGTGGCGCGCCGCTGCTCGCTCCCGCAAGGTGGATGCCGCCACAAGCACGAGTGTGTGCTTGAAAATTAGCAGAGCGACGGCTAAAGGCCCTCCTAAGCAGCGCATGCGCGCTGCATAGACGAGACCTAATTACCTCCTATATCTAAAAATTGGCTTTTAATGTAGGTGTGGTATACAGGGTAAGATTAAAAAGTAAGGTATTGATGTTCTTGGGACGTGTAAATTATCCCGGGCATCACACTTATGCGGTCAACATGTTTCAGCCCTAATTGCCCATAAAGGTCCAAGCCTTTGTCAGGACTGGTATCTAAGATCAACAGATTCCTTGTAATGCAGCAGCCGGCACTGGTAAGCGCGGTCGGGCGGGGCGCGGTGGGGGGGAGGGGGAACGCGGGGGTGGGGGGCGGAAGTCGACAGACGACGGAATAGGTATTATTTATTTATTTAATCATACCTATTCTGTCGTCTGTCGACTTGCCCCCCTCCCTCCCAGCCCGCTCCCGCCCCCGCCCTGCCCACCGCGCTTACCTGTGCTGGCCGCCGCTGTTTGTTTTAAAGTTACAAACATGAGCCCGTCGACGAGCATGTAGTCAAATTATTTTCAAGAGAAACAAAGTTGAAACACCTAATCTGAAAAACAGATCTTTTGAAATGTGAAGCAACCCTTACATACACCTTAAACAATTTATTCCTTCACATTGAAAGATGAGAAATTGAGTTTTTATAGAAAGTCAGAACACCACATTGCAGGGAAATGTTTTGCCTGAATATGAAATGCAGGTCAGACCTCGTTCTTCCATTCCAGCCACTGGTATATGACACAATATTGCAGGCTTGAATCATTGTAGACAGAGGAAAGCCTCTCTTTTTAGTGAAAATTATAATGGAAGCGCGGGACACGCGCTAATTAACCATGAACAGTTATTTAATGGTTTAAAAAGTAGCTCTACCTCTGAAAAACTGTCTGGATGATAAATGAGACTTCAGTAAGCTGGCAACAAGATATTTTTTACTTGTAATTTAACAACTCTTAAACAGGACAAGTCCATTCAACTCTTTAACCTTCAAAGTAAAAGCCTTTCCCCACGGAAACATACTGACTGTACGAGCCTGTAAATATCAATAAGGTCATTTTGATCTTTTGCGATAAAAGCCAATTACAAAAAAAAGTGAGCTCAGTAAAAGTTGCTTCACTAACATTAAAATCCTTCTTGCAGAATATGAACTCTAAAGAAGCACAGAAGGAAACCTATTTTATATGGAAGAGGATTCCTTGGAAAGCAAAATGAATGAGTTCAAATCCAAAAAGAATGAGGCAAACTAGCAAAGCAAAGTGCTGGAAGCCTAATAAAAACAGCAGATGTATAGAAAGAAGTGTATTATAATGTATGTATTTATTGTTTCACAGAATTTAACCAGGCAGGCTCCTGAGGAGAACCCAAAAGAAATATGAGGTTCGAAACGCGTCGTCGGAAAACTTGGGGAGTGTCTTCCTTGGATAAAAAGTCATTAGGTAGACCTCCAAAAAAGACTTAAGAACTCAAAAGTCCACTGTAACAGAACTAATCTAGAACCCCCAAGGGACACTAATAGCAGAGGGTCACTGCATATATAATAATAGCAATTGCAACCTCTGCATTTTGTATATTATCAGACTGGCCATTAGAGCATGTTTTTGAATTTTATGTTATCACAGTATTAGTAATGTTAAAGTCATGTACAGTGCTGTATAGCGCAATAATGTGTTTGTTGATTGTCTAAATGTGGTCTAATTTTAAGTGTATGGGAAATTGCACAGAAGATCATGTAATAACTGGTAATAAATACGCAGGTTAAGACCATTCATTTACTTGACCTTGAATTTAAAGAGATTTTTTAAATAATTGCAGCTGGGGTAATTGGTTTTATATATCCGTACTGTGGAACAGCACCATATCCCAGCTGATATCACAACTACTACCGGAGAGGGCCTGGCTTGTAGGTAAGTGTGATCTGTCCTAAGTTTGTGTGGGAAATGTCAGGTAGTATGATCTGAAAGTGTGTAACTAAATGTTGCCTTCTGTCTATCTTCCATCTAGGAGACTCAGCGTATCCCAACCAGCCATGGTTGTTGGCACCACTGAAGAATCCTACAATGCCTGGAGAAGTCTGCTTCATTGAGGCCCATGGAAGGACACAGCAGCCAGTGAAGCGGGCTTTTGGGCTCCTGAAAGCCACATTCAGATGTCTGGACCAGACTTGGGGAGGCCTCCTCTACTCACCCGGGTAGGTGTATAAGATCACTGTGGCCTGTTGCATACTCCACAACATTGCCCTGCGATGGAACATCCCTTGCACCTCAAAGGATGCAGGCCATGAAGACCCACCATGTGGGGAACCTGGAATGCAAAATATGATGTGAGATGTGATGACTTTGACTAGTCTTGCAACTCCTCAACACAAAAGAAATTGGGCAACGGACTTGTAGCAAAGCACCTCACGTCTATACTGCCAACATATTAGAGTAATGGTTCGTGCACACTTCTCAGCACCCGTTGCCCTTTGGTGCTACTGTTCACAGATTCAGAAGCTATATTCCATAGGGAGCAGTGCACTTGAACAGAAAACTTTTCAGTCTCTATGTAGTTTCTTTCAATCCTTTATTATCTCATCCAAATAAGATTTTTTTTAAAAACAGCCAACGCGTTTCGTTCTATTCTATTCGTTCTATTCGGCATCAAGCCTCGAGAACTTCTTCAGGGCTCTTAATTTAGACTAGCAGGACACAAAATCAATGTCCGTAGTGCGACGAATGAGTATTTAATGCGGTGGAAGTGTAGCTCCAATTAGCGTCAAAGATTAGGAATTGATCTTTGTGGCAATAATAAGTAATGTGCACCAGAGAGAGATGGTACCCCAAGTCTTGCAACTCTTGTGGTGATTTTGTGAGGATGATGTAAAAGCTACATACTACATTCTATAGAAGTTGATAATGTGGTGTGTGTCACATGTATGTTTGTTATCTAATCTCTCTGTGTTGGTCTGTTTTAGGTACCGTTACCATGTCATCTTCATTTGGACATTTCAGAGTTGTGACAATAGCAGGCATATGATGCTGTTCAGACATACGAAGTGGACATGGATTCTTCCTGGGAATCTGTGCCACAGAGTTTGGGTGTACAAAGCCGGTACCAAGACAACTTGCACAGCAATAGGATGGAAGTTACCTGACTTCCATCGAACTTGTTCCTTGTGGTGCTTTGGTCCTAATCATGTGATCAAATATAATGTTGTGTTGTGCCCAAATTATGCTATCCTGCCTTCCCATTGGCAAATTTCTCATTGTCTATGAACTGGATGTAGCTGTTGCTGTGTCTCCTCATTGCAGTGCCAAGTGCTTGTAGCACATCACAGACATTTGTTTGTGACATTCCACCAGGTGCAAGCAAAACTGGATTGAAAAGACCCTGTGGTCAGAAACTGTTGTACTGACATGTGTCTGTTTATTTTTTACTTTGATGTAGAATTCATTTTGTGATGTGGTCAAAATGGCTCCAGCTGATGATGTAGACCTAATTTGTTGTTGCCGATTGTGTGGGATATTGTCAGATGTATGCCCTCTTTCCATGTTGGGAGAGTCTGCAAGTGATTATGTGATCACTGACCCAGTATAACTGAAACATGCCATATTTGCTTTGTGTCTGACATCATGTCAGCCTATGATTTGAACTATGGAACAAAGATATTGTAAGCCCAGACATTTGTATGTATGTGTTGTTGTGACATGATAGTGATCCTGATTTTAACATTTTTTACAGACAACATATCCATGCTTCCAGAAGTCCCTAATTTTGACATTCCAAAGTTCACATGGTAGTACATTCACAATGTTATATGTGTGAAGGACAACCGGAGACAATTCTTTGGTGATATGCGTTTTTATTTGAGTGAACAATCCCAAGAAATCAAGTAAAAAATAAAATAGTGACAACAAAAATGTGAAGTCATTCGTCATTGTGGATGGAACCATTGTAGTAGAGCCCATTTGTTCTGGCATCCAAAGTCCAACATGCTCCTCCCATCAGATATGGTAGAGTGGGCAGGATTAGTCAGCAAAGTGAATGTGTAACACACAGAACAGTATTAGGGGCGAGGTTTCTTACTGGCGGTGGTGGTTGTCTAGCCATCCTGAGCGCCTCGCTGTTTCCGTGGATGTCCCTTCGGTCAGACAGAGGGGGGATCTGGAGCTGCTGAGACAGGGGCGGTTGCAGGCATATCATCCTCTGTCAGGGCCTCCCTTCCTGTGGCTGAGGCAGATGTTCATGGCGCAGATGCACTTGGGCCACAGGAAGGGTTCGATGCAGGGGTAAAAGCCCTGCAGAGGGTGGTGTTTATGTCCCTCAGCACCTCAACCAGGGAGGCCACCTTGGTGCAGAGGCCGGCCACCTCGGTGCGTACACTGGCCACCTCCGTGTGGATGCTGGCAACCTCAGTGTGGATGCCCGACACTGCAGTGTGGATGTCAGCAACCTTCCTTCTGGTATGTGTCCCGCTGCAGCTCCTTCATTTCCCAGAGTTCGGTCAAAACTTGGCCCATCACATTTTGGGAGTCCTGGTAGACTCCCAGGACTTGGATGATGGCAGCCTGGGTGTCCGTGTACTCAGCGGGCTCACTCTGGGGGCCCACATTTACCCTCCCACAATGCCTACCCCCCCCCCCGGCCCTGTGGCACAGACTGCACCCTCCCTCTGGGTTCTGGTTCCTCCGTGACTGGGGTGGTGGTAGTCGGATCAGAAACCAGGATTGGGGTGCACAGGATGGTAGTCACTGTGCTAGGTACACAAGTGGGGCAGCAGTGGTTGGCAGTGTTGTCGTAGCTGTGGTGGGAGGTGTGGTTGTGGGCACAGTGAGCCCCACTAAGGGCGTCTGCCAAGGCTGACCAGATGGGCCAGGACCGTCATCCACGTCCACTTCTTCAGGAGCGTTGTCATCACTGAGGTAGTCTTGCTGGGGAGGAGAGGAACTCTGTTCGGTTTCCAACCTTTGTTCCTGTGCAGTGGTGGATCGACCTGTTGAGAAATGGAGAACATTGTTAATGGTGGAAGTGAGGTACCTACATCCACGTTGTTTGTGTCAAAGTTTATGGGTACCTAGAATGGAACAAAATAGTTAGAGATTGGTATTGTCAGCTATTAGCGTGGAGTTGAACTTGTTTACGAGACATTTGTAGACATTCAATCGAAGTATTAGATTTCATCAGCTCATTAGATGTGCAGATATGTAGCATTTTGGCTTTAGGGATAGACATGACATCTCCAAAACTCAACTACCAACACAGTGTAGTCATACCATGTGTTTTTGTCCATTCAAAGGCATAGTTATGTCTAATTCAGGCAAACACCCAGCTTGTTTGTATATGCAGCATTGTTCGTCATGTGAGAAGTGCAGAGTTAAGAGGTCACCTGGCAGTGATAATGAGCTGAATTTCCTTTATGGCTGACATATATGAGGGGTACACCGTTGTTATGGTGTCACTCATGCCATCAATAGTTTCAGTTGATGGGTCCAGGATACCATCAAGCAAAGTGTGCATATGCATCTCTGAGTGGAGCTCTGTCTGTACATTGCACAGTCCATGATGAGTAAAGATCAGCTGTAAAATAGGAGACAAGTGAGAAGGGGCAAAAGGAGTCTAGCATCTTGGTTAGAGTTCCAGTCGCAGGGCCTCATGGTGGTAGTGGTAGCTTTTCAATGTCACTCTACCAACACTTGAGTAATGGTAACCTGCATGAACAGTTAACGTCAGTTGCAACATGGTAGACAAAAGAGAAAAGGGCAAAAGGAGTGTAGCATCTTGGTTAGAGTTGGAGTGACACAGCCTTATGGTAGTTGTAGTCACTTCAATGTCACTTTAGCAACACTTGAGTAATAGTAACCTGCATGAACAGTTAACATCAGTTGTAACATGGGAGACAAGTGAGCAAAGGGCAAAGAGTGTAACATCTTGATTATAGTTGGAGTGACAAGGCCTCATGGTAGTTGTAGTCACTTCAATGTCACTTTAGCCACACTTGAGTAATGGCAACCTGCATGAATAGGGAAGAACAGTAGTAACATGGCCTACAAGTGAGAAGGGGTAAAAGTAGTGTAGCATCTTGGTTAGAGTTGGCGTGACAAAGGCCTCATGGTAGTTGTAGTCACTTTAGTCTCACTTTAGCAACACTCGAGTAATGGTAACCTGCATGAGTAGTCAACTTCAGTAGTGACATGGGAGACAAGCAAGAAGGGGCAATATGAGTCTAGCATCTTGGTTAGAGTTGGAGTAACAAGGCCTCATTGTAGTTGTAGTCATTTCAATGTCACATTAGCAACACTTGACAAACGATCAGTATACCATAGCTGTTGGCAACATGCATTTGGGATGGAAGATGCATTTATATTTTCACACATATCATGGGTCCTGGATAGATATTTTAATGGAAATGAACTTACAGACATCATTGCAACATGTAGCATGTCCTGGAGTTGAATACATGTGGTCTTATATGCAAGAATACACATTGCCACAGACAAACCAACAGCTCACATACTTCAAGTATTGCATGTTAGGAAAGTAGATAGAGAACAGACTAGGAAAAGCAGAGTTGAGAGCAAACAGGACATTGTGATATTTCAGCAGTTATTGAAGTGTAACTTACTAGAGTCCACTCCGCCCTCTATTCCTGAAAAGCTCTCAGTATGCAGGATTGCCAAGACCTTCTCCTCCCAGGGTAAGGGTTGTAATGGTGCGCTGGGAGGGCCACCGCCAATCATCTGAGTGTCGAAGTGGCGGCTGTTGAACTTGGCACGGACCCTCAGCCTGATGTAGTTTCACCTCTTCCTAATGTCCCCCTGTGTGCGCACGGTGTTACCAACAGGATTCACTCTGTTGGCTATCCTGTCCCACATTTCTATTTTCCTACAGAGAGGAGTATGCTGGACTTGGGACTCCAAAATGTATGGCTCTACTATAATGATTTCATCCACCATGATGGTCAACTCTTGCTCAGTGAAGCCAGGTTTTCTTTTACAGAAATGGTGAAACAAACAGAAATGTGAGTGAGTATGTGAATGAAGAACAAACAAGTGATAAAGGTAAAAAGGTGCAAAACCAATTACAGGTGGTGAAGCGTGCTAAATGTGAAGATGAAAAAGGGGTGCCTTATCTAAAAATGCAGTAAATGGCTGTCTGTTTGCTGCAGTTTGGAAGCATATGATGCTGGTCAGGGATGGGGTGTGTTTTATAGTGTGATTTGCTGGTGTGTCCACTTGCCAAAGCACATCAGGTGTCTAGTTTTTAAATCCATCCAATGGTCACAATTTCTTTTTTTTTTGGTGCATGCCGTGGCTGTCAACCGCCGTTGGGTATCCGCCGTTTGTTGATCACTGCTGTGAGACTGCGAGTACAACTGTGTAATCGTAATATGCTCGGCGGGTGGACCGCAGACCTGGCAGCGTCATTGGATGATCCGCCAACATTTCAGACTGCCAGGGTCCCGCCGGGTAGACCATCATAGTGGCGATCGGCGTTTTAGACAGCACAACTTGTAATACGGCGGGCAGTAGATCGCCGGTGCAGTGGTGGCGTGAATGAAACGGACTTAGTTCTTGGGCGGTCGGACCACCAAACTCGTAATAAGTCCCTAAGACTTTTGAAATAATGGAGGGAGAATTGCACTTAAAATCTATGGGGCTCATTACGATGATGGATGGAAGCCCATCCGTGCTGGTGGCGGTGGTGGAAAACTGTCATGTCGTCCGCCCCAGGTGCGGTCATTGCGACCACCAAATCACAATGGTCCAACAGAGGCCTTTTACCGTCTGCCGCGGTCTGTCAGGCTCCGCACGTTTTCTGCGTACGCAAGGGTGGCGGACGGAGCAAACAGAGCAGGACCGGCGTGCGGAAACACGTTCCGTCTGCCAACCAGATCACGATGTTGCAAACAGCCCTTCCCACCGCTGCGTAAAAACCACCACGTTGCGGATGGCGGAAATACAACAACGGAGAGGAAGAGCCAATACAGAAGCCATCTAAACCACCGGAGCCGCCATGGATCCAGTGCCACAGGCCTTCCCGCTGCTCTACCTGCTGCACCTCCGGCAGATAAGACACCGCCGCGCTCAACAGCAGGGGTACGTACCAATCATCTCCACGCATGCAACCCCTGAACAACTATAACACCCAGCAAGCATGGTGGCACCACGACGAATGTGGCAACCTGCCAAATGCAAAGTGCGAGGCCCACCGAATCCCCATGAGTGCCCCTCAGTGCCCCAGAAGGCAATTGGGGCCAATGCCGAGCCCCGGAGTTGCAGAGCGCGCACACCGCAACATCAAAAAATGTACGCCGCCGAAGGCTCCCATTGGCTGATGGCTCATCCGCATAGTGTGTGCCACACCACGCCGGCCCGGAAGCTGCGACCGCAACCCTGCAACATTCAATTGGAGCCAATGCGTGTCATTGCTGCAGATGCCAGCTAACGCGCATGCGAACACATACTGCATTTGCATTGGCGCCCTGCGAATTACATCACACATCACAGCTCATTCACCTAAAATGATTGGTGCACCCCATGTGTAATGTTGTGGGGCACGAGGCCCCCATGCATATAAAGTAACCACACAGACACTGTACTTGTATGGGAGAACTGGCCCAGGGCACGTGCGTCTGGCCCCATTTGTTGGCAGGGTCACAGGTCCAGTGATGCCTGTGCTGGGTGGCTGTGGGGTGGGGGGTAAGCCAGCCCTCTGGGAGTGGCTGGTACATTAGAACAACTAGAACAGTGATCACCTGGTCACTACACTGTGAAGGGATGAGAGTGTGACCTTTGAGTCAAGTCTTCACACACATGGTATGTCCAAGAAAGGAGAGTGAAATTACATACATTGTCATGCCTCGTGGCCAGCATGGACTGAAATGAGGGAAGGAGTCAAAAAGGACAAAGGTCTCCCGCACTGTACCAATGTTGTGTATAGAAACATCCAACCTGTGAACCCCGCTTGTATATCCCTTGACATCTGACTGGCGTCTCTTGGCCAGGGATTGTCCTGTGAAGGGCCAGTGACATAGGCAGACAATCTGAGGTGTCCATTGTCTGCAAATCAGACATACTTGTAATCCCTAGCACTCCCAACACACATACTAGTGTGGCGTGCAGTGGGCCTAGCTGACATTGCCTGCAAATGTTCCCACACACGTCCTGAGTCAGTGATTCTCCAGACCAAACGCCCTCAAAAATCCTGCCCACCAGTATGGATGACATGTGATTACCACACCTTGTAAACCTCATTGGCTATCTTGACATTCCCTGTAGACTGATGTACTTACATACTTGCATGACTGATTGTCTCTGTACAATGTGTGCGTGACGTAAAGTACTGTCACACCCTACACTGATATCAGTAGCGTCATACAACAAATGAAATGCAGATGTGCGAGTGGCTATGGAGAGATGAGGGGCACCAGACGAGGGTGCAGAGAGGGAAGCCGAGGAGGAGGGCATGAGTGAGAGCATGAGAAGTGTCACTTGCCTGATACTCCCACCTCAGGTAACCTCCTCCTCCCATCATGAGGACCCTTCATGGATAAACACACTTCATGAGAGTGATAACATCTAGAAAGAGAATTTGGAAGGAAAGAATGCATCTCCCTGGCCCTTGTAAAACTGAGGAGAGATAAAGGAGGGCCCTGAAGCAGGCCTGGCGACAGACATAAGTGACAAATCGGGCACGCAGTGGCCCACCCGAATGCCTCATTGGACCACACAAATAAGGATTCCTGGAGCCGGCCCTGCCTGGGAGGCATACCAAATGTCGATGGGAGCCATTGATGCTACACACATTGGCCACGTACCACCGCAGGCAAGTGAACCCATCTACAGGATCCTCAAACACTACCACCCCATCAACGTGCAAGTGGTACGACAGGCGGAGCAGATCATCTCACACGTGTGTGCAGAGTATCCGGGGTCGGCACATGACTGCTATATCTGGCGGACCAGCAACATCACCCCGCTCCCAACCCACACATGCCCAGTGACGATGACAGTGGTGAGGAAGAAGGCCTTGACCAGCGTCAACAGCTCATCGTCAACTACTTCCATTGAGTGTGATTCAACAATGATCGAATATGACTGTGTCTGTGTGCCTTGCTGTTGTCTCACAGACGTTGACAAATGTTCATGAGATTTCGTACACATACTTGACTATGCGCAGGATTTGAGAACCTGTGCATGCAGCGACTGAGCACAACGAAGCACCCCTATGCACAGGACACCATTGCCATACTGCCTCACTTGCTCTCCTACTCACTCTGAGGCATTCAAGCGCCTGTACACAAGCAGACAAGTCGAAGACAAGAAACGTCTCCAAATGTGAAGTTTTTACTACAGTGTCAAAGCATGCAACATACGTGCCACATCAGGTTGAAAATAAATGCATGAGTACCCAACCATTAACCACAGTGACATATCCATTTAACATGAATCAAGATGTTGCATCAATGATCCATCTGGACGTACAACCACGAGCATATCCCCCCACCCCTTGCAGGTAGGAGTTGAATGGGATGTCCCTGGTCTATGGGCTTTGTCAGCAGAACCCATCCCTCTGCCCATGTATGGTGACATTTGCATCACATTTGCTGTGTTGCTCTCATCACTGGATGGATCACTCTCCAGGTGTGGGGCATATAGCCCGCATTCCCATGTCATCCAAAGGGGATCCGTGTCCTCTTGCAGCTGTGAGATTTGGTTGGGTCGGGGTGCCTGGGCCACACCAGAACAGAATGACAAGGGACAATGTCCTCCGACCACGGACAGAATGTACAGACAGTACTCTAGGACCATGCAGAGGACAAGCTCTGCGGACACCTCTCATGTGACAGACATATACTAAGGTACTTGCAGGGCACAGGTCCCCAAAAAAGAAGTGGGGGGACTGACCAAGTAAGACAAAATGCAAATGACCTCACAACGTTACGACGTAGCGCTAAGAAAGAAGTAAAATAGTGCGACAGAAATGATTTGTGCAAATACTGGGACAGACTAACCCATCTGACAGTCTCACAGTGTCTGCATTGATACACATGGACAGAACACAGGCAAAAGCATGCCTCCCTTAAGTCCCTGTGAACAGAAGGCAAGCTGTGTGCCTATGTTTCCCTCTGTGGCATCCACATTCAAATGTAAGGTTCAAGGCGGCCCCCAGTCAGCATGTACAAACAAAAGGAGGCCGGATGGCCCCTTTACTTTGGCCCGGCTGGAGGTGGAAAAAGGCTCACTCGCTGCCTGCACGTTGCTGCAGGGAATGGAGAGCAGTCAACGTGCAGGTGCTGCTGAACGTGTCCCGGTAACTGGAGAGTACACCGGGACAAGTTATGCATATTCCTGTGGGGACCAGCGTCCTGGCAGGGGGGACAGCGTCCACCCTGTGTAAAGATGGGGGGACGCCGTGTACCTGCGTGTACACCCGACTCGAGCCCTGGGTACTTGCAAAACAACAACGCCATGTAATCTTTGTGCGCCACATCTGCATAATGGAAGCCGGGCTCATGTCAGACGACAATGTCCACGACGGTCAGATGACAGACTCCACTTGCTCCGGTCTGTGGCACCAAGCGACACAGCCCGCAGAGCTCAGCATAGTCCAAGCCAATGTCGACAGGGCTAAAGTCAGAGAGCTGGATGACAATTCCCATCAGGAGGTGTGAAGAAAGGGAAACGAAAATTGAATCAGTCACCAACAGTTCCTGTTGCTGTTAAGTAGTTACGAATCCAAGAAGGCACAGGCAGCTTCGAAGGCAATCAGTTCCAAGACGATCCAAATCATCTTCAGCGAAGAGGACCGCCATCCAATACAGCAGTATGAAGGAACAGATGTGCTCCTCGCACCACGAGGTTGAAAGGAGCATCCCATTGCAACCTGGGAGAGGTTCGATGTAGGCATTGCACAGGAGCCATTGCGCTAACGCACAGGCGCAGCTGTCCGCCTGCCTGACACATTGTAAGGCATCCCATAAACGTGTCTCACCGAAGCAGTCTTGCACGTGGACAAACAAAGGAGTCACCCACAGCTCATGATCCAGGTCGGCAAAGGTATGTGTTTGAAAGGTAGACATCCATGGCCCACTCAAACAGACATCTCCTGCAGGAAAAGACAGGTTGCACGCAGGTGAAATAGGCATTGCGGAACGTTAGCCCATAACTGATGCCCAGCACAGCTAATGGGACACATCCAAAGAGAAGCTACATGCGGGCACAGTACAGTTGCAACTGCCCGGGCTCGGCCTGGACCACAGGACAGTCAGACATGGCGTGAGAGCAATCTCAGAACCAACGCTCAGCTGTACAGCAAAAGTAATGAACTGAGACCGCTAAATGCAGTGTGCAAATTGGAGCAATCACACCCGGTGGTACTCCCGGAAAAGCATGGAAGGAAGGGACAAGGCCAGAGCCCACAAGTCTGATAAAAAGTGTGCAACGGCCTTCAGCATCAGACGCTATCAATAATTTGTGTGTCAGTTCACCGCGAAAATAGTGGGAGAGCCGTGTTCAGCAGTGACGGTCAAGACACCTGCAATTCGAAGGTCTCCGGTCTGGTGTGGGAGCGACTACTTGTCTAAACAGAGGACCATTGTGCATGCACACTTATTGAAGTATGCTTTCGCTGAGTGAATGTGAGGCCACAAATGACTATCCACAATCACTCATGGGGTAGTTGGCTGAACATTGCCACAAAAAGGACACGTTGTGCAACAGATCCTATATACGTGATGCCTGGCCTGTGAGCGCAGCTGTTGTGCTCATGCAGGAACAGCGAAGTGCGTTTTGAAACCAGATTTGGCGTGTGCATGTTGTCAGGGACTGGTATTCATGTGGTTGAACATGCATTAATCGCACATGTATTCAGAAAATCCCTGTGCAACAGTACTTGAGTGTGTTAATGCGACAATGTCCGCATCGTCCACATGACAGGATGTGGTGTGATGCTGGCTCCTGTGGGCACACTGCTAAGGATTTCATTGGTCTGCGCTCTGTGATCTGTGACAACTTCCGTCATGTCCATGTTGATGTTGTTAGGGGGATGGGAGCACACTGCTTCACCTCCCAGCACAGTTCACCCCTTGGCATTCTGGTAAATGCAGTTCAGTCATGATGCTTACTTGTCATGGGACTGAGGTGTTTCCCCTGAGTCGGGCAGGGAGAGGTACAGAGACCCGAGTAGATTGTGGCAGCTTCCTCAGCAGACACCGATCACAATGTATCCTACCCCTACTGATGTGGGAGGTTAACGCGACACACATGTGTCCAGGGAATCACAGCACTGACCTGCACTAACCTTGCTGACACACAACAACGGTGACACGAGTAAGCATTTCAGCAGAACTGCATTTACCAGGATGCTAAGGGCTAAACGGTGTTGGGAGGTGCAGTCGTGTGCTCCAGTCTCCCTGCTGTCCATGTTGATGGTGTTGGCCGGTGTTCTCTGGGAGGAATATTGTACAGTGTTGCCTAGTGGTGTGCTTTTGCGGTTATTCCAGAATATGTCGACGCACTGTTATTTCCTTGTGTCTTTCCAGGTTCCTCCACTCTCTCAATGGATTTTCGCTTTTACATATTCGGATACATTGCAATGTGAGTTGACATGCTACTTACTGTGATGGAAATGCTCTTGGCACCAAGGCATACTGTTGTGAGTTGTGTTCCCTGGCCAATGTGTGACAGTGAGAGGTGAATCTGAAAGTGATGGTACACGGATCATTAGTGTAGGACTTACAATGGTAGAGTCCAACAGTGAAACATTACACTTGCATCCTTGTGGCAATGTTGGTTCTGATTTACAACAAAGTCAATGTGCGGTGTTACAGTGGTGACATCAGCGGTTGCTCCGAGAACTGGTACGGCACGGTGCTGTTCCACGTGATCGTCCAGGGGTCTTTTTGGGACGCCACCTCAGCCGTTAACCAGGGAGGGAACCTGCTGCATGCTCAGAGGTGTCTGAGGATTCGCTGTGGTGTGACTCACCCCTCCCTGTGGCCGCTGCTGCGGTGGTGTGACTAACATCCGGCTGGCCACGGGGGGTGGCCAGCTATTTGGGATGCATGCATGACCCTCAGGACACCCACAAGCTGGCCCATATACTCGGCACTTTGTCCCAAACGAGTGTCCATGGACCTCTGCAGCAGATGGAGTACACGCAGTTTGTCAAGGCCCTGGCCCATCTGTCCCTGGTTCTGCTGGTATACACCAAGGACAGTTGGCACGGTGTCCTGGGCCTCTGTCTCATTGTCCTCCTGTGACTGTCCCCCAGTTGTCCTCCCACCTGCCCTGAAGCCACGGACATGTGGTGTTGCCTGGCGCAGCCACCGCACACCGTCCCCAGCATCCCCGGTGTGCCTGGTGTTCTTCACAACTGCTGGCAAAGGGACAGTGTTGGGGGCAGCGGTGATGGTGTTAGAGGTGGCTGCCACACAGGTCATTGCTGTAGTGGTCAGCGTTGGTGGTGCGGCTGTTGTGGTAGTCGGGGTGGGGGTGTCAGTGAGGGACAGAGCATGGCATGCCCTGGGCACATCGGAGGGGCCATGTAGGTCCTCCCCACATGAACAGACCAGGGACTCTGCATCCGAGGGTTCACCTTCCGAGGGGGGGGGCTGGGCTCGTCCATGGCACGGTCACCTGATGTTGCTAGCGAGTCACCTGTTGGAGTAAGGTGATATTGTCAGCATGTTCGGCACACAGCACAACTTTGATGTTCATGTTTGGCACATTTGATTTGAGTTGACATGACTTCTACCTTGGCATTACTGGGTATTCATGTCAGTATGTCATCAGTCGCACATGATGTTGAGGTACATACAGGGCTTTAAGTGGGCCGGGACGCAACGGTTCTGTGCAGCGTAATTCTTTTAAGGGGGCCCCGGTACGGGTCTCTTCCGTGCTCTGCTTTGTGCCCTGCCACAGGCGGTCCGTTCTTTCTGCTGGAATGCATATCCAGCAGGCACATTGATGTGCGCATGGTCACACTCCTCACTTCTCACTGGTGGAGTAGTTACGGCATGACGTCATGCAAGGTGAGCGTTGTGGAGAAGTGAAATCCTTTGTGGATTCATTTTGTCTCTGGAAATCACTGCTTTGGAGTCTCATGTGCAGCAACATCGTCGTGGTGTCATCACGGTTTTGAGTGGAAGATTTTCTAATGTTAGATGCAAGCCATAGTTGCTGCTTCCTTATCTTATGCAACTGACAAACATTGCCAAGGCCAGTAGTCCGGAGTTGTAGTAGGTATCATGTTCCTTGTTGTCTCATGTATCTGGGTGCAATGGCAGTGACAGGAAAATGCTAGTGGGGTAGCCCAATATGCTAAGACCAGATTTATGTCTGAGGTTTTTGGGCCACGCCCTTAATTACATTGGCTAGGCTCCTTTGAGGGACCCCCCCCCCAGTTTTTTCATCCCACTTAAAGCCCTGGGTACCTACATTGCTCGTTAGCGATGTGACATGGCTAAAGGGCAAATTTCATATGTACCGATGTTGTATTTCCGAGGACATGTCCTCTGGTACTGACTTGTTGCTCATCCGATTCAGTTAATGCTTGGACATTAGTGTCTTTTCGATGTGTATCTGACTACTCAGCCTCCACTTCATGCTTTGTGTTGTGCTTTTTGTGCTTGCCTCCTGTGGTTTTGTGAGGTTTGACAGAGTTTCCATGCATGTGTTGTGTTGACCCGAGTTTTTCTGCTTTGAGGCAATGGGCCTTGCACATTGGCTTTTTGTGGTCGCGTTCTTGTATTCTGCTTTTCAGTTGCATGTTCCTTCATCAATGACAATGTGACTCATGTGGCCTCTAGATGGATTTCTCTGTATGTGCAAGGCCCAGAAACTGATGGGGGTTTCCAGAGTTGGCTACGAAGTGCGGGATGTGGGGCTCATTTGGCTCCATGCTGTTTGTGAGGGGAGACAGAGGGCCTTGTGGGAGTTGTGGTCTTGCTGTCAGGTCTCAACATCCCCCTCCCCAGTGAGATGGCTAGCTACCTGTTGGGAGGCACTGTCGACGGTGTTAGCTGCCACATGGCTGTGGGGTGGGGAGGGTGAGCCATGCTGTTTGGGAGGGAGGCCAGGGTGCATGAGCTGACCACCTACCTGTGAGGTTGAACTGATTAAGGAAATGCTGTCCTTGTGACTCATTCAGATTGTAAGCGTGCATTCCACATGCATTTGATGTGGGTGGGCGATTGGAGCTCACTTGTTGTGCACAACAGTGTATTGTAGTGTGATGTGATCATTTTGTTGGTACTTACCAGCCTCCAGTCCCCACTCGATTCATGTGAGACTCTCTGGATGCATTATGGCAGGCACCTTCTCCTCCCATTCGGTGAAAGTTGGTGGTGGAATGGGAGGGCGCCACCAGTTTTCTGAGCCGCCGCGTGGTTCCTCTGGGCCAGTAGCTTGAGCCGGCCCTTGAGGTCGCACCACCGCTTCCTGGTGTCACGCACAGTGTGCAGGGTGGTCCCTACGGCATTGACTTTGCTGTGGATCCTTGCCTGCATCTGATTCTTGCGCGCAGGTGGGGTGTGTTGGACCAGGTGTCCGAACAAATGTGGTTCTGCCCTTATTGTCTCGTCTACCATCACTTTCAACTCTGAGTCGGTGAAGTTGGTCATTTTCTTGGGGGGCATGGTGCAAATGAATGAGGGGTGCAGGGTGCAAGGTGATGTTGGAGATATGTGTAGTGTGTGAGGTGTGTGGGTGGAAGTGGTGTTGTGTGGAGATAGGTGGGTGTGATGTGATGCAGTGTGAGTCAATGGTGTCCTGTCTTTCTGTCTCGGCTTGTGGTGTGCAAAGGCTGCTGGTCCAGTTAGGGGTTGGTTTTCTACTGTGGTATGTGGGTGTGTCCACATGAGTGATGACCTCCAGATGTCTCTTCCATGCTGCGCATGGCTTTTCCTACCAGGAGCAAGTTGGGGTGTATCATTGTGGCATGTGTGTTGTGATTGTGGGCGGCAGGGGGTACAGGCACACTTCGGGCGTTGTTGTGAAGTTGGTTCCGTCCACCATTCATTTGTCCTATGTGCGTGCGCGGCGGTCTGACGCAGTGCGAGGTCCGCCAGCTCCGAATTCTCATCATAATTGGCCGTGCGGTCATGCCGCGGTAGGGACGGCCTTTTCAGGCCTTTGCACAGCTTTCCCCGTCTGACGCGGTCAGATTTGCAGCTTTTCCGAACGTGGTGGGCGATCTTTTGTGGCATCCTTCCGTCGCGGTCTGATTCTGCGTACATTGCATCGTAATTTGTCCGACGGAAATGCCGCGGGTCATACGGGGGGATTCTTCCCGATTCCATGGCAGTCGGAGGGCTTTTCCGTCCGTCATCGTAATTAGCCCCTATATTTTGCTCCATCGAACAGAAATCAATGCTTCTGGTCCGTTTTTTAGGAACCACACAGAAGCTGCAGTATTGTCTTTGCTGCCGCTCGAGTAGATTTCTACTCAAGCGGCAGCTTTCTCACCGTGAACGGTCGCGACCACCTGCGTTGAGAAAATCTCGCTAGGTGCCCTCCTAACGCCTGAAAATCACATTTGGGGACGCCTATTCTCGCTCACACTTGCCAATTTAACCGTTGCCGAGCTACGAGCTAGACAAAACTCCGTCATGAGGAGGTTGGCAGAGTTTGGTTAGAACTCCGCATTACAAGCGTAGCGCGGAGTGGCCAAAACTCTGCAAACTCCACCGGCAGATTGAAATTTATCGATCACCCTTAGTTAACATGCACCAAGGCCTAAGATGCACACAACATTGTCATGCACATACAAAAAGTGTGTGCACATGCACAGTACTTAGCACTGCTGTACTCAGCTAAAAAGGTAACATCATCCCCCAGGTAACTGCTGGTCCCCCTATTGACACAAATGATCTTTGTGCCTGTGCCAGCCAACTGTGTGTTCAACGTCACTGCAACACTCTTCCTCCATCCTTTGCCCCCTACTGCATACTGCCACCCCTCTGACTGTCACAGCGACTCCCCCATAAGCATGGGAGAGGTGCAGTAACTTCCAGAAACACCAGTGCGCCTAAAGACATGCCCAACACTGAACTAAACAACCTCCTTGTGCAGACAGGACTCCACGCATAGGCCGCACCACCAATGCAGTTCCACTTTTTCTGATTCTTCTGAGAGGCATAAATTATCTATTACACCCTGCAGGAAGTCAGATTGTTAACATCTTGTTCTTTCAAAGAAACATAGGGGCTCATTAGGATGGCGGGCGGACCTGAGTCCGCCCACCATCCTTGCGGTGTGTGGACCGCCCGCCAGACATGCGGCGGTCCCGCACCTCGAATTAGGATGCGACCGCCACCATGGCTTTCGCATTCTGAGATTTAACATTGCGGCGGGTGCTGCTGACAGCAGCACCCACCGCGATGTTAAAATCGCATGTCTGGCATTTCGCTGCACCACATGGCAGGCACCACACGGGGCCTGCCACTTGGCGCAGTGAAATGTAGGGGGGTACACCTCCCCCCGACACAAGGGGGGCCCGCAACGGGCCCCCGAACCCAACCCCCGCCAACGTTTCCATGGCGGCCTCCCCGCCATGGAAAGGCCTTTATTTTCCCACATCCTAATATGGCTGACGGTGCCTGCTAGGCACCGCCACCATATTAGTGGCCCTGCTCCGCCTGCCAGGCAATCGGTGCGATTGCCACCAGTGGTAAAGCGACGGACGGACTTTGCGTCCGGGTAAATCGGATTGTGATGGCGGAACGATCGCCACCGCCGGCTCGGCGGTGGCGATCGTTCCGCCATCATAATGAGCCCCTTAGTACTTTAAAGCTATATGGACACACTATTACTAAGTAATTGAACCTTGCATGTATAAAAGTTTTGTCTTGTTTCTAAAAAAAGATATAATGGTGACTGGACAATACACACATTAGGTGTTATCTTTCTGCTGTTTGTATCTGACACAGAAATAGGGGCTAATTGGGAATTCATTGGCCTCATTGTGGTTTCTGATGCTTGTGGGTCCAGAGACAACAGGTATTACTTGCTACACCGATTGCCCAGTTGCCAGGCCCGAGGATCTCTTGCCAGGAACTCTGGTGATAATGTGACCATTAAAGGTTATCTTCCTTAGGTTCTTCTGAGTAGCAGAAGTGGTCTGACCATCTTACCCTCTAGTCAGTTTGGCAGGTGAAGTCTTAGCATCTATCCAGACTTGGTGCTGTCAGATTACTCATCTCCATCCCTGTTGCTCAGGTATATGTTTCACTCTAGTACACAATAAACAGCAATGAAAGTGCTTTAATGCCTCATCAGGAGTAATAAGTGCTATTTACATGCAATTACAATACAGCAAAGTGCTCTGTTGTGTAAAACGTTAACTTAAATTACCAAGACATCCATGGGTAGTGGGCACTAGAGAAATGCTATGATAGAATGAAAAGCAGATACTTCCTGGATGTGCTAGATATATGTCAGGATCACAAAATACACCCAACAGCATGAATAGTGAGTAGGCTTATGGCCACAGTTGATCCCTGACCTGCATCCTACACATGTGCCATACATTTTACTTAAATCCTAAAATGTATTGGCAGGCTGTAGCCTCTCTCATTGAATCAGTATGTATATGTTATGTTATGTTAGTACGTTTTGTATAGCGCACCGCTGCCCCAGCAAAGAGGCGTCCCAGCGCTGAAGCAGAACATAGAGGCTGGAAGTCAAGAGAAAGCACTAGGCTATAGGGAAGAGATGGGTTTTAATAGCTTTGCGAACGGCCAAATAATTCTCCATGGCACTAATGGAGTATGGTAGAGCATTCCAAAGCTTGGCAGCCAAAAGACGGAAAGAGCGTCCGCCCGACCCGACCCTTCTCATACGAGGCACCATCGCCAGGTGTTGTCCAGTAGAGCGGAGCTGGCGCGTAGGGTGGTAAAGTGACAGCAAATTGGTCAGGATGGCCGGAGAGGAGAGTTTGAGGATTTTAAATGCAGTACAGAGGACCTTAAATTCCACTCGGTTGGCAACAGGAAGCCAGTGCAACCGACGGATAGCCATAGAGGTGGGGCAGGTTCTGGGGAGGCCCAGCAGGGTTCTAGCCGCCGCGTTTTGGACTCGCTGTAATCTCAGGGTTTTGATCTTATTCACCCCTAGGTAAAGCGCATTGGCATAGTTCAGTCTTGATAGAATGGAGGCCTGGATGATCATTTGCCTGACTGGTGGGTCAAAGAACCCAAGCAACGGTGTAAGCCCCCTAAGTATGCCAAAACAGGTCCCCGCAACCTTTTTGGTTTGGAGCTGAAAACTGAGACCCCAATCTACCCAGACTCCAAGATCTTTCACCACCTGCTTAGGAATAGGTGCACAACCCAGTATGGCTGGCCACCACCCGTCCCCCCATAGCTCTTGATGGTTACCCACCAACAGGACCTCTGACTTGCTGGAGTTCAATTGGAGACAATTGTCAGTCATCCACTCCGCAATAGCCGTGAGATCTTCCCGGAACTTAGATGCTGCACTCCCAGTGTTGTCGGAGAGGGCTACCACTAGCTGTGAATCATCAGCATAAGATACGATGGTGAGCCCTCTGCTCCGTGCCAAGACTGCCAGAGGTTGAACGTAGAGATTAAAAAGCAGAGGGCTCAATACGGAGCCTTGTGGGACCCCTTGCTTATTGGCATGGGACGTAGAGGCGAAAGGGGGGGCTATAACCTGGAAGGTCCTATTTGAGAGAAAGGAAGCACACCAGGTCAAAGCTGGGCCCACAATACCTGCTTCTTTTAACCTGCATAACAAGATCTGATGAGAGACCGTGTCGAATGCATCGCTGAGGTCTAACAGAATCAGCGCCGACGTATGTCCCTCATCCAAAGCGAGCCTAAGATGTTCAGTGACAGCCAGGAGAGAAGACTCCGTACTGTGACCTGAGCGAAAGCCATTCTAAGAAATGTCCAAACAGTTATTTTCTTCCAGAAATCTGGCAAGAATGGAATGGACATAGGTCTCGGTGATCTTAGCAATTCATGGGAGGAGGGAGATCGGGGGATAATTTTCCAATTTGGCAGCGTCCAAAGTAGGCTTCTTAAGCAAAGGAATCACCTTTGCTTGCTTCCAAGAATTAGGGACAGTAGCACTAGACAGAGAGTTGTTATATATTGTTTTACCAATGTCCTGATTGTTTTATCCATGTATTTATTGTTTTATCATGCATAAATTGTTTTATCAATGAGATTTGTTTCCTGCAGAGTTGGTCTGGCCTCCAACAAGATGTAGCTCTGGGCACTGATGATAAGCAAGCCTTCAAGGAGCTGAATCTGTTGTTTAACTCCTCAGTCTAAACCAGGGCTCTCCAAAGTCGGTCCTGGAGGGCTGGATCTATGCCAGACTTTTAAGATAACTACATTTATCTAAACGGGGATATGCTAGAAATCTGGCATGGATCCAGCACTCCAGGACCAACTTTGGAGAGCCATGGTCTAAACGAATGCCTGAACATGCCAAGAGCTCCTCCTGCTTTCTAGCTTATAGCTTCTTCTTTGCCTTTCTGTTTGTGCAATTGGTTCCTTCACATGTCCTGTTGCATCTGCCCACCTCTTTCCTCAGGATCCTGGCTTTCTGTTCAGTGAACATTTCCTGTACCAGGATGGAGTGCATAATGTCACTTTCATTCATAAATGTCATTAAGCCTACCCACTGTCTAGTATTGTCTGGGAATACTCCTCTGAAGAGGGTTAAAGGGAGTAAGATGTCTCATCCTGTCTGCTCACACAGTGGCATAACTCATCATGTAGGCTGTCTAGTCTGAACTGTGATGCCAACACGGCTCCCACATCTCCTCGACAACACCTGCAAAGCTCTTGTATGAGGGTCTTCCTCAAACCCTTTTCATGCCGCATGTAGGATGGGTGCTCACCTTACCTCCAGTCTTGATGTCTGGAGGGTCGGATTCTTGAGTAGTAGACCTTGTCTAGCTAAATCTACCCGTGCAACACCTCTGCTGTGGTTAGTTTCAAGACGGTCAGGTTACTCGTCTCTGCTTCTGGTATTATCTGGTCTTCCAGCTACTTATATTTTAGTTGTGGACTGCTAGGGTTGTAGTGGTCTAGAGTGGGAAGTTAATTGATTAATTATTAATTATTATTTGCTGATTCATTATTTAATTGATTTTAAATAGGTAAATTATGGAATACTTATTTTTGAAGATATATGTTAGGTGTATAGGGTGGAAATTTAATCAATAATGGAATAATAATATATTTAATATTCTTAGACTCTAGTAGTTTTCATAATGTTGATTAAATAGTGTTTATAGCAATAATTGTTTTATTTTTTATATTTTACATTATTTGGTTTTTTTAAAATTTATTTTTAATGTTTATAGTATTTTTAGTGAATGTATTTTTGGGATTTTTCTATTTTATTTATTTTCTACATTAGTTCATATGTTTTACTTATTCAGTTTGTTTATATTTGTTATGGTTTGATTGTGTATGTATGTTATCTAGTGTGACAAAATTAATCAAAATATTTATTTTACATTATATCAATTGTATTAATATTTTACATACATTAGTACATATATATTTATATATCTAAATATATATATCTAAATCTATCTATCTATCTATCTTTTTCTCTCTCTCTCTCTATATATATATATATATATATATGTATATGTAAATATATATATATATATATATATATATATATATATTCACTGAAAAAACCATAGGTTTTAGGGACAGTTATAGTTAGTTGGACATTTCACTCGTACAAAACCATAGAAATTCCCCCGTTATAGTTAGTTCAGCTAACTATAACTCGCGCCCCGCAATGCACTGCTGATGACGTCACATATTACATCACTCATGACATGGTCAGTGACATCACTGATGACATCACTGATGACATCTCAAATGACATCACTGATGACATCACTGATGACATCATCCAGTGACTGTGTGTTTCTGTAAAGTTTAAATATGTTTAATATATATAGGGAAAGGCGTATTGAAGAATGAGTGGGTGTATAAGTGTCTGAGTGGATGATTTAGTACGTGAGTGACTGACTCTACAAGTGAGTGATTAAATGTATCTTACTGAATGCATGGGTTAGTGACTAAACTGTGTGAATGTCTGTATCCGTCTGTCTGTTGGTTTGTAAGCGGCTGCATGGCTTTCTGAATAGCTACATGAGTGTCTACATGGGTTATTGATTGATTGTCTGAGTATCTGTATGGGTGCCTGAGTGTTTGTATGGGTGGGGTGTGTGTGACTCTGTGCATAGATGTGTGAGTTGGTGATTCACTGGGTGCATGGTTTCAAGAGTGCATCTGTGATGGACTGTATGGGTGGGTGAGTGTGTGTATGGGTGTGTTAGTGATTGAATGTATATCTCAGTGGTACATGTGTGAGTAACTACATATGTGAAAGGCAGTATATATGTGTGTTGGAGTATATAAATGGCTATAAGTGAGAGTGTGTGATTGTGAGAGTGGCTGTATGGATGAGTGTGTACTTGTATCAGTGATTGTATAAGAGCGTAAGAATGTGCTAGTATTTGTATGAGTAAGTGAGCTGGTGTGTGTATAACTGTATAGGTGAGTAAATGGGTGTGTGATTAAGTTTTTTGCATGACTGACTAGGTGTGTGAGTACCTCTATGGATGAGTGGCGGTGTGTGAGTGTTTATATAGGTGTATGAGTGCATATGATAGTCCTGTACTGAGTGACTAAGTATGAGTGACTGTACGGGTGAGTGAGTGGATGTGTGTGTAGACCTAAGAATCAGTGAGTGGGTATGTAGTTTTTGGTGTTGGAGTGTCTATGGTTTTGAGAATGGCAGTCTGTAATTTAGAGTGGGTGTATCAAAAGTTATATTAGGGTGTGAGAAGATGCATGAAATTATCACATGGATGATGTCATCAGTGATGTCATTTGAGATGTCATCAGTGATGTCATCAGTGATGTCACTGACCATGTCATGAGTGATGTAATATGTGACGTCATCAGCAGTGCATTGCGGGGCGCGAGTTATAGTTAGCTGAACTAAGTATAACGGGGGAATTTCTATGGTTTTGTACGAGTGAAATGTCCAACTAACTATAACTGTCCCTAAAACCTATGGTTTTTTCAGTGAATTTCAAAGGTTTTTTAAATGCTAATTTCTAACTATAACGTGTCTGAAACCTATGGTTTTTTCAGTGAATTTCAAAGGTTTTTTAAATGCTAATTTCTAACTATAACGTGCCTGAAACCTATGATTTTTTAAGTGAATTTCAAAGGTTTTTTTAAATGCTAGTTTCTAACTATGCCTACAGAGGTAGGACATGTGAAGAAAGAAGAAAAAACGCACAGAAAGAAGCAAAAGATGTGCAGAAAGAACCAACAGAGGAGCAGAAAGAGGCCTTGTTGCAAAATCATCCTGTGCCCACAACTTTTTCAGACGGGTACTGGTGGTAACTGACTCTGACTAACCAGAGCCAGTGCTATGCTAAAAGACACTTAGAATACAGTAAAAACACCTACATACACTAGGGAACACTATGCGTTGGGGTACCCCTGTGATTAGCATGACCTCCTCTGCAAGTCCCTAGTACATAATAGGGCAGGGGATTAAAACTACCTCTTAAAACGCGCTACAGGGCGCGTTTGCACAGTGGTGAAGGGAGGGGGGGCCTGAGGTGACATGTGTGCAAACGCACCCCGTGGCGCGTTTTAAGTTGCGGGATTAAGTCCCCTTGAATTCTGAGGGTCCCTGGGGCCCAACTAGCCCCCCAGGTACCTAGAGTTAGGACCACAGAGCTGAGTTGCAGAGAGGCGTTCCGAGGCCACGCACCTTTTTTCACCTCTCTGCAACGCAACTCTGTTGTGCTTACTGAAGGTACCTGGTGGGCTATTTGGCCCCCAGGGTCCCTCAGGATTCAAAGGGAATTAATTCCCCAACTTAAAACGCACCACAGGGCGTGTTTGCGCACATGTCACCTGAGGCCCCGCCCCTCCCTTCACCACTGTGCAAACGCGCCCCGTGGTGCGTTTTAAGTTGGGGGATTAGGTCACCTTGAATCCTGAGGGTCCCTGGGGCCCAACTAGCCCACTAGGTACTTCCAGTAAGTACCACAGGCCTGCGTTGCAACGCCTGTAACAAATTGTGCAGTTGTGTTTAGGTAGTGAAGAGTGTCGTGCTGGGGGTAGTGTTTTAGGGTTTAGGGTAGTGCAGTGGTGTTTGTGTAGTGTAGGGGTCATGCTGGGGGTAGATTTAGGGTTTAGGGTAGTGCAGTGGTGTTTGGGTAGTGTAGGGAGTCGTGCTGGGGGATTGTTTTAGGGTTTAGGGTAGTGCAGTGGTGTTTGGGTAGTGTAGGGGGTCGTGCTGGGGGTAGTGTTTTAGGGTTTAGGGTAGTGCAGTGGTGTTTGGGTAGTGTAGGGGGTCGTGCTGGGTTAGTCATTTAGGGTAGTGCAGTGGTGTTTGGGAAGTGTAGGGGGTACTGCTGGGGGTAGTGTTTTAGGGTTTAGGGTAGTGCAGTGGTGTTTGGGTAGTGTAGGGATACTGCTGGGGTAGTTTTTAGGGTTTAGGGTAGTGCAGTGGTGTTTGGGTAGTGTAGTGGTTCGTGCTGGGGTAGTTTTTTAGGGTCTAGGGTAGTGCAGTGGTGTTTGTGTAGTGTAGGGGGTAGTGTTTTAGGGTTTAGGGTAGTGCAGTGGTGTTTGTGTAGTGTAGGAGGTCGTGTTTTAGGGTTTAGGGTAGTGCAGTGGTCTTTGGGTAGTGTAGGGAGTCGTGCGGGGGTAGTGTTTTAGGGTTTAGGGTAGTGTAGGGGGTCATGCGGGGGGTAGTGTTTTAGGGATTAGGGTAGTGCATTGGTGTTTGGGTAGTGTAGAAGGTCATGCGGGGGGTAGTGTTTTAGGGTTTAGGGCAGTGCAGTGGTGTTTGGGTAGTGTAGGGAGTCGTGCGGGGGTAGTGTTTTAGGGTTTAGGGTAGTGTAGGGTGTCATGCAGGGGGTAGTGTTTTAGGGATTAGGGTAGTGCATTGGTGTTTGGGTAGTGTAGGAGGTCGTGCTGGGGGAGTGTTTTAGGGTTTAGGGCAGTGCAGTGGTGTTCGGGAAGTGTAGGGGGTCGTGCTGGGGGAGTGTTTTAGGGTTTAGGGCAGTGCAGTGGTGTTCGGGTAGTGTAGGGGGTCGTGCTGGGGGAGTGTTTGAGGGTTTAGGGCAGTGCAGTCGTGTTCGGGTAGTGTAGGGGGTTGTGCTGGGGGTAGTATTTTAGGGTTTAGGGTAGTGCAGTGGTGTTCGGGTAGTGTAGGGGGTCGTGCTGGGGGTAGTGTTCTAGGGTTTAGGGCAGTGCAGTGGTGTTTGGGCAGTGTAGGGGTAATGCTGGGGGTGGTGTTTTAGGGTTTAGGGCAGTGCAGTGGTGTTCGGGCAGTGTAGGCGGTCGTGCTGGGGTGGTGTTTCAGGGTTTAGGGTAGTGCAGTGGTGTTCGGGCAGTGTAGGGGGTGGTGTTTCAGGGTTTAGGGCAGTGCAGTGGTGTTCGGGCAGTGTAGGGGGTCATGCAGGGTGTGGTGTTTCAGGGTTTAGGGCAGTGGTGTTCGGGCAGTGTAGGGGGTCGTGCTGGTGGTGGTGTTTCAGGGTTTGGGGCAGTGCAGTGGTATTCGAGCAGTAAAGGGGGTCGTGCTGGGGGTGGTGTTTCAGGGTTTAGGGCAGTGCAGTGGTGTTCGGGCAGTGTAGGGGGCGGTGCAGGGGGTGGTGTTTCAGGGTTTAGGGCAGTGCAGTGGTGTTCGGGCAGTGTAGGGGGTGCTGCAGGGGGTGGTGTTTCAGGGTTTAGGGCAGTGCAGTGGTGTTCGGGCAGTGTAGGGGGTCATGCAGGGGGTGGTGTTTCAGGGTTTAGGGCAGTGCAGTGGTGTTCGGGCAGTGTAGGGGGTCGTGCTGGGGCTGGTGTTTCAGGGTTTAGGGCAGTACAGTGGTGTTCGGGCAGTGTAGGGGGTCGTGCTGGGGCTGGTGTTTCAGGGTTAAGGGCAGTGCAGTGGTGTTCGGGCAGTGTAGGGGGTTGTGCTGGGGCTGGTGTTTCAGGGTTTAGGGCAGTGCAGTGGTGTTCGGGCAGTGTAGGTGGTCGTGCTGGGGCTGGTGTTTCAGGGTTTAGGGCAGTGCAGTGGTGTTCGGGCAGTGTAGGGGGTCATGCTGGGGCTGGTGTTCCAGGGTTTAGGGCAGTGCAGTGGTGTTCGGGCAGTGTAGGGGGTCTTGCTGGGGCTGGTGTTTCAGAGTCTAGGGCAGTGCAGTGGTGTTCGGGCAGTGTAGGGGGTCGTGCTGGGGGTGGTGTTTCAGGGTTTAGGGCTGTGCAGTGGTGTTTGGGCAGTGTAGGGGGTCATGCTGGGGCTAGTGTTTCAGGATTTAGGGCAGAGCAATGGTGTTCAGGCAGTGTAGGGGTTTTGCTGGAGGTGGTGTTTCAAGGTTTAGGGCAGTGCAGTGGTGTTCGTGCAGTGTAGGGGGTGGTGTTTCAGGGTTTAGGGCAGTGGTGTTCAGGCAGTGTAGGGGGTCTTGCTGGGGTTGATGTTTCAGGGTTTAGGGCAGTGCAGTGGTGTTCGGGCACTGTAGGGGGTCGTGCTGGGGGTGGTGTTTCAGGGTTTAGGGCAGTGCAGTGGTGTTCCGGCAGTGTAGGAGGTCATGCAGGGGGTGGTGTTTCAGGGTTTAGGGCAGTGCAGTGATGTTCGGGCAGTGTAGGGGGTCGTGCTGGGGGTGGTGTTTCAGGGTTTAGGGCAGTGCAGTGGTGTTCGGGCAGTGTAGGGTGTCGTGCTGAGGGGTGGTGTTTCAGGGTTTAGGGCAGTGGTGTTCGGGCAGTGTAGGGGGTCGTGCAGGGGGTGGTGTTTCAGGGTTTAGGGCAGTGCAGTGGTGTTCGGCCAGTGTAGGTGGTCTTGCTGGGGGTAGTGTTTCAGGCTTTAGTGCAGTGGTGTTCGGGCAGTGTAGGGGGTCTTGCTGGGGGTGGTGTTTCAGGGTTTAAGGCAGTGCAGTGGTGTTCGGGCAGTGTAGGGGGTCTTGCTGGGGCTGGTGTTTCAGGGTTTAGGGCAGTGCAGTGGTGTTCGGGCAGTGTAGGGGGTCGTGCTGGGGCTGGTGTTTGAGGGTTTAGGGTAGTGCAGTGGTGTTCGGGCAGTGTAGGGGGTCGTGCTAGGGCTGGTGTTTCAGGGTTTAGGGCAGTGCAGTGGTGTTCGGGCAGTGTAGGGGGTCGTGCTGGGGCTGGTGTTTGAGGGTTTAGGGTAGTGCAGTGGTGTTCGGGCACTGTAGGGGGTCGTGCTGGGGCTGGTGTTTCAGGGTTTAGGGCAGTGCAGTGGTTTTCGGGCAGTGTAGGCGGTCGTGCTGGGGCTGGTGTTTCAGGGTTTAGGGCAGTGCAGTGGTGTTCGGGCAGTGTACGGGGTTGTGCTGGGGCTGGTGTTTCAGGGTTTAGGGCAGTGCAGTGGTGTTCGGGCAGTGTAGGGGGTCGTGCTGGGGGTGGTGTTTCAGGGTTTAGGGTAGTGCAGTGGTGTTCGGGCAGTGTAGGGGGTGGTGTTTCAGGGTTTAGGGCAGTGCAGTGGTGTTCGGGCAGTGTAGGGGGTCGTGCAGGGGGTGGTGTTTCAGGGTTTAGGGCAGTGGTGTTCGGGCAGTGTAGGGGGTCGTGCTGGGGGTGGTGTTTCAGGGTTTAGGGCAGTGCAGTGGTGTTCGGGCAGTGTAGGGGGTCGTGCTGGGGCTGGTGTTTCAGGGTTTAGGGCAGTACAGTGGTGTTCGGGCAGTGTAGGGGGTCGTGCTGGGGCTGGTGTTTCAGGGTTAAGGGCAGTGCAGTGGTGTTCGGGCAGTGTAGGGGGTTGTGCTGGGGCTGGTGTTTCAGGGTTTAGGGCAGTGCAGTGGTGTTCGGGCAGTGTAGGTGGTCGTGCTGGGGCTGGTGTTTCAGGGTTTAGGGCAGTGCAGTGGTGTTCGGGCAGTGTAGGGGGTCATGCTGGGGCTGGTGTTTCAGGGTTTAGGGCAGTGCAGTGGTGTTCGGGCAGTGTAGGGGTCTTCCTGGGGCTGGTGTTTCAGAGTCTAGGGCAGTGCAGTGGTGTTCGGGCAGTGTAGGGGGTCTTGCTGGGGCTGGTGTTTCAGGGTTTAGGGCAGTGCAGTGGTGTTCGGGCAGTGTAGGGGGTCGTGCTGGGGGTGGTGTTTCAGGGTTTAGGGCAGTGCAGTGGTGTTTGGGCAGTGTAGGGGGTCGTGCTGGGGCTAGTGTTTCAGGATTTAGGGCAGAGCAATGGTGTTCAGGCAGTGTAGGGGGTTTTGCTGGAGGTGGTGTTTCAGGGTTTAGGGCAGTGCAGTGGTGTTCGGGCAGTGTAGGGGGTGGTGTTTCAGGGTTTAGGGCAGAGGTGTTCAGGCAGTGTAGGGGGTCTTGCTGGGGTTGATGTTTCAGGGTTTAGGGCAGTGCAGTGGTGTTCGGGCAGTGTAGGGGGTCGTGCTGGGGATGGTGTTTCAGGGTTTAGGGCAGTGCAGTGGTGTTCCGGCAGTGTAGGAGGTCGTGCAGGGGGTGGTGTTTCAGGGTTTAGGGCAGTGCAGTGGTGTTCGGGCAGTGTAGGGGGTCGTGCAGGGGGTGGTGTTTCAGGGTTTAGGGCAGTGCAGTGGTGTTCGGCCAGTGTAGGTGGTCTTGCTGGGGGTGGTGTTTCAGGCTTTAGTGCAGTGGTGTTCGGGCAGTGTAGGGGGTCTTGCTGGGGGTGGTGTTTCAGGGTTTAGGGCAGTGCAGTGGTGTTCGGGCAGTGTAGGGGGTCTTGCTGGGGCTGGTGTTTCAGGGTTTAGGGCAGTGCAGTGGTGTTCGGGCAGTGTAGGGGGTCGTGCTGGGGCTGGTGTTTGAGGGTTTAGGGTAGTGCAGTGGTGTTCGGGCAGTGTAGGGGGTCGTGCTGGGGCTGGTGTTTCAGGGTTTAGGGCAGTGCAGTGGTTTTCGGGCAGTGTAGGCGGTCGTGCTGGGGCTGGTGTTTCAGGGTTTAGGGCAGTGCAGTGGTGTTCGGGCAGGGTACGGGGTTGTGCTGGGGCTGGTGTTTCAGGGTTTAGGGCAGTGCAGTGGTGTTCGGGCAGTGTAGGGGGTCGTGCTGGGGGTGGTGTTTCAGGGTTTAGGGCAGTGCAGTGGTGTTCGGGAGTGTAGGGGGTCGTGCTGGGGCTGGTGTTTCATGGTTTAGGGCAGTGCAGTGGTGTTCGGGCAGTGTAGGGGTCGTGCTGGGGTGCTGTTTCAGGGTTTAGGGCAGTGCAGTGGTGTTCGGGCAGTGTAGGGGGTCATGCTGGGGGTGGTGTTTCAGGGTTTAGGGCAGTGCAGTGGTGTACGGGCAGTGTAGGGGGTCTTGCTGGGGGCAGGTGTTTCAGGGTTTAGGGCAGTGGTGTTCGGGCAGTGTAGGGGGTCTTGCTGGGGGTAGTGTTTTGGGGTTTAGGGCAGTGCAGTGGTGTTCGTGCAGTGTAGGGGGTCGTGCTGGGGGTGGTGTTTCAGGGTTTAGGGCAGTGCAGTAGTGTTCGGGCAGTGTAGGGGATCGTGCAGGGGTGGTGTTTCAGGGTTTAGGGCAGTGCAGTGGTGTTCGGGCAGTGTAGGGGGTCGTGCAGGGGGTGGTGTTTCAGGGTTTAGGGCAGTGCAGTGGTGTTCGGGCAGTGTAGGGGTCGTGCTGGGGCTGGTGTTTCAGGGTTTAGGGCAGTGCAGTGGTGTTCGGGCAGTGTAGGGGGTCTTGCTGGGGGTGGTGTTTCAGGGTTTAGGGCAGTGGTGTGCGGGCAGTGTAGGGGGTCTTGCTGGGGGTGATGTTTCAGGGTTAAGGGCAGTGCAGTGGTGTTCGGGCAGTGTAGGGGGTCTTGCTGGGGGTAGTGTTTCAGGGTTTAGGGCAGTGCAGTGGTGTTCGTGCAGTGTAGGGGGTCGTGCTGGGGATGGTGTTTCAGGGTTTAGGGCAGTGCAGTAGTGTTCGGGCAGTGTAGGGGGTTGTGCAGGGGGTGGTGTTTCAGGGTTTAGGGCAGTGCAGTGGTGTTCGGGCAGTGTAGGGGTCGTGCTGGGGGTGGTGTTTCAGCGTTTAGGGCAGTGCAGTGGTTTTCGGGCAGTGTAGGGGGTTGTGCTGGGGGTGGTGTTTCAGCGTTTAGGGCAGTGATGTTCGGGCAGTGTAGGGGGTCTTGCTGGGGGTGATGTTTCAGGGTTTCGGGCAGTGCAGTGGTGTTCGGGCAGTGTAGGAGGTCTTGCTGGGGGTCGTGTTTCAGGGTTTAGGGCAGTGCAGTGGTGTTCGGGCAGTGTAGGGGTCATGCTGGGGGTGGCGTTTCAGGGTTTAGGGCAGTGCAGTGGTGTTCGGGCAGTGTAGGGGGTCGTGAAGGGGTGGTGTTTCAGGGTTTAGGGCAGTGCAGTGGTGTTTGGGCAGTGTAGGGGGTCGTGCTAGGGTATGTGTTTCAGGGTTTAGGGCAGTGCAGTGGTGTTCGGGCAGTGTAGGGGTCGTGCAGGGGCTGGTGTTTCAGGGTTTAGGGTAGTGCAGTGGTGTTCGGGCAGTGTAGGGGGTCGTGCTGGGGGTAGTGTTTTAGGGTTTAGGGTAGTGCAGTGGTGCTTGTGTAGTGTAGGGGGTCGTGCTGGGGGTAGTGTTTTAGGGTTTAGGGTAGTGCAGTGGTGTTTGTGTAGTGTAGGGGGTCATGTTTTAGGGTAGTGCAGTGGTGTATGGGTAGTGTAGGGGGTCGTGCTGGGGGTAGTGTTTTAGGATTTAGGTTAGTGCAGTGGTGTTTGGGTAGTGTAGGGGGTCGTGCTGGGGGTAGTGTTTTAGGGTTTAAGGTAGTGCAGTGGTGTTTGTGTAGTGTAGGGGGTCGTGCTGGGGGTAGTGTTTTAGGGTTTAGGGTAGTGCAGTGGTGCTTGTGTAGTGTAGGGGGTCGTGCTGGGGGTAGTGTTTTAGGGTTTAGGGTAGTGCAGTGGTGTTTGTGTAGTGTAGGGGGTCATGTTTTAGGGTAGTGCAGTGGTGTTTGGGTAGTGTAGGGGGTCGTGCTGGGGGTAGTGTTTTAGGATTTAGGTTAGTGCAGTGGTGTTGGGGTAGTGTTTTAGGGTTTAGGGTAGTGCAGTGGTGTTTGTGTAGTGTAGGGGGTCATGCTGGGGTAGTGTTTTAGGGTTTAGGATAGTGCAGTGGTGCTTGTGTAGTGTAGGGGATCGTGCTGGGGTAGTGTTTTAGGGTTTAGGGTAGTGCAGTGGTGTTTTTGTAGTGTAGGGGGTCATGTTTTAAGATGCAACGCTCCAATACCTGACCAGTCTGCACTACATAAAACTGCAAAAAACTAAAAATAAAAAGTGTTTTGCACACTTTTGTCATTGGGCTATATGTGGGCTACATCTGGGTAATATTTGTGCTACATTTGGGCTCTTTTTTCACTGGTGGCCATCTTGGAAGACTTCTTTGTTATGAAGTTTCCTAATTTCCTCATTTTCTGCAGTCTCCTCAGTAGGAAATGCTTTCAGTTTTTTTACTTTGATTCCATCAAGAAGGCATTCAGATGTGTCACACATTTGCCATAAATTCAGAATGTTATTACTCTAGTTGTTCATTAGATCACTGTAGTAAAGCTACTGCTCACCAAGGAGTTAACTGGAAGTCTACTGCTGGTATTGAAAGTGATTGTTTCAGTCTGCATGTCAGAATTTTCTAATGAAATAGAAGAGGATTTGAGATCTCACTTAAAACATGCACTAAATTTTCTTTTGCAGCACTAACCATAATTTCTATGGCAAAATGAACCTCCTCATTTTGTTCCTTTTTAAATTAAATGTTTTAAGTGTTACCAGTTTATTCCAATCAAGATGGCTTCAGGTGTGCCATACTTTTGTCATAAGTAAGGCTGTTAGCACTCTAGTTGTTCTTTAGAACACTCTGGGAAGCTGCAGTAGAACACAAAGGCATCAACTGACAGGCTGCTCCTGTTGAAATATAACAGGAAGATATTTGAGATCTCACTTAAAACATGTCCTAATTTCTCTTTCTACAGCACTAGCCATAATTTCTATGGCAAAATGAACCCCTCATTTTGTTCCTTTTTAAATTAAATGTGTTAAGTGTTACCAGTTTATTCCAATCAAGATGGCTTCAGGTGTGCCATACTTTTGTCATAAGTAAGACTGTTAGCGCTCTAGTTGTTCTTTAGAACACTCTGGGAAGCTGCAGTAGAACACAAAGGCATCAACTGACAGGCTGCTCCTGTTGAAATATAACAGGAAGATATTTGAGATCACACTTGAAACATGTCCTAATTTTTCTTTCCAGAGCACTAACCATAATTTCTATGACAAGATGAACCCCATCATTTTGTTCCTTTTTAAATTAAATGTTTTAAGTGTTACTAGTTTATTCCAATCAAGATGGCTTCAGGTGTGCCATACTTTTGTCATAAGTAAGGCTGTTAGCACTCTAGTTGTTCTTTAGAACACTCTGGGAAGCTGCAGTAGAACACAAAGGAATCAACTGACAGTCTCTGCCCTTGTTGGATGTACATGTTTTACTGAGAATGTCAGACTTCATTCTCACATGACTGAGAAAGATAATGTGAATTTACAGAAAATATGCTCTCATTTTAGCTTCTGGAGCACCTTCCAAAACTGTATGGGACAAGCATGTGAAAATAGTTCTCTCAAACATGATTCATGATATCCCAGCAGAAGGTTTTTCACAGGGTAAAATCACCTTAGAACACACCACAATTCCTGAAATTAGTATGGTACCATCAACAAATGAATTCTAATGTAACTAAAGTCTGTTATCACCCTTTATAGTTCTCCTTTTGGTAACCCTCAAAATCTTCGATTCACTACAATGCATTTATATTGGTCCCAAGATGGCTGCCAGCAATTCCAGGATGAAGTGCTGACAGCCAATCAGATCTCACGATGACATGTGTGGTTAGGCTCCGCCCAGATATATATGTGTTTTTACTTTTGATTTTCTCAGCAACTACTGAACGGATTTACACCATTTAACAAAAAGGGTTCTTTTGAACCAAGAACTACCTCTTTGCCAAATTTGGTGTAATTCAGTTCAGCAGTTCGGGCTGTAGCCTTGCATAAAGTTTCCTATGGGAAATTGATTTTTTGACTCTTATTTTTTAATTTCTCCGCAACTACTGAACGGATTTACACCATTTAACAAAAAGGGTTCTTTCTGAACCAAGAACTACCTCTTTGCCAAATTTGGTGTAATTCCGTTCAGCAGTTCGGGCTGTAGCCGTGTCTAAAGTTTCCTATGGGAAAATGAATGGGGAAAACACGTTTTGGGACCCCCTTTTTCTCGGCCCCCGCTTGACGAATCACCCTGAGACTTTCAGGGTAGGAGCGGACCGGAGCGGGCCATAAAGTTTGAAAATTTCGCGAAGATTCGTCAACCGACGCACGAGTTATTTCAAATAGAATGTCGCGGATTTCCTATGGAAAATAGGTCCTAACTATAACTATCTACTGGCGACCGCCAGTAGATAATATATATATATATATATATATATATATATATATATATATAACTTCCGGAGCACCGAAAGAGCTGCTTCCTGCTGCTTGGCCCAAATCCGAAGGAGGGGTCAGTCTGAATACCGGAGAAGCAATCCCGGTAAAATAAATGCCGAAGTTTTCGCCACAGAGGTTCCTGCAATCCCCAAACTCCTGGAAACAACGGGAACAGACGATAACCGACCCAGTTGAAAGTGCAAGTGAGTATTTTATTGAAATCTCAGCACGCCTGCCATGACGCGTTTCAGCCTACCAGAGGCCTTGTTCACATAAAGCCATCGGAGTAACAATGCCAAATTTAAAGTGCTTGGTGCATAGTAACATGTAACACGATTGGTTGCCTGACAACAACGTAATGGACATAGAAAAAATATACATATATATAAATATACATTTATACAGTCATACTGGGACAAAGGGCAGCAATTGAGCACCACACTAAATAGCTAAAAAATACATTTTTAGAAAATAAAAAACACTGTATAGGTGTGATAAATTCATATTAAAAGTACAAGCTAATTTAAAAAAGAGTTTGTAAAAAGCATTGAATTGAAAAAGTCCTCATTCAAATCAAAATACAAAAACACTATTGTGCAAATTGAGCATGTAAAAGTATATATAACCCCAGTGGGTGATTGTACACAAAGCTGACAATTCAGGACAAGCCTAAGACAACAGATGGTACCCCCACCCTGAAATAGGACCCCCAATGTTGTAAACTATTGGGAATACTGGTGATAAGGGACCTGTATGTCAAAAAGTATAATAACAACCAAATGACTACTTTGTCTCGGCTCATGTGTACTTACATAGTAAAGTCTGCTTAAAACATAGTGTTTTTATATCAAAAGGTGCTAAAAATGACTGAAAACAAAAACCATCTTGTATATCGAAATGATCAGAAATATGTCCATGTCCAGAGATGATTGTCAGTGCAAGATAACGTGCAAATGTGCAAATAGTGATAATAAAATCGTGTAAAAAAGTTAAAATACAATGGATTGAAGAGGACAGGCCAAAAAATATATATATAGATATATTAATCTAATGATGTTGATATGTGGAGAGACCAACCTACAAACATGTGTAAAAATCTTCGCTGGAGTTTAATCCCTGCGGTGTCTTAGTGTCGAGTTCCAGAATATATTTGGTAAGCAGACTTTACTATGTAAGTACACATGAGCCGAGACAAAGTAGTCATTTGGTTGTTATTATACTTTTTGACATACAGGTCCCTTATCACCAGTATTCCCAATAGTTTACAACATTGGGGGTCCTATTTCAGGGTGGGGGTACCGTCTGTTGTCTTAGGCTTGTCCTGAATTGTCAGCTTTGTGTACAATCACCCACTGGGGTTATATATACTTTTACATGCTCAATTTGCACAATAGTGTTTTTGTATTTTGATTTGAATGAGGACTTTTTCAATTCAATGCTTTTTACAAACTCTTTTTAAATTAGCTTGTACTTTTAATATGAATTTATCACACCTATACAGTGTTTTTTATTTTCTAAAAATGTATTTTTTAGCTATTTAGTGTGGTGCTCAATTGCTGCCCTTTGTCCCAGTATGACTGTATAAATGTATATTTATATATATGTATATTTTTTCTATGTCCATTACGTTGTTGTCAGGCAACCAATCGTGTTACATGTTACTATGCACCAAGCACTTTAAATTTGGCATTATTACTCCGATGGCTTTATGTGAACAAGGCCTCTGGTAGGCTGAAACGCGTCATGGCAGGCGTGCTGAGATTTCAATAAAATACTCACTTGCACTTTCAACTGGGTCGGTTATCGTCTGTTCCCGTTGTTTCCAGGAGTTTGGGGATTGCAGGAACCTCTGTGGCGAAAACTTCGGCATATATATATATATATGTATATATATATTATCTACTGGCGGTCGCCAGTAGATAGTTATAGTTACAACCTATTATCCATAGGAAATCCGCGACATTCTATTTGCAATAACATTGGCGCCGGTTGACGAATCTTCGCGAAAGCTTCCAACTTGTTGGGGCGCTCCGGTCCGCTCCTACCCTGAAAGTCTCGGGGTGATACGTCAAGCGGGGGCCGAGAAAAAGGGGGTCCCAAAACGCGTTTTCCCCATTCATTTTTCCATAGGAACCTTTAGTCGCAGTTACAGCTCGAACTGCTGAACGGAATTACCCCAAATTTGGCAAAGAGGTAGCCCTTGGTTCAGACTGGTGCCTTTTGCTAAAATGGTGTAAATCCATTCAGTAGTTCCTGAGAAATTCACAATTAAAATCACATATATATCTATGGGCGCGTCGGATCCGCGTACCCTCCCGATCACGAGCTGCATGCTAATTGGCTGTCAACACTCCAAATCAAGAAGTGTTGGCAGCCATTTTGTCCCTCGGTAGAACCGAGGGACAGAAACAAGTGCGCAAAGCGCAAAGGGGGCAGGGTAGAAACACCCTGACCCTCTAGGTCTGCTCAGGGGTCCCACAAGGACCCCTGGGCAGAAAAGATTTTTTTTTTTAAATCGGCGGGATGCGCTTAGGGTGCGCGTATCCCGCCGAGAAAAAAAGAAACAAGTGCGTAAAACGCACAAAGGGGGCAGGGTAGAAACACCCTAACCCCTAGGCCTGCTCAGGGGTCCCACAAGGACCCCCTGGGCAAAAAGCATTTTTTTTTTTAAATCGGCAGGATGCGCTCAGGGTGCGCGAATCCTGCCGGAAAAAATCGAGCGCGGTCTCCCGCGCTTCGATGTTAATTGGCCCCGGGTGGCCCAAGTCCCGGGGGATGGTGGGGGGATAATTTAATGTGTGGGGGCCTCAAAGGGCCCCCAAGCCCCGGGGACCGCCACCCCCGGGGCTTTTTTAAAATGGTGCGGGAGGGCTCTGAGCTCTTCCGCAGCCCCGGGGACCACCACCTCCCCGGGGCTTTTTTTAAATTAATTTAACAACCTGTGTGGGGGGCTCCAGCCCCCACACGCCCGGGACCGCCACCTCCCTGGGGCACTAACAAATTAAAATGGGGGTCCGTTTTGGACCCCGAAGCCCCGGGGACCACCACCTCCCGGGGCTGTGCTCATGTAGGGAGGGGGCCGCGCGGCCCCCTCCTGGAGCCCTTGATGGCCCTGGGGACCGCCACCCCCAGGGCCAGCTCCTGCAGTGTCCCGGGGTGCCTACCCCCGGGACACTGTAGTTTGCTATGGCAGGACGGGAGCCTCGCGGCTCCCGTCCTGCCATAGCAAACTGCTTTGGATATTGGAAGAGAGAGCAGGGAAACCTGCTCTCTTCCAATATCCAAAGCACATTGCTTTTCCACATGGGGAGCAGCATGTCAGCTGCTCCCATGTGGAACAGCAATGCCGGCTCCCAAGGGACGTGGGGAGCCGGCGGGACTGTGGGGGATTGGGGACCCCCACAGTCCCCAACGGAGAGGGCCAGCCCCGGGGGATGGGGTCCCCGGGGCAAGTAGTGGCCTAGGAGGGGGCCACGCGGCCCCCTCCCCAAAAAATAAAAATAAAAAAATTAAAAAAAATGGAAAGGCCGGCCCCGGGGATGGGGTCCCCGGGGCCTTAAATGGCCAGAGGAGGGGGCCACGCAGCCCCCTCCAAAGAATAAAAATAAAGGCCATGCCCCGGGGGATGGGGTCCCGGGGCCAATACAGGCCCAGGGAAGGGGGCCACGCGGCCCCTTCCCCGTTTTTTTTTTTTATTAAAAATTAAAAAGGGGTAAGGCCCTGGGGGATGGGGTCCCCAGGGCATAAAAACAGGAAAAAGGAAGGGGGCCACACAGCCCCCCTTCAGGGGACAAAAAAAAAACGATCGGGCCCGCAGGCCCCGCCCCTTCCTTCACCACTCTGCAAACGCGCCCCTGGCGCGTTTGCAGAGGGGAACGAATTCCCCTTGAATACTGGGGGTCCCTGGGGCCAACTAGCCCACCAGGAACCTCCAATATGCGCCAGGGGGCTGCGTTGCAGAGACGTGTAGAGAGGCCACACCCCTTTACACCTCTCTGCAACGCAGCTCTGTGGCGCTTTTGGAGGTATATGGTGGGCTAGTTGGACTCCGGGACCCTCAGGATTCAAGGGGACTTAATCCCCAACTTAAAACGCGCCACGGGCGCGTTTGCACAGTGGTGAAGGGAGGGGGCGGGCTTCAGGTGACATGTGTACAAACAGGCCCCGTGGCGCGTTTTAAGATGGGGAATTAAATCCCATTCAATCCTGAGGGTCCCTGGGGGCCAACTAGCCCAACAGGTACATCCAGAAAGCGCCACAGAGCTGCGTTGCAGAGAGGTGTAAAAAGGGTGTGGCCTCTCTACACGTCTCTGCAACGCAGCCCCTGGCGCATATTGGAGGTTCCTGGTGGGCTAGTTGGCCCCTAGGGACCCTCAGTATTCAAGGGGACTTAATCCCCCAACTTAAAACGCGCAACGGGGCGCGTTTGCACAGATGTCACCTCAGGCCCCGCCCTCCCTTCACCATTGTGCAAATATTCCTCTAAAATCAGCCGAAATACGAATTCCGATTTACTCACCTGTTATCAGGAGAGACCTCAGTGCTGTATCTTTCAGCCCAGTACTGGTCCTGAAAAGTAATTCTAACCATACTTACCAGTAACTTGAATTTCCTTCCATAGGCTAACATTGACTGGTTTCACTTGGAAATTCTTCTAAGTGTGGAGTTTTGGAACTTTAAAATATTCCTCTAAAATCAGCCGAAATACGAATTCCGATTTACTCACCTGTTATCAGGAGAGACCTCAGTGCTGTATCTTTCAGCCCAGTACTGGTCCTGAAAAGTAATTTTAACCGTACTTACCGGTAACTTGAATTTCCTTCCATAGGCTAACATTGACTGGTTTCACTTGGAAATTCTTCTAAGTGTGGAGTTTTGGAACTTTAAAATATTCCTCTAAAATCAGCCGGAATACGAATTCCGATTTACTCACCTGTTATCAGGAGAGACCTCAGTGCTGCATCTTTCAGCCCAGTACTGGTCCTGAAAAGTAATTTTAACCGTACTTACCGGTAACTTGAATTTCCTTCATAGGCTAACATTGACTGGTTTCACTTGGAAATTCTTCTAAGTGTGGAGTTTTGGAACTTTAAAATATTCCTCTAAAATCAGCCGGAATACGAATTCCGATTTACTCACCTGTTATCAGGAGAGACCTCAGTGCTGCATCTTTCAGCCCAGTACTGGTCCTGAAAAGTAATTTTAACCGTACTTACCGGTAACTTGAATTTCCTTCATAGGCTAACATTGACTGGTTTCACTTGGAAATTCTTCTAAGTGTGGAGTTTTGGAACTTTAAAATATTCCTCTAAAATCAGCCGAAATACGAATTCCGATTTACTCACCTGT
Source organism: Calotriton arnoldi (assembly GCA_963921515.1). NCBI lineage: Eukaryota > Metazoa > Chordata > Amphibia > Caudata > Salamandridae > Calotriton > Calotriton arnoldi. The sequence continues at coordinate 268,416 of CAWUFW010004660.1, read as the reverse complement.
TATCAGGAGAGACCTCAGTGCTGCATCTTTCAGCCCAGTACTGATTCTCAAAAGTAATTTTAACCGTACTTACCGGTAACTTGAATTTCCTTCATAGGCTAAGATTGACTGGTTTTCAGCAAAAAAGTTTCAAAGTGTTGATTTTCACAAACTACAAATATTCCTTAAAAATCGCCTGTATGACTTAAACGCATTCTTTCAACTGTTTACAGGAGATGCACCAGTGCTGGATCCAGGATCCAACACTGAGTAAGAAAAAGTAACGATAACAGTTTTTACCTGCTAAGTGAATTTCCTTCCATAGGATAACATTGGTGATTCTATGAGAAAAAGTTTCTAAGTGTCAACTTTTAAAATACAATAATATTCCTTAAAAATCACGACTGTAACCAAAACGCTTTTACTCAACTGTTTACAGGAGATGTACCAGGACTGAATCTAGGATCCAGTCCTGTGGTTACAAAAGTAATCCGTAAAGTAACTAATTGCATTTAACTAGAAATTCACATTGAGCTGAATGTTGCATTGTGTTTGAAAATGTGTTGCCCATTGCAACAACTGTAACTACTGTACTTAAAAGTCTATTGCCTATCTGCAAAGTATTTAAACTAAAGTAATTCATTCTGAGAAAGTATTTTTGTAATGTAATGTATAATGTAATTACAATGTAATTTAAAAAATAAAATATGTAAAAAAAATTGTTTCTAAAAATGTAGTAAATCAGTATGAAAAAAATTAATATAACAATTAATACATTTAAAAATTGTCATTTACAAAACCTTTGAAATTCACTGAAAAACCGTAGGTTTCAGGCACGTTATAGTTAGAAATTAGCATTTAAAAAACCTTTGAAATTCACTGAAAAACCATAGGTTTCAGACACGTTATAGTTACAAATTAGCATTTAAAAAACCTTTGAAATTCACTGAAAAAACCATAGGTTTCAGACACGTTATAGTTACAAATTAGCATTTAAAAAACCTTTGAAATTCACTGAAAAAACCATAGGTTTTAGGGACAGTTATAGTTACTTGGACATTGCACTCGTACAAAACCCGTGAAATTCCCCCGTTATAGTTAGTTCAGCTAACTATAACTCGCGCCCCGCAATGCACTGCTGATGACGTCACATATTACATCACTCATGACATGGTCAGTGACATCACTGATGACATCACTGATGACATCTCAAATGACATCACTGATGACATCATCCACGTGATAATCTGATTCACCTCCTCACACCCTAATATAACCTTTGATACACCCACTCTAAATTACAGACTGCCATTCGCAAAACCATAGACACTCCAACACCAATAACTACATACCCACTCACTGATTCTTAGGTCTACACACACACATCCACTCACTCACCCGTACAGTCACTCATACTTACGGTCACTCAGTACAGGACTATCATATGCACTCTTACTCCTATATAGACACTCAAACAACGCCACTCATCCATAGAGATACTCACACACCTAGTCAGTCATGCAAATAATTAAACACACTGCCATTTACTCACCTATACAGTTATACACACACCAGCTCACTTACTCATACAAATAGTAGCACATTGTTACGCTCTTATACAATCACTGATACAAGCACACAATCATCCATACAGCCACTATCACAATCACTCACTCTTGCTTATAGCTATTTATATACTCCAACACACATATATACTGCCTTTCACATATGTAGTTACTCACACATGTACCACTGGGACATACATTCACTCACTAACACACTCTTACACACACTTACCCACCCATACAGTCTATCACAGATGCACTCTTGAAACCATCCACCCAGTGAATCACCCACTCACACATCTATGCACAGAGTTGCACACACCCCTCCCACACAAACACTCAGGCACCCATACAGATACTCTGACAAGCATTCAATAACTCATATAGACACTCATGTAGCTATTCACAAACACATGCAGCCACTTACACAGCAACAGACAGACGGATACAGACATTCATCCAGTTTAGTCACTAACCCATGCATTCAGTAAGATACGTTAAATCACTCACTTATAGAGTCAGTCACGCACCTACTAAATCATCCATACAGACACTTACACACCCACTCATTCTTCAATACGTCTTTTCCTATATATATTAAAAATATTGAAACTTTACAGAAACACACAGTCACTGGATGATGTCATCAGTGATGTCATCAGTGATGTCATCAGTGATGTCATTTGAGATGTCATCAGTGATGTCATCAGTGATGTCACTGACCATGTCATGAGTGATGTAATATGTGACGTCATCAGCAGTGCATTGCGGGGCGCGAGTTATAGTTAGCTGAACTAACTATAACGGGGGAATTTCACGGGTTTTGTACGAGTGCAATGTCCAAGTAACTATAACTGTCCCTAAAACCTATGGTTTTTTCAGTGAATATATATATATATATATACATATATATATATACAGGCACACATATATTTTCATAATAATACATTTAAATATAAAAATAGTATAGTGTAAAATAAATATTTTTATTAAATATATATTTTCATAGTAATATATTTAAAATATATAAAATAATTTAATATAAATACTTTTATTAATTATGTTGCACTATATGTGTGTATATATATATTTAATTTACATTATATTAAAATTATATAATAAAATGAACATTTCCTACTTTAAACATTAAATAAAAAACTGTTGCCAACTTAGGCAGGTCACTGTTTGTGACCCCCTGCAATTGGCTGGGAGACAGAGATGGTGGCTTGCAAGGGGCAGCAGAAGACCATCCCTGTGGCTGCATTTCCAAATGGGAAACGTCTTCTTTTTTTTTTTTAAATCAGCCCGCGTTCCTTAAAGGAAACAATGGGCTTAACAAAAAGCATTTCCCATTTGGAAAATCATCAGGATGAGCAGTGGTCCAGACCACTGCCCGTCGCCCCAAGGTCGCCCAATACGATTCTCAAAGAGGAAGAGGTCCACAGGGGACCACTTTCCCTTTGCAAATCTGTTGCCACCTCCTTTAAGGTGTTTATAATGGGCCAATGTTTTTTTACTATGATTGCGTTCCCAACCCATTGACCCATACCGTAAAGAAGCGCAAGTAGAAAGGACTACCCCTTTTACACCCCTTCTTAAATTGAGATAGGGCAGGGGTTGCTAAACCAATATGGTGAGTCTGAAAAGCATTTTTGACTTGCAAAATGGATTTAGTATAATGTAAAAAATATTTTGCATTCACACACCCTGTGAATTTGCCAATCAAGTGGTTTACGAATGGAAAATGGTTTAGTATATTTGGCCCCTGGTTCCCAGAAACAGTTGCTTGAGTGTGACACCGGCAGACCTTGGTTCAGCCAACTGATCTGTTCACTCATCTGTACACATGAGTCTCTCTGCTTTTATGGCTGCCCAAGCCCAGGCGAGTCTCGTCCTAAAGACTATCAAGACACACAGGGCTGACTGGGAACCCAAAGCAGCCCTGGCAAATTTGACAGATCGCGCCCCACCCCACCCCCCACTCGGGGGAGGAGGGGGTAGTTGCAAGTGTGAAGCACTGCTGCTTTTGTTACTGGGGGGCGACATTGCAGATATGCTGCAAAACTGGCCCCCAGTAACAAAAACGCCCCCCCACAGCTGCAAAACTGGCCCTCACCCTTCCAGCCTCCCGGGAAAACGCCTGATGACCGCTACGGTCAGTCCAGCCCTGAAGACACACCTTGCAACATGGGACTGTGTACCATTTCTATACAGTTATTGAAACAGTAACAGCTGAGCAAACAGCTCAACCATAATTGTATAATTAGTCTAGTAACATACCCTTTCTTATTCCAGTGTGAGATGAAAAAGGGAAAACATTAAAAATGAATCTGAGAACTCCAGAATGGAAGATATATTTATGAAAATATTATAATAGGATATTAAGGAGCTCTGGAGATCTAGGGGCCTGATTACGAGTTTGGTAGTCCCAATACCGCCGCACCCACATTGGCAGTTCGATCGCTGCAACCTCGGCAGTCCGGTCGGCCCATTCGAGTTTGGGGGACGGACCGCCACAAGCCCGACACAAGACTGCCGGCACTGCCAGGTCCTGGATCCCGACAGGACAGCGGTGAGGAAAGTAGTGGGCAATGGAGGCAGTGCCGATGCCGGCAAAGCCGCGGCGATTGCAAGATGCCTGCCTGATGAAAAGGTCGGTGGAAAGGCAGGGAAAGGGTCCCCAAACAGGGCCCCACAGCATTTTAGCACATGGGGTGTGTGCATTGGGGCACATGTTGTGCCCCCCTCTGCTTGCACAACATGATGCATGGCACACAGTGCACCGACGTGCAAGCGGTGCTGCTACAGCTGCAGCATATTCTTCAGGCTCTCTATGAGCCGAAGCATGCTGCCGCCGTTGCACCGTTGACACAGCACTGACAGCTCAGCAGTAAAGTTGTAATACGGAGGTCAGGAAACCGCCAAACTCGTAATCGGGCCCTAAGTCTGGGTCCAAGTATTTATAACGCGCCTTAACCAACTGGCTTCCAGGTGCATTTATACCACAGTCCCTCAGGGTTCTCCAACATATAAACAGTCTGCTGGGATGGCTTTCTGCACTGCCGAAGTATAAAGAGGGCGAGGGAGGAAAGAAATCAAGGGGAATAAAATTAATTATGAACAGCTTCCTAATAATACAAAGTCAGATAGTTTACGTAACTTTTCCGTCAAATTAACTATAAAATGTTTTCCTTATGGTTGGATTGTGATGTTTTAGTGTCATAAAGTGAAACTATTTGAGGGCATCTTTCAAGAAGGCACTGCTCAGCAGGAAGTAGCCGGTGGTTTCATCAGCGACAGCTTACAATCCGCAACAGTCCCTTACGTTGCCAAAGAAACCCAGGGCTTCCATTGCAATGCATGAGCAGTGAAGCGTCCACTTGGCGTCAGGGGACGACTTGGATCCTTGTTATGCTGAAGCTGATTCATTATTCATCAATACTGCTTTATACAAACTCATCCTTTACTAGAAATAGTGGGGAAGAACCGAAGCCACATCCAGAATGTCCAAGGACTATCCATTGAAATAGAAATCTGTTGTCTTTGTTTTTTTAAAGAATGCTTTAGTCGAGTAATTCCAGTGGGGCTGACTGGAGTTTGTGGCACCAGCAGTCACCCAGCCATGAAGTAGAGAGAAACAAGATCCATTAGAGATTGAAAAGTGTGTTGACCTTGAATTGACTGGGGTGGAGAGTTAATGCATAGTCTGTGACTTTTTGAGCATGAAAGGAGTCAGCAGTGACACTTGGAGGGGAGCTGTTTTAGATCTGAGTTTGTGAAGGGGCAGACAAAGTCATGGAGTAGGCAGAATGCAGGAAGGTACACCGAACAGTGAATAACTAAAATATTGTCGAAAAATTATTGAGGTACAAGAATATTGTGGTCATGTCAAAAGTAGAAGTTAGGACTATTATGTTTTTAAGGAATATAATATTGCTTCTTAAAATATATACTAGTGTTTCTGTAATATAGATTTATTAAATATTGTTTTTAGCTAATGTAATATATGTTTGTTTATGATTTTATTATTAGGTATAAGTAGCATGATAACATTCAACTATGTTAAATATTTAACTGATTAATTGTTATTTTCATTATTTTAGTATAGTTTGTGATTTTTATTATGTAATTTTAATGTTCTAAAGTTTAATTACTACTTTTTAATCTAGTAGTGGATTATTGGGTTTGTATGGGATTAGGGTGGGAAGTAATTTAAAATAGTATTTTTTTATTAATTTTTATGTTAATTAAATAAAGAATTTCTAATTAATTATGAAAATTATTTCATTGATTATTATTATTGTATTTATTTAAGTATAGTTTGTGATTTTCAATGTGCAATTTAAATGTTCTAAAGTTTAATTAGTAATTGTTTTAATTTAGTAGCAGGATGGGTTTGTAGGGATAAGGTGGGGAGTTATTGAAAATATAAATTACTGTTTTTAATGAGAAATATTTGTTATGCCAATTAACATATTCATTGAAAATTATGTAATTGTTTAATTGATTAAATGTTGTTTTAATTATTTGTTGTTATTAATAAATTGCTAACTTGTTGATCAGTGTATTTATTAATAAAATGTTTGAATTCTTTTTGTTCTTGTTTGTTTTAATTTTAATTGATGTAATAACTAATTTAATGTTAAAGGTGTTGTATTTATAATTTTTGGTTGTATTATTGAGTATTAAGGAGGAAAGTATTTATTTCAAATATTTTTCATTTATTTTATATTTCTTAAAATAAGTTTGTTTTGTGAAATGTGTTTATTTTCAATTATATTTAATTTTTATCTATAATGAATATTCTTTTTATTTTAAATATGTTTAAATATTTTTCTTCGGTTATAAATGTAAATAATTTTTCCTAAAGTTGGGAATTGGAAAGATATATCTAACCCTTGCAAAGTACAAGGATGTTCCTACTGTTGCTAAGATAGGAGTGGGAGTAGTAAATCTAACCTCTCCAAAGTCCAATTCTTTCTCTACTGTTGCTTAGATTTGAGTGGGAATAGTAATTATAACCCTTCCAAATTCCAACACATTCCCTGCTTTTGCTTAGATTGGAGTGAGAATAGTAAATGTAACCACTTCAAAGTCCAACACTTTTTCTACTGTTGTTCAGATTAGACTAGTGATAGTTAATCTAACCATTCCAAAGTCCAGTACTTTCCCTGCTTTTGCTTATGTATAAATGGTAATAGTAAATCTACCCCTCATAAATTCAACACTTTCTCTACTGTTTCTTAAATTGGAATGTGAATAGTCAATCTAAACACTACAAAGTCCAACACTTTTCTAGTTTTTGTGTACGTTTGAGTGGGAATAGTAAATGAAACCTCTCAAAGTCCAACACTATCCCTGCTTTTACTTAGATTGAAGCAGGAATAGTAAAACTAAACAACAGAAAGTCCAACACTTTTCATGATTTTGACCATATTGTAGATGAATTATTAAATCTAACGCTTCCAAAGCCCATCACTTTTCCAACTTTTGCTTAAATTGGAGCTAGAGTAGTAAATATGACAATTTCAAAGTCCCACACTTCCTCCAGTGTTGTTTATTTTGGATTGCTAATTTTGTGTTATCCTTTATTTTTACTAAATGTTTAGATTATTTATTGTAAAAAATGAAATTTTGTATTTAAATGTTATTTTTTATATGAAAGTAAGTTTTTAATAAGTTTGATATGTTTTTGGTGTTTATATATATATTTATATATGTTTGTTGAATTAAAAAATTAAAATTTTCAATTATTTTTTAATACTTTAATGTATTTTTTAAAATTGTTTATATATTTTTTAAAGTGTGTGTGTGTATAGATATATATTCAAAAAATGATATCCATGTGGAGGGATAGGGGTATCCTGGATCAGGATGAATTTGGGTTCCTAAAGGTAGACCATCCATGTGATCCCTACATTTTATCATATCCCGAAGATCCACAAGGATAATAAGAAACCTCCAGGACGTCCCATTGTGTCCTCTAAGGGGAGTCTATTGGAAAATACATTGGTCCTGGTAAACACAGTGTTATGTCCATTTGTGTCTGATTTAGTGTCATATGTCAAGGATAGTACAGATTTTATCAAATTGATCTCCAACATATTATGGGAGGAGGAATTTCTGTTAGTTACCCTTGACATTACAAGTCTCTACACATGTATAAACCATTCTCAGGGACTGGAGGCAGTGGAGACTTTTCTGAGAACTAGACCCTGAAGTTCACGGAACACAATCAAATGATACTGCAACTCATGAAATTCTGTTTATACAATAATATCTTTGTCTTTGGGGAGAAGATATACATTCAAAAGCAGGGAGTCAGCGATGGGCACGTGCTTCGCCCCCAGCTATGCAAATTTATTCGTGGGCTGGTGGGAGAAGTACGTGGCCTGGGCGGGAACAAATGAAAGGTGAGCACAAAACATAGCTATATGGGCCCGTTATATAGATGACATTTTTATTGTCTGGAAGGGCTCAAAAGCAGAAATGGAGGAGTACATCAATGTATTGAATATCAATAATTACAATTTGCACTACTCTAACAATATAAGCTCTACAGATGTAGCATTTTTAGATCTTCTAGTATATGTCAATGGAAACCAGCTCATGACAAAGTTGTATCGGAAGCCGACAGCAGAAAATGCCGTGCTCCATTACACTAGTCAACACCCTAGATTTTTGGTAAACAATATTCCTTATGGGGAGTTACTCCGTATGAAGCGAACCAGTACCACTCAAGAGAGTTATGAAAAAGCTAGAGACGAGGCACTGGATCGCTTCAATTTAAGGGGTTACCCCCAAAAGACACTAAGGATTGCTACGAACAGAGCAGATCAGAAAACCAGGGATGAACTTCTGAACAAAAAAGTGGAGAGTAAACAAGAGGACATATGTAGACTAATTTTAACTTATTCCACTGATTCAGGAGAGATCAGGAAGATACTAAATAAGCATTGGGGTATCTTACAAACGGATGGGATAATCGGTAAAACAGTTGCCCAACATCCTAGTATCACCTATAGGAAGAACAAGTCATTAAAAGATCTATTAGTACATAGCCACTTTTCAAAGAAAGATAGAAACCTAACCCAGTTGAAGGGCTTTTACCAATTGTAAAGCCTGTAAGAAAAGTACTAAGGTTAAAGACTATGCAGTCCCGGGTAGGGACTCTAAGAAAGAGATCATGAAATTATTAAACTGCAACTCATATTTCGTAGTCTATTGTCTGGTGTGTCCGTGTAACCTGATGTATGTGGGTAGCACGGTACACCAGGCAAAGAAGAGGGTCCTGGAACACATGCGGGCGATAACAAATGGGGATAAAAATTACCCAGTCGCCAGACATTTCGCAGCACAACACCAGGGAGATAGTAAATTGTTGCATTTCTTCTGTTTAGATCAGGTGGTGGCAAAGGAGAGGGGGGAGATAGGGTAAGAACCCTACGACAATTGGAGTCCAAGTACATTATTGAATTGAGAACAAGAGCTCCATATGGTTTGAACAGTGAAGAGGAGCTATGGGTTCATGTTGGATAGAATGTAATCAGTAAAACAGGGAGTAAGAATTGATTTTATCCCTTATAAGGTATCAGTAAGAGCAAAAGATGATTGTTTTAAGAAAAGCTTTTCCTCTGATTTAGATTAAACGGACAGGTTACATGGGGGGAGAGGGATTGGCAGAGAAAGGATGCATGAAATGGAAGTGCAATAAAAGGGCAAATGGAATCTGCTAGGAGACATAAAAGTAGATTGCTCATGCAGGGCTTGAATGGTAATAAGAAATGAAATTGATGCAGTTCAGCACTATGGATGGAAACCACTTGTATCCAGGGAGTCGTGAAAAGATGCCTAGGGAGTAGGCAACAACGGTGAGGAAAACCATGGCAAAGGTTGACGTGGGAGGTCATCAGTCGTCATGGTCTTAGTGGTAAATATGAACAAGATAACATCAAGGCCCATGCAGGGCAGAATAAAGAAATGTATATATTAAAGGTCAGGTGGTTAAAGAAATGTCATGATATTCATATTAATGAAACATTGTAACCATGTGATGATTTTTTACCATCAGTGCAGTATTTTTCATATATGACATATTCCAATGTTGCCGTTTTGACTCTTTCATGAAATGATACAAGGACAAATATTAGGCCCATTCAGGGCAGAACGAGTTTTCCTATATAGAAGGTAATCATGCTAAAAATATATATGGTTATTTCCCGTTGTACTTGCATCTGATGAAATACCAGGAGCTGGTCAATCCCATCATGAATGCCGCCTTAATATTTAAATATGGCCGCCATGAATTTGGAACGCAATGCTTCTTTACAGTCCGTTATTGATGTCGATGTAAAATGTTGTATATAAGGTTTTTTTAAAATGGTGACGCGCTGACATTGACAAAGGCCGTTAAGGCCGAAACGCGTTTGTCAGCTACGATGGCTTGGGCGAAATAAACTTTGAGAATCAACTTACGAGTGCGCTGCATACTTTGCGAACGCGGAGTGCATTTGGGAGGATATATATATATATATATATATATATATATATATATATATATATATATATATATATACACACCTCCTGAGTCCAAGCCTCATCTCAGGCATTCTTTTCGGATGGATTATGTCCTGACTCGAAGCAGATGTAGGAAGTGAAATGAAGTCAATGTGAGATGAGAATTGTAATGGGGTTTATTTATTGAACTACACAAACATGGGTGCCATGTTGGATGAGGAGTTGAAATGGGAAATGGTTGGTGAAGCTAAGCTTCTATTTGCATATATATATATATATATATATATATATATATATATATATATATATATATATATATATATTTATATATATAATCAGCTTTTTAGAGCCTTTTTGCTCACTCTAGTTGAGTATGTTATTGGTGGTGGACCGGGCACTGCAGATATGCTCCATTGAATAATAGTAGTAGGTTGAAGTTTTAGAGACCATTTTGTCTAACTATAGGCCTGATTATGAGTTTGGCGGTCCTCCCACAGAGCGCCATGCCAGCGCTCTGTGGGAGGACCACCGAACTCGTAGTCAGACTGCCCGCCAGATTAGGACTTTCATCCTGGACTGGTTTGCAGTGCTTTGGCGGTCCCACTGAGGTGCCTTTCTAAGGCTCATATGTGAACCTTACAAAGGCAGTGCTGTGGAAGCGCCAAAGCGCGATCCTGCATGGCATGGACTGTGAAGTCCATGCCATGCTGGAATAGGAGGTGCATACACACAGGGTGGCACAACATGTGCCCCCCAGCATGCACCCTCCAGGCCCAGAGGCAACCGGGGGGCCCTGTAGGGCCCCTTAGTTTCCTCACCGCCACCGTTTTCATGGTGCACTCACCGCTATGGAAAGGGTCACAGTGAGGAAACTCGTAATCTGCTTGGCGGTGCCGCAGTGGCACCGCCGCAAATGCATATTGCAGCCTCACACCGCTGCAACACCACTGAGGGATCACGGATTCCCGGCGGTCGCAGCGGTCCTGTGGTGGTCCGACTGCCAAACTTCTAATACAGGGCTTGGACCGCCGGTGTGGTGGTAGCCACACTGCCACCATGAGTTCGGAACTCATAATGAGGCCCTATGTGTCTTATGCATATTGTGTGAAGTTTTTTAAATGTTACTCACTCTAAGACTGATGTGAGTATAATTGTTTGTTTTGTAACAATGTTCTGAAGACCTCTGTATTCACGAAAAAGTGTCTGTATTAGATTGAATTAAGCAAAATATATTATTGTTTTCTATTGAAAATTGGAGGATATTTTTTATAGACTTTTGATATAAGATAGAATGATACAATATCAAATTATCTTTCTGGTGTTTTAAAAAGATTTTTTTAAATGCTTTCTGAAATTGTTAATTATTATAGATTTCTTGACTAATTCTATAGTTTTAGATCAAAGAATTCTGAAAGGCCAGAAACATGTTTCATTGTTGATTGATGTTATTCAAACATAAAAGTAATTTACTAAAATTGATACAATAGTGTTTAAGAGCTGCAGTGAGTAATAAGATATGACATGTTGGTGTGTGGATTTTTTTGTAAAAACTAGAATGAATATAACTGCCTTCAAATTATGAATTCCACCTTGATGAACACTGATTTCATTAATCTTCGGATGGGTCAGTCTATAATAAATTGGTTTACCAACAGATTCAAAATGATGCTGTGTAATCATCTGTTGCCTCTGCTGAAAAAGCAAACAATAGGGCTCAATTAATTTGCAAAAATGTGTTTCTTTTTCAGCAGTGAGATGTTGAATCATTTGGGGATCACTATCTTGTCCTGATGACGGCTTTAAAAGGAATTCACAAGAGGACCGAAATGTCAGCACTTTAATGCACTGCCCCATTTTACATTTTGTACAGTTAGATTATGTGATTGGATGTCTTAAAAGATGTTTCATTAGATATGTGGAGACCCACACTGTTTGTTTTTTGTCTTTTGTAATATAGTATGTCTATAGTGATTTTTAGGTCGAGCCCAGGCAGCGCGCATGCGCTGTCTGCAAGACCTGTTGTCATCTCCTCTATCAGCTTTTGGCATGCTCATGAATTGCCATTTGTTGGTTGTTGTGCCATTTAGAAATACGGGGTTTTTATTGGTGCATTTGGTCTGATTCGCCCGCCTTCGCATGCTTGGGTCACGCCCAGGCGATTTCACTCATTGTTTGCTTGCGTTGGCCATTCCAATACGTCCGCCGCTCCTCCTGGTCATCCTGATCTGACTTTTTATTTTGTAGGCTATCAACGTCATTTTAGGCTTTCAGGCCGTTTCACAGAGCAATGCTCTGTTCGGCACCTGCAAAGTGGCAATTTCTGTCCAGTAGCTGTTGAGCTATGCCAGTAGCTCTAACTCAAAAGAATGTGAGACCTATTGCATTTCTAATGCTTGTTTTTCGTGTAATTGTGGCCTATTTTCTTGATGCCATTAGTATATCGTATAGAAATACAAAAGTAAATAATTCAAAAATATTTTTTTAAATAATGAACCCTGGTTGATATTCATTCTCTAAATATAAATGAGTATTATTTAGAAAGTTGGGTTCTCATTTTGGAGCAACAGTGTTTATGATTTTTAGATACCAAGGCACCTTTTGGGGTTACAGGGTTGCCATACTTTTATGGTGCATGGTCAATTTTGCCTTACATCCTTTAGGGATGCTAAACTGTGTGCTATTAAATTAGTCAATAGTAACGCCTATTATTTGCATGAGATAGAAAGGCAGAAGTGTGGGATGCAATGCTATTTTTTATTATCGCCATTAGGGTTTTGAAAATCGCGCTCACTGTCTTCGCCCCTCCTGTGACTGTGGTGTTGAGCTCTCTCTACAGTGCCCTGTGATAGATGGCGAAGAGGGAAACAGGGTAAAGCTGCATCAATCCCAAAAGAGCAGTGAGATGCTTCTTGCCAACTCATCCCATACAGAATGTTTAATCTATGCTTAAACACAAACTTCCCAGGATGCTTTGCTAGGTTCCGGCTTCCGTCCAAACATAAAGGACTCAGTGGTATTTTACACGTTCAACTGTTATGTCTCACTTATCAGTGGATAAAACATGCCTACATTTAGGGACACTTAACAGAGATATTTAGAGAAAGAAATTCTGTATAATTATATTTTCCCATTCATTTGCATTGAGATGGGATATACGGAGAAGGGTAAAGTCATGAGTTAGACTCCTCAGCTGGGACTGTTGTCAGGTATGTGGATGACAGAACAGGAGTGTGTAAAGTTAATAAACTGCAGCCCTGTGAAGTTGTTTCCCAGGTCCATACATGATGTGCTGCTCCAGATCAGGTTTTTACTTTGAATGTTAGCACTTATAGTTGTGTTTATTTCATTATAAATCAGGACTACAAATCCCAGAATTCAAAGGAAGAACCTGGACTGAATGAGCACATCACACATGGATCTGGGAAACTTGGTAGCTATGTGTAGGATTTTAGGGCTCGAAGCGCACTTGAGCTGAATAAGATCAAGATGACGTTTTAAGCCCAGGCCTTGAACACTGATAAACACTCACTTTCACTTTATTTGACTCCTGCGTGCACTTTTTCATTTCCGCTTTCTTTCTACGTCACTGTTTTCCCATCTTTCGCTCCCTCCTCCTTTCCTTCTTTTGTGGTTTCCTCTCTCTTGCTCTGGGTGAAAATCTCATGAGAAAAATAAGTTCCGGTCCACAAAAATGAGGGCCCATGGGCCCCCCTGCAATCACCAGCTCAAATTAAGCACTGCCTGTTATCATGTAAATGTGGGAACCTCAGAGGTACATACCACATCTAATCTACATTTCATGGCTACCCAGAGACAGACATTCATCGAAGACCAATTGTGCATCACAGTGTTAATGTACAGAGCTTCAGAAACCTTTGTTTTCGGATAAAGTTGCTAGTGATGCTGCTGGCAGACATGATTCACAGGATCCTGGGTGCGCGCTATGGACTCCTCTGCGTGCAGGAGGCAGGACAGCCGCACAGGTCAATCAATCAATGGCTTGGAAAGCGCAACTACTCACCCGTAAGGGTCTCAATGCACTGGGGGGGGGCTGCTGGTCCATCGAAGGCGATGTGGTTCAGTCAAAGAGACAGATTTTAAGGTCCTTCCTGAATAAAGGCAGTGATGGAGATTGCCTGAGGTGGAGAGGCAGGGTGCTCCAGGTCTTTGCTGCGATGTAGGAGAAGGATCTTCCTCCGGTTGTGGTCTTGTGGATACGAGGGACGGTGACCAGGGCCAGTTGTGCAAAGCAGAGGTCTCTGGTGGGTACCCAGACACATTGGCCCTTACTGCACCAGGCCTCTCAACTACTCGGCCCAAATTGGGCCCTTCTCTCTGTTTTTCAAAGGCACATTGAAACAGCTCTGTTGATCTCACAATTTTTTCAGAGGACCCAAGTTTCCAAGGACCATTTGTGAGTAGCTGAACCAGTCCAGGTTTTTTACTTTGTCTTCTGGGCATTTTGGTCCTGTTTATGTCATTAGAAAATCATGACTACAAGTCACAGAATGCTAAGCAAATCTCCGGACTGTAGTAGGTACTCATGTATGGATCTGGGAAACTTTTTTTTTTAATTATTATTTTATTGTTATAATAACAGAAGGTGACAGGGCATCAATAGCACATTGCAGTGGATTAATGTTCATAATAACATGAAGTCAGTGATCCATTACATCACGTTTGTCAATCTACCATGCTTCTATACAGCTGTATATTCCAATAGTATGCGCCAACATTCTGATTCCAGCAGGTCCTGAACAAACCCTGCAGAGCGGCAGGAGAAAAGGGTAAGGCAAGAGAGAAGAAAAACGAGAGAGTTAAAGAAAAAGAAAGATGCTGGCCTCCCAGCTGTACTGGCACAGTGTTCCGCTTCCACACCGTTGGATTAGTGCACGGGCATGGATCTGGGAAACTTGAGAGCTTCGTCTTCATGCCTGGTCAGCCCCTGTTCCTCTGCCCAGCTGTCTCTCTCTTTCTCAACTCTGATGGAGATGCTGCCTGTTCTCCAGCAAGCTAAGTGAAAGTAGGGCAACGTGAGTGTGAGTGGAAGGAGAGTTCAGGAAATTACAATACTACCGTCTGGTACTTTCACTGCTTCACTAGTGATTCAGAGATCCCAAGTTTCCCATATCCACGCATGAGCAGGTCATCCAGACCAACTTTTTGTTGAATTCTGGGACTCATAGTCCTGATTTAATAATGAGTAAAACAATCCACAAAAGATAACTTCCACATATGCATGATGAACGTCATGGACTGGATGAAGGACAACTGAATTAAAGTCCTCATCTTTGGGAACAACACCTCGCCATGGACCGACACTTGGTGGCCCATGGAGCTCCACACCCCCCCGCCCCAACAGACCATGCCCGCAACCTCGGCATCATCCTGGATAGCAAGCTATCCATGAAGAAACAAGTCAATGCAGTCTCTTCGGCCTATGTACACACCTTTCCCATGATCCGCAAGATCTTCAGGTGGCTTCCAGTAATCCCCATGAAGGACCGTCACACAGGCCCTCATCACCAGCTGATTGGAGTACGGAACACTCTACGTAGGAATCACTGCATGCCTCCTGAAGAGAATCCAGACAATACAGAACTCAGTGGCAAGACTCACACTCCACCTCCCCAGAAGGACCCACATCACACCCCATCTCAAGAAACTACACTGGCTCTTGATTCAGAAGTGATGCCAGTTCGAGATGCTGACCCACGCCTACACGGCCCTGCACAATGAAGGAGCAGCATACATCAACAAACACCTGACCTTACACCAACCAACCAGACACCTTCGATCAGCTTCCCTCTCATTCACAGACACCCCACAGATCCGTCGACCCAAAAGCGGAGGACGCTCCTTCTCACACCTACCAGCCAAGGCTTTGAACAATCTCCCCTTGCTCCTCAGGACCGCACAGTCGCTTTAGCAATTCAGAAGAGAGCTAAAGACCTGGATGTTTGATTAATCAAACCTCCACGCAGGAGCAAACAGCTCCAGTACCTTGAAATACTCACTGGTGATTTTCCGCGCTCTATAAATGCTTGATTGATTGATTGATTGATAACTACAAATCCCAGAATATAAAGAAAAAATGTTCGACTGGTTGAGGTTGCTAACATGTGGACCTTGGTTCCTTGAGAGGTCCGGTGATTTGATGATGGCTGATGATGGCTACTGTCTTCCTCCTTACTGCTGATCTTCCTCCTCACTGCAGCTAGTGAGTAAAATGAGGCAAAAAGAGGTCCTTACTGTTTCCAAAGGTCAGTCCCTGGCTGAGTACATACCCCACCTCACCTGAACCATCCACAGCACAGGTCTCTCACTCTGCTGCTGAGTTGTTGGTGAAGAGCAGGGCAGGGGTGATGATGGGGGAAGGGCTGAGGGGGAGCAGAAGGGGGTGAAGGAGGTAGTGAGCAAGGGTGCCTGTGGCCTGTATAAATAACAGTAGGTTCAGTTAAATCAACAGATGGATCCAGGTTGGAGGGATGCTACTGCATCTGTGACCTTAAAGCAGACAGCTCTGAGTGCTTTGAGTGATGGATCCTGAGTGTGGGCCCAGATCGCTCCGGTCGTGGTCACATACCCTGTATCTTTCAGTGAATTTTTTTACTCTGTCTCTGATACTGCCTGTGGTGTACCTACACTGTGTGTGGGGCATGCTTTTACTGCTGCATGCTATGCTGTACCTCTTCTGTTTCTCAGGTACTGGGGGGCTTGGCGTTCTGCTGCTGTCTCTGTTCCTACTCTACGTGTGAAAAGATGGCTCTGTTGCTACTTCTGACATAATGGTTATACAAGCCTGTGGTAAGCTTGTCTGCTAGTGCTCATCTGGCAACTGCTATGTGTGTATTTATTGGAGGGTTGCAGTGCTGCTGCTTGTGCTGTACCTTTTAGGTGTGTGTGTGAAGGAAGCTTGCAATTTTAAATCCACTGAAGTACTGCTGTGTGTGCTGTAAGGTTACAGTGTGTTTGTGTGTGTGTGTGTGTGTGTCTGTGTGTGTGTGTAAAAGAGGATAGCCAAACTTGCACGCATGGTACTTGTTTAGGGTAGTTGCACTGTTGCTATCTGTGTTGCTCCTGTTGTGTGTATGTGAGGGAAGCTTGTGCTTTTAAATCCACTGAAGGACTGGTGTGTGGGGTGTAAGGTTACAGTGTGTGTGTGTGTGTGTGTGTGTAAAAGAGGATAGCTAAGCTTGCTCGCACGGTACCTGCTTAGGGTGCTTGTGCTGCTGCCATCTGTGTTGCACCTTGTTAGACCTGGGGGTCGCTATTTGGCTGAGGTAGCTACCTTAGGCCAAATAGGGACCCTTGCTTCCACGTCAGGGAAAGGAAGGACACCTTCTCAGATAGCCCCCGCTCACCCCCTTGGTAGCTTGGCACGAGCAGCCAGGCTTATCTTCAAGGCAAATGTGTAAAGTATTTGCAACCACGCTCTCAGTAACCCAATGATGACACCACAAATGGACTCCACACTAAGCCTGGGCGTAGTTCGCGAAGTAATGCTTCGCGAAGCTACGCAAAGTGCAGTTCGCACTACGCAAGCTTTGCGTAGCACTACGCGAACTGCGTAGCGCACTGTTCGCAATGATTGCACAGTGCCGGATGCTTGTCCGCACTGTGCAATCATTGAAAACGGCAACTTGCACAGTGCGAGCTGTCTTTTACTGCCGCTCGAGTAGATTTTTACTCGAGCGGCAGCTTTCTAACGCGGACTGGTAGTTTCTCATCGCGAGCGGTCGCGAGCATACGCGACCACTCGCAATGAGAAACCTGACCTCCCCGCGTTGAGAATCTCGCCGGGAGGTTTATTTTCCACGCTCGCGATCGGCAACTTGATGTTGCTGATCGCGAACGAGGAAAAAGTCTCGCCGGGATGTCATTTTGCTTGCTCGCGGTCGCCAACTTGACGTTGAGGACCGCGAGCAAGCAAAAAATGACCGCGGCACTACGCTACGCTACGCTACGCATGTTTGCACTGTGCTACGTGCAATTCGCGTTGTGCGAAGTAGCGCAAACTTCGCAAACTACGCGAGCGTAGCGTAGCACTTCGCCCAGGGTTACTCCACACGAGTTTCATAAAAACGAGTATAAATTTATATAAAAAGATATACGATGAGACCCCACGATATAAATCCAACATATGCGTATTTGTAATATTCCTCCTGGCCGGTTGTTAGGCCAGCCAGCCCTTGTAAGTTCTGGCGATATTAATGAGCAATTCTAAATGATCCACTGCAGTCCTAATGCAATGCTATGCAGTTCGTAATGCTAGAATCAGGCACTTTGCAATGTAAAAATAATGCAGTTCGTAATGCTAGAATCAGGCACTTTGCAATGTAAAAATAATGCAGTTCGTTATGCAACAATCAAGCAATTCGTAATGCCAAAATAATGCAATGCGTAACGCAACAATCAGGTAGTTCGTTATGCAACCTAACGCAATGCGTAATGCAACAATCAGGTAGTTTGTTATGCAAAAATAGTGCAGCAGGCATGGTAAGAGGACGTCCCACTTACGCCTCATGGGTTCCTCAAGGCCCAGAATCATGCCCTTCAGGGTCCGGTTAAATCTCTCAACCAGACCGTTACCCTGGGGGTGGTAAGGCGTGGTGAACTTGTAGGGTACACCGCACTCCTTCCACAGAGATTTCATATACCTCGATATGAAATTAGTACCCCTGTCGGACACCACCTCTCTGGGGAACCCCACGCGGGAGAAAATCCCCATCAGTGCACGGCCCACCACGGGGGCTGTCACCGTCCGGAGAGGGATGGCTTCCGGGTACCGGGTGGCATCGTCCACCAAGACCAGGATGAACCTGTTGCCCATGGCCGTCTTGGGATCCAGAGGCCTAACGATGTCAATGCCCACCCTTTCAAAGGGGGTGCTGACTACAGGGAAAGGTTGGAGGGGAGCCTTGCGCTTCCTTCCACTCTTACCACTTGCCTGGCAAGTCTGACAGGTCCTGCAATGAGTATCAGAACTCTTGCGCATTTGAGGCCAGTAGAAGTGGGTGACAAGCCTCTCAAAGGTCTTGTCCTGCCCCAAATGTCCTGCTAAAGGTACATCATGAGCCAACCCCAGTAGGAAGGCTCTGAAGCGCTGGGGTACCACCAGCGCATGGGCTGACCCAGGCTCAGCAACCTTCGGCTCACTATATAGGAGATCATTCTCCCAGTAAATCAAGTGTGATCCAGACTGATAACCTGCTGCCTGGTTTGCTGCCTGTTGCCGCAAACCTACAAGAGAAGGGCACTTCTTCTGCTCCTCACAGAATTCCTCTCTGGAGGGCCCTCCCTCCTGCTGCCATTCGGTCAGCTCAGGTAGGTCCCCCAGTTCAGCTACTTGCTCCCCCGTAGGCTCCAGGGCATCCCCCTCAAAGGGTGCCTCCTCCTGGACCGTGGGAACTGTGTGGGCCGGTTTCCCGCGCCCCCTGCCTCTTCTCTTTACGGCAGGCACCTGGGCCACTGTTTCAGGCTCCAGGTCCTCTTGAACACCTTTACTGGCTGCCATAGACCGAGTGGTCACACAAGCCCACTCAGGCAGACCCAACATCTCCAAATGCGCCTGGCACTCCACCTCCTTCCAGGGGGAACTCTCCAGGTCATTCCCCAGCAGACAGTCTACAGGCATGGACGGACTTACAACGACCTTCAAGGAACCTGAGACCCCCCCCCACTCAAAGGGAACCAGCGCCACCTTGCAGAGGCGCACGGAGTTGTCTGCTGCAACTACAGGGTGAAGTACATTGGGGATCACCTGCTCCTCAGACACCCACTGACAGCTAACAGATGTCAAACTGGCCCCTGTGCCTCTTAGAGCCTCCACCCTCCTTCCATTGATGGTCACCCACTGCCTGTACTTCTTAGTATTCTCAGGCAGAGAGATTTCCTGGACCATCTCTCGATCTCCTAATGAGACCAGCGTCATAACTGCTTGCTCCTCCCCATTCCAAGGACTCAATTCCTCCCCCAACGTTACACTCACTAACCCTGGTGTTGGAGCACCAGTGGGTGCAGATGACTTCTTGGGGCATTTAGGGGAAATATGACCTACTTCTTTACAGAAGTAACAAGTAGGAGGACCTCGGTTGAACCCGCTTGCCCTTATGGGGCCAGGACCTCTTAGCCTTGGGGGACTGGGACCCTTTCACCTGGGAACTACTTTGGGGCCCTTTAGAGAACCCCTTGTGGTTACCCTTCTCCTCCCCCACCTTCGGCGGGGGACCCTGTACACCTTTGGTAGTGGTACCTCCAATCCCCTTGTGGACCCGGGTACTGGTCCAGCGGTCCGCCTCTTCAGCAAGCTTACTGGGATCAGTCAGTTTACTGTCCAAAAGATGCTGGCGCAGCTCTGGAACACACAGACTACTCAAGTGCTCCCAACTAATTAAATCGCATAAGCTCTTAAAATCAGTTGCCTTGCTGCCCTTCATCCAACCATCCAGTGCACGCGTGTACGCATTCACACACTCAACCCAAGTACTGGATTCCAGTTTCTTGAAGTTCCTGAATTTCTGCCTGTACTGTTCAGGAGTGAGCCCATACGTGAGGCATAAAGCCTCCTTCATATTGGCGTAGGTCAGGGTTCCCGCCCTCTCTAAAGGGGGTAAAACATCCCTCCCAGAAGCCTCAAAGTGTTTCCATAGGCCCGCCCCCCAATGCTTCTCAGGCACCTCATTCATCCTCAGTGCGATCTCATATGCCGTGATTCACGCATAAATATCATCACCCCTTTGGTAATCTCGCACTAAGTCCTTGGGAATGTACACCTTCCCCACTGCACTGGTTGTGTGATGCCACCATTTGAACTGGACTCTGCCTGTTTAACCTTCATTTCCAGTTCCCTCATGCTTAACTCATGAGCTAAGAGAATCTTTTTCTCTTCCAAGGCGAGAGCGTTTCTGCTCTCCTCTGCTCGCTTTTCACTTTCAATGAGCAGCTTTTTCTCTTCTGCTTGAGTTTTAAGTTTTAAAACCTCCAACTCATGCTCTCTGACCCTTTGGTTTTCCTCCAGCTCCTCTGGTGAAAAACCCCTCCCTGAATGGCTACTACCAGCCCCTGAGGATGGTCCTTCCACTGGCAAATCCTGTGGACCAAATCCATTCCCTGAGTCATCCTCATCCACCTCAACATCACCCGTCTCCTGAGCTCCTTTGGCTTCCCACCAGGCCCTCAAGGCCATTTGCAGCTCCTCCTTCTTGGCGCTACTTTTCATGGGACATCCCAAAGCTCTGCAGAATTGCCTCAATTGATCAACTTTGTAGGTAAGCAAGGCCTCAATGTCGAACTCTAATTCTGCAGCCTCACTGGCTACTTGACTCCTCTGAGACATGATGTGTGGCTTAAAAGGTCGCTCAAAAATAGAACCAACAAATCAAAAACACAATATGTGGTTACGTCGTGGTCTGCGCTACTAGTGGTGTACACCAATTACTGTGAGTGAATTTGCAAACACAAGTTCAAATTCCAAATCCGCTGACTACCAACGGTCGATCCCACCGCTGCCACCAATGTTAGACCTGGGGGTCGCTAGTTGGCTGAGGTAGGTACCTTAGGCCAAATAGGGACCCTTGCTTCCACATCAGGGAAAGGAAGGACACCTTCTCAGATAGCCCCCGCTCACCCCCTTGGTAGCTTGGCACGAGCAGCCAGGATTATCTTCAAGGCATATGTGTAAAGAATTTGCAACCACGCTCTCAGTAACCCAATGATGACACCACAAATGGACTCCACACGAGTTTCATAAAAACGAGTATAAATTTATATAAAAAGATATACGATGAGACCACACAATATAAATCCAACATATGCGTATTTGTAATATTCCTCCTGGCCGGTTGTGAGGCCAGCCAGCCCTTGTAAGTTCTGGCGATATTAATGAGCAATTCTAAATGATCCACTGCAGTCCTAATGCAATGCTATGCAGTTCGTAATGCTAGAATCAGGCACTTTGCAATGTAAAAATAATTAAGTTCGTAATGCTAGAATCAGGTACTTTGCAATGTAAAAATAATGCAGTTCGTTATGCAACAATCAAGCATTTCGTAATGCCAAAATAATGCAATGCGTAACGCAACAATCAGGTTGTTTGTTATGCAACCTAACGCAATGCGTAATGCAACAATCAGGTAGTTTGTTATGCAAAAATAGTGCAATGCGTAATACAACAATCAGGTAGTTCGTAATGCAGAAATAATGCAATGCGTAATACACTAATCAGGTAGTTCGTAATGCAGAAATAATGCAATGCATAATACGACAATCAGGTAGTTCGTAATGCAGAAATAATAAATGCGTAATACACTCCAGCACCGATCACGGTGCCTTAGGCGGTCTCTCCGCTCCTCGTACTGACTTGCCGTCAGCTTCTGTCAACAGTTGCCCCCACACGGGTATGGTGTAAACAAAAGTGCAGCTCCGCACTCCGGCCCCAGTACTGCCACTCCTTTGGCAAGTACGGGCCGTGATACGAGCCGAAGAAGAGGCTGGCGCTGCAGGAATGGGAGAGGCGGAGAGCGTCTCCCTCCGAGGCCGCACCCCGCCCCAGGCGTCGACACACGTTACCTGGGGGGTGCCACCTCGCTCTCCTCTTCCCACGACTTGGGCCTCCGATGCAATCTTTGTGGATTCCGGGCAGTGGGACTCGGGCCCTCCCTTGACGAGGTTGGTTCGAGGTCCCGCTCTGGCAACGGCGGGCTCGGGCCGGCGGCTCAGCTCCTCCGGGATTGCTGGTCCGGGCCGCTGGTGCTACGAAGATCTCAGGCTGCAACAGGGCACACGCACACAGCGTCGCTGAGACTCACTTGAGCTTCGGGTGCACGATCACAGGGCACTCCTCACGAAGGTTTCAGGCTGCATGAAGCACACGCACACAGCGTCGCTGAGACTCACTTGAACTCCGGGTGCACGATAACAAGGCAATCCTCACGAAGGTCTCAGGCTGCACAAAGCACACGCACACAGCGTCGCTGAGACTCACTTGGACTCCGGGTGCACGATAACAAGGCAATCCTCACGAAGGTCTCAGGCTGCACAAAGCACACGCACACAGCGTCGCTGAGACTCACTTGGACTCCGGTGCACACGATTACAGGACAATCCTCACGAAGGGCTCAGGCTGCAAAAAGCACACGCACACAGCGTCGCTGAGACTCGCTTGGACTCCAGGTGCCCACGATCACAGGGCAATTCTTACGAGGGTCTCAGGCTGCAAAAAGCACACGCACACAGCGTCGCTGAGACTCTCCTGGAAACTTTTGTGTTCCTGAGTTTCCGCAACAGGGAGCCAGCTCACCTCGGGCCCTTGGGGATAAGTTACTTCTGGACACAGCACACAGCAAAGTCCTTTAAAGCAGGGGGACACAGCACACAGCAAAGTCCCTTTAGCCTCTCCTTGGTTAAAGCAGCAAACTGCAGGCCAGCCCCAGAACACACAGCAAGGGTCAGTCCTTTCCTTCAGTCTCTTCAGCTGTTACTTCCTTGACAGAGGTTCCTCTTGACCACGAAGTAGTTTCAGTCTTGTTCAGTCTTGATCAATCCATTTCTCCAAAGTTCAGGGGCTTCAGCTCTCATAGTTATACCCCTAAATGTCTTTGAAGTCTTTGTGTTCAGGGGGCACTGACCCCTGTCCGAACCAGTTCTGGGTGTCTCCCTGCCAGTGACACCTTCTTCCTTTGATTAGTGGGGGTCTGGATTCTCAATCACTCAGCAGGAGATGGGACCATTGTTTTATGGCAGCAACCCAGGCCTCTTCACCTCTAGGGGCTACTCCTCCCCCCTACACTCCAGATGCAGGTCAGCCTGTTGCTGTCTCACCTCCTCCCCTGGGTCAAGACATTCCCCAGATCCTATCACTTTCAAATCCAGACAGTCAATCCACAACCAGGCAGAGACACACAGAAATGTTAGAGCACAAAAACCCAGCCACTTCTAAAAGAGTGGTTTCTAAACACACAATGCAAAAACCACCTTCATAAAAAGATGTGTTATTACATTGTGAGTTCAGGCACACTAAACTTCACCTCTCCATCTTAAGCCTTTGGGAAGATAGGCCGGAAAACATATTACACAGCCTCCCCATTCTATCCTATGGGCAAGATGGCCTTTCAACAGTGAAAAACGAAATGGAGATTATTTCATTGTCAGGACATGGTACACACCTTAGTACATGTCCTACCTTTCACATGCACTGCACCCTGCCCAGGGGGTACCTTGGACCTACCATAGGGGTGTCTGATGTGCACAGAAAGGGAAGGGTAAGGCCTGGCAAGTGGGTGCACTTGTCAGGACAACATGGCAGTTTAACAAACTGCACGCAGGCACTGCAGTGGCAGGCCTGAGTTCCCTCTTTAAGGCTACTTGTGTGGTTGGCACAATTAGTGCTGCAGGCCCACTAGTAGCATTTGCATTTCCAGACCTGGCACGCATAGTGCACTTTACTGGGGACTTTACTAGTAAGGCAAACATACCAATCATGGACAACCAATTACCATTACACTTTACACAGGGAGCACTTGCACTTTGACACTGATTAGCAGTGGCAAAGTGCCCAAAGCATCTAAGTTGGCAACACAAAATCCATCACAGCATCAAAAATAGAGGAGGTAGAGGCAAAAAGTCAGGGGTAATCACGCCAAGAAATGCTAGGCCTAACACACCTGTTTTGTGCGTGTGAATGAAGCTTGCACTTTTAAATCCACTGACTTACTGCTGTGTGTGGTGTAAGGTCACAGTGTGTGTGTGTGTGTGTGCACGTATGTGTGTGAAAGAGGATAGCTTATCTTGTACACCCTGTACCTGTTTAGGGTGCTTGCGCTGTTGCTATCTGTGTTGCACCTGTTTTGTGTGTGTGAAGGAAGCTTGCGCTTTTAAATCCACTGAAGGACTGGTGTGTGTGGTGTAAGGTTACAGTGCGTGTGTGTGCGTGTGTGTTTGAAAGAGGATAGCTAATCTTGCACGCACTGTACCTGTTTAGGGTGCTGGCGCTGTTGCTATCTGTGTTGCACCTGTTGTGTGTATGTGAGGGAAGCTTGTGCTTTTAAATCCACTGAAGGACTGGTGTGTGGGGTGTAAGGTTACAGTGTGTGTGTGTGTGTGTAAAAGAGGATAGCTAAGCTTGCTCGCACGGTACCTGCTTAGGGTGCTTGCGCTGTTACCATCTGTGTTGCACCTGTTTTGTGTATGTGAGAGAAGCTTGCATGGCTAGTGCTCAGACCACGTCCTCTGTGTGAGGGAACCTTGCACTCCTGCTGATTGTGCTGTACATTTTCTGTCTTTTGGAGGGAGAGGGCGTGGCCTTGCACTGCTCCTGCCTACGCTGTATCAGTTGTGTGAGTGAAGCTGGCACTGCTGGTGCAATCAATCAATCAATCATGTCACTTATAAAGCGCACTACATACCCGCGAGGGTCTCAAGGCGCTGGGGGAAGAGGGGGGTGGTGCTGCTACTGATCGAAGAGCCAGGTCTTGAGGAGTCTTCTGAAGGCCAGTAGGTCTTGGGTCTGTCGGAGGTTGGTGGGGAGGGTGATCCAGGTCTTGGCGGCGAGGTGGGAGAAGGATCTGCCGCCGGCGGTCGTTTTCCGGATGCGGGGGACTGTGGCGAGGGCGAGGCTGGTCGAGCGGAGCTGGCGGGTGGGGGTGTAGAAGCTGAGTCGGCTGTGGAGGTAGGCTGGTCCGGAGTTGTGGAGTGCTTTGTGTGCGTGGGTAAGGAGCTTGAAGGTTATCCTCTTGTTGACAGGGAGCCAGTGCAGGTCTCTCAGGTGGGGTGTGATGTGGCTGCGTCGGGGTATGTCGAGGATAAGACGTGCAGAGGCGTTCTGGATGCGTTGCAGCCGTCTCAGGAGCTTAGCCGTCGTTCCTGCGTAGAGGGCGTTTCCGTAGTCCAGCCTGCTGGTGACGAGGGCCTGGGTGACTGTTTTTCTTGTTTCGGTGGGAACCACTGGTCTCCTCTTCTGTGTGTCTTGTTGAAGCTTAAGAAAACATTTTCACTGTCCTAAAGTTAAAAGGATTGGCATTACCAATGCTTGTCTCAATCATTTTCATTGTCTGCCTGTTATGAGGTGCATGCCCGAGTCTGTGCTTAGAAATCCTGCAAGCATCCGTGCTTCGGGCTGCTTTCCTTACTTTTTGGTCTGGTGAAACTTCTAATTGCTCATAATCTTCTGAGCAGGGGACTGACACATCTGTTCCTCTACTCTCGGATCATGTATCTTTATTTTCTTGCCACGTCCAGTTTCCTAGCAACCGCAGCTTATCAGCGTGATGGGAAAGCTGTGTGGACACAAGTTTATTATTTTCAGCAACTCTGCTTGGCTCCTCTTCTCTGGCACTGAAATATTTAGGTGATTACAGAATTTAAATTGTTTATGTCCATGCCGATGTACGTCTGTCCCATCAGCTCAATAATTCACAAGCTGTCCCCGAATTTCACCCAGGGTGTAATGGGGCCGCTAATAAGTTGTCTGCAGTCCACAAAAATGAGTGCCCGTGGGCCCCACCTGCAACCACCGGCTCAAATTAAGCGCTGCCCTCCCTGTTATCATGTAAATGAGTGCCGGAGAGGATGAAGGCCCGTGCTCAAACCATATATTTGGTGACGTTGATGTGTCCTCCAGGTTGGGCGATGCCAGGGGAAGGCCACCTCAGCCCACTTCAAGCCTTCCTGGCAGTAGTTTGTTCAGTTAGAAACCCAGGACTGGTACACACTGTCCGTGGAGACTAAGACCACGTGAAACATCTATTTCTGATGGCTCGCCGTCCAAATAATGTTTCTTTCTGCAGTTCAACAACGTCTGATTGCATGTCATTTCAAAAAGCCTTCTCCACTATATTCTGAAATCCCTGAATGAAAAAGTGGCCTTCATTTAAAACTACTGAGTGTTCCATTGCCTTCCTGTCTGCCCAATGACCCCCTTCCTTACCCACCATCCTCTGCGTGACTTACTCTCTCGGTATAACCTTCTCTAAATTGCATGCCTGGCTGCCTTTCCCTGTTATTGGATTTCTACAACCTGCCCACATCTCTGCTCACAGATCACAAGCTCTCCCTCCTTGAAACCACATCCCTCCAACCTAACAATACCTACTCTCCTCCAGCCCATCTACCCACCCTGCCAGCCATGTCCATGAGCAGACAGAGCCCCCCCAATCACCACACCGAACTCCTATTAATCTTATCGACCACAAAGATGCTGGAGTCAATGTGTGGGCTGCTTGCTTTGAGAGCACACGTCTAATCCCAAATAAAACACTGAATGTTGAGCGCTCCATTTAAAACAACGGCGTGCCCCGGGCTTCTAATGGCTGGTAGAAGCCTGGAGCTCCAACATTCCAATGTTTGTTCACATCGGTTGCTGTGAACAAAGGCGTCACGGTGCCCGAGGGGATTTCAACCCCCTCGGGCTCCGAGAGGCCTTTGTTTCACAAATTAGAACATTCTGCCCTCTAGGGGTGTAATGTTCTAATAGGCTTATAGCCCTCTGTAGCGGGCTCTACCAGCTATTAAAGGTCTGCTCCCTTGTTAAAGGCCCTCGCTTACGGCTCGGGCCTTTAACACAGTAGCGGGCCTTTAATGGCTGTTAGAGCCCACTACAGCGGGCTCTAAGGCCATATTACAACTTGATTAACCACTAACCCTGGATTCTGGAGTGGCGTTCTACTCACTGTAAATCGCTTCAACATCGCAGCAAGGGTACAAACTATAAAGTGCTATATAAAAGCAGTTACAATCAGGGCTTTAAGTGGGCCAGGTCCTGCTGGTGCTCAGCTCCGGCATTTCTAAAAAGCAAGTGCTGAGACGGGTCCCTATCGGGCTCTCCCTTTTCGCCCTCACCCTCAGGATGAAAAAAAGAAATCTTTAACTCTGCAGCACTACCACCCTTCACTGCCTTTGATGCAACTTCAAAGAGCCTAGTTATAGTTCTTTCACAGTCTTATCATTTCAGAACAGAAGCATTTTCAATATGCTATACTACGAAGCCATGGTTGTTGCTTATTTATGTTATGCATCTAACAACCATTGACAAAGCCAATAGTACTGACTTGCTGTAAGTGTAATGTTGCTTGTTGTATTATATATCTGGATGTAATGACAGAAGTAGCAAAATAAGAGTCGGGCGCCATGCTATGCTAAGTATAGATTTTTGACTTACGTGCTTTTAAGCTGCACCCTTAATTACATCGAGCACGCCCCTTTGAGAGCCCCCCAAGTTTTTTCATCCCACTTAATTACAATACAATAGCAGTGCCAGAGGGGTGCCTGCTCGGCCCACTGAAGATCCAAGAGGAGCACATCTACGCCAGATTTTATTTTGCTACGTTATGTTATGGCCATGCGTATAGTGTACACGCTGCCACTGGTATAACGTCGGAGCGCTTTCAGAAAACTCGCAAATATCCACGTCGTCCCAGGGTCATCGTCAACATCTGATGACAACCACTGACTAGATATTTGAGTTTATTTTAGATTAATTGAGCTTAAATGTACCTTATGGTGATATCCTAAAAATGTGGCAATGGCCTGGCCCTCCTGGACGTAAGTTGGACACCTCTGCTTTATAAGATTCCGCGATCCTTTCGATTAATAACGGGCAGCTAATCCGCAGCTCAGAAATGCACCTTTCAGGAAGAGTTTGTTAAATGTGACTGTCAGGAATCAACATTGCAGAGAATGTGGTGTTATGAATTATTAATTCCTTGTCACTCTGTTTTTCACCAGCCTTATGTACTACCTCTCTTCCATCCTCCTACTCCTCCACCCACCCTCATTTGCTGTCTCCATCCTTAATAAAAATTAAATAACTTCAAATACAGCTTCCTCTCCCTCATCAACTAAAACACCACAGCCAATCAGAGGAAAGACGGGTTAACAAGCGGGGGCGGGATGATTCAAGTTAAGGTCATTCGTTAATGACTCCCAGATTATCCAGATCTACGTGGCAACCACTGGGAATAACAATTTGACATTAAAACACCGCATGACATTTTAGAGGGAGCGCCTCTCTCACTTGCCAGTTGGAAGAAAACGGAGCTCGTAATGAGCTCTAAACCAGGGCGGACATTAGGCTAATTCAAAGCGTGCGAGTCAGAAATCTGTGCCAGAATTGCTTGTCGCGGTTAATATTTTATGGGCGCAGCTCAGCACTGACATTTTATTTAACATCACATCGTGAATGTGTCGCTGAGCACCTTTCAGAGCCTCAGGAAGACTTCTCAGCACAGCAGCCGTCTCTACAGCTTGTTATGGTGGCCTACCAGTGCAGCATGGCGGGTTCAGAAGACGTCTACTCTGAGAAACAAAATGGAAGACGGGGGGGGGTCGCGATGACAGACCTTTTAGCCTTTTTTTCACCACATTGTATCATTTTTACCCTGAAATGTGATTCACTTCTAATAATGAAAGTGAAAGTTGGTCTTGTAGGAAATTTTAGGTGTCAGGACTCAGGAGGAGGGAGCCTTATGGAAACTGTCAAGAGCAAATGTCTGTGGGATCTAAGAAGAGTTTTACAGTCACTTGGAGGGTTAAGGACATGAGGGTAACATGAGACAGGCTCACCGCTCTAGCTCTGTCAGGGGACAAACGTCTCACACTCGTATGTGCAGAGCGCCTGTGCAACTAGGGTCTATCCCATAATTTGACTACGGCCTGTTTGGCCTAGCAGTAGCAGGTGAAATCTGGGCCTTTTTAAAGATTTGTAGTTTTTGATCAGGTTGTCAGCCTTGATTGATCCTCCTCTTCCTTCCTCGTTCTTAGGGAGCATTTGTTTAGTACTTTTCTCCAATATAAAATTCTTGCCCTTTTTCATGCTAACTGGTGTATGCTGCCATGTAGATTGCTAGGCCTTCTCTGATTGCTCCCTCTTTCTTGGTGCACACACTGAGCATCCAGTTAGGCTCAGGTGGATGCTGTGTAACAACCTATATAGTTCAGTCCTTTTTAACATAATAGTTTGCGCCTCTATCTCTCAAACTCCACCACCCTTTGCACTGCCACGCATGGTGTTCCATAACACAACCACGCCTTTGATTAATGTGGGCTGAAAGAGCAGGGTAGAGTGCTGTGATGCATTTTTAACTTATGTTTCTGAAGTATTGAGTCCTCAAGATAGGTGTATGTATACATGATTCCTCATTCATCTGAGATGCAGTTTATAGGATGGATGCAGGAAGGAACATGCAAGTCCCACCGTGCGCTGGTATCTTTGCTCTGTAGAGATGCAGACCTCACCTGCCAGCAACCATGGACGAACCTTAATCGACCGATGCAGTAAAAACTACACCAGACTGCACTAGAGATGTTGTGTTGTGGAGGGACACTAGGACCCAGGAGCAAACCTCGTAGTCACCGATGGCTCTCTGAAGGCAGCACGTGCTCCCTCTGTTCTGCATCCTCCTGCTGTATTCTAGGTGAGATAAAGTGCTTCATTTCAAAGGCAGAGAGTGTCACCTGCCGAGCAGGTGCATGTAGGAAGGCTGCAGGACTGGAGACTGGACTCCTCCATCAAACCACCAATCCCCTCTCTTTGGAGACCATTCCAAGGGCTGTTGCTACTCCTTTTGGTCCTTGGGCCCTGGCTTCAAAGGGAACCCAGAAAGCCACACCCAAGCCTGCAACATGTCAAGAATTTACTAAGAAAAGGAGAAATTAAGAGGAAGAATGTGGTGATACTAGCACTAAATATAGTGGCTATAGAACATGTTTGGTACGGTCATGATGAAAAAACAGACTACGGAATGCAGTTACATGTACAATATTGCAAATACGTAGGGTGATATAATTACTCTATTAATTACCCTTTATACAGTGTTTATCCAAAATCCATTGTTTTGGCACATAATAATTAATAATTATTTACCCAGACGAGCTAAAGATTAAGCAAAAACATGCAAGAACTCAAACATTTCACTTGCAGACAACATGGTGTTCTTTGAGGCAGGCACATAACACACTGACCTGTTTTGATGTGTGCAGGTTACACAAGACTATCTGCAGTAAATGCATTAACCCAGCGAGAAATCTTTCTAGTGTATGAACCTGTTAGCTACAGACTACATGTAGTGCTTTGCAGCTGGGACATAAACCCTGTGAGTTACTGTACTATGATTCAAACTGTGACTTGCAGATCACCCACCAATCACTGCAGTTAGAGCATTGACTACCTGAGCTCTCTCTCACTTCTAGTATAACCCCAAGATTTTCTAGATACTCAGATGCCTGCAAGAAGTGCCTCAACCTCATTAGCTAACGTAAGCATTGTCTGTTTTTCACTAACTATGTAATCGAGCACAAAACATTTTACGTTCAGCACTACCACTTGTCCTCGGGTGGTAAATAGCCAGAAGGTAGCCAAGCCCTGTGACTATCAATGCTCATGTGAAAGTTACTGGATTAATAGCACTGGAAACTTAAGTCCTACACAGCCAGGCACGCCTACTCACATTGCCCACCTGTACCACTGGCACAACAATAAATAGTGCAGCAAGTGCTGTTGTGCCAGGGACCAGGGGCGTTAAGGGGCCAATGCACCTAAATTATGTCTGTATTTTACGGGGAAAAAACAGGAATGTGGGCCTTTGCTTTACTTGCTCCAGGACCCATGGAACCTTTTCTATGCTATATCTCTATGCAACTAACCTGCTTCTGGGGTTGAGATCTAGTTTGTGCACAAAACTTATGCTGTATCAGACGTTTTTGCGAAAATTACCAACCTTTGAAACCTATGCAAAGTGTAAAGTTCATAAACTTTGCAAAACACTGCAATTAAAACCTTAATCCCCCCCCCCCACTCTTATGCAAGATTGGGGATGATTCTGTCTCCTCCACTGCCAATATTGAGTATCATGAACGCAACAATTGTGCAGATGGTGTTCGTAGACTATGAGGCCGATTACGATGTCGGGCCGAAAGCCTTCACCCGACACCGTCTTGGAATCAGGACCGGCCGACTCACGGTCGGCGGTTCCACCCACCCAATTACGATGCAACATAACACTGTTCGGTCGGATTCCCATTGTTCCCTATGGGAGCTCTTGATCCGCCTGACAACCGGCCGTAACAAAGGCTCCAATGGGGAAATAGGGTGTGTATGGAAAACCCTGCACCCTGTTGCGGGCACCCCATTGTGTCTACCACACAGTTCAGGGTTTTACAGGGGGGTCCCTTAGGTACCCCCTCGGCCCCCAACCGGAGGCCGCAGGATGAATGGGGCCCTGCTAGGGGCCCCCAAAGTCACATTCCGGCAGCCTTTTCTTGTTGGAAAGGCCAGCACGGAAAGGCTGTTGGAAACCGACATCGTAATCCAGAGTACGGAAACGCTGTCCATAGGGGTGTACGATGTGGTTCCGACCGACTAGGATACTCCGACAGCTGGTCGGAACCAATTCAGATTGACCGCGCTGTTTACGTTCCGTCCGCGAACATCGTAATCGGTC
The DNA here is from genome assembly GCA_963921515.1 of Calotriton arnoldi. Taxonomy (NCBI): domain Eukaryota; kingdom Metazoa; phylum Chordata; class Amphibia; order Caudata; family Salamandridae; genus Calotriton; species Calotriton arnoldi. Next base: position 235,922 of record CAWUFW010004660.1, on the reverse strand, counting down.
GGTCAGAATGTAAACCGATCGCGTCAGTCGGAAGGGTTCCAACACAGTCGAGGAAATTCCTACTGTCGGGAGGAGGCTTTCTACCCGAAATCGTAATCGGCCCCTAAGTGTCCAAGCACAAACCTCAGGGTCTTACAGCTACATCAGTATACTTGGTGGGAAGCGGAGAAGATCTGGCTCTTGCACTGATGGTCAAATTTACCCATACGGTTTCCTAAGTTTTCTGTTTGTGACCACTTTCTAGCGCCCTTCCAAGCCCCACCTGGCGGTTGTACATTCTGTGGGGCAAGCAGAATAACTCTGGCCTGGAGCAGCCAATTCTCACCATGTGTCCAAACCCGTCCAAGCTTCAGCTTGCTCCAGACCCTTAGAGCAGACTATTTGTCACAACTCAGCAGCTGTGGCTCTCCAAAGGGCCAAGAAAGGGTGTTTTTCATGTTCAGAACACAGAATGCCTTTTGCTCATCCAGTACGCCATGCCTCTCTTGCGACATGAAGCACCTCAAGTACAAGCCAAAGAGGCCATTTGGAAAGCACTGCATTGAAGTCCAACTTTGATGCTTGCGAATTTGAACCATACAAAATACATGGTAATGGCCCTAGCTATCTAGCAGATAGACTACTTCGCTACCTACCCTCCAGAACTCTCCGCTCTAGTTCTAAATCACTGCTTTTGGTGCCTCGTGTTAAGAAATCCCGCATCGGAGGGAAATCCTTTTACCATCTGGCCCCCTCCCTGTGGAATTCACTTCCCAGCCACCTCCGGAATTGTGCTGACTATCTTCGATTCCTTAAGCTCTTAAAAACCGCGCTCTTCTGATTTTCTTCCCCGCCACTCTTAGCACTCCCGCAGCGCGGAGATACCCTTCAGGGGGTGATTCGGGCGCTATACAAGACTCTAAATAAATAAACCAATTATTGAAACCTCCTTTATTGATGTAACAGATTGATGATGTGTTTTCTATCTAGGCCTGGGAGAAATTTAAATTACGCTGGGATAATCAGAGTAATTTTGGCAATTCTGTATTACTCTTTGATACTTAATACCAAAAAATACGCGATTACATCCATCCATGTAATTAAGAGTAATTTGGCACAAAAATCCTACCGCCAGAGTATAGGGGCTATGAATTTAGCAAGCGTGAGCGGCTGCTTGCTGCTGCTGTTCGTGTTCTGTTGCATTTAGCACTATTTCCTTGGTGCAAAATGCATCCTCAGGTCCATTTTGGACCAAATGTTGAATTTTCCTCGAATAAAACAGTGCTAAATGCTGGGTTAACCTCCGCACCGAATTCTGTATAATCTCACGTAATTTTGCTTTAATTTCAAATGATTACACTACATCAAATTACGTGAGTTACGCCCACCTCTAGTTTCCAACATGCCAATTAAAGCATTATATGTTTACAGGGAACAGTTTGAATGTCTTCTGGAACATTAAAAGCTTTCAAACTGGAGCAATCCTTCTCTCAATAGTTATATGGTCTCTATGTGGTGGTCTCTATATGTTGTATTTCAGACTATCATAAACCGAAATATAATTTCACCTATATATTGCATCTAACCAAAATATTGTCCAGTTGGGTGTTAACTATATGTCATTAACTCCAGTGGGGCAATGCTTTTGTAGACAATATATGAGACACATTATTTTTGCCAGATGATATTTTGCCAATGATTTTTCGGACCACACCCTCTATCTAAAGATCCCAGAGATGACTGTATATCCTGCAGGTAAAACACAATCATCTGTTACTTTCATCTTGCGCTATTGTAGGTTCCAGAAACCACGGAGAAGCATATTGGTTTTGTTAGTATCCATGGATCACTCTTAAGTTCTGTTTGAAGGCACCTTCCCACAGCATGTTTGTTTGGAATGCTCAGCACATGCATGATACCTCAAATATTGAAGGTTGATCTATTTTTCCCTAAGATGAGCAGGGAAAAGATGAGAAAGAGAGAGAGAATGAATGATCTGAGGGAGAGGAGGAACAAAATATTGGGAAAAGGCTACGATGAAATCAGGAAGTGGCAGCTATGTGAAAAAAGGCCTTGAATTTATTTTCCAGGGTACCAGGGTACGAGAGGCATTAAGCGTTACGAACTCAAGCCCGTCTTGTATTGGTAGTTTTGCGTGTTTATGCAACAACTGTTTGTGATTCGCTCGTAGTTGGAGGGACTTGGTGACTCTGCTGCACCTTATTCTGGAGATATTGGGGTGATGATAGTTGTGCAGAGGCTGCTTCTGTTGTGTAGTCTTGGGGGACTCTTGTTCATGCCAGATCCACCTCTTGGCTAGGCCTTGGCGGGGAACTTCGCTCCGTTCGTGAAGTTTGCAAAGTTTTCCACACTTCACGAAAAATTCTGCTCTGCGGAGTGGAGTTTTTCCCTCGCTCGCCAATGTTAAGTTGGTGAGCACAAGCGGGGAAAATCCAATGTTAGACCACCTCCCAGCGAGATTTCTCAACACGGGCGTGATCGCTCGCATTGAGAAACCTTCCGTTCTCGTTGAGGAAGCTGCACCTCAAGTAGAACATCTGCTCGAGCAGCAGAAAGAAGCAGCACCCTCTTGCGCTTTGTATGGTGCCATACGCGCTGATTTTCCACTGTGGCACAAACACCCAGTGTTAAAAATTAGAGTGAAGGGCGTGACCTAACGCACTCCGCTGCTTGCGGAACTCCGCATAGCGCAGCACAGGTTTTTGGTCACTTCATAGAGTTCCGCATAGACCTACTGTTGGCAAGTCATTCACGGCCTTCGTGCTCCCTGCTTTTAGTTATGCTGGGAGAAAAGGTTTCCCGCTTTTACCAGTCCTCCAGAACACTATTCAGCCATCGGTTGTTTCTATGGAGATCTGTTATTTGTGTCTTCTTGGATGGTTACCCATTTGGGGCAACATCTTGACTATGACCATGAATGGTGCACTGTTTCTTCAAGCCTTCCTTTATGCTGCTTAGCCTCTCCAGCCGGGGCATACGCACAATCATATAACATGATAAATGTGTTAGGTGAAATTGTATCTTACATACTTTCTGCCATACAGTTGTTACTTAAGGTTGAATAAGCAGAGGTTCTGCCAAGCTGAGGTCCAGTCAGCCTGTTAGACTGAGAATGCGTCTGGATGACTACTTCTAATATTGTGCGAGTTAAGTTAGCATTTGCGGCACCATTTTGTATTCAGCCGCCATTTTGTACCATGAATGAAATGAAGCTTCTGTCTCATACTGTCTGCCTCAGCAGAAAGCAGCCTCGATTGTTTCTCTTTATTATTCAAGGTTGAGCTTCGCTGCACTAATGAATAGATCATTCTGTTTTGCATGCCTTTCCTCATAGGTAGCCTGCTCCCACTCTCTGGTGCGAGTGACCCATCTTTGCCCGCGGACGGGTGAGGAGGACGGGGCCACGCCGGGTCGGATGGGCGGGCCTGGGATCCCTGCACGAGAGAATCTTGCACTCGCAGCTGCCCCGCCTGTCTGACCGGGTGGTGCCTCGCCCAGTGGCCATCCCGGCTGGGGTCCTGAATGGCAAAACCCTTGGATTTGACAATTTGGTCGGAAGAGTCGGCAGTGGAGAATAAGTTCGCCTGACCTGTGTGCACCAGGTGAGTTTGCTTTGGTTCTTTGTGGTTATGGCGCCATTTTTGATTTGTACTTGACGCGGTCTGCCGACCAATTTGGATACAAAGTGTTTGCGAACACTTTGCCAGGCAGCATAATGAATTTGGCTTACTTTTGAAAGCGCCTGGGATTTGGCCGGCTTTTGGTTCGTGGTACCCCTTTTGGTTTGTGTTTGGTACGGCCTGAGGATCGGTTTTGGACAAGCGCTTGGATTTGTTTTTTGTTTTTTGTTTTTTTTACCATTTTTGACTTGCATTCCATGAGGTCTGCGGGCCGATTTTGGCGAAGGTATTCTGTCTGGCATGAATAGTGAACTTGTTGTCTTTTAAGATGTCTTGCCTGAGCAAGTTGTGCTGTGTGGGGTGCCGTTGTTGTTCTGCTGATGCTCGATTGGAGGAAAGGCAACCTGCGCCTCCAGAGGGCACCCCGAACTTTGACATGTATGTCAAACATGGCCTTGGCCCTATTATGTTTAGTACATTATGGCACAAATATACAAGGGACAATGCCGAGTTGCAGTGGCCGTTAACAGGTACCTTTGATGAGCAAAAATTGAATTTCCTGCAGGATAAATTGTTTGCAAAACGAAGTAGACAGTCGATGTTTGATTACTTCCAGGTATGGCAGAAGGAAGCTAAGCAGAGGCGAATGAAAGCAGAAAAAGAGGCCCAAAAAGGGAGAATGCAGACAGTGACTCAGAAAGCAGTAGCGTACGATAGAGAGAAAATAGAGAAGGGTATAGAATGTGCTGATAGAAAGTTTCGATTGCAATGTGACAAATCCTATGTCGCCCGAGAGGAAGGCGATCCCTTTGTGGAGGAGTTGTTAGAGACTCAACCCCCACCCCCGTACGCGCCACAGAAAATATATCCTGTTGTTCCACAGTCTCTGCCATCTGTTCTTCCTGTCCATGTTGCTCCCATTCCTTCTACTGCCGACCAAGCTGCTTTGGCCACTGCGCCCCCTGCCTCTTCTTTAGCCTCGTCTCCGGCAGTTACAATGACCGATAGTCTCCCTGCTGCGTCTATCGTTACGGCATCACCTTCCCCAGCCCTGGCAGTTACTACACAGCCATTAATAACTCTGGTGCCCGCTCCTTCGGCTACTGTGTCTTCCCCGCTTCTCCATTCCTCAACCTTGCTGAGTATTGGGACGCGGGTGCGTGGACTAGACGACGGGGACTGGGCAATTGCAAGGGAGCGATGGGGGCGGGTATTGATCCGATCTGATGTGGGAGATGCAGAGAAAAAGATGGTAGCTAATCAGGCCGCCCAGTGGGCCCGAAATCCGATTTACAGTGTGGAAGATGTGTGGAGTGTGTTGAAAGAATATGAGCCGTTCATACAGCAGCATGCCCTTAAGCACATATCGGCTACTTTAATTGGATTGTGGGAACAGTGTTTCAATGGTGTAGCACCCCAGATTATTTATGATATCCGGGATCGTGTGTATGCTGCTGACATGGCCCCTAACGAAGTTTTTAGTAACGTTGCAGTGTTAGTTGGTTATCGAGGTAGGTTACTTCAGAAGAGCCCGGTGATAGGATCCCAGTTTCCGATGAGGGAAGTTCGTCCCATTTATCACCCTGAAATACCGGAGTTGCATGATCAGCATGATGCTGTTGTCAGACAGCGAGTAGAAGCTCGTTTTCAAAACAATGGGTTTATACTCTGTGGAAAAGGAGTGATGTTTTGTCCCTTAAGACTCAGTTACCCGACCCTAGAAAGAATCCTACTGCGTATTATAAAGAATTAACGGAAGCTGCCTCATCGACAGTGATGACACTAGCAGATATTGACATGTTCTTTGGTTTGTTAGTGCCAGTGGATATTTGGCGACAGGTGCATACGCAGGACCATGTTGTGGAATTGGGTGGTACCTGGGACGAGATTAGAGCATGGGACAAGGACAGGAAGCCGGGTGAAAAGCCCAAGGCTGAGATATTAGCTGTACCCAGCCGAATTATTACCTATATGCACTCCCTTATTCCACCGACAAGAGTAGATTGGGACAAATTAACTAACGGCATGTCGCCAGAAGAAAGATGAAAGTGTGTCTGATTTTTTCACGCGGTTCGAGGGTGTGTTTTTGGATTTTAGTGGGCAGGATTTATCAGTCGAAGGGGGTGTCCGGTTGTTTGTTAATAGATTTGTTACGAACTTACTCCCAGAGATTGCAGCTCGGTTGCAGGCTTCAGAGAGCACTTGGACGACATCCTCTCCTTCTGTTATACTCAGTATGGCACAGTATTATGAACATAGGGAAAATGAGGAGAAAGAGAAGGTAGAGAAGAAGCACAAGGAGTTGAAAACGAAGGTGTTATTTATTGCAGCAGGCATATAGGGTAAATGGTAGGGGTCGTGGTGCTGGTCCGGCCCGGCAGCTTCCCCGTACTAGCAGGAACGCTGTGCCTGTGGGGCCGAATCAGTGCGCGTACTGCAAAGAGGAGGGGCACTGGCGTAGCGAGTGTCTGGCATTATTGCAGAAAGTCGCGGCCCCCAGAGGACGGGGTTCTCGTGGACGGGGTGGTGGAGTAAGTGATCAGGACAGGGCTCAGGAAGGTGGGACACCGCAGGGTCGTTCTGACCAGTACTATTTCGATGATCCTCGAGGACAACAGTATTATCATGTTGATTATGATCTGGACGAGGTGACAGGGATGTCTCACATCTAGGACAGCCAGGGACAGGGTGAGGGACCAGTCCAGATACCTGTAGATCAGTGCGGTCCTTATGTCACCGCAGATTTGCAAGGCTCAGTTAAGAAATTCTTAGTGGATACAGGTGCAATGAATAGCTCTGTTTCTCGTTCGCTGGTCCCCGGGGCAGCTCTGACTGGCCAAAATAATGTTTCGGTAGGCTTTTCTGGTGTGCTGGTTGTGAGCATCATTTCTAAACCCCTTGCCTTGACTATCGGCCCCTTTACTGTGGATTCGCCATTTCTGTTGACGTCTAATTGTGGGGAAAATTTGATGGGCTTTGATTTATTAAAGAGACTACATGCTACAATTTTTTGTTCCCTGGACGGTTTTTACATGACGATGGGCCCGAACGTTGGTAGCACTAAGCAGTGTCTGTCCAAAGATGCACCCCTCCCGGCTGAATTTAAGGATGTGCCGGACAAGTTGTGGGCCATTGGGGATACAGATGTGGGACGGTTGACGATTCCCTCGGTTTCCATTAAAGTTAAAGACAATGCTATGTTGCCTCGTAATCCGCAGTACAAAATTCCACAAGCGGGGGAGCGAGCTTTGCTGCGAATTATACACGATCTTATCGAGTCAGGTGTGGTTGAAGAGACGACTGCGAATGTGTGTAATAGCCCTATTCTTCCCATTCTAAAAAAGGCTTTTTCAGACTCCCCCGATGACCACCCAGATGTTTGTCATTTTGTGATTGATTTACGCGCAGTTAATAAGATAGTGGTCCCTCAGTTCCCGGTCGTCCCTGAGATTACCGCTCTTCTGACAATGATTCCTTCCTCTGCTAAATTCTTCTCTGTCATTGATTTGAAAAATGCGTTCTTTAGCATTCCGATTCATCCTGATAGCCGACATCTGTTCGGTTTTACCCTAGCTGGCAGAAGCTTTAGATTCTGTCGGGCTCCTCAAGGCTATACAGAGAGTCCCAGTATATATAGTCAAGCCTTGAAAGCCCAATTGGACTCCCTTTCGCTTCCCCCAGGTAATGTCTTGCTGCAATACATGGACGACCTTCTTATTGCTTCTGACACTGAAGAAGGTTGTAGACAAAGTACAGTGCAATTGTTGCTGCATTTGGCGCACCATGGACATAAGGTGTCCCTTTCTAAATTTCAGTATTGTCGACAGGAGGTCACCTATGGAGGTCACCTATTTAGGTCACCTGCTGTCGAAGGAGGGTAGGAGATTGACCCCAGAGCGTATCAGTGCTATTGTTAAAATGCCTCTTCCTAAGACTCAGAGGGACGTGCGTGCTTTTATTGGCATTACTTCTTATTGTCAACATTGGATTGCTAACTATTCGCTACTAACAAAACCTTTGTTGGCACTAATCACTAAAGATGTGCATGAACCCTTGCCCTGGCTGCATGAATGGCAGCAATCTTTTGAGCAATTGAAAGTTGCGCTTTGCTCTGCACCTGTGCTTGGTACGCCAGACTATGCAAAGCCGTTCATGTTGTATGTACACAATATCGGCTGGTTGTGCGCTTACTGTTTTAACACAGGCCTTTGGAGGTAAGCAGAGGCTGTGTGCTTATTTCTCAGCCTTGCTTGACCCTGTCGCAATAGCCCTCCCGAGCTGTCTAAGAGCGGTCGCGGCTGTGGCCGTCTCTATCCGACAATCGGCGGGGCTCATACTTGATACTGACCTCACAGTCATGGCCCCCCATGCTGTGGATACCCTTTTGAATAAAACCAAGACACAGCACCTTACCAGTGCATGTCTGACCGGTTATGAGCTAACTCTCTTTGCCCCACATATTACGATCAAAAGATGTGCCACTCTGAACCCTGCCACGTTACTGCCACTCCCTTCTGAGAGTGAAGAAATAGACATACATGATTGCCTTTTTCGAACAGAAGAAGAGACGAAGGGACGGATAGACCTGACTGATGTTCCCTTATCTGACCCCCAAGGGGAACTATATGTCGATGGCTCTTGTTTCAAATTACCAGATGGCACCACCACTGCAGCATACGCTCTCACTACACTGCACACGGTAGTTGAAACATCACGAGTTCCCTATCAGTCTGCTCAGGCAGCTGAACTAGTCGCCCTTATTAAGCCTGTGAAGTGAGCGAGGGACTGGCTGTTAATGTTTATACTGGCAGCCAGTATGCTTTCGGGGTCACCCATAATTTTGGGCAGCTCTGGGCAGAGAGAGGGTTTCTCACTTCCCATGGGACACGCATTCAGAATGGCCCCCTTATACATAGGCTCCTGTCTGCCCTGACACTCCCTAAGAAATTGGCCATAATAAAGTGCAGCGCCAAAAAGGCAGTTACTGATGATGTGGGTAGGGGGAATGCGTTTGCGGACCAGATAGCTAAGGAGACAGCCCGAACTAAGATGAAAAAGATGTTTGTGGCAGGTCCTGCTAGGTGGGCGCCCGAAGTCACTATGTTTGAGGACACACTGGACAATGTGAAGGAGATTCAAAGCGAGGCAATGATTGAGGAGTTAGAAGTCTGGCAGGAGAGTACAGCACATTTAGACGAGGATGGGTGTTGGACGGATAAGTCAGGGAAACAGAGATGGATGCTACCAGAAGCCTATGTCCTCCCTGTAGTCACTATGGCCCATGGGCCAGCTCATATCAGTGCCAAGGGCATATGCAAACTGCTAGACCCCGTGTGGCAGAATGACAATATCTCCAAGACTGCTGCTCACCTGGTGAAATACTGTAAGGAATGCATGATGTATAACCCTGGGAAAGGCACCCCTACGCCCCCTGGTAATTTTGCACTTCCTTCATTCCCTTTCGAGGTCTTCCAAATGGACTTTATTGAAATGGAACGAGTGAACAATCTGAAATACGTGCATTCACGTTGTTTGTGCATTCAGCAAGTGGGTTGAGGCTTATCCCACTAAAGAGAATACAGCCTTGGCGACGTCGAAGGCACTCTTGAAAGAGTTCTTCCCTCGTTTCGGCTTGCCCCGTTTGATTTGGAGTGACAACGGAAGTCACTTCAATTCAAAGGTCATTCAATTGGTCTGTGATGGTATGCACATTAGGCAGAAGTTCCATGCTGCAAATCATCCCTAGTCAGCAGGTTTGGTTGAGAAGTACAATGGTACTCTCAAACTGAAATTAGCAAAGATTCAGGAGAGTACAGTATTGAAGTGGCCAGATGCTTTATCATTAGCCCTTTTGTCTACAAGAGCTACTGCTCACACTAGGACAGGATTGTCACCATACGAGGTCATGTTCGGCCGCCCGGCAAATGTCTGGGGCATCCCGCAGCCTCGTCGGTTCTCTGAGATAGAATACCCTATGATAGTGGACTACCTGTATGAGTTGACTAAAAGTTTGCGTTCTATTCATCAACAGATTCATGAAGCCTTGCCGCCAGCGCCTGAGGGGCCCGGACACGATCTTCGGCCTGGGGACTATGTTTTAACTAAGCACTTCCAGAGGAAGGGAATTTTGGAGCCCCGTTGGAAGGGGCCTGTCCAGGTGCTCCTTGCCACCTGAAGTGCCGTGAAGGTGGCCGGGCGGAGGAACTCGATACACTCCAACCACTGTCGTAGGGTGCCCATCCCTTTACCTTACGATCAGTGGGTGCTTGATGGAGTTGGTGATTCTGAAACAGAGGCAGTGCCCCGTTTCATTCCGTTCTCAGATGCCCGACTGACGTGGGCACACACAGAGGAAGAGAATGACGCAGTGTTGAACGAGGCAGTGCCACCTGAGATCAAGGCCATCCAGGAGCCCCAGCCTGCTGGCCCATCTGTGCTTGAGCCCCAGTCCATTGACCACTCTGTGTCTGAGCCTTGTTTGCTGACCCCCCTGTGCCTGGAGTGGCTAGTTACAATTTGCGTCTTCGACGGAGGAACAGTACACCAAAGGGGAAGTTAGATTAGTAGGGATGGACTGCGAGGAAAAAGAATAGGGTGTACCTTGCCTGTAGTACCAGTTTAGGGAAAGGGAGATTGGTGCATTGTTCAGACATTGAACAGGGCGAATTTGACCTGCTTCCCCTGAAAAAAAGGGGGAGGTGCACTACCCTGAACGGCGTGGGATTTCTTCAGAAAGGGCTGCGACTGCGCAGCTCCACCGAAAGTGCTCAACAACACCACCATAGATGAACGCTCGGAACTTTTGCCCATTCTCTGGTTTCTGTGCCACCCGCCCCCATTGCATTGTATTTCTTTCCCTCTAACAACAATGTCTCCTTTTGGTTGCCCAATTGTTGAGGAGGAACAGCCTTTTGCAGCACATCGTTCAGAGAGGGACAGGGTTAGTTGGCCCACCTGGTCCTAAAGGAGTAAGATAGTTTTCATAGTAATTGTTCTGATTTCCTTAATAGCAATACTTGGAGTATTGTGGTTCCAGGAGGATACATACCCTGTGCACTCTTTGATTGGTACAACACCTGTTCCCCCTGAGCACATGTTTGTCACTCTGGCTCCTCACAAAGGTGAACACAGAAAAACATATGTAGATAATGTTTTCTTGCAGATGCTCCACCAGGCGCATAGCACGTCCAATGTCACGAATTGTTGGATCTGTGGACTGCTCCCTTCAGTGACCTACAAAAATGATGTATTGTTGTCCATGCCTTTTTCCTACCTCGGGAGCTGCGAGGCATGGTTCCAATAGTTTACTATAGTATATACTCATTTACATTTAGATACTATGAATATGACATTAGCTGATTATGACACTGTCTTGTAGTATATTCGTGTCCGCCAAGGGTTTACCCCAGGAGAACAAGGGGTCCCTGATACATTGTCCCTGACAGCTTGTATAATATATATGAGAAAGAACAAAATATAACATGGCTTCAAAATGAAATGTTGGATTTTTAGGGGTCTAATGTCACTGAATATTTTAAGTCTTTCCAGATACGCAATATTACTCACGATGAGGCAATGTCGGTGGTAAACACAACAGCGGGTTTCTGTGTTCAAGGATTTGGACCAGTTCAAGTGGGCGAGAGTAATTGCAATTACACCTATGTACTGAGCACAAAAAGTAGCCCACCTCTGCTACCCCCTCACAATGTTTATTTTGTTTGTGGGTCCCAGGCATATGTTTGGCTTCCTCGGGATGGGCCGGAATATGTTATCTCTCATTCCTCCTTCCCCCAATATATATAGCACCATCCAGCTACAATAGGGATTATCGATTGTGGCATAAGAGTGCCCATCTGACTCGTGTTAGAAGAGTTATTGACACAGAAGACATAGATCAGACAGACACTACATTGCAGCAGTTCACTGATGCTATGAAAGGCCTTGTCCCCTTTTGGGGCCCCATGTCCAATAGCCTTAATATCCGTAGGCTCACTGGGGTGGTGGAAGGGGTCATTAACACCACGGCAGGGATCTTGACCAACATTACAAGCTGAGCTTCAGGCAACGAGACTTGTTGCATTACAGAACAGGATGGTGTTAGACGTCATCCTAGCAGATCGGGGTGGAGCTTGCCGCGTGATCGGCAGTAGTTGCTGTGGGTACATACCGGACCATGCTCCTAATGTATACGCTGCATTACAGAAGTTGCATAGGCTCCCATCTGATATACACCAAGAGAATGGTACTTGGACACTTTCTGGTTGGTTTTGGGGCTTCGTAGCCTCTTGGGGGTGGAAGATTCTTATCTTTCTGATAGCAATTGCAGGTGTCATTTTCACATGTGGCCTATGCGTGCATTGCCTTCCTGCTTGCTGTGCTTACTGTGTTGGAAAGTTAAAAAAAGTTTTTAAAAAAAACAACACCCACTCCGAAGGCCTCAATACATGATGCTAAGTCTTCGGGCACGAGGATGCAGGCTGTTCACGACCTCATGGCTATCGATGAGGGTATTTTTGAATATAAATAATAATGTGTGTACTGGCAGATACTAATAGTCCTTTTGCTTTGCAGATAGCATTAGACAAAATTGTTAGCAAATGCTAAAAGGAGGGTCTGTTAGACTGAGAATGCGTCTGGCTGACTCCTTCTAGCATTGTGCGAGTTAAGTTAGCATTTGCGGCACCATTTTGTATTCAGCCGCCATTTTGTACCATGATCGAAATGAAGCTTCTGTCTCATACTGTCTGCCTCAGCAGAAAGCAGCCTCAATTGTTTCTCTTTATTATTCAAGGTTGAGCTTCGCTGCACTAATGAATAGATCATTCTGTTTTGCATGCCTTTCCTCGTAGGTAGCCTGCTCCCACTCTCTTAGAGAGTTGGGCCCGGGCAGAATAACCTTGAAGCTGAGATAGCATGTACCCATCCTTCTGTGCCTCCTTTGTTAACCTGCTCCAACTGGAAATTTCCAGTCTGGGCGGGTCCTGTTGGGTTTTGGAAATGTATAATATCTGATGTTATGTTGGTGAGGGTCAGTCCCTATCTAAGGAGACTGGTCAGATCGGACTCCACTCGAGCGTATACTAATAACTAACTTTGGTTTGTATTCTCTACTGTCTGACCGACTCTTCATTTGTTTGGAAGGCTGAGAGGTGGTCGCGAGTGACCCGGGTGACCCTATTCGGGTCACTTCCTTCAAGCCCAACCCTCATTTTTGAGAACTAAGGGCCTCTAAGTGCTTGCTGATCCTGGACTAGTATTTACAACATGGTGCAGAAGCAGGGCACCTTAAGATCTTAGGACTAGATGTACGACTGTTTTAAGCGGTCGCGAACGGAAAGTCGGGCCTTTTGCGACCGCTAAAAAAGGTTGTAGTATGTACAAACCCTATTTTGTTAGTCGGTAACATCTTACCGACTCGCAAAATAGGGTTTGTGTGTCGCTATTAGGAAGGGGCGTGCCAAGGGCATCCCTTCCTAAAAGCAAGTCCCAGGGGGATGTATGATTGTTTTGTGGCCGCAAATGCGGTCGCAAAACAATCACAGTTACCACCTACTTCAAGTAGGTGGTAAGCCAGTTGCAAATGGGAAGGGACCCCAGGGGACCCTTCCCCTTTGTGAATGTCTGCAAAAATATTTTTTAAGTGCAGACAGTGGTCCCAGGGACCACTACCTACCCTTAAAAAATTAAAAGAAAAATTTCCATTTTTTTCTTTTAAATGCATCCCATTTTCCTTTAAGGAAAACGGGCTGCATTTAAAAAAAAAAAATGCTTTATTTAAAGAACAATAACAGACATGGTGGTCTGCTGTACCCAGCAGACCACCATTCCTGTGATTGTAGCCCATTCCCAATGGGTCGCAAATTGACCTGCCTCATGAATATTGATGAAGCAGGTCATTTGTGACCCCATTGGAAATCGCTATATGTGTCTGAGATGCATTAGTACATTCTGTTTTGCGAGTCACAAAAAAAATAGCAATTTGCGACCCACAAAACGGAATGGTTGTACATCTGGCCCCTAATGTTGCAGCTCACAAGCTGAATATAGACTTTAATCCCAATTAATGCTGTTGGGACATCCTTAAATATTATGTGTTCTGGGGAAAAAGAGTCATTACTTGAAGGTCCCATTCCATAAGTGGCTCTATGTTGGACAGGGCCGTCACCCTACCGCAGAAGCCAGGAATTGAAATTGCTCTACTCTGGCAGCCAAAAAGCAGCAAATAATCACCTGTAAGTCCCACGTCCTTTCACATTATCTCCTCTGCACACAGCTAAATTCTCTTCTTACCTGCCATACTTACTAACATGCATACAATCAGTTGTAATCAACGATGATCTCACAAGGAGTGGTGGGCCTAACTTAGGTAATTTTGGGTTGCATAGTTCCTCGAAATTACTGAAAAATCATGAAAAATTACGCATAATTACGCAAAATGCGTCTTGCACTGAAAAAATTGCCCGAACCGTCTGTTCAGGTAAAAATTAATCTCGAAAATGTAATATTGAGTTGATTTCTGGTTATACGCATTCGAATTTGCAGCTTTGCATTTAAAAATTATCCAAACGCTCTGCTCGGGTAAAAAAAAATCTGTGTGAAATGTTTGTTGATCACCCCCCTCAAAGGAACTGCCACTCACGTTCAAAACACTGCAGTTCGTGTTCCGATTTGTAACTTTGCGCTCAAAAATTACCTGAACTCAGGTAAGAAGATTTACCTGAAATTCCAATTGTGTTAAAAAATTCCCCGAATGGTACATCTTGAGTTAAAATTTCTCCACAAAATTACCCGATGTGGAGTAATGGCTAATCTCAGTAATTTCACGTTGATTTTGTTACGCGAAATTACCAAAATTATATCAGTTACTCTGGCATAATTAACATTTTGCAAAAAGAACAACTGATGGACATTTTGCCCAGGCTTAGTCGCACAGCTATCACTTTATGCGGCTGCTCTCTTGCTCTACCTATCGATTCCCATCGCTTTCCAAGGCATGCTCATCTTTTTCATTATTAAACATCTATTGGCGCCTCCCATCCTCTTGTGCAATATTTGCCATGAAGAGAACCACACCCTTTCACCATGGAAGATGCAACCGTCCAACCAAAACACAAAGCAACCACCATCAAAAATACACCTAAAATTCAACAACCCCCTTGAACATCACTGTAGCGGTCTATGAAAAACAAGCAACTTCTAAATTACTTTCATTACCTTCTACCTAACAAATACAAGTCTATTGTCTATTTTCATCTGTATAAACAGTAGAAGTGTGCAAAGCTTTGTGAAACTTCATTATATGCGGCACTCCCTGCAATTGCCACACAATTGCAGATGTTTTCCTCTGTAAGTTTACCTTTTGTAGAGTTTTTCTACACTCAATGGCAAATGTACTGAAGGTTTACCTCTTTCAACATAAATTGCTGTAAAAGTCATGATTTTCATAAAGATCTTGAATTATTTACCTCACTTTCAGCTGTTCACGCTCTATTGTTGAAAAACCATGTTACATGATGTGATGTAAGAAAAAAAATATATAAATATATATATATATATATATATATATATATATATTCACTGAAAAAACCATAGGTTTTAGGGAAAGTTATAGTTAGTTGGACATTGCACTCGTACAAAACCCGTGAAATTCCCCCGTTATAGTTAGTTCCGCTAACTATAACTCGCGCCCCCGCAATGCACTGCTGATGACGTCACATATTACATTACTCATGACATGGTCAGTGACATCACTGATGACATCACTGATGACATCTCAGATGACATCATCCATGTGATAATTTGATGCATCTTCTCACACCCTAATATAACCTTTGATACACCCACTCTAAATTACAGACTGCCATTCTCAAAACCATAGACACTCCAGCACCAATAACTACATACCCACTCACTGATTCTTAGGTCTACACACACATCCAGTCACTCACCCGTACAGTCACTCATACTTACGGTCACTCAGTACAGAACTATCATATGCACTCATACACCTACATAGACACTCACACACCGCCACTCATCCATAGAGGTACTCACACACCTAGTCAGTCATGCAAATAATTAATCACACTGCCATTTACTCACCTATATAGTTATACACACACCAGCTCACTTACTCATACAAATACTAGCACATTCTTACGCTCTTATACAATCACTGATACAAGTACACACTCATCCATACAGCCACTCTCACAATCACACACTCTCACTTATAGCCATTTATATACTCCAACACACATATATACTGCCTTTCACATATGTAGTTACTCACACATGTACCACTGAGATATACATTCACTCACTAACACACCCATACACACACTCACCCACCCATACAGTCCATCACAGATGCACTCTTGAAACCATGCACCCAGTGAATCACCCACTCACACATCTATGCACAGTCACACACACCCCACCCACACAAACACTCAGGCACCCATACAGATACTCAGACAACCAATCAATAACTCATATAGACACTCATGTAGCTATTCACAAACCCATGCAGCTGCTTACACAGCAACAGACAGACGGATACAGACATTCACACAGTTTAGTCACTAACCCATGCATTCAGTAAGATACGTTTAATCACTCACTTAGAGTCAGTCACGCACCTACTAAATCATCCATTCAGACACTTATACACCCACTCATTCTTCAATACGCCTTTCCCTATATATATTAAACATATTTAAACTTTTACAGAAACACACAGTCACTGGATGATGTCATCAGTGATGTCATTTGAGATGTCATCAGTGATGTCATCAGTGATGTCACTGACCATGTCATGAGTGATGTAATATGTGACGTCATCAGCAGTGCATTGCGGGGGCGCGAGTTATAGTTAGCTGAACTAACTATAACGGGGGAATTTCACAGGTTTTGTACGAGTGCAATGTCCAACTAACTATAACTTTCCCTAAAACCTATGGTTTTTTCAGTGAATTTCTAAGGTTTTTTAAATGCTAATTTCTAACTATAACGTGCCTGAAACCTATGGTTTTTTCAGTGAATTTCAAATGTTTTTTAAATGCTAATTTCTAACTATAACGTGCCTGAAACCTATGGTTAATCAGTGAATTTCAAAGGTTTTTCAAATGCTAGTTTGTAACTATGCCTACAGAAGTAGGACATGTGAAGAAAGAAGAAAAAACGCACAGAAAGAAGCAAAAGAAATATAGAAAGAAACAGAAGTCCACAAAGACGAAGAAAAATCCAGGAAGAAGCAAGACATGTGCAAAAAGAACCAACAGAGGGGCAGAAAGAGGCCTTGTTGCAAAATCATCCTGTGCCCACAACTTTTTCAGACGGGTACTGGTGGTAACTGACTCTGACTAACCAGGCCTAGAGCCACTGCTATGGTAAAAGACACTTAGAATACAGTTAAAACACCTACATACACTAGGAATCACTATGCGTTGGGGTACCCCTGTGATTAGCATGACCTCCTCTGTAACTCCCTAGTACATAATAGGGCAGGGGGATTAAAACTACCTCTTAAAATGCGCCATGGGGCGCGTTTGCACACTGGTGTAGGGAGGGGGTGCCTGAGGTTACATGTGTGCAAACACGCCCTCTGGCCGTTTTAAGTTGGGGATAAAGTCCCCTTGAATCCTAAGGGTCCCTGGGGTCCAACTAGCCCACCAGGTACTTCTAGTAAGCGCCACAGGCCTGCGTTGCAGAGAGGTGGTCAGAGGCCACGCCCCTTTTTACACCTCTTTGCAACGCAGCTCTGTGGCGCTTACTGGAGGTACCTGGTGGGCTAGTTGGACCCCAGGGACCCTCAGGATTCAAGGGGACTTAATCCCCAACTTAAAACACGCCACAGGGCATGTTTGCACACATGTCACCTCAGGCCCCGCCCCCTCCCTTCACCACTGTGCAAACGCGCCCTGTGGCGCGTTTTAAGTCGGGGGATAAACTCCCCTTGAATCCTGAGGGTCCCTGGGGTGCAACTAGTCCACCAGCTACCTCCATTAAGTGCCACAGAGCTGCGTTGCAGAGAGGTGTAAAAAGGGGCGAGGCCTCAGAACACCTCTCTGCAACGCATCCCCCTGGCGCATACTGGAGGTTCCTGGTGGGCTAGTTGGCCCCCAGGGACCCCCAGTATTCAAGGGGAATTCGTTCCAAGGAGAGGGCGTGGCCTCCGGCGCGATGCCGGTCTTTTTTTTTTTTGGTTTAAGAAGGGGGGCTGTGTGACCCCCCTTCTTTTTATAATTTATTTGCCCTGGGGTCCCCATCCCCCAGGGCCTGCCCGCTATTTAAAAAAAAAAATTGGAAGGGGGCCGCGTGGCCCCCCTCCCAAGGCCTTAATCGGCCCCGGGGACCCCATCCCCCAGGGGATGGCCTTTATTTTAGTAAAAAATTGTTTTGGAGGGGGGCTGCGTTGCCCCCCTCCTCAGGCCACTTATGGCCCCGGGGACCCCATCCCCCGGGGCCGGCCTTTTTTTTTTTTTTAATAAATTTTGGGGAAGGGGGCCGCGTGGCCCCCTTCCCAGGCCACTTGTAGCCCCGGGGACCCCATCCCCCGGGGCTGGCCCTCTCCGTTGGGGACCGTGGGGGGGTCCCTAATCCCCCATGGTCCCGCCGGCTCCCCGCGTCCCTCGGGAGCCGGCATTGCTTTTCCACATGGGGAGCTACTAAGATGCAGCTCCCGGTGTGGAAAAGCAATTTGCTTTGAATTTTGGAAGAGAGAGCAGGTTTCCTGCTCTCTCTTCCAAAATTCAAAGCAAGTTTGCTATGACAGGACGGGAGCCGCGAGGCTCCCGCCCTGTCATAGCAAACAGCAGTGTCCCGGGGTGGGCACCCTGGGACACTGCAGGAGCCGGCCCTGGGGGTGGTGGTCCCCAGGGCCATCACAGGCTCCAGGAGGAGGCCGCGCGGCCCCCTCCCAACATGTTCAAAGCCCCGGGAGGTGGTGGTCCCCGGGGCTTCGGGGGTCCGAAACGGACCCCCAATTTAAAATTCTTAGTGCCCCGGGGAGGTGGCGGTCCCCAGGGCGTGTGGGGGGGCTCGAGCCCCCACACACAGCGAATTTTATTTAAAAAAAAGAAGCCCCGGGGGTGGCGGTCCCCGGGGCTGCGGGAGGGCCGAGTGCCCTCCCGCGCCATTTCTTATTTAAAGCCCCGGGGGTGGCGGTGCCCGGGGCTTGGGGGGGCCTTAGAGGCCCCCCCAACAAATATTTAATAAACCCCCGCATGCCCCCGGGACTTGGCACACCCGGGTGCCAAATAACAACGAAGCGCGGGAGCCCGCGCTTCGTTTTTTTTTTCACGGCGGGAGCCGCGCATCCTAAGCGCATCCCGCTGATTTTTAAAAAAGAATAATGCTTTTTTTGGCCCTGGGGGTCCTTGTGGGACTCCCTAAGCAGGCCTAGGGGGTCAGGGTGTTTCTACCCTGCCCCCTTTTTGCGTTTTGCGCACTTGTTTCTTGTGCCTCGGTTCTACCGAGGAACAAGATGGCTGCCAACACTTCCTGGTTTAGAGTGTTGACAGCCAATTAGCATACAGCTCGTGATCGGGAGGGTGCGCTCAGGGTGCGCGGACCCTCCGCGGCCATAGATATATATGTGTTTTTACTTTTGATTTTCTCAGCAACTACTGAACGGATTTACACCATTTAACAAAAAGGGTTCTTTCTGAACCAAGAACTACCTCTTTGCCAAATTTGGTGTAATTCCGTTCAGCAGTTCAGGCTGTAGCCTTGCATAAAGTTTCCTATGGGAAATTGATTTTTTGACTCTTATTTTTTGATTTTCTCCGCAACTACTGAACGGATTTACACCATTTAGAAAAAGGTCGCTTTCTGAACCAAGCGCTACCTTTTGCCAAATTTGGTGTAATTCCGTTCAGCAGTTCAGGCTGTAGCCGTGTCTAAAATTTCCTATGGGAATTAACATGGAGAAAACATGTTTTGGGATCCCCCTTTTTTCTCGGCTCCCGCTTGCCGAATCACCCCGAAACTTTCAAGATAGGAGCGGACCGGAGCTCCCCACGAGTTTTGAAAATTTCGCGAAGATTCATCAACCGGCGCCAAAGTTATTGGAAATAGAATGTTGTGAATTTCCTATGGAAAATAGGTCCTAACTATAACTATCTACTGGCGACCGCCAGTAGATAATATATATATATATATATATATATATATATATATATATATATATATATATATATATATATTATCTACTGGCGGTCACCAGTAGATAGTTATAGTTACAACCTATTATCCATAGGAAATCCGCGACATTCTATTTGAAATAACTCTCTTGCCGGTTGACGTACCTTCGCAAAATTTTCAAACTTTGTGGGGCGCTCCGGTCCGCTCCTACCCTGAAAGTCTCGGGGGATTCGTCAAGCGGGGCCGAGAAAAGGGGGTCCCAAAACGCGTTTTCCCATGCAATTTTCCATAGGAAACTTTAGACACGGCTACAGCCCGACCTGCGGAACGGAATTACACCAAATTTGGCAAAGAGGTAGTTCTTGGTTCAGAAAGAACCCTTTTGTTAAATGGTGTAAATCCGTTCAGTAGTTGCTGAGAAAATCAAAAGTAAAAGATAGTGATATCTATGGCCGAGAAGGGTCCGCGTACCCTCAGCGCACCCTGCGCGCACCGTCCCGATCACGAGCTGCATGTTAATTGGTTGTCAGCTGGCTGTCAACATTCCGATTCAGGAAATGTTGGCAGCCATTTTGTTCCTCGGTAGAACCGAGGGACAGAAACAAGTGCGCAAGCGCACAAAGGGAGCAGGGTAGAAACACCCTGACCCCTAGGTTTGCTCAGGGGTCCCACAAGGACCCCTGGGCAAAAAAAAATATATATTTTTAAATCGGCAGGATGCGCTCAGGGTGCGCGAATCCTGCCGAAAAAAAATCGAGCGCGGTCTCCGCGCTTCGATTGCATTTTGCCCCGGGTGGCCCAAGTCCCGGGGGCATGGTGAGGGGGTTAATTTTATGTGTGGGGGCCTCAAAGGGCCCCCTAAGCCCCGGGGACCGCCACCCCCTGGGGCTTTATTGAAGAAATGTTGCGGGAGGGCTCTTCTGCCCTCCCGCAGCCCCGGGGCCGCCACCCCCCGGACCGCCACCCCCGGGGCTTCTTTTTTTAATTTAAATAAGGTGTGGGGGGGGCTCCAGCCCCCCCACATGCCCCGGGGACCACCACCTCCCCGGGGCACTTATAAAATAAATGTTGGGGGTCCATTACGGACCCCCAGAGCCCCGGGGACCACCACCTCCCCGGGGCTGTGCAATTTAAGGGAGGGGGGCCCCTCCTGGAGCCTGTGGTGGCCCTGGGGACCGCCACCCCCAGGGCCGGCTCCTGCAGTGTCCCGGGTGCCTACCCCGGGACACTGCTGTTTGCAATGACAGGACGGGAGCCTCGCGGCTCCCGTCCTGTCACAGCAAACTGCTTTGGATATTGGAAGAGAGAGCAGGAAACCTGCTCTCTCTTCCAATATCCAAAGCCGACAGCTTTCCACATGGGGAGCAGCATGTTAGCTGCTCCCCATGTGTAAAGCAATGCCGGCTCCCGTAGGACACAGGGAGCCGGCGGGACTGTGGGGGTTTGGGGACCCCCCACAGTCCCCAACGAGAGGCCAGCCCCGGGGATGGGGTCCCCGGGGCAAGTAGTGGCCCGGGAGGGGGCCAAACAGCCCCCTCCCCAAAGTTTAAAAACAATAAAAAAAGGGTATGGCCGGCCCCGGGGATGGGGTCCCGGGGCCTTAAATGGCCAGAGGAGGGGGCCACACAGCCCCCTCCAAAGAATAAAATTAAAAATAGAGGCCATGCCCCGGGGATGGGGTCCCGGGGCCAATACAGGCCCAGGGAAGGGGGCCACGCGGCCCCCTTCCCGTTTTTTTAAATTTTAATTACAAAAAAGGGGTAAGGCCCTGGGGGATGGGGTCCCCAGGGCCCAAAAACAGGAAAAGGAAGGGGGCCACACAGCCCCCTTCAGGCGACAAAAAAAAAAAAAAAACGATCGGGCCCGCAGGCCCCGCCCCTTCCTTTACCACTCTGCAAACGCGCCCCTGGCGCGTTTGCAGAAGGGGACGAATTCCCCTTGAATACTGGGGGTCCCTGGGGCCAACTAGCCCACCAGGAACCTCCAGTATGCGCCAGGGGCTGCCTTGCAGAGAGGTGTACAGAGGCCACGCCCTTTTTACACCTCTCTGCAACGCAGCTCTGTGGTGCTTTTTGGAGGTATATGGTGGGCTAGTTGGACTCCAGGGACCCTCAGGATTCAAGGGGACTTAATCCCCCAACTTAAAACGCGCCACGGGGCGTGTTTGCACAGTGGTGAAGGGAGGGGGCGGGCTTCAGGTGACATGTGTGCAAACAGGCCCCGTGGCGCGTTTTAAGATGGGGAATTAAATCCCCTTCAATCCTGAGGGTCCCTGGGGGCTAACTAGCCCAACAGGTACATCCAGAAAGCGCCACAGAGCTGCGTTGCAGAGAGGTGTAAAAAGGGGTGTGGTCTCTGTACATGTCTCTGCAACGCAGCCCCCTGGCGCATATTGGAGGTTCCTGGTGGGCTAGTTGGCCCCTAGGGACCCTCAGGATTCAAGGGGACTTAATCCCCCAACTTAAAACACGCCACGGGGCGCGTTTGCACAGATGTCACCTCAGGCCCCGCCCCCTTCCTTCACCATTGTGCAAATATTCTTCTAAAATCATCCGAAATACGAATTCCGATTTACTCACCTGTTATAAGGAGAGACCTCAGTGCTGCATCTTTCAGCCCAGTACTGGTCCTGAAAAGTAATTTTAACCGTACTTACCAGTAACTTGAATTTCCTTCCATAGGATATCATTGCCTGCTTTTTGCTGAAAAAGTTTCTAAGTGTTGATTTTTGAAACATACAAATATTCCTCTAAAATCAGCTGAAATACGAATTCTGATTTATTCACCTGTTATCAGGAGAGACCTCAGTGCTGTATATTTCAGCCCAGTACTGGTCCTGAAAAGTAATTTTAACCGTACTTACCAGTAACTTGAATTTCCTTCCATAGGCTAACATTGACTGGTTTCACTTGGAAATTCTTCTAAGTGTGGAGTTTTGGAACTTTAAAATATTCATCTAAAATCAGCCGAAATACGAATTCCGATTTACTCACCTGTTATAAGGAGAGACCTCAGTGCTGTATCTTTCAGCCCAGTACTGGTCCTGAAAAGTAATTTTAACCGTACTTACCAGTAACTTGAATTTCCTTCCATAGGCTAACATTGACTGGTTTCACTTGGAAATTCTTCTAAGTGTGGAGTTTTGGAACTTTAAAATATTCATCTAAAATCAGCCGAAATACGAATTCCGATTTACTCACCTGTTATCAGGAGAGACCTCAGTGCTGCATCTTTCAGCCCAGTACTAATCCTGAAAAGTAATTTTAACCGTACTTACCAGTAACTTGAATTTCCTTCCATAGGATATCATTGCCTGCTTTTTGCTGAAAAAGTTTCTAAGTGTTGATTTTTGAAACATACAAATATTCCTCTAAAATCAGCCGAAATCCGAATTCCGACTTACTCACCTGTTATCAGGAGAAAACCCAGTGCTGCACCTTTTAGCCCAGCACTGACCCTGAAAAGTAATTCTAACCGTACTTACCAGTAACTTGAATTTCCTTCCATAGGCTAACATTGACTGGTTTCACTTGGAAATTCTTCTAAGTGTGGAGTTTTGGAACTTTAAAATATTCCTCTAAAATCAGCCGAAATACGAATTCCGATTTACTCACCTGTTATCAGGAGAGAACCCAGTGCTGCATCTTTTAGCCCAGCACTGACCCTGAAAAGTAATTTTAACCGTACTTACCAGTAACTTATATTTTCTTCCATAGGAATCCATTGTCTGGTTTTCAGCAAAAAGTTTCAAAGTGTTGATTTTTACAAACTACAAATATTCCTTAAAAATCGCCTGTATGACTTAAACGCATTCTTTCAACTGTTTACAGGAGATGCACCAGTGCTGGATCCAGGATCCAACACTGAGTAAGAAAAAGTAACGATAACAGTTTTTACCTGCTAAGTGAATTTCCTTCCATAGGATAACATTGGTGACTATATGAGAAAAAGTTTCTAAGTGTCATGTTTTAAAATACAATAATATTCCTTAAAAATCAGTACTGTAACCAAAACGCTTTTACTCAACTGTTTACAGGAGATGTCCCAGGACTGAATCTAGGATCCAGTCCTGTGGTTAGAAAAGTAATCCATAAAGTAACTAATTGCATTTAACTAGAAATTCACATTGAGCTGAATGTTGCATTGTGTTGGAAAATGTGTTGCCCATTGCAACAACTGTAACTACTGTACTTAAAAGTCTATTGCCTATGTACAAAGTATTTAAACTAAAGTAATTCATTCTGAGAAAGTATTTTTGTAATGTAATGTATAATGTAATTACAATGTAATTTAAAAAATAAAATATGTAAAAAAAACTGTTTCTAAAAATGTAGTAAATCAGTATGAAAAAAATTAATATAACAATTAATACATTTAAAAATTGTCATTTACAAAACCTTTGAAATTCACTGAAAAAACCGTAGGTTTCAGGCACGTTATAGTTAGAAATTAGCATTTTAAAAACCTTTGAAATTCCCTGAAAAAACCATAGGTTTCAGACACGTTATAGTTACAAATTAGCATTTAAAAACCTTTGAAATTCACTGAAAAAACCATAGGTTTTAGGGACAGTTATAGTTACTTGGACATTGCACTCGTAAAAACCCGTGAAATTCCCCCGTTATAGTTAGTTCAGCTAACTATAACTCGCGCCTCCGCAATGCACTGCTGATGACGTCACATATTACATCACTCATGACATGGTCAGTGACATCACTGATGACATCACTGATGACATCTCAAATGACATCACTGATGACATCATCCACGTGATAATCTGATGCACCTCCTCACACCCTAATATAACCTTTGATACACCCACTCTAAATTACAGACTGCCATTCGCAAAACCATAGACACTCCAACACCAATAACTACATACCCACTCACTGATTCTTAGGTCTACACACACACATCCACTCACTCACCCGTACAGTCACTCATACTTATGGTCACTCATTACAGGACTATCATATGCACTCTTACTCCTATATAGACACTCAAACACCGCCACTCATCCATAGAGGTACTCACACACCTAGTCAGTCATGCAAATAATTAAACACACTGCCATTTACTCACCTATACAGTTATACACACACCAGCTCACTTAATCATACAAATACTAGCACATTGTTACGTTCTTATACAATCACTGATACAAGCACACACTCATCCATACAGCCACTCTCACAATAACACACTCTCACTTATAGCCATTTAAATACTCTAACACACATATATACTGCCTTTCACATATGTAGTTACTCACACATGTACCACTGGGACATACATTCACTCACTAACACACTGTTACACACACTTACCCACCCATACAGTCTATCACAGATGCACTCTTGAAACCATCCACCCAGTGAATCACCCACTCACACATCTATGCACAGTCGCACACACCCCATCCACACAAACACTCAGGCACCCATACAGATACTCAGACAACAAATCAATAACTCTTATAGACACTCATGTAGCTATTCACAAACCCATGCAGCCACTTACACAGCAACAGACAGATACAGACATTCACCCAGTTTAGTCACTAACCCATGCATTCAGTAAGATACGTTTAATCACTCACTTATAGAATTAGTCACGCACCTACTAAATCATCCATACACACACTTATACACCCACTCATTCTTTAATACGCCTTTCCCTATATATATTAAAAATATTTAAACTTTACAGAAACACACAGTCACTGGATGATGTCATCAGTGATGTCATTTGAGATGTCATCAGTGATGTCATCAGTGATGTCACTGACCATGTCATGAGTGATGTAATATGTGACGTCATCAGCAGTGCATTGCGGGCGCGAGTTATAGTTAGCTGAACTAACTATAACGGGGAATTTCACGGGTTTTTTACGAGTGCAATGTCCAAGTAACTATAACTGTCCCTAAAACCTATGGTTTTTTCAGTGAATTTCAAAGGTTTTTTAAATGCTAATTTGTAACTATAACGTGTCTGAAACCTATGGTTTTTTCAGGGAATATATATATATATATATATATATATATATATATATATATATATACTTGAAGGGCAAACTGACAAGTTCGAGACCTTAGCTAACGAAACAACCTGTCAGATAATGATGAAATCTAGTTGCCCTTTCTATTGTGTTTCTTCCGCTGTCAAAAAAAGCGGCCCCCAATTATAAGAAAGACAGCCTATGGAAGGAGGCTGCTGAGTCCGACAGCACAAAGGCATCTTAATCTTTTATCATTTTTTTGTCCCTGGCTCTTAAGGAAATTGGTTGAATGTGATCTCGTGCCCCCCTATTACGTGGAATAATGTACCGCCCTATTACATGGAATAATGTACAGCTCCATTACCAGGGGGGATGCGCAGGATGGCTAGCGGCCAGCTGCTGGAATAATTCCAAGATGCGTAGTCCACATCCACTCTCGGAATTTTGATGACTTGGAAGAGAGCGCTGGGACATGTGGAGGGCAGGGAATGTCAAAGGACGGCGGCCCAGATTGGTCGACAGCTGGTTGCCGTCCTGAAATATCTTTGGAACACAATGATTTAATTTGGCTAAGAGTGTTTGGGACATTCGTAGGCCCTCTCTCTCCAATCTGAGGCTGCGACGTCAGAGTTATGGCGCGTGCTGATTCTTAAATGATTTTTGGCCACTTAAGTGATGCTTAGGCACAAACAGAGTGTCACCCACACCTGCAAGTCAAGATCTGGAGCCATAGATGCAGGTCCTGTGTATTTTTTCAAGCGGATATGGTGGTACCACAGCAGGAAATGTGGCAGATGTGTGTGGGTCACTGGTGACAATATTGGTGTCCACAGCAGGACTGCGCGAGCTGATCCCTACACCAGGGAAGCCAAGCGTAGTTGTAGAGTTTGGCATTTTGCAGAGTAGCGAACTAATGGTGTCCGAACAATGTAGTGGGAAGTAGTAAAGGCAGCAAGCATCCTGCTTGGCACAATATAGTCCAAACAGAGCCCCAGAGGAGTGGGAACAGGGTGCATAATGACGCAAGCCCCTTGCTTTTCAGGACACTGTGCTCCTGCTACAAAATGTATTTATGGACTTTCAAAGCAAACCTGCCCTCCTTAAGAATCATGAGGCAGCTTCCATGGCCATACCTAAAGCTCCCAGATGCCAAAACTACCGTGCTTTCTCTTTTGCTGGGGCACTTGAGGTTTCTTGTATTTAAAATCCTTTTCTGGGCATCTGGCAAAAATGGAAGAAACCTCCAGTGAGGCCCTGGATCAAGTTTTTGACCAAGGCCCGGTAAAAATCTCTGCCACGCCTGGAACCCAAGACATTTCGGTTTTGGCCACATCCCGGGTGAGACAACTTTTTGTCAACCAGTATTGAATCCACTGAGAGCAGGCCAGAAGAGTCTAAAACAGTCTTTTCCCACATTAATCTGAACAAGTATCTGTTTATCGTCTCCATAGGGATGACAGTAAAGGCATTGCTCTGCAATGACCAACGTTCATGGCTGCTTGTACATATTAAGTGGAAGGCAGCGGTAACCTCAAGGCACTCCCCCTCTGGCATCCGATCAATCAAAGGCAAAGACACCCGTTTTTAATACCTTCATTCTCACAGTCAGTGATCAACCACATCTGCCAAGCGCTGATGGTCCACTGTATAGAATGCGGTGGACAGATCTAGGAAGATAAACAGTCTGAAGCCATTGACAACAACCGCCTCCAGTAGAGCATTAGTGACGTCCAGCAGGACCGTTCCACCAGTCCCGGCTCTGAGGGGGAACTTTGGTTCTTTAGATTCCAGAAGCTCATGTTGATTCACTGGGACTTGCAGGTGTCCTGGAGAGTTATACATTAGGCCCATGGCTGGAACCATAGGATTCAGCATCTGCTTTTTAAGTACAGTGGCAATCATAGCCTGGTTCAGTGCTTAATTTGTAAAATATGAAGTGCAGGTGCTCAAATGTTTGTCGGAGGCCACACCTACTTTTCTCTGGCTCCACCCACTTCATCCACTGGCTCCACCCACTTACTATATTAGCTCCACCCACATCTTCAACTGGCACTGCTAAAAGTCAGATGTAATATATACCTGATCTGAATTTCAGCAAGGGAGCCTTCCTCATAGTAAGGTTTTGATAGGAGGTTCCCCTGCCCTGTGAACATTTTGAAAAAGATTAAATCAAAAGTGTATTTAAAGCATTATTTATTAGCCACTCTGAAGCAGGGCCCAGGGAGGAATCAGTGAATCAAGGAGGATACTGTCTTCAGGGCAGCCCAGGCCAGCCCAGGCCAGTTTAACTGAACCCCGGCCGGGCCATTTTGAATTCGATTCGTCAGTATCGATTCGTGCAGTGCTCACTGTGCTGGTGCCTGGTGGTGATAAGTGTATTAACATCATGCAGATTCGTTGAGCACCACCATAATTACTAAAGAAACAACAATGCTCTTCCTATGGAAATTCTGACCTACCTACCTATATCTACACAGTATTGACAAATATACATACAGATAAACAGTGCATTGTGATAATGTGAACAGAGATATGGGCCTTGTTTAGCAGAGCAATATTATGAAGAGAGATCATGTGCCTCCTTTAGCGGAGCAGAGCACGTTAATAATGCATTGTGGATGGAGCTGCACCCACAATTCAGCAGGGCATCTAAAAAGTCCCAAACTTGAGACATCATTCTTAGTGACACAGACAGGTTCTCATCAGCACTACCATGGCAGTATTGTACAATGGTGCACAGCACCGAGTGGAGAATCTGCGCTTCATCAATGGCAGTGCGTTGTGAATGATGATGGCATGCCCAATGCATACATTACACAGTAATATCAGCCTGCCCTTACGTAGAATCAACAGCAATCCATGGGTGCCACTGCCATGCGCTGTCTATAGCGTCCGCGCTACTGCCGTAGTGTTATAGATAACCAGTAGATAACATGGTAGTCTTGCAGTCCTCTCAGCATGGACCTGAACAGCTGTATAGACCCCAAGGCAAGCTATCATCAGTAGCATCATCAACAGTCTCTGCACATTGCGAGCTGGGGTTCCAGTTCCAGCACGTTTTCACCAAAGAAAAACCTGTGTACAGTGTGCCTGTGTATGGCCGGCGGCGGCTAGTACTAGGCGGCCGCCGGTCAGTGCTTCTCATCATCATCCATCATGCTACTACTACCACGCGGTAACTTGACCTGCTGCGACCGTCACGCCACCACCACACTGCACATTATGCAATATGCCTGCCCTTCGCAAAAGGTTACTTCGCTCAGGGCCGGCTTTAACACTGGTGGTGCCCTGTGCGACATTGTTGGCGCCCGCCAATGACCACCCCTCACACGCATTCCCTCAGTACCACCCTTTAACACTGCCCTTCAAGTCTCCATAACCACTGTCTCTCGGATTAATTTAGTTTTATAGCGCCTCTCATACCAGTGTAAGGTGTCAGAGCACTTTGCATCATACACACATTGCATAGATACAATCCTACATGTGTAAATCAGTATATAGGGAATTCTTACATCCGACAGTACTACAAGGTATAGGAGTCACATGTCATCCATGATTGTCATTGTAGGCAATATAGTTTAAGAGTTCTAAGTCTGGAAAAGCGCAAATTCAGAATTTAAAACATAACAGCATTGTTAGGGGTTCTCTCCAATAAGAATTGATTTCTACCCAAATGAACCCTTTTTGCAAGATTAGGATAATGAAAGATTGGGCAAAAAAACATATAGCTCTAATATATACCTTGCAGTTTGCATGCAGCTCTTTGATGACAGTTAATAGCTTGCTGTTCTATGTTAGGATTTTAACTTACAAACTGCAAGTAACAAAAGGATCTCTCTGAGAGAAGGAGTAACACACTGACCTATTTTACATTATATGCACTTTTTGATCTGCATGGTAAACGTTCTTTGCAGCAGGTATATTAACCCTCTGTACTACCTTACAAGCAGTCAAAACTTCCCCTAGACAAAACTCCTGTCTCTCTCCAGGAAGACGATTAATCACCAGAGTTATCTTGACATTTTAATTTATGCCTGAATATTACTGGAGGCCAGGAACTTGGCAGCAGGTGCTTTTAAAACAAGAATATACTGGCAAACTGACACCCCCACAGTGTTACATGAAAGAATGAAACAGAGCTTCGCTGAGGGATCTGTGTTACATGGAAGAATGAAACAGAGATTGGAAGAGTGAAACAGCGCTTGGGTGAGGGATCTGTGTTACATGGAAGAACAAAACAGAGCTTGGCTGAGGGATCTGTGTGACATGGAAGAACAAAACAGAGCTTGGCTGAGGAATCTGTGTTACATGGAAGAACAAAACAGAGCTTGGCTGAGGGATCTGTGTGACATGCAAGAACAAAACAGAGCTTGGCTGAGGGATCTGTGTGACATGGAAGAACAAAACAGAGCTTGGGTGAGGGATCTGTGTGACATGCAAGAACAAAACAGAGCTTGGCTGAGGGATCTGTGTGACATGGAAGAACAAAACAGAGCTTGGCTGAGGGATCTGTGTTACATGGAAGAACAAAACAGAGCTTGGGTGAGGGATCTGTGTTACATGGAAGAACAAACCAAAGCTTGGCTGAGGGATCTGTGTGACATGGAAGAACAAAACAGAGCTTGGCTGAGGGATCTGTGTGAAATGGAAGAGTGAAACAGAGCTTGGCTGAGGGATCTGTGTTACATGGAAGAACAAAACAGAGCTTGGATGAGGGATCTGTGTGACATGGAAGAGTGAAACAGAGCTTGGCTGAGGGATCTGTGTGACATGGAAGAGTGAAACAGAGCTTGTGTGAGGGGTCCGTGTTACAAGGAAAAATTAAAGAGAGCTTAGGTGAGGGATCTGTGTTACAAGGAAGAGTGAAACAAAGGTTAAGCATGGGATCTTTGTTACAAGGAAGACTGAAACAGAACCTGGGTGAGGCCCGGGATTTGTCTTGCATGGAAGAGTGAAGAGAGATTGGGTGAGAGATCTGTGTTACGTGGAGTAAAGCAAAGTTGACAGATTTGTAAATAATTTAATAGAGAAAAAAGCATGGCTCGGGATTAAAGGCTTTTGGAAATACATAATGGTGCAAAAACAAAGGCGAGGACTTGGGGGTCCTGGACACACATTGTATGATGACGCCATCGCCATCAGTAGTAAAAAAGAAGTTGTGTGCCCTTGGTGGCCCTGAAGCAGTGATGGCAGAGTGTGCCCTTGTTGAACCTGGAACATGGATTTATGAATGGAAGCACTGGTGCCTCATTCATGGACAGAACAAGTAATCCGGCAATCACTGCAAAGGGTCAGAGGTGCTACATTGTACAGATTCATGAATAAATACTTGGTGCACTATGACTGAGAATATTGGCACGTACAGAACAGTATGAGAAAGCGCTCTGTGTTAAGCATTGGAGGTTCTGGGTTCATTGCAATGCTTCTCATTCTATCCTCGGATTGTCTGAGAATAGAGAGTTGGGTCGTGTCAACGTCAACCCACTTCCACCCACGTGCTGGGTTAACCCTCTGCTTACCTTTGGGACTGGGCCCAGTCACAAGTCCAAGCCCCACCAAGGTCGCCGCGTTAGAAGAATGCACGCAGTATAATGGTGACTGGACCCTGCTGACACCTTCATTTGCCCTTCACTGTCCTCTCAGTCTGTGTGTTTTGTCGGATGAGGATTCCGAGGGTGGAGGGAGGCACGCACGACTGTGCGCACCCAAACAAAAAGCAGCGTTGGTTGGTTTGGCAAGCAAGCAATTGGCATGGGCCACGCCACCGCCACCCACGGGCGGCATGATCATGGTGGCATCACATGGCGGCTACGCTACTGTACTGTTACAGTAACAGTGCAGTCACAGTGTGTGTCAATTAAAACTTAAGTAACCGGTCGGGTTCGGGCCGGGCGGCCGGCCCGGATACACACACACACACACTGACTGCAGTAGTGCACAGCCTGCAGCCTTACTTAGGCTGCTGCGCAGCTTTATTTGAACTGATTAGGTCTGCCAGGCCCTGCCTCACCTGGTGGCTGGTGCTGTTACTGGCTGCACTGGCCAGAGTCAGACTGGCCAGTAGTAGTACTCAACTCACTGCTGGCAGCGGCTACGGGCTACTCCTCAACGCCAAGTCGCCAATGCACGTCGCACCGCAACAACGTCGTCCGGCCTGGCCGTTCGCTCTTGCTGCTGGCTCTCAGACTTACTTTCACTTAGACTTAGTGACCCGACGCTGCTGAACGGTTCTTGAACCACTGAACGTGAATGGCCACGATGACTCGGTGGTGGTGAGGTGAGGCCGTGCGGGTATGCTGGGGTGTGGCAAAGCAGCGAATGCGCGCGCATTGCAATCTGAAAAAATCTGCGCACGCTGCCTGCCGCGCACAGCCCCAACCCCCGCAGATTTGTGGAACCAAAATCCAGCCCGGGCCGGGCCGCAACATCAAACTAAGGGCCGCGGGCCCGCGGGCCCGCGGCCGCCACGCCATCATCATCATCAATCAACATATAATCAGTCGAATCAAATAATCATAATCAAACAGTCAGAGATATTGAGATTCATTCATTCATGAATCTCCATACTGCTCTTGGCTCACAGGCGTGTCCGCAACACACTGTCTTCTTGACTGTGGGACCCAGACCAGTAAGTTGAGTGGGACTGTGGGAGTCTGGGACCTGACTCACTCGGGACTCTGTCACTGTGCACTGCCTTAGGCTGCTGCGCAGCTTCATTAACTGATTAGGCCGCGGCGTCTGCCAGGCCCTTCCTCACCTGGTGCTGCTTAGGCTGCTGAGCAGCTTTATTTTAACTGATGATGATTAGGCCTACCAGGCCCTGCCTCACCTGGTGCTGTTGTAACTCTACTGTCTACTCCTCAACGCGGCCAACATCGTCCAGGTCGCGCTCTCAGAGACTTTGAACGGCGGCGGCGGCCGTTGAACCACGATGACTCGGTGCCGGTGGTTAGGTGTGGCCGTGCGGGTATGCTGGGGTGTGGCAAAGCAGCGAATGCGCGCGCATTGCAATCTGAAAAAATCTGCGCACGCTGCCTGCTGCCGCGCACATCCCCAACCCCCGCAGAAGACCAAAACAAACCCAGCCCTGCCTAACTCAGTGTCCCGCCCACTGGGCCGGCAACACTGAACCGCGGCCGCTGGGCCGCCAGTGCCACTGCATTGAACAACATTAGATTGAGAAGAAGTGAGAACTTGAACGTGAAGAAACAGAATCGGAGTCAGAAACAAGTTCAACATCAGTCATCAACAACACAACCAGTACGTAACGTAACACTCTGTAACAGTAACAGCAGCACTTACGGTAGAGCAGCACTCACTCTGTGCCACTAATTACTATCAAATCAATTACGTGCACTAAATGCGTGTAGATCCGGCCCTGATAATTAAGTGCCGGTGCTAAGCACCGGCACAAATTAAGCACTGGCCTGGTTGGATTAAGGGGAGACAAATTCTCCTGGAATAAGATGCTGATCAGGGTGGTCACAGACAGAGCGGATAATTTCTTGTGCTGATGAAGCATCCGGCCGGACACCACTGTAACCTAGAGTCCTTTGCACTGTCCCTTTACCCATGTCTGCTGGTGAGAAGTGATCCAGAGCATGACTCACCGGGGGAGCTTGGTTCAACATTTGCCATGTTTCATCCTGTTAGCCTTATTTTAACATGGAAAAAGAGACTAGTCGCAAAATTCTGCTGTCAGAACTGAAGTAGGAGTGCCGCTAAGGTGATGAAGGAGGAAGGTAAGGGATTAAAAAGTCCCCTATGTGAGCTAGTATCCCCTTCAGAGGAGCTTGTTGTGAGATCAGTTACAGCATGGTGATGTATTGTAAGCTGGGCTTTATAAATCTTGTATCTCAACTTCTTCTCAGTCTTTCCTCAGATCCCTGGCAGATCCCTAAGAGCTGCTGAGAATCAGCCCTCTTGTGAGGAAGGACCCTAGATGGTTTTGAGAGACATGGTGGAGACACCATAGTCCAGATTTTGTTCCATTGGACGAGGCACATTGCACTTCCTTAGAAAGGACTTACACCGTGCAAAAGAATGGAGCTCACTTAACGCTGACACCTGACACCTTACTTCAGGGCATCTTTTCACAGTAGAGGGAGATTGGCTTCTGGTGTCAAAACCTGTTGCACAACAGATCTTAAAGTCTGTAGCATGATGGTCTGACCACAAGCCAGCCTGTGAGGGCAATGGATGACAGATGAAACTATGACATTTCCCCTACCAAGAGATAAAAAGTTGGCTACTTGCAAGAAGTAGTACAAAAAAAGTGGTCACAGTGGAGATTAATTTAACAAAAAGGTCAAAACATCACCATAACAAATCAATTAAATGCAATTTATTCTTAATCATCACATGATTATATGTTCAGAGGACAGCACACTTGTCTGTACATTTCTAAAATCGGTGCTCCAGAAAGAGGAAGGAGAGAGTGCTCAGGAAGAAATGTGCACTTGTGAGGGTTGTAGAAGAGGAACGGCAATGTGCAGTATATACATCATAGACTGATGAAACCTATCCAGCCATATGAAGGTGATCCAGCGCTTACAATAAAAATATTTTCTCCTACTATGTTTTTGGGTCATCCAGGTGCAATTATTTCTCTAACACACACACACTATATCCATATGACGGTGGGGCCCATAACACCGCATATACATTCACTTACTCATTATTTCCCTGGATTTTCCTCCGACATGAAACCTAGGAGAAAAACGATTTGCTGGAAGGAGACGGGATACCTCTTTTATAAAGACACAATAATTCTCATTTGCTTTTAAGGTATTCCGCTCATTGGTCGATGGACCAACTAGGAATCAGTTGATGGTGATT
Organism: Calotriton arnoldi; assembly: GCA_963921515.1. Classification (NCBI taxonomy): domain Eukaryota; kingdom Metazoa; phylum Chordata; class Amphibia; order Caudata; family Salamandridae; genus Calotriton; species Calotriton arnoldi. Next base: position 201,320 of record CAWUFW010004660.1, on the reverse strand, counting down.
AAGACCAGCTCAATCACAATGAACTCTTTTACAAATCTGAAATTAATCATTATGCTAAAGAAAATCACTGAGTCATTTGTTTAAAGAATAATAAAGTTTATATAAAGTTTTGAATGCAGAAAATTCGGGATTAATTTATTATTCAGATCATTGCGTTTATCATCATTATAAGAATAATTGTAAATTGCATGACACTTTTATTAGACCAAAAATGAGGTTATCATACTAAAGACTCTATAGATCAACCTATCTATCTCTCGGGGAAATCCTAATAATTCTAATATAAATCTTGTCAAATGCTAGTTCTCCTAAAGCGGCATTTCATACTCAACTGGAAAAGGAAAATAACAGCAGCAGCATCAGCTCGTCAGCATCAGCAACCGCAAACTCTCCCATCTACAGCATCTAACTTCTTCAGCATCTCCCGCAGCATCCCGCAGCATTCTAACCCCCTCCCACCAAGAGTAGGTCTTCTTATACCTAATTCTAGCTTACAGCATAAAATGTTTCTTCTTTCATGGCGCGATTCATTCTCATTGGTCCAAAACTCAGGTCCCTATACATTCTAATCAAACTTCCTGGTCTTAACTAGTTCCGTGAGGAATGTCCATGCAAGCATCGTTTCCCACAGTTCATGCACTTGCTCATCCGTTTCGATCAGTCCAAATTGTTTCTTTTTCTGCAACAATTGTATAATAATGTTCTTTCTATTGATTCAACCAGGCTTCTCACGCTTTTTGCTGATCATCTTGGCACACATCTGCTCAGAAGGGTCACAGCAGCCTTGACCATACTTTCATCTCAGCCTCTCGGCATCAGCACGTGATCATCCCTTTGCAACAGCCTCTCTCCTCTATCACATGGTCGCATCCGCTCCTGCGCACTCTAGTAACTCGCGGCCATTTTATATTACTGCTCAGCAGGCCTAAGCGCACTATTTCTAAAGAAAACAAAATGTTATTAAAACAATGAAATATAAACCCTTTAGTTTCCCTCCCGTCTTTCTACGTAGCCCAATTAGGTATTACCTAGCAGAAGCAACATATAAAGCTGTCCCTTACTTACCATCGCTTTATTTTGCAACCACACGTTTTATTCAAAGCACAAAAACATGCATTTTATTATTATTTCAGTACGCAAAATATTATGTTATATTAGAAACGTAAACAACTATTAGTTCATTACTTTGCACATAAAACTGCGTGTTATCCTTTCCCCAGACATACATTGTTGGTTATTTACTTGAACGAACATGTTTATTATTATTATACGAAAATATTAGGAGGTTAAAATTTTTATATTTACCCTGCTCCATCAACTCCCCCTTTGGTGATTTTTAACATCACCACACAAAACCAAGTTATACAATTTTCTCAGACAGCATATATCTTTTATCCATTTGCTTTTGTTAGTTTTATACTTCTGTATCGCTTTCAACTTGTCTCTTTGTTTTCTGGTACAGGTTCTCTTTAATTCTTCTAACTCTATTTCACCTATTCCTCTCTCTCTCTCTTTGTTTATCATATTTTCTTTTTCTAACTTTTTCTGCTTTCTTCGTCTCTTTATACATGTTACTGCAAGTTTCAATACTAATATTATTATTATTATCATGGTTGCTATTATTATAACTTTCCCTATTATTAATCCACTCATTCTTGTTAACCAATTCGTTACAGAAGAAAACCCTTTACCAAGTTTTACCAAAACACTTTCAACCTCCAGTGGTACTAGTTCTTTGTGCAAATTTGTAATATTTGTTATATACTTCTGTATATTTTCGCTTTTATCAGGAATGTAAGTGCAACAATGTTGGACTTTCAGCATTCCACAGACTCCGCCCTCTTTTGCCAAAAGAATGTCAAGGGCAAGACGATTTTGCATCACCATAGCTCTCATGGCAACCATCTCGGTATTTACCATTAAGAACCCTCCAGCAGTATCTGTAGATAAACGATCTACTACTGTGGATAATTTCCGAATTCTGAATGCATTCAAAGATATTCCCACTGCTGGTATCAATGCACCAAAAATATCACCTACTATTTCTGAAAAACTTTCCCTTTTTCTACGTGTAAAGGTATTTATCATTTTGTGTGTTCCTTTTTCTTTTCTATCCACATGAAAAATCTTTGGAAAGACCAGGCCTAAATAACATGATCCATACCAATGGTCCGGCAACCTATAATAAGCCCTATTCCCACAAACATAATAAATCCCTGGAAATATTGGATCTTTTCCCCCTTTGAATCCCCATCCACCTATAATTAGGTAATTGTCATAGCAATTACTGGAACCCACAAAATAATTGTCATATCTTGTCTTATTTCTTCTAATGCACAACCTTCCTTGTTGGGGCCAATCCAGAGTCATAGCTGCATTTATCTTTTTCTTGTCATGATGGTCTTCCTCAAACGCCCAGAGAGGTGTTTTTGTCTCTTCAATTACTTTTCTTTCAAATTTCACTCTTCTTTCCTCGACCATTTCTAGAAATACTTTTTCTTCCTTCTTTAACTCACAGGTAAGGTTGTACCTAAATATATTATCTAATGTTAAAATCTTATCTTCTAAGAAATATTCACCAAAAATCTTTCCCTCTTTTATTTTATTAAGCTCGGGAACTACAGAAACCTTTGCAAAAATCCTATCTACATCAGTGTAATAATATTCTAGTCTGCCTGTTTTATAAAATAAGCTTGCTAATACACTACGGGGCCGATTCCGATCTCGGCCGGTAGGGCTCCGAATCGGATTCGGCTTTACCGGATCCGATTCGGAGCCCTGTTTCCCGACCGAACCGTACACGGGTCCGGCCGAGCGAGTACGATGCGAAATCTCCGACCGACTCGTCCGGGCGTCCCGACCGCTCCGACCGACTCGCTCCCGGCTCGAACCGCTCCGACCGACTCGCTCGGACTCGACTCGCACCGCGCAATGGAGACGTTTCCCGGCCGGGTAAGTACGATGCGCGCCGCGAGCAGTCCGACCGAGCCGCGCCGTCCGGCTCGTAAGAGCTGTCGGAGCCGTACTTTGGGGGTCCGTGTCGGACCCCCCTGTACGCGTAGCCGCGCGAGTCGCACACAGGGGGACCCATGGGTCCCGCTACCTGTGCGTGTACGGCGCGAATCGCTTCGCCGCGTACCCGCTGTAGGGGGCGCCCTTGTCCGACTCGCACCCATTGAGTCAATGGGAGCCCGCGTACGCGTTGTACGACCGGCTCCCATTGACTTCAATGGGAGTCCGACCGAATCGAGTCCGATAACATACGGACGCATCGTACTCGTTCGGTCGGACTGCACGGGTCCGATTCGGTCGGAAATCTCTCCGGGTCCGGCTCGGTCGGAGAAATTTCCGGCCCGAATCGGAATCGACCCCTACATGTTATTCCATACATCAAAGGGAGGTGATGATAAGTCACACCCTCTGCTACAGATGCAGGCAACTGCATATAAACATAACAATCCCTCACATCCATTGTTTCTACGTACTCATACAGTAATTTAGTAAACACATTCTTTGAAAAATCTGTTATTGATTTATCCTTATGTAATTCTGCACTACTCCTTAAAATAACTGGCTCTTGAGTGTTAGCTCCTTTTTCTTTCTCAGTGTTATTAGACTTTTCCACTACAGCTAAACTAATTGGAATAGTTATTGCTAAAACTACCCATACTGTTATTAATAATCCTGTACAAAAACAGCACATTTTGCACCATCTTTTTAAAAACTCACATTTACATTTTCTATCTCTAATATTCTCCATTTTGTACTTGTTTTCTAGAAAATTGTGTCACTACACCTCAGAAATGACTTGCTTGCCACTCTGTACTGTCAGAATTTTTGTCTTTGCTTGGTTCTTTCTTCAATTCTTTCTCAGAATTCTTTCTTTGTCACATCCGGTATAGTTGTCAGTCCAGTGTTTTGTCAAATCCGGTAAACTATCTACAGCAACCACTTCAGGTTTGTTTCTTCAGGTTTGTTGCACTTCACTTTCTCCCATCAGGTTTGTTTGTTCTGGGTTCTTGTGAGTGTTTAATTCTTCTTTGTAACTAGTCAGAGCACGATACAACCATTCAGGTGATCTGTACTTCTGATTCACTTTCTTTATTCTTTTTGTTTTCTGCAAGTGTTTACCACCTTGTTTCCCTTGCTCCTTTTGACTTGTTATTTCATTCACTTGTTCAGCACTTTTTCCATCCAATTTTACTATTCTGTATCTTAATTTTCTTACTTCGTTGGGCCAATTGTCTCCTTTTCTCGGCCTTTTTGCTTCACTCCCTTTTTCCTCTTTTTCTGTTTTTCCAATTTCTTTTTCTTGTCTCTAGTTTTTCATTTCTTTCTTCTCCACTTTCTTCTGATTCTGTTTCAATCTTTTCGTTATTTCCTCTTATTTTGAAACTAATTATTTCGCTTTCAGCTACTTGTGGTTCTTTTCTTATCTTCCTTTGTTCACCTACTTCTGTCCCTCCTCGAGGTTCTTCCGGTTTTGTGTCAGTTTCTCTATCTGCTTCTAAATTTCCCTGTTCTTGTGTTTGACTATCTGACCCTACTGCTCCTCGGGGCTTTTCCGATTTTTCTAACTTTTGGTCTGAAACTCTCCCTTCTTTATCTATTAAAATTATCTTCGAAGGAATTCTACCACCACTTGTACTTGGTTGTTCACTGTCACTGTTTTCTGGCTCAGTTTCTTCTCTTATGCTTTCAAAATTCCACTTTGTCTTTATAATTTCTTCTCCTTCTGACTGTTCTGTATCAGATTCTGAACTGGTATCAGATATTTACAGATGTCGACTTACAGGTCGATCTTCAAATTCTGGAACTTCAGCTATTTCCTCTATTTCTTCTTCTTCTTCTATCGTTTCACTTGTAGTTGGGTCTCCCAGATGTCAACTTACAGGTCGATCTTCAAGTTCTGGCACCCTGTTTGTCTCCTCTTCTCTTTCTGATGCTGAACTGTTGTCTATTATTTCCAGATGCCGACTCACAGGTCGATCTTTAGGTTCTGGAACTCTGATGGTGTGGCTGGCATGAACCCAGTGTTTCACTCCTGCACACTTAACTGCGGTCGTTGTCACTAGGATCACTTGTCGTGGTTCGTCCCAGCAAGGAACCAAACAATTTCTTCTCCTGTGGACTTTTATTCGAACCCAATCTCCTGGATTCAAGTCGTGTGCTGGTTTTCTTTCAAGAGTGGTCGCATCCGGTCCAACCTGATGAAACACAGAACGCACCACATCAGCCAATCCTTTGCAATAATCCAGTACTAGATCATCAGTTATAGTCAGTAGCTTGTTGACAGGTACTTGTGCTTGTCTCATTGCTCGTCCCATGATTATTTCATGTGGACTGAGTCCAGTCTTCCTTTCCGGAATACTTCTGATTGTCATCAGAACCAATGGCAAAGCATCTGGCCATTTCAGTCCTGTAGCTTGACACATTTTTCCTAACCTGTTCTTGATTGTTCCATTTACTTGCTCTACTATTCCAGAAGCCTCTGGTCTGTATGCACAATGCAGTTTTTGTTTAATACTAAGGGCTTCACAAATCAGTTTAACTAATTCGTTTTGGAAATGTGTTCCTCTATCTGTTTCAATCGTGACTGGAAAACCATACCTCGGAATGAATTCTCGCAGCAAAAGTTTTGCTACTGTGATACTGTCATTCCTTCTTGTTGGATATGCCTCCACCCAACGGGAAAACAAACAGACGACCACTAAAACATACCTCAATCTGCTGCAAGGTGGCATTTCTATGAAATCCATCTGCATTCTGGTAAAAGGACCCCCTTCTCTTCCTATTCTTCCTAGACTCACTACTGTCTTCCTTCCTGGATTTAACTGTTGACAAATCAAACATCTTTGACAAAGACTCTCAGCTATGGCTCTGAATTTTGGATTGTACCATGTTTGTCTAAAAAGTCTGATCATTGAATCTCTCCCAATATGGGCTTGCCCATGGTACATCCATGCCATGTCAGAAATCATGCTATCAGGCATAACTGGTCTCTCATCCCTGTAAACCCATACATCAGTTTCTTCATGTTTCCTACATCCTGCTTTTAGCCATGTATCTTTTTCTTCATCTTCTGCAGCCTCTTGTAACTGTCTTACCTCATCCTATGTTTCAATTGAGTTAGTAAAAAGCAATGGACAAGAAATATGCTCTCTCTCGCGGCATTTGTTTAAAGAGACCACATTCTTTGCACAGTACTGTGCCATTTCGTCAGCATATTTGTTGCCAACAGTAATGTAGTCTTCCCCATTTTTATGTGCATTGCACTTCACTACATCAATCTCTTTAGGCAGCTGTATCGCCTCAAGCAACCTTTTCACAAAATCTCCATTCCTTATGGGTGTCCCTGCAGACGTCAAGAAACCCCTTTGTGACCAAATCTGACCATAGTCATGCACGACCCCAAAGCCGTACTGACTGTCAGTCATAATCGTAACCCGTACATTTCTTCCCAACTTACATGCTTGAATCAGAGCTACTAATTCTGCAACTTGGGCAGACCGTACACCTTTCAGACAAGATGCTTCCAATACAGTTGCTACTGTGCAAACTGCATATGCTGCACTTAGAACTCCATCACTCGTTCTCAAACATGAGCCATCCACAAACAGAATATAATCTGATTCTTTCAAAGGCTCATCTCGTATATCAGCTCTTGGTTTAGTACAGTATTCAAGCACATTCAGACAATCGTGATCTACTTCATCCATTTCAATCACATTCTCTTCATCTGGCAATGATGTTGAAGGATTTACATTCATACATCTGTCAATGGTCACATTATCTGCACTCAAAATTACCTTTTCATACCTAGTCAGCCGACTATGTGTCATGTATTGTGTTTTTGTTCTTGTTAAAAGAATTTCCACAGAATGGGGAACATATACTCTCAATGGATACCCCATCACTATGCCTTCACTCTGTTCCAGACTCACACAAGTAGCAGCAACCGCTTTCAAACATCCAGTCAACGCTTTCGCTACGGGGTCTAAAACAGCTGAAAAATATGCAATTGGTCTTTTCATAGTTCCATGTCTCTGCACCAAAACTGAAAATGCACATCCATCTCTTTCACTGCAAAACAGCTCAAAATCTTTCTCATAGTCAGGCATTCCTAATGCTGGAGCCTCACTCAGTTTCTTTTTCAGCTCTTTGAATGCTTTCATTTCTTCATCATTCATTTCAAAAGGATCTTTAACATCCTTCTTTGTCAGTTTCTGCAATGGTTTAGCAATTAGTGAAAAACCGCTTATCCATTGTCGACAATATCCAACCATTCCTAAAAACATTCTTACCTCTCTTTGTGTCATAGGAGCTCTCATTCCTTGAATCATTTTTATTCTCTCTGTCGTTACCTTTCGTACTCCTTTCTCAATTTTATGCCCTAAATACTGGACTTCTTGTTTACAAAACTGCAATTTTGAAGGGGACACTTTATGTCCTCTTTTTGCTAAATGATTCAGCAAAGCAATCATGTCATTGACACAGGCTTCTTTAGTTTTTGATGCCACCAGTAGGTCATCAATATACTGAACCATTACTGACTTTTCTGGCATTCTTAAGTCTTCCAATGATTTCTTTAAGATTTGATTAAAGATTGAGGGACTCTCTGTATACCCTTGAGGAATTCGGCACCATGCCAAAATACGCTCTCCAAACCTAAACGCAAATATTGGCTGGCTATCTGGATGTAATGGAATAGAGAAAAATGCATGACATAAATCAATCACAGTGTACCACTCTGCTTCGCGTGGAATCTGGTATAGAATCACGGCAGGGTTTGGTACTATTGGGCAACAAGGTACAACAATTTTGTTTACCTTTCTTAAATCCTGTACGATTCTATATGTTCCATTTGGCTTTTTCAGTCCCATTATTGGCGAATTACATGGACTGCTCATGATTTCTTTTAGAATTCCTTGTTCAATCATTTTATTTATTACTGGCGTTATTCCTTCAATTATTTCTGGAGTCAATTTATACTGAGGCGTATTTGGGTAACTCGTTCCTTCTTTTACGGAAATTTTTACGGGATCTACTCCTTTCATTAATCCTACATCTTCTCCTGTCAAGTCCCATACTTCTTCTTTTACTGTCCCTTTCAACTCAATTGGGATTTTCTCTGCATCAAATACAGGAAACAAATGATTTACTTCTGGTTCCAAATTTACCATTGTCATTTTATACAGTACATCCTCATCTGGAGTCTGAAATGCAATTCCGTCTGGAGTACAATAAATTGTGCAGTTCATCTTACACAATAAATTGCATCCTAAAAGGTTAACGGGACTACAATCACACACCACAAATCGGTGCATTTCATTAAATGGACCAAGTTTCACCTTTACTAATCTAGTAAGAGGCGTTTCAATTTGCTGATTGGAAACTCCAACCACTTGTATATGTTCACCTGAGAGAGGAAGATTTGGAATTTCCACTGACCTAACAGTAGAACGGGTAGCTCCAGTGTCAACAAGGAATGTTATATTTGCACCATTCACTTCTCCATCCACAAATTGACCTGACTGGTCTACCTCCAGAGTTGCGCCAAGCACGCACTCTCCCCTCTCTTTCAGACACCATCATGAGCTTTCATACGACTCATCCTCACTCTGTCGCAACCAATATTGTGAGATTTCAGCTGCACGTGACAACTGTTTTACCTGTTCTCCTCCGTAGAATCCTGTTTCTGCACTGTACTTCTGTTGATTAGCACTCTTGGGAAGTGGTGGTTGTGGCACCTGACCTTGTTGAGTAACTACCTCACTCTGCACCTGTGAATTTAATGTTTGATTTTCTACATTAGGTTTAGGAGGAAATTTACACTCGTTTCTCCAATGCCCTAACTTTCCGCAATTGTGGCATGGCCACTTTTTCTTTGCCTCATCTATGCTCATTTGTCCTTTTCCTTTACCTATATTAGGTCGGGATTTAAACTGTCCTGTTTCACTGCTAGTATTATTCAATTGAGCTTCTTGCTTCTCTGCAACTTTCACCTGTGCCCACATGGCTTTTTCTTTCAATTTACGCTGTTTACTCTCAATTTCATCACTGCAATACTTAGCATATCTCAAAACATCGTCCACTGTGCTATTCTGCCACCCTATCAAATGCTGCTTAATCCTTTCACTTATCTCCGGTGTTAATCCATACACGAACCTATATACAAAATGACTCATGTCCTTCTCACTTAACGTCTCATAACCACTATACTGTTTGAAAACCAACAACAATCTCTCATAGTACGCATGCACTGATTCTTTGCTTTCCTGTGTTGTTCTGTCTATTTTCACCCAATCTGTTTCTTTTGGTGGAATTTTATTCTTCAAAAAGGTAACTACCTGATCATATTTCCGCATCACTTCTGGACCTGGCGCTCCTGTTTTGGCATCCCTTGGATATTCTACAGTTGGCCAATCAATTGTAATCTTACATTCCGTCCATAAATCAGCAGGCACTACTATGTCAAACAATCCATCTAGATCTATCCACAGCACTTTTGACACTTTAACAAATCTCTCCACTTGTCTGTACCATTCTACTGGTTTCTCTCTCAATTTTGGGAAGTCATTTGTAAATGACAGTATATCCTGTCTGGTCCACGGAACATGCACATAACTACCACCTGGTGTTTCTCTCATTGGGTACTCTCTGGTAACTGGTTCCTTATCTGTCATTGCAAAAGCTAAAGCTGCTTTACCTGTTGTTTTCTCATTCCTCTTTGTCCATCTGTTTCTCCATCTATCCACATCACCCCATTTTCTCAATAAAACAATCAGCTCTTTTATCTGGGTCAGTCTTCCTGATGTGTTCAAATTTTCTATGTCTTTCTCACAAAAATCTACTCTATACGGTTTCTGCAATGTCCTCACTTTCACAAATTCCACTCCTAGTTCACCTGCAATCTCTTCCAATTTGTCATGTAAATTTCTAGCTCTCCATGTAAGACTCTTACACAAAAACATAATCTCATCATCCTGATAATTCTTTAGTTTTTCCGTTCTAATTGTTCCCAAAATCAACTCTTCCATGTCTATGTTTAATCTAATTACATCTAATGGTTTTTCTTCTGGTTCTTTCGCTTTTAGCGCTTTCATCTATTCATTTAACTCTTCTGGAGTCGGACCTACAGGAGTACTTTTTAACTCAATCCAATCACTGGTTCTTTCTGGTGTTCCTGATGCGGACTCTGTCACCATAAGTATTCTTCTAACCTCACTCTCATTTATCGTCAAATTTGTAGGTGGACTTGGTCTACACGTACTCGCCGAATTGTGTGCACCTTCCTTATTCAGTTCCATCCCTTCTCTTTTTCTTTGCATATGTGAATTCATGGGAATCACCAAAGAATGTTCATTTATTTTCTGATTTTCAAAAATTGGCATTACTGGACCTATCGTTACTGGTACAGTTACAGCTTCCATATTCTTTGTCAATTCTCTTATTTTCTCTGTCAATTCTTTTGTCGTTTTTGCTAGTTCAGTTGCATTGTCACTTTCTGTCTCATCATTTTGTGAAATTTTAAATGTTTCTTGTGACCTATTTATTTCATTTCTTCGTTCGGGTTTTTTATTCCTCTCAGTTTCCATTTGCGGTGCATTAGGTGTCACCACTACAGAAGTCTGTTGATATGGAGGTGGGTTTCTGTTTAAAATATCTTCCAGCAATTCGTCATCTGTTTCACTACCACCATACACATACTTTTCTACCACTACATGTTTCTTTTTCTCAGTACACTTCCTCTTTGCTTCTTCCTCAACCGCAATAGCTGGAAACAAACCTACTGCCATGTTAGCATATCTCCAACGCTTTACTCTGTCCTCATGATTTATTCCCCACAATCTTCCTGGTATAAACTCATGATTCTTCAATCCTCTGGATCTCTCTCTTTCATACATCTCATCTTCCCATTCCGCTAAAGCTTCAAACTGTGTTGGTCTAGGTCTAGGTTCTAACATTACCATCTTTTCTCTCAAGTTCCGTAGTACGGCTACATTAAATGAACCATTCTCAGGGAAAGCCAATGCTCCATCATTCTTGGTGTATTTTGTCCAATTCTCTAACCATATGCATGTATGATATCCATATTTCAGCATCATATGTGAAGCTGGTGACTTCGGCGGAGGAATAATTTGTCCCTCTCTAGTCACTACCTTTCTGTCTTTCTTAAAGAAGTTCTTAACTTTCGACATCCAAGACGTTTTCTCCTTTCCATACTCATAGTACGACATGATTCACAACCTTTTTCTCCTACAACAATCAGCAAAATCAACTCTGTTCCCTATGCGTTTATTTCAACCAATGCTAGCGCGACTCACACCAACACTCCAATCACAACGATTTCTGTCTACGGCGCACTTGTCCAATCCCAGCGCGGCTTTTGTCTACGTCACTTCGCTCCTGTTCTCATGTGACTAGCGCACTGTCCAATCCCAGCGCGGCTGTTGTCTACGTCACTTCTGCTCTTGACCCCTCCTTTACAAAATTTATCGGCAATTTCTTTTTCAACAATTCTTGTTAGTTACAACATTTTATCCACATTTCCATTGTCTGATTCACTAAACCGAAAAGATAGCTTTGACCATTCACACAAGAATTCTGTATTTTCCAGTAGGCAGCGCTTACCTCTACCCTACCACAGAACTTTCAGTTACGTCGATAAAGTAGCACTTCCCTCTACCTTACCCTTCTTTCAAGCAAACGATAAACCCGTTTCTCTGGGGATAAAACACATGTGGAGACTATACTGCTCCTGAGAATTAAGGCCAGAGTTTCACAAGAAAACCGATCACTATTTCACTCACACACCTTTTATACGCAAAATGTCCCTAAATAACACAACCTGTGTTATTACCAAATTGAACTCAGACAGTGTAAAATTCCATGCGACTTCTCTTGCCACACGTGTTCCACTTCCTACTTCCCGGAAGCGTGAAAACTTACATATAACATAACGCGACTCAACAAAAAGTGTTAGACATAAAACTTATCAATAATCTATAATCAAAAATCAATAATCACCAAACTAATCTATAGTAACCATAACTCTGCTACCAAGAAATCTGATCCAGCGCTTACAATAAAAATATTTTCTCCTACTATGTTTTTGGGTCATCCAGGTGCAATTATTTCTCTAACACACATACACTATATCCATATGACGGTGGGGCCCATAACACCGCATATACATTCACTTACTCATTTATTTCCCTGGATTTTCCTCCGACATGAAACCTAGGAGAAAAACGATTTGCTGGAAGGAGACGGGATACCTCTTTTATAAAGACACAATAATTCTCATTTGCTTTTAAGGTATTCCGCTCATTGGTCGATGGACCAACTAGTAGGAATCAGTTGATGGTGATTAAGACCAGCTCAATCACAATGAACTCTTTTACCAAATCATGAAATTAATCATTATGCTAAAGAAAATCACTGAGTCATTTGTTTAAAGAATAATAAAGTTTATATAAAGTTTTGAATGCAGAAAATTCGGGATTAATTTATTATTCAGATCATTGCGTTTATCATCATTATAAGAATAATTGTAAATTGCATGACACTTTTATTAGACCAAAAATGAGGTTATCATACTAAAGACTCTATAGATCAACCTATCTATCTCTCGGGGAAATCCTAATAATTCTAATATAAATCTTGTCAAATGCTAGTTCTCCTAAAGCGGCATTTCATACTCAACTGGAAAAGGAAAATAACAGCAGCAGCATCAGCTCGTCAGCATCAGCAACCGCAAACTCTCCCATCTACAGCATCTAACTTCTTCAGCATCTCCCGCAGCATCCCGCAGCATTCTAACCCCCTCCCACCAAGAGTAGGTCTTCTTATACCCTAATTCTAGCTTACAGCATAAAATGTTTCTTCTTTCATGGTGCGATTCATTCTCATTGGTCCAAAACTCAGGTCCCTATACATTCTAATCAAACTTCCTGGTCTTAACTAGTTCCGTGAGGAATGTCCATGCAAGCATCGTTTCCCACAGTTCATGCACTTGCTCATCCGTTTCGATCAGTCCAAATTGTTTCTTTTTCTGCAACAATTGTATAATAATGTTCTTTCTATTGATTCAACCAGGCTTCTCACGCTTCTTGCTGATCATCTTGGCACACATCTGCTCAGAAGGGTCACAGCAGCCTTGACCATACTTTCATCTCAGCCTCTCGGCATCAGCACGTGATCATCCCTTTGCAACAGCCTCTCTCCTCTATCACATGGTCGCATCCGCTCCTGCGCACTCTAGTAACTCGCGGCCATTTTATATTACTGCTCAGCAGGCCTAAGCGCACTATTTCTAAAGAAAACAAAATGTTATTAAAACAATGAAATATAAACCCTTTCGTTTCCCTCCCGTCTTTCTACGTACCCCAATTAGGTATTACCTAGCAGAAGCAACATATAAAGCTGTCCCTTACTTACCATCGCTTTATTTTGCAACCACACGTTTTATTCAAAGCACAAAAACATGCATTTTATTATTATTTCAGTACGCAAAATATTATGTTATATTAGAAACGTAAACAACTATTAGTTCATTACTTTGCACATAAAACTGCGTGTTATCCTTTCCCCAGACATACATTGTTGGTTATTTACTTGAACGAACATGTTTATTATTATTATACGAAAATATTAGGAGGTTACAATTTTTATATTTACCCTGCTCCATCAACTCCCCCTTTGGTGATTTTTAACATCACCACACAAACCCAAGTTATACAATTTTCTCAGACAGCATATATCTTTTATCCATTTGCTTTTGTTAGTTTTATACTTCTGTATCGCTTTCAACTTGTCTCTTTGTTTTCTTGTACAGGTTCTCTTTTATTTCTTCTAACTCTATTTCACCTATTTCTCTCTCTCTCTCTTTGTTTATCATATTTTCTTTTTCTAACTTTTTCTGCTTTCTTCGTCTCTTTATACATGTTACTGCAAGTTTCAATACTAATATTATTATTATTATCATGGTTGCTATTATTATAACTTTCCCTATTATTAATCCACTCATTCTTGTTAACCAATTCGTTACAGAAGAAAACCCTTTACCAAGTTTTCCCAAAACACTTTCAACCTCCAGTGGTACTAGTTCTTTGTGCAAATTTGTAATATTTGTTATATACTTCTGTATATTTTCGCTTTTATCAGGAATGTAAGTGCAACAATGTTGGACTTTCAGCATTCCACAGACTCCGCCCTCTTTTGCCAAAAGAATGTCAAGGGCAAGACGATTTTGCATCACCATAGCTCTCATGGCAACCATCTCGGTATTTACCATTAAGAACCCTCCAGCAGTATCTGTAGATAAACGATCTACTACTGTGGATAATTTCCGAATTCTGAATGCATTCAAAGATATTCCCACTGCTGGTATCAATGCACCAAAAATATCACCTACTATTTCTGAAAAACTTTCCCTTTTTCTACGTGTAAAGGTATTTATCATTTTGTGTGTTCCTTTTTCTTTTCTATCCACATGAAAAATCTTTGGAAAGACCAGGCCTAAATAACATGATCCATACCAATGGTCCGGCAACCTATAATAAGCCCTATTCCCACAAACATAATAAATCCCTGGAAATATTGGATCTTTTCCCCCTTTGAATCCCCATCCACCTATAATTAGGTAATTGTCATAGCAATTACTGGAACCCACAAAATAATTGTCATATCTTGTCTTATTTCTTCTAATGCACAACCTTCCCTGTTGGGGCCAATCCAGAGTCATAGCTGCATTTATCTTTTTCTTGTCATGATGGTCTTCCTCAAACGCCCAGAGAGGTGTTTTTGTCTCTTCAATTACTTTTCTTTCAAATTTCACTCTTCTTTCCTCGACCATTTCTAGAAATACTTTTTCTTCCTTCTTTAACTCACAGGTAAGGTTGTACCTAAATATATTATCTAATGTTAAAATCTTTTCTTCTAAGAAATATTCACCAAAAATCTTTCCCTCTTTTATTTTATTAAGCTCGGGAACTACAGAAACCTTTGCAAAAATCCTATCTACATCAGTGTAATAATATTCTAATCTGCCTGTTTTATAAAATAAGCTTGCTAATACACTACATGTTATTCCATACGTCAAAGGGAGGTGATGATAAGTCACACCCTCTGCTACAGATGCAGGCAACTGCATACAAACATAACAATCCCTTACATCCATTGTTTCTACGTACTCATACAGTAATTTAGTAAACACATTCTTTGAAAAATCTGTTATTGATTTATCCTTATGTAATTCTGCACTACTCCTTAAAATAACTGGCTCTTGAGTGTTAGCTCCTTTTTCTTTCTCAGTGTTATTAGACTTTTCCACTACAGCTAAACTAATTGGAATAGTTATTGCTAAAACTACCCATACTGTTATTAATAATCCTGTACAAAAACAGCACATTTTGCACCATCTTTTTAAAAACTCACATTTACATTTTCTATCTCTAATATTCTCCATTTTGTACTTGTTTTCTAGAAAATTGTGTCACTACACCTCAGAAATGACTTGCTTGCCACTCTGTACTTTCAGAATTTTGTCTTTGCTTGGTTCTTTCTTCAATTCTTTCTCAGAATTCTTTCTTTGTCACATCCGGTATAGTTGTCAGTCCAGTGTTTTGTCAAATCCGGTAAACTATCTACAGCAACCACTTCAGGTTTGTTTCTTCAGGTTTGTTGCACTTCACTTTCTCCCATCAGGTTTCTTTGTTCTGGGTTCTTGTGAGTGTTCAATTCTTCTTTGTAACTAGTCAGAGCACGATACAACCATTCAGGTGATCTGTACTTCTGATTCACTTTCTTTATTCTTTTTGTTTTCTGCAAGTGTTTACCACCTTGTTTCCCTTGCTCCTTTTGACTTGTTATTTCATTCACTTGTTCAGCACTTTTTCCATCCAATTTTACTATTCTGTATCTTAATTTTCTTACTTCGTTGGGCCAATTGTCTCCTTTTCTCTGCCTTTTTGCTTCACTCCCTTTTTCCTCTCTTTCTGTTTTCCAATTTCTTTTTCTTGTCTCTAGTTTTTCATTTCTTTCTTCTCCACTTTCTTCTGATTCTGTTTCAATCTTTTCGTTATTTCCTCTTATTTTGAAACTAATTATTTCGCTTTCAGCTACTTGTGGTTCTTTTCTTATCTTCCTTCGTTCACCTACTTCTGTCCCTCCTCGAGGTTCTTCCGGTTTTGTGTCAGTTTCTCTATCTGCTTCTAAATTTCCCTGTTCTTGTGTTTGACTATCTGTCCCTACTGCTCCTCGGGGCTTTTCCGATTTTTCTAACTTTTGGTCTGAAACTCTCCCTTCTTCATCTATTAAAATTATCTTCGAAGGAATTCTACCACCACTTGTACTTGGTTGTTCACTGTCACTGTTTTCTGGCTCAGTTTCTTCTCTTATGCTTTCAAAATTCCACTTTGTCTTTATAATTTCTTCTCCTTCTGACTGTTCTGTATCAGATTCTGAACTGGTATCAGATATTTCCAGATGTCGACTTACAGGTCGATCTTCAAATTCTGGAACTTCAGCTATTTCCTCTATTTCTTCTTCTTCTTCTATCGTTTCACTTGTAGTTGGGTCTCCCAGATGTCGACTTACAGGTCGATCTTCAAGTTCTGGCACCCTGTTTGTCTCCTCTTCTCTTTCTGATGCTGAACTGTTGTCTATTATTTCCAGATGCCGACTCACAGGTCGATCTTTAGGTTCTGGAACTCTGATGGTGTGGCTGGCATGAACCCAGTGTTTCACTCCTGCACACTTAACTGCGGTCGTTGTCACTAGGATCACTTGTCGTGGTTCGTCCCAGCGAGGAACCAAACAATTTCTTCTCCGGTGGACTTTTATTCGAACCCAATCTCCTGGATTCAAGTCGTGTGCTGGTTTTCTTTCAAGAGTGGTCGCATCCGGTCCAACCTGATGAAACACAGAACGCACCACATCAGCCAATCCTTTGCAATAATCCAGTACTAGATCATCAGTTATAGTCAGTAGCTTGTTGACAGGTACTTGTGCTTGTCTCATTGCTCGTCCCATGATTATTTCATGTGGACTGAGTCCAGTCTTCCTTTCCGGAATACTTCTGATTGTCATCAGAACCAATGGCAAAGCATCTGGCCATTTCAGTCCTGTAGCTTGACACATTTTTCCTAACCTGTTCTTGATTGTTCCATTTACTTGCTCTACTATTCCAGAAGCCTCTGGTCTGTATGCACAATGCAGTTTTTGTTTAATACTAAGGGCTTCACAAATCAGTTTAACTAATTCGTTTTGGAAATGTGTTCCTCTATCTGTTTCAATCGTGACTGGAAAACCATACCTCGGAATGAATTCTCGCAGCAAAAGTTTTGCTACTGTGATACTGTCATTCCTTCTTGTTGGATATGCCTCCACCCAACGGGAAAACAAACAGACGACCACTAAAACATACCTCAATCTGCTGCAAGGTGGCATTTCTATGAAATCCATCTGCATTCTGGTAAAAGGACCCCCTTCTCTTCCTATTCTTCCTAGACTCACTACTGTCTTCCTTCCTGGATTTAACTGTTGACAAATCAGACATCTTTGACAAAGACTCTCAGCTATGGCTCTGAATTTTGGATTGTACCATGTTTGTCTAAAAAGTCTGATCATTGAATCTCTCCCAATATGGGCTTGCCCATGGTACATCCGTGCCATGTCAGAAATCATGCTATCAGGCATAACTGGTCTCTCATCCCTGTAAACCCATACATCAGTTTCTTCATGTTTCCTACATCCTGCTTTTAGCCATGTATCTTTTTCTTCATCTTCTGCAGCCTCTTGTAACTGTCTTACCTCATCCCATGTTTCAATTGAGTTAGTAAAAAGCAATGGACAAGAAATATGCTCTCTCTCGCGGCATTTGTTTAAAGAGACCACATTCTTTGCACAGTACTGTGCCATTTCGTCAGCATATTTGTTGCCAACAGTAATGTAGTCTTCCCCATTTTTATGTGCATTGCACTTCACTACAGCAATCTCTTTAGGCAGCTGTATCGCCTCAAGCAACCTTTTCACAAAATCTCCATTCCTTATGGGTGTCCCTGCAGACGTCAAGAAACCCCTTTGTGACCAAATCTGACCAAAGTCATGCACGACCCCAAAGCCGTACTGACTGTCAGTCATAATCGTAACCAGTACATTTCTTCCCAACTTACATGCTTGAATCAGAGCTACTAATTCTGCAACTTGGGCAGACCGTACACCTTTCAGACAAGATGCTTCCAATACAGTTGCTACTGTGCAAACTGCATATGCTGCACTTAGAACTCCATCACTCGTTCTCAAACATGAGCCATCCACAAACAGAATATAATCTGATTCTTTCAAAGGCTCATCTCGTATATCAGCTCTTGGTTTAGTACAGTATTCGAGCACATTCAGACAATCGTGATCTACTTCATCCATTTCAATCACATTCTCTTCATCTGGCAATGATGTTGAAGGATTTACATTCATACATCTGTCAATGGTCACATTATCTGCACTCAAAATTACCTTTTCATACCTAGTCAGCCGACTATGTGTCATGTATTGTGTTTTTGTTCTTGTTAAAAGAATTTCCACAGAATGGGGAACATACACTCTCAATGGATACCCCATCACTATGCCTTCACTCTGTTCCAGACTCACACAAGTAGCAGCAACCGCTTTCAAACATCCAGGCAACGCTTTCGCTACGGGGTCTAAAACAGCTGAAAAATATGCAATTGGTCTTTTCATAGTTCCATGTCTCTGCACCAAAACTGAAAATGCACATCCATCTCTTTCACTGCAAAACAGCTCAAAATCTTTCTCATAGTCAGGCATTCCTAATGCTGGAGCCTCACACAGTTTCTTTTTCAGCTCTTTGAATGCTTTCATTTCTTCATCATTCATTTCAAAAGGATCTTTAACATCCTTCTTTGTCAGTTTCTGCAATGGTTTAGCAATTAGTGAAAAACCGCTTATCCATTGTCGACAATATCCAACCATTCCCAAAAACATTCTTACCTCTCTTTGTGTCATTGGAGCTCTCATTCCTTGAATCATTTTTATTCTCTCTGTCGTTACCTTTCGTACTCCTTTCTCAATTTTATGCCCTAAATACTGGACTTCTTGTTTACAAAACTGCAATTTTGAAGGGGACACTTTATGTCCTCTTTTTGCTAAATGATTCAGCAAAGCAATCGTGTCATTGACACAGGCTTCTTTTGTTTTTGATGCCACCAGTAGGTCATCAATATACTGAACCATTACTGACTTTTCTGGCATTCTTAAGTCTTCCAATGATTTCTTTAAGATCTGATTAAAGATTGAGGGACTCTCTGTATACCCTTGAGGAATTCGGCACCATGCCAAAATACGCTCTCCAAACCTAAACGCAAATATTGGCTGGCTATCTGGATGTAATGGAATAGAGAAAAATGCATGACATAAATCAATCACAGTGTACCACTCTGCTTCGCGTGGAATCTGGTATAGAATCACGGCAGGGTTTGGTACTATTGGGCAACAAGGTACAACAATTTTGTTTACCTTTCTTAAATCCTGTACGATTCTATATGTTCCATTTGGCTTTTTCAGTCCCATTATTGGCGAATTACATGGACTGCTCATGATTTCTTTTAGAATTCCTTGTTCAATCATTTTATTTATTACTGGCGTTATTCCTTCAATTATTTCTGGAGTCAATTTATACTGAGGCGTATTTGGGTAACTCGTTCCTTCTTTTACGGAAATTTTTACGGGATCTACTCCTTTCATTAATCCTACATCTTCTCCTGTCAAGTCCCATACTTCTTCTTTTACTGTCCCTTTCAACTCAATTGGGATTTTCTCTGCATCAAATACAGGAAACAAATGATTTACTTCTGGTTCCAAATTTACCATTGTCATTTTATACAGTACATCCTCATCTGGAGTCTGAAATGCAATTCCGTCTGGAGTACAATAAATTGTGCAGTTCATCTTACACAATAAATCGCGTCCTAAAAGGTTAACGGGACTACAATCACACACCACAAATCGGTGCATTTCATTAAATGGACCAATTTTCACCTTTACTAATCTAGTAAGAGGCGTTTCAATTTGCTGATTGGAAACTCCAACCACTTGTATATGTTCACCTGAGAGAGGAAGATTTGGAATTTCCACTGACCTAACAGTAGAACGGGTAGCTCCAGTGTCAACAAGGAATGTTATATTTGCACCATTCACTTCTCCATCCACAAATGGACCTGACTGGTCTACCTCTAGAGTTGCGCCAAGCACGCACTCTCCCCTCTCTTTCAGACACCGTCATGAGCTTTCATACGACTCATCCTCACTCTGTCGTAACCAATATTGTGAGATTTCAGCTGCACGTGACAACTGTTTTACCTGTTCTCCTCCGTAGAATCCTGTTTCTGCACTGTACTTCTGTTGATTAGCACTCTTGGGAAGTGGTGGTTGTGGCACCTGACCTTGTTGAGTAACTACCTCACTCTGCACCTGTGAATTTAATGTTTGATTTTCTACATTAGGTTTAGGAGGAAATTTACACTCGTTTCTCCAATGCCCTAACTTTCCGCAATTGTGGCATGGCCACTTTTTCTTTGCCTCATCTATGCTCATTTGTCCTTTTCCTTTACCTATATTAGGTCGGGATTTAAACTGTCCTGTTTCACTGCTAGTATTATTCAATTGAGCTTCTTGCTTCTCTGCAACTTTCACCTGTGCCCACATGGCTTTTTCTTTCAATTTACGCTGTTTACTCTCAATTTCATCACTGCAATACTTAGCATATCTCAAAACATCGTCCACTGTGCTATTCTGCCACCCTATCAAATGCTGCTTAATCCTTTCACTTATCTCCGGTGTTAATCCATACACGAACCTATATACAAAATGACTCATGTCCTTCTCACTTAACGTCTCATAACCACTATACTGTTTGAAAACCAACAACAATCTCTCATAGTACGCATGCACTGATTCTTTGCTTTCCTGTGTTGTTCTGTCTATTTTCACCCAATCTGTTTCTTTTGGTGGAATTTTATTCTTCAAAAAGGTAACTACCTGATCATATTTCCGCATCACTTCTGGACCTGGCGCTCCTGTTTTGGCATCCCTTGGATATTCTACAGTTGGCCAATCAATTGTAATCTTACATTCCGTCCATAAATCAGCAGGCACTACTATGTCAAACAATCCATCTAGATCTATCCACAGCACTTTTGACACTTTAACAAATCTCTCCACTTGTCTGTACCATTCTACTGGTTTCTCTCTCAATTTTGGGAAGTCATTTGTAAATGACAGTATATCCTGTCTGGTCCACGGAACATGCACATAACTACCACCTGGTGTTTCTCTCATTGGGTACTCTCTGGTAACTGGTTCCTTATCTGTCATTGCAAAAGCTAAAGCTGCTTTATCTGTTGTTTTCTCATTCCTCTTTGTCCATCTGTTTCTCCATCTATCCACATCACCCCATTTTCTCAATAAAACAATCAGCTCTTTTATCTGGGTCAGTCTTCCTGATGTGTTCAAATTTTCTATGTCTTTCTCACAAAAATCTACTCTATACGGTTTCTGCAATGTCCTCACTTTCACAAATTCCACTCCTAGTTCACCTGCAATCTCTTCCAATTTGTCATGTAAATTTCTAGCTCTCCATGTAAGACTCTTACACAAAAACATAATCTCATCATCCTGATAATTCTTTAGTTTTTCCGTTCCAATTGTTCCCAAAATCAACTCTTCCATGTCTATTTTTAATCTAATTACATCTAATGGTTTTTCTTCTGGTTCTTTCACTTTTAGCGCTTTCATCTATTCATTTAACTCTTCTGGAGTCGGACCTACAGGTGTACTATTTAACTCAATCCAATCACTGGTTCTTTCTGGTGTTCCTGATGCGGACTCTGTCACCATAAGTATTCTTCTAACCTCACTCTCATTTATCGTCAAATTTGTAGGTGGACTTGGTCTACACGTACTCGCCGAATTGTGTGCACCTTCCTTATTCAGTTCCATCCCTTCTCTTTTTCTTTGCATATGTGAATTCATGGGAATCACCAAAGAATGTTCATTTATTTTCTGATTTTCAAAAATTGGCATTACTGGACCTATCGTTACTGGTACAGTTACAGCTTCCATATTCTTTGTCAATTCTCTTATTTTCTCTGTCAATTCTTTTGTCGTTTTTGCTAGTTCAGTTGCATTGTCACTTTCTGTCTCATCATTTTGTGAAATTTTAAATGTTTCTTGTGACCTATTTATTTCATTTCTTCGTTCGGGTTTTTTATTCCTCTCAGTTTCCATTTGCGGTGCATTAGGTGTCACCACTACAGAAGTCTGTTGATATGGAGGTAGGATTTCTGTTTAAAATATCTTCCAGCAATTCGTCATCTGTTTCACTACCACCATACACATACTTTTCTACCACTACATGTTTCTTTTTCTCAGTACACTTCCTCTTTGCTTCTTCCTCAACCGCAATAGCTGGAAACAAACCTCCTGCCATGTTAGCGTATCTCCAACGCTTTACTCTGTCCTCATGATTTATTCCCCACAATCTTCCTGGTATAAACTCATGATTCTTCAATCCTCTGGATCTCTCTCTTTCATACATCTCATCTTCCCATTCCGCTAAAGCTTCAAACTGTGTTGGTCTAGGTCTAGGTTCTAACATTACCATCTTTTCTCTCAAGTTCCGTAATACAGCTACATTAAATGAACCATTCTCAGGGAAAGCCAATGCTCCATCATTCTTGGTGTATTTTGTCCAATTCTCTAACCAAATGCATGTATGATATCCATATTTCAGCATCATATGTGAAGCTGGTGACTTCGGCGGAGGAATAATTTGTCCCTCTCTAGTCACTACCTTTTTGTCTTTCTTAAAGAAGTTCTTAACTTTCGACATCCAAGACGTTTTCTCCTTTCCATACTCATAGTACGACATGATTCACAACCTTTCTCTCCTACAACAATCAGCAAAATCAACTCTGTTCCCTATGCGTTTATTTCAACCAATGCTAGCGCGACTCACACCAACGCTCCAATCACAACGATTTCTGTCTACGGCGCACTTGTCCAATCCCAGCGCGGCTTTTGTCTACGTCACTTCGCTCCTGTTCTCATGTGACTAGCGCACTGTCCAATCCCAGCGCGGCTGTTGTCTACGTCACTTCTGCTCTTGACCCCTCCTTTACAAAATTTATCGGCAATTTCTTTTTCAACAATTCTTGTTAGTTACAACATTTTATCCACATTTCCATTGTCTGATTCACTAAACCGAAAAGATAGCTTTGACCATTCACACAAGAATTCTGTATTTTCCAGTAGGCAGCGCTTATCTCTACCCTACCACAGAACTTTCAGTTACGTCGATAAAGTAGCACTTCCCTCTACCTTACCCTTCTTTCAAGCAAACGATAAACCCGTTTCTCTGGGGATAAAACACATGTGGAGACTATACTGCTCCTGAGAATTAAGGCCAGAGTTTCACAAGAAAACCGATCACTATTTCACTCACACACCTTTTATATGCAAAATGTCCCTAAATAACACAACCTGTGTTATTACCAAATTGAACTCAGACGGTGTAAAATTCCATGCGACTTCTCTTGCCACACGTGTTCCACTTCCTACTTCCCGGAAGCGTGAAAACTTACATATAACATAACGCGACTCAACAAAAAGTGTTAGACATAAAACTTATCAATAATCTATAATCAAAAATCAATAATCACCAAACTAATCTATAGTAACCATAACTCTGCTACCAAGAAATCTGATCCAGCGCTTACAATAAAAATATTTTCTCCTACTATGTTTTTGGGTCATCCAGGTGCAATTATTTCTCTAACACACATACACTATATCCATATGACGGTGGGGCCCATAACACCGCATATACATTCACTTACTCATTTATTTCCCTGGATTTTCCTCCGACATGAAACCTAGGAGAAAAACGATTTGCTGGAAGGAGACGGGATACCTCTTTTATAAAGACACAATAATTCTCATTTGCTTTTAAGGTATTCCGCTCATTGGTCGATGGACCAACTAGTAGGAATCAGTTTATGGTGATTAAGACCAGCTCAATCACAATGAACTCTTTTACAAATCTGAAATTAATCATTATGCTAAAGAAAATCACTGAGTCATTTGTTTAAAGAATAATAAAGTTTATATAAAGTTTTGAATGCAGAAAATTCGGGATTAATTTATTATTCAGATCATTGCGTTTATCATCATTATAAGAATAATTGTAAATTGCATGACACTTTTATTAGACCAAAAATGAGGTTATCATACTAAAGACTGTATAGATCAACCTATCTATCTCTCGGGAAATCCTAATAATTCTAATATAAATCTTGTCAAATGCTAGTTCTCCTAAAGCGGCATTTCATACTCAACTGGAAAAGGAAAATAACAGCAGCAGCATCAGCTCGTCAGCATCAGCAACCGCAAACTCTCCCATCTACAGCATCTAACTTCTTCAGCATCTCCCGCAGCATCCCGCAGCATTCTAACCCCCTCCCACCAAGAGTAGGTCTTCTTATACCCTAATTCTAGCTTACAGCATAAAATGTTTCTTCTTTCATGGCGCGATTCATTCTCATTGGTCCAAAACTCAGGTCCCTATACATTCTAATCAAACTTCCTGGTCTTAACTAGTTCCGTGAGGAATGTCCATGCAAGCATCGTTTCCCACAGTTCATGCACTTGCTCATCCGTTTCGATCAGTCCAAATTGTTTCTTTTTCTGCAACAATTGTATAATAATGTTCTTTCTATTGATTCAACCAGGCTTCTCACGCTTCTTGCTGATCATCTTGGCACACATCTGCTCAGAAGGGTCACAGCAGCCTTGACCATACTTTCATCTCAGCCTCTCGGCATCAGCACGTGATCATCCCTTTGCAACAGCCTCTCTCCTCTATCACATGGTCGCATCCGCTCCTGCGCACTCTAGTAACTCGCGGCCATTTTATATTACTGCTCAGCAGGCCTAAGTGCACTATTTCTAAAGAAAACAAAATGTTATTAAAACAATGAAATATAAACCCTTTCGTTTCCCTCCCGTCTTTCTACGTACCCCAATTAGGTATTACCTAGCAGAAGCAACATATAAAGCTGTCCCTTACTTACCATCGCTTTATTTTGCAACAACACGTTTTATTCAAAGCACAAAAACATGCATTTTATTATTATTTCAGTACGCAAAATATTATGTTATATTAGAAACGTAAACAACTATTAGTTCATTACTTTGCACATAAAACTGCGTGTTATCCTTTCCCCAGACATACATTGTTGGTTATTTACTTGAACGAACATGTTTATTATTATTATACGAAAATATTAGGAGGTTAAAATTTTTATATTTACCCTGCTCCATCAAAGGCAAAGCTATACAAGACAGCATAGCATCTTAATGACACAGATAATTCATTTCTGTTGTCTGTGCTTGAAAAAACAAAAAGGACCGTCGACGTTTTCGACCCACCTTGTAAGATGTAGGTTGATTGTTCCTTAGACTGGGGTCTTCATCAGGACAAACGAGAGACACCTAGGAACAATGTGATCGGTTCTTATTAGTCCGGTGATGGAGAGTACGAATTTTATTGTTATTGAGCGATAACAATGAATGTTTACCAATTAAATCCAGCTAGATCAATCAGGTGGTAATCTTTCAAAATGGTAGGCCCGTGCATCAGAGGGGCGAGTGGGGATGACTCACACTGTGCTGAAAGCGAAATGAAGCATGTGTCAACTTGTGGCTGCCTGAAACGATAAACACGTGATCAGGGCTGTGACTTGTGTCGGTATGTACAGATGAACAAAGCAGTGAAAATCCATCAAGCACTCAATTACAGGTAAAAATAGTAGACCGCAACATACCTCTGTGTATTGAAGTGGTAATTGAATCAATTAATTCTAAACAAGAGGCAAAAGAAGGGAAAGTGTTAATCACCAGTACGGCAATGGCCAGATCAAATTAAATTCCAAGGAGAAAGAAAAATGCACGCTCTAACTTACCCGTCTGCTCTGTCCGAAAGAATCCCGACGGGCCCGGGAAGAGCTGCACTTAAAACGCGTTCAGAAGCGTGCACGCATTGGTGGCATCCAATTCATTTAAGCCATCACGAACAGTGTCCATGGAGTGCATCCATTTGCATTCACGAATATTAAGGACTGAATTAATGTCACCACCCTGACGCCAAGCGTAACCTTCTCTAGTTCCACCCATTTGACGGTTTCAGGTTGATGGACTAGTGCCTGAAAATGTTCCACTAGGGGTGCCCCCACAGTGCCACACCTGATCCTACTACAATGTTGGAGGATGCGTGCCTTAACTTTCTGACGTGTCTGCCCTATGTACATCTGGCAGACACGTCAGAACATGCACTCCATGGACACTGTTCGTGATGGATTAAATGAATTGGATGCCACCAATGCTCAATTATCTTGTTTAAACAATGAATGAACATTATGTACACAAAATATGTATATAACGGTATCTGCATGCTTAATTTCATACATTGTGCTGCATTTGTGCACATATGTTACAATGTGTCAGTATTGTTTACAAGATTCTCTAATTTTGCACCCGACGCAGTTCACCTTTTTGTATAATTTCTGTGGCAACCGCACCCATGTTAAGGACTGACTAGATTATGATGCTTTACGTTACCTTCAGTGAATCATCCAGCAGTTGTATGTAAACATGGTCTCTCCTGTCCTCTCTGTGGTGACGTTGCGCTCGCAATTGGGGATTCCATTGAGATATATTGCCTCTCCACTTGGTGGGTCCCGTACTACCTGTGATATACATTATTAGCCATTATGTGAGGAACATGTCATTTTCTTGTTCTTTAGCTCGCGTCACGGCGAGACTTTATGAAGCATTATGTCTAGTAATGGAGCGTTTAACTCGGCTGGGTCATTCGTAATTTACCAATTTATTTCACACAATACGCACTTCCCCTCATATCATCTTTGGGATATATAAATTATTTTTGTATGTATTTTTAAAGCATTACCATCATGCCACTATGACTGAGGCCACCAGTCATTCTTCTCCATGGAACCATTAGCCGTTTTCTTTGAACCAAACGGACCCGGCTGGGTTCGGTTTTTATTATCATGGCATATTTTAATCACTTAGCCTGCTGGAAGTCTACGTAATCCAGAGCCTCAAACCGACCCGGCTGGGTTCGGTTTGCAACATCATGTTTTCTCTATGCCCCACGATTTCCTTTGAAGTCATGGATTCGCTTACCATGTTTCAGAATCAACCGACCCAGACAGGTTGGGTTGATTCTGTCATTCGTGATCAGCCACGGTCCGTACAGGTAACAACGGTGGGGCGTTGGGGCCGGGTAAGGGGGGTATTTCGAGGGACAATGCAGAGGGAAAATTAAATAAATAATTAATTTTCCCTCAGCATCGTCCATCGAAATCCCCCTAACCCGGCCCCACCGCCCCACCGCTGTTACCTGCACGGACCGCGGCTGTTCGTGACACAGGCTGCTTTCAAGCGTGCCTGCATTCAGCGGCTGACCTGACAGCGTGCCGCGCATGCACGCTTCTGAACGCATTTTAAGCGGCAGCTCTTCTCTGGCCCGTCTGCCAGTTTCAGGATTCTTTCGGACGGAGCAGACGGGAAAGTTAGAGCGCGCATTTTTCTTTCTCCTTGGAATTTAATTTGACCTGGCCATCGCCGTACTGGTGATTAACACTTCCCCTTCTTTTGCCTCTCGTTTAGAATGAATTGATTCAATCACCGCTTCAATACACAGAGGTATGTTGCGGGCTACTATTTTTACCTGTAAATGATTGCTTGATGGCTTTTCGCTACTTTGTTCATCTGTACATACCGACATGAGTCACAGCCCTGATCTCGTGTTTATCATTTCAGGCAGCCACAAGGTCGCAGAACATACTGGATTTCTAGCAAATCCAGGTTTGGACAAAGTGAGTGTTTGGTGGCCGTAATGCACCTTTTAGATTATCCTTCAGTTCCTCTATTTATATGACTATTTACACGCCTCTTTATTTGTTTAGGAGGATTTTGGTAATTCATTGCCTGGGATGACATTTAAAATCCCCTACTGGGCCATTGGCTACGTTGGAGTCTAACTCAATCCACATCTTTCAACATGTTTTATCACCTTGGATCCCACTGAGGATCCTACAAGATTTGTCTAGATACAGTATTTTACCATGAAGTAAGTGGCATTATTTTCTACGGTCAGGAAGTAATTTTCCCTTTCCCTCTTAGCACTAATGTTGACACATGCTTCATTTCGCTTTCAGCACAGTGTGAGTCATCCCCACTCGCCCCTCTGACGCAAGAGCCTACGGGCCTACCATTTTGAAAGATTACCGCCTTATTGATCTAGCTGGATTTAATTGGTAAACATTCATTGTTATCGCTCAATAACAATAACAATTCGGACTCTCCATCACCCGACTATTAGGAACCAATCACATTGTTCCTAGGTGTCTCTCTTTTGTCCTGATGAAGACCCCAGGCTAGGGAAGAATCAACCTACATCTTACAAGGGGGTCGAAAACGTCGACGGTCCTTTTTGTTTTTTCAAGCACAGACAACAGAAATTAATTATCTGTGTCATTAAGATGCTATGCTGTCTTGGATAGATTTGCCTTCATATGGCTAGATAAGTTTCATCAGTCTATGATGTATATACTGCACATTGCCTTACCTCTTCTACAACACTCACAAGCGCACATTTCTTCCTGAGCCCTCTCTCCTTCCTCTTTCTGGAGCACCAATTTTAGAAATGTACAGACAAGTGTGCTGTCCTCTGAACATATAATCATGTGATGATTAAGAATAAATTGCATTTAATTGATTTGTTATGGTGATGTTTTGACTTTTTTGTTAAATTAATCTCCACTGTGACCACTTTTTTTGTACTGCACCTTACCCGGGTCCGGTGGTTTCTCGGGTTACCCCATTGTTCTATAACTCACTTGCAAGAAGTGACACAGATTCTTGGAATAGTATTCTATCTGTATTTGTGGAGCGTGCTTGTCACCCCGAGGAGCATCCAGGAGCTGTGTGAGGAGGAGCTACTCGAACACCCAGGTCTTGAGTCCAGAAATCAACGAGGGAGGTAGAGGTTTGGAGGTGGATGGGGAGGTCGTTCCATGCTTTGGCTGCAAGGTGAGAGAAGGAGTGACCTCCAGCTTGGGTACGATGGATGTGGGGGACGGTGGTGAGGGCCAAGGAGGCTGAACACAGGTGTCTGTTGGGCTGGTGGAAGGTCAGGTGGTAGTTAATGTATTCCGGTCCAGTGCTGTGGGGGCTTTGTAGGCGTGTATGAGCAGCTTGAAAAGGCATCTCTTCTTGATGGGGAGCCAGTGCAGGCTGTGGAGATGGGGGGGGGGTGATGTGAGGATGATTCTAGCTGCTGCGTTCTGGATTGTTTGGAGGCACTTGAGCAGGAGGGTGGGGGTTCCAGGGTAGAGGGTGTTCCCGTAGTCAAGTCGACTGGTGATGAGGGATTGTGTGACGGTTCTTCTGGTGCCCGTTGGGATCCATCTGAAGATTTTTACGGAGCATTCTGAGGGTGTTGAAGCAAGTGAAGACAATCGAGTTGACCTGACAGTATCAAGATTGCACTGGGTCCCACTGCATCCAGGTAGCGGTTAATATCTCAAAGTGTTATTGGTTCAGACACAACTGCTTATGTCCTCAGCCTTATCTGCATCCTCATCTCCAGGAACCGGCATTATCTTTATCTACAGCCCAGTGTACCATAGTGTCCATGATGCGAGGAGATGAAACATCTTCAGTCACATCCGCTGCACTGAGCTCAACTACTGACATCATTCTTACACTCAGCAAAGACCACTATCTCACCCTCATTGCTACTCAAGTACTCATCGGGCCTGATTCACAGAACTAACTTACGTCAAAAACGTAAAGTTAGTACTTTTTGGTATTCACAGAATACACTTACTCATTTTGGTATTCACAGAATGAACTTACTCATTTCGGTATTCACAGAAGTTAGTAGTCCTAACTTTAGGACTCCTAAATGCCTTCTGTGAATACCGAAAAGTCTTAAAGTTAGGATTTTTCTCAGTTTAGGAGTAGTAAAGTTAGGACTCCTAACTTTAGGACTCTAAATGCCTTCTGTGAATACCGAAAGTCTTAAAGTTAGGATTTTTCTCAGTTTAGGACTCCTAACTTTACTACTCCTAAACTGAGAAAATCCTAACTTTAAGACTTTCGGTATTCACAGAAGGCATTTAGCTAAAGTTAGGACTACTAACTTCTGTGAATACCGAAATGAGTAAGTTCATTCTGTGAATACCAAAATGAGTAAGTGTATTCTGTGAATACCAAAAAGTACTAACTTTACGTTTTTGACGTAAGTTAGTTCTGTGAATCAGGCCCATCATGTTCCTTGTGGCGTTGATGGAGTTGATTCACTAGTGCCTCTGTCTGAGGCTCCCACAGTGCCACACATGTACTCATCATGTCTTTAGGGAGGATGAAAAACTTCTTAACCTGATGGTCCCTCTTGCTTTGAAGGCAGAGCTGCCTCCTTTGTCCTGTGTCACCAGGGCTTTACTTGGGTGTTGCACTTGGACTTTGTTCACTAGTGCATCTGGCTGAGGTTTCCTCATTGCCGTGCAAGTACTCAGCATGTTGTTTCCTGGGGGTTGAAAGGTCGCCTTGACCGGACAGCCCATCTTACTTTGAAAGCAGCCCTGTCCATATTGTCCTTTGGAACTGGTGCTTTCTTGAGTTTGCACCAGGGGTTGATTCATTAATTCCTCATTCGGATGTTCCCTCAGTTGCTCAAATACTCATCATGTTCCTTGTGGCTCTGAAGGAATCCTTGGCCTAATGGACCTTCTTACTTTCAAGGCAGCTCCCCCCACCCATTGTCCCGTGGCACTGGTGCTTCACTTGATTGTTACAGCTGGGGATGGTTCACTAGTGCCTCAGTCTGAAACTCCCTCAATGCTACTCAAGTACTCATGTTCCTTGGGGCATTGAAAGACTCCTTTACCTGATGGCCCCTCCTACTTTGAAAGCACCACCACCACCATTCTCCTGTGGCACTGTTGCTTCGCTTGGGTGTTGCACCTGGGGTTGGTTCACTAGTGCCTCTTTCTGAGGATCCCCTTGTGCTTCCTGGAGGTGAAGAAGTCACCAACCCATTGAAAAACAACATCTAGTGGGAAAACACAAGGAGCTCTGACCTCTATACAATGCCACCTTACACTACAGTCATGTGCCAAAGTCTTGTGCTAAACCATCAGTAGGCCGATGCAACTTGTTCATTTTGCACAGTCATAGCGCTGATCATTAGATGGCACACCTACATGTGATGCTGTCAGCTACGGCAGCCTTGCACATGTTGCATCTTTGTGTTCCTTTCACAGCAGCCGCGGTCCTTACAGGTAACAGCGATGGGGCCATTTAAGGGGGGATTTCGAGGGACGATGCCGAGGGAAAATTAAATAAATAATTAATTTTCCCTCGGCATTGTCCCTCGAAATACCCCCTTACCTGGCCCTACCACCCCACCGCTGTTACCTGCACGGACCGCGGCTTTTTCACAGTGATGTCTCTAGAGTTTTACGGATGGGACACACAAGACAGACAGACAGACAGACAGACAGACAGACAGACAGACAGATAGATAGATAGATAGATAGATAGATAGATAGATAGATAGATAGACAGACAGATAGACAGACAGATAGACAGATAGATAGATAATACACAGTGGCTGTCGCCACTGTGTAGTTATAGTTAGTACCAGGCTTCCATAGGAAATGGATTTTTGGTTTACTAATAACTGTGGCGCCGGTTGACGAATCTTCACAAAACTTCAAAAATAAATGGTTCATCCAGCTCAGTTTTGGGGTGATCTGTCAAGTAGGGGCCGAGGAAAAAGGGTGGTCCCAAAATGCAATTTGCCCATGCAATTTCCATACAGAATTTTAGACGGTGCTACCGCCAAAACAGCTGAATGTAATTACACCACATTTGGCTGAAAGCTAGATCTTTACCCAGAAAACGTGCTTTTTGGGACTTGGTGTAAATCCATTCAGTGGTTTTCGAGAAAGTATGGTTCAAAATCTTTAGAAATCTGGACCGTTTGGCTTAAATTAAAAAATGTCAAGCCTCCTGATTAGCTGGGGGGGCTTTTTCAGAGAGAGCGCTTTGACTGGCCTGCAGCAACATGAAAAGGAATGTTGGGGTGGCCATTACAGGGCTCAGGGGCTTGGTCCCCTGTCCTGAAAAGGTTTTTGAAAAAGGACATAAGAGGGCAGGGTAAGGATAACCTGACCTCCTAAAACGTTCGGGCCATCCCAGAGTTACCCCCCCCCCCGGACACAAAATTTAGAAAAGTCTGTGGGGTTGCCACTATCCCACAGAACTCCCAAGGGAGTCCTGAGAGAGGCTCCAATCACTATAGAGAGACTGGGAAAATGAAGTCCAAAATAAAATGTGGTGTGGGTGTCCGAGGGGAGTTGGCCACCCACAGTGGGGGCAGGGCCAAACTCCACACCATGCACCAACAAGGTCTGTGCACTGTAGGGCTTTAGCCACTCGCTGGGGGGTGAGTATGCTAATAAGATTTTACTCTACGTCAAAGAAACCCTAGAAATTCACTGAAAAAATGAAAGGTTGGGTGACGTTATAGTTAAGGTTGCTAATAATATCTTATTTTGAATTAAAAATTTAAAAAAATTACAAAACTGAAAAAACAAAGATTAAAGTGACGTTATAGTTAGGTGAAAATGTAATTTAAAACATAACATTTTAAAGTCAAAAAAACACTGAAGTTCACCAGTCATAGATTACTGATCTAACTAGAACTTTCTTTAACTGTCACCCTCTCAATATTTTAACAGCTGTGTACTGCCTTCACACACTTTCATATGTAATCACAATTACAATTGGCACACCTGACCTTTGCTCTGTGCGCTCTGCAAAGAGGCCAAGTTTTGGATGAGTACGCATTTCAAACTCCTTTATGCAGTGCGCTTGAACTGGAAAAATAGAAGTGCAGGTACCCTGTTACAGAATAATCACAGGCTTCTGAGAAGTGAAGGTACTTTCCAATTAAAATTCTTGCACCTCTGCTGAGAAGTTCAGGTACTCTCCCTCTCAAAACAAAGAAGTGCAGGTACTCGGGACCTGACAGTGCCAGCCCATTCAAAGCACTGCCTTTATGACCCACTGACAGGCACTGTGAAAAGTCTGTACTGCATTCGGCCTGAACTCCGTCGTGGCTCACCCACAGCCTGAGCTCACACAGCCACATACCTAACAGTGGCTCCTTTCACACTATGTACTATGCGTGAGTATTCCTCTGTATGAGAAAACTACAGAAACACAACATCCTGGAAAGTGCTAATACTCCCAGAGAATGCAAGAGAAAGTAAAACCGGAAATGTAAACAGGAACAACAATGCTGTACCTAGGCTGAGATTGCAGTGTCGGTTTTTGATGGCTGCAGCTGTCGCCAGGGGTGGATTGGGGGGAGGGACACAGAACACCACCACCCACCAACACACACACACCGCAACATCACACCTTGACAATGCCATCGTCAGCTTCAGGGCCTCGGGCAGTCATATTGCTCACTGCTAACAGTAGCTACCCCTGTGCAGCTGGATGGGTGCACCCCCTAGAGGCGAGAGAGTGTGGTGCACACATGTGGTACACTTTGATTTCAGAATATAGATGCCTTCAGGCAGATTGTGTTCCTGTTTCCAGGGTATATGCAACACAAAACGTGTCAGTGGGTACATCATCTTCGTTGCAGTCATCCCTGTGTGGGAAACACCCCTGTTGCTAACTTGAAATCAACTCAGCCGGCATTCAGCTTTTTCAATATCAAAAGTACCTTTACCACAGACAGTTTAATTGTAGTTTATTATCTCCCGTCAATTAAGAGATATCCTGTTAAAAGTTAATGCCTCTGGAGGAATCAGGCAAATGTTTACCTTTGTTTGCTCTGTATATTTTTTTTATTAGGAAGAGTGGTGTGAATATGTTGTCACCTGTCCTGTGGCAGGTGAGGAGATGTATTGGATTGCTGTTTAGGATCGGTTTTTCCCGGGTTTATGCCAGGTTTCTTCTATATAGGACATCGAGGGACAGTGCCCCTTTCTCATTCTTTGTGTTTCCTTTACTCCTTCTCACTACTTTTTTGTTGCTCACTCTCATATCTCCTCTCGCTCTCTCTCACTCACTGTCACTCTTCTCCCTTTTTTCTTTGTCTCTTAGCATATGTTTCTCACTTTCACTCTCTCTCCCTCTCTTATTCTGTCTGTCTCTCCATCGCTACTTTCTTTCTTATGCCTCTTTCTTCCCCTCTCCCCAATCTCTCTTTCTCAGCCCGCTCTCCCTTTCCACTCCATCTCTTACGCCTAGTGTCTCTCTGTTTCTGACACATGCACACACACACACATCCACTCTTTTTTGCACTTCTCCTTTTTCCTCCTGCACAATCTTTATATATCTCTCTCTCTCTATCTCTTTTGCTCCTCCATCTTCACTGTTCTCTTTTTGCAGTGGTCTTTTCATCTCTCTCTCTCTCTCTCTCTTTCTTTCTCCCTCCTTCTCCTCTTTTCATTCCTCTCATGCAATCTGTCTTTCACTCTTTCATTGTTTTTTTTCCAATTCTCTTCCTTCATTCTTTCTAATGCTCTCTTGTGCTTTTTGTCTAGCCTTCCTTTTCTCTATATTTCCCTATTTTATTTTCAATTTGACTTGCTCTCCACTGTCTCTCACAAACTCTCTTTCGCCTTTTATCCCTCCCAGGGGCGGCTTTAGCGCTGGTGGTGCCCAGTAAGGAAATTCTTTTTAGGTACCCCCCATGCCCATGACCTCTTTCTCCATTAATTCCCTCACACCCACTCTCCAACAGTGCATCTCATCTTTCCATAGACTCTCTCTGACATACATTTCATTTTTTATAGTGCTACTCATAGTTCACTGACACTCAGTTCTGTGATGTGCATGGTACATGTTCTTTGCAGCAGGCACATTAACACTTCATGCTGCTTTATAATGAGTCAAAACTGCCAATAGACAAAATACTGATTTCTCACCATTAGGAACATGAATCCCCAGAGTTATCTTGCCATTTTTATTGTTGCCTGAAAACTGCTGGACACACAAGGAAGTTCACATGCTTTTAAACCAATAGTTATTTATAAACACAACACCCCCACCAAAGTCAGCGCCAGGTGCGTCTGCACCAGTGCTTAATTAGAGCCAGTGTTTTCCGGTGTTCAGCACCTGTACCCAATTGTCAACACTGGCACGTATGATAGTCTGCCACATGGTGATGCTGTTTGTCTAATTTAGAAATCAGCACAACAACAGTTGTTTATTAATTTAATATACATTACAAATGGCTACTACCTGTCCCCCAAGCCATTCTTCTAGCTTTCGGGGCCTGGAATAGTCTGAACTGTCACATGTATAGGAGTGTGATAGTAGTTGTTTTGGTACTGTAATAGGCAGCGCTTGCAGGGGCAATGGGAGGTGCAAGATGCAATGACCGCCTCATCAGGGCCCTGGCTTTGTGTACAAATTAAGCACTGGGATGCACCGGTCGCACTACGCTAAAGCCAGCCGTGATCTCTCCCGTCCAGTTTGCTCACTGGCTTGATCTTTCTCTTGTCCTGTTTCTATTTTTCCCTTTCTCTCTCCCACCTGCAGCATCTCACCTTATTTCTCAATTTTCCTCCCATATTTTCTCTCGTTTGTTCCCTTCCTCCTTCTTTTGCTCTTCTCCCTCTCCAATTTCTCTCCATTTCCCTTTCAGTTTCGCTTTGTGACTCTCTTATTCTTTCTCTCAGTCTCCGTTTCCTGTCTCTTTTTTTCGCTCTTTCTTGCTCTCGCCTCTTCCCCTCTCATGCTCTCTCTGGTTCTCATTGTTTCTTATTTTCTTTCTTTTTCACTTCCTCTTTCCCCTCTGCATCTCTTTTATTTTGCTTATGAACTCTTTTTATGTTTCTGCTAGACTTTTCCATTAAATGCTTTTATTTCTGCATTTATAAGCAACACGATTCCATCACATGACCAAATACATAGTATTTAACACTAGTAAATGATGTTATTCCTTTTTCAATAAACCTTTATTATTGACACCCTGTGGGTCTTCCACATACTAAGCTACAAGCTCGTGCCTGGAGGAAGGTTTAAAATAACAAATTAAAAAATCACACACACCCACACGATCTGAATCCATTTCAATATATAGAAGTAATTGGTTTCTGTAAGGAAATACATGTATTAGGCGTGCAATGCTAAAAATAAATACAATTAAATCATCTGCAGAGACCAAACAGAATGGCCTTGATTAGAAGTTGGGTGGGGAGAATTTATGTGTTAATTTCGTTCCCTCTGATTAGGAGTTCTTTGGTTCTTCCATACCAAGTTTAGAACCTAACCCAAATTTTCTGGCCGCAAATAAATTTGTCTGTGTTTTTGTTTCTCACGAAAACATTGGTCTCACCCAGCTAGAAAAATCCCTCCCCTTCACTCTTCTCCTCACGCGTCTTCCCCCACTACCCCACCCACAGGGCGACACGTGCATTACTACCAGCAGGTGATAGATGTTTGTGGTAAAACCCCAGGAAATTGTGAATTCCGTGTGATTTTACTCATGGAAAAATCTGTCCCATAAAGTAGGTCCCCTTGGGTTCAACACGTAATTGCGAAGCGCTGGGGTCATTTTTACCAGGCAGGAATGGTAAAGTTGTACGTATAAAAGTTTTTCTCCTCATTGCGCCTTTCTAACGCCTGCTCTTGCATGGCGTTCGTTTTTGGCGCTGTCACAGATTTTCACCTCCTCGTAAATCTAGGATGATGTCAAAAAGCAATGGGTGTTGTGATGGTATACCCACAGCAACACCCATTGCACACCCCTTTCACACAAATTCCTGGGTGAAAGGATAGCATATTTACAAAGCGGCATTAAGCCACAAAATGTGGCTTAACACCAATTTGTAAATATGGTGCAGGGAAAACCGCCTCCGGAGTCTCAAAAAAGTGACGCTCCTAGTTTTTAAAAGCACACAGTCGATGTAAGCATGATGCACACTACAGACATCAAGTTTCACAGTTCCCACAAGACAGCGTCTGCTTGAACCAAGTCTCCAACAAGTGAAAATTATGCAATCGACATAAGTGAAAGGCAACAAGAAATTATGCGTGCAACGCGTAGCCCAATAATCAGGATTCTTTTGTAGTAAAAATTGCACAACAAGGGGACAGGGGATCTAGGAGGGGCCTTAACCTTGACAGAACCCTGACAGAAGAACGGGGCCCATTGAATAGCTACAAGTGTCCAGACAGTTACAAATTTGGAAGGTTCACCCTTTTAACCGAAGAAAAGCTGATCAACCTTAGTCAGTCTGTTAAATCCGGAGCTCCTTCAGACCCTTGCCCTCCACAGGTCTTCAATGCAATCTCTAGCTCAGTTGCAGGACTACTCACAGAACTATTAAATAAAATACTGACAGTAGGGCAGTTCCCGGGCATATGGAAGAAGGCCTCCATCCTGCCTCTGATGAAAAAGCCCTCGCTGGACCCTAAAGATGTAAAGAATTATAGGCCCATATCGCGCCTCCCTTTTCCCGCAAAGATATTAGAAAAGGCAGTGAATGAGGAAATCCTAGCCTTCTAAATGTGAACCAGCTTCTTGATCCCTCACAGTTCGGTTTCAGAGCCAACCACTGTACAGAATCAGCGCTGGTAGCTGCATCAGAGGATCTGAAGATGGTGATTGATAAGGGAGGCAAAGCCGCATTGATTTTAATAGATATTTCCTCTGCCTTCGATACGGTCCATCATTCGATCCTCATAAACAGGCTCCAGTGGCTGGGCTTTCAGGACTCCGCTCTGCCTTTGCTGAGCTCGTTTCTAAATGGCCGGCAACAGCGAGTAGAGATGGGTGGTGTGAGTTCCGCTCCTTTCTCCCTCCCCTGTGGGCTGCCTCAGGGCTCCTCGCTCAGCCCTACGCTTTTTAACATCTATGTTACCCCCCTGATCAATCTCATCTGAAGCTATGGTCTTGCAGTGTTCTTCTACGCCGACGATACGCAGATTGTGGTGTCTATATCTTCTGACATCATAAAGGAAGCAAACAACTTTAGTAGCTGCATGACCCATATCACTAGATGGATGCAGAGGAACTGCCTGAAATTGACCTCGGAAAAAACTGAGGTCTTGCTCTTTGGAAAGGACACCACCTTCTGGAACTCGTCTTGGTGGCCAGATGATCTTGGCCCGCTTCCAGCGCAAAAAGCGAGAAACCTGGGAGTTATCTTCGATATTTAACTTGGATTCTCTGAACAAATATATCAAATCACCTCTTCGGGTGTCTTTTTGCTTAGGCCCCTTAAGAAGGTTTTTCCATTCATCCCCCAGGACCTACAAAAGACCGTGATGATGGCACTTGTCACCTCCAAGACTGACTACTGTAATGCCCTATATTTGGGCGCCCAGAGCAGCAGGTGAAAAAACTGCAATGCTTACAGAATGCAGCGGCCAGAATGCTCTTAAAAATTCCTAAAGTTTGCATCTATCTCCTCATCATTGCAACGCCTGCATTGGCTACCCGTCAGGAAGAGGATCATTTTTAAGTCACTTTGCCTGGTCCATAAAGCGCTTTACCGGGCAGGCCCTGTATACTTCCAGAATCTGATCGCTTGGTATACCCCCAGCAGGCATCTAAGATCTAGTTCAGCTAAAATGATAATCGTTCCCAGAATAAAGAAAACAAGATGGGGTGGAAGGATGTTCTCCTACTGTGCGGGAAATCTCTGTAATTCTTTACCTTTAACCCTTCGCTGCCAATCCAGCCTGTTACTATTCAGGAAGCAATTGAAGGCCTGGCTCTTTACTGAATCTTTCATTTAGGTGTAGCTGTTTAGTTCTAGCCTACAACTCCTCTCCTGATGGGTCACCGCCAGCGCTAAGACACCTTCAGGTATTTGCGCGCTATATAAGCCATGTTGCTTACTTACTTATAACACTGTGCAATTACGAGTTGAACCCAAAGGAATGGGGATTTATGGATGGGACCGATTATTCCAGTTGCAAAATCACAGGGAATTCACCATTCCAAGGGGTTCTACCACAAACACTTATCAGCTGCTGGCATGGACAAAAATGCTAGGGGTAGCAGTAGTGACTTCACATGCCTCTTGACCTTCACTTTCACTCACACACACCTATGCTTATACATGCACACGCATTCACATATACACACATACACACACACACACATTCACACATACACACACTCTGCCTACACATGCACACACATTCACACATACACACACTCTGCCTACACATGTACACACATTCACACATACACATGCACACACACTCTGCTTACACAGTCACACACATTCACATATACACACACTCTCTCTTGCATAAACACACCCAAAACTGCAAGCCCCCACACAACATACATACATTTAAAAGCATTTTTTTACTTACCTCCGCTGCCAGTGAAATTCATATTCCAGCTATTTGTAGTCCATTTCTTATTAAACTAATAGCGAATAATGAATTAATAAAAAATTGACAATAAACTAGGTGAGTGAAGCCCCCACCGACGTCTATAAGGACGAGCTGCTTCTGTTCCTGCCACTGATTTTGCCACTGCTGATGATAGGGGTCGCAAAGGCAGTGCCAGTGGTCACATGGGGGCATGCCAGGGGTCGCAGCAGCGACCCCTAATTGACATACATGCCTACTAGTAGCAATGTATGTGCTGGCCTGTGGGTGGGGTAGAGGTGAAGGAAGACGGGTGTGGAGAACAGGAGAGGGAAGGGGAGGTTTTTGTTCTACCTTGGTAGGAGCAACATTTTCTTTCCGGCCAGAAAAAAATGGGTTAGGTTCTAAACCAGGTGTGGAAAAACCAAACAACTCATAATCAAAGGGCACGAAATTAAGGCATGAATTCCCTCCACCTAACTTCTAATCAAGGCCATTCTGTTGGGTCTCTGTAGATGATTTAATTGTATTTATTTTTAGCATTGAACGTCTAATACATATATTTCCTTCCAGAAACCAATTACTACTATATATTAAAATGGATTCAGATGGTGTGGGTGTGTGTGATTTTTTAATTTGTTATTTTAAACCATCCTCCAGGCATGAGGTTGTAGCTTAGTATGTGGAAGACCCACAGGGTGTCAATAATAAAGGTTTATTGAAAAAGGAATAACATAATTTACTAGTGTTAAATACTATGTATTTGGTCACGTGATGGACATGTGTTGTTAATTAATGCAGAAATAAACATATTTAAAGGACAAGTCATATATAGCGGAAACGTAAGAAGGGTTCATAGGCAGAATAAAAGAGATGCATAAAGGAAAGAGGGATTGAAAAAGAAAGAAAATAAGAAAGGATGAGAACCTGAGAGAGCCTGAGAGGGGAAGAGGCGAGAGCAAGAAAGAGAGAAAAAAAAACAGGGAACAAGAGTAAGAATAAGTGAGTCAGAAAAGCTGGCGATAGAAAAGGAAACAGACAGAAAATGGGGGTGGGACAGGAGCGAAAGTAGGAAGAACAGAGCAAATCAGAGAACATATGGGAGGAAAGAGGGAAAAGAATAGCTGGGAGACCTTGAGGGCGGGAGAGAGAAAAAGAAAAATAGAAAGAGAAAGTCTGACCAGAAAGAAAGCAAAAACGAGGGAGCAAAATGGAGAGGGAGGCATGAAAGGTGAAACAGTGAGCGCACGAGAGACTGCAGAGAGCAAAACAAAAAGAATAAAAGAGAGAGCTAGAGAAAAAGGAGGGGCAGACAGAAAGCATAGGAGAACAGGAGAAAGAATGAGGAAAGAGAGAGCTGGTAAAAAGAATGGAAGAGAAAGGAGAGCGGAAGAAAGAAAGACAGATGGCATGACAGGAATGAAAATTGGAGAAACAGAAAGAGGAGAAAGAAAAAGAAAGATAAAGTCCACAGCTAAAAGGCAAGAACAGATAAAATGGAGAAGAAAAAGACAGTGATGAGTGAGAAAGTGAGCGTGTGCAACAGAAAGAGAGACAGAAGGCAAAAGACATGGGGTGAAAAGGGAGTGTGAGCATGTGAAAGTGGGAGATTGGGGAGAGGTGAAGAAAGAGGTGTAAGAAAGAGAGCAGATAGGGAGAGACAGGGAGAGGCAGAGCTAGGGAAAGGAAGGAGGGAGACAGAAAAAAGAGGCAGAGATATTGAAAGTGAGAAACGGGTAGAAAATACAAAGAAGAAAAGAAAAGGGAGGGGAGTGACTGAGAGAAAGAGTAGAAATGAGAGTGAGTGACAAAAAAGTAGTTTGAAAGATCGAGGGAAAAACAAAGAATGAGAGTGAAAGAGAAAGAACCATTTTTCCGTGCAGTAATATAAAGAATAAACCAGGCATAAACCCAAGAAAAATAACGATCGTAAACAGCAGCCAAACACATTTCCTCACCAACCACAGCACAGGTGACAACACATTCACACCAAACTTCCTAATAAAAGATTATGTAGAGCAAAGAAAGGTACGCATTTGTGTAAACCTTTGACAGGCTCTCTCCTAATTGACGACATACTTGTGAATAATAAATTATAATCAAACTGTGGTAAAGGTACTTTTGATATTTAAAAATGCTGAATGCCGGCT
This sequence comes from Calotriton arnoldi, assembly GCA_963921515.1. NCBI lineage: Eukaryota > Metazoa > Chordata > Amphibia > Caudata > Salamandridae > Calotriton > Calotriton arnoldi. The sequence goes on along the minus strand of CAWUFW010004660.1, from coordinate 159,636 downwards.
GCAGTGATTTCAAGTTAGCAACAAGCATTGGCATAGCCAATAGGTGTCGCCTTTGGGACCTTATAAGTGTTTAGTTATCCAGCACAATATCCTTGGTGCAACAACATCAACTGTTGCATGGCTAAACACTTATAAGGTCCCAAAGGCGAGACCTATTGGCTATGCCAATGCTTGTTGTTTCTGTCAGGGTACCAATGAATGCTCCCCTCTGTGAAACCCGAACTGCCCCTTCCCTCCCCTATTCCCCACACCACCCTTCCTCCCTCCACCCCACACAGAGCCACCTGCATACCTTTATCACCTACTAAATGTGTCTATTAAATCTGATGCAATTGGGGATGCATTGTTGTTTTACTACTGGTAAATGATTCCACCGGGTAATTCTCCATTCAATGAAGTTTAATGCATAATTGCACGGTACTGGTCATGTATTACTACAGCATGGGAACATACATTTTGCATGCGGATTTACCACCCCATTAGTACCATGCAACTCATGATCAGTGCCTGAGTGAGGTCACGTGTTGCCTGTGCTTCTGTTAAAGAAGGTTGTAAAGCTCCTTCGAGACTTCAGCACCACTAACTAGTGCACTAGCCTGTCTCTCCGACAGGTCATTCCTTGCACGCAGGGCATGCAAAGTGGATGTCAGAGGACAGTGCAGGGTTTAAGCACCAACGTAATTGCAATGACTACGAAGGAATTCCTCGCTGGCCTCTACCTATATTCTCCCGCTTTTTTTTTACTAAAGAAAGATTCCTGTTAGTGGAATGTACCGTTGTTTGAGGGTTTGTGATGGAGCTCTCTCGAAGCAATCAGTCAGCACAGGAAGGAAGAAAATGGCGGGCGGGAACACTTCCGCTTCCGTCCGGCCTCGCTGTGGTCCTTGCGGCTGTCGGCTGAGTGGTGTGTGGCTCCGCCATATTGTCTGTGTGAGGCCGGCAGGAAGCGGAGGCCGCGGGGCGGGGGAGAGGCGGCAGGTACTGGGGTTGTACACTTGACTATGGGTCGTGGGGTTCAGTGGATTGGAGGTGAAAGACAGAGGTTCGCTGAATGGAGTAAGGGGCGGACTGAATGTTGGGTTGTACCAACGCTCGGGATGTGATAGCGAGGGGGCACTGACGCCTGTCATGGGGGAGGTAAAAGTGGAGGTGGGGGCTTGTGGGGTTATACAGTTCAGTACATAGTAGCGGAATAATCGCTGACAGTGGCCCCTTAGAATGGAAGAGTGGGACGACTGAACGTTCCAAGGCTTGGGGTAACGGGGTTCTAGTTCTCGTGTGTATGGGCTCAAGCACTATGGAGTGTCAGGGCGGGTGATTAAATTTGATTTGTGCTATGTATCCAACCCTGTAATAGTTACGTGTAGTTGAGTGCCTGCAAGCTTATGTGTGGCTATATATCTTGGGTATATGTTCCGCATATAAATTAGTAGTGTGTGCGTGTTTGTCTATTCAGTCCTATTAGCAATAATTATAGAGTGGTGGTCACCTTAGTGGTTAGTAGGCAGCCTGTCAATTTTTATAATGTTTAATCTTCTTTATATTTTATAGTATTTTGGTGTTTCATCAATGCATACAATTAAGACAGTAGACTTTCGCATATGTATCCATTCCAGTGGTGCAATAGAATGAGCGGCTAGGGTGGGTGTACTCACATTTGTGGTTTGCAGGCTCCCCAGTATTGCTGCGAGTGAAGGCTACCGTTAAGAGAAATTGATGCACCTAGCAATCTTTAAGAGGCGGTTCTGCTTTAGCTGTTAGATGGACCACAGCACATAACCTTATTTCCAAATGCGCCTACATCTTTGCGCTGAGAGTCCTAAAAGTGTTTAAGTGAATATAATAATTGGACTGCAGCTGTGGGAGGTTTGTGAACATCGGTATATGTAAAGCAAAAAGTGTAGCGTTTGGCGTGAGTATTCCTGCAGTGCGTCAGATAATAAGCAGGTAACGGCTTTTGATATGTAGTCAATCCTGTCAGTATACAGAATAAGGGGGGCAGGGGTTGGGTACAGCAGTGGGTGCTTGTACCGTTCTCGGGAAGTCTTAAAATAAACAAGACGCGCGGCCAAGAAACGCGCTCTCTGGTGAGGGAGGGGGAGGAGGGGTGGGGGAGGAAAGGCAGATGGCGCCTCGCCAGCGATGCGAGGAATGGATGGCAGCTGCGCGCGTGCACGATCTCGTGAACGCAAGCTGGTCGCCAGCAAAAGCCACCATTTGCACTTCCAAAACCCGCTTACTAAAACTCTCGCCAGTGCAGCGCATGCGCTGGCTCAGGCGAGACCTAACAAGCAGCGCATGCGCTGGCTCAGGCGAGACCTAACAAGGGTGTTTCCCACACTGGTATGCCAGTAACCAAGATGATGCGCCGATGCCCTGGAAACAGGAGGCAGTAACACTACCTGCCTGAGGCATCTATGTGCTGACATCAAAGTCTGCACCACACTCCCTCAACTCTAGGGGGTGCAGCCATCCAGCTGCACATGTGCAACCACTGTTAGCGGTGATCAATAGAACTGCCCGAGGATCTAATGCTGAGCATGGCATTGTCAAGGTGTGACTTAGCGGGGGCGGGGACGGTTGGGCTGGTGTTGCCACTGCCCCACCACCCGCAACAGCCGCAGCCAGCAAAAACTGACACTGCCATCTCATCCTGGGAACAAAGATGTTGTTCCTGTTTACATTACACATTTTGTAGTTTTTTTATAGGCAGAAGCAGTTTCTTACTTTTCACTTGGTGTAGTGGTTGGTTTTCTCTCTGAGAATGCTTTGGTGTATGTTGTACAAAACACAGTGAGCTCACTTAAGATTGGATGATATCTGGCTGAGCATGTGGTCTAAGAAAGTCCTTTTGAAGCTATATTCATATTTAATACAGGTTGTGACCCATGTATATTTACTCTTTTAGAAATTCCCCTCACTTGTTGCACTGAAGAATTTATTAAACAAGTAAGTCCTGAAGAAGGTTGATGAAAGTGCTATTATTCTACTGAAACGTGCGTTGATCAATCTACAAGAGTACCTAGCAGAAAAGGCATCAATGGAAGAATAAAGAGGAATGGTCTCCTTGGTGGCCTGTCTGAAACTATTGTGATCTGGGAACCCATTAGACTTGTACATAAAGAGTGCATGAGTGCGCAGTACGAATGAGAGAGAGTGATTGGTGAGAATCGTTGACGTACTGGTTTGTATTGTGTTATTTCACATTGTATTTATTGTAGTTCTGTTTGTGAGATTTATGTATAAGCTTTTTAAACATTATATTTTGCATGATTAATTGTTAAAAATGAAATATTTGAATGTACAAAATTTGCAGAGAATAATATACGGATAAATGTAATAAAATAAAATAAAAACACATTTTGTTTCGGGCCACTTCTGGTGGGATTGATTCCTTGAATTGATGTAGATAGGTTGGGTGGGAAGTTCCATTATTGTTTGTAGTTTTTGTATTGCAACATAGAACTCATGCATAAACTGCACAGTGTGAAAAAGTTACTCCTATGTAGTGGTGTCAGTTCAGGTTGTGAGTGAGCCACGACTGAGAGCTGCGGAGTTCAGCCCGAATGCAGTACAAATTTTTCACAGTGCCTGTAAGTGGGCCATAAAGGGGTTCGGAATATCTGATCATCCAATCCTTGACCTCTCTAAAGAGCACACAGATCAATGGTCAGGTGTGCCAATGTAATTGTTATTATATGTGAAAGTGTGTGAAGGAGGTACACAGCTGTTATTATATTGACAGCATTGTATGTTGGGGGGTTGTTGAAGTGAAAGGGATGCAGTAGAGAGTAAAAAGAGGGTGCTGAAGGGGATAGAAAAGGGGGTGAGATATGCAGATTGAGTTGCAGAAAGCTATAAGGAGAAAAAGAGCGTACATTTCTAACGGAGACTCCAGAAGAGAGTGGTGTGAAAAGAACTGTAGTGATTAAGACACTTCGAAGACTTTGCCCCTTCTACAGACCATAGTAATGTTTAATTCACAGTCTGCTTAAAAAGTTTAAATAACTTTGAATATGTATATAAGTATAACGTGCACCGCTGTGATGCTTTGCTTCTGACCTTAAATATTACAACACTGATGAGACCTGAAACTTATGGCGGTGGAAGTTATACTTACATCAGTTATGTATAAGTGCAAGTTTACCCATTTTTTAGTTTTTTAAATGGTAGTGCTTATTTAGTGAATGGGTGAACAGAAGACGGTCAAGCCCACCTCTCGGCAAGGTTGGTCGGGCTGAGTAATGGATCATCCTGCGTCCACGGTGATAGGACGCAGGATAAATATTCATTCTGATTCAACTACTTGTAGAACACACAACTAACCCCATGGATGAGGAATCAGCCCTGATCCCTCCCTCCGCGTCCTTCCTCACAGGGGAGACCAGCCAACAGTCCAAGGTCACCAACTCAATACAAGTCTGGTCATCAGCCCAATATTTGGGCTGCGTTCAAGGAGGTGCATCTTGCTGTTAATACTCTTTGATGCTTTGTTGGTTGGTGCAGTCTTGCTTTGCTATTTAGGTCTCTCTGAGGGCCCTATTTACAGTCTCCAGCCATTGATCCCTGCAGGGTCACTAGCTGCCGGTGTTTGGACTGCTTTTCTAAGAGCATCTATTGTACCTGGTGCGGCCTCCGTCTAGTAATTTGTAACATTTCCTTGTGTTCTTTGTCCGAATCTGTATTCGGAATGGAATCAATGTATTTTTTTAGCTTCCTTTGGCAGTAGATTAATGTATTCTTTTGCTTGTTTCTCTGTCGTGTGCGTCTAATTCTCGGGTACCTTGGGTCTCCTTCCTCTATTAAGGAGTCTGTCGTCTCATTTTGTTCTGCTTCTGAATCTGTATTAAGATTGGATTGCATGTCTCTACTTCGCTTTCTTTGGTAGTAGATTCAAGCAGTGTTTTGCTTGTTTCCTTTTAATGTGCCTCTTGTTCTCTGGTAAGTTGCTTCTCCTTCCTCTCCTATGGGTTTTTATTATCTCATTTGGTTAATTTGCAGGATTAGAAACTAGAAAGGCTCCTCTTCTCCGCTCTTGGGTGGATGAGGAAAGTCGCTTTGTGCTTTGCTTGATTAGCAAGGACGAGGAGTGTGTTTCTTCTGCTTGGCAAGTGTTTATGGGGCGTTGCTTTGGTGTCGAGCAGCGAGGAGTGTGTTCCTTCTGCTTGGCAGGTGTTCCTGGGGCGTTGCTTTGGTGTTGAGCAGCAAGGGGTGTGTTTCTTCTGCTTGGCAGGTGTTGCTGGGGCGTTGCTTTGGTGTCGAGCAGCGAGGAGTGTGTTCCTTCTGCTTGGCCGGTGTTGCTGGGGCGTTGCTTTGGTGTCGAGCAGCGAGGAGTGTGTTTCTTCTGCTTGGCAGGTGTTGCTGGGGCGTTGCTTTGGTGTCGAGCAGGGAGGAGTGAGTTTCTTCTGCTTGGCCGGTGTTGCTGGGGCGTTGCTTTGGTGTCGAGCAGCGAGGAGTGTGTTTCTTCTGCTTGGCAGGTGTTGCTGGGGCGTTGCTTTGGTGTCGAGCAGGGAGGAGTGAGTTTCTTCTGCTTGGCCGGTGTTGCTGGGGCATTGCTTTGATGTTGAGCAGTGAGGAGTGTGTTTCTTCTGCTTGGCCGGTGTTGCTGGGGCGTTGCTTTGGTGTCGAGCAGCGAGGAGCGTGTTTCTTCTGCTTGGCAGGTGTTGCTGGGGCGTTGCTTTGGTGTCGAGCAGCGAGGAGCGTGTTTCTTCTGCTTGGCAGGTGTTGCTGGGGCATTGCTTTGGTGTCTAACAGCGAGGGGAGTGTTTCTTCTGCTTGGCAGGTGTTTACGGGGCGTTGCTTTGGTGTCGAGCAGCGACGGGTGTGTTTCTTCTGCTTGGCAGGTGTTGCTGGGGCGTTGCTTTGGTGTCGAGCAGCGAGGAGTGTGTTCCTTCTGCTTGGCCGGTGTTGCTGGGGCGTTGCTTTGGTGTCGAGCAGCGAGGAGTTTGTTTCTTCTGCTTGGCAGGTATTGCTGGGGCGTTGCTTTGGTGTCGAGCAGTGAGGAGTGAGTTTCTTCTGCTTGGCCGGTGTTGCTGGGGCGTTGCTTTGGTGTTGAGCAGCGAGAAGTGTGTTTTTTCTGCTTGGCCGGTGTTGCTGGGGCGTTGCTTTGGTGTCGAGCAGCGAGGAGTGTGTTTCTTCTGCTTGGCAGGTGTTGCTGGGGTATTGCTTTGGTGTCGAGCAGCGAGGAGCGTGTTTCTTCTGCTTGGCAGGTGTTGCTGGGGCGTTGCTTTGGTGTCGAGCAGCGAGGAGCGTGTTTCTTCTGCTTGGCAGGTGTTGCTGGGGCGTTGCTTTGGTGTCGAGCAGCGAGGGGTGTGTTTCTTCTGCTTGGCAGGTGTTGCTGGGGCGTTGCTTTGGTGTTGAGCAGCGAGGAGTGTGTTCCTTCTGCTTGGCAGGTGTTGCTGGGGTATTGCTTTGGTGTCGAGCAGCGAGGAGCGTGTTTCTTCTGCTTGGCAGGTGTTGCTGGGGTATTGCTTTGGTGTCGAGCAGCGAGGAGCGTGTTTCTTCTGCTTGGCAGGTGTTGCTGGGGCGTTGCTTTGGTGTCGAGCAGCGAGGAGTGTGTTTCTTCTGCTTGGCAGGTGTTGCTGGGGCGTTGCTTTGGTGTCGAGCAGCGAGGAGTGAGTTTCTTCTGCTTGGCCGGTGTTGCTGGGGCGTTGCTTTGGTGTCGAGCAGCGAGGAGTGTGTTTCTTCTGCTTGGCCGGTGTTGCTGGGGCGTTGCTTTGGTGTCGAGCAGCGAGGAGCGTGTTTCTTCTGCTTGGCAGGTGTTGCTGGGGCGTTGCTTTGGTGTCGAGCAGCGAGGAGCGTGTTTCTTCTGCTTGGCAGGTGTTGCTGGGGCGTTGCTTTGGTGTCGAGCAGCGAGGAGCGTGTTTCTTCTGCTTGGCAGGTGTTGCTGGGGCATTGCTTTGGTGTCGGGCAGCGAGGAGTGTGTTTCTTCTGCTTGGCAGGTGTTGCTGGGGCGTTGCTTTGGTGTCGAGCAGCGAGGAGTGTGTTCCTTCTGCTTGGCAGGTGTTGCTGGGGCATTGCTTTGGTGTTGTGCAGCAAGGAGTGTGTTTCTTCTGCTTGGCAGGTGTCACTGGGGCGTTGCTTGGTGTCAAGCAGCGAGGAGTGTGTTTCTTCTGCTTGGCAGGTGTTTCTGGGGCGTTGCTTTGGTGTCGAGCAGCAAGGAGTGTGTTTCTTCTGCTTGGCAGGTGTTTCTGGGGCGTTGCTTTGGTGTCGAGCAGCGAGGAGTGTGTTTCTTCTGCTTGGCAGGTGTTGCTGGGGCGTTGCTTTGGTGTCGAGCAGCGAGGATTGTGTTTCTTCTGCTTGGCAGGTGTTGCTGGGGCATTGCTTTGGTGTCGAGCAGCGAGGAGTGTGTTTCTTCTGCTTGGCAGGTGTTGCTGGGGCATTGCTTTGGTGTCGAGCAGCGAGGATTGTGTTTCTTCTGCTTGGCAGGTGTTGCTGGGGCATTGCTTTGGTGTCGAGCAGCGAGGAGTGTGTTTCTTCTGCTTGGCAGGTGTTGCTGGGGCATTGCTTTGGTTCTCAGGCACGCTTTGGAGGAAGAGCCGGTGCCTGCTTTCTCTTAGATTGGATTTCAATTTGATGCCAGCTTTTGATGTATTCAGCTTTTGTGAATATTTTGCTGATTTGTGCATTTTGAGTGAACTGTTCTTCGAGTCCAGTAATTTGGATTTCAGGTCATCGTTGGTCAGGGGTTCTTTCCATGTCTTCGATGGTTCTTCTGCAGACAATTCTGCGGCACATTCAACATCTGGAGGTCAGATACTAGAGGGAACGCTGGCGCAATAAAGCCCCTATAGTTAATCCCACTGTGTTGGTCATCACTTGGCATGTTCTTCAAAGTCGACCACATTTTAAACACGCTACACAATTTCAGATTTGTTTATTCCAGGACATACTTAGTTTTATGAAGTGTGGCCGGTGACATCAAATGTCACAACTTGTTTTCTGGGGTGGTGGGATGAGTACTCTTAAACATGGGGTTCGCCGTCAATGCGCCAAAAAGTAAAACAGCTCAAAAACTCCATCAAATTTAAGAAGAGCGGTAAGATCTTGAAACTCTCAGGGCCCATTGGAACTCTTCAAAATGGTGAAAAAAATTGCAATACTTTTTATAAGAACAGTGTTTAGAAAAGGTTCAAATATGTCTTAAATTTGGCCTGAAAGGCAAATGGGAATAAATAGTATGGCGACATCCCTGGAATGAGGCACGGTGTGAACAGGGTTGTCTGAGGTGATAACGAGGGTATACCCTGTGAATGTTAGAAATGTACGTACAGAGTCACATACTCACACATCATAAAGTACACACCTCGGACCATGCACTTCTGTCAGAGTGACTCAAAACACATTGACTCCGCGACCGACCATCTGCACTACAGAACAGCAAAAACCACGACCCAACACATGAACCACTTTGCACGAAGACTAAGGGCCTGATTATGAGTTTGGCGGTCCTGCAGCGGGCCACCACGCCAGCATCCCGTTCCAGGACTGCCAAACTCAACCGCCACCGCCTGCCAGATTATCAGTAATTTTGTTGGCTGGCGGCGTAGCACTCTCACAGAGGTGCAGTTTATTGGCTCATAGTGACCCTTATAACTGCACTGCTGCAGGACTGCCAATGGACTGAGTAGTCCATGTCATGCAAGAACAGGGGTGCATTCACACAGGAGGGCACAAAATGTGCACCCTTGCAGGCACCCCCATGCACAGGGGCAACTTTGTTTTCACACTGCTAGCCTTTTCATGACGGGCTCACCTCCATGAAAAGGCTGGCAGTGGGGAAACTGGTAATATGCATGGCGGTGCTGCAGCGACACCGCCATGCATATTGCTTCCCCAAACCGCTGCACCACCGCAGATCCCAGGCGGTTGCGGCAGTCCCAAACTGTTCCAAGGGGCGTACTCGTAATACGGCAGTCGGACTGCTGGTGCGCCTGTCCCTGACCACCACCGCATCGCCACCACGGGTTCAGTGACACCGAAGAGACACCTAGGATCTTGGAACGAGCAATCTGTGCCCGTGCATGAATTGCTTTGTGCACTTCCCTTTGCACAAGTGCAGCTGCATTTCTGTGATTTATGTGCCTGGTCATCGCTTGGTACAGACGCCCTGGGTTATAATTGGGGAAGAACATTACATTTTTCATCACTTTTAAAACACATTTCACAAAATTGTTCCAAGGACTTTGACAAATGACATGTCTTGCAATGAGAGTACCATGTTCCCAGAAGAAACCATGGAATGCTCACTAACTGATGAAAAGTGTAATCTGTCCCTCAACGTTGGTCACAACAGAGGGCTGGTGATTGGGCACATAAATGACTCAAATTCTTCGGCCTGTGCAAACTCAGGTGCACAAATCAATTAGTTAGAATGCTACCCATGGAGACATGACATTCGATAACATGCATCCCCCCAGAATAGCGCGTCTGGCCCATATAACATATGCAGTGGCGGCTTGCCGAGGGAGTGCTGCGGGCGGTGAGGCGGGGAGGGGCAGGGTGGGGGGTAGTAAACTCTGGCATAAGGCAGGACGGAGTTAAGTGAATAAATAAATAAATTAAACAATTTACATTGCGCACGCTGCATCGCCGATTTGGCGTTGCAGCCCGCGTAATGTAAATTGTTTTATTTATTTATTTATTTACTTAACTCCGTCCCGCCGTATGCCAGAGTTTACTACCCCCCACCCTGCCCCTCCCCTGCCCCGCCGCCCCGCACCACTCCCTCGGCGAGCCGCCACTGCATATAGGGAGCACACGTCTGTTACCCCCCGGGGCACTATGTGTAATACGGCCCCTAGATGCCATTTGCAGAAACAAAACAAACATCCCTACAACTTTCAGATAATCAAACCCAATAAAAACAAATAAATGTACTGTGCTTGATCACTTGCACACAAGGGATTCACTCTAAACACCGCTAGATCAGCACTGGTTTCAGGGCCTGTTTTGTATGCGCTGCCCACATCCTGCATACTTAATTCAAACTTGTGCCTAGTTAGTGCATGAGCAGCAGACAACGAAGGCCTGAAACAGAAAGAGGCAATCACTCCTCACCGGTTCCGAGATGCGCTTTCCTAGAGTAAATGAGTGAGATGTGCTTTCCTGGTGTAAATGTGTGAGATGCGCTTTCCTGGCGTAAATGTGTGAGATGCACTTTCCTGACGTAAAGTGTGCGCAGTGGACATTGCAAAGCTCTGCCCTGAGCCAAGGCAGCTGTTCATGATAATGGCATGCCCACACATCCTTCCTATAATATATACATCCTTACAACATTCTGGAACTGTTGCATGTGCACGCTTCATGGAATCTTAGACAGTTTGAAGAAATACCCACCGGTAAACCCTATATTATGGAATCAAAGCTGTTACAAATTCTCTCTGGCACACACATGCAGTACAGGGTTGGACTGGTCTCCAGGGCATTCCGGCAGAGCCTGACGGGCTGCTCTGACAGGGCAATGTGTGGGACATATTTTTGGCTGCTTGTGGACTTGTTTTATGGTCTGCTTGATGATTTTTACTGTAGATTTCCTGAAATTATCACAAACATTCCCTGCAGAAAATACAAATGCATGCAGCCTTCCATACCTTGCAAAACACATATGCAGCATGTCTTTACAAGTTCAAAACTGCCCTATTTGCAAATATAGTCCCCTTTTTTAGCTAATAGGGACCACTTTTATTTTGGTGCCCGGGCCTATTTTTTGTCCCAGTCGGACACTAATGTAGTATGCACATAGAACCCGACACGCTCGATTCCTCCACTGGGAATGGATACGCACTTTATAATTTTTAGAACCGTAGGAAAGGGCACCTGTTAGGATGAAGCTTCCACACTCTGCATACACAGTCATCTCCTGCCCTTTTTCCATTTTCTCCATTTTCTGATTTTGTAGCTTTTTCTGTTGAGGCCGCAGGGCCATGAGCCCACTGGAGCAATCTCTTGGTTGGCCCTCACAAGAATCTTCGACTCTGTTGGAATTGTGGGCCATTAAAAGAGTCCAGTCCATAGTTCCAAAGAGTATCTTATACACACATAGGGTATGCTGAGGCTATCGATAGGTGTACCTCAATCGATTATTGTGGCAACACCTGTGTGGCTGTGACAACTGGGAGAGAGATCTGCCAATCCCCACAGCATAATATGTACTCTTAGCACTAACTTGATCTTTCACAATGTGAAGGGTTTGGCTGTGGTGGGCACTTTGCTGAAGAGGGGGGGGGGGGGTGCATGTATGTAAAATAATAATAATAAAGAAGTTTAAAAAGCGCATAGCTACTCCTATAGGAGTGGCACAGCGCTAGCAGGTCAAAGCTCTTAACCGATATCACAGTCAGCACAAGAGCAGCAGATACCTATTTAAAACACCAAGCTGTATAGCTCCTTAAGCCTTTGAAGAAGGGCTGTTACAGCACAGGCCTTCTGTGGGAGATTCCTGTGAGGCTGAGATCAAGCATTTAACTCGCCCTGTGCCTGTGATACCTGCACACCAACAGGAGCTTGAGTAAGGGCCAGGAGCTGCCTCCTGTAAGAGCCAACACCAGGTCAGCATCACAGTACCGGCTGACATGCTAATAAAGGAACTGAGAGCTTTTTTAAACAAGCATTTGCAATGCAATAGATCTTGCATTTGTGTTTTTTTCTTTTGTCTTTTTATTTGCAGTGGAGTGAATATATTCGCATAGCGCTATTGCCATTTGCATGACTTTGTGGCACTGGAGAACCAGAAAATAGGTTATGAGGGAGGGGAGACAGTGATATCCTACCGAAAATAAAAGTCACAAAATCCTAAAAAGAGCAAACACTTATAGGTAATGCAAGATTAAGTAAAGCAGGTGAAATGTAAGCAGAAACAACGTGGTTACTTTAAAGCTTTTGGTTAATTAAAGCCAAAAGCACTTTACCGCCAGCCCGGAACTGCTCGCCTCTAACAAATGCGCCGAACCACTGCTGCGCCAGCGGTTTCAAACAGAGGATTCATGCCAAAATACGATGATGATGAGAGCTACATTAAAGAAGCGGGAGGGGGGAGTGCACCTCCCCTGCGTCTGATGAGATGCAAATGCCATGTGTGCTAATGCAGGAGGGGGAAGTGCACGGAACAGGCGCCCTTTGCAGCATCTGATGAGTTAGGGTTGGGGGGGAAGTGCGTACCTGTTCCTGTAGCGTAACAAACACAGCTGCTGACTTTGGCTCTGGGCAACTGGGTTCTAGTCTAGGCGTAGACTGTTTTTAAAACATGTGTATGATAAAAAATAAATTTTAACTTTTAATAAATATTATTAAATAATGTTTGAATATGTGCAATTACACGATGTTAACAAAAGAAATCAAGTGGGAGCGGGAAGTGCACCGCGCCCTCGGAACACGTCTGCTGAGATGCAACTGCCATGTGTGGCACTGCAGGAGGGGGAAGTGCATAGAAAGGCGCCCTCGAAAGCATCTGATGAGTCAGGGTTGAGGGAAGTGTGTAACTGTGTCTGCAGTGCAACAAACAAAGCTGTCGACTTTGGCCTTGGGGAGCCGGGTTGTAGTCACGGCATGGACTGTATGAAAAACATGTCTATGGTAAATACAATGTGGGCTTTTTGTGACTCCATACTGCCGTTTTCTGTCGACCCTCTCTAAAAACCGGGACAGGAGCTACATTTCCTGAATTCTGCCGGGACAGCTGGTGAAAAACAGGGACCGTCCGGGCAAATCCGGGACGCCTGGTCACCCTAGTTGGTGCCCATGCAGTATGAAGTCACAAAAAGCCCACATCGTATTTACCATACACATGTTTTTCATACAGTAGGTCCTGGGTGTACTCACGCTCCCAGAAGAGATGGTAGGTCATCTCATCCGCGGTACACCCTCTCGGGCAGGACTTGCATCGGTTGAGTCCTCTTGTATGCATGAAGGCTCTCACTGGCAGTCCTCCTTGGATGCAAAAACAACAATTGATGGACAGAATGCAGAACAATGTCATACATTCACCCCAGTACAGAGATCTGGGCCTAAATCCATCGTTTTTTTGCTCACCATGCCATTCCAGTTTGGACCCAGCCATATGCAAATCAGTCTTGACCCTGCGCCATCTCAGCAATGTTTTTGTATTGGTCAGGCGCTTAGAAGCGATGTTCTCCCACACGTGGTCCGCTGTGGCAGAGGGGAGGGTGCTGATCGGTTCACTTATGTCCCTTGCACGTATCTGGCGTTGGACGATCTTCGGAGTCCACGTGGCTGGGGCGGCAGCCTCCAGTCCGAACTCCTTGAAGAACTTCTCCACTTCATTGTAGAACCACGTGGTGTCCCAGTTGTAGAGGACGGCGCTCACCCACTCTGCCCATCCGAGGCGCCTCCACGTCGGCAACAGGAAAAAGCATACCATCAGAAAGCCGGCATGGCTCTCGTCTTCGGTCCTCAGGGTGCTCCTCAAGCAGTGGCACATGAAGATTCCCCTCAGGATGGTGGCGATGTCCAGCACTCCCTTGCCTCCCTTGTCATGGGTCTTGAACCTCACCTTCCTCTTCACTCTGTCCATCTTCGAGCTCCAGATGAAGTAGAAGATCATTCTTGTGATGGCTTTGGCATACGGGTCTGCAATGGCCACACTTGAGCGCCGTACTGGAGCTCTGGCAGAGTCTTGTTCCGCAGGACCAGACTTCTCTTCGATCATCAGCTTCTTGAGCCTCCAGAGTCCCAGCTTCTGCCTTGTCTTCGCCAGTCTCTCTTCACATGTCTTCCCTGCTGCACGTTCTCCGCTGAACCAGACTCCAAGGATCTTCAGGAAATCCTGCTTGATGGGGAATGGCAGTGGGTTTGGGGTGGGCGTCCAGTGTCCGAAGAGCAAGGTTTCCGGTGCTGTTTATCTTCACTCCTGATGCCTTTGCAAACTCAATACAAGTCCTCTCAAGCTCTTTCACAGATTGTCCGTCCACACAGAAGACTGAGACATCATTCATGTAGAGAGAGCACTTCACTTCGCTCTTTCCGTTGCTTCCTGGCATTGTCACTCCTCTGATGTTCCTGTTCTGTCTGATGCATTCGGCGAGGAGCAAAATCAGGCATATGAACAGAAGAGGGGAGAGTGGACAGCCCTACATAACACCTAACAGGACGGGGAAGGGGTCGGTTTTCCAGCCATTAACCAACGCCGTGCTAGAGATATCTCTATACTTTGTGGTCACCACGTCGCAGAAGAAGTCTCCCAGTCTGAGTGCCTTGAGTGTCCGGTCCACGAGTTCTCACTTTGGAGGTCGCCCTCCGAGTTCCGAAGCTCTACCAGTGGTGTGTGGGCCGAGTGAAGTTTCTTGAAGAAGAACGAGTTGCATTTCTCGTCCTTCTCGAGGTTCTCGGTTCTGGTCCAGAAGATGATTTTCTTGGATTCCTTCCTAAAGTGCTCTGTGAGCCCTTTTCGGGTTTCCTCCAGTTCGTCACCCACGTCCCATCCCCTGAGCTCAAGTTCGTACAGTTGCTGCAGTTTGCTCTGCAGCTTCCTGAACGCCCTTCTTCTTTTCCCATGCAGCAGCTTTGCTTGTATCCTGAAAAAAGCTCCGGAACCTGTCCTTCACCCATTCCCACCACTCACTTGCGGAGTGAAAGAGGTCCTTCATGTCCCTCCACGCTACATACGCGACTCTGAGGTTCGCCACTAACTCCTTGCTTTCCAGCAAAGAGCAGTTCAGCTTCCACGATCCTGGGCCAGCTGGGAACTTCCCTGTAAGTTCCCTCTCGACTGCTCTGTGGTCAAAGAAGTGGACGGCGACCATGGAGCTTTGCCCAGGCTTTACCGTTGGGGAGGTGAATAGGAAGTCAATCCGTGAACGCACGGATCCGTCCGGCCTACTCCAGGAAAAATTCCTGCCGTTCGGCCCCATGCTCCCGATGACATCCCGGAGGGACGCCTCACCTATCATCTCCATCAACAGCCTGGATGTCACGTCCATCCCAGCAGAGTCTGACCCAGTGTTCCATCCATCTCTAGTGTGCAGTTAAAATCCCCACCTATAAGAATGGTCCTGGAGGTCACGAGTTGCATCCTGAGCACCCTGAACATCGCAAGCCACTCATTTTTCTGCGGGGGGGCATAAACATTGATGAGCCTGAGGGGCTCACCGGCCCACGAGCCGTCCACGAACAGCACTCTCCTGTTGACCTGCTCGGTGCGCTTGTCGGTGGTGAAATGCCTCCCCTTTATCAGAATGGCGACTCCAGATGATTTGCAATCGTTCCCTCTGGACCAAAACAATGGACCATGCGTCCACTGCCGTTTGAGCTGGCTGTACGACTGGGCGTATGGAATCCTGCATTCCAAGAGAAAGCAGATATCTTCTTTCTGGGCGGCCAGCAAGCGCAATGTGCCAACCCGCCTGACCTGGTCCTTCACACTTCTGATGTTTAGGGTGAACAATGATACCGCATAGTCTCAGTGCTAGCTGTCAGTGTCTGGTTTGAAACCTCTACGAGGGTTGAAGGCCCAGGGCTGCTCTACTTGGGGTGCTGAGCTGTCCGCTGGTCCTGCTCTCCCTCTCCTGTGCTGTCTTCAGCGCCTCCGATGAACACCTCTGTTCCTACTTCCGGGATCCACTGCGCTGCCTCTCCTGTGGCGCCGGTGGTTTCCATCATGGTCAGTTGCTGGTGGAGTTCTTGGAGTACAGACTGGAAGGATCCCTCCTCTTGGTCCTCTCCTTCGTCCTCCATCTCTTCGTTGTCTTCTTCGTCTTCAACGATGATGACGTCATCGTCTTCCTCTGTCCCGGCCTTGTTGATCTTCTTGCTGGCTAGGAAATCTTCTTTCCTTGTCATCGGCTGCTTCCTGCTTCCCCGCTGGAGGGCTGTGTCCGGTGCTGCGTCCTCCTCCACCTTCTCCGACTTGGGTTCGGGCTGTGATGCTTCTTGCGGGGTTGCGTCTTGGATTCTGGCGTTGGTCCATCTCTGTTCCTCCACCTCTTCCTTCTCTCTTGCATACTTGTGGCGCAGCGACTGGGACCTGACCTGACTCCATGTCTCTGCGATCGCGTCATCCTCCTCGCTGCTGCTTTCTGCTTTCGTCTCGGGTTGTTTCCCCTTCTTCTTCTTCTTTTTTCCCTTCGCCGTGGCTGAGTCCTCTGTCACCTCCTTTGTCTCTGGTTCTGGCGTCGGGTCTGTCTCCCTCAATCAATCAATCAATCAATCACAGAATTTGTAGAGCGCACTACTTACCCGCAAGGGTCTCAAGGCGCTGGGGAGAAAAAAGGGGGGGGGGGTGCTGCTACTGGTCGAACAGCCAGGTCTTGAGTAGCCTCCTGAAGGTCAGCAGGTCTTGGGTCTGTCGAAGGGCTTAGTGGAAGGGTGTTCCAGGTCTTGGCGGCGAGGTGTGAGAAGGATCTGCCACCGGTGGTTGTTCTTCGAATGCGAGGGACGGTGGCGAGGGAGAGGTCGGCGGAGCGGAGCTGGCGGTTGGGGACGTAGAAGAAGAGTCGTCTGTTGAGGTAGGGTGGGCCAGTCTTGTGGAGTGCCTTGTGTGCGTGGATGAGGAGTTTGAAGGAGATTCTCCTGTTGACGGGGAGCCAGTGCAGGTTCCTCAGGTGGGGGGTGATGTGGCTGTGGCGTGGTACGTCGAGGATCAGGTGTGCGGAGGCGTTTTGTATGCGTTGCAGTCGCTTGATGAGCTTGGCCGGGGCTCCCGCGTAGAGGGCGTTCCCATAGTCGAG
Organism: Calotriton arnoldi; assembly: GCA_963921515.1. Taxonomy (NCBI): domain Eukaryota; kingdom Metazoa; phylum Chordata; class Amphibia; order Caudata; family Salamandridae; genus Calotriton; species Calotriton arnoldi. The sequence goes on along the minus strand of CAWUFW010004660.1, from coordinate 142,954 downwards.
TCTGCTACTGACGAGGGCCTGGGTGACTGTTCTTCTTGTGTCTGTCGGGATCCACCTGTAGATCTTGCGAAGCATGCGGAGGGTGTTGAAGCAGGAGGAGGAGACTGCGTTGACTTGCTTGGTCATGGAGAGCGTTGAGTCGAGGATGACTCCCAGGTTGCGTGCGTGGTCGGTGGGTGTCGGGGCTGCTCCCAGCGTCGTTGGCCACCAGGAGTCGTCCCAGGCTGAGGGGTTGGAGCCGAGGATGAGGACCTCTGTCTTGTCCGTGTTCAGCTTTAGTCGGCTGATCTTGGGGCTTCCGTTGGCAGAGCTGCTTGTGGTGCTCCTTCCTCGGGGCTCCCTTGGGTTGGTGGACTTCCTTGGCCTGTGCCGCCCCAGTCGGGAGTGTTGGTTCCTCCACTGTGGCTGGTCCTGCCTTGGGGTCCTCTGTGGTTCTTAGTTCCGGTCCATGGGGTGTTGGGGCCTTCAGGCCAGGCCCTTCTGGTCGACCTTCCTGGGTGCTTCTAGTGTCTTGGCCGTCTGTAGCCTTGCATCCTTCAGGAGGGCGTTCACCTTGGCTGCTGGGGACACCGTCGGTCTGGTGGTTCTCCAGGCTGGGGTTCCTGCAACTGCCGCTGCGTAGGTCTTTGGCAAGTCAGACTTGGGGCATCGGTAGTAGGTGTGACCCTCTCCTCCACAGAAGTTACACTTCTTGATTCCCCTGCATCCACTTACCTCGAGTGCGGTCTGTTTGCAGATCCTGCAGAACTTCTCCGGGCAGTCTTTTCCCATGTGTCCCACGGCCTGACACTTCCGGCATTTGAAGGGTTGTTCTGAATACTTGATCTTGCCCTCGTCGTCTCCTAGGTAGAAGCTCGCAAGTGTGTGTCTCAGGCCATCCCTTGATGCTGTGTCGTTGTGGAGGCTGACAATCGCTTGCCAGGTCGTGCTCCAAATCCCTCTGCTGTCTCGGACTTTGGTGGGTCCCGTCTTGATGGTGCCGTGATGTCCTTGTCTGGGATGGGGGGTTGGTCATCTCAACTGTGATCCTCTTCTCTGTTAATGCCGGCCACCATTCTGCTGGGACGTCAAAGTCAGAGTAGGGATTTTCCTCCTTCTTCCCCTGGAAGAACTCCCTATACTTCTTGTAGAGGACCTGGGTGACGAAGCTGAGGAGAAAAATCCATCCTGACGCTGAGGCCTGGCAGCTCAGCACTTCCTGTCTTGGGATCCCAGCTGTCTTGACAACCTGGTTCAGGAACATGTCGTGGTCTAGCTTCGTTCCCCTCTTATTTTTAAAATCCCACCGCATAACCTGGGCGTGCCTATGGGTGAGATTGTACCCATTGAAGGGTTCGGGCGATCCCTTGCCTGGTCCCCTCCTCGCCCCTCCTCGCCCTTCCTCCTGTTCCATGGTTTGGCAGCTGTGGGGTTTTCAGGTGTCCCCGGCTTAGGCCCTGGGGCCTTCTGGGCACCAGCCTTCCCTGCACTGCCACTTGCTTCTGGGGGGACTGCCTTACTTGCCTCCTTGCTGCCCTCCCCAGGGGGCTGGAGGCTGGGCTTCGGGGTGTCCGGTGGGGGGATGCCTTCAGCACTGGTGGCTGGGGCACTAATGTCCATGTCATCAACCATATTGGTTGCCATGGGTCCTTCTGTTTGGACTTCCAGTATCTCTCCGGGTTACGCTGGGGTTTACGGGTTACCTGCAGGGGGTCCCTGTCCTGGTCCGACTAGTGGGCAGAAATTGCCTACTGTGCAAGAAACGCTGCTCAACACTCCCATCAGCTAGGGTGGGGGTTATAGGGATGTAAGTTCATACAACGCAAACCAAAACAACGCATGCCATGACATCGCATTTTTTACATCGCATGCACCGTTACACCGCATGCATTCACCACGCAAACCATTACATCGCATTTCCCCTTCACATGCATGCAAAATGCCTTCCCAACGCACACAAATACCACGCATTCTATTACCTCGCAATATTCTCCCTAACGGCCCCCGTAACACTAATATAGCAACCTACCAAATACACTACACCCCCTGACACTACCCTTAACCATAAGCCCTAAGCCCTAAACACTAAAGCCTATAAAACGACCCTAGACTGCGACCTCAACCCTAAGCCCTAACACCAAAAGCCAAAAACAGTACCCTACACTACTATTAACCCTAAGCCCTAACACCGAAAGCCAAAAACAGTACCCTACACTACTATTAACCCTAAGCCCTAAGCCCTAACACCGAAAGCCAAACAGTACCCTACACTAGTATTAACCCTAAGCCCTAATCCCTAAACCCTAAAACACTACCATATACTACATCCTCAACCCTAAACCCTAAAACCTAAAACACGACCATGTAGTACTTCCTCAACCCTATGCCCTAAACCCTAAAGCCTAAAACACTATCCCCCACTACACTCCCTATCAACTACCCTTAAGCCTAAAACACTACGAGTCCTTACCTGTCTCTCGTCCAGCGTTGTCTCCCCGTCATCTGTGTCCCGCCTCACGACCTTCCCGGACCCCGTCCCGGCGCACGACCCGTCCATCACATCCCATGCGCTCTAAAAGCATGCGTTGTCAAAGCGCATGCGATGTAATGGCGCGCGTAGTGAACGCACGCGTCGTACCGTCGCGTGCGTTGTGACGGCACGCGATGTTAACGCATGCGTTGTAACGCATGCGTTGAGATGGTTGTCTCCCGGGTTATAGGTGTTTCCACCTAAGCATAAATCACCTCTCCAAAGGTCGGGTGCTTTACAGGCCTGTGAAGGATGTTAGGAGGATTGTTAGTCCTCCAGCAGAGTATCTAGGGAGCACAATGTTACCAGGTTCTAGGAGCTGACCACAGGTCCTTGGGGGCACTATTTTGTGCTCCTAGTGAGCAAAACAGGTACCAGCATGCTGGTATCCCTCCTCCTGCTTCGTTAGAAGTCAGTTGGGCCTTTTCAGAAATTTGCATAGATTTGCATAAAATGCGAATTTAATTCGCCTCAAATTCGAAGCCGTAGTCCTGAAATTTATCAAAATTACTTCCACTTAATAGTGGTTTCAAAATGATAAGAACAGATACTACACTTGATCTTAGCCAAAAGGCTGCGTGCATCATACTGGTTGTGCATATGTGTATGTTTCTCTGACATCATTTGGAGTCCACTCCGCTGACCTGTCCCAAAAGACATGGACACCAGAGAAGCGAGTTAGTTAGGACAAGCTGGAGTTCCACTGATGAGGAATTTAGAGATTTCGAGGCTGGCTGAGACTCTTCAAGGCTCGCGATCATCAGAAACAGAAAAGCACTTACTTTTTCTAAGCACTTTAAGCTTTCTTGGGTCAACTATCAGCTCACACACTCACTGGAGGTCCCTGATTTGCATAATTGTGTCTGTGTGTAACATCTCGTCGTGCCTAACACGCTTTCATTTAATGTATGTAAAGTTGTAACTCCCTTTAATGTCTTGTAATTTATTTTGTTCTTACCAGTGCATTCTGACCTCAGAACAAACCTGTAATAGGACATTGTACGAAGCACCTAGTGGCTTGCAGTAATTTATTACAGGCGACTAGTGACTGCCCAACCGTGCTTCCTAACGAGTGCTTTCACAGATTGAGGGAAGATGGTAAAAGGGGCATCTCTGACACTCTCTGTGCCCAGGGCCTTCTAAACAGCACTGGGCCCTGCCTACACAACCACTCACAGGAATAAAAATGTTTAACGGAAAATTAGTGTTAAATTCTGGTCTGCTTGGGCCCCTATGCTCGTGGTGCCCCCGGGCAACTGCCCAGCGTGCCCATGTGTTAAGACGGCACTGTCAGTGCCCCGGCAGCAGTGTGTGAAACACTCTGTGCTGATGCTTCCAGGATTCACAGACAGAGTTTTCAGATCCAGCTTTCTTTGTTTCTGTGTCGAAAAGTAGGCTTTGGAGTGCAGCCTCCAAGGAGAACCAGCGCTGCATAACAAACCAAAGCAAAGCGGCGCCGGATTACGAAGACGAGGAAATAGAACATCTGGCAAGGGAGCAACGGGGAAGAGCGGCAACAGTGTAAGATGCGGAGTCCATACGAAGAACGCTAGGAAAAGGAAACAAGTATTGGCAAAGACAACAGGTCTCACTTTTATAATAAAGGTGTGAAGACATTGGCTTTGCGAAAGGTGGTTTGCAAAGCGTTGTTACAATAGTGCGCTCACAGCGTGCAACTCGCTGTCCCCCACTGAAACAACGCCCAAGGAGATAGACAACTGCAGTTGGTGGGGTTTAAACAAGGGCGTAGCCTTATATTCACACATTCACATAGACTCATTGCGAAATGATAAATGATAACCATAGATAGGCAGACATTGTTATGAGACTACAGGACATAAGATCAGCAAAATCATACATTATTGTTATCAGAATGCAGGACGAAAGGCAGAAAAATAGGTCAGAGATTGTGCAAGCAATACAACAGTTGTCTCCACCTTCCCTTACAGCGGAACATTTCAGAATGCAAAGTGCCAGAAGACCCCTTTACCTTATCCATCGCCCACGCCCTCAACCAAGGGAATACCTTAGTAGGAACTTCCCCTCCATCACTCCGAGGGAGGGGCAATACCCGCAGTTCCATTTACGAACACATCCACCAGGGCATTGCCTAGCGCTTCGTCCCTGCTGGGTCACCAGGCAAATTCCCCAAAATGTTTAAGTCCAGGCATCCCCGGGATAGAGTAGAAATGTCCAGGACCACTAGCAGGTCAGTCCCCTCCTTCTGCCTGCTCAGTGCCCACACCAATCAACACCCCTCCAAGGGGGGAAGTTCAGTAAATTGGTCCACATTTAAAGTAGCCCCCATTTCTGCTGCAAGAATTTCCGCCACAGGGCGAAGAGGTCACTGGCGAACTCGCAGATCTCTACCAAGGACCCTGTGCTATCCGCCGCTTCCTATGAAAGGCAATATAAAAAATGCCGCCTGTAATTAAATAGCCCTGACGGAGTCGACCCCATCTGAGCGCCGCTATCACTGTTCCTTCTAACAATTGCTTTAGGTTTTGACCGTTAACGATGACCTTGCCACGGGGCGTGGTCAAGATGGCGGCAAGAGCGCTCATGCTGAACTAAGCTCCGCTCCGGCCCCCCCCGGAAAAATCCTGCCAATACCTTGTTCTGAGCGAGTGAACCCAGCTAAATCAGCAACGAACGCCTTCCCGCACCAGCCTATGTACCCCCGGTGTGGATGATCGGTCTGCGGGGCTGTGTGGACCTCGACTCTGGGAGGTGCGGCGCTGGGCCAGTGGGGCCTGTGATCTGCTCTGGGGACGTGCCGACTTGATGGGGGCTGTTGGTCGATCGGCCCGCCCATACATCTAGGCCACAGATGGTCTCTGAGGTACTAAGACGGCCTCCGCTTCTGCACCGGGCATGCGAAGGACTGGGCTTCACTGCCCATGATCCCGCTGTAGTGATACGCAGCACTAACGGCGACGCCGCAGCGGAGCACCCCATGTCCCCAGAAACGTTGAATCGCATGGCCTGCGACCGCGGCGGCGGATCGCTCCGGAGCAGGTGAGCCCCCGGGGTGTTGCGAGACTGGAGGAACCTGAGACCCAGACTAGGGTCGTGAAGGCTCAGTGGAAGTTATTGATGATTCAGACTGCACATGCACTTAGGCCATTGCTGTCGCCTGAAAGACTGTGATGATCCCCCCGCCCCTACTCGGGACTCACTGACGGCTCGGGCTGGGCCGCCCACGATCCCGCTGCCATGACACGAGGCGTTAACGGTGGCATCCCGGAGTGCATAGACCTGCGGGGCCCGCAGCAGTTGCGGCGAATTGCCCTGGGGCAGGTGTGCCCCCGGAGTGCTGTGGAACTGAAGTGACGTTGAGGACTCCCCCTGCTGCTGAGACGGGGGCAAAGAATGGAGGCCAGTATTGTTCCTTGGAACCTTCTCCCCCTCGGTGCTGCATGGGGTGGCTTAGACGTGGACATTTAACAATTGGCAACAGCGCATCTGCCTTTCTTTATACGCTTTTCTTTGGGGACAACAGCAGTGCTGATGCTGCGCAGGACGAGACGTAGGGCCTGCAGTGACCCGATCCTCCTCATTGCCTGGCCTTTTTTTGGGGGGGACCGTGAGGCTTGGAACCTACGCCCCCCTGGGCGGCCCTCTGAGGCTGAGTATAGTGGGGCGAATGGTTACGTGGGACATCCTCTGAGAAGTTCCTTGGACAGCTCAAGAACATACTCGTAACGCAGCTCACTGTGGCACTTTGATTCTTCGCCCCCATATCCTCGCGCGATCAAGTGTAGGCACGGTATTCACACATGGGTCTGCGCTGCATCCTGTGGACACGGGCTGCAACGATAGGATCACGCGATACAGCCACATTCACACTAGCCCAGACATCTACCGCCTCTGCGGAACTCTTGCACCTGGTCCTCTACCCCCTGCCAACGCTGAGATGGGTAAAACCAGAGTGGAGAAACCCCAGGTGCAACCACCGGAAGTGGAATCGATGTCACAGAATGCAAAGAGTGTGGATCGCCCGGAGCTTTCCACTCTTGGGTACCGCAGTGACCACTCACACAGATTTGATGAACTGATGGCGGCGATATTTGATATCAAAACCACCCTATGCACGAAGATGGACTCACTGGGTATAGACATGGGATACCTCCGGGAGGACCACAAGAAATTGAAAGGCAGGGTGTAGGAGTCCAAATCCACTTTGGCGTCTCTACACCCTACGGTGACCGTGGCGACTACTCAGTTACAATCCCTCCAGCAAGAGGTGGACTTCCTACGCGCACGCGTGGAGGACCAAGAAGGGCGCTCACACCGGAATAATGTTCGCATTTTAGGCCTCCCCGAACGAGCAGAGGGACCCAACATGGAACTCTACCTAGAGGAATGGTTCTTTAAAGACATTCTACAAGGCAAGGCCTCGAAGTTCTTTTCAATAGAACGTGCTCATAGGGTACCAGGAGGCACCCCACATACGGGAGCTCCCCCCAGACCAGTGGTGGCGAGACTGTTTAATTATCGAGGCAGAGACCACATATTGCAAGTTACTCGTACTCGTGGCCCCTGGCAAGTCGAGAATTAATCGGTCCACACATATCCAGATTACACTTTGGCAGTACAGCGCCGCCGCGCCTCTTATCTTGAGGTCAAGAAATGCTTGAGGGACCATGATATCCAGTACGCGCTCCAGTTCTCAGCGCGTCTCCGCATTCGCCACAAGGAAGACACGGTATTCTGCAATACACCTGAAGAGGCGTGGGATGGGATCGATCACCAGGGCCTGGCACACGCGACACCCTCATCTCCAACGGGCTCAAGACAGGCCTGGAAACTGGTGGAACCCCGCGGAGGCCGCGGCAGGGGAAGACTACGTCGACCAACGAAAGCCCAGCTGACTCAAGACAGCAGAGAATTTAGGTAGCCCCACGTCCTCCCACAGACTGGACTCGGATTCGGACACGGTGCTGGACCAAACATCGCCTCTCACGGCCTCGCAGCTTGAGGTACTGGCGGGGGACGGACCGGCCCTTACTCCGCAGACTGCCGACGCGCTGGGCTGAACACTCCAGAGCAACTACCAGGGCTTCCATTGTAGAGACTGAACAATACGAATAACCTAGTGTGCCACCAGGCTGAACTATGTGAGGCGGCATATCGGAAATGACACCTTGCCAGCTGCGCCCCCTTCAGCAAGTGATAAGTAGCTGATATAGCACCAATTTTGTTTATATTTGTTATGTGTTATTTTTCTGCACGTTTGAACTGCATTTTAGTGCGAGTGGCCAATTGCCTGTTGGCAAGCTGGCCTACGGTGGGATGTTGGGGAATCTTTTTCTACATGTTTAAAATGTCGGTCTCTCCTATTGTCTATATATTGAAGGGAACGTGGGCTACTAATGCATTCTGGTGTTGTGTGCGGGGTGGGGGGGCTGGACGGTGGGGATCTACTGTGTGTCAGACATTTCCCTCACCGTCAGCTTAATGATGTCGGAGGACTATTCATTGTTGACCTGGAACGTGAGGGGCTTGGTGGGCTGCGCTAAACATCAGAAAGTGTATCAATACTTGTGAAGTCATAAGATCACGTTCGCACTCTTACAGGAAACACACCTCACCACACAAACACTCACGTCACTTCATAAGCGTTGGAGGGGTACGGTCCTGGGTACTACGTACTTGGGGTATGCTAGGGGTGCGCTTATATGGGTGGCACCGGGGACTCCACTCCAGGTCACACACTCCCGAGTGGATACACAAGGCCGTTATGTTGTCATGGAGGGCCAATTAAACGGATCTCCATTGGCACTGGTATCACTATATGCCCCGAATTCAGGGCAATCCTTATTCCTACAAACACTCACGCCGTCTTTGCTTGTAGATCCCACGGTCCCTGTGTATTGGGGTGCAGATTTTAATTGGGTGTACGATCTTGGCCTGGACTGCTCCTGTCCCCCCCTTTTGGGGGCACAATCCATCAAGCTGGCGCAACACATAAAAGAGTGGGTCTCTAATATGCAGGTCCATGATGCATGGCGTAGCAAACATCCTTTGACACGCACATACTCGCAGTATTCGGCGCTACACCATTTGTACACGAGGATAGATATTATATACTGTTTGGATAATGTACTACGCAATGTCTTACAGGCTGACTATTTGACACGTTAAAATTAAGACTGTCCTGGGGTGCGAAAAAACCTGACATATCGACCTGGCGACTGCCATGCGCCGCACTAGTTGACCCATCATACAGGGCTACTCTTTCGAACTCCATCGATTCATATTTCTTGAAGAATGCTGGCACTGTCTCGTCCGTGGGAATAGATTGGGACCCTTTTAAGGCGGTCCTTCGAGTACGTGCAATTAAGACCACGTATGGTGCCCGTAAATCACTGACGGACGCGCTTCAAACTCATGAAACGGAAATAAGGAGATGTGAGCAACTCATCCCCAATGACCCTCAGGTTGGTTCCTCCCTGGCCCAAGCCCGCCTGGCGTACAAGGGTGCAATGGATGACCTCTGCGCACTGGACTACAAAACATATCTTGCACGTAGACACAAGGAGGGAGATAAAGCAGCCAAGCTACTAGCGTGGCTAATGAAATCTGACTCCTCTCAACCTCCCATTACTGCCATATATACATCTTCCGGGGCCCTTGTGAATACACAGGAGGCAATTAATCAGTCCTTCTTTGAATACTATACAACACTGTATGCGACTCCCGTCCTCCAAGACCCTGCCTCCACACAAGGCTTCCTCGCCGGGATTCAACTCCCACAAATTCTATCAGCGCATTACGATACCCTAGAAGACCACATCACAGTAGAGGAGATAGCGGAGGCAATAGGGCAATTAGCGACCGGAAAGACACCGGGAACGGATGGTTGGCCGTTGGAGTTTTATACCACTTATTCTAAACAGCTGACGCCACGGTTGGCCAGCATGTACACCGAACCCTTCGAGAAAGGGGAACTTCCGCTCACTCTGAGAGAGGCAACACTAGTGGTCCTACCGAAACCAGGCCGAGACCCTCTTTTAATGGCCTCATATTGCCCTTTATCAATGCTGAATGTTGATTATAAGATTCTCTGGAAGCTATTAGCGAATAGGATAATAGCGACTGTTCCTTTACTGGTCCATGAAGACCAGAACGGTTTTATACCAGGGAGAAACACTGGTTTGAACTTGCGTCGATTGTTTGCAATGCTGGAGTGGGCAAGGGGGGAGGCGGAACTACCATGGATAGCATCCCTAGATAGCGAAAAGGCGTTTGATACGTTGAGTTGGGACTACTTGTTGACGATGTTGTCGGGGTTTGGCATCGGCCCTAATTTCTTAAGATGGATACGCTTGTTGTACCACAGACCGCAGGCCAGGGTAAAGGCGGGTCGCGTTTTTCCTCACCTTTTACGATAATGCGGGGCACGCGTCAAGGTTGTCCTTTGTCGCCAATACTTTTCGCCCTGGCCATGGAGCCTCTGGCGTGTAGACTACGACAACGAGTAGTGGAGTGGGGCCTGCATGCAGACCGTCGATGGCACGTAGTGTCGCTATATGCGGACGATGCTTTAATATACCTACGTGGCCGAACCGAGGTACTTCAACAGATAATGGACCTGTTAAACGAGCACGCACAGGTGCTGTGAGTTAATTGGTCTAAATCGGTGGTGTTCCCGATGGCACCTATGTCATTGGCCCAGAGGCAGGCTGCACCACAAACGTCACTGGAATGGGCGTTCAACACTTTTAAATATTTGGGGATACAGGTTTACCACTCGGGGGTGGACACCATAGATGGTAACTTGGGGCGTGCCATTACTAAAGCCCGATCGACTCTCCCGTTCTGATTAAGTCTTCCCTTATCTCCCATCTTCCCTTATCTACCATGGGATGGGTAGCGATCTCCAAGATGCTGGTATTACTGCGTCTTCAATACTTCTTTTATACACTCCCCTATCGCTTGCCGCGGAAATTCTTTAAAGATCTGGAGTCTCTTTTGGTCGCCCTTATATGGGGACACTCTAGGGCAAGGGTGGCTCTACATGAATTATATCTGCCATTATCGGAGGGAGGCCTGGGTGCTCCGAATTACGAGCGTTACTACACTGCAGCACAATTGCTATGGCCCATGAGATGGTTGGGTCAGAGTAACCTTACTGAATTAGTAACGGAGGCTGTATCCTGGGTTCATCCGACATTACTGGAGTGGTTGTCGGGAACCACCACATCGACTCAGAAACAACGTGGCAATATACTAATGACGGCGACTAGACGTAGCTGGTCCAGGTTTGTGCTCCCTAAGGGCCGGATTGCCCCGTATGCCCCTGGCCTACCACTTGAAGTACTTTCCGGCACATTTACTTGTCACGGACGCTTGGAGCTCGGCTCCTGGAGAAAGAGGGGGTTGGACACATGGGGCGACATGTATGCAGACTCACAACTATAAACGTTTGAAAAGTTAGTGAACACTTATGAGGTACCACAAGGCTCATTTCTCCTGCATGCCCTGCTTACGCGCCACTTCCTACGAGCGTGGGGCAGCGATCGTGCTGAACCCCCCACATTGCATCGCATCTTTTGCAGACATTATTGACACATGGAAAGGGCAGACACGCAGTAACGCCCATATACACCTCCTTCAGGTTGGATGATGCACCCGCGCTGGTAACCCTACGTGCGTACTGGCAAGCTGAGCTGACCACCACTATTTCAGATAAACACTGGGCACAGTGTCTCGGCCACCCAAAACGGTTTCAACCAACGCTAGGTTGAAATATACCCAATTCAATTACCTACACCACACGTACCTCACGCCTCACAGGCTAGCGCGCATGTACTCAACAACATCTGTTGATAGATGCCCTAGGTGCCGGGACCCGGGGGCCACATTCACGTATATGGTATGGACATGCACAAGCATTCAAAGATATTGGGATAACATAGCCACTATACTTACAGAGGCAGCTCAAACTCAGGTGATAGTGCAGCCCACCCATTTCCTGCTAGGCGCCATAAAGCGCTCCGCTCCTCGTAAAGGTCTGAATAAATTCCTAGACTTAGCCCTAGGCCTTGCCAAACGCAAAATAGCCATGTCAATGAAAGCCCAGATGGGCCCCAGCGTGCACTCGTGGCTGCTAGATCTCCAGAGGGCACTGATATCGGAACACACGAACCAGCTGGCGCCCCCGCGACAGAACCCTACCCAATGGAGAGATTATCTGTCACTAATTGAGACCAAGTTGGCTGAGACGGATCATCCTTTGTAGGCGGCACCCCCCCCTTTCCTCCTTCTCCCCTTCTCCTCCTTTGGTTCCTCCCTCCCCCCGTTGCCCTATCCCTCGGCGCGCCCGCACAGGGTGACCCACTGCGCGCATCTATCCACATACGTGATACCCGCTGAAATGCTGCACTGACAGCTACACTCTGATCTGTACCCACACGTGGGACCGACTTATAGTTCTTTTTTCTTTATATATTATTTGATATTGATGCCCGCATGTGATTTCATGTTGGAATTGATATGTGTCATGAGGAAGGATTCTCCTGACGTACCTATAACTTGTATACAATGTATGTAAAAGTATTCTACTGTGGACATGTATGGCGACTCAGAGTACAAGATGGCCCTTCCTTATTAATGGCTGGGATTCTTCGGGCATCCTGCCCAAGCCAATCAAACAATTGACATTGGAATATATGATGTTAACCCGCATGTCAACACCACGCATACCATCACAACGCATCTGTAACAATGCAAGTGCTGTTACAACGCGTTTCTATCACAACGCATACTTTTACATCGCATATGCCTTTACCACGCATACCATTACAACGCAAAGGCATGCGTGGTAAAGGCATATACTTTGTAAAAGTGGTTAAGGTAAGTATGTATATATATATATATGTATATATATATATCCAATTACACTACCTTGTGCCCTTGACGCACAAACAAACAGGTACGGACAACTTCTTAAGCTGGTGCCAAAATTATTTCAATTTATTTAAGTTAAAGTGCAGTGCTCCTTCATGACGCGTTTCGGGCCTCCTGGCCCTTGGTCACATGACCGCATTACGTGCATACAGAGTTTTTATTGGGTGTAAAACCCTCACCTGACACAACATGTGACAGTAATGATAGAGCTAGACAACATACTCAAACTTGCGGCTCAAAGTTACATTGAAAAATAACAAAATTGAGTAGTTAAGCAAAACGGGCAAATCATACATTAAAATCATGTATTAAGACCCTCTATTTCAAAACTTTTTCATAGTTTGTGCAATTTGGTTGGATAAAACATAACTATTAGTGTCATAAATATCATAGCACAAATGCTGATTAATACTAATATCACAATGCTGATCCAACCTTTAAAAGCGTCATTTGTTATACATTTTTAAAAGCCGCAAGAATAAATAATTATAAATAAATATTAAACCATATTTAAATACAGATAGTTGAAAACAAAACAATGTCTGTGCAAATACTGCATGTGCAAATATTGCTGACCTCTAATGGCCGAATCAACTACTACAATTCATATAAATAGCTCTCATGTGCTGTCACAGTGTGCAATAATATGTGCAAATAGTGCATAAACCTCTAAAGTGTCTACAGTGCTAATAAGAAAAAAGTGCAGATGGCAGGAAAATTGTAACAAGTTAGAAAAAACTCGTCCTTTTACGCCAAGTTTTTAATAACACAGGGAGCCCTGAACTGAAACAATATACCAGTCATATAGGCTACTAATGCAGATGTTCATGTCCATAGATTAGATATTTCTGGGTGCTAGTTATGAATAATCATGAAATATATGAAACAATGAAATATATGAAAAAGTCAAAACTACAGCATACTGTTGTCCACATCATTATACAGACAATGGCTACCAATACCATGCAATCGACCTAAAAACAATTTAAAACAGATGTACAACCGATGTAAAAAATGATGTAAAATGTCCTAAGGACTTTGTACTCTGACAGAGGCATAGAATCATAGGAAGTTGTGCATATCCTCTCCTGTCTTAAGGCCATGTGGATACATGGTGTCATGCTCGATGATATATCTTGACTCTAACTGGCGTAGCCTTTTTCTCTATTGCCTCCTCTCTTGTCTAAGGATACTGTATCGATCACAAAATATTTTAAACATTTAAGATCGTTACCATGTTCTGATTTAAAATGTCGGGCCACAGGGTAGGTCGGATCGGAGTTGACAATGGCCCGTAAATGTTGCAAAATACGGACATGTACTTGTAACTTTGTACTCCCTACATATTTAAAACCACATTGACACTCTAAAATATATACAGCATATTCCGACCTGCACGTGTAATGACCTTTGAGCTCTATGATGTTGGAAGAGAAAGGCGTGGTGTAGGTGGTAGTATTTACTCCAAATTTACACGCACGACAGGTGCTACATTTGTAAAAACCTTTTTTCGGAACCAACCAACTAGCCTTATTGTCCAATTCTGGACTGGTCTTTACCAAATCATTATGCATGGAATATGCTTTTCTAAAAGTGAACGTTGGTTTCTCAGGGAGTACTGTTTTCAAGGTGCTATCCGTAAGAACTATAGGCCATTGTTTCGTGACAATAGATTTGATCTCTTGAGCTTGCTTGCTGTAAGTAGTGATCAGTCTGCACTGTATAATGTCTATATTATTTACATCACTACTGACGTAATCTTGAGTATGTTTAGTATTGACTTGATTCTTAGCACCTTTTAATAGAGTCAATCTGTTCATTTTATTAGCCTTTTTCATGGCAGAATCTAATTTATGCGAGTTGTATCCTCTTTCTAGAAATCTCTGCTTTGCTGCTTGCTGATGTAACGTGAGGTCCCTTTCTGTGCTACATGCTCTACGAATTCGTAGGAATTCACCGTATGGAAGGCTGCTGATTGTGTGGGCCGAGTGAAAACTCTTGGCATGTAATAAGGTATTACCTGCGGTGGGCTTACGATATAAGCTGGCTTCTATTTTGTCAGCGGAGGCCTGTACTTTAATATCTAAAAAATGAGTACTGGCTTGATCTATGTGTGCCGTGAACTGCAAATTCATGTTGTTTACATTCAATTTGTTTACAAATTCTTCATCTTCACTAGATGAACCCCGCCAGATGACAAAAATGTCATCAATGTATCGCCACCATTTCACCACATGTTTGTCCCATGCACTGCGGTGTTCTTTACGCAGGACATGCTCCTCCCACCAGCCAACGTGGAGACAAGCGTAGCTGGGGGAGAAGCATGCCCCCATAGCTGCTCCCTGTAATTGCTGGAAAATGGCCCCATCAAATGTAAACATATTATTATACAAGCACCATTTTATCATACTAAGCAGCATTTTGTTATGAGAATATAGTTCAATTGGTCTTTTGTTGAGGTAAAATTCTACTGCATTTATACCATCTTGGTGCCTAATGCTGGTATATAAGGATGTGATGTCTAAAGTGAGAAACAGAAAATCATTTGACCATTATTGTGTACTTAAGTGTAGGAGGAAATCGTTAGAATCTTTGATGTAAGTAGGCAAAGTAGTTACAAACTCTTGAAGATAATAATCTACATACCTTGATGTATTTTCAAAAATACTTTTTCTGGCAGATATTATAGGCTTACCCGGTACAGGACTAACCCCTTTGTGCACTTTCGGTATAAAATACATTGTAGGCATTACTGGATAATCATTGTTTAAAAATGCAAATTCATCCTTTCTGATTAAGCTTTCTTTTCTCCACTTATCATCTTTATAGTTCTTACAAATTTTCTTAGCCTCTGCTTGGTTGGTTTTGCGATAACATTCCAAGTCATTTAAATGCCGATAAGCCTCAGTCTTGTACTCTTTTTTTATCCCATAGCACAATGTTGCCTCCTTTGTCACTTTTATTTATTACCAATGAAGAATTGTTTTTTAATTTAGTCATCAGTTGAAAGTATGGTGCATTTTGCTTGTGGGAAGCCTTATTATGCTGTTTTGATGATGTGTACAATTTCTTGAGTTCATCAGTGACTCTATCGTGAAAAATGTCCACTGCGTCACGCGGCATATTTGGAATGAAAGTGGATGGGGCTTTAAAAGGACTTTGACATGATGATGACACACTCGCATCCTCCATGCATGCCATACTCTGTGTGCTTGCAGCTGTGGGTGTATTGATGTTCCCTTCACTCCCCAATGAATGTAGCGTTTTAAGGAGTGACACATCTCCTGCTGTTAGTCCCACACTAGTTCCTGGAATTGCCGATTGAGAATCTAGATCTTTCTTAGATTGTCGTTTGATGGTATAGTATTTCGTGAGTTTAAGCTTTCGAATGAACTTAAAAACGTCTATCCGGGTTTCACCATAGTTAAAACTGCTCTCAGGGCAGAAGCTTAAACCCAGCACGAGCAGTTGTTTTTCCGCTTGGTTGAGCTGTACATTTGTTAAATTGATAATAGTTTGCTCGACATCAGTTAACGCTTCTGACACCGTTTGTTCTGTTGCCCTCTTCCTTTGACTTTTGCGGCATTTGCGTCTCTCTCGCCTTCTGATGTTCCTTTTGCGTTTGAGGTAGTTTTGATGTTCCGCGGTCGTAGGGATTGTTTTCTCTGTTCCCGTACAAAATCCATTTCCTCTGCATAGGTTAGGACCCCCATATCAGCTCTAGAGCTTGGGGCATTGTCTCCGCTCAAATCAGATTCCGAGTCACTTGATATAGTGCTGCCTTCTGTCATAGAAAGATGTGTGTCATGAGGAGCCACTGATGTAAAACCTTGCTGCGTTTGTTCATGTCTGACCACTTTCTGTTTGCGCAACAAATCAAATTTGCGTGCGAAGGTGAACACCTGCCCCAGTTCATAATCATTCTTGTCGCGCGCAAATTTGTACGCTTTCCTGTTTTTAATTACCTCTTCATGATTCTTTAGTCGCTCCTTCATGTCTTTAATGCTTTTGTCGATGAATTCTTTATTGCTTGGGTTTTCCATTTTGCTTATTTCAATGTTAAGTCTAGCAATTTCTTTGATGTTAGTGTCCCGGTCTATTTTGGCGTATTTAATGAGTAAACATACGAGACGCATGGAGGCCTCTAAATTGCTTTCAGCCCACTCTTTCAGGAGGAGAGGGTTTGGACTCTCGAAACTAGGGGCTAACATTATATAGAGACCTCGTGGAATCCTTCCTGCCTCGTGGTATTTTTCTAGTGATTTCACTTCCCACCATTTGGTGAGTTCACTTCGGTTGTTTTTCTCCAATAATCTCAATAAACTTTTCACATCCACATGTATGTCACTGTCAATTTTACTTGTACTGCCGTTTTCCCGGACTTGAGGTAAATTGGTAAATAACTCATCTGCCGCCATCTCTCTCTCACGTAAAGCGTCATCGGACATTGCACTTATAGTTATAACTGTCTTGGTGTTCGTATTGATAGAGCGAAATGTTCTTGTGAATTGTAGGGGTGCATCATAATCACTGATAGGCCGCACCCACATGTATTCAGACATATATTCGTTTATATCCATTGTATACTCATGTATGTTTAGTAAAGAATGAATAGTTCGCTGAGACAAAGTGAACCCAGTAGCATAATGGTGTTAGGATATTGATGTAATGTAATGCTTATTAAATTGTGTGAACATAATGCATAGAGAAATTAGTTCGTGGATGTAATGTAATTGCAGTAGTTTAAAAGTGCACCATATTAAAGTTGCACATGTAATTCATTGTTTGCATATGAAGTGTAATGAAAATGCTTATAGGGAAACATAAGATGTGTGTTTAAAAGTTATATGTAAAGGCCTGACTACATATATGCTTAGGGAAGGCCTGGTTAATTCTTATGTTAGCTTATTTTTGTAGGCAGTAAAAAGATTCTCTTGGTAAGGCTCTCTGGGCACAAACGGTAGATTTAATTTGCACAGTAGAAGGTTTCTGTTGAAAGTATCTTTTGTTGCAGGTGCAAGGACACATGTCTCGTTAGTAAGACTAACTCTTTGTTTTCGAAAGCTAGAGAGAGGGGAGGCATGGTACGGGGAGTGAAAAGGAATGTAGGGATGATACTTTCGGCGGAGAAGGTGCCTGGGACTCAAGGTCAACGCAACCGTCCAGGATGAAGTCACCGTTTCAGTGGAAAAGCACAAGAAAGAAGACCTGGCCAAGAGGGCGTAAACAAGGCGTGTACCTTTGTAGTATGGTTTTGTATTAGGGTTAGTGCCCTGAGGGAGGAGGCCAGAGAAGCGGTAGGGGAGACCTGAGAGAAGGACAGAGCTGAGCTTAGGTATATGGTGATTGCACTTCTTAGGAAGTCTTCACAGCTGACACCTTTTATTCTTTCTTGCCTGGGAAAATTGTTATGTAGGGATGTCACTTAGCATTAGTGTAGGGACAGCAATTGATTTTAAGCTTGCTTAGGCCCATGAAGAGTAACTTAGAAATAGGAGCAATCATAGTCTGGTTGGTCCTCCTAGAACTTTCTATACTTCTTATCCTGAGTCGGATGAGATTCCTGCGTAGATTATTATTTGTATTAGTGCCCATCTATTTCTTTAACCTCGTGTTGAGGTGCTTGCACGTTCAGTTATTTTTGGCGATAATAAATTCTCAAACTTGAATTCGGAGTCAGTGGTCCTTTCAGACAAAATGAATGCTGATATCTAACCTGATGAGATTCTCTCCTTTACCCCATTCAACAGGTAAAAAGATCTTGGCGGCTAGAAGGTTCTTATAGATAATTAGATAAGAATCGGCGTTATCAGTTGGTAGCAGAGTAGGATGGTTACCTTTGATGGTAAGGGGAGATCTAGAGCAAGATAGGAGACTAAGTTGCCCCATAGAGCCCGAGTGAAGCTGATCCAGAGGACCGCGGGAAAAGGATGTCGGAGGTCGTGGAAAACTGACGGAGAGTGACGGTGCGGCGGAAGTAGCAGTTCGTAGTAGAGTGAGTATGAAAAGAGTGATGTTTGGTAGATTGCGGTGTTTTATTGTTGTGTGATGTCTTGCGGAGTTGGAACGAGAGTTGTGTGATTGAGAAACGGACCGTGAGCGCGCGCGGGACCGGGAGATTTATTGTGGTGTAGAATACACCCAGAGTTGAGAACGTTGACCAGAGTTGTGGGGGTCACGAGACGTCATTGACAGACCCACAGAAGATAGGGACACATGTGTGAGTGTGTGAATAACCAACGCAGGTCGTAGGTTATTGTGTGCAGAACATCGAGTGATTGAATCCTATCGAGTGTATTAGAGGCGATTGTCCGGTCGTTCGTGGACAGACGGTTGCCAGATTGAGGTCAACAAGCTCAAGAGACTGATCGGTCATTGGTAAGACTGACGGTCAGAGAGGTAATTGTTCGGTAGGACGGACATTATTTCAGAGTATGACTGGGACAGATGCGAGCGAGAACAAGTGAATTAGAAAGGAGGGGAACTGCTGCGAGCGGAGGAAAAGTGACGTCAGAACAGTGCCGCGCTGCGATAGGCCGGTTGGTGTGAACCGCGCTGGGATTGGTGGATTGGAATCAGGAAGTAAAAGCGGACATTTTGAGTGCAAATACAAAGTTGATTCATCATGAAATGTTTTAAAGCTTTAAGGGAACTTTGTAGAGGTGATAGACATGTGGTTGTTCGGGAGGGAGAGGAAGCTCCTCCCGAGGATACACCAGCACATTATATGGCAAAGAATGTAGGATTGCATACCATAATTTGGCTTGAGAATTGGCATAAAATGACAGAAGCAGAAGGAGAATTGTCGTTCCCTCGATATGGTACTTTCAGGTTAGAGGTGCTGTACCAGCTCAAGAGTGTAATGGCTTCATTACGACCACTACCTAGACCAACACAGTTTGAGGCACTACATGCGTGGATAAGGGCAGCGTATGATAGGAAGAAGGACAGATGTCAAGAAAGGGTGAAGAAATCGGTCAGGGCATTTCAAGATGCAAGGTGGGATGCACTGGAGAAAAGGTGGAGAGCAGACACGATCGAAGGAGATAAGTTATACCCACTGCTGATACAAAATGGAAAGATTACAAGAATCGATGAGGACGACAGTGATCTAGATGACAGTTTGTTGGATAGGATGTTGGCAGAGAGGCCACCACCATTTAACCCAGATTCAGAAGAGGGAAAGACGACCCCAGCAGTGGCAATAGTTGATGAGAGCCAGAACCAGACTAGCATGAGAGTAGTGGGAAGAATTTCCACAGGAACGGAGGGGGCAACGGCGTCTATGATAACACAGCCTCCTGTGGGGAACACAAGATTACCGGACTCCTTGACAGTACCGGTTACCATTGGCCCTATAGTATTGGTATATGACCCAGACCGAGTGAGAGAAGGGAGCTCCGTGCCGATGAGAAGGGAAGAAGGAAACAGCGAGAGTGGGAATGGGTTCGGAGTACGAGTGGTTCATTTCCCGAGACCAATAGACACAAGTACGCCGTTACCGGCTACTGCGGACTCTTCATGTGGGCGAGAAGAGGAGAGACCGGAAAGACCGAGGTCTTTACGGGAATCTAAGTCAGCTTTGAGGGAATGGACACCAACAGTAACGAACCAAGAGGATAGGATGCAAAGTGATAGGGCACAAAATGTCTCGGAAGACAGACCAGGTTCCAGGAATATGGAAGGGAATAGGTCACAAGGACAGAATAGTGACTGTGATGAGCGAGATGGCTCGGGTTGTCGAGATGTACTGAGGAGTGCAGTACAGGCAAGGTTGTTAGATGTAGTGAGGCTGAAAGCAGAGGTAGACGAAATGATCAGTGGGGGTCTGCCTTTGGAAAGGATAGAAATTTATGGATCAGATGAACTGCTGTTTGTAGCAAAAGATGTGACTCGAAAAGCTAGAATGGCACATGATAGATTGAAGGAATTGGCCAAAAGATATGAGGTGGACCTGAACAAAACTAAAGCGTTGCAGGGACCACATAGATTGCATTACAGTGATCAGGAGTTGGAGGAGAAAAGAATCACAGGATTAAAGACGCACACCAGAGACCTGATCATAGGAATGAGAATATGGATTTTGTTGGACAAATGGGAAGAAAGGTGGTCCAAAAAGAAACCAGTAAAGAGAGCAGAAGGGGAAACGCCGCCGCCAGGAGGGGGGCGACGGGTGTTGGAAATTTTCCTTTACGGGAAGTACAGAATGGAGGGTACGTGCATGTACCGTGGAATAGAGGTGATTTGGCTGCATTTACAAATGATTTTCCTCGGCTGAGGGAAAACCGGTGGAGTGGTACAAGCAGGTTGAGCGGTTTGTGAAGATTTCAAAAGTATTGTGGATTGATTTGAACACCTTGTTTGACATAGTGGTACCAGGAGATTTGTGGACAGCATGTAAAGTCGCTATTGAGTGGCCGACTTCCGAACCGAAAAGAGAGGCGGTTACAAATGGTCCATCACCTGATGTCATGAAAAAGTATGAGCAGGTGATTACATGGTTGAAGTCGAAGATTTCACCTCAGGATATAGATTGGGTTAAGATAGATTGGACTGTACAGGAACCCAAGGAAACAGTGCATGAGTATTACGAAAGACTTCTGCAAGTTTTTAAACAGTATAGTGGGTTAGATGTTTTGGACCCTAAGGATATGGGACAGTTTGTCTCAAAGTTTGTAACGGGTCTGAGAGGGGAAATCAGCCTCATGATACAGCACCATTTGATCTGCTGGCAGAACAAGCCACTAGATGAAATTTTGCGGTATGCGAGATACTGTAGTGATGAGGTGGAATCAAAACATCGAAAGCTAAAAGACAAATTAATGCTTGTCCAGATGTAGACAGCACAGGGTCAGCCTAGTGGAGGGACCTTGGGGAGAAAGCAAGGAAATTTCCAGGGAAACCAGAATGGGCAGGTACAGGGAAAGGGAAAACCAGTAGACCCCAAGACAGGAGTGGACGTGGCCACATTGAAGAAGACCACTGCGTGTCATCTTTGTCGCCAGGTCGGACATTGGAAACGCGAGTGTCCTTTGAACCCAGCTAATCAGGTACAGGAAGAGGAAGAGGGGCTCAGGCACCCGCGCAAGAGGTAGTTAACACAATAACGAGACCTAGGACGATGAAAGGGGGGTTTACAATTCTCACGCTCAGATTCCCCAAGCTCCAAGGTTTTCACAAGGAACACGAACGTACCAACAGATGCCCCTGTTCGAACGCTATGATGAGGATAGCTTAGACCCTTTATCCTGACGGTGCCTGAGGGGGAGGAAGACTGCACACTTGGAGCGGTCTTAGAGGTAGACCAGAGAGGACCTTTTGTAGAGGCAGAGATTGAGGGCAATCCTGCAACACTTTTGGTTGATACTGGAGCTACCCGGTCTACTGTAAGATCTGCAGTAGTCCCTAACCTACCCCTCTCGGGACAATCAATCCAGGTTGTTGGAGTAGCGAACAAGAAAATAAGCAGCCCATTGACAGAACCGATCTTAGTAAAGATAGGTACTTTCCAAACTAGACATCAGTTTGTAGTGTGTGATACGAGTCCAGTTTGTCTTTTGGGAAGAGATCTGTTGTGCAAGTTGAACTGCACGATTTATTGTACACCACGGGGAGTGGAGGTCCAGACGATAGATGACGATGCGGACTTTAAAATTACCAATCAGCTTCTGTGTATAGATCTGTACCCAATGGTGACTGTGGAAGAACTTCCACATGATCTGAGAGACGCAGTGTCGCCTGTGGTGTGGGATTTCGCAGGCGATGAAATAGGTTTAATCAGAGGGGTTGAACCAGTGCGGATTGAGGTGAAACAGAATGTTGATTTCCCAAGAACACCTCAATACAACCTGTCGACAGAAACGATTGCAGGAATAAAACCTGTGATCGAGACTTTCATTGAGAAGGGTATTTTGAAGGAGATCAGAGGTAGTCCCTGTAATTCACCCATAATGGGACTACAGAAACCGAGCGGGAAATACAGGATCGTGCAAGACCTGCGAAAGGTCAACATGATAGTTGTCCCTTGTTGTCCAGTGGTACCGAATCCTTCAGTAATACTGTTCCAGATCCCATGTGAAGCCGAGTGGTTTACGGTTATCGATTTGTGTCAAGCTTTCTTTTCGATACCGCTCCACGAGGAAAGCCAATTTCTTTTTGCATTCAGGCTAGAAAATCGCGTGTTAACATGGTGTCGTATCCCTCAAGGGTATACGGAAAGTCCATCGATCTTTAACCAGATCCTGAAGAAGAACCTTGAGAGTCTTGTGTTGCCGCAGAACTCAATTCTCGTGCAGTACATAGATGACTTGCTCATTGCCTCAGAAACAGAAGATGCTTGCAGAATTGACACAGTAGCCTTGTTGAACCACTTAGTAGAGAATGGACATAAGGTGTCCCCGAACAAGCTGCAGTACTGTTTGAATGAGGTACAGTACTTGGGACACAGATTAGAAAAAGGCAAGAGGAAGGTGTCACCAGATCGAATTGAGGCAATAATGAGCATGGCAGTACCCACTACACAGAGGGAAGTTAGGATGTTTCTGGGAATGGTTGGCTATTGTCGACAGTGGATTCCTAGTTTCTCCTTGAGAGCAAAGCCTCTGCAGAGGCTTACACACAAGGATGTGAGTGATCCGGTACCATGGGACGAGGAGTGCTTGGTGTCATTCCTGAAGCTGAGAGATGATTTGTGCAGGGCTCCCGCACTGGGAATGCCTGATTACAACAAGGCCTTTTCATTGTTTTGTTACGAGAGAGGAGGATGTGCATTAGCAGTGTTAGCTCAAAACCATGGAGGTGTCCGTAGACCAGTTGCCTATTTTTCAGCTACTTTAGATCCAGTAGCTTCTGCGTTGCCCGGATGTCTAAGATCCGTTGCTGCAACAGGTGTCAGCATTGAAAGATGTGAAAGCATTGTAATGGGACATCCATTGACTGTACATGTGCCACATTCGGTTGAGTTATTAATGACCAGGACCAAGACCCAGCACCTAACGAACAATAGGTTAACGAGGTACGAGCAAGTCATACTTGCCGCAGAGAATGTGACTCTGAAAAGGTGCTCCATCTTGAACCCTGCGACATTGATGCCTATACCGAACACAGATGATGAAGATTGTGAGGACCATGATTGTCTCGATGTGACCGAACTTTGCACCAAACCGAGACCTGACATTGTCGATGAGCCATTGGCCGACCCAGATGAAATTTTCTTTGTCGATGGTTCATGCTTAAGAGACAGTGTGGGGCAATTAAGAGCAGCGTTTGCTGTATGTACCATTTCAGGAGTGGTCGACGCTGCTTGCCTAGAAGGAGTACGCTCCGCGCAGGTAGCTGAGATCATTGCCTTGACCCGTGCCTGTTTGGCCGCTGATCGAATTCGAATCACGATTTACACAGACAGCCAATACGGCTTTGGCGTGGTGCATGACTTCGGGCAGTTATGGTCTCAGAGGGGATTTTTGACATCGTCTGGCTCACCCATTCGTAATGGAGAATATGTAAGACAATTGTTAGAAGCATTACAGCATCCGAAAGAAATCGCTGTTGTAAAGTGTTCAGCCCATGGGAAGGGGGAGGACTTTGTATCCTTGGGTAATAACTAAGCCTGGGCGGTGAAATTCGCTACGCTCGCGAAGCCTGCGAAGTTGCGGTAACTTCGCGATTCGCGTAGAACGCGAAGCTACCGTGCGCTACGCAATTTGCGGCGTAGCGTAGCTGTTTTTCTTCATCGCGCGCTCAATATACGTTCTCGCGCGCGCGGTAACGACCTACCGTGATTCTGCGTTCGCCGACGCGACTTCCTATCCGTTCGCGGGCGCCACGAGATTTGGAATCCGGCCGCAAGTTCCCGCGAGAGTGTGCGACCGCGAACACGTCATTCGGACGCGCGATCTGACTTCCGGCGGCAGTGTTGGTAAGATCGCGATCCCGAACACGAAGAAACTACATTCTGGCGATGAATATATCTCGAGCATCATAAAACCTTCTCGAAAAAGATGAATTCGTTCATTTTGCACAAAAACTCCTCAGGTTGTCATTTAGAGATGTAGTTTGGTGAGCAAGGAGTCCTTTTTCTCTTTTTCCAAGAGGAAGGAAGTGCCCCTGATTCTCAAACTTCCTGTTCCTGTCCAGCAGGCTCCTCCCAGTGTTTTGTCCATGTGCTGTTCACTTGCATTTTGATTTTGACCTGGAAGGATCACTTTTTGTGTCTGTCTGCTGCATCATATCATTGGATTGGATTTGAGGACTCTTGGATTTGATATTTTACAAGTAAGTTGGAGAATTGGTGTACTTGTTTGTTTGATTGGGGCTTGTTTGTACCTACATTTTTTGGGGGGATTTCCATATTTTTTTAAATGTATTGTTGTGGCCTGTAGTTTCTGCAGGGGCCTAGTTGTTTTTCTTTGATTGGAATTTCAGCCAGTAGGCCCAGACTTGAGCCCGAGGTACCCATGGGTGCAGGTTTCTGTGATGTCTGTTGAATTTAAAGTTTAAACATCATGTAGGCCGGGCATCCATGGATGGCCTTGTTTACTTTTGAATTGGTAAAAGTGGTTTTTGGGGTGTATTTTATTTTTTGTGGTGTTTGTTAAATAAATAGGCCTTTTCAGCCAGTAGGTAACCCTGGGCGTTCAGCTCGCGGACTTTGGGCAAGTCCGCACTGCGCGACAACGCGGACTTGCACTTTTTAACTTCTTCGCGCGCTCAATGTACGTTTCGCGCGCGCGATAATGACAATTTATGACGATTGCGATGCCGAACACGCAGAATTTACAATCTGGCGAACAATATCTCTCGAGCATCATTAAACCTTCTCGAAAATGTTGATTTAGTTCATTTTGCACAAAAACTCCTCAAGTTGTCATTTAGATGTAGTTTGGTGATCAAGGAGTCATTTTTGTTTGGTTTTACAATTTTTTCCAAGAGGTAGCAAGTTTCCCAGAGTCTCCAACTGCCTGGTCCTGTCCTTTGTCTTCACTTTTTGTTATTTTGGGTGGCCTGGCCATGTGGGTGGCAGCCATTTTGTGAAGCCAGGCATTGTGCTTTTGCCATAGGCCTGCATTGTCTGTCTTGTCTTCCTTTTCTTGTTGTTGTTGGCGGCCATTTTGTGTGAACAGCCACTGTGCTTTTGCCATAGGCCTCAAAGCTTGTTGCGGCCTAGTGTGGCAGTAGGCCCGGCGGTAGTCATCCTCATGGGTGCATAAAAACTGTTTTTTGTTGTCTGTTGAATTGTAACATAATTGAGGCCATGGATGGCATTGTTTTTAATTGGTAAAAGTGGTTTTTTGAGCGTATTTTCTTTTTTGTGGTGTTTGTTAAATAAATAGGCCTTTTCAGCCAGTAGGTAACCCTGGGCCTTCAGCTCGCGGACTTTGGGCAAGTCCGCACTGCGCGACAACGCGGACTTACACTTTTTAACTTCTTCGCGCGCTCAATGTACGTTGCGCGCGCGATAACGACAATTTGTGACGATCGCGATGCCGAACACGCAGGATTTACAATCTGGCGAACAATATCTCTCGAGCATCATTAAACCTTCTCGAAAATGTTGATTTAGTTCATTTTGCACAAAAAACTCCTCAGGTTGTCATTTAGATGTAGTTTGGTGATGAAGGAGTCATTTTTTTTTTCTTTTACAATTTGTTCCAAGAGGTAGCAAGTTTCCCAGAGTCTCCAACTGCCTGGTCCTGTCCTTTTTCTTCACTTTTTGTTATTTTGGGTGGCCTGGCCATGTGGGTGGCAGCTATTTTGTGAAGCCAGGCATTGTGCTTTTGCCTTAGGCCTGCATTGTCTGTCTTGTCTTCCTTTTCTTGTTGTTGTTGGCGGCCATTTTGTGTGAACAGCCACTGTGCTTTTGCCATAGGCCTCAAAGCTTGTTGCGGCCTAGTGTGGCAGTAGGCCCGGCGGTAGTCATCCTCATGGGTGCATAAAAACTGTTTTGTGTTGTCTGTTGAATTGTAACATAATTGAGGCCATGGATGGCATTGTTTTTAATTGGTAAAAGTGGTTTTTGGAGCGTATTTTATTTTTTGTGGTGTTTGTTAAATAAATAGGCCTTTTCAGCCAGTAGGTAACCCTGGGCCTTCAGCTCGCGGACTTTGTGCAAGTCCGCACTGCGCGACAACGCGGACTTACACTTTTTAACTTCTTCGCGCGCTCAATGTACGTTTTCGCGCGCGCGATAACGACAATTTGTGACGATCGCGATGCCGAACACGCAGGATTTACAATCTGGCGAACAATATCTCTCGAGCATCATTAAACCTTCTCGAAACTGTTGATTTAGTTCATTTTGCACAAAAAACTCCTCAGGTTGTCATTTAGATGTAGTTTGGTGATCAAGGAGTCATTTTTTCTTTGTTTTACAATTTTTTCCAAGAGGTAGCAAGTTTCCCACAGTCTCCAACTGCCTGGTCCTGTCCTTTGTCTTCACTTTTTGTTATTTTGGGTGGCCTGGACATGTGGGCGGCGGCCATTTTGTTAAACCAGCCACTGTGCTTTTGCCATAGGCCTCCAAGCTTGCGGCCCAGTATGCCAGTAGGCCCAGAGGTAGTCACCATGGGTGCATAAAACTGTTTCTGTGTAGTCTGTGTAACTTTGGCATCATTTAGGCCCTAGATGGCATTGAATAGATTAAATTGAATTCCGAAATCTGGCTTTTTTTGGAGGGTCTGACTATTTCACTTATTGGGTGTGGTAAATAAATGCATTTTTTGCGTGTGTACTGTCATTATAATAGTGTTGTTGTAGTGGTTGTCTAACTTTCCAAAGTGTTTTTAGCCATGTGGATTTTTGTTTTTGCATGAAAGCGGTGTGTGTTTTATAAGGCATCCTTTGTCTGCCCATATATAGGCCTGCTTGAGTTCATTGTTTGCCGTGCCTTGTGCCTGTGAGTCACCATGTTTCTGGGGGCCATTTTGTTGTGGTAGTTATTAGTGTGCTGTTTTTGCCAAATAGGCCTGCGTGTCTTTCCATTTTTCCTCTTGTTTTACTGCTGCCAAATCCATCCCCATTGCCAGCTGCAGCTCCCTGATGCTGCTATATAATACATCACACGTGACGTGATGCACAAATTTAGGCCAAACATGCTCCAGTACATTTTAGTTTTAGTTCTTTAATATTCTTATTCTTCCAGAGTGTACAGTAGCCAGTAAAGCCCTGGCCTTGTTGTCAACGTCTCACAAATGGCTACACTGTGTGTTGTTGTTGGAAGAGTTTCTGAAATTTAATAATTGAGGCCACCACACACTAAGTTCTATATTCTATTTGTTTGATTTGTGCTATGTTTGACTGATGTTCTGCCTTTTTTGCTTTTAGGTGCACAAAGACTGAGGAGGAGGTGTGTCTCTCAACATTGCCTGTTGCACTTCCAGACAGACATCCTGCTGCTGGACACACAACGTGACGTGTGACCTGACTGACCAGACATCTCTGCAACTGAGTGCTGCTGACATCTGAAGAAGATGGGCCCAAAGAAAGCAGGTACCAGGTCCTCCAGTACCAAGAAAGTTGCTATTGAGAAGAAGAAGGAACAGAAGAAGCAAGTGACACTGAAGTCTGGTGTGCCGGCCAGTACCTTTTTTGGGAAAAAAAAATTGCGCCTGCAGCAGCGGTGTCCGGGAGGCAAGCTGGGGGCAGCACATCCGCATCAGTGGACCCAACCCACCAACCCAGGGCCAAGCACATGAGTGGAGAAGAGGTAGCCAGCCTAATGGTGGAAAGCAGTGATGCTGAGCCGGAGATAAACTTATCGCTATCTCAAAGTAGTACCCAATCAACGCAGGAGGAAACACAGCAGATAAGTGGTCAACAACAACAGCCGCAACCACCGCCCGCAATAGTAGTTGTTGTTCCTCCTGAAGTAGGGGCAGTTCAGGAAATTGAGCCTCATGCAGAGGTAGAAGAAGAAGCCACTCATTCAGAAGATCCATTGTCTTCCAAATCCCCAGCAAGGAAAAGGAGGGGTAGTCCATCGAGTTCTTCGCCAAGCCCCCTTCTGATGATCTAGATGCCACTTGGAAGCCTCAAACTGAGTCTGAGAGGGAGCCACGTTCCAAGACCAAGCTAGGGAAAAGGAAGGTTCCAGAAAGCCTTACACTTATGGAGGTCGATGTAGAACAGCAAGATGATGATGATGATGACGACGAGCCAGTCATCATGAACATCACTCCCGGCCCCGAGGAGATGGAGACCAACATTCTTACTCTATCCAAAATCGCTGCGAGGGATGTAGCACGCATACCTCCACAGGTAACACCAACACGACCTACAGCTTCCATATTTGCATTAGCAAAGGCCCGGCAGCGACCTACATCCAGCACAACCACCACCTCTGTAGGAGTAGGTAGTGGTACAGCAGCACAGAGTCAAATTCAACACACACCCTACAGATCATCCGGCATTGGAAGTGGCACCTCCAGCAGGAGGCCAAAGTTAAGCTCCCCAGTTTGGGACTTCTTTACGGTTAGCGAAAAGGAGGAGAACATTGCTATATGCTCCATTTGTAATACCTCTGTTAGTCGTGGTAAGCTTGGTACAAACTATGGTACCGGAGGCCAAATGACCCATCTGAAAAAACACCACTTGATCAGCTGGGAGGACCACCTTTGCGACAGAAAAAAAACGGCAACCACTGGTGTTGGTGGGGATAAAGGAGTAGAAGAAGATCCGATCACGGTGGAAGAGGAAGGACAGGGAGACATTCTCACTAGTGGTACACAAGGTGTCCCTGACCCCAGCAGTGCAGTCTTAACGTTGCACACATCTTCAGCAACATCTCAGTGGCACAAGAGTAAGAGTCAGCCGGAGACACCAAGAAGTACCAGGTCCGCACTACCAAAAAGTGCGTTGAGCCTAAGAGAAAGGAAAACCATGCAGCCTACCATTATCAGCATGTTTGGGGGTGAGGGGCAGTACGAACGCAACCACCCAATAGCACGTTTGTACAATGCGAAGCTGGCTAAAATGTTAGCACTGGACCTTCTCCCTTTTTCTTTTGTTGAAGGGTTGGGTTTTGTGGAATTTGTGTCAACCATCTGCCCAAAATGGCATGTTCCCAGCCGCTACTATTTTGCCAGAGTTGCAGTTCCAGCACTACATCACGACGTGCTGGAATTGCTAGGAAAGGCCTTGAAGCAGAGTGCTGTTCACAGTATCCACCTGACTACAGACATGTGGACCAGTTGCCAAGCCACAGATTACATGTGCATCACTGCACACTGGATCAGTTTTGTG
Source organism: Calotriton arnoldi (assembly GCA_963921515.1). NCBI lineage: Eukaryota > Metazoa > Chordata > Amphibia > Caudata > Salamandridae > Calotriton > Calotriton arnoldi. The sequence continues at coordinate 113,292 of CAWUFW010004660.1, read as the reverse complement.
GGTGTTAGAGAACAGCTATCTGCTGGTGTTGATACTGCAGAGATTTTTCATGCCACTCGCAAACATGCAACTGTAGCCATGTTTGCCATGGAGAAATCTCATACTGCTGCAAACATTTTGGAAGAGTTTAACACCAAGGTCTTTGAGTGGCTGCGCCCAAGAGGGCTTACGATTGGTTTTGTTGCCACGGACAACGGCAGTAATGTAGTTTTGGCCATGCGCAATGGTGGCTATTTCAGGGTCCCGTGTTTGGCACACTGCATTAACATTGTTGTTCAAGACTTTTTGAAAAATGAATCAAAAGTCAGCAACTTACTGGTCACCTGCAGAAGAATATGCACACATTTCAGCCATTCTTTTAAAGCCCGGAAGCAGCTGAGGGTCATTCAACGTGAGCATAAACTGCCAGTCAAAGCGCTCATCCAGGAGGTGCCAACACGTTGGAACTCAACTTATTATATGCTTGATCGTCTGTTTGAACTGTACATACCACTCAATGCTTATGTCATGCAAAGAATAGGGGAACCTACTGTGAGAGGCATGACCGTTGAGATGGCTCAATGGGACCTCATTAAATGCCTGACTGAGATGCTACTTCCTTTTGAGATCTTCACACGTGAAGTCAGCAGGGAGGACTGTACTATGGGCCAAGCTATCCCATTGTTGCACATGCTAGAGCAACAGCTGAAGGATGTGTCTGAAACGTACACAGGTGTGGATGACAAACAAGACGCATATCATTTGGCGGAGACCTTAGCCGCTCGCTTATCGGAAAATACAAGGATTAAAAATAAAATTTTGTCACAACCACATTACATTAGTGCCACAATTTTGGATCCACGGTACAAAGTATTTCTGAACAGCAAGGCAGTAATTCCTTTTTCGGAAGTGGATGTTGCCAACTACAAAACTTTGATAGCTAAGGAAGCAACTATTTTCGAAAGTGAACGGCTGTTAATTACAGGCCCCCCACCACAGGCCATAACCAGTACTACAGGGCATCCAGAGTCAAGTTATACTTCGGAGCCTGAGGGCAGTGCATTTGCCTCCCAGCAGTCACCTACACCAACAATAACATCAAGAACAGGATCGTCCGCAGCACAATGTGCAACTGATTGGTTTCTACAGCAGGGGTATGGTAAGTCCAGTGCTGATGCAAAGGCAAAACCGGCCGAGCACATCCGAGCACCCCTTAACATTGAGCGGATGGTCCAGGCCTATCTGGATGACCCAACAGAGGTCTTCATGGATGGAAACCCATTGGTGTATTGGTATGGGAAAAGAAGCCAATGGACAGTGCTCAGCAGGCTGGCGATAAAGTATCTCGCTTCCCCTGTCGCAAGTGTCTCTTCTGAGCGTGTTTTCAGTGCTGCTGGTGCCATTGTAACTTCGAAAAGGACCAGTCTCTCGGCCCAAAGCGTGGAGAGGTTAACCATGATCAAAATGAATCAGCACTTTATACCACCGGATTACAAAATACGTGAATCACAGCAGGAAGAGCAGAGCGACTTGGATGACGTAAATAGTGCGTTACAGGACCTACTTCTGTCCGAACCACCAGAGTTTGAGGACGAGCTCCTCTTCCCTGACAACTAGGCTTTCAAATTGTTGCTTTCTTCCTTCCTTTATGTGTCTGTGTATCTGTCTTTCTGGTTCAAATCAAATCACAACAAAACCATCACCACCGTCTTCTTTTTATTTCCCTATTGGAGTTGCACGTCTGTGCATTTAACTGTCCACTCTTCAGAGTCCTGCTTCATCTTCCTGTCTCGCACGAGTACATTTCCATCAAGCCAGACATTAGTACAATAAATGTTGCCTTTACCAGTCCCGCCTCCATTAGAAGTGAAACGTGACTACTATAGCTATCCTCCGTTTTGTTTTCAAGCTGAAACTCATCAGTGTCCGAAGGCTACAGCCTCAGCAGGCATCCAAAGGTCCTCACTGTCAGGACAGAAGGTACTTGGCAGAGAAAGACAATAGACTCTTCGAAGAAACTTGCTGACATTTGTGCAAACTCAAATGACCAGCAATGAGCACTACACAGGCCGCGGACCATCATCACAGTGCTGCTGACCATGGGAAGCAACTTAAACTGTGACAAAGGTGCCACAGATGAATACGACGAAAACCGAAACAGCGCCTAACACTCAAAATGAATGTGGACTGGAGTAATAATGATGAGGCCACTGCCCCGCAAAAACAAAAAAAAAATGTCATCACTAGGCATCTGATGATCTGACAGCCAAAGAGAAGAGCAAGACAGGTAATGATGGAATGCATTGGATGTTTGCAGACTCTGAGCGATTGCTGTTGTTTGTTGTTGATGTTGTGCATGAAGTCGAACTCTACTCTACTAGTTAATCTACAAAGTGACTCAAGTAAATAAGTGACAGTCAATGTTTCCTTTCTTGTTGTTTAATAACCAAATTGTACTCCTACTACTGCAGGTGCAGGCCAATATCTGTTGCAATTTTTTAATATGGAATATGGACTTAATCGGAGTCAACAATACAGACTGAGTTGTAGTTGGACAACACGTACCACACCATGATGATGACCATACTATCTTTTCGCGCGCAGTCATTCAGTTGGATCAGAGATGATTCAAGGACTAATTGCATTTCATGAAGTGGCATAAGGTAAACATAAACACAACAATTCAACAAGAAAGTAGTAAACACAGCAGACCTACATGTCCATGTAGTGGTCTAGTCGAGTCACGAGTGTAGTGATGACTGACAGCGGAGCATTGATTTTGTCAGTTAATTAGGAAAATGCTAAGTTGCTGTGTATGCCTTTTGTCTGGCTATGTCAAAAATTAAGGTAAATGGAGGTTGGGTCACGGCCGGGCTGGTGCTGTGGTGGGCCTGTTCTGTCCTGTTGTTGTTGTAGCTTAATGCTGTAAACAGAATCTACACGATATATCCAAGCCGCCTCACTCTGAAAGTGTTCTCTCTTCTCTTCTTGGACTCCACCGTAACTGATGTTTTTTTTTTTTTTTATTCATTGATTTCTCAATACCCCTTTTGTTTTTCCATCTAGACGTTACAGGCCGGCCTTTACCCTGTGCTTGCTATACTGGGAGACACAACTCACATTTACCTTACCAATCGGCATCAGGAAGGCCACAAAGATTGATGTGCGGAGCGTCCATGGAAGATAGGACCAAGAGGAAGGACGAGATTCAACTCCACAATTTTAGCATGATAATACAGTAACTTTAGTATCATTCATCATTCATCTTTTAATTAATTTGATTCCTTTTTTCTCTGCAATCATTAGGACTGTGTGTTGTGTGTTTGTTTGCTAATTGATCCCTACAAATGTTTGTTAATTGTCTTTGCTATCTTTACAAGTAAGCCCAGTACAACATGGAATTTGGGTCTCTGAGGGCATATTACAGGCAAGGCAAATTGCATAGAAATAGAATATACTGGTGCCCTGTACTGTCTAATTGTCTAGTAGGAGTTATTATGTACTACTCATTAACCATCAAGTTATCTAATCTTCATCATTAACGCATGCATTTCCCTTTTCTCGCTTTATTGATTTTTTGGATAAGATCATGGTCGTCTGCCAAGATTGCGCTTTGCTTTTGTTGTCCATGCATACTGTTTTTCATTTTCAAACCTTTCCCCAAACCCCCTTCCCATCCATTCATCAAACCCTAACCCTCTTCCCCCGGGCTGTGATTTATATTGAGGTGTGATGTGACTACATAAAATGTACACCAATTGATCACACGCTTGCTGGGGCAGATGTGGTGAAAGCAACACTAATTCAATTGCAAGGCAGGGCGAGGAGCTTCTTCTGCTTGGCCACCCATGCTCAGTCTATGTGCATTGTCATTGTGCAAGCCGTCAACGGCTAATAGTAGTACATCATAATTAATTGCCGTCATTGATTGCATTAATCATCAAACTCCTACCACACAGCAGTAAAGGTTACGAATTACGATTGTGTTAAGTTAAGTGACTCACTCGACAGCACAACTGCAGTTTATAACTTCTTGTACTAGGCTGTCCCCGCCACCATTATGTTTAATTTGACTTTAGCAGTTGCAACTGCAATATTGTTTGTTTGGCAGTCGTCTTCTGTACTGTATTTCACTTCGTTCGACTACTCCTCCAACAGTTTTTCTCAGGCAAGTGACTGTCTCTTTTTTAAATTTTTTTAGCAAATGCTACTGCCAGTGTCTACTCTAGTACTACCACCACAACCATGGCATCTTCTACATTCTCTATGGAAACCATGCAGCCATCGCTGTGCCGAACGTAGTCATCATCAATCACAGGTAAGATAAGTTTGGTGGGAGGTAGAATACTAGTAGGACAAATAACTCGGTGAGGGGTACCGCATCTATCTGTTTGTTATACATCATCGGCAGATTATTTAAATCAAACACTGGCTGCGGCCCTGCAGCAGCAAGCAAACCAATGTGACGTTAATTCATAAAACAGTAACCCCCCACAAAACATTAACATTGTATGTTTAAGTATAAATATAATTTATTACCCTAACAAAAATAAACTATCCCACACCTGACCCACCCCTCTCCCTAACCCCAACCAATGTCCAAAACGAAAAAAGTCCAAAGAATGTCCCGAAACCCCAACGCCCAATTCCCACCCACCAAAACAAGGAATAAAAAGGGGCAAAGCAACAGGGTCCTCGATGTTATAATCGGCGGGCTTTAAGGTGTTTGTCCACCAGGAGTTTCACCCGCTCCTCCATTTGCTCCTCTTGCCGTGCCATCCGGAGGAGAATCTTCTTGCGGAATGCCCTGCAGTGGCATCCACAATGGGGGACAGCAGCAGTGCTGGCTGTTAATGATTTGCGGCGGCTGGCTATCAGACCGCGGCGCCGTACCGCTGGAGTTGGGGCCTGGCTGGGGCCCGGGGCATCGGACGAGGCTGCAGCTGCTGCCGCCTCCTCCTCCTCCTCCGCCAGAGCCACCAGCCTCCGGTACTCCCGGCATATGGCCTCCAGTTTCCGGCGCCGGGCCCTGACTGCCAACTCCTTCCGCGATGGTTTGTCTTGGGAAAAGAAAGAAAGAAAATATTGTTGTAACCAGTACTCTTACATAAACAGTAACACAAAATTAATTCAACACATAATGGCACAGTAGCACTAGCAAGAAGCACAGTACATAACATTTGTGGTAATAATCTATCTATCCTCCCACTTCCTCGGCCTCTAACATTTGTGGGAGTTTCAGGCATTATACTAGCACTATGGACTCCAAGCAGTACACAGTACACCAGTGTTCTTCTTATCTCTAGTTTAGGGAAATGACATAACCTGGTTGTAGCCGGCATTGCCAGCTCGGTCATCTATGCTTGAAGCCAAGACAAACATACGAGTCATGACGCAGAGTAACATTAGTTTGATTTACTACTGTTTGCAGGTGGGGAAGCTCGTATTTTTCTATTACGGGTGGCACTGGCCATACTCTCTGTTACATGGAGGGCAATTGCTCAATTTCACAGTGCCTTGGCTACTACAAAAAGGCAGATTATATATCTGATCCAATGATCGTTGCTTTTATATGGGACAACGACATAAGGTCAGTAGCGGTCGTTGGTGGGACTCGGGGAGTTTGGCCGGGCGGTGGCGTGGGTAGGGGCAGGATGGGGGTAGTAAACTATGGATTACGGCCAATTACAGGTAAGTAAACATATAAATAAATGAAACTAATTTTGTTGCGCACACTGCATCCCATTTGGCGGTGCAGTGCGCACAATGAAATTCACTTTATTTATTTGTATGTTACAGTAAAGTTACCTGTATTTGCCCGCGTAATACATTGTTTACTACTACCCCCCACCCTGCCCCTCCCCACATCGGCTTTGGTACGCTGGCGCGGTTTCTTTAACATTCCCTAAAACTGAGCATCCCGTGACAGTCTCCACCTATGCTGTCTATGATGGATGAATACATACAGGCATCCATCCATTCTAAGTAAATGTCAATCATTCTTCTTAATCTCTCCACAAACCTTACTTTGTTTCACCAACAACAACGCATGTGTCCACTCACTCCGTTGCTTGCCTTGGCTTTGAGTTTCACCCAAACACCGCTGATGATTCTTGCTATCCACGGTATCCACCCATACTGTGTCGCCCACCCAGGCAGGCATCCATTCTTCTTTCACCTTCCACCCATCCTTCAACAACACATGCATCTGATTCCTATCAGCCACCTATCCATGCTTCCAACGTATCCTTCTCTGCCAGTCATCATATTAAATCTCGCCCGCCCTTCCTCCTTCCACCCTTCTTTCCCTTTTTGTTCAACACATCCATCAAGGTCATCTGATCTGACTTTTAGTCTCCTCCATAAAACTTTCACAGCTGAGTTGGAGTCAGATATAAGAGGCCATTGGTTAATGAAGTCACGCTGGTAATGCTATTGGTACTGCATTGCTCATGCTGCTAAGTAAAGGGTGTCTTCTTTATTAACCGTTGTATAATGTTCACTACAACTTCATACCTAATAAGTCTCAACATCAGTACAGTGAGTGAAGTCCACTCCACACACCCTTCCAGCTAGTGCAATGTCAATAAGTCATGAATATAACTTACCACCGCCCGCCACTGCTGCTGGCTCACCCCTGTATCTCCTGCCCCCTCCGGAATGGCCGCAACGCCATCGCCGCTGGCCCCACCAGCACTGTTGGTCGGTAGTACGCCTAGCAAAAACATGACACATTTTTAGATGCCTGTACACCTCCCCCTATTTATTATTTTTCACTAGCAAGATTGAAAAAAGGTTAATACATATTTATTATTATAAATCACATTCAATAGTCCAAATCGGGTACTAGAGTACAGTCAGTAGACAGACACTAATAGTGTTATTGTCCCTAAGGTCATTATTATACTATACTCTACTCTTTGCAAAGTTAGCCTGAGCCATGCAACCATTTTTCGCTTCATGTCTTTTGCGCATGTTACCTCGCAGCTTGTTGTGCAGTAACAGTAAGACGCCTTTTTGAGCCCACATGAGCACATACAGCTACTGTCTGAGCGTTGCGTACAAGAGGTCGGAAAACAAGCCACTTTGTTATGGAGTTCCGTTAGTCCGTATTACTTAGCCATAGGTAACATGTTACAGTTTTTTGGCAGGACTGACAAATGCTTGCATTAAATTTAACACGCACCATTTTTCTCAGGCAGAGGATTCCCTTCTACGAGTACGAACCAGAGATTTGCAGAGCTTATGAATGATGCATGTAACCAGTAATTCTACGTTCTACGGTGAGGAGTCGCCCAGAATTCACACAGATCTTTTGTCTATATCAGCATGCACTTGTTGCAACAATTTTTATTGTTTTAATCTTATGCATTTTGCTGTTGGAGCTGGCTGGAGTACACTGAATTTTATAGAACAACCTACAGAAGTTGTCATTTGAAAATAAACCTTTTGAACTTACACATAGACTATGTGGTATTTGGTGTGGTGGTGGTGGTGGACTTACACGAGTGAGTGAGCGAAAGTGTGTTATGTTCTGGGTTGTGGAATCATAATCATTGGGTATCTTCGGGTGGGGGTTCGGGGACCTAATGAGACACTAGCTAGTCGTTCAGGGGATTGTGGGTTCACTTCTGACTGAGGTGTGAGGAACGTCCAAGTTCCAAACTCTCATCACCAACATCCTCTTTCATTGTGCATAGTTCTGCATGGGGCTGTGCAGAATACAAGTAGTATGTACTATATCCTATTCCTATCAAAAATAGTCAAATATCTGGTTGTGCATTTTGTTTGTGGTAATTGTCAAAGCCTCAAGATTAAGAAGCCTAGAAGAGGACAACCGAAAGGACTGGACTCAGTGGCTAGAGCTATTAGTATTGGTCAATCTGAGTTTTATTCAAAACCGTACAATAAAGAGTGGCAATGCAAACTGGGAAAGCTTAGCGACAGACTAATATTAGTAGTACAGAGTACAGACATTCATAGCAGAGGCAGTTAGAACTTAGAGGCAGGGATAACCAGAATTTAGAAACAGATAGTCAAGTCAAGATCAACTGATCAAAGAATCTTTTGTAAAAAAGATAATTAGGGAGTGGAGCCAGAATTAATAGTTCAGAATAAATAAGGTCCAGTAAAAGTTAGGGCAATATAATTGTTAATATAACCACTGGAGGACTTACTGGGACCAGCAGCAGGGCCCTCGGTAGAGGAGCGGTCCTCTGGTGGTTGTCCCGCCGACTCGGACCCCGTCTTCTTGCCCCTGGGTGCTGCAGATCAGTGATCATGTAAGATATAATAAAGAAAAAGAAAGACACAAACATTAATGATTGCTGTGAAACAAATAAATTATCTTAAAAAAAACGCTCAAAAAACGTTTTAGGAAACAAAAATTGCTATAAAATTGACCTATCTAATCCGATCGCCTACTGGCTTGCGGAATTCACGGACAGTCTACTTATTGGGGAACACTAATTCAGTGTTCCATTCTGATTGTTTCAAATAAAATCCAGAACACTAACTAAGCCTAAGTACCACCTGACCTAGCCCACCTATTCCAGGCGGGCCAATTGTTCATTAAGCATGCATTTCAATTTTTTATTTCCATCAAAAATGCATAGGTGAGAAGGAGGACACATGCATAAAGTCAGTGCATAATGCATACATCAAATTGTTGGTTGGTTGCGTCTGATGTTCTGCAGCTGACTGACACTGCTAAGCTAAGCTTACCAGTACCACTCACTAAACAAACTACAAAAGGACTGGGGTAAGCAGCACTCAGTGACAGAGGATGCGTCACGCAGACCGCTCAAAAATTATCAACTAATAGTAACTAAACCTAGTATCAAATCCATCCACCACTATTTGACAGGAGGACAAAGGAAAGACTACAGTCTCTCTAGCAATAGCATTACCTAACTGAAGTTCTCTAAAGTAAACTCTTACATAATAATGACAAGCGAGCGCAAAGTTGCAAAAAGTAAGAGTACCGCCCAGCACCTGTGTCCTACAATCACAGAAGATTTTGAAACGTAATTTACCTGCAATGTAAGCAGCATTATTCTTGTTATTATTTGTAAAAAATGTATACACAAATCACAATACTTATACTACTATATATATTGGCTACTCACCAAGCCCCACGACCTCGACACCTAGCAGGTCCAACAGGTCCTGCTCCCGGTCAAGAATGTCTGACCACCGGTGGGCCAGCTGGTTATGTGTGCGCCGGACCGCGGAGCAGCGAAACACTGCCCGACGCACCTTCGCCCACCGACGGTGACGCTCCTGGGTCGGGTAACCGGAGCCTGGCCTGCCGCCTGCTGCCAAGGTCAAGGGGAGGTGGCGCTGAATAAAAAAAACAAGGGCGGCCACCTCCTCCTCCGTAAACAGCTGGCGGGCTTGCACGCCTGCGGGGCGCAGTCTGCCGCAAGGCAGGCGGCGATTGGGCGCACGCCCCTTGCCCTTCTTTGACCCGCTGCTGCTACCCTTCGCCATGGTTCTGGGGTGGGAGGAGGTGAAAAAGAAAAGTTAGAAGGGAAAAATAAAGTTAGGGGAAGAAGTAGGAGCTTAAAGAAGAAAGTTATATAAAACAGTTGGAAAGTAAAAAAAACACAGTAAAAAGTAGAAAAAAATGCAAAATATAGACTTAGGCAGAGAGAGAGATAGGTAAGAAATAAAGAAAAATTGAAAAACTGTGTAAAAAACTAAGGATTGCAAAGATTGAGGGAGGATAGAAAAGCAGGCCCAGAACCATAGCATAGAGTGGTAAAACAAGATGGCCGCGCCCATCGCGACCGCATGGGTAAGTTTGCGCGATATTTCTCCCCGAGCACGCACAAAACGTCGCGAACACGTACAACGCGTTCCCGAACATGGAATGCGCATCGCGAGCACGCTATACGCGACCCGGAACAGGAAATAAGGGATCGCGAACGGGCGGGACAAGTGAAAATCAAAATGGCCGCGCCCATAGGCGACCGCATGGGTAAGTTCGCGCCCCCGAGCACGTAAACAGCGTCCCGAACACGAACGACGCGTTCCCGAGCAAGAAAAACGCATCGCGAACGGGCGCGCCAAGCAGCTACGCACGCTCGCGAAGCTATGCGAAGCTCGCGTAGCGCTTCGACGTCTTCGCGTAGCTTCGCGTAGAGCGACTACGCGAACTACGCCCAGGGTTAGTAATAACTACGCAGATGAGGTAGCCCGCTTCTGCGCAGAACAAGGATGCATATTTACAGGAAGAGAGATAGAAGAGAGCCAAGAGGGAACCGATCTCAGCATGATGTTGGCCATGGCAGACACTTGGGAAGAGCTTAAGAGATTGCAAGCTGAAGTCTCAACCAAGGAAAGAGAGGGCTGGATCAAAGCTGGGTGCGAGAGAGGAGAAGTGGATGTGTGGGTATCCAACGATGGGAGAGCTGTGTTGCCGGAAGAATTGTTGAGTCCGATGGCTAGATTGATACATGGACAGGCACACCTGGGTAGAGACGCAATGATGAGAGTGTTCAGACAGACGTGGTATAACCCACGGTTCCGAGCAATGGCTGAGACGGTATGTCAGAGGTGTGTTACATGTCAACAGATGAATGCTGGAAAGAAAACTGTAGTTACACTGAGTCATATTGGAAGGTCAGAAGGGCCCTTCAATAGACTACAGCTGGATTTCGTGGAGATGCCTAGGTGCAATGGCTTGAGGTACATTCTAGTGATAGTATGTATATTCTCTCGGTGGGTGGAGGCATACCCCACACGAAGGTGTGACACTCTGACAGTGGCTAAATTACTGTTGAGGGAGCTCATCCCTAGATTCGGGATCCCGACCTCTTTGGAATCAGATAGAGGTGGGCACTTCCATAGCGAAATCATGAAGTTGCTTTGTGCGGCATTGAACATAGACCAGAGACTCCATTGTAGTTACAGACCAGAGGCTTCTGGGATGGTGGAACAAGTTAATGGAACTTTGAAGGCCCGGATGGCAAAAATGTGTTCTTCAACATCCCTGCAATGGCCCGACGCCTTGCCACTGGTGCTCATGAGCATGCGAAGTGTCCCAGACAGAAAGACTGGGTTGTCCCCCACGAAATCCTAATGGGAAGGGCAATGAGACTGCCAGCAGTACCAGCTACAGCCTTGATAAGCATCACTGATGATTTGATTCTCGATTACTGTAAAGGACTCTCTGATGTGGTCCGTTCTGTATCCCAGCAGGTGCAAGCAGCTGTGGTTCCAGCCTCGAGTGATCTGTGCCACGACTTGTGTCCCGGTGACTGGGTGCTCGTCCGGAAGCACGTGAGGAAGAGTTGTTTGGATGCCCGCTGGCGTGGCCCGTATCAGGTGATACTTATCACGAACACAGCAGTAAAGTGTGGAGGATTGCCGAACTGGGTGCATGCTTCCCATACCCGCAGAGTTCCAGCACCCTTGGAAGAAACAGCTCCTCTCGTAAATGAAAACCCAGCTGACGTGGCAGGGCCACATGAGAGGACAAGTCAAGCTGTAAGGGTCGCTGACACAGCTGGTGGTGCACTAGAGCAAGCTGAAGGGGGTTTCCACAGTTCGAACCCTGACTCAGGCACCGAAGAAAGAGAAGGTGCAGTGGGCGGAGAAGAGTCAAATGCAGCAGAAAGAGGAAGTAGTGCACTGGGTATAGAAGGGGAAGGCAGACGAACGAACAGAAGTGCTGAAAGTTGGCCTGAGAGACAGAGGCGACTGAACCTGAGGTTGGCACCTGAAAGAGATCTTGCTCCAGTGTCCGAAGTATCTGAAACCGAAGCAAGCGACGAAGACCAAGCACAAGACAGTCGGCGAAGGTCCCAGAGAACAAGAGTGCCTTGTCGCAGATACTCTACCCCTGAGTGGACTTACACTGTGTTTGATGCAGGGGGTGGTGAATACAGGGAGACTGAGGTCAGTGGAGGTGTTCAGTCGGAGCCCGAAACTGGTGGTGAAGGTGGTGCTGCGGATGCCAGGGTTCGAGATAGACGGAACACTGACACTCACGATTCCGAATCCCCCACTTCTGAGTGAAGTCCGAAACTTGCTTTTGCATCGGGTCGAATTCCCGCCTTTCGGAGCTGAGCCGTTTTCACACGAAGTGCTGGTTTTGCGTCTTGAACTTTTGTATCACGTTCTGGTCGTGCTCAATGAGGATCTCATTATGGATCAGTAAAGAACTGTAAATAAAAGTCTAAAAGAAGAAGATAACCTAGGTCCGAGTGGAAGAAGAATAAACTTAGGGACTTTCCACAAGAAGAGGAACGAAAACTAGGGAAGTCTTTTTCTGGACTGTGTAAATAAGTTGTGGTCGGAAAGGGAAAGCCCGGAGATTTCATGGTTGTTCGAGCTGGTTAAGCAAGTCATAAATAAAGGACAGAGACTTTTCTGAGTTCTTTGCGATAACCGAGACTTTTTGAGAACTTTCGAAATCATGGAGCCGGGAGATCCCAATCGTAGATCAAAGTGGATTGTAGGCATTCTTATAAGTAGTGTAATAATTTCTATAATCATAGTAGTTGTAGTCTCATATACTGGTTCGCATGAGCCAGAAGTAGAGGTAGTGACAGGGACACCGACACCTATCACACCTAGCCAGAAGGGGGTAGACAGGGCAGCTGATAGAGCTATGATATTAGAAGAAAGCCGTAGACTACATGTAGATTTGTCGAAAGGTGATTTTAAGCTTAATGCGTATGCTAAGTTGTTGTATGAGTATGTTGACGTGATGGATGCGAAAGATTGTTATGTGTGTATGCAGTTGCCTACTTCAGTGGATGAGGGCATTAGGTATCATCATCTTCCACTGACTTATGGTATTTCATGTAGTCTTTTGCTTAGTTTGTTTTATGAGAGAGATCAGTTCGAGTATTTCTTTTCCAATTTCGACGCAGTGCTTCCTGAAGACCCAGCTTACAAGCATTTGAATAAGTATGACTATTATAAGACTGAGGACAGACTGAGGAAGTACTTCATACCGAGTTTGGAATTGGATACAGCATTCGCACACAGACACAATCTGACATGCTTGATGTCGGAGGTAGAGAGAAAGTTTGTAGATCAGGTTGAAGATAGGTATAGAAAGCTGACTGAATCCCGAGATTTAGGGCATCACAGGACAGATTGGACGGAGGAAGAACGGTTGCATAAGACCAGGGAAGCTATGGTCCTATAGCGTTAGATAAGGAGCAGAGGGGTAAGTTGTGTATAAGGCGTTATCAGACTTACTACGAAAAGGTTCCAGTGGGACAGAGTACTTGTGACCATGTTTTCACCATGGCAGATGTGGCAAAAGATTTTCTCCAAGGTCCTGTACAAGTGATACCTACGGTGTATTACGTATGTGGGAAGAATGCTTATGTGAGGTTGCCTGCAAATTGGTATGGAACATGTTATTTGTCAATGATATTTTCAAAGATTTACCATACAGAAGACTTAAATCTTCTGGAGGGTGGAGAGCATTCAAGAACGAGAAGAGCTGCAAGTGCAGGAATCGTTGTGGGGGATATCTTTGGAGCTATGATACCTAGTCTAGGAGTAGTCTTGAATGATGTGAAGATCCGGAGGTTAGCGACTGTGGTGGATGAATTTTCGATGAACACAGCAAAGTCATTGGTGTTGGTGGAAGGAGAGATGTTGTCAATAAGGGGAATGGTTTTGCAGAATCGCCTTGCTTTGGATGTCCTATTGGCAAAAGAGGGCGGAGTCTGTAAAATGCTGAAGGTTCAAGAGTGCTGCACTTATATACCAGACCGTAGCAAGGATCTGGAGAAATATATAAGTAACATCACTATGGTCCACACAAAGATAGCGGATTTGACCGAAGAAGGGGCCTGGGAAAAGGTCGGAAAGGGTTTTGGTCAAGTGGGAGGTTGGTTTGCAAACCTAGGAAAGGGATTCCTTGGGTACTTCCTGAGACCACTCCTTATCTTGGTGGTTTGTGTGGCTGGCTTGTGGATTGTGATCAAGGCCTACAAGTGGTATCGAGCAGGCAGAGTCAAGAGAGCTTTGAGGGAAAATGACATGAGATTGGCAAGATTGCAGGACAATCAGTATCAAAGGCTCAAGAGCATGGAGAAATTCAGATCAGGGAAGATGGGAACAAGTTCTGTTTAGGTCGGTTCCTTCTCCGAGGGAGTAGAATGAGATGTGATGACAGGAGTCATCAAAGGGGGAACTGATAGAGCGAAATGTTCTTGTGAATTGTAGGGGTGCATCATAATCACTGATAGGCCGCACCCACATGTATTCAGACATATATTTGTTTATATCCATTGTATACTCATGTATGTTTAGTAAAGAATGAATAGTTCGCTGAGACAAAGTGAACCCAGTAGCATAATGGTGTTAGGATATTGATGTAATGTAATGCTTATTAAATTGTGTGAACATAATGCATAGAGAAATTAGTTCGTGGATGTAATGTAATTGCAGTAGTTTAAAAGTGCACCATATTAAAGTTGCACATGTAATTCATTGTTTGCATATGAAGTGTAATGAAAATGCTTATAGGGAAACATAAGATGTGTGTTTAAAAGTTATATGTAAAGGCCTGACTACATATATGCTTAGGGAAGGCCTGGTTAATTCTTATGTTAGCTTATTTTTGTAGGCAGTAAAAAGATTCTCTTGGTAAGGCTCTCTGGGCACAAACGGTAGATTTAATTTGCACAGTAGAAGGTTTCTGTTGAAAGTATCTTTTGTTGCAGGTGCAAGGACACATGTCTCGTTAGTAAGACTAACTCTTTGTTTTCGAAAGCTAGAGAGAGGGGAGGCATGGTACGGGGAGTGAAAAGGAATGTAGGGATGATACTTTCGGCGGAGAAGGTGCCTGGGACTCAAGGTCAACGCAACCGTCCAGGATGAAGTCACCGTTTCAGTGGAAAAGCACAAGAAAGAAGACCTGGCCAAGAGGGCGTAAACAAGGCGTGTACCTTTGTAGTATGGTTTTGTATTAGGGTTAGTGCCCTGAGGGAGGAGGCCAGAGAAGCGGTAGGGGAGACCTGAGAGAAGGACAGAGCTGAGCTTAGGTATATGGTGATTGCACTTCTTAGGAAGTCTTCACAGCTGACACCTTTTATTCTTTCTTGCCTGGGGAAATTGTTATGTAGGGATGTCACTTAGCATTAGTGTAGGGACAGCAATTGATTTTAAGCTTGCTTAGGCCAATGAAGAGTAACTTAGAAATAGGAGCAATCATAGTCTGGTTGGTCCTCCTAGAACTTTCTATACTTCTTATCCTGAGTCGGATGAGATTCCTGCGTAGATTATTATTTGTATTAGTGCCCATCTATTTCTTTAACCTTGTGTTGAGGTGCTTGCACGTTCAGTTATTTTTGGCGATAATAAATTCTCAAACTTGAATTCGGAGTCAGTGGTCCTTTCAGACAAAATGAATGCTGATATCTAACCTGATGAGATTCTCTCCTTTACCCCATTCAACAGGTAAAAAGATCTTGGCGGCTAGAAGGTTCTTATAGATAATTAGATAAGAATCGGCGTTATCAGTATCGTGTGCTATATGCTGTCACACGTAGTTTCTGGCCTCAAATCAGCACCTCCCCACCTGCATACGTTATCCACTATTGACTTACTGCGTGTACTCCGGCGTAACCTCGAGTTCTCCAACTTCCGGAAACTACCTCGGACACTGCAGTCGTAATCCATTGGTCATGCAGGGGGCTGTTCTAAAAAGCTCCGACAGAGCCTAATCCTTCTGGCTTGTGCTCAGAACAGCCTCTTCCGGGTGAGGGGTCCGTCAGGAGGAAACAAGCCCGTTCCTCGAGGTAATATCCAATTACACTCCCTTGTGCCCTTGACGCACAAACAAACAGGTACGGACAACTTCTTAAGCTGGTGCCAAAATTATTTCAATTTATTTAAGTTAAAGTGCAGTGCTCCTTCATGACGCGTTTCGGGCCTCCTGGCCCTTGGTCACATGACCGCATTACGTGCATACAGAGTTTTTATTGGGTGTAAAACCCTCACCTGACACAACATGTGACAGTAATGATAGAGCTAGACAACATACTCAAACTTGCGGCTCAAAGTTACATTGAAAAATAACAAAATTGACTAGTTAAGCACAACGGGCAAATCTATTACAGGACCAGAGGCTTCGTATTATGCTTCTCTTTCTATTTATTGCCACACACAGCAGCCAATGAGAACTTTGTTATGAAAAAATAAACTACATTTCCCATGATGCTCATGGTATACATCATATCCTGTATAGCCCCATAAGAGCCACCATTACCGGAACTCGTCCTCTTTCTTTGCTGCTCACGCAGTCAGTTAAGTGCATCTTAAGCTCTCTCATTATCGAGCTCTGTATATTGTGTTATGGCATGTATTTGACTTTGATAAGCTTGCGCAGCTTTATTTGATGTGTACGCGCTTACCGCGTTGTGTATTGAGGTGTTGTTATACCCGCGCGACCTCCTGCCGGCTTGCGGCATCATACTGTCAGCGGAGGTGCGCGCTGTGTTCAAGACGCTGGAAAAGCATCTTTCAAATCTCCCGCTTTTAAGCGGAGATTAGCGCGATCAGCGGCGGTGCCATTTGCCGTTCCGATCGACTGCTAAGTACCGCTCCGCCTACGGCGGTGATACACCACTACAGTGCAAGCGCAGAGGCTCCCCTCATAGGCGGTGTGCGCTAGGAGCCCCCCCTTTACTTTTCTTCGTGTTTCCACGTGCGTAGCCCAATTGGGCTATTTCTAGTAGTATTGGGCTACGCACGTCGCTACGATCCGTTTTTTCTTTCCCTTTAGTGCTTTTCCCCTGCTTTCTTCCCCGAGCAGCATTCCTTACGCCTGACTGGCTGTAATTAGAGTTCTGGGCCCGGAGGCAGCACACCTTCTTTAAACAAACCTGCTCTTGGCTCCTCTTACGCCCTGTGGGCTGCAACAACAAAAATACAGCTTTTGCTGAGGGACTAGGTACCAGGTTGGATTTTGTGCTGTGAGTTGGTCCCCCCCTATACTCCTCGCTGTTCGTTTGCCTCAGGTGCAGATTATATATAATTGAGCTTGGTCCCACAATGGAAGAGTGGGTGCATTATAACGAGGATGAGGTTTTCTATGAAGAGGAAGTTACTAATCCTTCCCTAGAGGACAACATTGTTGAGGCCCTGGACGCTTCTGTCCAGGAGTCGGTCAACAAGGCCCTGGAGAAGGCAGTTCCGGGAACTGTAAAACAGGCTCTAGCTACTGCCTTGAAGCCAATAACTAAACAACTTGAACAATTTGCTAAACGTCATGGGTTCACTGCACCCACAGTCAACCCCACTGACGCTTCACAACCTAAGTCCTGGCCTCACTCCGCCTCATATTCCTCACTTCCTCACCCTGACGCGGACAAGGTTAAAGCTAGGGAGACTGACACGGACCCTGATACTACGGGCTCTGACACCCCGGACACGTCTCCTCCCAAGAAAAGAATGAAGAAGTCAAAGAATACGGAGGTGCCCTTAGCTACTCCTTTTACTTTTAATCCAGCAGAAATAGTCCACCCCAGATCGTCTGACTGGTTACCTGCTCCCGAGGTTGCTGCGTACTTACATGACAACCTTCGTAAAAGTTTTGACAAGGAGGTGCGCAACCGTCTCCGGTCAGAATGCCCTAGACCGGATGTTTCCGATAAGGTAGCAGAGACCCCGGATATTGATTCCAGTCTCCTGACATTCTTAAAAAAGTTCACCAAAGACCCCAAAAAGGGTATTGATCGCGCCTGGCGTGGATGCCAAGATAAATTGTTAGATGTGGTAGGCCCTCTAGCCAAGGTATTGGAGATGGCGTTACAGGCGCAGGAATCCGGGACTGCAATCGATCCCCATGTCCTAGCCGGCTGGACCCAGCGGGCTATATGCCTCTTGGGCAATGCTAACTGTGCCATTTCTACAGAACGGCGCAAATCTATCCTGATGCGAATGGACTCCAATCTCACGGAGTTGGCGGCGGCGGAACCTGGTCCTCTAGCGGACGGGAACCTGTTCGGAGACCGCTTTGTCAAGGACGTAGCCAAGTACGTGGGCACCTTCACAACTCTGGATAAGGCGCAGTCAGGCATAAAAAGAGTTTTTCAGGCTGGTGTTTTCAACAGGGCCGGACGAGGCCAAGGACGCTCGTTTGGCCGACAGTTCTCCCAAGGTCCTCAGAGAGGTGACTTCGGTCGTGGCAGGGGAGAGTGGGATTCCACCCGTGGCGGCACTTTCTACCCCACCAGGCAGCGCTTTAACAAAGGCGTTTCAACAGAGGATACTACCGGGAAACTTCCAAAATACCGAATCCTCAGGTGAGTGCTCCAGACCTATTTCTGTTACCTCTAGGAGGGCGTATTCAGTTATTTTATCACAATTGGGCTCAACTGTCTCAAGATGCTTGGATATTGCAGACAGTTCAGGGTTTCCATCTAGATTTCTTTCAGACCCCCGTCCAGGTCAAGCTACCCCGACAGCTTTCTTTTTCCCGACTAGAGTGCGATTTTATAGATTCCGAAATCGAAGAATTGCTGCAGAAACACGCGATAGCATATTGCAACAAGGGCCCTCACGGCTTCTGCAGCAATATTTTTCTGGTACAGAAGAAAGGCGGAGGTTACAGGTTGGTACTCAATTTGAAAGACTTCAATCAATTTTTGACATACAAACACTTCAAGATGGAGGGCATCCATCTCTTGGCGGATCTCCTCAAACAAGGGGACTGGCTGGTCCGTTTGGACCTGAAGGACGCCTATCTATCTATTCCCATTTTTCCTCCCCATCGCCGATTCCTCAAATTTCAATGGCGGAACCGATGGTACCAATATTTGGTCCTTCCTTTCGGACTTTCCTCGGCTCCTTGGTGCTTCACCAAGGTACTGAAACCAGTGGTAGCTTATCTCAGGGAACAGGGAATTCGCATGATAGTTTATCTAGACGACATTCTTATCATGGCGCAATCTCCTACTCTGGCAGCTCAACATTTACGCATGACCATTGCTACTTTGCAAAACCTGGGTTTCGTGATCAACGAACCAAAGTCAGTTCTGTATCCTACCCAGACGATAGATTTCCTGGGCTTTGTCATAAACTCTCAGGAGGCTCAGCTGAGTCTGCCACGCTCCAAACTTCGAGATATCAAAAAGGAGCTTCGCTCCCTGTTATCCAAACAGATGGTCTCACTCAGGGTGCTTGCCAGGATAGTGGGCCTTCTAGCGTCTTCCATTCAAGCAATTTTCCCAGGACCCTTGCATTATCGGGCACTTCAGAGGCTCAAGATTCAACACCTTCAGAAGGGTCTCTCCTACACCGATCTAGTTCCCCTTTCCCGGGACGTACGGGAGGAGATTCAGTCGTGGCTTGCCCACGTAGAGGCATGGAACGGCAGGGCCATTTTCGGCTCTCTACCGGAAGTCATAATAGAGTCCGATGCCAGCCGTTGGGGCTGGGGTGCGCGCTGCGGAAATATTTCCACAGGAGGGCGTTGGTCCTTAGGAGAGCTAGATCTCCACATAAATTGTCTAGAACTGCTGGCGGGATCGTTTGCGATCCGGACGTTGTCACCCAAACAAGTATCGTGTTGCATCCTCTTGCGGATGGACAACATATCGGCGGTTCAGTACATCAACAAGTTGGGGGGCACGAGGTCGTCCCTGTTGGTAGAAATAGCGAAGGACTTTTGGCATTTTTGCCTCAGTCATCAGATCTCGGTCATAGCCGAGTACATTCCGGGCAAATCCAATGTAGTAGCGGACTGGAACTCCAGACATCTCAAGGATTACAGCGATTGGCAATTACAATCACAGATGGTGCAATGGCTACAGGCAATCTGGGGACATTGCGAGATAGATCTATTTGCCTCCAGACTGAATCGTCAAATGACCAAGTTCTTCAGCTGGAGGCCGGATCCGTTGGCTCTGGCGACGGATGCCTTTTCACAAGATTGGGCACAGAATCTGAGTTATGCCTTTCCTCCTTTCATCCTAATTCCCCGAGTGTTCACACAGATAATGCGCCAGAAGGCAGAGGTGATATTGGTGACTCCACTGTGGAAGTCGCAACCCTGGTTCCCACTACTATTGGAGGCGAGTTGCGACTTTCCCAGGAGGATTCCGTGGTTTTCCACATTGCTCCAGGGCCCTCACGGAGAATTGCACCCGATGATAACATCGGGGCAGTTGTCCCTGATGGCCTGGAGACTTTCCGGCAACGTTGGCACATGCCAGGATTTTCGGAACAAGCTTCAGACTTTATCAACCAGGCTTGGGCCCCTTCCACCAGAAAAAGATATTCTTCAGCGGGTCATGCTCAACTGGAGGGCAAACCGATAGGGATGCATCCATTAGTTTGCAAACTCTTGAAGGGTATTAGAGTGGCTAATCCGCCCAAGCCCAAGCCAAAGTATTCCTCTTTGTGGGATGTGTCGCTAGTTCTTTCCTTGTTCAATACATGGCCCAGCAATGACATGCTGACAAGGAAACAACTCTCCTCCAAATTGGCCATGTTATTATGTTTGGCAGCGTGTAGACGCTCATCGGATATCAAAGCTCTAGATCTTACAGGTAGAGTATTTACTCCTGAGGGAGTTTCTTTTAACATTACTTCCAGAACAAAGACAATGTCACGTAATGTGGAATATCATGCTTTTCCTAGCAATGCCAAGCTTTGCGTTGTTCGATGCCTTAAAGCGTACGAGGAATGTACCAGGTCTCTTAGGCCTGATGGTGTGGTGCAATTATTAATTGCTTTACAGAAACCCTACAAACCTGTCACTGCGGCTACTATAGCCAGATGGTTAAAATCTGTTATGCAAGAAGCAGGTATTAATACTCAAGTATTTGGGGCACATTCTATTCGAGGCGCCATGGCCTCTAAGACGTTCATGTTGGGTTCTACTGTACAAGATATCATGCATTCTGCAGATTGGTCCTCTGAATCAACATTTAAACAGTTTTATTATAAACCGGTGGGTGATATATCCTCTGTGGTTTTTAATCAGCGTTAAACTAGCATAATACTGAAGCCTCCGGTCCTGTAATAGAATATAAAATTGGCTAGCATTCGCGCCAAGAATTTTCAATTCTATTAAGGACACGGAGGCGAGGATTATCCCACCCGATTATATTACAGTGTTGTAATTAATACCCACCCGTTGTGTATGTATTCTGATTTTACAGAAGTTACGGGTTGTTTTATCTCTCATTTTTTCAGGATCTGAGAAGAAGATGGATTAAGTGTAATCCTGGTTAAAGAGGACGTACTTTCCAGCTGGACTGGTTCTTCCACGTTGGAGGATTTTGTTGGACTTAAGTTATTATGTTGGACTTTTATTGTTCGAAGCAAAGAAAGAGGACGAGTTCCGGTAATGGTGGCTCTTATGGGGCTATACAGGATTAAGGCTGGGCGTAGTTCGCGAAGTAGTGCTTCGCGAAGCTACGCAAAGTGCAGTTCGCACTACGCGAGCTTCGCGTAGCACTACGCGAACTGCGTAGTGCACTGTTCGCAATGATTGCACAGTGCCGGATGCTTGTCCGCACTGTGCAATCATTGAAAACGGCAACTTGCACAGTGCGAGCTGTCTTTACTGCCGCTCGAGTAGATTTTTACTCGAGCGGCAGCTTTCTCAACGCGGACTGGTAGTTTCTCATCGCGAGCGGTCGCGAGCATACGCGACCACTCGCAATGAGAAACCTGACCTCCCCGCGTTGAGAATCTCGCCCGGGAGGTTTATTTTCCACGCTCGCGATCGGCAACTTGATGTTGCTGATCGCGAACGAGGAAAAAGTCTCGCCGGGATGTCATTTTGCTTGCTCACGGTCGCCAACTTGACGTTGAGGACCGCGAGCAAGCAAAAAATGACCGCGGCACTACGCTACGCTAAGCTACGCGTGTTTGCACTGTGCTACGTGTAATTCGCGTTGTGCGAAGTAGCGCAAGCTTCGCAAACTACGCGAGCGTAGCGTAGCACTTCGCCCAGGGTTATACAGGATATGATGTATACCATGAGCATCATGGGAAATGTAGTTTATTTTTTCATAACAAAGTTCTCATTGGCTGCTGTGTGTGGCAATAAATAGAAAGAGAAGCATAATCCTCGCCTCCGTGTCCTTAATAGAATTGAAAATTCTTGGCGCGAATGCTAGCCAATTTTATATTCATACATTAAAATCATGTATTAAGAACCTCTATTTCAAAACTTTTTCATAGTTTGTGCAATTAGGTTGGATAAAACATAACTATTAGTGTCATAAATATCATAGCACAAATGCTGATTAATACTAATATCACAATGCTGATCCAACCTTTAAAACCGTCATTTGTTATACATTTTTAAAAGCCGCAAGAATAAATAATTATAAATAAATATTAAACCATATTTAAATACAGATAGTTGAAAACAAAACAATGTCTGTGCAAATACTGCATGTGCAAATATTGCTGACCTCTAATGGCCGTATCAACTACTACAATTCATATAAATAGCTCTCATGTGCTGTCACAGTGTGCAATAATATGTGCAAATATATATATATATATATATTTAAATATATATATATTTTTTTTTTAAATACTCACTAAAACCCCAAAATTACCCTTTGTATCCCAATAACTATACACCCCCAAAATTCTAAAATTACCCTTACCACCCGAATACCCATACCCCCTAAACCCTAGAATTACCCTGGGCACCACCAAACCCACCCTGAACTCTAAAAATACCCCTGCACCCCAAAACCCAAACCCACCCTGAACCCTTAAAATACCCCTGCACCCCAAAACCCAAAACCACCCTAAACACTAAAATTACCCTGGTCACCCCAAAACCCCAACTCACCCTGAACCCTCAAAATACCCCTACACCCCAAAACCCAACTAAACCCTGAACCCTAAAATTACCCTGGCCACCCCAAATCCCAAACACACCCTGAACCCTAAAATTACCCTGGGCACCCCAAAACCCAAACCCACCCTGAACCCTAAAAATACCCCTGCATCCCAAAACCCAAACCCACCCTGAACCCTAAAAATACACCTACACCCTAAAACCCAAACCCACCCTTATCCCTAAAATTACCCTGGGCACCCCAAAACCCAAACAAACCCTGAACCCTAAAATTACCCTGGGCACCCCAATACCCAAACCCACCCTGAACCCTAAAAATACCCCTTCACCCCAAAACGCAAAACCAGCACAAACACTAAAATTACCCTGAGCACCCAAAAACCCAAACGCACCCTGAACCCTAAAAATACCCTTACACCCCAAAACCCAAACAAACCTTGAACCCTAAAATTACTCTGGGCACCCCAAAACCAAAACAAACCCTCAACCCTAAAATTACCCTGCACACCCCAAAACCTAAAACCACCCTGAACCCTAAAAATACCCTTGCACCCCAAAACCCAAACCCACCCTGAATTCTAAAATTACCCTGGGCACCCCAAAACCCAAACCTACCCTGAACCCTAAAATTACTCTGGGCACCCCAAAACCCAAACCCACCCTGAACCCTAAAAATACCCCTGCACCCCAAAACACAGACACACCCTGAACCCTAAAAATACCCCTACACCCTAAAACCCAAACCCACCCTTATCCCTAAAATTACCCTGGGCACCCCAAAACCCATACAAGCCCTGAACCCTAAAATTACCCTGGGCACCCCAAAACTCAAACAAACCCTGAACCCTAAAATTACCCTGGGCACCCCAAAACCCAAACCCACCCGAACTCTAAAAATACCCCTGCACCCCAAAACCCCAAACCACCCTAAACACTAAAATTACCCTGGGCACCCCAAAACCCAAACCCACCCTGAATCCTAAAAATACCCCTGCACCCCAAAACCCAAACCCACCCTGGACCCTAAAAATACCCCTACACCCTAAAACCCAAACCCACCCTTATCCCTAAAATTACCCTGGGCACCCCAAAACCCAAACAAACCCTGAACCCTAAAATTACCCTGGGCACCCCAAAACCCAAACCCACCCTGAACCCAAAAATACCCCTTCACCCCAAAACGCAAAACCAGCACAAACACTAAAATTACCCTGAGCACCCAAAAACCCAAACGCACCCTGAACCCTAAAAATACCCTTACATCCCAAAACCCAAACAAACCCTGAACCCTAAAATTACTCTGGGCACCCCAAAACCAAAACAAACCCGGAACCCTAAAATTACCCTGCGCACCCCAAAACCTAAAACCACCCTGAACCCTAAAAATACCCTTGCGCCCCAAAACCCAAACCCACCCTGAATCCTAAAATTACCCTGGGCACCCCAAACCCCAAACCCACCCTGAACCCTAAAATTACCCTGGGCACCCCAAAACCCAAACCCACCCTGAACCCTAAAAATACCCCTGCACCCCAAAACCCAGACACCCTGAACCCTAAAAATACCCCTACACCCTAAAACCCAAACCCACCCTTATCCCTAAAATTACCCTGGGCACCCCAAAACCCATACAAGCCCTGAACCCTAAAATTACCCTGGGCACCCCAAAACCCAAACAAACCCTGAACCCTAAAATTACCCTGGGCACCCCAAAACCCAAACCCACCCCGAACCCTAAAAATACCCCTGCACCCCAAACCACCCTAAACACTAAAATTACCCTGGGCACCCCAAAACCCAAACTCACCCTGAACCCTAAAAATACCCCTACACCTCAAAACCCAAACAAACCATGAACCCTAAAATTAGCCTGGGCACCCCAAAACCCAAACCCACCCTCAACCTTAAAAATACCCCTGCACCCCAAAACTACCCTGAACCCTAAAATTGCCCTTGGCACCCCAAAACCTATACCCCTGCACCCCAAAAGCCAAACCCACCCTAAACCCTATACTTACCTTACACCCTCAACCCTAAAAATACCCCTGCACCCCAAAACCACCCTGAACCCTAAAATTACCCTTGGCACCCCAAAACCTATGCCCCTACACCCCAAAAGCCAAACCCACCCTAAACCCTATTCTTACCTTATACTTACATGTAAAATACATATGCCTTTACCATTCATGCCTTTCCAACGAAATTCGTTGTAAAAGCATGCGTGGTAAATGCATATGCAATATAATGCCATGCGTTGTAATGGCATTGCGGAGTAATGGTAGTTGCGTTGTGTTGGAATGCGGGGTAATGGTATTCGTGGTAAAATATTCGTTGTAATGGCTGTTTTCCTTGACATTGTAATGTTAATACTGGAACATGTTGTAATGCAGATGCTAATAATATTATGTTGTGGAAAATCAATAAAAGTTTTTTTTTTTTTTTTTTTTAAACCGACGACTTTGCCACCCCTGCTGCGACTTGAACCCTTTCCTTAGAGGGAGTTGTGATACCAAATGCTGAAATCGAACCGAAAACCCTTAAATTATCAGCGTATCATGCTAATCGCTTACCCCACAGAAGACCCCCGCCCGAACGGTTTTCCAAACCCTGGAAGCCGTTTTTCCTATCTTGCCCAAATAATAGTATTATACAGGGATTCTGCACATCGCAAACCCACTGACACCCATACGTAACCTTGGCACCTTACACTATGTCTGCTGGGACCTTTACGGTCTCAGAACGCTCTTGCCATGCCTCACGCCGGCGGCTGGCCAAACTCCTCCGGATACACCGGTTCGACATCCTGGAACCGTGCTGCCGCCATCTCAGCGAGGTGCTCCCAATATCAAACAAAGAGAAAAAGCAGAAATTAACTGTTTGGTCCTGAACCACTGTTGAACATGTTATACATATTGCGTTGCGACCTCTGTTTTCTGTCATACCTACCACAGAGCCATTACTGCTATATTAAGCACATTACATCCGTGGCTACGCCCATGATCATCCCCTCCACCACGCCCCTCCATCTACTCTGCTCACCTTTATGCCGCATTCTCCCATGTGCACAAACTCCGGGGCCTTGTGCCAATGCGGTATGATGGATCCCGGTGCGCAGTGAAGAAAAAAGAGGCCGATCTTTCACCTTGAGAGGCCTTACATGCTGCAGCCCCAGGCGCCACCCGATGACGCCATGGGCTACCCTTTTTTGTGACGACACAGATGAGGGATTCTCCACTTTGGATCCTGCCCGTGGAGCGACTAATGGCTCCCCTCTGCTATTTGCCGGGGCGCTTTTCCACAAGTTAAAAAGACATTTCAAAAGGCCCACCAGTTCATAACGATGCATACCCATCCATGCCCAGGAGGCCATCTTGGAACAGCGGTGCATGACGATGCATACCCATGCACAGGAGGCCATCTTGGAACACCGGTGCATGACAATGCATACCCATGCCCAGGAGGCCATCTTGGAACAGCGGTGCATGACGATGCATTCGCATGGACAGGAGGCCATCTTGGAACGCTTTTTGTGTTAGAATACCCATTTTCGAGTATTTAAAAAAATAATTTTTAAAATAGACATAAACTCACAAAGAAAAGAAGAAAGTGGTCCGGAAGCAATATGCAGCTGTCAGGCCACTGAAAATAATTTTTCAAGTTATCTAAAAAATAAATAAAAAACTGGTATTCTGGTATCAGAAAGCGGTGGTGGAGCAACGGGTCAGGGAAAGGATAGGAGGAAGTGGGTTTGTGAGGAGGAACAAGCGGACATGGCATTGTGACCTCAAAAAAGGTTTTCTTTTAAAAAAAGGAAAAAAAATATGGGCGCATGGAGAGGTGGGAAAGCATCAACAAAGCAAGGGTTGGGGGGCGTGGCCGGCAGCCGACGAACATGGCCGCAGCCTAGAGGAGCTCCGGACCTCTGCCAGATTCGCCGACCATCCGCCTCACTCATCCAGACCTGAATCGCGTTCCAGTGCCATCTAACGCTGTTGGAAGAAGACGGGCATCGATCGACCCAGCTGAGGTGCACGGCGGCTGCCGGTGCACCGAGTTAAGTCGTGCTAAAGAATTGAGGCCTACCTCCCACACTTAGACCGGGGCCTCTAGTGATCCATTGGCCCAGAAACCGAAACCGCAACCTCTCCCTGTGTCTGGATTTGTGGGAGAGGTGCCGCTGAACTGCTGCTCGACACCGCCCTGTGGGCCCGCTCTGATCGTGGAATTCCGTGCCCCCGTCGGATTCCCTGAGCACCGGTGCCCTCCCTCCGGGCTCTGATCTCGCCCTGGTACCGGGGGGCGTTGTCGGGGGGAGGCGTGCGCTGACCGCCCTGCGGGCGCAGCTCGGCAGTGGCGGAGGCTAAACAGGACGGATTGCCCGCGGCCCACACGACGCGTCTGGATTTGAGCCTCGTTGCCCCTTCGTGTCTGGGCCTCTCTGCGTCTGCCGTATCGCCCGCGGCGCGCACTGTGCGGTGAAGCGGACCCGCCTGCGCTGGTCCTCAGGAGCTCGGAGGGTCGAGCCCGAGACAACACACAGCGGCCCCTCCTGCAGTGCCCACATAACACAGCCTGACTCCAACAGACCTCCAGGCGGTGAATGATCCCACAACAGGAGAGCGCTCTCTATAAGGGAGCAGGGGCTGGGAGCATATCACTGCTGCAGCCCCCAGCGTATACGCCATCCAGGTTTCTGCCCTGACCGGAGGACACGGCGTGATAGCACTGGCTGTCAGGACCGGCAAGGCACCAGCAACTAGAGACACTGCCTTATCAGGACAACTTGTCAGAGGACCATCAAGCGGTGTACGACTCCGGTGGTTGGAAACCCAAAAGGACGCGTGCGAGGACCACACGCACAGGCAGGCAGCGGTGAGTACTACCACCTCAGTTGTCACTGGCACGCGCAAGCTGCAAGTTCCTGCGGTCATGGGTGGACGGGGCCAACGTGTCGTACCCCCACCTAAATTAGACAAGTATACCTACAGCAAGGCCCGCCAGGAGCTACCAGACCAGACAGCAACTCCTGTCGGGGAGAACACCACAACCGACGACAAAGAAATAACGCTCCAAGATATAATGGCCACACTGGCGAAGATACACACGTCCTTGGAGTCCAAAATTGCCACGGTCGCTACTGAACTCATGTTAATCAGGGACGATTTCCGAAAACTGAGCACGAGGGTGAAGGATGTTGAAACGACGACGGTTACTCTTGGTGAAGACACTGCAACCCTCAAGCGCCAAATGCAACGCCTGGAGACGGAGCACAAATTCATGGCGGCGAAGCTGGACGATTACAAAGGCCGCTCACGGTGCAATAACGTACGTATCGTGGGAGTGCCGGAGGGAGCAGGGGGGCCAGCCATGGACCTGTTTGTAGAGGACCTAATTAGGAACCACCTCCAGCCTCGAGGACTCTCCAACTATTTTTCAGTCGAGAGGGCCCATCGCGTTCCTGGTGGCAGGCCTAAACCAGGAGTGCCCCCCAGGCCCATATTAGCCTGTATCTTTAATTTCTGGGATCGTGATCTCATCCTGCAGGCGGCCAGGGCGGCCCCTCCTGTCAGGTACGAACAGAGTACTATCTCCTTTTTTCCCGACTATACGGCCACAGTCGCCAGACAACGACGTAGTTTTTTGGCAGTGAAGAAAGAACTTCGAGCCCGTGAGATTAAATACTCCATGGTGTTCCCCTCTAAGTTGAGGGTAGTTGCCAATGGGAAAGGATGGTTTTTTACAACCCCTGAGGATGCACATGACTGGCTCGAGGGCTGGCAACGAGCCGCGAACTCAGATGGGACGAGCCGCGACCATGGCCGACAAACAGGGCGCACATCAATAGCGGAGCGATGTGACGCAACCCTCACGACTGAGAAGCCAGACGATGAACAATGACCAAAGGAAGGTACACTTCCCTCTGGAGGAACAAAATCTCACCCATAACTCGTTACAGACATCTGGTGCCCACGAAACCTCCAAACGACTCAGGAAAACCGTGAGCTACAAACCGCGGAACATCACGACCGATGGGCCGCTTGTGCGTAGGTAGGGACCTCACAGCTCCGCCTGGGGACACTTTCGAATGGACCCTCTATCATGGCAGAGAGACATTATGGGACTGGTGCTCGTCTCTGAAGATTCCTGAGCGACGGATCAGATAACGTATATAATGTTGGGGTATATTTGGGGAGGTAACCGGGGTGATCTCACCCCCACCTACGAAGTTACTGGGAAATGGGTTCTAGGCACTCTGCACAGTTGGGGTGTAGTGTGGTTTGTGGCCTCATTGCCTACATTGCTAAGTTAGCTTAGGCCTGGCTGCCATGATGCCTTTTTTGCACACGTTATTCTGTGACTTTGTTTTTCAGCCTCTGCTTGTGCCCGGCTATTTTAGAACTGTCTGCATTTTTTGCCTTTCACCTATACTCATGTTCCCTGTGGGTTTCGTCTACACACACCATGTACAAGGTCGAAAAACAGCGTCCCTTGTTCTTGCTGATCTGGTCAGACCCTCGCACTTAGACATAACACATAATGCAGCTGCACTGGAAGAATTCGGGTGCCTTTAATATTGTGTTCTCGCAACTTGGGACACTTGGAGAAAAACCTTTCCAGAGAGAAGAGCTGTGCTTGTCTGATGATGTAAACCTTGCATCTAGATATTGAGGTATGGGGGTCCGTCCGACAAAGCCCAGAGGTCTTCTGTTTTTATAATACACTAGTTGTTAGCACGGGGAGGGTGGTAAGGCCATTTAGTCCTATATCCACTGTCTTTATAAAATGCTTTCCCCGTTTGTATTCTATGGAATTGTAACCATGCTTATTATTTTATCCTTATGCATAATGCTGATAGTACTGGCACGTGTACTGTATCTTAGAGCACGGTAGTTGAAATAAACATTTTAAACTATACAGTGTCTCTTATTACGCACGTTGTGGACAAGTATGAGTGAGTTATGAAAGAGTGTTCTTGCTCCCGCGAGTCCTGAGAGAGACCGTGTTCTGGGTTGTCTAATCATTGGTAGCTGCGCTGCGAATGAGACGCTAAAGCTAGTCGGATTGGGATTGTGGGTACTAAGGGGCATGGTTGGCTCACCACTATACTCCGAGGTCCTATTATCCTGTGCATAGCTCTGTGTATGTGCAGAATCCCTACAACATGGCACCACCAACGTGGTGGGCTGCTTATCTGCGAGACGCTTGAGTAGTGCTTGTGCTTGTCCACAACACCCTTCGCATACGTTTCCGGAAATGTGTGTGAGGGTGATACCTCCTATATTGATGTTTTTATAGGTTTTTTCAAGCTTGGAGTTATTAAAAGGTGTTAAAATAAACCCTATATAGCGCTGCCTCATACAAGGTTGTCGGACATTTTTAGCCCTAATGGCTGTCGCCATAGCGGCACATAGTCGCGCAGCGCTCCAAGCTCATTTGACAGCGTATGGAGTGCCTGACGCGGGTGTCGAACTGATCTTTGTGGTACAAGCGGATCCTGCTTACCACTTTGAGGTGTTTTACTCTTGGGTCACTTTCCCGGCGGTGGATGGGACTGATAATCTGTTCCACGAATATTCAGCCACCGCTCTTCCAAATCTTTATAGGCCTTATCGGACTCTTGAAGTACCGCTCACGGAATGGCAACACCGTGTTTGGTTTAATGGCGCCCTCCCACAACCGGTTACCCCGATTCGTTTAGGCCCCTTATCGATTGAAGGGGCCACTTGGCCAGTCTTGGCCGGGTATACCCCACATCCGCGTTATTTGACGCTTACGGTTGATGAACTGCGTGTCTTGCATACGTCTTTGATACGCGTTCACAGAGCTTTGGTACAGTATGTTACAGGCAACGTCCAGGGAGCCCCTCCTGGAGTTGCAGCGCATCCAGCTGGACCGGGCGGTGTAACCATAAGTCCCGTCATGGTTAATTCGGTGATGGGCAAGCGCCCACAGAATAAGGATGATTTACCTTATTGGCTTGCAGAGAAATTTGACCAGCTGGAGGCAGTTTTTCCTAATACTTCTCCTGTTGGAAAAACACAGGATTTTGACGATTAGTTTGCCAAAAGACTTAATTCCCGAGTTGGCAGATTGCAACAACTGGGGCAAGGTATTCGCAGCAGTATATGCGAAGTGTTTCGGCACCCCTTCAATGACAGTACTCCCCTCTGTAATTAAACGAGTGCAGGATGAACATGGCCCTGAGGCGGCTGTGGAATTAGGGATGAGACTGGTGGGAGTGTTCGATGTAGTGGCTGATCTAATCCTTGCTAACGTCAAGGGTGATGCAGTTAACTTTCAAGTAGCTAATGCTTTGGCTTTGATCCCAGAACCGGACAAGCCACGCAAATTACCGAAAATTATTGCACAGACTTATAAAACTATTGGCCGCAATAGCCTGGGAGTTAAGCCTTTTGCTAAAACGCAAACTCAATCACAACCACAACAAAAATCTCAATCTGAGAAAGATGAGAAACCGTTCTTTACTAAAAAGAACTGGAGGTTGAAGAAGCAAGGTAAGCAACTTAAAAAGCCAGGGTCGCGTACTGCATCCCCCGTTTCCGTATCTTCTGAACGCACTTATGGTTTGCGCGACAGAGCAAGAATTAAATCTCCAGAGAGATTTCAAGTCCCTGATCCGCATTCTCCTCATTCTTCACAGGCACCGTCGACCTCCCAGACTGGTGGAGGAGATCGCCAGGATAGAGGCAGGGGTCGTGAGGCTCCACCGGGACGAGACCAACCTCGACAACAAGTCCGAGGGAAACCAGAAGAATTTCTACATCCTCGCCCACAGTTTCAGAAGAAAAAAGTTGCAGCAGTAACAGCGCGGTATGCCACAGACGGTGAGAACGAGACTCCTGATTTGAACGTGGGCCGTGACGCTGCTAGACAGCGCCGCGGAAGTTACCATAGTGCGGGAGGCACTGCGTCCTCATGTGGAGGTGACAGCAACTGATACATTCATTACTGTCGAGACAGCTGACACCCGAGTGGCACCCCCTGACAGACTATTTAATATTGTCATTCAAATTGAAGGTGACATTGAGCGTGTAATTAAAGGGATTTTTGGGGAGAATCTGACCTCTTCATATGACATTTTGTTAGCAGAGGCGGATTGGCCGCCCCCATTCGTACTTGCTGCTCGTACAGAGGAGGAGGTAATCCTTCCGAGCTTTTCCCGTCATGTCCCCAAGGACAAAGCGGAGGCTCTCGCAGCTGAATGGGCTGTGGCCCTGGCCCCGGCGCTGTACCGTAATCACGTGGGCTGGGATGAGGATTCACCCTCCCATGAAATACCATTGCGGTCTCTGCCTCAGCCACAACCCCAATATCCCATCCGGCGGGAAGCTAAAGGTCCCGTTTCAGACATTCTGACACAGTTAGAATATCGAGGAGTAATTGAAACATGCGTATCACCAATGAATAATCCCCTTTTTGCGGTTTCAAAACCCGATGGATCGTACCGCCTAGTTTTGGATTACCGACATTAGAACTCTCATTGTCGGACCTTTGCGGTACAAAAAACACACAGTTCTGCGCTTGTAGACAGTCTTGTTCGTAAAAAATATAAAACGACACTTGACCTATCCAATGGATTTTACACGCACAACTTGTGCAGCCAATGGAGCGCTTTCACTTCCGGTGGTAAACAATTCAAATTTTGGTGTTTGCCCATGGGCTACAGGAACAGCCCGGGTGTCTTCGCCGCCCGTGTTGTCTCTTTGTTGGACAGCATAGATTCAGATGCGTGTTCGTACGTCGACGATATCTATCTGACAGATGACGAAATATGGCCGCATCTTTCCCGAGTGGACCGCATTATTCTTGAATTTGCGGTCTTAGGATACAAATTTAATTTTGCCAAATCTCACATTGCTGAATTAACAGTTTTGTTTTTGGGCTATGAGCTCAACAATGAAGGTAAGGGCTTAGCCCCCCATTTCTTGGAGAAGTGCGCACTTTTGCGCCCTCCAACCACACTGAAGAAACTTCAGTCATTACTGGGTTTTCTAAACTTCGGGCGTACTTACATTCCCGAATATGCCCAGCGTATCAAGCCTCTTTATGCCTTGATACAACCTACCTTTTCGAAGTCATGCTGGCTTCCTGAGCATTCCGTTATACTGCAGTCTTTGCAGTCTGATCTACTTGAATCTAAATTCTTGTTGACTCGTGATAACCACACGAACCTGGTAATTAGAATTGTGCCAGGGGCAGTGGGTTTCACGTACTTAACCTTTAACGAAGGTGACACAGTACCGATTGCATACAAGTCACATCTTTACACTTCAGCGGAGTTGCGCTTTTCCTCTGTGGAGAAAGTTTTGACTGCAGTGCAAATGGCGATTCTAAAGGAACGCGCACTGGCACAGGGAAAACGCATTTTGGTGGTAACACCATATCCTGCCCTTGAGGCAGTGACAAAGGCAAGTGTGCCAAACTCTAAGGCTTTGCACCTTGTTGGATTCAATGGGCTACATCTCTGACATCCCCGGATGTCACTTTTATCTTTGATTCCTCACTTCAGACACAGGAGTTCTTACAGTATGAGTTCGTTCATCCTCCTCCTCTGTCTTTGCTACCGCTTGAGGAGTACGAATGTATTATTTACACCGATGGTTCGGCACAACCGGCCACGGGTTCCAAGCATGCTTATTCCGCAGCATGTGCTATTGTTGCAGGTACTATGGTGAACGGAAAGTTCAAGTCGAGTGTAGTGCACACACAGGCACTAGGAGACAGTACTGCACAATTGGCCGAGCTGCATGCTTTGGTGCTAGCACTTGAGTTTGCCAATCCAGAAGTGACTACTCTTGTTGTGTGCGATTCATTCTACTGTGTTCAGTCTTTCAATGACAACCTCTTCTTTTGGTCGCAAAACGACTATAGAGATGCAAAAGGCAGCGCAATTAAGCATAAAACGCTTTGGGTTCGAGTGGCAGATCTTAAACAACGTCTGCCTCTTACACAGGTGGTTCACACCCTTGGCCACCAGCGTGTGGGCGCACACGCTGTCGGTAACAGTTTGGCAGATGAAGCTGCCAAATCAGCAGTAGCCACGTGCACAGTAGCAGCAGTTACAAGATCCATGACTAAAATAGATAATGATATTTTGGCAGCTATTGCTGCAACAAAGGAAGGTGCTAATTACCCACGGGGTTTCCCTTCCAAGTACTCTTATCACTTAAGTCCTGAACAGGCTCCTTACGTAACAATTCCAGACGTTGGTGATCGGCTGATTCCCAACGCGGACCGCAGACCTTCCTTGATAACGGCCGCACACGAAGGCTTGGCTTCGGCCCATGCTGGCATGTCTGCGACTGTTTCTATCTTGCAGCAGCGTTACTGGTGGCGTGGTTTATATAAACAGACCCGTACTTATGTGCTTTCTTGTGACGTTTGTCAGCAAATTAAGCCTTCAACGGTTCAACGACCACCACAAACACGGCTCTGCATTTCTAACAGACCTTTTGGGTGTGTTTACCTGGATCACTGCGGTCCATTTTCATCGGACACTGCATATAAATACATCTTAGTTGCAGTGGATTCGTGCACACGTTTCATCTGGGTCTGGCCACAACGGAGTGCTGATGCTCGAAATGTCATCAGGGATTTGTGTGTCTTTGTGGGAATTTTTGTCTGTGGCACCTTCCATTCCGACCAAGGTCCAGCGTTCGCCTCTAAGGCCTACAAGGACGCAATGGGGTCACTGGGGGTGCAGGTGAAATTTTCGTCTCCATATCGGCCTGAGGGCAATTCGATTGTTGAACGAATGAACCGTGACTTAAAGCAATCCTTGACAGCTAGAGTCTTAGGTACTGGCAGGAACTGGCTGGCCCACTTGTATAGCGTTCAACGTGCACTTAATAATCTCCCTAGAAGATCTCTGGGTGGGCGGACCCCCTACGAAATGCTCTTTGGCATACAAATGTTTGTGCCAGACCTTGATGATCTAGACATGGCGGCACAAGCCGCAATCTTTGACGTAGATAATCATTCTAATATGTTACAGGACCTACAAGAGACCCGTGACAAACTTTCACACGAACACTTGCCTTCAGCCACTGACGCTGCGCTGCAGATTCCGGTTGCCGGCTGGCTTCCGAAGGTTGGAGAACTGGTCCGAGAGAAGGTGGAGAACAAAAAAGAATTTGGCCCCTCTTATCGCGCACCGGTTCCAGTCCTTGGCTTGAAGGGTACTCGTACAGTCATCTTACCACCGCTTCCTGGTCGCAAGGACAACAGATACATCTCAGTGGAAAATGTCAAGCTACAACGTATGGCCGATCCTGAATAGCGTAACACCAGCGGTCTCCTGTCCAGCCATTTCACGTACTCCTGTTTGTGGCCCTCCATCTTACACAAACACTGATGTTGCCATTGAGATGGTCAATTTGCCTGATCGTCTGCTCGACTTCCCGGCTTCTTCCTGCAACGAGGAGACAGAGTACACCTATCCGCCACCGAGTTGGTGGCTCATTTACCAACAACACCATTGAGCCCAACCCGTTTTTCCTTTGATTCAGATTCCACCTCATCACTTATCCCGTCCAGCTTCAGTATTTTTGTATCCTGGTTCAGAGACAATTTCCTGGTCCCACCATGGACATACATCTGGTTGGTACTGTTCCTGATTTTTCTGTTCATGTCCATTGGCTTTGTGACAGTTTTCTTCTTGCTCATTAATGGTCACTATTTACCAGAACGCTCTGCAGTGAACTGTGTCGCTGGAAATTTGTCTCCACATTCTTCATCTCACATCATGAAGCGTGACCACGCATTTGTGTTCTGGGTTGTCTAATCATTGGTAGCTGCGCTGCGAATGAGATGCTAAAGCTAGTCGGATTGGGATTGTGGGTACTAAGGGGCATGGTTGGCTCACCACTATACTCCGAGGTCCTATTATCCTGTGCATAGCTCTGTGTATGTGCAGAATCCCTACAACAGGGGAGGCGGGAAGTTTGCAAACCGTCATGCAGGGAGGCAGGGAGGGGGGACGGGCGAATATTTCATCGTATTTTTATAAGTTTATCATTTCTATGTTCCAAGTAAAGGGTTATGGTGCACTCTTATTACACTCGTATCCGACCGCTGCTTAGTAGTCAACATGTGTACTCTTCCACTACAGGCCCCAGTGTCATGTGCGATCACCCGCCCTAATATGTCAGTTACTTTACCTCAACACCCACTACACCTCTCCTTGATCTCCTGGAATGTCAATGGCCTTGGGGACAAGGTGAAGAGGGGACTGGTATTACAATACCTTAAACGTAAAGCGCCCTCAGTAGTTCTCCTTCAAGAAACCCACTTGGTAGGGACAACCTGTAAGGCTCTAGACAGATGGGGCTTTAAATTGATAGCCCACTCAGAATTCTCCTCTGGCTCTCGAGGGGTTGGGATCCTGGTTAAAAAACAGTGCCCACTGATCATTAAGCACACATACACAGACGATCAGGGCCGTTTCGCGGCCTTGTCCTGTCAATGGGAGGGACGATCTCTCAACATTGTGACCGTATACCTACCCCCCTGCACTCCACTCACTGGCATTCCCGGCGCTGAGCGCATTCCTGCTCCGACTCCCAGAGGGAAACCTTATCCTTGGTGGTGACCTGAATGCAACCCTTAACGACATGCTAGATAGGACACCTCACTGACAACAGCACCAAACGCACTCTCCCCTGGCTGATTTCCTCGACACGATTGGCCTCGTCGATGTGTGGCGCTCACAATACCCGCAAACACAACAATATACATACCACTTGGGCGTACATAATAGTCTCTCTAGGATTGATTATATACTGACTTCAGCGGACAATGTGGGGAAATTTACTGACATGACATGTCTCCCACGGGGGATATCAGATCACTCGCCAATAATGGTAAACTATACGCGTAACACTTTTGCCCAGCGACGTCTCGTCCCTATATACCCAGGCTATCTCAAAAATCCAGAGATTAGGAAGGGTCTCACCGCCACTGCAAAGTACTATTTCACTGAAAACAAATCTTCAGTCACCTCTCCCCTTACCCTATGGGAAGCATACAAAACTGTCCTTAGGGGACAGGCTTTATCCCTCATCACAAACCACAAGAGAGAGAAGGCCAGACAGGTATCAACACTCGAGGAGGACTTGCATGATTTAGAATCAGAACACTTACGGGATCCCTCAGACTCCAACACGTGCCGACTTAATCTCAAAAAACAGGAATACAAGGAGTATTTATGGCACGATGCCAAAACTCGATTGACAACCACGCTCCACACAATTTACGAGACAGGGGACAAGGCGGGCAAGGTTCTAGCGTGGCTCGATAAGCGAGAACGAGCGAGTAGTTGAATCGCAGAACTTCGGGACCCTATAGGAGGAATAATCACAGAACCCCAAGCAATAGTAGACGCCCTGGCCCTTCACTACACTGACATTTACACCCCCACAACCAAAATCCAGCAGGAAGATGCGGCTGCATTTCTCTGCGACATACGACTCCCAAGGCTCACGGACGACGACACGTCGGTGTTGGACACGGACTTTACTACAGATGAGATAACGATAGCAATAGGAAACATACAGACGGGGAAGGCCTTGGGACCGAACGGCATCCCAATAGAACTCTATAAACAAAATGTGATGGCAATTACCCCCCACCTATTGAATATGTACAACACGAGCCTAGAATTGGGAGAACTCCCTAAAGACCAGAGAGGAGCCACGGTGGTGGTTATACACAAGCTGGGAAAACCTGCCCAAGAATGCACCTCCTACCAGCCCATCTCTCTGCTCAACGCCAAAGCTAAAATCCTCGCTAAGATGTTAGCCAATAGACTGACGCCCTACCTAGCTAAGTTGATCCACCCGGACCAATCCGGGTTTATGCCGGGCAGAAACACTGCCCTAAACCTGCGTAGATTACATAACGTGCTCGGGCGCAGACACACAATACAAGAAGAGACAGCTATTTTGTCCTTAGACGCCCGTATGGCTTTTGACACAGTCGAGTGGCCCTTTCTGTTTGCAGTTCTGGATTGACTGGGCTTTGGGCCCAAGTTCTGCTCCTGGGTGAAATTACTGTATACGAACCCTCTTGCACATGTGGTGGCGAACGGCCACATATCCAAAGAATTCCCGCTGGGACGTGGCACCAGACAAGGCTGTCCGCTGTCCCCGCTCCTTTTTGCATTCGTGCTAGAACCACTTGCCGCATGGATCAGACAAGATCCTGTCATCCGGGGACTGCGTTGGTCCGAGGACTTAGAGGACTGCATCTCCCTCTATGCGGATGACATCCTCCTGTACATGGCATCTCCTGAGCGTTCACTGCACAGGAGTTTGAACATTTGTAACTCCTACGGGAATCACTCCGGTTACACGATTAACTGGACCAAATCGATACTCTATGTACTGGTAGGCCCTCCACCGAAACTGCCTAAGGGATGTGCAGTGACGATAGTCGGAAATAATTTCAAATACTTAGGAATCCATATCACTTCAGACCCAGAGGACTTCATGACCCTTAACCTCCTAGAACCCCTAAAAAGATTGCGGAAAGATACCAAACACTGGCAAACCTTACCAATGACACTGTTGGGGAGGGCTGCGCTCTTTAAAATGATGGCGCTCCCTCGGTTCCTCTATGCGCTACACAACACCCCATTCCTAGTTCTCCCGTCCTATTTCTGTTCCATCGAAACAGAAGTTACCAAATTTCTCTGGGATGGGAAACCAGCCAGAATAGCGATGACCAAATTAATCAGGACATGGTACGACGGTGGCATAGCGCTCCCAAATGTCCAAATGTACTATTGGGCGTCCCAGGTAGCAGTCATAAACCAATGGATTCATGCCCCACAGGCAGACCCGGCCTTCCGCTTGGACAGGTTGCTCCTGGGTCCAGAGAAGCTCTACAATGCTAACCATAAATTGACCTTGCTGGGCCCAACCAAACACACAATCCAACTCTGGCATATAGTGCTAAGAGAAAGATGGGGTGGCAAAATGTACTCACGCAGGCAACACCCCTCTGGGATACGAGTGCATTAGGTACACTGCGCAACACCAAAGGTTTCCACCAATGGGATGCTATAGGAATATCCACGATAGGCGATCTCTCTGGCGCAAGGGAAAAGTACTCCCGTTCACTCACCTCCAAGAGCACTACAAGATGGCGCCCACGGAACAATTCCGTTATCTTCAAATTAAACACGCCCTTGAAGCGGCCATCCCTCCAGACACTAACCTTCCTGAAGCCTCCCCTCTGGAGGACAGGCTCCTCACCGATCATATGACCAAAAAAGCCATGTCCTTCACATACCGAAAGATAATAAACAACCATCCTGACCCCACACAACCTCTCCGGGAAAAATGGCAGACAGATGTAGGAGATCTGGATGAGACGGACTGGCAAGAGGCATTAGCATCCCCCAGAGAGGTAGCGATCCTGTCGAAACTCCGTTTAGTGCAACTGAAAGTGCTCCATAGGATATATTATACAAGACCAATACTATGCAAGATAGGCAAGTCAGATAATCCACATTGCCTCAGACAGTGTGGAGCAATAGGGACATTTTTTCACACGATGTGGGAATGCCCAGCAATAGCGGCGTACTGGGCGGAGGTTATGTCCCTAATAACTCGACTCAGTGTTGCCCCAGTACCACCGGAACCTAAACGCTGCCTATTGAATATTTGGGAGGCAACAGACCTTAATACCACTGCACAAATATGGGCGACACTGGGCATGATGGTGGCGAAGCGAAACATAGCTAGATTGTGGGGGGCTCGGAACACTCCTACGATTCAAGACTGGAGCGCAGACATGGATCTGGCCATGGTGGCAGAAAGAGCGGTGTATATAAATAGGAGATGTCCCAAACGGTTGTGGGGAAAATGGAATGCATTTAGAGGGGGGATATATACCGCGCCAACTGCAGATTCCTCACAGGAAGACGATTAACTACTGTACACTCGGGCACTGTTTATGTTTCAGAGAAACCGTCCAGATATGCTTATAAATTGTACCGATATTATGTAAAAGTGTTGCACGAGCAACGGATCAAATGATTCCAGATTGTAATGCTGCATGTTATTTTTGCACCAATAAAACAAATTTATTAAAAAAAACAAAGCAGGGGTTGGGAGGAAGTAGTGGGGTTCTGAAATCAAATAAGCCAACCAGAGGAGGGGCAGTAATGAAGGAGATGTGACCCTGAAGTGTTATAAAGAAGAAAAAAAAGTAGGTCCCTGAGGTTAACTGTGGAAGGATTCAAGTCATCCAATAACATGTATGTTAAAAAAAAACACGTTCCACGGGAGGGACAAACACAAATGATGATGGAAATCCATTGAGTAAGAAGCAAACATACAAGTTGACAAGAATACCAACCAATGACAAGCAATGGGCTGACCCAAAGCCCACTCTATGTATTGCTGTTGTAAATAACAGGTCTTCAACAACAGACAGCCAAAGCTGTTAGCAGCTAAACCTAAAAAGGAGAGCAGTTCTGTTTGCAAACAATCTGGGCCTAGCTATGAATGAAGCAGCAGATGCAATTGTATCAGACCCAGGGGTCAGGGAGGGCCACTGCTACCTAAATATTAGTGTGGTTTGCTACTGTGTCAAGGTAGTAAAACACATAAAAGGACCAGGGGCCAATTTCCATGCATGCATTAGGGGCTGTGGCGCCACTGCTATGTCACTGTCGACAGCTATGGTGAGAAGGAGGTGTGTTGAAAGGAGGAGGGGAAAGAAAGGATGAAAATTGGCTTACAGTAACACCTGGGAGAATGGCAGAATTGCATTATAAGGTGCTATTAAAAAAGAACTGGTTATTGTTAGCTGTTGTAAAAGGGCCATTCTAAATTAAAAGGCCCCCATATTATAACTGATGACATACCTCATAACGTTACCTTAAATAAGGATATTGAAGGTCACGTTGGAGGTCCATGACCTTATAAAGGCACTCAGCCTGTGGCTCGGGCCTATATATGGTCAAATAACTCCAGGGAGGCTTGCAATATCCTTATGATTTACAGCAGGGCGGTACTTTGTCCCTTATACGAAGAAATACTTCTGAAGTCGACCACTGGATGAAGATCAACCGTCTGTAGCTGAACACCGACAAGACCGAAATTGTGATCTTCGAGGTGGGACTCCACCTGGTGGCCAACAGAGCTAGGTCCGGCATTCAGTCCCACCACCCACGCCAAGTACCTAGACATCATCATTGACAGCAAACTCAGCATGACAACCCATGTAAAAACTGCCACCACCTCATGCTTCCATACCTTGATGATGGTGAGAAAGAATTTTAAATGTCTCCCAATCAGCACCTGGAAACCGTCCCGCATGCCCTGGTCACAAGCAAGCTAAACTACGCGAACACCCTCGATGCCGGGATCAACAAAAAGCTCACAAGAAGGCAGCAGAACATTCAGAACTCGACGGCCAGAATAACTTTCAACCATCCATGCCACACTCACATCACACCTGGATGTGCTCGACTGGCACCCCATTCACAAACGAGCACAATTCAAACTGCTAACCGGCACTTTCAAGGCACAACACAACACTGTACCTCAACAATTGCATCTACTTTCACAAACCTTCCAGACACCTCTGCTAGTCCGGACTCCTACTTGCACAAATCTCACGTATACGGAAAACCAGATGCGGTGGTCGAGCCTTCTCCTACATCACTCCTAAAGCTTGGAATTACCTGCCGCTACACAGAAGACCCTCCTCCTCACTTCTACAATTCCGCAAGAAGCTGAAGACCTGGTTTTTCGAGTAGTCACTACGTGTGGCTGAAGTCACACCTGCTCAGCGCCAGGATACCCTCCCGGGTGATAGTGCACATAACATAACATAAGACATCTCTGGACATTGACCTTTATAGTATGTTTCACCAAATCACTAATCACCACCAAAAATAACTTTTAGCGACAAAGATGGAGTATGTCTATTTTTAGAAGCAAAACTTTATTTTCGAAGTCCTGGCCTTTCATTAATACTGTTTAGCCTGCTCCTCTTTAGCTATGACTACGGACTGGCTTAGTGAACCAAGTGTCCGTGGCTGAAAACGTATTACACCCATTACCTTTATGCAGCGAGATCCATCCACTACTCTAGGTATTTTCTAGTGGATTTTAGAGTCATTAATACTAATAATAAACATCGTTTGACTGCTGTATTAAATGGGTGCTCTCCCTTCTATGTACAGGGCACTCTTGGGGTCAGCCCCACTGGACAATGCTAATGTTATAATAATCCATATTTGTAAAGTGCAAACATATCACCCCTTAAAGTTTGAAGGCGCTGGGGGCCGTCGGGGAGATTAAGTGAGCTATTGCCCAGAGTCACATGATGCTGAGCTCAGCTGCCACCGGCGATCGAACCGTGACCCGGTGCTCCAGAGTCAGACGCTCTGGCCACTGCACCACACCTCTGCCTGGAGGTTGTGAAGGTGGGATACAGTGATGAGATCTATCATAAGGACTATCTTTAGCAGTATTAGAAGTGATCCACCCTTACGCTCCACTTAAGGGTAGCCTTAAGCAGCCTTCCAGATATGGTGCCCAACCCCGGTACTTCTTCCTCTAATATGTAGCTGCCCTTCAGTCATGAAATCCCTCCTGGTGGATTTGATCCATAGCAGTGGTTTGTAAACTTTTGACTTCTGTGAACCTCCACGTAATCATAGCTGCACTCCGTGCACCCCTACTGAACCATTATTGGAATCCGGGGACCCCCACTAAGTCATTACCTGAAGCCAGGAACTCCGGCTTGAGCAATTCCGATGATTTGAACTTCAAACCAATACACCAAAATTTAGAAACAAGCATTCATCAAACAAATGCACAAATTATGAAATATTTTTAATAATTCACAAATAAGAAAAAAAATATTTTCATTTTAACGGGAAGGTTGGGGCTTTTCTAAA
The DNA here is from genome assembly GCA_963921515.1 of Calotriton arnoldi. Classification (NCBI taxonomy): domain Eukaryota; kingdom Metazoa; phylum Chordata; class Amphibia; order Caudata; family Salamandridae; genus Calotriton; species Calotriton arnoldi. Next base: position 70,558 of record CAWUFW010004660.1, on the reverse strand, counting down.
TTCAGCTGAGGCCACCTACTGTCCATATTATATTATGTTTGATGCATTTGCACTACTCCCACGAATCAATCTGAGGACCCCAAATGTATATTTCGAGTCCAATTTCAAATTGTTTTACATTTACAGAACGTTTTAACATTTTAAATTTCACATTTTACATTTTGCTTCTTTAGTTATATACACTTTATTAATCTGATAATATTATTGAAATTTCCAGGCATTCGAGGACCACTTAAGTAGGTGTCTCAGACAACAGGTTAAGAACCCCTACTCTATAATATAGCCTTATAGCCTGCTGCCGAGGGCTATACCGATTGTTAAAGGCCCTGAACCTGTGTTATAGGCCCGAACCGGCAGGAGAGTGCCTATAATGAGGGAGAGGGCATTCAACAACCGGTATAGCCCGAGGCAGAAGGGCATTAAGGGTTTTAAAACATTCCACCCACTAAGTTGTTCTAAAATAAAAAGGGAGAAACATGAAGACAAACATTGGAATGTTGGAGCTCCAGGCTCATAGCAGCCATTATAAGCCCGGAGCTACTCCATTGTCTTCAATAGAGCTCCCAACACTCCAATGTTCTAATATTTGCAACTGTATTTGTCTCCAGTGGTGGTGATCAAAGCCATCTGTGAACCTTCTGGAGCTTAGAACGAGAGGAGATTCTAGCCTCAATGTTCTAACATGTAGCACCAGTTGATCTTTAAGGTCATAGGAGCTCGCACTTTGTGCCATTAGATTCCATTAATCTTATATTCCTAACATTTTTGATAACTTTTCTAATAGCTGTTACCTTAGGCACGTGTTTCAGGGAATGAAGTGCTCCTGTGTGGTGAACCCTTCCCCCTGGTCCATCCAGAAGGCTAAGGGACTCATTTAAGGTTTGAGGGGTCAGCCGCCAAGCCACTGAGGTGTTGGAGGTGCTGTGCAGTTGTAGCCAACCAACAAATTTAGGGTTTCTTGCTGGTACAGAAGCTGATTTCCACAAAAGTCCTTTTCCTGTAAAAGTCTAAGGTTCTTTCTGCTAAAAGAAACAATATCGGCTGGTCTGTGATACCATGGTGGCAATAGAGATGGCCTAAGGATTTTTGATTTTCCAAAGAGAAACCCGGAAGCAGGGTTTTATTTTATAATGAATGTCCCTAATGGGCTCAGAGTTTTCTCCCTGCATGTAGGAGTCCTGCTTGGGACTGCCATGATGGCATGGTGAACATGAGCAGAAAAAACATGTTGGGCATGGCACGTCTGCTGTCAGAAGCAGTGGTTGTCCCGAAATTAATGTGCTCCAGATAGCAGAGCCAACTGCAGCTCGGCTTTCTGAAAAACTGCCATCCCCAACCTTTGAAGGAGGCAAGCAGTGCTTAATTTGTAAAAAAGTAAGTGCCAGGACACTTCTCAGGAGGCCACTGCAGCTTGCACCACCCATTGTCCCCGTTCACTCTGCCAATGACAGTATCAACACAACTACTAACCATCACACTCCTACAAGCGTGACAGTTCAGCCTATTCTAGGCCATCCAACGATATGATAGTGGTGTGAGCGGCAGGAAATGTTCTTTTTTAATGTAGATTGACTTAATAAACCCTGCTGTTGTGCTCTTCTCAAAATCAAACAGACAGCGTCCCCATGTGGTGGACTGTCACTAGAGCCGGTGCTGACAATTAAATGCTGGTGCCAAGCACCGGAAACCACGGCTCAAATTAAGCACTGGTGGATATGAGAAGCTGGTAAATGGCCAGACGCCACAATTGTGCAGTTGCCCTGTTACCGTCAACCTCTAAATGAGGCTCTTAATTTTTCTTCTGTATCCGACTTCCTGGCCTAAGATTTCTTCAGGTTTTCATGGACTTGCTTTACTTATCGTTTATTCTTTTTTTCCCATCTCCAGCATCCAAAGGGTAACGATCTGGGCATTTGTTGGCTGTTTTCAGGGTAGTTTTGCTGTACATTGAGATGCCTCATCTATTTAAACAGTTAACCAATTAAATAATGACTATGCCTAGAGGAAACACAATTATGCTGGCATAATTCACAAAATGTTGATAATTTCCTATTACGCGATTATTCCAGTGGAAGTGTTTTGTAAAGGTTTCTGAGACTTAAAGATATATACTAAGCTACAGCATAAGTTAAATTACAATTCTTTCTGTACTAGTAATTAGTCATAGTATTTCTAGCAAATCTAATCTGAGTGGCAGTGTGACTGTCTGTAACAGTGTGTGAGTGGATGTCTGAGTGGCTGAGGGCATACCTCGCGCGCGAGAGTCGCATGAGCGTACTGATTTGAGGGGAGAACGTCTCCTGCAAGACTTTTTTTTTGTGAATCAAAATTGTATCAAATTTAGGAGAAAGTTTGCAGCCCTCATAATAAGTTTCCAGATTCCTACTTCTCTGGAATTCTTCTGGGTATTCTAGTCCCTTTCCTGGCTCCCAGTGGGCGGGGCTAACGTCACCTAAGTGTTTAAAAAACACAGCAGTTCCTGTCTCGCAAGTGGCAAAAGGACTGTTTAAAGGAAGTGTAGGATTTGGACTAATGAGGCCTGTTTGCAATAAATCAATGCATTCCCTCCTCCGATCCTCTGGTCCTTCTTCCCTTTCTACTGTAATTATTCCCTTCCAACTTTCCTTCCTTCCTTATTTTCTCACTGCCGTGCTCCCTCTTTTGCTTCATGCTAGTCTCTTCCTTCCCTTCTTTCAACTCTCTGCTGGTCTCGTCTTTCCTCCCTCCTCTCCTCACTGTCCTCCCTCCATCTCACTCTCACCACCACCCTTCCATTGACTCGTGTTAGCACTTCCCGCCCCCACCCATTGACCTTTCCCGCCACCGCCGTCTCTCCTTTCTTCACTTCAGTCACCTCAGGGAGGCTTCCGAGTGTGGTGAGGATGAATGAGCGAATGAATACACTGGGTGCACTGCCTTGGCCCTCGTCTTACTTCCGGTCATTTAAAAATGTTCCTTTCTGAAGTTGATTGGAGTGCACGAGTAGAATTCGGGAACTCAGGCCCTGATGACGTAAAGCCCCTCCCTGGAAGATTTGAACCCGGGCCAGGTCTTTGGAGAATGAACTGGCCTTTACGAAGGTGACTCATATTCAATTTAATCTTCTTCTTGTGATATATTAAGATTCCTTCCTTCCCTCCCCAGCTCTTTTCTTTCCTTTCGTTCCTTCCTCCCTCCGTTCCACTATTCCTTCATTTTGCCCTACCATCTTTCTTCCCACCCTCCCAACTTCCTGTTTCCTATTTCTTCCACACCCCCTTTTTCGCCTCTTTCTTCATTCCTTCTCTTCTCCAATTCATGTCTTGTTTCTTGCTTGCCATCACTCCCTTTAGTCATTTCTTCTCTCCTTCATTTCTTCCTCCTAAGTTAATTCCTTCCTTTTTAATGAACTTTCCTTGCTATGTTTGTTGCTCCCTCCCCCCTTCCATTCTTGTTTCTTAGTTTGTTCCTCCTCCCTTCGTCATTCGATCCTCCATTCTTTTCTTCCTATTCCTCCTACCTTCCTTCATTCCTTTCTACTTTCCATTCTTCTTTCATTTCACCATTCCTTCCTTCACCATTTGCTTCTGTCTTTCATTCCACTTTTCCTTCTACCCTTTATTCATTTTCTGGTTTCACTTTCCTAACTCATACTCTTTTCTTCCTCCCTCTTTCTCCGTTCCTTCGTTCCATTTCCTCATTTTCTTCTCCCCTCCTTCTTCCATCTCTTCTTCATTTCCTCCATTCCTTTCTTACTTTGGTACTTTCATTTTTCCTCTTTTCCTGCGTACCTTTCTTCCGCCTTGTCACTTGTTCTTCTGCCCTCACTTCATTCCTTCCATCTTTTTTTCTCCTTGCCCTTCCTCCCTCCTTTCTTCCTTCCTCACCCCTTTCTACCCTTCATTCGTGTACCCCTCCTTTCGTAAACTCTTTCTTCATGCCTTACTTTAGTTCATGCCCTCCGTACTTTCTCATTAGCTCTTGTCTCCCTTTCTCTCTTTTATTTCAGTCTTTTCTTTTCTCTTCTGAAAAGATCCTTCCCCTCCCCTTCTCCCCCTTTCTTCATCTCATTTTCTTTTCCTTCTGATTCTGTTCATCCACTTCATTGCTTTTTCTTCTCCCTTCCTCACTTTATTTTACTACTTTCCCATCCTCCCCTCTTCCAGTTTTCCTCTCTTCCGTAAATTGACTAGTTCACCTTTCCAACCTCCCCTTCCCGTCTTTTCTTTAATCATGCCCCCCTTCTTTCCTTTTTTTATCCTCCCTTCTTCTCCCTCCTCTTCTTCTACTTCATTTCATTCTTCCGTTTACTCTTCCTTTTTTTTCATTCTCCCTCCGGTGCCATCCTTCTTTCATTCAATCCTTCTTCCAGTTCTCACTTTTGCCTTTCCTTCGTTCCTTCCTTTGTTTCTTGTTTCTTCTTTTTTATGCTTCTTGCCTTTATTTCCCCTGTCGCCTTTGCTCTTTCTTCCTTTGCTCGCTGGTACCGTTTTGCTCATTACAGATGGTGCAATGGACGAATGACGTCAACCCATCCTGCAAAAATTTCTGCAATTCATCTTCAGAACTCGTCCTCCTACAAAATGAGCAAAAGAAATGTGTAATCCGAAGGAAAAAAGCACATACAGGTGCCTACAGGCGAGTTCAGGTCGGCAACTGTGATACAAAGCAGTTTTTATACAGCTCTTCAGCTGTTTCTAGGGGCTGTACATAACAAGTGTTACTATTTATTTAAATGATCTCAATTTACTGACCTCAAAAGGATGGAATGCTGAGTCTCCTCTACTGGCATTCAATCTTGCAGACTGCAGATCACTGCAGATGTTAGCGGCGAGTCTTAACACATGGTGAGGCATATTTACAAGGGGTTATTGCCAAAAGTGACGTTCTGGTAGCGATATCCTCTTCTCCTGATTTACAAAGCGGCGTTAGTTTAACGCCGCCTTCTAAATAAGGCTCCTTTTCATGTTTCACTTAGCGTGAAAGGGGAGTGCAATGGGTGTTGCAGTGGGCGTTCCATCGCAACACCCATTGCTTTTTTACGGTGAACAGACATAATATCGAGTTGGAAATATCAAGTAGCAGTAATATCGAGTCCAAAATCTCGGACTACAAAAATATCGACAGTCAAAATATCGTTGTCAAGAATATCGAGTTGAAGGTAAGTGATATAGGGGCCCATTACGATGGTGGGCGGAAGCACTACCGCCGTGCTGGCGGATGCAAAAACCACCAGTTACCGCCCGCATGCCGCAGCCCACACGCCCGCCAAATTACGATGTGTAAAGGCAGCCAAACACCGCCGGCAAGCCAGCGACGCCGTCCGCCATCAAAGTGCGCCCGCTCACGTAGCGGCGCAGCCCAATGGAGACACACCGCCAGACGAAATCACGTACCGCCCGGCGTACAAATTACGATGCCGCAAACAAACAGCTCCCACGGCTAAGATGACACCGCACGTGAAAGTGAGGCGGAAACCCGAACGCCGAGCACAGACACCGAAGAGGCGAGCCCCCGAGCATGAATCCAGCACTGCAGGCCCTCCCCATGCTATACCTGATGCACCACCAAGGAGGCAACGCACCGCGGAGACGCAGGTAGGCACACACACAACAAGGGTACGCAAACAGCGCACACAGTGCAAGTGCGGAAAAGGAGGACATGGCACCCCCCAACACCCCTGCGTGGACAAGACACATCCACCACTGCACCCACAAATGCAACACAGGGCAAATTGCAACATCTCGCAACTATCATGGGCACACCACCTGGGACCAGGAACCAACGACCCCGTCACGGCACCGCAGCACAGCGACGATGACGCAGCCACACATGCGCACAACTCAGCGCCCAACCATAACGCCATGTCTGCGTCGCACACAAACAACACAGGGACACAACCAAGCACCACACACACCAGCCACACCCAGAACGCACATGACACGTGACAGGCCTGCCACAGTCATGTCCCCAACGCCCAATTCACGGACAACACCCAACGTCACACAACCGACGCCCACATGTCAGTGAAGTCACGCAACATCAGGACACACCCCTGTGTGACAAACATGGCGAAGCACACAGCGGCGGCAACACCACCCAGCAGAACATGGGCCCCGTCGGGAAGAGGTACGCCAGTACCACACAGAAACACCCATACCACCCTGCACCCATGAACCAGACATACAAAACGGAACACCAAAGAGCCCGGGGACCGACAACAGGTGGACCCAAGAATGACACCCACACACAAGGCCCAACGCATAGTGGAAACACAGCCTGCCGCCCACACACGGGAGAGCAGACAGCACTGAATGACCTTCCATTCCAACTCCGAAACCACAACCCGACTAAACAAGCCGGAGAATACAGCCATTGTCCCAAAAAAAAGAGCAACACAGGCATGCAGAGGAAACCGACCACAGGGCAGATAGCGCATATCACCTAAGAACATACCGAACGGGGAAGAAATAATTATAAAACTCCCCCATGCCGTTCCCATGCAAGTTATCTGGAAGGAGTCACACACCACTGACCTTGAACATTCAGAGAAGCACGTGGGATGAGGGCCCGTGTCCTCCACACAAGCTAACAGAACACAAGTCCTGCCCCCTACGACCATCACAGACCTCACAGCAACCTCGGAGCTTGCACACTGCAGACTGCACACACAGCCGGAGCACGCCACCACATCGCCCCGCAGCAAAATGGCACCTACAACACACCTACCCAACTACGCCAGACAGGTCAAGCTGTACAAACACAACCTGATACAGATGTTGGGATGCGAACCCCTATCCCTGCTGAACGTAAGTTACCGACTGACTTACCGCATCGCATTGTTCAGCTGCGTCTTACCCGTCTTCTACTGTCGGAGGTGTCCCTTCCACCATCCTGTGGAGTTGTCCCTCTCCAACCCGGCATGTCCAAGGGCGGACCTGCTACCACTATTCCACCCTCTGGACGCACACGACAGGGTCTGTTCAGCCTATGGGGGCATGACGTATGTGGCGATCATCGGGCCCAGACTGCAATGGGACTACTGTGCCTTCACACGACGGATCATGGATCACAGCTACATCGAATGTCACCCAGCATGCCCCATCATGCTCCTACAAGGGACAACTTACGAACAACACCGTGACAGCCACCATCCGCTACATTGGCTGGCAAACATGTTTACCACCAATGAAATGGAAGCCCTGCAGGAAGCCATCGCATACCTGTCAACCTGTCAATACGTAGGACCCCGACGCAATCCCCCAAGTGAGCCATGATGTCCGACACCGTACCCATGCTTAGCTTCCGCACGGACTGGCCAGTAACCACCACAACAGCCATACCAAACGACCTGCAACTGATACCACACCATCAACGACAATGCCATGACATCGGATGTGTCCGGCACATGCACACTGTTCCCCATCACATCCAGGAACTCTGCATGTATCGGGGGAGGCAGTGGCATGGGATATGTGCATCGCACCCACATGGACAGAACTGCACGTACAACTATGCCATGACATGGATCCTGCGCCCATGGACATATGCACCGCACAGTGGACAGGAATCGCCCGGCTGGAGAATGTGAGAGCTGCACCCCTTCTCCCCCTCCCCGGAAATCCCGTAACAGGACCTTTGCATGGACGACAAGTGCATACAACAACAACACGACCCCAGTGACTGTGACATGTCCAGGAGCCACCATATGGCAACAACAAGTGGGACGCCGTTGCATGCACGTAAGCCCATGCCCTGATGTCAACTCACACGCACGCGTGCATGAGTAACAACAGCAGCACACCTGTCACATGGAACTGAGATGGACTGTGCCCATGATGCCAAGCGGTCTGGTAGGCTAAATGTATACCGTCTGTGTCAAAGTCCGCAGCACCGCAGCTATTTGCAAATGAACATTAGCACTGCAACGGCCAAGCAGATGTAACTCTGAAGCCCACATCCCACATGCAACAGCTAATCACATGTACCCCTACACCCTTAGCTATGTGTAATCATGCTCAGTATATCCTCCACATGCATTCCGCTGCCAGTAGTGTCCACTATACTGCATCACAGAGGACATAAGTCACAATACATGGTTTGAAGAAAGAAACTGTCTCTGCTGATTCCTTTCACAAGTACGAATGGGAGATGATGAGAGTGTGTGATGTACACGGCAGTCGTGACATGACTATGTAGTCCACTGTCATTGGATGTCAACGCAAATGAGTAGCACAACTGTGGAAGACACACATGTGTCGTGTGAAGCGGGAGTGACGCTTCGCGCAGGTGGGTGGGTGTGACGGGTAGATGCGCACATGCAAAGTCGAAACACGCTGTGTCGGGAGGGGTCCGGAACTGCACATTAACGCTTCCCTGGGCAATGTCAAAGGCCACCTGTCGGGGGGGATGTGAACACGTGTGTGCACAGCAGCCGGGCACACGAACAATGCGGTATCAGGCGTACACGTCAGCCCACCCTCTGTGGACAAGCTGGAACCTGTTGTGCGGCCGCCAGGCCCTTGACAAGGCACACACAGCCCCTGCCGACCAGGTGTATCCCCAACATTGTCAACCTGCACAGGCAATCCAGGGCACGGGATGGCAGTGGAGCATGGTGGGGGAGAGGACTCGGCGCGCTCCTCCGGGACACATCACGCATGCAAAACATCCTCAATGTGTAGCATGGCTCAAGTCATATGGAACTATTGGGGGACGCACACGTCACGAGCAGGAGTGACGTCACGGAAGGTGGCTCGCACCATCCCACTCATTGCCTACATCTCCACACACGTCACATGCCGTTGCAACAGAGAAGCCAGCGCGTGCGCAAGCACCTCCGAGCCCGCCCCAGTGAGGCAAAAGAGTGAATGTGTGGGTCCATCAGCCCCAGATGGACGCGGCATGGGCCGCTAGGGCAGCTACAGCCTCTGTGTGTCGCAGGTGGTGTATCCGGACTGCGGAGACTGCTATGCATTGTCTATGTTGCCCGGGTCTCGAGTCGGGGCACCACACAGGTGGACGGCGTCCCGCCACACATCATGCCGTGAGACAGACCACTCTTTCAACTGGACCCACACATACACTCCTTGGCCTCTCCGGGGCGAGCTTGGGGCTGCATCTGCATGCGCTAGCCCCACAGGTGTAAATGCATATTGGGGGGAGCGAGGGGAGGCCATGAGGACAGGGACAAAGACGACTGTAGTACTGTCAGTGAGTGCAAGGAATGACCCTGATGTGGACAGGAAAAGACGTGCCCCGTGTGTATTGCAACTAGTCGCCAATCCGATCACCCTCCCATGTCCTGCATGTAAGCCCGCACCTAGCCCCGCCCACCCGCCACACTGAAATTAGCACCAGCACAACATCATTCACATTCGAAGCACTGACTGGGGGTGACAACCATTGGACACACTTGTTGAGGCCACCCACGCGTACATGTGGGCCCTCCATGATCCATATCACCTGCGGCAAAGTGATGACATGCGCAATGACGGAAGTGAGGAGAGCTGTCCGCCCCACGCACAGATGGTGCATCAGCTCCACAGACCCAGCAGCGAGTGCAGCAGGGGTCACATGTGCAGGGGCAGCTGTGCCTGGTGTGAAGGCACATTCAAATTGACAGCACATCGACCAATGTGTAGTTTGCCCACATCTACAGTCCATTACCATGCGGACATAGAAAATGGACATAGGGCAACACATCTGTGTGGGTGCACCCACTGTGACCAACACTGCGCAATCATCGACGTACTCGCCCTGTGCATGGCCCACCACGCAACGGAGGTCACATTCAGTGCCACCATCCCAGACACACATCCCTATCACGAGACATGGTGTGTCCAATAGTCAGTACTGAGTTAGCGCCCATCTGGAGTGTCCTGAACAGGAGACACATGCAACCCACTAGGCAGTCGGTGCTGTCATCTACTGGCATTGTGCAGTCAATGTGCAGGCCAGGCCTGCTGGGACTGAGAGGGGCAGCATGGCCCAGCCTGACATTCACACGAGCAACAAGTGCACTGAGACCTGCATTGGCAATTGCAGACGTCGGCCTGCTCCCAGCTGGCCCGGGACGACTACCTCCATAGTGGAACACGCAGGGTGCAACCGCGCGGGTCATCGGAGTTGGCCGTAATGGCCTGGCCCATGTTGGTGACAGTCCGCTGAAGCAATGTGCACCACACAGTATGATGTGCGCACTGCATCTGCAGGTGTGGCCATGATGTGCGTGTGGGTGCAGGTGCACAATGGACGGGGCCACAACATGCCGTGTGCATAGGCAGGGACAGCCAGTGGCCGGCCCCCACATGTCTGTTAGCATGTCACCATCTGCACATTGGCATGGGTCCATGGTATACGCATATGCACACGCATGCCATCTCTCACTATGTACATCTGCCACTTGGCACGTGCAAGGTTACGTGTCACATGTGATGTGTATTTGCAAGCACACAGCCGTGTTGGCATGGGGCTGTCAATGTGTACACCTGTCAATGCTTCTGGAGGTGTGATCCGTACAGTGCTGCACATAGGGTGCAGTGGTGACACCAATGACTGTCACATATCCCCTCGTGCCACAGGTCCCACTTTTCTTGGCCGCTCAGCCTGTGCCCACATCGTCGTTGGTGTGTGCCATACTCATCCAGCCTCGGAAGCAGTGTGATGCACAGCAGCCAGTCATGTTGCCGTGGTGTTGCCGCTTGCCGAATATGCAGTCAGTCCCCATCAGCATGCCTCACAGGTCATTGAGGCCTGGATCCCCATGTGCATGCACATAGCAATGGTTTGTGTCACTGCCCATTGCTATTGCTGGGAGACCTGTGTAAGTGTATTGTGGCTGTGCTGTCCCTGCATGACAGCTGTTCTGTGACTCATGTTCTTGCTCTGACATATCAGTTATGTGTATGTGAAAATGCCATGCGGCGTGTTGCTTTGACATGTGTCCACTTCCATCTTTCCTAGGCGGAGACCAAACATTTACCGCCCTTACCAATTGTTGGCGGACATGGAGGATTCTGAGGTCATCCGGAAATTTCGTCTGGACCGACCAACCCTGCATCGACTATGTGCCATGTTGGAACCCCACCTCCGTCCTCGCAGGGTGTATCCGACAGCATTCACCCCCACGGCTAAGGTGATGGCTGCACTGCATTTTCTCGCCACTGGGTCATTCCAGCACACAGTGGGCAGTGGAGGTGGGATGTCCCAGCCCATGTTCAGCATGGTGCTGAGGGATGTACTGGCAGCCATGATGCTGTACAGGAACAGGTACATCCGATTCCCCAGGGCACGTGAGTTGGCGGCAGTGAAGGGTGCATTCTATGCCCTTGGACGGATCCCACACGTCGTTGGTGCCATAGATTGCACCCATGTTGGCCTTGTCCCACCACAGGCCACTGAGCAGCTCTTCCGCAACCGGAAGCACACGCACTCCCTGAATGTGCAAGTGGTGTGCCTTGCGGACATGGTCATTTCCCACGTGTGTGCGAAGTTCCCAGGCTCGGCCCATGACGCGCACATCATGCGCAACAGCATATTACCACGACTGATGAACAATCTGCAACAGGACCGTGGCTGGATTGTCGGTGAGTATGTGGAGTTGTGTAGCGTGCTGGCTTAAGGATGCTGTCTACTGTCCTGTTTGAATTGCAACGGTTCTCTGTGTCCCTCACGCCCAGGTGACTCGGCTTACCCGAATGGGCCCTGGCTGCTCAGTCCATTACGAAATCCTCGGACCCCAGCAGATGACCGCTACAATGAGGCACATGGGAGGACCAGACGTGTGGTCGAGCGTACCTTTGGCCTCCTCAAGTCCAGGTTCAGATGCCTGGACCGCACCGAGGGTGCGCTGGCGTACTCCCCACAGAAGGTGTGCCAGATAGTGGTGGCTTGCTGCATGCTGCACAATCTGGCTATTCGGAAGCAGATCCCCTAATTGTGGATGATGGAGATCAACCAGGGCCCCAGCCTGCAGACCAGGACAGCTCGAGTGAGGAAGACAGCGGAGAGGAGGAAGCTGTGAATGTCCGTCAGCAGCTCATCGCCCGCTACTTCACTTGACGGTGAGTGTCCATGTACGACGGATGATGTGGCTGTAGTTGTGCAGGTGTCTGTGTGCTGTGTCACGGAGGCCTTATGTTCACTGTGTGCTGTGTGTCAATGGTCCATGTCCAGGTTTGTATGCCACTGACGGTGGCTGTGGCATTGTGCCCTATTGCTCTGTGCGATGTGTGTACATTGCTTGTAGTTGTTGACATGTACTGTGTGATGGGTGTGTGACACACTCATTGAATGTGCTCCTGTTCTGTCTTCCCCCCTAGGTCCCTACAGCCCCTCCTGTCCCATCGCCATGCCACACATCCGATGCTTCTCTGCTCAAGGTGGCGGTTGATCATCGTTCAATAAACACAGTGCACAGACAGCAGTTTGTGTAAAAGGTGCATTTATTTTCAACTGTGACATGTCATTGTGTGCAAGGTGATGACATGAGTGTTGCGTGCAGTGACAATGAGCTGTCGGCCATGGCTGCGTGATGCTCAGGGTGTACCCACTAGTTCTATGTCCCTAGTCCAACAGACACATGCCATTCTGATGGTTGTGTGGGGTGGGATCGTAGTCCAAGTCAATGCAGTGGGTGGTCAAGGATGGCTGGCTGCCTCACTTGCGTCTGGAGCGTGCGAAGTCCTCCCGGGACATCTGTTTCAACCTCGGACGGCCCCTTCCACGTTTGGGAGGGGGTGTGTGGTGGCGACCTGCTGGTGGTGGGTGAGGTGTGCTCACTGGCTGTGGACGCAGGGGAAGTGGACACTGCTGCCCGACCCTGCGCCCTAGCAGGTGGTGGCGGAGGTGGTGTTGCTGGCCTTGCCTGTGACCCCACCGCCACCACCAGCTGGCCCATGAGGTCCACGAGTTGGTCCATACGGGACACGAATTGGCCCATATGGGCGTCCATGGACCTCAACACCCCCAGGACCTCCCGCGTGTCGGAAGCAGACCTGGCCCATTGTCCTTGGGCCTCTTCATAGGCCCCAAGTACTCTGGCCATTTGAGGCAGGGCATGGCTCCCAGGGGAGGCTGGCGTTGGCCTGACCCTGCTCCTCCTACCAGTACTGCTGCCACCGACCTTCCCACTTGCCACATTGCTCACCACGGTCCTCGCTGTGGCTCCCAGGGTGGACCCAGTCGGCCGGACCACCACTTGCGCTGGGGCTGGGGCCAGTGATGACGTGGTGGTGGTCGCGGCGGTGGTGGGGGTTGCGGCAGTGGGAGTGGCCGCAACGACCGTGGGAGTGGCCGCCACAACAGTGGGAGTGGCCGCAACGACAGTGGCAGCAGGGGGCTGTGAGTGGTCATCAGCCCTGGAGGATGGGTTGGTGGGTAGGAGGGTGCCTGGGGTGCGGTTGGGCCCTGCCACACCAGATGGGCCTGCTGGGTGGTCCGTGTCCGAATCGGAGGACAGATCCTCCACATCCGTGAGTCCTTGTTGGGGGCTTGCAGGCTGGCTGTGCTGGCTGCTGTCTCCATCTCCAGCATCCAGCAGTTCGTCACCTGTGGGGGAATCAGATATGTTATTGTGTTGCACATGACAAAGTATGTATAGGTTGTCTGACATCCACAGTTCGTGCACAGTCGTGCACAGGTTTCCCGGAGCCGTGTGTGTGGCTGTGCTATTTGTTGTTGTGTGGGCATGCCAATGGGACTGTGTGCTGTGGACATGTGGCATGGGACGGATTGGCAATGCCGATGGGTGTGTTGCTGTGCTCCTGCTTTTTGTGGCTCTGGTGTATGCGGACTCCAGACCCATCGTGGAGGTTGGTTTGTACTATGCTCTTGGGGTTCAAATTTAACGCTTAGAAACGCAGATGGCATAATGGGGGTCAGCCCCCTGAAACGCATTTGAGATGAACTATGCTTTGGGGGTACATACTGTGAGCCATGGGTGCAGAACGTGACATGTGTTGTGGCAACATGACAGTGCATGGTCTGAGGTGTGTGTATGTCTGACATACCCTGCATATTTGCTGTCTGTTGTGATTTCTGGCCATGTAATTGTTGGACGCATTGTTATGAGTGAGTGATGGTTGTGTGCCACACGACGTATTGCAGATGGTCCAATTCCTTGGTGTGCGTGCTGCCCTGTGCCATGTGCATCAATGCAGTGCTCGGGGGGTGTGGCCCATGTTATGTGTGTTGTTGCTCACAGTGTGACGTGCGCTTCATTTACTTCTGGCACATGATTTGTCATGGGCATGTTTCTTTGCGTGACTACTGTATGTGGACAAGCTGTTCGGATGACATACCTTTCATGTGACTGGGGCTGACGGATGAGATGGATGGTATGTTGTATGTGCATTGTGTGTCTGTGTGTTTGATGGGTCCAGTGGTGTTCGTGTGCATTTATGTTGTTCCACGCTGTTGCGTCTAGTGTGGTATGTCTTACATGGGCGTAGTTGTGGGATGTGTGGTTGACAGGCAGTAGGGGCTACATGGACAGGACTTCGATTGTGTTGCAGTTGTGTGTGATGGGTTGCACTGTGCCTGCCGTGTGGTTCTGTAATCAGTGTGACTTGTGCATGGAGACGTGGCTCCTTGGGTGTTGCTGTGTCTGTGATGGGTCATGTGGGGTGTGACTCTGTGGTTCATGTCCGTGTGCACATTGTTCACATGGTTGTGACAGGGAGCAGTGCTGCGTGTTCCTCTGCTACTTGACATGTCCCATGTGTTAGTCGTAATTCAGTCCTCATGCCTCCAGTCACCCCGCCCTGTCCAGTTTCCCACCTGCAGGTTGTTTTTGAGCGTGCACTGGACTGGATGCAACATGGTTATGGGCGGGGGGTGCTCCATGTTGCAGGTCTGTGGGGGTGGGGGCGGTGTTATGGGTCGTGGTGATGGCTGGACGCCCACTGACACCGTTTTTCCTGTCGGCTGCCGGTGTGCACTGCAGTGGCTGCTACGTGGGTGTGGGGTGTGGGCCGTGCTCCTCCTTGCTGTGCTGTGGGACTATGGGCCTGGTGGGTGTTGTACTTCAGCTGTCCCCCTCCCACCCACTGCCTTTGTGTTGCGGCTACTTACCTGTTACTTGTCGGTTAGTGCAGCTACGGCTGCCACATGGGTGTGGGGGTGCTCCGCCTTGCTGTGCTGTAGGACTAGGGGCCTGGTGGGTGTTGTACTTCAGCTGTCCCCCCTCCCACCCACTGCCTTTGTGTTGCGGCTACTTACCTGTTACTTGTCGGTTGGTGCAGCTGCCACATGGGTGTGGGGGGTGCTCGTTGTGGCGCTTCTGGAGTACTAGGGGACCTGTTGGTGGTTACGTGGCTGGCTGGGTGTACACATGCCCCCATGGTTTTGTTAGTTGATATGTTTGGGCTGTGTGTGTGGTGGTGCCTGTTGCATGTGTGAGTGATGTGTTGTGTATTGTGTACTGGACATGGGGGTGTTTGTCCCTCGGAGCTATGGCATGGTGGTAGTGCATGTGAGTACATAGCGGTGTGCTGGCATACATTTGTTTGTACTTACCAGCCTCCACTCCCCCTGGTAATCCGGTGAGGATCTCCGGATGGATGATGACTCGCACCTTCTCCTCCCACGCTTTGAAGGTCTTGTAATGCGCGGGATTCCCTCCGCCAGTCGTGGCAGCCAGCTCTCGATTTTTGCTCTCCTTCTTCTTGACCAGGCTTTTGATGTCGTTCCACCGTTTGTTTATTTCTCCTCTGTTTCTGGGTATGGTCCCGACTGCATTGACCTGGTCTACAATTCTGTTCCACATTCTGTTTCTGGTGGCTAGTGGTGTGTGCTGGACCTGGTTGCCATAGATTTGTGTGTGCACCTTGACGATCTCGTCGACCATGACCGTCAGCTCAGTGGAAGTGAACTTGGGCATTCTGTGTGATGCCATGGTGTTTGTGGTGCTGGTGCGGTGTGTGATGTGTGATGTGCAGGGGGTTTGTGGTGCCGGTGTTTGGTGGTGGTGGTGGTGGTGGGTGTGATGTGTGCGTATCTGTGGTGTGCTGCTGTCCTTGCTGTGTCACTGTGTCCTCTCCTCTCCTCTCTGCTTTGCAATGTTGCAAGGGGTTGTGGTCTGTGGAGGGGCTGCTTTTGTACTTACCTGTTTGGGTGTGTCCTGATGGTCTGTTGTTTTCAGGTGTGTTGTGGCTGGTGTTCTGGGCTTTGTAGTTTATTTGTTTGTCCAGGGGTGGTGTGTATTCGGGATGTGTACTTTGTCTGTGTATTTGTGCGTGGGTTGCTGTGTGGACTTGTTTGCCATGTTGTGTGTGTTTGTTTGAGTCCGCAGCTGTTTCTGTGCAGGGACGTGGCCGCCATGGCTTCTGCCGTGTCCATTTTCTCCGGTGTTGTTTACGCTGGCGGGCGGTGTATTTGTTGTTTTTCCGCGCTCATGTCGGTGCGATCGTAATTTCACGTGCGGTGTCTCGACCGTGAGGGCGGGCGGTTTTGTGTTGTCGTGCGTCTTTCCGTCCGTGGCGGGCGGTTTGACTCCGACTCGGGCAAGGGCGGGCGGTGTTTGTGTTTTTTTTCCGCCGCTGGCGGTTTTCGGTTTGGGACATCATGATTGCTGGGTCGGTATTCAGACGGTGTAGGCGGGCGGATTTTTGCCGCTTTCATGGATGGCGGATTTTTTTACGCCCGGTATCGTAATGGGCCTTATAGTTTTTCAAAATATCGAAGTAATTAATATTGTTAGCAAAAATATCGTTGTTAAAAATATCGTTGTTTGATTTAGTGATTTGTATTTTAGTGTGTATTTTACATGTATGTGTTAAATTTTTTTGTGTAAGTATTGTATTTGTTTTTTAATATATGTGTTCAATTTTTAGAAGTTATTAATTTTTTTTAAAGTACATTTTGTGTTTTAGTTCCGTAGCGGGTTGTGGGTTTATAGGGGAATAGGGTGGGAAGTAATTTTATTATAATAAATGTAATAATATTTTTTAGAAGTTATTAATTTATTTTAATTACATTTTGTGTTTTTGTTCCGTAGCGGGTTGTGGGTTTATAGGGGAATAGGGTGGGAAGTAATTTAATTATAATTAATTAATAAATACATTTGATTAATTAATATTTATGTATTTAATATTTTATATTGTTATTTGTGGTAATTAATTAATTATTAATTAGTTATTAATTATTTGTTAATTATTAATAATTATTTGGTAAATATCTTAATTGTGTTATTTTTTTAGGAGCGGGTTGTGGGTTTATAGGGGAATAGGGTGGGAAGTAATTTAATTAGAATTAATTAATTCATATTTTTAATTAATTAATATGTATGTATTTAATATTTTATATTGTTAATTGTGGTAATTAATTAATTATTAATTAGTTATTAATTGGTTGTTAATTATTAATAATTAATAGGTAAATATCTTAATTGTGTTATTTTTTTAGGAGTGGGTTGTGGGTTTATAGGGGAATAGGGTGGAAAGTAATTTAATTATAATTAATTAATTCATATTTTTTATTATTTGATATTTATGTATTTAAAATGTTATACTGTTAATTGTGATAAATAATTTATTGCTAATTATTTATTAATTGGTTATTAATAATTATTAATTAATTATTCATTATGTTATTTGTGTCATTTTTTTAAGAGTGGGTTGTGGGTTGATAGGGAGTAAGCTGGGAAGTAATTTAGTTTTAATATTTTATTTTTTATTTTTTATTATAATATTTATTTTAAGTTGTTTTATAGTGTTAATAGTGTGAATTAATTTATTATTGATTGTTTTTAAATTGCTTGTTAATTTTAATTAAATTAATTATGTTAATAGTGTTATGTCTAACAATATTGGTGGTGCCATTTATAGGGGAATATGGTGGGAGGTAATTTTTTTTAAATTAATTAATTGTTAATTAATTTTAATTATTTTGCTTGAGTGGGAATAGTAAATTATTCCCCTATGCAATCCAACACTTTCCCTACTGTTGCTTTCGCTGGAGTGGGAATAGAAAATTATTCCTCTCCGCTATCCAACACTTTCCCTACTGTTGCACTTGCTGGAGTGGGAATAGTAATTTTATCATTTATTAATTAAAGACCAAACCAAGAAAGTCAAGGAGGGCCCTAGGGAATTTTACAGACCTGCAAAGGATTATTTCCCCAAAAAACTGGTCATAACAACTATGGAATCCTTGGGTCTAATCAAAAACAAAAAACAAAATTGCAAGGTGAAAAACTACCAGAAGTCAACACCATGTACCAATACGCACCAACTAAGGAAAGCTCCCTTTTTAGGACGAAATCCCTCACTCGCCAGAGGTATAATAACTTCTTTATTTGTTTGATTAATTAAAATCTTACAAAAAAACAACAAAAAAATGCAAATACTAATCCAAATATAAAAGATTAAGGGGCCCATTACGATACCCGGCGTAAATAAATCCGCCAGGCATGGAAGCGGCAAAAATCCGCCCGCACACACCGCCTGAACACCGACCACGCCATTACGATTACACAAACCGAAAACCGCCATCGGCGAAAAAGCACACAAAATACCGCCCGCCAACGTCCGAGTCGGAGTCAAACCGCCCGCCACGGACGGAAACACGCACGACAACACAAAACCGCCCGCCCTCACGGCCGACACACCGCACGTGAAATTACGATCGCACCGACATGAGCGCGGAAAAACCACAAATATACCGCCCGCCAGCGCAAACAACGCCGATGAGAATCGACACGGCAGAAGCCATGGCGCCAACGTACCTGCACAGAAACCATCCGCACACAAAACCAATAGCACACAACATGGCCAACAAGTCCACACAGCAAGGCACGCACAAATACACAAGCACAGTACACATCCCGAAAACACCCCCCGGACAAACAAAAAATACAAAGGCCAGAACCCCAGACACAACACACCTGAAAACAACAGACCATGAGGACACACCCACATAGGTGAGTACAAAAGCAGCACTCCCACAGACCACAACCCCTTGCTACATTGCAAACCAGAGAGGAGAGGAGAGGACACAGTGACACAGCAAGGACAGCAGCACACCACAGAAACGCACACATCACAACCACCACCACCACCACCACACCACCACCACCACCACCACCACCAAACACCGGCACCACAAACCCCCTGCACATTACACAACACACACCGCACCAGCACCACAAACACCATGGCACCACAAAGAATGCCCAAGTTCACGCCCATGGAGCTGACGGTCATGGTCGACGAGATCATCAAGGTGTACCCACAAATCTATGGGAACATGGTCCAGCACACACCACTAGCCACCAGAAACAGAATGTGGAACCGGATCGTAGACCAGGTCAATGCAGTCGGGACCCTGCCCAGGAACAGAGTAGAAATTAACAAACGTTGGAATGACGTAAAGAGCCTGGTCAAGAAGAAGGAGGGCAAAAACAGAGAGCTGGCTGCCGTCACTGGCGGAGGGAATCCCGCGCTCTTTAAGACCTTCAAAGCGTGGGAGGAGAAGGTGCGAGTCGTAATACATCCGGAGATCCTCGCCGGATTAGCAGAGGAGTGGAGGCTGGTAAGTACAAACTAATGTATACCAGCACACCGCTATGTACTCACATGCGCAACTACCATGCCACAGCTCCCAGGGACAAACACCCCCATGTCCAGCACACAATACACAACACATCACACACACATGCAACAGACACCACCACACACAGCCCAAACCGAACAACTGTAAGATGCGTGGGGACATGTGTACACTCAGCCAGCCACGTAACCACCAACAGGTCCCCAAATATGCCAGAAGCGCCACAACGAGCACCCACCACACCCATGTGTCCGCCACAGCTGCACTAACCGACAAGTAACAGGTAAGTGGCAGGAACACAAAGTGCAGTGGGTGGGAGGGTGGACAGCCCAAGTACAACACACACCAGGCCCCAGTCCCACAGCACAGCAAGGAGGAGCATCCCCCACACCCCACAGCCACGTGTCAGCCACCGCAGTGCACAACGACAGCCGAAAGGCAGACATCACGGTCCACAGCAATCGGTGTCAGTGGGTGTCCAGCCACCCCACGACCCACAACACCCCCCCACCCCCACAGACCTGCAACATGGAGCACCCCCCGCTTAGAGCCATGTGGCATCCAGTACAGTGCACGCACGAACAACTTGCAGGTGGGAAACTGGACAGGGCTGGATTACTGGAGGCATGAGGACCATAACACGACCAACACATGGGACATGTCACGTAGCAGACGAACACGCAGCACCGCCCACCGTCACGAACAAGTGAACAATGTGCACACGGACATGAACAACAGACTCACACCCCACATGACCCATCACAGACATAGCAACACCCAAGGAGCCACGTCTGCATGCACAAGCCACACTGAATATAGTCCCACACGGCAGCCACTGTGCAACTCATCACACACAACCGAAACACCATTGAAGTCCTGTCCATGTAGCCCCTACTGCCTGTCAACCACACACCCCACAACTACGCCTATGTAAGACAAACAACACTAGACGCAACAGAGCGGAACAACATAAATGCACACGAACACCACTGAACCCATCAAACTCACAGACACACCATGCACATACAACATACCATCCATCCCATCCGTCAGCCCCAGTCTCATGAAAGGCATGTCATCCGCACAGCTGCCACACATACAGCAGTCACGCTAAGATACATGCCCATGACCAACCATGTGCCAGAAGTCAATTAAGCGCACGACACACTGTGAGCAACAACACACAACATGGGCCACACCCCCCGAGCACTGCAGTGATGCACATGGCACAGGGCAGCACGCACACCAAGGAGATGGGACAACTGCAATACGTTGGCTGGCACACAACTATCACTCACTCATAACGATGCGTCCAATGCCATGTCCAGTAATCACAACAGACAGCAAATATGCAGGCCATGTCAAGCATGCACACACCTCAAACCATGCACTGTCATGCTGCCACAACACATGTCACGTTCGGCACCCATGGCTCACAGCATGTACCCCAAAAGCATATTCCCTCCCAAATGCGAATCTGGGGCATGGCCCCCATGTTGCCATATGCGTTCCTAAGCGTTCCATTTGAACCCCAAAAGCATATTCCCTCCCAAATGCGAATCTGGGGCATGGCCCCCATGTTGCCATATGCGTTCCTAAGCGTTCCATTTGAACCCCAAAAGCATATTCCCTCCCAAATGCGAATCTGGGGCATGGCCCCCATGTTGCCATATGCGTTCCTAAGCGTTCCATTTGAACCCCAAAAGCATATTCCCTCCCAAATGCGAATCTGGGGCATGGCCCCCATGTTGCCATATGCGTTCCTAAGCGTCCCATCTGAACACCAAAAGCAAAGTACAAACCAGACCCAGGATGGGCCAGGAGCCCGCATACACCAGAGTCACAATAAGTAGGGGCACAGCAACACACCCATCGGCATGGCCAATCCGTCCCATGCCACATGTGCACAGCACACAGTCCCATTGCCAAGCACACACAACTACAGATGCTACAGCCACACACACGCCTCCGGGAAACCCATGTACGAGATTGCACGAACTGTCAATGTCAGACGACAAATACATACTTCGCCAGGTGCAACACAATAACAAATCTCATTCTCTCCACAGGTGACGAACTGCTGGATGCTGGGGATGGAGCCAGCAGCCAGCACAGCCAGCCTACAAGCCCCCAACGAGGACACACGGATCTGGAGGATCTGTCCTCCTCTTCGGACACGGACCACCAAGCAGGCCCATCTGGTGTGGCAGGGCCCAGCCGCTCCCCAGGACCCCTCCTACCCACCAACCCATCATCCAGGGCTGCTGAACATTCCCAGCCCCCTGCTGCCACTGTCGTTGCGGCCACACCCACGGTCATTGTGGCCACTACCACTGCCGCAACCGCCACCATCGCCGCACCGACCACCACCGCCGCCACCACCGCCACGTCTTCGCTGGCACCAGCCCCAGCGCAGGTGGTGGCCCGGCCGACTGGATCCACCCTGGGAGCCACAGCGAGGACCGTGGTGAGCAATGTGGCTAGTGGGCAGGCCGGTGGCAGCAGGACTGGTAGGAGGAGCAGGGTCAGGGAAACGCCAGCCTCCCCTGGGAGCCATGCCCTGCCTCAAATGGCCAGAGTCCTTGGGGCCTATGAAGAGGCCCAAGGACAATGGGTCCGGTCTGCTTCAGACACGCGTGAGGTGCTGGGGGTGCTGAGGTCCATGGACGCCCGTATGGGCCAAATCGTGGACCTCATGGGACAGCTGGTGGTGGCGGTGAGGTCACAGCCAGGGACAGCAGCTCCCCCTCCGCCACCACCTGCCGGGGCGCAGGGTGGAGCAGCAGTGTCCAGTTCCCCTGCGTCCACAGCCAGTGAGCACACCTCAACCACCAGCATGTCGCAAGCAGGCACCCCCCTCGCAAACGTGGAAGGGGCCGTCCGAAGTGGAAACAGATCTCCCGGGAGGACTTCGCACGCTCCAAACGCAAGTGAGGCAGCCAGCCAGCCTTCCGCCAGCCTTCCTTGACCAGCCACTGCATTGACTTGGACTACGATCCCACTCCACACAGCCATCTGGATGGCATGTGTGTGTTGGACTATGGACATAGAACCAGTGGGTACACCCTGATCATCACGCAGCCATGACCGACAGCTCATTGTCACTGCACGCACCACTTTTGTCATCACCTTACACACAATCACATGTCACAGTTTGTAATAAATGCACCTTTTTCACTAACTGCTGTTTGTGCCCTGTGTTTTATTTGTACGGAATACAACGGCCACCTTGGGCGGAAAGGCACCTGATGCGTGGCATGGCAATTGAATCCGGAGGGCCTGTAGGGACCTAGGGGTGGGAGACAGAACAGGAGCACATTCAATGAGTGTGTCACACACCCATCACACAGTACATGTCAACAACTACAAGCAATGTACACACATCGCACAGAGCAATAGGGCACAATGCCACAGCCACCAACAGTGGCATACTACCCTGGCCATGGAGCGTTGACACACAGCACGCAGTGAACAAACGGCCACCCTGACACAGCACACACACACCTGCACAGATACAGCCACATCAGCCGTCGTACATGGACACTCACCGTCAAGTGAAGTAGCGGGCGATGAGCTGCTGCCGCACATTACCAGCTTCCTCCTCTCCGCTGTCCTCCTCACTCGAGCTGTCCTGGTCTGCGGGCTGGGGCCCTGGTTGATCTCCGTCATCCACGATGAGGGGGATCTGCTTCCGAATGGCCAGATTGTGCAGCATGCAGCACGCCACCACTATCTGGCACACCTTCTGTGGGGAGTACGCCAGCGCACCCCCGGTGCGGTCCAGGCACCTGAACCTGGACTTGAGGAGGCCAAAGGTACGCTCGACCACACGTCTGGTCCTCCCATGTGCCTCATTGTAGCGATCGTCTGCTGGGGTGCGAGGATTCCTCAATGGACTGAGCAGCCATGCCCCATTCGGGTACGCAGAGTCACCTGGGTGTGAGGGACACAGAGAACCGTTGCAATTCCAACTGGACAGGGGACAGCATCGCACAACCAGCACGCTACACCACTCCACATACTCACCGACAATACAGGCACGATCCTGTTGCATATTGGACATCAGTCGTGGCAAGATGCTGTTGCGCATTATGTGTGCGTCATGGGCCGAGCCTGGGAACTTTGCACACACGTGGGTGATCACCATGTCCGCAAGGCACACCACTTGCACATTCAGGGAGTGCGTGTGCTTCCTGTTGCGGTACAGGTGCTCAGTGGCCTGTGGTGGAACAAGGCCGACATGTGTGCAGTCAATGGCTCCAACGACGTGTGGGATTCTGCCAAGGGCATAGAATGCACCCTTCACTGCCGCCAATTCACGAGCCCTGGGGTAGCGGATGTACCTGTTTCGGTACAGCATCATGGCTGCCAGTACATCCCTCAGCACCTTGCTGAACATGGGCTGGGACATCCCTCCTCCAATGCCCACTGTGTGCTGGAATGACCCAGTGGCGAAGAAATGCATGGCGGCCATCACCTTAGCCGTGGGGGTGACAGCAGTCGGATACACCCTGCGGGGACGGAGATGGGGTTCTAACATGGCACACAGTCGATGCAGGGTTGGCCTGTCCAGCCGAAACTTCCTAATAACCTCTGTATCGTCCATGTCCGCCAGCAATTGGTATGGGCGGTCAATGTTCGGTCTCCGCCTAGGGACAATGGCAGAGGACACATGTCAAAGCAACACGACACATAGCAATTTCGCATACACATCACTGACATGACTGAGCAAGCACATGAGCCACAGCCCAGCTGTCAAGCTGGGGCGGCACGGCCACAATACACTTACACAGGTCTCCCAACAATGGCAATGGCTAGTGATACAAACCACTGCCATGTGCATGCACATGGGGATCTAGGCCCCAATGACTTGCGGGGCGTGCTGATGGGGACTGACTGCATATCCGTCAAGCGGCAACGCCACGGCAACATGAATGTCTGCTGAGCATGGAACTGCTTCCGCGGCTGGATGAGTATGGCACACGACGACGACGATGTGGGCACAGGCTGAGCGGCCAAAACAAGTGGGACCTGTGGCACGAGGGGATATGAGACAGTAGTAGGTGTCAGCACTGCACCCTATGTACAGCACTGTACGGATCACACCTCCCGAAACATTGACAGGTGTCCACATTGACAGCCCCATGCCAAGACGGCTGTGTGCTTGCAGTCACACGTCACAGGTGAGAGGTTACATTGCACGTGCCAGGTGGCAGACGTACATAGTGGGAGCTGGCATGTGTGTGCATGTGTCTCCTGTTCAGGATCCACCAGATGGGCGCTGACTCTGTACTGACCATTGGACACAGCATGTTCCGTGGAAGGCTTGTGTGTGTGGGATGGTGGCACTGGATGTGCCTCCGTTGGGTGGGGGGCCATGCACAGGGCGGGTACGTCGATGATTGCGCATTGTTGGTCACGGTGGGTGCACCAACTGAAGATGTGTTGCCCTGTGTTCAATTCCTATGTCCGCATGATGATGGACTGTAGATGTGGGCAGACTACACATTGGTCGATGTGCTGTCTATATGCATGTGCCTTCACACCAGGCACAGCTGCCCCTGCACATGTGACCCCTGCTGGACTCGCTGCTGGGTCTGTGGAGCTGATGCACCTTCTGCGCGTGGGGCGGACAGCTCTCCTCACTTCCCTCATTGCGCATGTCATGACTTTGCCGCAGGTGACATGGATCATGGAGGGCCCACATGTACGCGTGGGTAGGCTACACATGATTGTACACTGGTCGCCACCCCCAGTCAGTGTTTCGAATGGGAAGGTTGTCGTGCTGGTGGTATGTTCGATGTGGCGGATGGGCGGGCCTAGGTGCGGGCTTACATTCCGGACATGGGGGGTAGTTGGATTGGCGACTAGTTGCAGTACACACGGGACACGTCTCTTCCTTTCCACATCTGGGTCATCCCTTGTACTTACTGACAGTGATACAGTCATCTTCGCCCCAGCCCTCATGTCCTCCCCTCGCTCCCCCAATATGCATGCTCACCTGCGAGGCTAGCGCCTGCACAGGCAGCCCCAAGCTCGCACCAGAGAGGGCAAGGAGTGTATGTGTGGGTCCAGTTGCACGAGTGGGCTGTCTCAGGGTATGATGTGTGGCGGGACGCCGTCCACCTGCGTGGTGCCCCAAATGGAGACCCGGCCTGCATGGACTATGCATCACAGTCTTCGCCTTCCGGATCCGCCACCTGCGACACCCAGTGGCTGTGGCTGCCCTTGCGGCCAGGCCGCGTCCGTCTGCGGCTGATGGCCCACACATTCACTCTTTGGCCTCTCTGGGGAGGGCTCGGGGGTGGTGGCGCACGCGCTTGCACTTAGTCGCAATGGCATGTGGCGTGGTTGGTATGATGGGCAATGGATGGGATGGTGCGAGCCACCTCCCGTGACGTCAGTGCTGCTCGTGCTGTGGTGCGTCCCCCTACACTTCCATTTGACTTGTGCCATGCTAGACGTTGAGGTTCTATTGCCTGCGTGATATGACCAGGAGGAGCGCGAGGAGACCTCTCACACACCATGCTCCACTGCCATCCCGTGCCCTGTATCGCCTGTGCGGATTGACTATGTTGGGGTTACACCTGGTCGACTGGGGCTGTGTGTGCCTTGTCAAGGGGCATGGCGGGCGCACAACAGGATCCAGCTTGTCCACAGAGGGTGGGCTGAGGTGCGCCTGGTACCGCTTTGTACGTGTGCCCGGCTGCTGTGCACACACGTGTTCACTCCCCCCGACAGGTGTCCTCTCACAATGCCCAGGGAAGCGGTGGTGTACTGTTCATGACCCCTCCCAACACGGCGTGCTCCAACTTGGCATGTGCGCATCTACCCGTCGCACCCACCCACCTGAGCACTGCGTCCATACGACTTCACACGACACATGTGTGTCTTCCACAGTAGTGCTACTCATTTGCGTTGACATCCAATACCAGTGGACTACATGGTCATGTCACGACTGCCGTGTACTTCACATACTCTCATCCTCTCTCATTCGTACTTGTGAAATGAGTCAGCGGAGACAGTTTTGGTTTCAAACATTATATTGAGTCTTCTGTCCTCTGTGATGCAGTATAGTGGACACTACTGGCAGCGGAATACATGTTGAGGATATACTGAGCATGATTGCAAATGGGATAGGGTGTGGGGTTACATGTGATTGGCTGTTGCATGTGGGATGTGGGCTTCAGAGTGACATCTGCTTGGCCAAGGCTGTGCTAATGTACATTTACGTATAGCTGCGGAGCTGCGGACTTTGACACAGACGGTATACATGTAGCCTACCAGACCGCTTGGCATCATGGGCACAGTCCATCTCAGTTCCATGTGACAGGTTTGCTGCGGTTGTTCCTCATGCACGCGTGCATGTGAGATGACATCAGGGCATGTGCTTGCGTGCATGCAGCGGCGTGCCACTTGTTGTTGCACTGTGGTGGTTACTGGACATGTCACAGTCACTGGGGTCGTGTTGTTGTTGTATGCACTTGTCGTCCATGCAAAGGTCCTGGTATGGGATTCCCGGGGCGGGGGTGGGAGGGGTGCAGCACCCACAGACTCCAGGCGACCTATTCATGTCCACTGAGCGGTGTGTGTGTCCATGGGCGCTGGATCCATGTCGTGTCCTGGTTGTTCGTGCAGTTCCGTCCATGTGGGTGCGATACACAGAGCCCATGCCACTGCCTCCCACGATGCATGCGGTGTTCCTGGATGTGATGGGGAACAGTGTGCATGTCCCGGTCATATCCGATGTCATGGCGATGTCGTTGATGGTGTGGTTACAGTTGCCGGTCGTTTGGTATGGCTGTTGTGGTGGTGACTGGCCAGTCCGTGCGGAAGCTAAGCATGGGTGCGGGGTTGGACATCATAGGTCACTCGGGGAACCTGCGTTGTGGTCCGACGAATTGACAGGTTGTCAGGTATGCGATGCCGTCCAGCAGGGCTTCCATGTCATTGGTGGTGTACATGTTTGCCAGCCAATGTAGCGGATGGTGGCTGTCAAGGTGTTGTTCGTAAGTTGTCCCTTGGAGGACCATGATGGGGCATGCTGGGTGACATTCGATGTAGCTGTTCTCGATGATCCGTCGTGTGGAGGCACAGTGGTCCCATTTCAGTGCGGGTGCGATGTTGGCCACATACGCCATGCCCCCATAGGCAGAGCAGGCCCTGTCGTGTGCGTCCAGAGGGAGGAGTAGTGGTAGCAGGTCCGCCTTCAGACATGCCGGGTTGGAGAGGCATATCTCGACGGGATGCTGGTATGGACACCTCCGACAGTAGAAGACGGGCATGACGCAGCTGAACAATGTGATGCGGTAAGTCAGTCGGTAACTTACGTTCAGCAGGGACAGGAGATCGCATCCCAATGTATGGAACAGGTTGGTTTTGTACAGCTTGAGCTGTTCGGCGTAGTTGGGTAGGTGTGTTGCGGTTGCCATTTCGCAGCGGTTCGTTGAGGTGGCGTGCTCCGGCTGTGTGTGCAGTCTGCAATGTGCACGCTCCGAGGTTGCTGTGAGCTCTGTGTAGTCGTAGGGAGACAGGACTTGTGTTCTGTTGGCTTGTTTGGAGGACACGGGCCCTCTTCCCACATGCTTCTCAGACAGTTCAAGGTCAGTGATGTGTGACTCCTTCCAATTAACTTGCATGTGGCCGACATGGGGGAGTGTTTTCTTCTTTCTTCCCCGTCCGTTGTGTGCTTCTGTGATATGCGCTATCTGCCCTGTGGTCGGTCTCCTCGGCATGCCTGTGTTGGTCTATTCTTGGACAATGGCTGTATTCACCGGCTTCTGTCGTAGGGCTGTGGTTTCGGAGTTGGAATGGAAGGTCATTCAGTGCTGTCTGCTCTCCCTTGTGTGGGCGGCAGGCTGCCTTTCCGCTCTGCGTTGGGCCTTGTGTGTGAATGTTATTCTTGGGCCACCTGTTGTCGGTCCCCGGGCTCTTTGGTGTTCCGTTTTATATGTCTTGTTCATATGTGCAGGGTGGTATGGGTGTTTCTGTGTGGTACTGGCGTTCCTCTTCCCGAAGGGGCCCTGCTTCTCCTAGTTGGTGTTGCCGCCGCTGTGTGCTACGCCATGTTTGTTACACTGGGGTGTGTCCTGCTGTTGCGTGTCTTCACTGACATGTGTGCGTCGGTTGTGTGGCGTTGGGTGTTGTCCGTGAATTGGGCGTTGGGGACATGTCTGTGGCAGGCCTGTCACGTGTCATGTGCGTTCGGGGTGGGGCTGATGTGTGTGCTGCTTGGTTGTGTCCCTGTGTCTGTGTGCGACGCATGCATGGCGCTGCGGTTGGCCTCTGCGTTGTGCGCATGTGTGGCGGCGTCATCGGCGCTTTGGGGCCGTGACGGGGTGGTTGGTTCCTAGTCCCAGGTGGTGTGTACACATGTGTTCCGCGATGTTACGATTTGGCCTGTGTGTCATATGTGGATGCAATGGTGGATGTGTAGTGTACACGCGCTGGTGGGGGGTTGTCCGCTTTTTCCGCCCTTGCACTGTGTGCGCTGTTTGCGTGCACTTGTTGTGTGTGTGCCTACCTGCGTCTCCGCGGTACGTTGCGTCCTTGGTGGTGCATCAGCAGAAGCATGGGGAGGGCCTGCAGTGCTGGATTCATGCTCGGGGAGCCGCTTCTTCGTTGTCCGTGCTCGGCATCCGTGTTACCGCTTCGGTTTGTCGTACGGTATCTCTTGGCCATGGGAGCCGTTTGTTTGCGGCATCGTAATTTATGCGCCGGGCGGGACGTGTTTCGTCGGACGGTGTGTGTCAGTTGGGCTGCGCCGCTACGTGTACGGGCGCACTTTGATGGCGGACGGTGTTGCTGGCTTGCCGGCGGTGTTTGGCCTACTTTTCGCATCGTAATTGGACGGGCGTGTGGACTGCTGCGTGCCGGCGGTAACTGGTGCTTTTTGCATCCGCCAGCACGGCGGTGGTGCATCCGCCCGCCATCGTAATGTGCCCCTTACATTCTTTTTTTTATTAACATATAAAAATTGTATACATATATTTTTAAACAAGTAGAACACTTAACAAAAACACATATAACACATACATATTAAAAACATAACAAAATACATAACAATAATACAAATATCGATATTAGTAACATCGATATTAGTAACATCGATATATTTGATTTCGATATTACTAACTTCGATATTATTTACATCGATATTAAAAAATTCGATATTACTTACCTTAGGGTCGATATTCTGTCCATCGATATTCTTCTCATCGATATTCTGTCCCTTCGATATTTTAACTTCGATATTATTGTATATCGATATTTTATTTTCGATATTTTGACTGCTCACCACCAAACATACATCGCCCCTACCAATTGCTGTCAGACATGGAGGATGTGGAGGTCATCAGGAAGTTCCGTCTGGACCGGCCCACCCTGCATCGCCTCTGTGCCATGTTGGAACCCCACCTTCGTCCTCGCAGGGTGTATCCAACTGCATTCACCCCCTTGTCCAAGGTGATGGCTGCACTGCATTTCTTCGCTACCAGTTCATTCCAACACACGGTGGGCAGTGGAGGTGGGATGTCCCAGCCCATGTTCAGCAAGGTGCTACGGGATGTCCTGTCGGCAATGATGCGGTACAGGAACCGGTACATCAGATTCCCCAGGGCCCGTGATTTGCCTGCGGTGAAGGGTGCCTTCTATGCACTCAGACGCATCCCCCAGGTTGTTGGTGCTATTGATTGCACCCATGTTGGCCTTGTTGCACCACAGGCCAATGAGCACATCTATAGGAACCAGAAACATTTCCACTCCCTGAATGTGCAAGTGGTGTGCCTGGCGGACATGATCATTACACACGTGTGTGCGAAGTTTCCCGGTTCCACCCATGACTCGCACGTCATGCGCCACAGCATCCTCCCACGTCTGATGACCAATCTGCAACCGGACCGTGCGTGGATTGTTGGTGACTCTGCGTATCCTAATGGACCTTGGCTGTTGAGTTCACTCCGCAATCCTCGTACACCAGCTGATGTCAGGTACAATGAGGCACATGGGAGGACCAGACGTGTGGTGGAGCGGACATTTGGACTCCTGAAATCCAGATTCAGGTGCCTGGACCGCACCGGGGGTGCACTGGCATACTCCCCACAGAAGGTGTGCCAGATTGTTGTGGCATGCTGCATGCTGCACAACCTCACTATTCGCATGTGGATCCCCCTGATAGTGGATGACGGTGGTCAGCCAGGGCCCCCGCCTGCAGGCCAAGCCGTGTCCAGTGACGAGGACAGTGGAGAGGAGGAAGCAGTGAATGAGCGTCAGCAGCTCATCGCCCGCTACTTCACTTGACGGTGAGTGTCCATGTACGACGGCTGATGTCGCTGTAGTTGTGTATGTATATGTGTGCATTGACAGGGCGGCCTATTGTTGACTGAGTGCTGTGTGGCAATGGTCCATGTCCAGGGTGGTATGCCACTGAGAGTGGCTGTGACATTGTGCCCTGTTGCTCTGTGAGATGTGTGTACATTGCTTAGGCATAATGACAAGTACTGTGTGATGAGTGTGTGACACACACAGCCAATGGACTCTTGTTCTGTTTGTCACCCCTAGGTCCCTACAGCCTCTCCTTGCCTATCAACAGAACACACTACAGATGAATTTCTGTACATGCAGACGTTTGTGCACCATTGATAATAAACTAAGCAGATGACATAGGATGTGATTCAGGTGTATTTATTTCATAGGTGACATGTGATTGTGCAAAAGGTGATCAAGATGGTGGTGCATGCTGTACAATGAGTTGACGGTCCTGTCCGCGTGATGGTCAAGGTGTACCCATGTTGTCCTGGGTCCGCAGTCCAACAGACATTTGCCACTCGACTGGCAGTGTGGGGTGGGATGGTAGTCCAAGTGAATGCAGGGGGTGGCCACCATGGCTGGCTGACTCACTGGCGTTTGGAGCGTGCAAAGTCCTCCCTGGACATCTGTTTCCTCTTCGGACGGCCCCTTCCACGTTTGAGGGGAGGGGGTTGTGTTTGTGGGCTGCTGGTGGTGGCTGAGGATTGCCCACTCGCTGTGGACGCAGGGGAACTCGATGTTGCACGTCCCTGCGCCCCAGCAGGTGGTGGTGCAGGTGTTGTGGTTGGCCTTGAGTGGGCCCTCACCTCCAACACTAGCTGGCCCATGAGGTCCACAAGTCGGCCCATGTGGGCGTCCATGGACCTCAACACCCCAAGGACTTCCCTCGTGTCGGAAGCTGACCTGGCCCATTGTCCCTGGGCCTCTTCATAGGCCCCAAGGACTCTGGCTATTTGCGGCAGGGCTTGGCTCCCAGGCTCTGTTGGCGTTGGCCTGACCCTGCTCCTCCCACCTGGACTGCTGCCACCGACCTGCCCACTCGCCACATTGGTCACCCGGGGCCTCCTCCTGGCTCCCAGGGTAGATGTGGAGGTGCGTGCCACCTCTTGGGATGGCTGAGTGGTAAGGGAGGCCATGGTGGTGGTGATGGTGGTGGTGGTGGTGGTTGCGGCGGTGGTGTTGGCCGCAATGACCGTGGCAGCAGGGGCCTGGGACTGGTCACCAGCTCTGGGAGATGGGTTGGTGGGTAGGAGGGGTCCTGGTGTGCTGTTGCGCCCTGCCACGCCAGATGTGCCAGGTTGGGAGTCCTCGTCCGTAGAGGTGTCCAGGCTTTCCACATCCGTGAGTCCGTGTGGGGGGCTTGTGGACTGGCTGTGATGGCTGGTGTCTCCATCCGCAGCATCATGCTGGTTGTCACCTGTGGGGTGGAGACGAAAAGTTATTGTGTTGCACCTTGCATGGTTTGAGTTAGATGTCTGACATGCCCAGTTTGTGCACAGTTGTGCACTGATTTGCCGGATGCGTGTGTATGTCTCTACAATGTGTGTGCGTGATCAAGGCAATAGAATAGTGTGATGGGTGCATCTGGCATGGGACCGGATTTGTAATGCCAATTGGTGTGTGTTGCAGTACCCCTACTTTTTGTGGCTTTGGTGGGAACGGGTACAGCCCCATGGACGGTTTAGTGTAGGAATATGGTACTGTGGTACATACAGTGACATATGGGTGCAGAAGGGGACATGTGTCTGACTTGGCCAGCATATCTGCTCACTGTTGTCATTTATGGGCATTCCTCAGCAGGCATTGTAGTGAGTGAGTGATGGTTGTATGCCACACGACGTATTGCAGATGGTACAATTCCTTGGTGTGCGTGCTACTCTCACCCATGTGCAGCAATGCAGTGCTCTTGGGGTGTTGACTGCATTTTGTATGTTGTTACTCACAGTGTGACGAGCGCTTCAGACACAGCAGACACATTATTGGTCATCGGCAGGACTCTTTGCTGTACTACCGTCTATGGGGCAACTGTTTAGCTGATATACCTTTCATGTCACTGGGGCTGGATGATGGGATGGATGAGATTTTGAATGTGCATTGTGTAGATGTGTGGTTCATGGGTCCAGTGGTGAATGTGACATTACTGGGGTTCCACTATGTTTCATTTGGACGAGACAGACTTACATGGGTGATGTTGTACTATGTCAAGGGTAGGAGCAGACACGACTACATGGACAAGACTTGGATGGTGTTGCTGATGTGTGCAATGACTGACACAGTGCACGCCATGTGGGTCAGTACTCCAGTTAGACTTGTGCATGCTGACGTGACTCGTTACGTGTTTCTGCATTTGAGATGGCTCATGTGGGATATGACTCTGTAATGGATGACCGGGTGCACATTGGTCACGTGTTTGTAGCAGGGAGCAGTACTACCTGTCGCTCTGCTAGGTGACATGTCCCACATGTTAGTCGTAGTACAGTCCTCATGCCTACAGACACCCCGCCCTGTACAGTGGTCTACCCAATTGTTGGTTTTGAGGGTGGAATGCAATGGCTGCCACATGGTTGTGGGAGGGAGGGGTGCTCCATCTTGCTGGTCTGTGGGTGTGGGGGCCATGTTGTGAGTCGTGGTGATGGTTTACCATCCACAGACAGCCCTCCATGTAGGGTGCCATATCTACCTGTCCGGTGTGGGTGTGCACTGCAATGGCTGGCACATGGGTGTGGGGAGTGCTCCAACTTGCTGCGCTGTAGGAGTGGGGGCCTGGGTGGGGGGGGACTTCTGCAGTCCCCCCTCGGGTACTCGGAGTTTGTGGTACGGCTCCTTACCTGTTACTTGTTGGTTAGTGCTGCTATGGCTGACACATGGGTGTGGGTGTGGGAAGTGCTCCTTCCGGCACATCTGGGGTACAGAGGGTCCTGGTGGGTGTTGTGGTGCTGGCTGACTGTGCACATGCCCCCATGGTTTTGTTTGTTGGTACCTTTGGGCTGAGTGTGTGGGAGTGTCTGTTGCATGTGTGAGAGATGTCTGGTGTGTTGTGTGCTGGACATGGGGGTGTTTGGCCCTCGGTGCTATGGCATTGTGTTTGTGCATGTCTGTACATGGCGGTGTGCTGGTATACATTTGTTTGTACTTACCAGCCTCCACTCCCCCTGGTATTCCGATGAGACTCTCCGGATGTAGTATGCCTCGCACCTTCTCCTCCCACGCCTTGAAGGTCTTGAATGGCGCGGGTGGTCCGCTGCCGGTCCTGTCAGCCAGCTCACGGTTTTTGGCCTCCTTCTTCCTGACCAGGCTTTTCATGTCCTGACACCTCTTGGTAATTTCCCCCGGTTGCGTGGCACGTTCCCAACTGCATTCACCTGGTCTACGATCCTTTTCCACATCCTGTTTCTGGTGGATACTGGTGTCTGTTGGACCTGGTTCCCATAGATTTGTGGGTACACCTTGATGACCTGCGTCGACCATGACCGTCAACTCTGTGGCAGTGAACTTGGGCATTCGTTGTGTTGCCATGGTGCGTAGTGTAGTTTTTGTGGTGCTGGTGTGGTGTGTTTGGTGTGTAATGTGCAGGGGGTTTGTGGTGCCGGTGTTTGGGTGGTGGTGGTGGTGGTGATGGATGTGATGTGTGTGTGCATGTGGTATGCTGCTTTCCTCTGTGCCTCTCCGTGGTCTCTGCTGTGTTGTTGGCTTTGTCGTGGTGCAAGGGTTTGTGGTCTGTGAGGGGGCTGCTTTTGTACTCACCTATGTGGGTGTGTCATGATGGTCTATCGTTTTCAGGTGTGTTGGGCGTGGTGTCCTGGGATTTATGCTAATTCTATGTTTGGCAGGGGGATGTGTCTTTGGGATGGGTTCTGTGTCTGGGTATTTTGGCGTCGTTTACTGTGTGGACTTGTTGGCCGTGTTGTGTGTATTTGTTTGTGCCGCCACTGATCACCGTGCACGGACGTGGCCGCCAGGCCTTCCGCCTTGTCAGTTATTCATTTCTGTAGTTCGCCGTTGCGGGCGGGATATGTGTTGGTTTCCCGCCCTCATGTCGGGGGGATCATAATTTGACGGCCGGTGTGTAGTCCGTCCGCGCGGTCGTATTTGGCTTTTTCGGGCGGTATTGCGTCCGTGGCGGACGGATTGTCTTGGACTCTGACATGGACGGGCGGTATTCTGTTGTGTTTTTCCGCTGCGGGCGGTGGTTGCTTAGCGTCATCATAATTGCTCGTTCGGTATTTCAATGTTGCAGGCGGGCGGTAATTTCAGGCTATGGCGGTTGACGGTATTTTTACCGCCGGTTATCGTAATGGACCCCATAGTTAGAATTATTAGAAAATGTTTAAAATTATAAATAATAAATATAATGTTAAAAATAATTAAACACACATATATATAAAATATAAAATATTAATTTACTTAAAAATATTAATAAATAATTATTATAATAAATTATAAAATGTTATAAACATATAAAAAATATATAAATTCATATATATATATACATATACCAGTAAAATCAAAATCAAAATCAAAAATATATATAATAATTTAAAATATTAAAATATTTTTAATTTTTTACAATTACATTTGACACTACATTAACAGCAACAGTAGGGAAAATGTTGGATAGCGAAGGGGATAAAATTACTATTCCCACTCCAGGGAGTGCAAAAGTAGGGAAAGTGTTGGATAGCGGAGGGGAATAATTTACTATTCCCACTCCAGGGAGTGCAAAAGTAGGGAAAGTTTTGGAAAGCGGAGGGGAATAATTTACTATTCCCACTCCAGCAAGTACAACAGTAGGGAAAGTGTTGGATAGCGGAGGGGTAACAATTACTATTCCCACTCCAGCGAGTGCAACAGTGGGGAAAGTTTTGAATAGCGGAGGGGAATAATTTACTATTCCCACTTCAGGGAGTGCAACATTAAGGAAAGTGTTGGCTAGCGTAGGGGTAAATATTACTATTCCCACTCCAGAGATAACAACAGTAGGGAAAGTGTTGGATAGCGTAGGGGTAAATATTACTATTCCCACTCCAATAAGTGCAACAGTAGGTAAAGTGTTGGATAGTGGAGGGGAATAATTTACTATTCCCACTCCAGGGAGTGCAACAGTAGGGAAAGTGTTGGATAGCGGAGGGGTAACAATTACTATTCCCACTCCAGCGAGTGCAACAGTGGGGAAAGTTTTGGATAGCGGAGGGGAATAATTTACTATTCCCACTCCACACAGTGCAACAGCAGGGAAAGTGTTGGATAGCAGAGGGGATAACATTTACTAATCCCACTCCAGAGAGTGCAACAGTAGGGAAAGTGTTGGATAGCGGAGGGGTAAAAATTTCTATTCCCACTCCAGAGAGTGCAACAGTAGAGAAAGTGTTGGATAACGGAGTGGATAAAATTACTATTCCCACTCCAGCTAATGCTACAGTAGGGAAAGTGTTGGATAGCAAAGGGGAATAATTTACTATTCCCACTCCAGCGAGTGCAACAGTAGTGAAAGTGTTGGATAGCGGAGGGGATAAAATTACTATCTATAACAACTATGGAATCCTTGGGTCTAATCAAAAACAAAAAACAAAATTGCAAGGTGAAAAACTACCAGAAGTCAACACCATGTACCAATACGCACCAACTAAGGAAAGCTCCCTTTTTAGGACGAAATCCCTCACTCGCCAGAGGTGACATGCTTCATCATATGGGATTCTCCGCTCCAAAGAAAACCTAGTTTCTTTGAGGGCTACAACCCCCTCTCTGAGAGGGAGGAGCTCAGGGATGTTTTATTAGGATATCTCTAAACCCTCATGTGATGAACAAAAAATATAAGTATGAGCGAGGGCGCAGCGCAAAGAAAACGTGTGAATTGTGAGAAATAAAACTGGCTAGTGAGCTCAAATTGTACAATTTATTCATATGCACCCACTGTCAGGATTAAAAACAGTGCACCAGCGGTATAGATTTATCCCGCATTCGTGCAGTGGACGATGATGGTCAACATGTTTCAGCCAACAAGACCCGAACTGTTTGGGTCTGGCTTTCGTCAGGACCTATAAAAATGCTGCTGCTACTAAACATTATCAAAGTGAGAAAAGAAAGGATACATCAGATTTTTCTATATCCAATTGCTTCAGTGGTGGCTTGACCTAATAGGAATAAAAGCAACAGATTCAGTGCCATGGTACATAGGTAATTCATAAAAATTATATTATATATAACTGTTAGAAAGACACACTCACCCGCTATAGCTGGGCAAGGAACGCCACCTCAACCTGGCAACAGCTCAGGATGGGGGCACCGCTCTACGGAAAAATTTAAACAACAATGCAGTGTCACTTACACGGCATGTACTCCCTGTGACTTCATAGTTGAATTAATAATGTCACTGGTTTCAACTCATGTGAGTTTGAACATTAATCTTAACAAACAACAAACAAACTTGTGTAACATATTTCATAGAACAAGAAAGTTCCAAGAAGAAAGAAGAAAGACCCCCCAAGAATGGCGGATTAAAAACCAAACTCTGACGGCTCTCTACATTGAGGCCCTCTAAACATATGAAAGATCTCTAAACATATGTTAGGGCACTCAGCCTAATGACGAAGGTCCAACCCCTCAAATAATAATGAAAGGCATCATCCCATTGCTAAGGGCCTGCATGGAACCTGCTATATTAGTCGTATTAATTAAATTGCACATTACCCCTGGCTTCCCTTGTTCAGACAAAGACGATGTTTCAGAGGGGAAAACTCAAAGCAAACTATAGCCGGTAAAAATTCGAAAGCGCAATAAAGAACCCTCTAGCTAGATCAACAAAGTGTGTAATCTAGCAAAAAAACAACGCGACACTCACCTCTCCGTCGGTACTCCACGCTTCAGTGAGCCTGTGACCGGAGGTGAAGTGTCTGTGGCAAGAATACTCCCTTTTATAATAGCCTCATCTACAGATAAGTCGCAGGTGTGTCAGGACCGTGAGGTCAAACGGAGCCTGCTTCGACGGCAGTACACTGCACCATCGCGCATGCGCCCTGCAGTTTGTCCAATGCATAAAGTTTTTGATATTGATAACCAACTTAGATTTAACAGAAAGTCACCAAATATAATTCCCAAACATGGGAAACAACAACTGAAAAAACTATAAGCGCCCGCGAGTGTCAGCGCTCTGTTTAAAAGTATTTCAAAAAACACTCGAGCGCAAAACCAAAGGCGTGACACTAACCAATGTCAAAAATCCTGCATTGGGCATGCGCAAAGAGAGATACACTGCATCTTTGTTCGCATGTTTCTACTACTGCTCTTATTCACTAGACTCTCACTCATTGCAGGCTGAACAATGTGCAAAAAATATATGTTAAATGAGGAAATAGAAAAACCTCATCAAAATAGCACGAGTGTTGAAAATTAAAACGAGCACATTTCTCCCTTGAACAGCAAAACTAAGTATAATGAGTTTAGGGCAGCCCCATACTATATAGAAGTCTATTATTCAAAATATACAGTAAGTCATTGAAAAATAGACTGTACCAGATGGAAAGGCTATCTATAATGCTAAATAGGGGTAAGATGTAATAGACCCTTACTAAAGAACAGATAATGGCAAAAGGTACTGAACCCTGAAAAGATACAATCTGTTATCATTATAATGCTACCCAGGGAATCTCATCGTTCAGACCTGTGTTGTCACTGTTCAATTTGTGTACCCGTCTGAACAAAAATGTTTTGATATCAGAGATATGAGTGAGAATAAATGGTTTTTCAAGAACTGTCCATTTCAAATCCTGTGGGGAATGATTAATCCTAAGAAAGTGACTTTCAACTTAGTAGAGGATTTCTTGCACCGAATTGTACTTTTATGTTCCAAGATGCGGGTTTTAATCTTGCATGTGGTCATACCCACATAGCGGAGTGAACATGGACAAGTGATCAAATAAATCAACTTCTCACTGTTGCAGTTGGTATGAGTGGAGAGTATCCATGGTCTCATAGAACCGATATCAATCTCGGTGGTATGGGTTGTTTGCGGACAAGCTGCACATGATCCACAAGGAAAATGGCCTTTCACAGGTGGTAATCCCCATAGAGTATCTTGTTGTACTGCCTTCATATAGCGTGGTCGTGTGTGTACTACACTATCTTTAATGTTAGAACTACGCTTGAATGCGAAAAGAGGTCGTGGTAAAGTTTCAGTCCCAATGTTCAAAATATTCCAATTGGAAAGAATGCTTTCCTTGATTTTGTTTGAAAAGCTACAAAATGTATTGACACACGTCAACCTATTTTCCTTCTCCTTGGGTTCGCTAGGTTCTAATAGTGCTGTCCTGTTGTTGTTGGCTGCACGTTTCCAAGATCTTTTGATAAGTTTCTTTGGATAATGACGAGCTTGCAATTGGTCCGACAATTTTTGTGCATGTTCTTGATATTTCATAGTTGTTGAACAGTTCCTTTTAATACGCAAAAATTGCCCGAACGGCAAATTATCTCGCAGAGACTTCGGATGGAAACTCTCAAAAGACAAAAGTGAGTTTCTAGACATAGGTTTCCTATACAATTCGGTATTTAAACCACCTTCTGCAGGAAAAATCCTAACATCCAGGAAAGGTAAACTGCTTTTGCTGTACTCGCAGGTGAAATTCAAGTAAACATTTCTGTTATTGAGCCATTCCTTGAACTCAATGATCGATGTTGATGTCCCTCTCCAAATGACCAACACATCATCAATATATCGCTTCCATAAGCGGATGTGTGCTATATATGGATTCTGGTCACTGAAAATATGGTCCTGTTCAAAAATGTGAACATAAAGAGTAGCTAAACTGGGGCGAAAACGCTCCCCATTGACGTGCCCGAAGTTTGGAGAAATAATTGATCCTCATACTTGAAGAAATTCTCCTTCATCGCAAGGCGGGCGCAATTCATGATAAATGACACAGGGGTGATCGTGTCTATAATTTTATTACGCAGTAATGTCTCTATGGCGTTCAATGTTTCATCTTGCGGAATGCACGTATATAACGATTCCACATCGAACGATACGAGAAATCACATTCAGTGTCGAATGGCAGATCTTCAACCAAACACAGTACATCTTTCGTATCCTTTAAGTAAGTAGGCATGTCGCTTACCAAAGGCCTTAGGAAATAATCCACAAAAGTGGAGAGTGGTTCAAGCAAAGAACCCAGCCCTGAGATAATCGGGCGGCCTGGAGGCGGTATCTGGTTCTTATGCACCTTAGGAAGTGCATAGAAATAAGAAATTATCAGATGGACCTTAATCAAAAAAATGGCTTCTTGTGCTGTTATCCAACCATTCAAAAGTGCCTCATCCACTAATATTTTTATTTCCTTTTGTAATTTCTCAGTCGGATCCTCTCTTAAGATGGTATAAAAGCGGGTATTCTCAAGTTGTCTACGACACTCAGTACGATAAGAAGAGGTGTCCATTACAACAATGGCCCCCCTTTGTCCAGCGGGTTTAATTGTTATCGTGTCATCACTGGCCAAAATGTTCATTGCTTGACGTTCTTGCCTCGTCAGATTCTGGTATTGTCTATTAGTACTAGTACAAATGTTGGTAACTTGAGTCATCACTGCTTTTTCGAAAGTCAGGACCTGTGGAGGAATTTGATGTAATGGAGGATTAAAAGTAGATCTATTCTTCAGTCCTGTGTTGGTATCAATTAAATCATTGGTCTCTTGCGTTTTATCTCTGAAGAAAAAGTTTAAACAAATCTTGCGAAATTTTTTTGCAAGTTCCTGTTTGATCACAAAAGTATCACCTCTATAAGAAGGGACAAAACCTAGGCCTTTGTTCAAAAGTGCCTGTTCATCTGTGCTTAGAGTGCGGCTGCTTAAATTAATGATCAGATCATTTTGTTGCTCGATCCGGCTTGCAATCAAGCAATGAACATTTTGGCCAGTGATGACACGATAACAATTAAACCCGCGGACAAAGGGGGGGCCATTGTTGTAATGGACACCTCTTCTTATCGTACTGAGTGTCGTAGACAACTTGAGAATACCCGCTTTTATACCATCTTAAGAGAGGATCCGACTGAGAGATTACAAAAGGAAATAAAAATATTAGTGGATGAGGCACTTTTGAATGGTTGGATAACAGCACAAGAAGCCATTTTTTTGATTAAGGTCCATCCGATAATTCCTTATTTCTATGCACTTCCTAAGGTGCATAAGAACCAGATACCGCCTCCAGGCCGCCCGATTATCTCAGGGCTGGGTTCTTTGCTTGAACCACTCTCCACTTTTGTGGATTATTTCCTAAGGCCTTTGGTAAGCGACATGCCTACTTACTTAAAGGATACGAAAGATGTACTGTGTTTGGTTGAAGATCTGCCATTCGACACTGAATGTGATTTCCTCGTATCGTTCGATGTGGAATCGTTATATACGTGCATTCCGCAAGATGAAACATTGTACGCCATAGAGACATTACTGCACAATAAAATTATAGACACGATCACCCCTGTGTCATTTATCATGAATTGCGCCCGCCTTGCGATGAAGGAGAATTTCTTCAAGTATGAGGATCAATTATTTCTCCAAACTTCGGGCACATCAATGGGGAGCGTTTTCGCCCCCAGTTTAGCTAATCTTTAAGTTCACATTTTTGAACAGGACCATATTTTCAGTGACCAGAATCCATATATAGCACACATCCGCTTATGGAAGCGATATATTGATGATGTGTTGGTCATTTGGAGAGGGACAGCAACATCGATCATTGAGTTCAAGGAATGGCTCAATAACAGAAATGTTTACTTGAATTTCACCTGCGAGTACAGCAAAAGCAGTTTACCTTTCCTGGATGTTAGGATTTTTCCTGCAGAAGGTGGTTTAAATACCGAATTGTATAGGAAACCTATGTCTAGAAACTCACTTTTGTCTTTTGAGAGTTTCCATCCGAAGTCTCTGCGAGATAATTTGCCGTTCGGGCAATTTTTGCGTATTAAAAGGAACTGTTCAACAACTATGAAATATCAAGAACATGCACAAAAATTGTCGGACCAATTGCAAGCTCGTCATTATCCAAAGAAACTTATCAAAAGATCTTGGAAACGTGCAGCCAACAACAACAGGACAGCACTATTAGAACCTAGCGAACCCAAGGAGAAGGAAAATAGGTTGACGTGTGTCAATACATTTTGTAGCTTTTCAAACAAAATCAAGGACAGCATTCTTTCCAATTGGAATATTTTGAACATTGGGACTGAAACTTTACCACGACCTCTTTTCGCATTCAAGCGTAGTTCTAACATTAAAGATAGTGTAGTACACACACAACCACGCTATATGAAGGCAGTACAACAAGATACTCTATGGGGATTACCACCTGTGAAAGGCCATTTTCCTTGTGGATCATGTGCAGCTTGTCCGCAAACAACCCATACCACCGAGATTGATATCGGTTCTATGAGACCATGGATACTCTCCACTCATACCAACTGCAACAGTGAGAAGTTGATTTATTTGATCACTTGTCCATGTTCACTCCGCTATGTGGGTATGACCACACGCAAGATTAAAACCCGCATCTTGGAACATAAAAGTACAATTCGGTGCAAGAAATCCTCTACTAAGTTGACTAGTCACTTTTTTAGGATTAATCATTCCCCACAGGATTTGAAATGGACAGTTCTTGAAAAACCATTTATTTCCACTCATATCTCTGATATCAAAACATTTTTGTTCAGACGGGAACAATGGTGGGTACACAAATTGAACAGTGACAACACAGGTCTGAACGATGAGATTCCCTGGGTAGCATTATAATGATAACAGATTGTATCTTTTCAGGGTTCAGTACCTTTTGCCATTATCTGTTCTTTAGTAAGGGTCTATTACATCTTACCCCTATTTAGCATTATAGATAGCCTTTCCATCTGGTACGGTCTATTTTTTCAATGACTTACTGTATATTTTGAATAATAGACTTCTATATAGTATGGGGCTGCCCTAAACTCATTATACTTAGTTTTGCTGTTCAAGGGAGAAATGTGCTCGTTTTAATTTTCAACACTCGTGCTATTTTGATGAGGTTTTTCTATTTCCTCATTTAACATATATTTTTTGCACATTGTTCAGCCTGCAATGAGTGAGAGTCTAGTGAATAAGAGCAGTAGTAGAAACATGCGAACAAAGATGCAGTGTATCTCTCTTTGC
Source organism: Calotriton arnoldi (assembly GCA_963921515.1). Lineage (NCBI taxonomy): Eukaryota > Metazoa > Chordata > Amphibia > Caudata > Salamandridae > Calotriton > Calotriton arnoldi. The sequence goes on along the minus strand of CAWUFW010004660.1, from coordinate 27,560 downwards.
GCATGCCCAATGCAGTATTTTTGACATTGGTTAGTGTCACGCCTTTGGTTTTGCGCTCGAGTGTTTTTTGAAATACTTTTAAACAGAGCGCTGACAATCGCGGGCGCTTATAGTTTGTTCAGTTGTTGTTTCCCATGTTTGGGAATTATATTTGGTGACTTTCTGTTAAATCTAAGTTGGTTATCAATATCAAAAACTTTATGCATTGGACAAACTGCAGGGCGCATGCGCGATGGTGCAGTGTACTGCCGTCGAAGCAGGCTCCGTTTGACCTCACGGTCCTGACACACCTGCGACTTATCTGTAGATTAGGCTATTATAAAAGGGAGTATTCTTGCCACAGACACTTCACCTCCGGTCACAGGCTCACTGAAGCGCGGAGTACCGACGGAGAGGTGAGTGTCGCGTTGTTTTTTTGCTAGATTACACACTTTGCCGATCTAGCTAGAGGGTGCTTTATTGCGCTTTCGAATTTTTACCGGCTATAGTTTGCTTTGAGTTTTCCCCTCTGAAACATCGTCTTTGTCTGAACAAGGGAAGCCAGGGGTAATGTGCAATTTAATTAATACGACTAATATAGCAGGTTCCATGCAGGCCCTTAGCAATGGGATGATGCCTTTCATTATTATTTGAGGGGTTGGACCTTCGTCATTAGGCTGAGTGCCCTAACATATGTTTAGAGATCTTTCATATGTTTAGAGGGCCTCAATGTAGAGAGCCGTCAGAGTTTGGTTTTTAATCCGCCATTCTTGGGGGGTCTTTCTTCTTTCTTCTTGGAACTTTCTAGTTCTATGAAATATGTTACACAAGTTTGTTTGTTGTTTGTTAAGATTAATGTTCAAACTCACATGAGTTGAAACCAGTGACATTATTAATTCTACTATGAAGTCACAGGGAGTACATGCCGTGTAAGTGACACTGCATTGTTGTTTAAATTTTTCCGTAGAGCGGTGCCCCCATCCTGAGCTGTTGCCAGGTTGAGGTGGAGTTCCTTGCCCAGCTATAGCGGGTGAGTGTGTCTTTCTAACAGTTATATATAATATAATTTTTATGAATTACCTATGTACCGTGGCACTGAATCCGTTGCTTTTATTCCTATTAGGTCAAGCCACCACTGAAGCAATTGGATATAGAAAAATCTGATGTATCCTTTCTTTTCTCACTTTGATAATGTTTAGTAGCAGCAGCATTTTTATAGGTCCTGACGAAAGCCAGACCCAAACAGTTTGGGTCTTGTTGGCTGAAACATGTTGACCATCATCGTCCACTGCACGAATGCGGGTTAAATCTATACCGCTGGTGCACTGTTTTTAATCCTGACAGTGGGTGCATATGAATAAATTGTACAATTTGAGCTCACTAGCCAGTTTTATTTCTCACAATTCACACGTTTTCTTTGCGCTGCGCCCTCGCTCATACTTATATTTTTTGTTCATCACATGAGGGTTTAGAGATATCCTAATAAAACATCCCTGAGCTCCTCCCTCTCAGAGAGGGGGTTGTAGCCCTCAAAGAAACTAGGTTTTCTTTTGAGAGGAGAAACCCATATGATGAAGCATGTCACCTCTGGCGAGTGAGGGATTTCGTCCTAAAAAGGGAGCTTTCCTTAGTTGGTGCGTATTGGTACATGGTGTTGACTTCTGGTAGTTTTTCACCTTGCAAGAACTGGTTAAAGAATGTTTTAAAGATAAAACCATGAGGTCCGCAGTTGAGCAATGGGAAAACTTCACACGGAAAATAGTTAAGCCATATGATTCTTTTGTAATACCGGAGAATAAACAAGAGTCACAAAGGAAAAAAAGTGGAAATAATATCAATCTACCATATACGGTTAAGAAAATGAGACGGATCCGTAATAAACTTAGGAAACAGTTAACTAAGCTTCCAAACAACGAAAAAATGATAATTAAACTAAAAACAATAAATCAAAACCTGAGGAAATTGATCTGGAATGAAAAAAACAAAGCCAGGCAGGAACTTTGGACAAAAATCTTCTACGCTAGTAATCAAGTAAACTCAAGAGAGTTTTGGAAAACGATTAATGGTCTAGTAAGACCCAATAAATCCGTGGTAGCATCCGTGTTAACCGAAGATGAATGGATTACATTCCTTATAAAACATCTAAATCCAGTTGGGAAAGCAAATATTCAGGATGGTAATCAGAAAAGGCCGGAACCAACACATTTAGAAGATGATAGTGAAATTTATATTACGAATTCTCAAGTCTCCAAATTAATAAAAAAACAAAAAGATGGGGCACCAGGTCCCAATGGTATCCCGTTCGCCCTTTACAAGGGAGAACCAGAATTTTGGTCGGTATACCTAACAGAGGTCTTTAAGGAAGTAGTTCGGACTGGGTCGATACCTAAATCTTGGAGAGGGTCATTAATATCTTCTATTTATAAGAAAGGAAATTGGGCCCTGCCGGAGAACTATCGTTTGATAACCCTGCAAGACACGGATGCAAAACTGTTTGCGGGGATTTTATTGTCAAACTTGTCAGATTGGGTAAATGATAAACAGATACTCCCCCGAACCAAACAGGTTTCGTAAAAGGTCTAGGAACGTCTACAAATATATTAGTTCTATCAGTACTAATGGATAAGGCAATTTTAACAAAGCAGCCTTTGTATCTATGCTTTGTCGATTTTAGATCAGCTTTTGATTGTGTAAATAGACACCGTCTGTGGAAAAAATTAAAAGAGCAAGAAATTCCAGACTTACTATTAAAATTGATTCAACTTTTGTATACTGATACTTGGATCAGGGTGAGGATGGGAGATGGTCGGACACTAACAAAAGAAATACCTACGTCTGGAGGATTAAAACAAGGGTGCGTCTTGGCCTCAATGCTTTTTAATCTGTTTTTAGCGGATATTACAAATGCATTGAATGATGTAAATGCACATCCGCCTAGATTAGCTAATAAGCAAATATCCAACCTGCTGTATGCAGACGATGTTATACTTTTAAGCCAGACTAAGGTTGGGTTGCAACGGCTAATAGATCGATTATTAATATATGCAAATGAAAATGATATGGTAATAAATGAAACAAAGACTAAAGTAATGGTAATTACAAAAAACACAAGACTTAAACATAAATTTAAATGGTCACTGGAAGAAACACAATTAGAGCAAGTGGATTCTTATAAATACCTAGGTGTTATATTTAATGACAATGGAAATTTCCTCCCTCAAAAAAAGGACATTTTCAGAAAAGCAAATGCTTTGACAGCAGCATTTAGGATCCTACAGAAATCAATAGGTGACTTGTCTATTCGTCCCCTTTTAAAGGTGATTTCAGCAAAATTGCTACCTACACTAACATACGGTAGTGAGGCATTAAATGGGAAAGATGCGGTGATCATTAATAATGCGGTCGCAAGAACTTATAAAACCCTTTTTCATCTGCCTAATAACGCAACTCAAGAGCAAGTGAGGTTGGAATTTGGTTTAAACAATCAGCTATATTCAAGAAAAGGACAAGTTATAAAGGTGTGGAACAGAATAAAAAATGATCATGATAATCAACTGTCCCAGCTATTATGGCAGGAAATAAATGCCAATAGGAAATTGCAGGCATGGACTTACTTAAATGCAGCGATAGAAGAATTTGAAGTAATGCCCATCTGGGAAAATACAATAACTCAGGAAACTTTTAAAAAAGCAATTAATAAACTAACTAATCATCTATCGTTGATAAAAGATAAAGATATATTTGCAAAAAGAAAACATGCATGGCCAATAATAAACGGATTTTCGAAAAAAAGGTCCAACAATATATAGAAACACCATGGTCATTAAAAAACAAATATATTTTTACTAAAGCACGATTTGGTTTACTACCGGGTTTATGCCATTTACCGCCATGGAAGAAGTCAGAAGAGGACACTTTTTGTAGGCTATGTAAATCTGGGCAGGAGAACATTATACACCTATTATGTCTTTGCCCTGAGTTAGAAAATGAAAGGAAAATTATACTTAAGAGACTATTTAATGACCGTGGTATAAGGACATGTAGACAAGCTTTGATATCATGTCTAGGTTCTGATGATATATTTATGAACTCTGCCTTTGTAAAAATGTTATTGAGAGTTGGACAAAAATTAGAGGAGTATAATTTGAAACCCTTAACTACTGAATTTTAAAATATATTATGTAATGAATTTTATTAAGTACAATCTGGTTTATATAAGACATGGTATTGTTTATATATGTTCTTTTAGGGGCACATTACGATGGCGGGCGGATGCACCACCGCCGTGCTGGCGGATGCAAAAAGCACCAGTTACCGCCGGCACGCAGCAGTCCACACGCCCGTCCAATTACGATGCGAAAAGTAGGCCAAACACCGCCGGCAAGCCAGCAACACCGTCCGCCATCAAAGTGCGCCCGTACACGTAGCGGCGCAGCTCAACTGACACACACCGTCCGACGAAACACGTCCCGCCCGGCGCATAAATTACGATGCCGCAAACAAACGGCTCCCATGGCCAAGAGATACCGTACGACAAACCGAAGCGGTAACACGGATGCCGAGCACGGACAACGAAGAAGCGGCTCCCCGAGCATGAATCCAGCACTGCAGGCCCTCCCCATGCTTCTGCTGATGCACCACCAAGGATGCAACGTACCGCGGAGACGCAGGTAGGCACACACACAACAAGTGCACGCAAACAGCGCACACAGTGCAAGGGCGGAAAAAGCGGACAACCCCCCACCAGCGCGTGTACACTACACATCCACCATTGCATCCACATATGACACACAGGCCAAATCGTAACATCGCGGAACACATGTGTACACACCACCTGGGACTAGGAACCAACCACCCCGTCACGGCCCCAAAGCGCCGATGACGCCGCCACACATGCGCACAACGCAGAGGCCAACCGCAGCGCCATGCATGCGTCGCACACAGACACAGGGACACAACCAAGCAGCACACACATCAGCCCCACCCCGAACGCACATGACACGTGACAGGCCTGCCACAGACATGTCCCCAACGCCCAATTCACGGACAACACCCAACGCCACACAACCGACGCACACATGTCAGTGAAGACACGCAACAGCAGGACACACCCCAGTGTAACAAACATGGCGTAGCACACAGCGGCGGCAACACCAACTAGGAGAAGCAGGGCCCCTTCGGGAAGAGGAACGCCAGTACCACACAGAAACACCCATACCACCCTGCACATATGAACAAGACATATAAAACGGAACACCAAAGAGCCCGGGGACCGACAACAGGTGGCCCAAGAATAACATTCACACACAAGGCCCAACGCAGAGCGGAAAGGCAGCCTGCCGCCCACACAAGGGAGAGCAGACAGCACTGAATGACCTTCCATTCCAACTCCGAAACCACAGCCCTACGACAGAAGCCGGTGAATACAGCCATTGTCCAAGAATAGACCAACACAGGCATGCCGAGGAGACCGACCACAGGGCAGATAGCGCATATCACAGAAGCACACAACGGACGGGGAAGAAAGAAGAAAACACTCCCCCATGTCGGCCACATGCAAGTTAATTGGAAGGAGTCACACATCACTGACCTTGAACTGTCTGAGAAGCATGTGGGAAGAGGGCCCGTGTCCTCCAAACAAGCCAACAGAACACAAGTCCTGTCTCCCTACGACTACACAGAGCTCACAGCAACCTCGGAGCGTGCACATTGCAGACTGCACACACAGCCGGAGCACGCCACCTCAACGAACCGCTGCGAAATGGCAACCGCAACACACCTACCCAACTACGCCGAACAGCTCAAGCTGTACAAAACCAACCTGTTCCATACATTGGGATGCGATCTCCTGTCCCTGCTGAACGTAAGTTACCGACTGACTTACCGCATCACATTGTTCAGCTGCGTCATGCCCGTCTTCTACTGTCGGAGGTGTCCATACCAGCATCCCGTCGAGATATGCCTCTCCAACCCGGCATGTCTGAAGGCGGACCTGCTACCACTACTCCTCCCTCTGGACGCACACGACAGGGCCTGCTCTGCCTATGGGGGCATGGCGTATGTGGCCAACATCGCACCCGCACTGAAATGGGACCACTGTGCCTCCACACGACGGATCATCGAGAACAGCTACATCGAATGTCACCCAGCATGCCCCATCATGGTCCTCCAAGGGACAACTTACGAACAACACCTTGACAGCCACCATCCGCTACATTGGCTGGCAAACATGTACACCACCAATGACATGGAAGCCCTGCTGGACGGCATCGCATACCTGACAACCTGTCAATTCGTCGGACCACAACGCAGGTTCCCCGAGTGACCTATGATGTCCAACCCCGCACCCATGCTTAGCTTCCGCACGGACTGGCCAGTCACCACCACAACAGCCATACCAAACGACCGGCAACTGTAACCACACCATCAACGACATCGCCATGACATCGGATATGACCGGGACATGCACACTGTTCCCCATCACATCCAGGAACACCGCATGCATCGTGGGAGGCAGTGGCATGGGCTCTGTGTATCGCACCCACATGGACGGAACTGCACGAACAACCAGGACACGACATGGATCCAGCGCCCATGGACACACACACCGCTCAGTGGACATGAATAGGTCGCCTGGAGTCTGTGGGTGCTGCACCCCTCCCACCCCCGCCCCGGGAATCCCATACCAGGACCTTTGCATGGACGACAAGTGCATACAACAACAACACGACCCCAGTGACTGTGACATGTCCAGTAACCACCACAGTGCAACAACAAGTGGCACGCCGCTGCATGCACGCAAGCACATGCCCTGATGTCATCTCACATGCACGCGTGCATGAGGAACAACCGCAGCAAACCTGTCACATGGAACTGAGATGGACTGTGCCCATGATGCCAAGCGGTCTGGTAGGCTACATGTATACCGTCTGTGTCAAAGTCCGCAGCTCCGCAGCTATACGTAAATGTACATTAGCACAGCCTTGGCCAAGCAGATGTCACTCTGAAGCCCACATCCCACATGCAACAGCCAATCACATGTAACCCCACACCCTATCCCATTTGCAATCATGCTCAGTATATCCTCAACATGTATTCCGCTGCCAGTAGTGTCCACTATACTGCATCACAGAGGACAGAAGACTCAATATAATGTTTGAAACCAAAACTGTCTCCGCTGACTCATTTCACAAGTACGAATGAGAGAGGATGAGAGTATGTGAAGTACACGGCAGTCGTGACATGACCATGTAGTCCACTGGTATTGGATGTCAACGCAAATGAGTAGCACTACTGTGGAAGACACACATGTGTCGTGTGAAGTCGTATGGACGCAGTGCTCAGGTGGGTGGGTGCGACGGGTAGATGCGCACATGCCAAGTTGGAGCACGCCGTGTTGGGAGGGGTCATGAACAGTACACCACCGCTTCCCTGGGCATTGTGAGAGGACACCTGTCGGGGGGAGTGAACACGTGTGTGCACAGCAGCCGGGCACACGTACAAAGCGGTACCAGGCGCACCTCAGCCCACCCTCTGTGGACAAGCTGGATCCTGTTGTGCGCCCGCCATGCCCCTTGACAAGGCACACACAGCCCCAGTCGACCAGGTGTAACCCCAACATAGTCAATCCGCACAGGCGATACAGGGCACGGGATGGCAGTGGAGCATGGTGTGTGAGAGGTCTCCTCGCGCTCCTCCTGGTCATATCACGCAGGCAATAGAACCTCAACGTCTAGCATGGCACAAGTCAAATGGAAGTGTAGGGGGACGCACCACAGCACGAGCAGCACTGACGTCACGGGAGGTGGCTCGCACCATCCCATCCATTGCCCATCATACCAACCACGCCACATGCCATTGCGACTAAGTGCAAGCGCGTGCGCCACCACCCCCGAGCCCTCCCCAGAGAGGCCAAAGAGTGAATGTGTGGGCCATCAGCCGCAGACGGACGCGGCCTGGCCGCAAGGGCAGCCACAGCCACTGGGTGTCGCAGGTGGCGGATCCGGAAGGCGAAGACTGTGATGCATAGTCCATGCAGGCCGGGTCTCCATTTGGGGCACCACGCAGGTGGACGGCGTCCCGCCACACATCATACCCTGAGACAGCCCACTCGTGCAACTGGACCCACACATACACTCCTTGCCCTCTCTGGTGCGAGCTTGGGGCTGCCTGTGCAGGCGCTAGCCTCGCAGGTGAGCATGCATATTGGGGGAGCGAGGGGAGGACATGAGGGCTGGGGCGAAGATGACTGTATCACTGTCAGTAAGTACAAGGGATGACCCAGATGTGGAAAGGAAGAGACGTGTCCCGTGTGTACTGCAACTAGTCGCCAATCCAACTACCCCCCATGTCCGGAATGTAAGCCCGCACCTAGGCCCGCCCATCCGCCACATCGAACATACCACCAGCACGACAACCTTCCCATTCGAAACACTGACTGGGGGTGGCGACCAGTGTACAATCATGTGTAGCCTACCCACGCGTACATGTGGGCCCTCCATGATCCATGTCACCTGCGGCAAAGTCATGACATGCGCAATGAGGGAAGTGAGGAGAGCTGTCCGCCCCACGCGCAGAAGGTGCATCAGCTCCACAGACCCAGCAGCGAGTCCAGCAGGGGTCACATGTGCAGGGGCAGCTGTGCCTGGTGTGAAGGCACATGCATATAGACAGCACATCGACCAATGTGTAGTCTGCCCACATCTACAGTCCATCATCATGCGGACATAGGAATTGAACACAGGGCAACACATCTTCAGTTGGTGCACCCACCGTGACCAACAATGCGCAATCATCGACGTACCCGCCCTGTGCATGGCCCCCACCCAACGGAGGCACATCCAGTGCCACCATCCCACACACACAAGCCTTCCACGGAACATGCTGTGTCCAATGGTCAGTACAGAGTCAGCGCCCATCTGGTGGATCCTGAACAGGAGACACATGCACACACATGCCAGCTCCCACTATGTACGTCTGCCACCTGGCACGTGCAATGTAACCTCTCACCTGTGACGTGTGACTGCAAGCACACAGCCGTCTTGGCATGGGGCTGTCAATGTGGACACCTGTCAATGTTTCGGGAGGTGTGATCCGTACAGTGCTGTACATAGGGTGCAGTGCTGACACCTACTACTGTCTCATATCCCCTCGTGCCACAGGTCCCACTTGTTTTGGCCGCTCAGCCTGTGCCCACATCGTCGTCGTCGTGTGCCATACTCATCCAGCCGCGGAAGCAGTTCCATGCTCAGCAGACATTCATGTTGCCGTGGCGTTGCCGCTTGACGGATATGCAGTCAGTCCCCATCAGCACGCCCCGCAAGTCATTGGGGCCTAGATCCCCATGTGCATGCACATGGCAGTGGTTTGTATCACTAGCCATTGCCATTGTTGGGAGACCTGTGTAAGTGTATTGTGGCCGTGCCGTCCCAGCTTGACAGCTGGGCTGTGGCTCATGTGCTTGCTCAGTCATGTCAGTGATGTGTATGCGAAATTGCTATGTGTCGTGTTGCTTTGACATGTGTCCTCTGCCATTGTCCCTAGGCGGAGACCGAACATTGACCGCCCATACCAATTGCTGGCGGACATGGACGATACAGAGGTTATTAGGAAGTTTCGGCTGGACAGGCCAACCCTGCATCGACTGTGTGCCATGTTAGAACCCCATCTCCGTCCCCGCAGGGTGTATCCGACTGCTGTCACCCCCACGGCTAAGGTGATGGCCGCCATGCATTTCTTCGCCACTGGGTCATTCCAGCACACAGTGGGCATTGGAGGAGGGATGTCCCAGCCCATGTTCAGCAAGGTGCTGAGGGATGTACTGGCAGCCATGATGCTGTACCGAAACAGGTACATCCGCTACCCCAGGGCTCGTGAATTGGCGGCAGTGAAGGGTGCATTCTATGCCCTTGGCAGAATCCCACACGTCGTTGGAGCCATTGACTGCACACATGTCGGCCTTGTTCCACCACAGGCCACTGAGCACCTGTACCGCAACAGGAAGCACACGCACTCCCTGAATGTGCAAGTGGTGTGCCTTGCGGACATGGTGATCACCCACGTGTGTGCAAAGTTCCCAGGCTCGGCCCATGACGCACACATAATGCGCAACAGCATCTTGCCACGACTGATGTCCAATATGCAACAGGATCGTGCCTGTATTGTCGGTGAGTATGTGGAGTGGTGTAGCGTGCTGGTTGTGCGATGCTGTCCCCTGTCCAGTTGGAATTGCAACGGTTCTCTGTGTCCCTCACACCCAGGTGACTCTGCGTACCCGAATGGGGCATGGCTGCTCAGTCCATTGAGGAATCCTCGCACCCCAGCAGACGATCGCTACAATGAGGCACATGGGAGGACCAGACGTGTGGTCGAGCGTACCTTTGGCCTCCTCAAGTCCAGGTTCAGGTGCCTGGACCGCACCGGGGGTGCGCTGGCGTACTCCCCACAGAAGGTGTGCCAGATAGTGGTGGCGTGCTGCATGCTGCACAATCTGGCCATTCGGAAGCAGATCCCCCTCATCGTGGATGACGGAGATCAACCAGGGCCCCAGCCCGCAGACCAGGACAGCTCGAGTGAGGAGGACAGCGGAGAGGAGGAAGCTGGTAATGTGCGGCAGCAGCTCATCGCCCGCTACTTCACTTGACGGTGAGTGTCCATGTACGACGGCTGATGTGGCTGTATCTGTGCAGGTGTGTGTGTGCTGTGTCAGGGTGGCCGTTTGTTCACTGCGTGCTGTGTGTCAACGCTCCATGGCCAGGGTAGTATGCCACTGTTGGTGGCTGTGGCATTGTGCCCTATTGCTCTGTGCGATGTGTGTACATTGCTTGTAGTTGTTGACATGTACTGTGTGATGGGTGTGTGACACACTCATTGAATGTGCTCCTGTTCTGTCTCCCACCCCTAGGTCCCTACAGGCCCTCCGGATTCAATTGCCATGCCACGCATCAGGTGCCTTTCCGCCCAAGGTGGCCGTTGTATTCCGTACAAATAAAACACAGGGCACAAACAGCAGTTAGTGAAAAAGGTGCATTTATTACAAACTGTGACATGTGATTGTGTGTAAGGTGATGACAAAAGTGGTGCGTGCAGTGACAATGAGCTGTCGGTCATGGCTGCGTGATGATCAGGGTGTACCCACTGGTTCTATGTCCATAGTCCAACACACACATGCCATCCAGATGGCTGTGTGGAGTGGGATCGTAGTCCAAGTCAATGCAGTGGCTGGTCAAGGAAGGCTGGCGGAAGGCTGGCTGGCTGCCTCACTTGCGTTTGGAGCGTGCGAAGTCCTCCCGGGAGATCTGTTTCCACTTCGGACGGCCCCTTCCACGTTTGCGAGGGGGTGCCTGCTTGCAACATGCTGGTGGTTGAGGTGTGCTCACTGGCTGTGGACGCAGGGGAACTGGACACTGCTGCTCCACCCTGCGCCCCGGCAGGTGGTGGCGGAGGGGGAGCTGCTGTCCCTGGCTGTGACCTCACCGCCACCACCAGCTGTCCCATGAGGTCCACGATTTGGCCCATACGGGCGTCCATGGACCTCAGCACCCCCAGCACCTCACGCGTGTCTGAAGCAGACCGGACCCATTGTCCTTGGGCCTCTTCATAGGCCCCAAGGACTCTGGCCATTTGAGGCAGGGCATGGCTCCCAGGGGAGGCTGGCGTTTCCCTGACCCTGCTCCTCCTACCAGTCCTGCTGCCACCGGCCTGCCCACTAGCCACATTGCTCACCACGGTCCTCGCTGTGGCTCCCAGGGTGGATCCAGTCGGCCGGGCCACCACCTGCGCTGGGGCTGGTGCCAGCGAAGACGTGGCGGTGGTGGCGGCGGTGGTGGTCGGTGCGGCGATGGTGGCGGTTGCGGCAGTGGTAGTGGCCACAATGACCGTGGGTGTGGCCGCAACGACAGTGGCAGCAGGGGGCTGGGAATGTTCAGCAGCCCTGGATGATGGGTTGGTGGGTAGGAGGGGTCCTGGGGAGCGGCTGGGCCCTGCCACACCAGATGGGCCTGCTTGGTGGTCCGTGTCCGAAGAGGAGGACAGATCCTCCAGATCCGTGTGTCCTCGTTGGGGGCTTGTAGGCTGGCTGTGCTGGCTGCTGGCTCCATCCCCAGCATCCAGCAGTTCGTCACCTGTGGAGAGAATGAGATTTGTTATTGTGTTGCACCTGGCGAAGTATGTATTTGTCGTCTGACATTGACAGTTCGTGCAATCTCGTACATGGGTTTCCCGGAGGCGTGTGTGTGGCTGTAGCATCTGTAGTTGTGTGTGCTTGGCAATGGGACTGTGTGCTGTGCACATGTGGCATGGGACGGATTGGCCATGCCGATGGGTGTGTTGCTGTGCCCCTACTTATTGTGACTCTGGTGTATGCGGGCTCCTGGCCCATCCTGGGTCTGGTTTGTACTTTGCTTTTGGTGTTCAGATGGGACGCTTAGGAACGCATATGGCAACATGGGGGCCATGCCCCAGATTCGCATTTGGGAGGGAATATGCTTTTGGGGTTCAAATGGAACGCTTAGGAACGCATATGGCAACATGGGGGCCATGCCCCAGATTCGCATTTGGGAGGGAATATGCTTTTGGGGTTCAAATGGAACGCTTAGGAACGCATATGGCAACATGGGGGCCATGCCCCAGATTCGCATTTGGGAGGGAATATGCTTTTGGGGTTCAAATGGAACGCTTAGGAACGCATATGGCAACATGGGGGCCATGCCCCAGATTCGCATTTGGGAAGGAATATGCTTTTGGGGTACATGCTGTGAGCCATGGGTGCCGAACGTGACATGTGTTGTGGCAGCATGACAGTGCATGGTTTGAGGTGTGTGCATGCTTGACATGGCCTGCATATTTGCTGTCTGTTGTGATTACTGGACATGGCATTGGACGCATCGTTATGAGTGAGTGATAGTTGTGTGCCAGCCAACGTATTGCAGTTGTCCCATCTCCTTGGTGTGCGTGCTGCCCTGTGCCATGTGCATCACTGCAGTGCTCGGGGGGGGGTGTGGCCTATGTTGTGTGTTGTTGCTCACAGTGTGTTGTGCGCTTAATTGACTTCTGGCACATGGTTGGTCATGGGCATGTATCTTAGCGTGACTGCTGTATGTGTGGCAGCTGTGCGGATGACATGCCTTTCATGAGACTGGGGCTGACGGATGGGATGGATGGTATGTTGTATGTGCATGGTGTGTCTGTGAGTTTGATGGGTTCAGTGGTGTTCGTGTGCATTTATGTTGTTCCGCTCTGTTGCGTCTAGTGTTGTTTGTCTTACATAGGCGTAGTTGTGGGGTGTGTGGTTGACAGGCAGTAGGGGCTACATGGACAGGACTTCAATGGTGTTTCGGTTGTGTGTGATGAGTTGCACAGTGGCTGCCGTGTGGGACTATATTCAGTGTGGCTTGTGCATGCAGACGTGGCTCCTTGGGTGTTGCTATGTCTGTGATGGGTCATGTGGGGTGTGAGTCTGTTGTTCATGTCCGTGTGCACATTGTTCACTTGTTCGTGATGGTGGGCGGTGCTGCGTGTTCGTCTGCTACGTGACATGTCCCATGTGTTGGTCGTGTTATGGTCCTCATGCCTCCAGTAATCCAGCCCTGTCCAGTTTCCCACCTGCAAGTTGTTCGTGCGTGCACTGTACTGGATGCCACATGGCTCTAAGCGGGGGGTGCTCCATGTTGCAGGTCTGTGGGGGTGGGGGGGTGTTGTGGGTCGTGGGGTGGCTGGACACCCACTGACACCGATTGCTGTGGACCGTGATGTCTGCCTTTCGGCTGTCGTTGTGCACTGCGGTGGCTGACACGTGGCTGTGGGGTGTGGGGGATGCTCCTCCTTGCGGTGCTGTGGGACTGGGGCCTGGTGTGTGTTGTACTTGGGCTGTCCACCCTCCCACCCACTGCACTTTGTGTTCCTGCCACTTACCTGTTACTTGTCGGTTAGTGCAGCTGTGGCGGACACATGGGTGTGGTGGGTGCTCGTTGTGGCGCTTCTGGCATATTTGGGGACCTGTTGGTGGTTACGTGGCTGGCTGAGTGTACACATGTCCCCACGCATCTTACAGTTGTTCGGTTTGGGCTGTGTGTGGTGGTGTCTGTTGCATGTGTGTGTGATGTGTTGTGTATTGTGTGCTGGACATGGGGGTGTTTGTCCCTGGGAGCTGTGGCATGGTAGTTGCGCATGTGAGTACATAGCGGTGTGCTGGTATACATTAGTTTGTACTTACCAGCCTCCACTCCCCCTGCTAATCCGGCGAGGATCTCCGGATGTATTACGACTCGCACCTTCTCCTCCCACGCTTTGAAGGTCTTAAAGAGCGCGGGATTCCCTCCGCCAGTGACGGCAGCCAGCTCTCTGTTTTTGCCCTCCTTCTTCTTGACCAGGCTCTTTACGTCATTCCAACGTTTGTTAATTTCTACTCTGTTCCTGGGCAGGGTCCCGACTGCATTGACCTGGTCTACGATCCGGTTCCACATTCTGTTTCTGGTGGCTAGTGGTGTGTGCTGGACCATGTTCCCATAGATTTGTGGGTACACCTTGATGATCTCGTCGACCATGACCGTCAGCTCCATGGGCGTGAACTTGGGCATTCTTTGTGGTGCCATGGTGTTTGTGGTGCTGGTGCGGTGTGTGTTGTGTAATGTGCAGGGGGTTTGTGGTGCCGGTGTTTGGTGGTGGTGGTGGTGGTGGTGGTGTTTGGTGGTGGTGGTGGTGGTGGTGGTGGTTGTGATGTGTGCGTTTCTGTGGTGTGCTGCTGTCCTTGCTGTGTCACTGTGTCCTCTCCTCTCCTCTCTGGTTTGCAATGTAGCAAGGGGTTGTGGTCTGTGGGAGTGCTGCTTTTGTACTCACCTATGTGGGTGTGTCCTCATGGTCTGTTGTTTTCAGGTGTGTTGTGTCTGGGGTTCTGGCCTTTGTATTTTTTGTTTGTCCGGGGGGTGTTTTCGGGATGTGTACTGTGCTTGTGTATTTGTGCGTGCCTTGCTGTGTGGACTTGTTGGCCATGTTGTGTGCTATTGGTTTTGTGTGCGGATGGTTTCTGTGCAGGTACGTTGGCGCCATGGCTTCTGCTGTGTCGATTCTCATCGGCGTTGTTTGCGCTGGCGGGCGGTATATTTGTGGTTTTTCCGCGCTCATGTCGGTGCGATCGTAATTTCACGTGCGGTGTGTCGGCCGTGAGGGCGGGCGGTTTTGTGTTGTCGTGCGTGTTTCCGTCCGTGGCGGGCGGTTTGACTCCGACTCGGACGTTGGCGGGCGGTATTTTGTGTGCTTTTTCCGCCGATGGCGGTTTTCGGTTTGTGTAATCGTAATGGCGTGGTCGGTGTTCAGGCGGTGTGTGCGGGCGGATTTTTGCCGCTTCCATGCCTGGCGGATTTATTTACGCCGGGTATCGTAATGGGCCCCTAAGTAAATGTTTTTTTTTTGTACTGTAGCAGGTTGTGGGTTTATAGGGGAATAGGGTGGGAAGTAATTTAATTATACTAAATTAATTATTAATTTTTAGGAATTATAAATGAATTTTAATTATTTTTTGCGTTTAAGTTCTGTAGCGGGTTGTGGGTTTATAGGGGAATAGGGTGGGAAGTAATTTAATTGTAATTAAGTTATAATTTATTTTAATTAATTGGTATTGATAATTATATTATTGTTAATTAATTAATAATTGGTAATTAATTTGTATTAATTGGTTATTAATTTTTATTAATTGATTAATTGATTATCATGTAATTTAAATGTAATTAAGTTATGATTTATTTTAATTAATTGTTATTGATAATTATATAATTGTTAATTAATTAATAATTGGTAATTAATTTTTATTAATTGGTGATTAATTTTTATTAATTGATCATCATGTAATTTAAATGTAATTAACTTATAATTTATTTTAATTAATTGGTATTGATAATTATATTATTGTTAATTAATTGATAATTGGTAATCAATTATTATTAATTGGTAATTAATTATTATTAATTAGTTATTAATTTTTATTAATTGATTAATTGATCATTATGTTAAGTGTATTATTTTATCATTGGAGTGTGTTGTGTATACTTTTGGAAGTAATTGAAATCTAATTAAGTAATTATTAAATTTATTTTTGGGTATTGATAATTAATTTATTGGATATTAATTATTAATAGGTAATTTTTTAAATTACAATTTTTGGTTCTAAAAATTACTTTTTTGTTGTTTTATCATTAATTGGTAATTAAATATTATTAAATATTATTTATTGATAAATTTAATTAATATATTAAGAATTATTTATTAATTGATAATTAATGTTTAATTATTATTATTATTGGTATAAAAAAGTATTTAATTGTTTATTAGTTAATTGGTAATTAAGTTTTAATAATTTATATGTTTTTTGTTATTAAAAATATTTTATTGTTCAATATTTATTATTTAGGGGCCCATTACGATGGCGGGCGGCAGCACAACCGCCGTGCTGGCGGATGCAAAAACCACCAGTTACCGCCGGCACGCAGCAGTCCACACGCCCGCCCAATTACGATGCGAAAAGCAGGCCAAACACCGCCGGCAAGCCAGCAACACCGTCCGCCATCAAAGTGCGCCCGCACACGTAGCGGCGCAGCACAACTGACACACACCGTCCGACGAAACACGTCCCGCCCGGCGCATAAATTACGATGCCGCAAACAAACGGCTCCCACGGCAAAGAGACACCGCACGTGAAAGAGAGGCGGAAACACGGACGCAGAGCACGGACAACGAAGAAGCGGCACCCCGGGCATGAATCCAGCACTGCAGGCCCTTCCCATGCTTCTGCTGATGCACCACCAAGGACGCAACGTACCGCGGAGACGCAGGTAGGCACACACACAACAAGTGCACGCAAACAGCGCACACAGTGCAAGGGCGGAAAAAGCGGACAACCCCCACCAGCGCGTGCACACTACACATCCACCATTGCATCCACATATGACACACAGGCCAAATCCTAACATCGCGGAACACATGTGTACACACCACCTGGGACTAGGAACCAACCACCCCGTCACGGCCCCAAAGCGCCGATGACGCCGCCACACATGCGCACAACGCAGAGGCCAACCGCAGCGCCATGCATGCGTCGCACACAGACACAGGGACACAACCAAGCAGCACACACATCAGCCCCACCCCGAACGCACATGACACGTGACAGGCCGGCCACAGACATGTCCCCAACGCCCAATTGACGGACAACACCCAACGCCACACAACCGACGCACACATGTCAGTGAAGACACGCAACTGCAGGACACACCCCAGTGTAACAAACATGGCGTAGCACACAGCGGCGGCAACACCAACTAGGAGAAGCAGGGCCCCTTCGGGAAGAGGAACGCCAGTACCACACTGAAAAACCCATACCACCCTGCACATATGAACAAGACATATAAAACGGAACACCAAAGAGCCCGGGGACCGACAACAGGTGGCCCAAGAATAACATCCACACACAAGGCCCAACGCAGAGCGGAAAGGCAGCCTGCCGCCCACACAAGGGAGAGCAGACAGCACTGAATGACCTTCCATTCCAACTCCGAAACCACAGCCCTACGACAGAAGCCGGTGAATACAGCCATTGTCCAAGAATAGACCAACACAGGCATGCCGAGGAGACCGACCACAGGGCAGATAGCGCATATCACAGAAGCACACAACGGACGGGGAAGAAAGAAGAAAACACTCCCCCATGTCGGCCACATGCAAGTTAATTGGAAGGAGTCACACAGCACTGACCTTGAACTGTCTGAGAAGCATGTGGGAAGAGGGCCCGTGTCCTCCAAACAAGCAAACAGAACACAAGTCCTGTCTCCCTACGACTACACAGAGCTCACAGCAACCCCGGAGCGTGCACATTGCAGACTGCACACACAGCCGGAGCACGCCATCTCAACGAACCGCTGCGAAATGGCAACCGCAACACACCTACCCAACTACGCCGAACAGCTCAAGCTGTACAAAACCAACACGATACATACATTGGGATGCGATCTCCTGTCCCTGCTGAACGTAAGTTACCGACTGACTTACCGCATCACATTGTTCAGCTGCGTCATGCCCGTCTTCTACTGTCGGAGGTGTCCCTACCAGCATCCCGTCGAGATATGCCTCTCCAAGCCGGCATGTCTGAAGGCGGACCTGCTACCACTACTCCTCCCTCTGGACGCACACGACAGGGCCTGCTCTGCCTATGGGGGCATGGCGTATGTGGCCAACATCGCACCCGCACTGAAATGGAACCACTGTGCCTCCACACGACGGATCATCGAGAACAGCTACATCGAATGTCACCCAGCATGCCCCATCATGGTCCTCCTAGGGACAACCTACGAACAACACCTTGACAGCCACCATCCGCTTCATTGGCTGGCAAACATGTACACCACCAATGACATGGAAGCCCTGCTGGACGGCATCGCATACCTGACAACCTGTAAATACGTCGGACCACAACGCAGGTTCCCCGAGTGACCCATGAAGTCCAACCCCGCACCCATGCTCAGCTTCCGCACGGACTGGCCAGTCACCACCACAAAAGCCATACCAAACGACCGGCAACTGTAACCACACCATCAACGACATCGCCATGACATCGGATATGACCGGGACATGCACACTGTTCCCCATCACATCCAGGAACACCGCATGCATCGTGGGAGGCAGTGGCATGGGCTCTGTGTATCGCACCCACATGGACGGAACTGCACGAACAACCAGGACACGACATGGATCCAGCGCACATGGACACACACACCGCTCAGTGGACATGAATAGGTCGCCTGGAGTCTGTGGGTGCTGCACCCCTCCCACCCCCGCCCCGGGAATCCCATACCAGGACCTTTGCATGGACGACAAGTGCATACAACAACAACACGACCCCAGTGACTGTGACATGTCCAGTAACCACCACAGTGCAACAACAAGTGGCACGCCGCTGCATGCACGCAAGCACATGCCCTGATGTCATCTCACATGCACGCGTGCATGAGGAACAACCGCAGCAAACCTGTCACATGGAACTGAGATGGACTGTGCCCATGATGCCGAGCGGTCTGGTAGGCTACATGTATACCGTCTGTGTCAAAGTCTGCAGCTCCGCAGCTATACGTAAATGTACATTAGCACAGCCTTGGCCAAGCAGATGTAACCCCACACCCTATCCCATTTGTAATCATGCTCAGTATATCCTCAACATGTATCCCGCTGCCAGTAGTGTCCACTATACTGCATCACAGAGGACAGAAGACTCAATATAATGTTTGAAACCAAAACTGTCTCCGCTGACTCATTTCACAAGTACGAATGAGAGAGGATGAGAGTATGTGAAGTACACGGCAGTCGTGACATGACCATGTAGTCCACTGGTATTGGATGTCAACGCAAATGAGTAGCACTACTGTGGAAGACACACATGTGTCGTGTGAAGTCGTATGGACGCAGTGCTCAGGTGGGTGGGTGCGACGGGTAGATGCGCACATGCCAAGTTGGAGCACGCCGTGTTGGGAGGGGTCATGAACAGTACACCACCGCTTCCCTGGGCATTGTGAGAGGACACCTGTCGGGGGGAGTGAACACGTGTGTGCACAGCAGCCGGGCACACGTACAAAGCGGTACCAGGCGCACCTCAGCCCACCCTCTGTGGACAAGCTGGATCCTGTTGTGCGCCCGCCATGCCCCTTGACAAGGCACACACAGCCCCAGTCGACCAGGTGTAACCCCAACATAGTCAATCCGCACAGGCGATACAGGGCACGGGATGGCAGTGGAGCATGGTGTGTGTGAGGTCTCCTCGTGCTCCTCCTGGTCATATCACGCAGGCAATAGAACCTCAACGTCTAGCATGGCACAAGTCAGATGGAAGTGTAGGGGGACGCACCACAGCACGAGCAGCACTGACGTCACGGGAGGTGGCTCGCACCATCCCATCCATTGCCCATCATACCAACCACGACACATGCCATTGCGACTAAGTGCAAGCGCGTGCGCCACCACCCCCGAGCCCTCCCCAGAGAGGCCAAAGAGTGAATGTGTGGGCCAACAGCCACAGACGGACGCGGCCTGGCCGCAAGGGCAGCCACAGCCACTGGGTGTCGCAGGTGGCGGATCCGGAAGGCGAAGACTGTGATGCATAGTCCATGCAGGCCGGGTCTCCATTTGGGGCACCACGCAGGTGGACGGCGTCCCGCCACACATCATACCCTGAGACAGCCCACTCGTGCAACTGGACCCACACATACACTCCTTGCCCTCTCTGGTGCGAGCTTGGGGCTGCCTGTGCAAGCGCTAGCCTCGCAGGTGAGCATGCATATTGGGGGGCGAGGGGAGGACATGAGGGCTGGGGCGAAGATGACTGTATCACTGTCAGTTAGTACAAGGGATGACCCAGATGTGGAAAGGAAGAGACGTGTCCCGTGTGTACTGCAACTAGTCGCCAATCCAACTACCCCCATGTCCGGAATGTAAGCCCGCACCTAGGCCCGCCCATCCGCCACATCGAACATACCACCAGCACGACAACCTTCCCATTCGAAACACTGACTGGGGGTGGTGACCAGTGAACAATCATGTGTAGCCTACCCACGCGTACATGTGGGCCCTCCATGATCCATGTCACCTGCGGCAAAGACATGACATGCGCAATGAGGGAAGTGAGGAGAGCTGTCCGCCCCACGCACAGAAGGTGCATCAGCTCCACAGACCCAGCAGCGAGTCCAGCAGGGGTCACATGTGCAGGGGCAGCTGTGCCTGGTGTGAAGGCACATGCATATAGACAGCACATCGACCAATGTGTAGTCTGCTCACATCCACAGTCCATCATCATGCGGACATAGGAATTGAACACAGGGCAACACATCTTAGTTGGTGCACCCACCGTGACCAACAATGCGCAATCATCGACGTACCCGCCCTGTGCATGGCCCCCACCCAACGGAGGCACATCCAGTGCCACCATCCCACACACACAAGCCTTCCACGGAACATGCTGTGTCCAATGGTCAGTACAGAGTCAGCGCCCATCTGGTGGATCCTGAACAGGAGACACATGCACACACATGCCAGCTCCCACTATGTACGTCTGCCACCTGGCACGTGCAATGTAACCTCTCACCTGTGACGTGTGACTGCAAGCACACAGCCGTCTTGGCATGGGGCTGTCAATGTGGACACCAGTCAATGTTTCGGGAGCTGTGATCCGTACAGTGCTGTACATAGGGTGCAGTGCTGACACCTACTACTGTCTCATATCCCCTCGTGCCACAGGTCCCACTTGTATTGGCCGCTCAGCCCGTGCCCACATTGTCGTCGCCGTGTGCCATACTCATCCAGCCTCGGAAGCAGTTCCATGCTCAGCAGACATTCATGTTGCCGTGGCGTTGCCGCTTGACGAATATGCAGTCAGTCCCCATCAGCACGCCCCGCAAGTCATTGGGGCCTAGATCCCCATGTGCATGCACATGGCAGTGGTATGTCTCACTTGCCATTGCCATTGTTGGGAGACCTGTGTAAGTGTATTGTGGCCGTGCCGTCCCAGCTTGACAGCTGGGCTGTGGCTCATGTGCTTGCTCAGTCATGTCAGTGATGTGTATGCGAAATTGCTATGTGCCGTGTTGCTTTGACATGTGTCCTCTGCCATTTAACCCAGGCGGAGACCGAACATTGACCGCCCATACCAATTGCTGGCGGACATGGACGATACAGAGGTAATCAGGAAGTTTCGGCTGGACAGGCCAACTCTGCATCGACTGTGTGCCATGTTAGAGCCACATCTCCGTCCCCGCAGGGTGTATCCGACTGCTGTCACCCCCACGGCTAAGGTGATGGCCGCCATGCATTTCTTCGCCACTGGGTCATTCCAGCACACAGTGGGCAGTGGAGGAGGGATGTCCCAGCCCATGTTCAGCAAGGTGCTGAGGGATGTACTGGCAGCCATGATGCTGTACCGAAACAGGTACATCAGATTCCCCAGGGCTCGTGAATTGGCGGCAGTGAAGGGTGCATTCTATGCCCTTGGCAGAATCCCACACGTCGTGGGAGCCATTGACTGCACACATGTTGGCCTTGTTCCACCACAGGCCACTGAGCACCTGTACCGCAACAGGAAGCACACGCACTCCCTGAATGTGCAAGTGGTGTGCCTTGCGGACATGGTGATCACCCACGTGTGTGCCAAGTTTCCAGGCTCGGCACATGACGCACACATAATGCGCAACAGCATCTTGCCACGACTGATGGCCAATCTGCAACAGGATCGTGGCTGTATTGTCGGTGAGTATGTGGAGTGGTGTAGCGTGCTGGTTGTGCGATGCTGTCCCCTGTCCAGTTGGAATAGCAACGGTTCTCTGTGTCCCTCACACCCAGGTGACTCTGCGTATCCGAATGGGGCATGGCTGCTCAGTCCATTGAGGAATCCTCGCACCCCAGCAGACGATCGCTACAATGAGGCACATGGGAGGACCAGACGTGTGGTCGAGCGTACCTTTGGCCTCCTCAAGTCCAGGTTCAGGTGCCTGGACCGCACCGGGGGTGCACTGGCGTACTCCCCACAGAAGGTGTGCCAGATAGTGGTGGCGTGCTGCATGCTGCACAATCTGGCCATTCGGAAGCAGATCCCCCTCATTGTGGATGACGGAGATCAACCAGGGCCCCAGCCCGCAGACCAGGACAGCTCGAGTGAGGTGGACAGCGGAGAGGAGGAAGCTGGGAATGTGCGCCAGCAGCTCATCGCCCGCTACTTCACTTGACGGTGAGTGTCCATGTACGACGGATGATGTGTCTGTATCTGTGCAGGTGTGTGTGTGCTGTGTCAGGGTGGCCGTATGTTCACTGCGTGCAGTGTGTCAACGCTCCATGGCCAGGGTAGTATGCCACTGTTGGTGACTGTGGCATTGTGCCCTATTGCTCTGTGCGATGTGTGTACATTGCTTGTAGTTGTTGACATGTACTGTGTGATGGGTGTGTGACACACTCATTGAATGTGCTCCTGTTCTGTCTCCCACCCCTAGGTCCCTACAGGCCCTCCGGATTCCATTGCCATGCCACGCATCAGGTGCCTTTCCGCCCAAGGTGGCCGTTGTATTCCGTACAAATAAAACACAGGGCACAAACAGCAGTTAGTGAAAAAGGTGCATTTATTACAAACTGTGACATGTGATTGTGTGTAAGGTGATGACAAAAGTGGTGCGTGCAGTGACAATGAGCTGTCGGTCATGGCTGCGTGATGATCAGGGTGTACCCACTGGTTCTATGTCCATAGTCCAACACACACATGCCATCCAGCTGGCTGTGTGGAGTGGGATCGTAGAGCAAGTCAATGCAGTGGCTGGTCAAGGAAGGCTGGCGGAAGGCTGGCTGGCTGCCTCACTTGCGACTGGAGCGTGCGAAGTCCTCCCGGGAGATCTGTTTCCTCTTCGGACGGCCCCTTCCACGTTTGGGAGGGGGGTGTGTGGTGGCGACCTGCTGGTGGTGGGTGAGGTGTGCTCACTGGCTGTGGACGCAGGGGAAGTGGACACTGCTGCCCGACCCTGCGCCCTAGCAGGTGGTGGCGGAGGTGGTGTTGCTGGCCTTGCCTGTGACCCCACCGCCACCACCAGCTGGCCCATGAGGTCCACGAGTTGGTCCATACGGGACACGAATTGGCCCATATGGGCGTCCATGGACCTCAGCACCCCCAGCACCTCCCGCGTGTCAGTAGCAGACCTGGCCCATTGTCCTTGGGCCTCTTCATAGGCCCCAAGGACTCTGGCCATTTGAGGCAGGGCATGGCTCCCAGGGGAGGCTGGCGTTTCCCTGACCCTGCTCCTCCTACCAGTCCTGCTGCCACCGGCCTGCCCACTAGCCACATTGCACACCACGGTCCTCGCTGTGGCTCCCAGGGTGGATCCAGTCGGCCGGGCCACCACCTGCGCTGGGGCTGGTGCCAGCGAAGACGTGGTGGTGGTGGAGGCGGTGGTGGTCGGTGCGGCGATGGTGGCGGTTGCGGCAGTGGTAGTGGCCGCAATGACCGTGGGTGTGGCCGCAACGACAGTGGCAGCAGGGGACTGGGACTGTTCAGCATCCCTGGATGATGGGTTGGTGGGTAGGAGGGGTCCTGGGGAGCGGCTGGGCCCTGCCCGCCAGATGGGCCAGCTTGGTGGTCCGTGTCCGAAGAGGAGGACAGATCCTCCAGATCCGTGTGTCCTCGTTGGGGGCTTGTGGGCTGGCTGTGCTGGCTGCTGTCTCCATCCCCAGCATCCGGCAGTTCGTCACCTGTGGAGAGAATGAGATTTGTTATTGTGTTGCACCTGGCGAAGTATGTATTAGTCGTCTGACATTGGCAGTTCGTGCAATCTCGTACATGGGTTTCCCGGAGGCGAGTGTGTGGCTGTGGCATCTGTAGTTGTGTGTGCTAGGCAATGGGACTGTGTGCTGTGCACATGTGGTATGGGACGGATTGGCCATGCCGATGGGTGTGTTGCTGTGCCCCTACTCATTGTGACTCTGGTGTATGCGGGCTCCTGGCCCATCCTGGGTCTGGTTTGTACTTTGCTTTTGGAGTTCATATGGAACGCTTAGGAACGCATATGGCAACATGGGGGCCATGCCCCAGATTCGCATTTGGGAGGGGATATGCTTTTGGGGTTCAAATGGAACGCTTAGGAACGCATATGGCTACATGGGGGCCATGCCCCAGATTCGCATTTGGGAGGGGATATGCTTTTGGGGTTCAAATGGAACGCTTAGGAACGCATATGGCTACATGGGGGCCATGCCCCAGATTCGCATTTGGGAGGGGATATGCTTTTGGGGTTCAAATGGAACGCTTAGGAACGCATATGGCAACATGGGGGCCATGCCCCAGATTCGCATTTGGGAGGGGATATGCTTTTGGAGTTCAAATGGAACGCTTAGGAACGCATATGGCTACATGGGGGCCATGCCCCAGATTCGCATTTGGGAGGGGATATGCTTTTGGGGTACATGCTGTGAGCCATGGGTGCCGAACGTGACATGTGTTGTGGCAGCATGACAGTGCATGGTCTGAGGTGTGTGCATGCCTGACATGCCCTGCATATTTGCTGTCTGTTGTGATTACTGGACATGGCATTGGACGCATCGTTATGAGTGAGTGATAGTTGTGTGCCAGCCAACGTATTGCAGTTGTCCCATCTCCTTGGTGTGCGTGCTGCCCTGTGCCATGTGCATCACTGCAGTGCTCGGGGGGTGTGGCCCATGTTGTGTGTTGTTGCTCACAGTGTGTCGTGCGCTTAATTGACTTCTGGCACATGGTTGGTCATGGGCATGTGTCTTAGCGTGACTGCTGTATGTGTGGCAGCTGTGCGGATGACATGCCTTTCATGAGACTGGGGCTGACGGATGGGATGGATGGTATGTTGTATGTGCATGGTGTGTCTGTGAGTTTGATGGGTTCAGTGGTGTTCGTGTGCATTTATGTTGTTCCGCTCTGTTGCGTCTAGTGTTGTTTGTCTTACATAGGCGTAGTTGTGGGGTGTGGGGTTGACAGGCAGTGGGGGCTACATGGCCAGGACTTCAATGGTGTTTCGGTTGTGTGTGATGAGTTGCACAGTGGCTGCCGTGTGGGACTATATTCAGTGTGGCTTGTGCATGCAGACGTGGCTCCTTGGGTGTTGCTATGTCTGTGATGGGTCATGTGGGGTGTGAGTCTGTTGTTCATGTCCGTGTGCACATTGTTCACTTGTTCGTGACGGTGGGCGGTGCTGCGTGTTCGTCTGCTACGTGACATGTCCCATGTGTTGGTGGTGTTATGGTCCTCATGCCTCCAGTAATCCAGCCCTGTCCAGTTTCCCACCTGCAAGTTGTTCGTGCGTGCACTGTACTGGATGCCACATGGCTCTAAGCGGGGGTGCTCCATGTTGCAGGTCTGTGGGGGTGGGGGGGTGTTGTGGGTCGTGGGGGTGGCTGTACACCCACTGACACCGATTGCTGTGGACCGTGATGTCTGCCTTTCGGCTGTCGTTGTGCACTGCGGTGGCTGACACGTGGCTGTGGGGTGTGGGGGATGCTCCTCCTTGCTGTGCTGTGGGACTGGGGCCTGGTGTGTGTTGTACTTGGGCTGTCCACCGTCCCACCCACTGCACTTTGTGTTCCTGCCACTTACCTGTTACTTGTCGGTTAGTGCAGCTGTGGCGGACACATGGGTGTGGTGGGTGCTCGTTGTGGCGCTTCTGGCATATTTGGGGACCTGTTGGTGGTTACGTGGCTGGCTTAGTGTACACATGTCCCCACGCATCTTACAGTTGTTCGGTTTGGGCTGTGTGTGGTAGTGTCTGTTGCATGTGTGTGTGATGTGTTGTGTATTGTGTGCTGGACATGGGGGTGTTTGTCCCTGGGAGCTGTGGCATGGTAGTTGCGCATGTGAGTACATAGCGGTGTGCTGGTATACATTAGTTTGTACTTACCAGCCTCCACTCCCCCTGCTATTCCGGCGAGGATCTCCGGATGGATTACGACTCGCACCTTCTCCTCCCACGCTTTGAAGGTCTTAAAGAGCGCGGGATTCCCTCCGCCAGTGACGGCAGCCAGCTCTCTGTTTTTGCCCTCCTTCTTCTTGACCAGGCTCTTTACGTCATTCCAACGTTTGTTAATCTCGACTCTGTTTCTGGGCAGGGTCCCGACTGCATTGACCTGGTCTACGATCCGGTTCCACATTCTGTTTCTGGTGGCTAGTGGTGTGTGCTGGACCATGTTCCCATAGATTTGTGGGTACACCTTGATGATCTCGTCGACCATGACCGTCAGCTCCATGGGCGTGAACTTGGGCATCCTTTGTGGTGCCATGGTGTTTGTGGTGCTGGTGCGGTGTGTGTTGTGTAATGTGCAGGGGGTTTGTGGTGCCGGGGTGTGGTGGTGGTGGTGGTGTTTGGTGGTGGTGGTGGTGGTGGTGGTGGTGGTAGTGATGTGTGCGTTTCTGTGGTGTGCTGCTGTCCTTGCTGTGTCACTGTGTCCTCTCCTCTCCTCTCTGGTTTGCAATGTAGCAAGGGGTTGTGGTCTGTGGGAGTGCTGCTTTTGTACTCACCTATGTGGGTGTGTCCTCATGGTCTGTTGTTTTCAGGTGTGTTGTGTCTGGGGTTCTGGCCTTTGTATTTTTTGTTTGTCCGGGGGTGTTTTCGGGATGTGTACTGTGCTTGTGTATTTGTGCGTGCCTTGCTGTGTGGACTTGTTGGCCATGTTGTGTGCTATTGGTTTTGTGTGCGGATGGTTTCTGTGCAGGTACGTTGGCGCCATGGCTTCTGCCGTGTCGATTCTCATCGGCGTTGTTTGCGCTGGCGGGCGGTATATTTGTGGTTTTTCCGCGCTCATGGCGGTGCGATCGTAATTTCACGTGCGGTGTGTCGGCCGTGTGGGCGGGCGGTTTTGTGTTGTCGTGCGTGTTTCCGTCCGTGGCGGGCGGTTTGACTCCGACTCGGACGATGGCGGGCGGTATTTTGTGTGATTTTTCGCCGATGGCGGTTTTCGGTTTGTGTAATCATAATGGCGTGGTCGGTGTTCAGGCGGTGTGTGCGGGCGGATTTTTGCCGCTTCCATGCCTGGCGGATTTATTTACGCCGGGTATCGTA